>CM073124.1:33871838-35138338 GCA_037039145.1 Fundulus diaphanus
TTTTAACCTTTAGACAACAGATGAGAAAGATAACAGAAGCAAGTGTGAATTTCATGAATATCTAGTGCTAATGAAAAGTTTTTAAGATCAGTGAAACTTGAACAGCACACAGTATTAGTACACTTAAATTACCTTGAAATTTTCAGTGACTTGCAGATAATAGTGCAAACCTGATTAGCTTGCTCCTCTGTGTTCACATCTCTTTTTTCTTCATAGTAGGCACACCTGGTCTGACGTTCTGTTGACTGTGAAATCATCCAGGGAGGACAGATCACCGACTATTACCATCTAATGTAGAACAGATTACTAGATCAATGTGTGCTTCTGTGCTTTTTTGTCTCTCTTGTTGTGTCTCTGCTCTGTCTTCTGTAACCCCAGTCGGTCGAGGCAGATGACCGTTCATACTGAGCCCGGTTCTGCCGGAGGTTTTTTTTTCCCGTTAATGGGTGGTTTTTCTTCCCACTGTCGCTTCATGCTTGCTCAGTATGAGGGATTGCAGCAAAGCCATGTACAATGCAGACGACTCTCCCTGTGGCTCTACGGTCCCCCAGGAGTGAATGCTGCTTGTCGGGACTTTGATGCAATCAACTGGTTTCCTTATATAGGACATTTTGACCAATCTGTATAATCTGACCCAATCTGTATAATATGATTGAACTTGATTTTGTAAAGTGCCTTGAGATGACATGTTTCATGATTTGGCGCTATATAAATAAAATTGAATTGAATTGAATTGAATTGCTCATATAATGTATAGTGTTGTATACTTTTGTCTCATTTTCTTCCTCATATAGCAAACATGATTTTACATTTGCTGTTCTCCACAGAACAAAAACTTAATGGAGGGGTGGAGAATGTAAAACACTCTACAGGGCAGAAAGCAATGCAAAACTCATGTACCAAGAGACAGAGCTGAAGAAACTGAAAAGATACTATGTTGATGGAAAGGAAAAGTATGGCTAACTGTTTAATTTTTCTGCTCCGTTCACTCTCTTGCCATCATTGCCCTCCATCTCCCCACACTTGCCTCACTGCTAGGTTGGGTAATTGGATTTCAGTGGGGAGCTGGGGTTCTGCTCTGTTTGAACTTTCTTGAAGGTCATAGGTGGCAGGGCAACGCCATGTCACAGCTAATCTGTCCCTGTACTGCTCTAGGTAAGTTGGAAGAAATGCCAGTGTGTGTGTGTGTGTGTGTGTGTGTGTGTGTGTGTGTGTGTGTGTGAGAAATAGTGTGCCAGGTAAGGGTCATCCCTACTCAGCAGGCTTGATATTGTTGGATAGCAGGAGGAAGAAGATATAGGAACAGTGGACAGACAGAGATGATCTACCTAAGTAATTTATTACGAGATAACCCTGAGGAAACTTGCTTACACTGGTCAGTATTACATTTACCCACCCTACTGATTTTCACAGCTAATAGGCAAACATCTAAAAAAATCACTTAAAATTAAAAAATTATATGATAATCAAATTTAATTAAATGTTTTACCTTTAACTGGTGTATATTGAATCCAACAGCTGGGTTTTATTTATATAGTAAACAGCAAAATTGATTGAGTAGATTATATGTCTGATCTGATTTCTTTCTGCTGTATTGGGACTGGGATTTGTGAAAAACTAATTCAATCTGAAAAACTCACAAAGAGAGAAAAAATGCAATTAGAAGAATTTATTGGTACAATGATGTAACTTTGGCACTCAGGCCCAGCAGGAAACATAAACGCTGATTTATACTTTAATGTAGATAGCAGATGTACGAGAATAGGGATATTTCCCCCCGGGCCTGAAACTGGTGGTTTGAGGCTGGTTTGCAAGGTGATTTACTTGGGTTAAATGTCCAGCTTGGATAACAAACTTTGCATTAACTGTCCATGATGAGCAAGCATGAAGTGACTGTGGAGAGAAAAACTCCCCTTTGGGAAGAAACCTCTGGCAGAACCAGGCTCAACATGGCGGTCTTCTGCCGGACCATTTTAAGAGTGACAGGGAACTTCATGAGAGTCCGGAGGAACTATACTCTGGAAGGCAAGGTTGAAGGAGCATTGAGGAAAAGTCAGAAGAGCTTGCTACGATGGTGGAGAAGGGGATGGAGGTGGGTTGACTGAATCGAAATCCGACATAGTAGCGCTGGTTCTTGCTTTTGCTGAAAAGCAGGCTGAGAGATGATTTGGAGTTGCTTTTAAAGGTGAACGCTGGATGATGATTGGGTTTCGAGGAGGTCCCACTGATCCTGACTTCCTGTTTGCGGTAAGGCGTATTGTGTCACTTCCTGTTGTTGCTGTGTGAACGACGGATTTTTGCTCCAGGCTCTCTCGCTTTTTATCTTTAAACCTCTTTGCTGTGACACCTGTTTCCAAACATAAGCACTTTTAAAACATTTTCTGTGGCTGCTCATCACGTTTGGGAACTCATCGTGTTTCACACGGTTTGTTCTTTGGTGTGATAACAGGGCGCTAGCCTAGCTTTAGCCTAGCGTTAGCCAAGCCTTAGCCTCATAATGGCTTCTCCGTCTCTGACTAAGTCTCCTATCTGCTGCTCTCTGTGTCAGATGTTCAGTTATTCCTCTGCCTCCTTTAGTGATAATGGTACATGTAATAAATGTAGTATTTTTGTAGCTTTGGAGGCGAGGGTGTCAGAACTGGAGACCCGGCTCCGTGCTGTTGAAAAACCAGCTGATAGCCGCTCCTTTGCTAGCGCGGAGCCACAAAGAGTAACTTCACGTAGCGAACCAACAGCCACACTCGAACAACCGGTTAAGCAGGCTGGCTGGGTGACGGTTCGTAGACTGCAGGTCTGCTGGTGGTTCCTAGAGTCTCTAAAAGTAGAATGGGAGGCAGATCCTTTAGCTATCAGGCTCCTCTCCTGTGGAACCAACTCCCAGTTTTGGTCCGTGAAGCAGACACCCTGTCTACTTTTAAGACTAATCTTAAAACCTTCCTTTTTGACAAAGCTTATAACTAGAGTGGCTCATGTTACTCTGAGCTACCTTTATAGTTTTGCTGCTATAGGCTTAGGCTACTGGAGGACATCAGGGCCTATTTTTCTCACTCTACTGATTTCCACTGTTCTCCAGTCTACTGTTCTCCAGATTTGCATTGCATTACATTGAAATGACTGTTGTCATTTCAGCTTTTAACTTTTTGTTCTCTCTCTTTTTTCTTCATAGTAGGTACACCTGGTCTGACGTTCTGTTGACTGTGAATCCAGAGAGGACAGATCACCGACTATTACAATCTAATGTAGAACAGATTACTAGATCAATGTGTGCTTCTTTGCTTTTTGTCTGTCTTGTTGTGTTTCTGCTCTGTCTTCTGTAACCCCCAGTCGGTCGAGGCAGATGACCGTTCATACTGAGCCCGGTTCTGCTAGAGGTTTTTCCTTCCCGCTAACGGGTGTTTTTTCTTTCCACTGTCGCTTCATGCTTGCTCAGTATGAGGGATTGCAGCAAAGCCATGTACAATGCAGACGACTCTCCCTGTGGCTCTACGCTTCTCCAGGAGTGAATGCTGCTTGTCGGGACTTTGATGCAATCAACTGGTTTTCTTATATAGGAACATTTTTGACCAATCTGTATAATCTGACCCAATCTGTATAATATGATTGAACTTAACTTTGTAAAGTGCCTTGAGATGACATGTTTCATAAATTGGCACTATATAAATAAAATTGAATTAAATTGAATTGAATGTAGCTTGAATCGGATTGGCTGCATCAGAAGCGGATCAGCCTCCGATTGGATGGGGTAATCAAGAGTTTCTTCAGTTGAATTTCCGCCTTTAGCTTCATTTCAATCTGAAAAACTCACAAAGAGAGAAAAAATGCAATTACAAGAATTTATTGGTACAATGATGTAACTTTGGCGCTCAGGCCCAGCAGGAAACATAAACACTGATTTATACTTTAATGTAGATAGCAGATGTACGAGAATAGAAATATTCCCCCCCCAAAATTGCCGAGGTTAAGGCCAGACCGCCAGCATATTCAGAAAGCAGAGAAAAGGAGGACGATAAGTAATGAAGGACTTCCTTATACACGGGCTGCTACATGTGATAAATGAAATAATCATGACTGGGAATGTGGCGGTAAGCATGGCAGGGAGCACATAAGGGGACATTGCAGGAGCATAGCAGGGAGCCTGGGAGGGAATATTGCAGGGAGCACATTAGGGAACAAGCAGGGAGCATGGCAGAGAACACACAGGGAGCATGGCAGAGAACGCAGGGAACACACAGGGAGCATGGCAGAGAACGCAGGGAGCATGGCAGGGAATATGGCAGGGAGCATGGTAGGGACCATGGCAGGGAACACACAGTGAGCATGGCAGGGAACAAATCGTGAGCATGGCAGGGAACACACATGGAGCATGGCAGGGGATATGGCAGGGAACACATAGTGAGCATAGCAGGGAACACACAGGGAGCATGGCAGAGCATAGCATGAAGTATGGTAGGGAACACAAGGAGCATAGCTGGGAACATGGCAGGGAGCGTAGGAAGGGCAAGGCCCAAAGCAGGGCACATGTCAGCATGATGATGAAGATGAGTTTAGCAATGATGGGAATGTATTTTAAACCACCACCAGTATTCGAAGTAGCTTACCCTACAGACAGAGAGAGCGTTGAGCTGCTAGGATTGATGAGTGTTCAGGGCGGATATATGATGTATAGGCTGATGATGTCCATCGGCCCAACTGCTGGAGAGAAGCCACAGGGACTCCACGAGCGGCTGCTGTTGTAGCTGCCCCTATCCTAAATGAATGGCTGGAATAATGACTGGATGAAAGGCCACAGGATTCTAATAGTATTCTGAGATGATCTTGGAACCAGCGTGCTGACATAGGAGAACCCTCAGGCGTGACGAAAAGGGCTTTGGAATGAGGAAAAAACTTTTGGCGTTTTTGAACAAATTTAAACATAGTGATGAACGGGCAAAGATGTCGGGAATGATCGAAACGACTATTAGTTGGAGTGAATTCACCTACTCTCAAGAAGCCATAGAAAGCCATTGAGAAAGTGGTTGATAAAAGAGCGTTAACGTAGGAAGAGTAAGGGCTTAATGAAAGTGAGGACAAAAGCCTCTTACGGATAGAGAAGGTTATAGGTTTACGTGAATCAGATACGCGAAATTAATGTTTTACCAAACCTTTGAGAAGGAGCTTAATAGAGGGGTTTTTGAAAAGACTATGCGAATCGGGGTTATGGAATTTTGAAAATAAATTAATGCCGGCTAGTAAGCTGCGAATATAAGAAACTTTAAAATGGCGTTTGTCAAAGCAATACGAAATGAAAGCCAAAATGGAGGTAATGAGTAATGGGTATAAAGGTATGTGGAGACTCAAACAAAATTTTGCGAAAAGTTGCCATGCGAAATTATAAGTTCTGAGGGTTGAGGGAGCTAAACCTGATTTTATGTAAAAACTGGAGGAAAGAAAGTACGTATGAAGAGAGTGAGTTAATTGAGGATTAGTTCCTCTAGAGGAGGAACAGGAGTCGGATGGAGGTCGGCAGAAGGACGAAGATGACGGAAGGTCTAAAATTTAAAACGAGAAAGAGCATCACCAGCATGGTTATAATGAGACGAGCTGAATTGATAAAGTTGTTAGTGACTGCTTGCCAAGTTATTCCTCTGATGAACGGCATCAGTGACTGAGAGGAGGAGCGACCTTTATTAATGGCATCAACGACTGCCGTGTTGTCGCAAAAAGCGGATATGCGCTTTCTCTTCCAAAGCGGGCCCCACAGACGGCAAGCTACAGCTATAGGGTAAACCTCGCATAACACAGATGATTGGGAGTTAGCGAAAGAGGAAGGCCACGAATCAACAAACCACCTGTCCTGAAAGAACCCCCCAAAACCTACGGATGGGGCAGCATCCGTGAAGAATTGAAGCATGTCAGCAGATTGAATGATGTCATTGTAGAAGAAAGATTTGCCGTTCCAGTCATGAAGTAGCCTAGCCCAGAAAGAAAGATCTGAAAGGCAACCTTCGTCCAGAGAAACCTGATCTATGAGGGAGGGAACGGAATTAGCCAAGTCAAGCAGTCGGGAAATGAAGTAACGACCTTGGGGGATGATGCGCATAGAAAAATTAAGGTGACCAAGCAAGGAAAGCAACTGAAGTTTGGAAATTATTGATGCAGAAGTATAAGACTGAGAAATCTCACGAATCCGAGACAGCTTGTCTGCGGGCAGGGATGCCATCATGGCCACTGAATCAAGGACTATGCCTAAAAACTCTTTGCGGGGCCGATGGTTTTCTCTTCGGACAGAGGAACGCCGAGACGGTTAAAGAGCTTTTTTAGTTTAAGAAGTGACGAACTGGGCCGGATGGAGGGAGGATCTATGAGTAAAAAATCATCCAGGAGATGAAGAACGCATGGGAGATGAGTAACATTGAGGAGAATCCAACACAGAGGTTCTGAAATTTTGTCAAACAGGCAAGGACTGCTCCTGCAGCCGAAGGTGAGATGGACAGAAAAATAAAATAAGGACTTCCATTTAGCACCAAACAGGTGCCATTGAGAGGGGTGAAGTGGAATGATTTTGAAAGCGTCAGCAATATCAGTTTTAGCCAGCCAGGCCAGCTACCCCTAGAGGACTCACACGGAAAGGGGCAAACGGAGAAGTTTTGAAAGGACCAATCATGAAACCCTTGGACACTTCTTTGTGAAGTAGCTGGTCTACAATGTCTGGTTCTTTTAAGGCGGATTGAAGATTAGGAGAGACGTGGGTGAGGGAGGGGGGGTTATAAACTCCGACGTGAAAACCTTGAGATGGTAAGAATGAAATTTACAAAAGTGCGATCAGGATGATGAATAAGACAAACTGCCAATTCAGAAATGATAATGGGGGTGGAAAGATGACGGGCTATTAAGGTTTGAAGGAACGATTTCTCATGAAGAGTGCACGGCGGGGACAGACGGACTTGGGATGCGCATCTGTGCAAGAACTGCAAATATGAAGAAAACTGCAAT
The DNA here is from genome assembly GCA_037039145.1 of Fundulus diaphanus. Taxonomy (NCBI): domain Eukaryota; kingdom Metazoa; phylum Chordata; class Actinopteri; order Cyprinodontiformes; family Fundulidae; genus Fundulus; species Fundulus diaphanus. Next base: position 33,878,811 of record CM073124.1, read on the forward strand.
TAGGAAAGGTGCATAGACTTTCATTAAACTTATTGCAAATGTGTCTGATTTAAATACCTGAACATTTCTACCTCGGCGGTCTGTGGGCTGGACAAATGTAGATGAGAGCGAAGGAATAGGTTGAGTGCTAGGTTTAAAAGGAATATATGGGCAAAATGCTCTGAGGTGACCGGTTGAATGACAAGAAGAACAGGGGATGGACTGAGTCAGCATGATTAATAAATCTGTGTCCAAGACAGACCAGTCCAAACAAACCCCAGATTGGGCCAAGGTTGCAGCTGCTTTAGTAGTGAAAGATTTATGGTATTGGTAAAAGAGGTTATTGCCGAATTTAATATGAAAATCTGCTATTAATGCGAGGTAATTATCAAGCTCGACCCTGCGGTCTGGATAGACTGAGCAAATAATGTCCCGGTAGATGCTGAATGCTGCAAGGAATTGGCCAATGTTGATATCTTTGGATAAACGGGGATTGGATGATTTGAAAATGGCTGTCATGTCGCCTGCTGAGGCGACTTGGTGTTCGACTTCACAGGAGGGGAGGATGAGTGAGACTAAATTAACATATTTCCCTTGAATAATATTTGAACGGAGGCGAGGAGAGACATTAGAATGCATAGGAATATATGATCTGCCTGGATGGAAAGGCGGGGACAAAGCATAATAAGCAAAGTGCAAAAAAAAAGAATTATAAAAGAACATGGTTAGATACATCTTACCTAGAGCTGGTCCGGGGCGTGCGTTGGCGAGTGTGAATGTAGGAGGTGAAGGGAGGGGATCCAACTGCGAAGTTAAAGGCAGCGATGACGTGGCAGTGTGGGGGTTTTCCAGGGCATGAAGCCGGCGTGCAGACAGAGTTACAACTGAGCGATTTAGAGAGTCCAGGGTGGAGCAAAGTGAAGCCGAAAACTGGTCAACAGCGGAAGGGTTGGGGAAGGGTGGTGCCGCTATGAATTGGGAAGCCGGCATTGTATCGGAACGGAGAGAGGGACCGGGCGCAGCAGCGGCTTGTGTTGGGGTAGAGCTGGAGCGTCCTCTATTGCGTTTGGCGGGGGGGGCGGAGGATTTGCATGACCGCTTACGACCTGGATTCGGAGCAGACGGAGGAGCGGATGGAGGGGGAGATGGAGATGAATCTTGATGAGGCAATAAGGAGGCTAACTGAGAAAGTTGAGCAGAGTCTAAGTCGGAGCCTGGTTGGATACCCCTGGAGCGCAGTGCGGAGGACGGAGATGAAAGAGCGGCTAGACGGGAACTTCTTTGTGCAGGAGGATTTGAAGGTAAGTTGATTTGTGATTGTTGATCGTAGAACAAGGCATGGTCGTCTGAATCGAAATCCGACATAGTAGCGCTGGTTCTTGCGTTTGCTGAAAAGCAGGCTGAGAGATGATTTGGAGTTGCTTTTAAAGGTGAACGCTGGATGATGATTGGGTTTCGAGGAGATGTAGCTTGAATCAGATTGGCTGCATCAGAAGCGGATCAGTTTCCGATTGGATAGGGTAATCAAGAGTTTCTTCAGTTGAATTTCCGCTTTTAGCTTCATTTTATCAAAAAAAAAAAACGTACTCATTAGCTATGTTTAAATGCACAAAATTTCATTATCGGATTGAAATGTATTCGTTTTAAAAAAAGTAATCAGATTGTACTGTTTATATAGGCACACAATCCATTAATCCAATCATGATATATATGCACCTGGCTTTATTTATAATAGAACGACTCGGACATGTGCAGTTATCACATTTCCCTAAATAAAACACACAGAAGAAGAACTTCTGTTTTTGCTGAACAACAAAAAGTAGTAAACAAAGCTTCTAATTACGATTGAAACGTTACTGAATACAAATTTTGACCTGTTTTAATATTTTGAATAGAGAAGTTGAATCAGGAGCACACACAGTTTTAGCTTAAGTACAGAAAAACCTATAAGATGCTTACAGGTTTAAAAGAAAGAGAAGAAAAAAGGAAACATAGGAAATATACACTGACCTCTGGCGATTTCAGAAGTGACTTCTAGCAATTTTGGGTGTGAATTCCGGAGTGCATTTCCAGTACTGATTGTAAGAATGGCAGCACCCTGCTCTTGCAGCACGGTACTCTTGATAAAATAAAGATAACTGGCAGTTAGTGACTGGCAGTTTTGCAAGCTCTTTTACATACAAACATAACTTCACAAGGACATGTTGGACAAATATACCTTGTTAGAAAGGTAAGACTCTAGTTTCCAGCAATACCAGCCATGAGGAGGTGAGGTTAAGCATGTCAGTGCAGCAACGCCTGAGAGAGTCAGCAAATGTTTGTTAGACAGTTAATTGGCACTTAAATCAATGTCCCTAAGCATACTATGAAAATGGCAGAATGGGGTGAAGTGGAACACTGCAATCTTAAGGAGGGCGGGGTGTGAAATGCCTCCTTTAGATTTAAAGACATCACATCAAAATGAATTGCTCAGACGCACCTGAGAACTGGGTTAATAGGGAAAATAGGGGGAATGTTGAGGTTAATGAGGATTTCATTGCAGTTCCTATTTACATAGAGCACAAGTGAATGATTTCAATGTAAAAAGGAAGAGCTGAAAAGCATATGTCCCCTTTAAAGGTATACTATGCAACCGGGGTTGATTTTCCAGCGAGGCTCCCCCCAGAGGGCGAAAGTAAAAGTGCACTGTCGTAAATATGCTCAGCTGCTCTCCTGGTTTCTCCGTCAAGCCAGGCGCAGTTGTTTGTTTTGAGCTTAGCAGACAGGCGAACGCAACGAATACAAAAGTCGAAAAAACGGCAGTACAAACAATGACTAACAGTGAAAGTATGAACATGCACACAGAGAGAGAAACCATACCAATGCAGTGTTTCCCCTAGGAATTTGCTTAGCGGACTGGCGGAGCGGAGCGGGGGGAGACAAGCTTTGCGCGAGCGGCGGAGCGGGGGGGAAGACAAGCTTTGCGCGACCGGCGGAGCGGGGGGGAGACAAGCTTTGCACGACCGACGGAGCGGGGGGAGACAAGCTTTGCGCGCATATGGAGTTAGTTTTTTTTTTTTTTCTTTGGAATGTTGGCGAGGCGGTAGCGTGAGGGAAACCCTACAATGTTACTTACAATCGCATCAGCAGAAACGCGAGGTCCGCGTCAGCCTTGCAGCCTTCTTTTTCTTTTAGCTCTCGCCATTCGGAAAAAGCTTGCCCGAAGTTCACCTGTGTACAACTCCTCTCTCTGTCCAGAGCCCTTTTCCTCTTTCTTGCCTGCTCCGACATGGGCTTTCACTGTTTTATCGCCGGTTCCGCCATGATAACTGCACAAATATCGCCACTGCGCTAGCAACGACCATGCCTTTCACTGGGGGCGTGTAGCAGTTCTCGCCGTAAAGCAAGACCGACTCTCGCAATGCAAACGAGACTACTGAGCCTGTGGGTGCGGGCCGAGGGCTCCTGCAATTGCAAGTATGGTATTTCCCCTACAGACCACCAGGTCGGCCGAGAAAACCTTTGTTCGATCTGAAATGACTCATTTAATCATCCAAAACGGTATGGAACACATTAATTAACTGAAAAATGTTGCATAGTATGCCTTTAAGTCAAATGATTTGATGAGGCTTGCAGTGTGTATCATTTGTATCTTATATGAACAGGCTTTCTGCCCCAACTCGGTCAGCTCCCTACTTATCTGAACGGCATAAACCAGACATGACATGCTTATGAATTTACACTGTTACTAATTGAGGTAATTAGTTAATGCACGTGGATAATTAATAAAGGCAACATGTATTTTAAATTGTCAGTAAATGCCTGGCTCTCTGTAAAAATGGCTTGCCAAGGCAGTTTTAAGATACATCATTTAATAGTTTCTCTCATATGTATAAATATATGTAGAAATATATATATATATATATATATATATATATATATATATTTTTTTTTTTTTTTTTTTTTTTAATTTTTTTATTTAATTTTTTTTAAAAAGCCCAACACCTTCCTCTCAACAAGAGCTGAGTTTTTTGGTGCTTATGAAATTCATTTTGAGGACGTGCTAATTTTGTTTTAAGTACAGATGTTTGGGAAATCTTGTCAAAAACATGGTTTCATCCACTGCCCCGAGATTTGTTTTCCTGCATATATGTTCATGCCTATGTCCATGTCTTATTAAAAACTAAGTAGAATATTTGGGAGAGCTCAAGAGATTTATCATGCTAGTGAAAATTATTCAGAGGAGAGAGGAGGTGACAATGTTTTGTGCTAGAGAGTGTTTATGAGAAAACATTGTCTAAAGTAAAAGAGAAGTGGAAACTTGTAGAAAAGCACTCAAGAGGTTGAGAGGAGGAACCCAAAGGGTAAATGGTTTACATTATGTCACAGATGGTTACAAGTTGTTTTGTCCAAATTTCAAGTTCCTAATTGATTGTTAGGGTTAATTTAACATGTTCACATCATGTTATCTTGTCTGCTTTAAACATAGAATGGCTATAAGCTATGCATTTTAATAATTTTCCCCAAGTACTACATGTACTAAATGTTCATGTACTACATGAACATTTAACAACTTAATCTTTACTAAAACATTAAATGCTGCTAGTACCTATAAATTATTTAGAAAATTAAAACAAGAGACTGGAGACCAACACAGAATGATGGTGTGTGACGTCATACTATATTACATCTAAAAATATACCTTTAGTTCTTCGCATCACTATGTTTTGGTTATATCTAAAATAATGAAATTTTGCTTATTGCTCCTTTAAGAAAGGTAGTAGAAAAGAGTCATCAGCTGTACGTGGTAAATTTCCAAATAATTCAGTTTAAAACTGTTTTTTCTTTTTACTTTTTGAAGACCCAGAAGTACTGTATATTTGTAATAATGTTATCTTAATGGCCAGGGAAAGAGACATTTGAGGTGATTAAGCTTTTCATCTAATACAGTTTGAGAGACATCCATGTGGTCATTATTATGGTTTATATAAAATAATAATTGCATCAGTTGTCAGAACTGCAATCATTTGAATGTTTGCTCAGTATTCATAAAAACAGATCTGAATCAAACGTGTTCAGTACATGTGTTTGGATAAATTCTGATGTCTTTGTAATGTTCTCCTGAAGCCTGGCCAGGCTTTCCCTTCGGTCGCCTGTAGCCAGGCTTTCCCTTCGGTCGCCTGTAGCCAGGCTTTCCCTTCGGTCGCCTGTAGCCAGGCTTTCCCTTCGGTCGCCTGTAGCCAGGCTTTCCCTTCGGTCGCCTGTAGCCAGGCTTCCCCTTCGTCGGTCGCCTGTAGTCAGGCTCTTTCGTCAGTCGCCTGTAGCCAGGCTCCTTTGTCAGTCGCCTGTAGCCAGGCCCCTTCGTTAGTCGCCGGTAGCCAGGCTCCCTCTTTAGTAGCCGTTAACAGGGCGCCGCCGCCTGTGGCTGTTAACAGGGCGCCGCCGCCTGTGGCTGTTAACCAGGCGCCGCCGCCTGTAGCTGTTAACCAGGCGCCGCCGCCTGTAGCTGTTAACCTGGCGCCGCCACCTGTAGCTGTTAACCAGGCGCCATCGCCCTTAGCCTGTAGTACGGCGCCGCTGCCTTTAGCCTGTAGTCCGGCGCCGCCGCCTTTAGCCTGTAGTCCGGCGCCGCCGCCTTTAGCCTGTGGTCCGGCGCCGCCGCCTTTAGCCTGTAGTCCGGCGCCTTCCGTACCCTTTAGTCTGGCGCCTTCCGTACCCTTTAGTCTGGCGCCTTCCGTGCCCTTTAGTCTGGCGCCTTCCGTACCCTTTAGTCTGGCCCCTTCCGTACCCTTTAGTCTGGCGCCTTCCGTTCCCGGTAGTCTGGCGCCAGGTTTTATTTTCTCTCTCTCCAGGTCGCGGCGATGGGCCCTGAGGTTCCTGCTCCGCCGACGGCCTCTGAGGTTCCTGCTCCGCCGACGGCCTCTGAGGTTCCTGCTCCGCCGACGGCCGGAGAACCTGTCACGCCGGGGCCGCCCGCCGGAGAACCTGTCACGCCGGGGCCGCCCGCCGGAGAACCTGTCACGCCGGGGCCGCCCGCCGGAGAACCTGTCACGCCGGGGCCGCCCGCCGGAGAACCTGTCACGCCGGGGCCGCCCGTCGGAGAACCTGTCACGCCGGGGCCGCCCGCCGGAGAACCTGTCACGCCGGGGCCGCCCGCCGGAGAACCTGTCATGCAGGGGCCGCCCGCCGGAGAACCTGTCACGCCGGGGCCGCCCGCCGGAGAACCTGTCACGCCGGGGCCGCCCGCCGGGACGTCCACCAGACTCTTATTCATTCTTAGAGACTGTTAGTTTGGACTCTCCCAATGTGGGTAGTTTTCTGTTTTAGACCTTGACCCTCCGTCCTGGAACCCCCTCCTCCCGCCCGGGCTTATTTATTTTGTTCTGTTTTGGACTTTGGTACACTTGGAGAGCGTCTAGAATCCGACCTTGAGGGGGGGGCTCTGTAATGTTCTGTTTCGGTTTTTGATTATGTTGCTTCTCTCATGCCTTTGGGTTTATTTCCTTTGTAGTTTCTGTCTTGTTTTAGGGTTTGTTCTGTAGTGTCTTAAGTAATCCGGTCCTTGTATTTATTCTTATTCTGTGCTTAGAGTTTTTCCTCGGTCTTAGTTCTATCAACCTGTCAGTTTCATTATTGTTTCCACCTGCCTGTCGTTAATTAGCCCCTCCCTGTTTACCTGTCTGCACGCTTATTTATTCCTACCTTAGTTCTCTGCACACTGCGAGAACGTCTCAATTCATTCCTCACGTTGAAGTTACCGGTAAGAGCTTTTCAAGTCTCTGTTATATTTTTGATGCCCTGTCTGTTTTTGCCCGATCTATTTTCTGTTTTTGGAGTCCAGCTTCTGTTAACCCCAGATCGTGTTTTTGTTTTCCCCCAAAGTCTGTTATTAAACCTTTTTCTTTGAGCGCAGCTCCGAGTCTGGTTGATTAACGGGTTCACTCCAAACAAGTCATTACAGTCTTTGTTTTTGCACTTACAGTTTAAATCAGATTTTTGTATACACCATCCATCCATCCATCCATCTATCTTTGGTTTTATCTGCCCATGCTGGTAATGTCATTGTTTTTACCAGAAATAAGCAGGATTACGACCAACTGACCGAGATAACCAATACGTTTTCTGTTTTATCTGCTGCAAGGGTGAACTGGGGTGAAAGCGAAGCATTGGCCATGGGTGAATGGTGTGAAGGGCTCCCGGTTCTCCCTCGAGGCCTTTTATGGAAAATAGCTTGTTTTAAATGTCTTGGTCTGTGATGAAAACACTGAAAAAAATAACTGGGAAAACATGGAATAGAAAATTGAATTGAAGTGGACATGGGTACACTCCCACATGTCTTTTAGAGGAAGGGTATTGGTTTTAAATAATCTCATTGCATCACAGCTGTGGCACAAACATTCCGTTTGGACCCACCATCTGCTGTGTTGGCCAACATAGAAGCCAAAATTGTCAACTTTTTTTGGAATGGGTTTCTTTGAGTGCTACAGTCTGTTGTTTTTACCCAGAGAAGAGGCCAGGGCCTTGTCCACCTGGCCGGAAGAACAGCAGCTTTTAGATTATGCTTTGTTCAGAAGTACCTTGCAGGGTCTCCTGACTTGGTGTGGAGGGACGTAGGCAGCTGCATTTTTAGACATGTAAACAACTTGGGGCTGGATGCTGCTCTTTTTGTAACATATGTAAATCTTTTATAGTTAAGGGGATTGCCTAGGTTTTAAAATCAGGGTGTTTTTAAATCGTGTGCCCTGTTTAAACTAAAACCATCCCAAATGTCTAACTCTGCACTGGCTTTTACAGGAACCTTTAACCTGTGGGTTGAGGCGGGACGTGTGGACCAGTGCTGTTGGAGACACTGCAATGATCCAACATGACAACCGTGATACAACTGGTGGGGACTGCAGGACTGTCCCTCTCCAACATCGAGGCCACGGGTTCCGTGATGGCGGTACAGTCCGCCAGGCTGGTGCAGCACTTCCTGGAGCTTTTGAGGGGAAAGCTGTCGGCCAAGGAGAGGAGCCTCCTCCATGCTTACTTTGAGGGTCAGAGCCAACATGATCCAATGGACTCCTTTCCTGGCCTTAACCTGGATCCTGACTTCCTGGAGAAAAGTGGACCTCTGCTCTCCAGCCTGGTCCCACATAAAATGGTTTTATTTAATATGGCGGAGGAAGCCGGTCAGACCTGGCAGGCCTAAATGTATTGTGAAGGTTTGCTGGGAATGTCCGGCAGAGTCCCCCATGAGACGGAGCTTTAACTCCCAACTGCGGGAGAACTTTGAACATTCCGATTGGAGGTGGGGGGCATTGAGTCTGGGTGGACCATGTTGGTACCTCTATTGTCGAGGCAACTAGTCAGAGCTGTGGCCACAAAGTTGTCGGTAAATGTCATGGTGGCAACCCTAGAACGCGCTGGTGGACACCAGTGGTGAGGGAAGCTGTCAAGCTGAAGAAGGAGTCCTATTGGGCTTTCTTGGCCTGTGGGACTTGGGAAGCAGCTGATAGGTACCGGCAGTCCAAGCAACAGGCTACTCGGCTGGTCGCTGAGGCAATAACTCTGGCATGGGAAGAGTTTGGAGAGACCATGGAAAAAGACTTCCGTACGGGTTCGAGACAATTTTGGTCCGCCATTCGGCGTCTCAGGAGGGGGAAGCAGTGCAGTGCCAACACTGTCTATAGTGGCCATGGTGTGCTGCTGACCTTAACTCGGGATGTCGTGTGTCGAAGGGCAGAATACTTCGAAGACCACCTCAATCCCACCAACACATCTTCCACTGAGGAAGCAGAGCCTGGGGGCTCCGGGTCGGAAACATCTCTGGTGCTGAGGTCACCGAGGTGGTTAAAAAACTCCTTGGTGGCAAGGCCCAAGGGGCGAATGAGATTTGCCCTGGGTAACTTAAGGCTCTGGATGTTGTGGGGCTGTGTTGGTTAACGTGACTCTGCAATATTGTGTGGACATCAGGGGCACTTCCCCTGGATTGGCACACTGGGTTGGTGGTCCCCCTATTTGAAAAAGGGGGACCGGAGGGTGTGTTCCAACTACAGAGGAATCACTCTCATAAGCCTCCCTGGTAAGGTCTATTCCGGGGTTCTGGAGGGGAGGGTCCGTCGGATAGTCGAACCTCGGATTCAGGAAGAGCAGTGTGGCTTTTGTCCTGGTCGTGGAACACGGGATCAGCTCTACACCGTCAGCAGGATCCTGGAGGGTGCATGGGAGTTTGCCCAACCAATCTACATGTGCTTTGTGGACCTGGCATTCGACTGTGTCCCTCGGGGGATCCTGTGGGGGTACTCCGGGAGTATGGAGTACCGGGCCCTTTAATAAGGGCTGTTAGGTCCCTGTATGACCAGTGTCAGAGTTTGGTCTGCATTGCCGGCAGTAAGTCGGACTCGTTTCTGGTGAGAGTTGGACTTCACTAAGGTTGCCCTTTGTTGCCGATTTTGTTCATAACTTTTATGGACAGAACTTCTAGGTGCTGCCAAGGTGCTGAGGGTTTTGGTGGCCTTAGGATCGTCTCTGCTTTTTGCAGATGACGTGGTCCTGTTGGCAGGTCGTGATCTTTTTTTTTTTTTTCTTCCCAGTGTCCTGTCTAGCAATGTGGCAATAAGAATTGATGTCTTAATGCCAAATAGAGCTTGACAGATTTTGCTTTCACAAGTGGAGCAATCAGCATTCGCCGTAGTGCTCCGCTTGATTTATGCATGTAAATAGTTTTATTGTGATTCCTGCAGGGAGAATTTCAAATTATCTGGACACTACAATGGGAAAGTAGGAGTGTAAAGGAAGAACAAGAAGAGAAAAAAAGAGAAAGAGAAGAGGTGCAAGAAAGAATAAACGGGAAAGAATGATAAAACGTCTTCCGTCCGCTTCATCACCTAGAAAGAAAGATGTAAAAAGAACAGCAAAACCAACAGACATAGTGTAACAGATACAATTATCTACGAGCTTTTTGTATATAAGTGGACACTTAGTACCTGGAACCCAGCACCTGTGGGTGTTTGTGAGAGTGCACTAGATTATGTGAAATTTATCCAGAAGGAAATTCCTCGATAGTGGTTGTGGAGAACCAAAGGCCCGCCTTCCCCGAGCACTGAGGCAGGCGTCAGGGGACCCATAACCGCGACTCCCAAAGGGCCCCCCAAAGCAGGGCACCCAAGAGGGGCCAACACAGGATATCTGCAACCCCCCCCCAAGGAAAGAGGAGAGACGACCCCGAGGAAATCCCCCAGCCACCGCAATGCCGAAGCCCCCAGGAGCCGCGGAGACGAGCCCGTGGGCTCCGCCGGCAGCCAGCTACGCTGAAGTGGTCCCGGCCCCCGAGGCGGGGGCCCTGGCCAAACCCCGGGGGGCCAGGCCCCGCGAAGCAGCCACCGGGAATGGGCCGACACCCACCCGGGAACCCGCCCCAAACCCGAATGCCACCAGTGCGCCAGCGAGCCAAGGCGCCAGCCAGCGGAGGGGGGCAGGACGTGGGGGGATGGGCTCCGCACCTAGCGGAGACTTGAGATGTTCTTGGGAGAGGGAGCGGACTGGACCCGAACCGCACCCTAGTGCCCCACTCACCACACACGGACTTAAAAACAAACAAAAAAAAGACACTGTACACACATTCCCACATAACACTCACAACCAACAATCCCAAGTGGGGGGGCGGGGGGGTCACCACAATCCAACTATCCACCTGCCTGTGCCCGACCCCCGGCCCCGCCCCCGGACCAGACGCCCCCCGGACCATGCCCCCCCTGGAGGGGGGCCAACATGACCCTTACGGACCACCCAACCAGTACCCCCCTCACCCCCTAAATACCTAATAAACCCCCTCCCCCACCTTACCATAGCCACCCCTCCCCCCACTCCTTTCTGGGGAGAACAGAGGCATCAGCCCCAGACCCGGCAAGCCGCCCGGTCCCCACAGCAGCCCCCAGCCAACACCCCGGACTCGGTGGCCCGCTCCTCCTCCAGGCCCCAGACTCCAATCCCGCGACTGGAGACCGGGGGTGTGCAAAAGACACGGATCCTCCCTACGCCCGCTCAGATGTTATGTTGTTGCATGTTTTCAAGTGTGTTTAAAACTGGGAGCGCCGAAGGACTGGGGAGCCGTCCCAGGGAGCCAGTTTCCCTACTGACTCCAATAGGCACCCCCGCTCCCCGAAAGCCCACCCGGAGAAGGGGTCCCCGCGAGCGGCACCACCATAGCCCGGGGGCCAGGGAGAGGCGGCAGGGCCCGCGAGCCAACCACCCACCAGGACCAAGACCTCCACCCCCCCCCAGCCCACCCACCAAGCCTACTGGCTTTTCCCCCCCCAAAAAATAAAAAAATAAATAAAAAATAAGTAAATAAATAAGAGGGGGGACCCTGGCTAGCCAGCCCGCACGAGCCATCCCAAACCCCAGCCCCCAGGTGAAACCCGAGGCGGCATGGACCAGGACCGAGACAGGGGGCCGGACACAAGCCCACCAAAATGTCCACACCTCCCACCCGTAGATGCAATCCCTCCCCAACACTAACATTCAAACAACTCACCATACATACGACAATAGACATCCAGGCTGGGTTAGTCCCTACTCCCCCCTCCCTCCCCTCCCCCCACTAGCAGAGTGCCAACCCAAAAAAAGGGGAAGAGCATCTGCCCTGAGATGTTAATGTCCATGCCCCCCTATCAGCTCAACAGGCCCCGAGGCCCCCCAGCACACCAGAGGCCCCGTGCAGGGGCAGACACCTGGGCGCGCACCGGCCCAGACCCCAAGCGGCATACCCCCGGAACCCGAACCCCCGAGGCCCCGCTGGGGCCCCCGCCCGAGGGCGGTACACCCCAGGGACCCCAGGCCCCCAGACCCCCCCCGGACCCACCCAGCGACAGCACAGCTACCAGGTCAGTAACCCACGTCCGTCACCGCGGAACTCCCCAAGAGCGCCGCAAGCGGCCGCTGTAGGCTGCCCGTAGGCCTCCCAAGCCCCTCCCAGATGGGGGCATCAGACCCAGGAGTCAGACCCACCAGGCGCCCCACTCCGAGTGCCCCCCAGAGCCCCAGGGACCCCCCTATCCAGCCACTGCGCCCTGTGGAAGCAACCCACCGCCCCCCATTCCACTAAGAGATGGTGCTGATCAAAGGAGCCCAAAGAGATCGATCAGATGTGGATGCAGATGCTGTCTCAAGATTAATATGATCCAACAAAAGATCTCTATACTGATTGATACTGAGATTTTCCTTACTTTTCCAATTCATGAGGATAGTTTTCTTTGCGATACATAACGCAGTGAAAGCCGTGTAAACTATTTTTTTTCCCAGAGGGCTTTCCTCAAAATTACCGAGCAAGCAAAATGATGGGGAAGGTGAAATTTTACAACTCAGGCACTTTGATAAGTCCTTACATATCTGTGCCCAGAACCTCTGGACTGGTGTGCATAACCATAACGCATGAATATAATTATCAGAATGATATTAGATTGTACCAAACCCATCTTGAATAATCTTTGTCCTGTGTAGTGTACTCTGTGAAGGATTTTGTATTGTATTAGTTGTAAGTTGGTGTTTCTAGTCAATTTGAAAGTTCTTAGACATATCTGAGCCCAGATGTTTTGTTCAAAGCTGACTGATAAATCCTCTTCCCATTTCATACTAGGAAGAGATATTGAATCATCTATTTTAGCCAGTGTCCTGTATGATTTAGACAGTAGTTTGGGGGGGGGGGGGTTAAATTTGGGAACTCTAATATATTAGTTGGGATTTGTAAACCACCTTTAATATGCTTAAATTTATTTCTAATTATAGATTTGAGTTGTTCATATTCCAAGAATTTATTTTTACTAATGCCATATTGCATATTTAGTTTGGCAAAAGTGATGAACTCGGTTCCGTCAAGTAAATGTTCCAGATATTCAATGTCGTTGAATATCTGGAACATTTACAGGTCGTGATCTACCGCTCTCACTGGAGTGGTTCGCTGTGTTTTCCCTTTCTCATTTTGCTCTTTTATGCTTCTCTCAGTTCCCTCTTTATTGGCCTCAGCTGCTATTAATTTTCCCCTTGATTATTTTATTCTGTCTAATTTTCCCATCATGTCTTTGCTTATATACTCCCTGTCTCTCTCTCTGTGCTTTGATGGTTAATTTTGTTTTCCTTGTTGGATTGATGCCTTCTGCCACTCTGTTTCTTCATTAAACTAAACTCATTAAACTACTCATCATCACATTCTGCACTTTGGTACTTCTTCAAAAGCAGACATTCATGCTTAAAATCTTGAACATTAAAATGATTAAAAAGGTGTTCAATTCATTGGCAAAGTCAGATGCATCAGTGACACCATTGGGGACAGTGGGCTTCTTTTTGGATTCCATGCCAATCATTCTTTTTACACCCTCCCAACCTGGATGGGAGTTTCCTGATGTGAACAGACACTGTACTTTATTTCTGTAATTAAGTCGGGCTGTTCTGATAGTCTTTCTCACCACCTTTTGTAGGACATTATACAAAACTATGTCACCTTGATTAAAACCTTTATTTCTCTCAACGATAGCTTTGGAGAACCAAAGTTTATTATTTGAAAAAGTGCGACATGGTCCATCCATCCATTTCCGACACACTTATCCCATGGGGTCGCGAGGGGTGCTGGTGCCTATCTCCAGCTGTAAATGGGTGAGAGGTGGGTGACATGGTCTACGAGGAATAACTAGATCCTCACAGAAGGTAACATAGACGGACACTGTTTCAGTTAATTCATCTAGGTCCACACAAGCGTCTCTAAAAACATCCCAATCAGTACAATTGAAACACTCCTTAAGACTCTCAGTGTATTCATCTTACCACACCAGGACACTGCGGAGTTCAGGTTTAACCCGTTAATGAATGGGCTGGTAACATGGTGCCAGATAGATGACATTGTGGTTGGATGTACCAAGTGGGGTTCTGTGGAGGGATCTGTATGCACCTTTGATGGAACCAAAACACAGATCGACACATTTCATACGTCGTGTTGGACATGTGATGTATTGAAAGCCATACAGTGATTTTGCACGATTACAGTGGTTAAAATAGTCCATTAAGAAGATTGGTGCATCTGGGGAAATACCCAGAAGCCTCCGTACTGTGTTTGTGAGTGTCCGCGATGCTACGTTAGCATTGGCTTTCGGGTGGATGTAAACAAGCGTTACAAACAGCTGAGGGAATTCCCTGGGTAAGTAGTGCGGGCGCAGTGATACAAATAGGAATTTTATGTCTGGGGTACACAATGTTTCTTTCACAACCACCGTCTTACACCAGTTTTTATGGACACATAGGCAAACTCCTCCGCCAAGTGACTTGCCCGTCACCACAGAGTCCCTATCAAGGCGAAGCGGCTCTCCAAAGCCGGGTATGTCCAGCTCTTACTCAGCGTCCTGGTCCTTGAGCCACGTTTCTGTGAAGGCAATGAGGCAGGACTTTTTATACTCCTGAGGACTGAACATTGGCCTGGAGCTCGTTGATTTTACCCCCTAAGGACAGGATATTAGCCAGCGTTATGGTGGGAAGAGGAATCCGCCGGAGGCCCTCTCTTTTGAGCTGCTGGCATACACCGCCACATCTCTTTTCCCTGTTTTCTTCAATTTGGATGGTTGATTTGCGGGATTGCTCCATCCTATGGAGGATTTGGACCCGATTAACTCCTCTGGAAAGATTGCTGCACGATTGATTACCCAATGATAATAGTTTGAGAAGGATAAACTCTCGTCTGTACTGAAGGATGCTATCTCCGTGCATTTTCCAGGACAGATAAGGCATTCAGGTAAGAAGAAGAATAGCCAATATTCCAACAAGGTCAATCCAGTGTTATACTAACCTGACAACAGCCAGATGCATATCGCTCCGCCTAGCTCCACTCACATACATCTGGGACACCGCCATAGGAATTGCCTTTACTGAAGGCTGGGCCTTATCAAAACTCCTTGCATATGATTGGATAAGCCACTTGTCTGTCATCTTTATCGACGTGCTATTTCAACCACTCACACGAAGCTAACCCGTGACGCTGATGAGAGCGACACAGGAAATGTGTTTGCGGCTCTAGTGGCACGCGTTTTATTGACAGTGAGCTGACAGGAAGAGGGGGAAGACAGGCGGCAAAGCGCCGCGGGTCGGAGTCGATCCCGGGCCGACCGCGTTGAGGACTAAAGGCCTCCTCATATGGTTCGCGCTAACCGCTAACCACTTCAGCGTAGCTGGCTGCCGGCGGAGCCCACGGGCTCGTCTCTGCGGCTCCTGGGGGCTTCGGCATTGCGGTGGCTGGGGGATTTCCTCGGGGTCGTCTCTCCTCTTTCCTTGGGGGGGGGTTGCAGATATCCTGTGTTGGCCCTACTTGGGTGCCCTGCTTTGGGGGGCCCTTTGGGAGTCCGGGGAAACAAAACTTGCCAAATCCGGTCGGGAGAAGGGCAAAAACATGGTTTCCACCAACAACAGCCTTCAGAGCCGTTCTCTGATGTTCTTTTAATGAAACAATATCAGGTAGATTGGACAACACGGAAGAAATAGCAGCATCAATGTTAACGCTTGCTTCCTCGACGAGCCGCCATTGCTATCAAAACAGTCTCACGTCATGGTCGCGTCTCGACTACGTCACATCTATGAAACTCCAGCCCTGCGTCCTGATTGGCCAGACCATAAAATTGGTTGGAGAAATCACTTTCTATCGGCGGTGTCCCAGATGTATGTGAGTGGAGCTAGGCAGAGAGATATGCATCTGGCTGTTGTCAGGTTAGTGTTATACTGCACTGTAGAAATTATTGTGCTTTGTACAGAAAGGTTCCATTCATTCAATCACAAGACAGATACAAGGAACATAGGCTGCCCGCTCAACATATTACTGCTGCTTGTTGCCATTGCCAGCGTCATCTTTAGACTGACCAGCCTAGGGGTAAGTAAAGTCTAAAGTCAATGATATCATGACACAATCTTCAAGGATGCTTTTTGCTGAATCAGTAGCTTATATGAGGCTGAGAGGAAGACGTTAGATAAGCTCATCAGGAAGGCTGGCTCTGTCCTAGCATGTGCCCTTAACAGAGAAGGTGGTGGGAGACAGAATGACTAGCAAAAATAACATCACTCTTAGGCTACGTTCACACATCTTTTAGCCCATATGCAAACCATATCCATATTTTTCATGACAGTGTGTGATAGAGTTATGATAATAAACCCTTAATGTCCTGGAAAGAAACCAACACAGAACACAAGTTACTTTTCTGCAGAAGAGGAGGGTGGAACTAGACGGAGAATCACACTCTCTGAATGTCTGGGCTCAACTCTGCTGGGACATCTCTGTCTTCTGCCTTTATTATCGGACTTCAAAGAAGAATCAGGAGGAGTCAGGAGTTTACAACATGAGGGTCGGCACACAAAGAGGGGTGCAGGTTTATTACAGGTGGTCACCTGCAACCACACAGCTGGATACTCCATAAATTCCTTATCCCTGTTTGAAGCTGAAACAACAGAACATTCCTGCAGGCCAACTCTTGAAACAGACCAAATGCCTGTAACTTAATAGAATAAAATTATTATATTTACATTTTTCTAACAGTGTTACTAGCCCAATTCTTGTCACCAAAAAAAATCAATTTGCGACACTTTCATATGTGGTACAAATTTGGATGTATCGGATAATATGTTGTTGATGGCTGGCGTCACTTTCCTTTTGCGGTAAGGCGTACTGTGTCACTTCCTGTTGTCACGGTGTGAATTGCGATCTGTTTCTAACACATAAGCACTTTTAAAACATTCTCTGTTGCTGCACATCCTGTTTGGGAACTCCTTGTGTTTCACACGGTTTGCTTTTCTCGGCGTGGTAAGAGGGCGCTAGCCTAGCTTTAGCCTAGCCTAGCTTTAGCCCCACAATGGCTTCTTCCCCTACTCTTCCATCCGCTTCACCGTCTCTGCCTAAGTCTCCCCCTATCTCCTGCTCTCTGTGTCAGATGTTTAGTTATTCCTCTGCCTCGTTTAATGATAATGGTACATGTAATAAATGTAGTGTTTTTGTAGCTTTGGAGGCAAGGGTGTCAGAATTGGAGACCCGGCTCCGTGCTGTTGAAAAACCAGCTGATAGCCGCCCCTTTGCTAGCGCGGAGCCACATAGAGTAATTTCACGTAGCGGTCCTCCAGCAGCAGCACCCGAGCAGCCGGGTAACCAGGCCGGCTGGGTGACGGTTCGTAGTAAGCATAGTTCTAGATTCCAGCCCCCAGGCCACCACCAACCCGTCTGCGTTTCTAACAAATTTTCCTCACTCAGCGACACTCCCACTGAGAAGCCGACTCTGGTGATTGGCAGCTCAATAGTCAGAAACGTGGCACTAGAGACACCAGGGACCATAGTCAAATGCCTGCTAGGGGCCAGAACAGGCGACATCAAATCCTACTTGAAACTGCTGGCTAAGGATAAGCGTAAATACAGTAAGATTGTTATTCACGCTGGCGGCAATGACACCGCAGCTCTTCTTTCTAGGAATCTGGCCGGATTTATTAGTTCTCCTAAATGCTGACAACCCAGGGTCCAGACCAGGAAGAAGAGCCATAGTTTAAGCTGGTGAAGATTCTCAGTCATCCAGGTCATGGTCATTCCAAAAAAGTAAAAAACAAAGCAACTGGCCTTTTTTTCCGTAGTTTGAAGACGTTTCGCTTCCTATCCAGGAAGCTTTCTCAATTCAAAAAGTCTGGAGTAATGTGGAGTATCAAGCTTTATATACTACTGCCCAACAAAGGCCTTGAAATGGCTTAGATAACATGAAAATTCAACAGAAACCCCTTACTAAGGGGGTGGACAGGTCTTTCCCACGGCCAAAACTGAATAGATCAAAAAGTGATCTAAAAGGAACAAATCATAAAAATCTAATAAAAATCAATACGGCTCACCTTGAAACAAAAATAAAACAATTAAATGTGGTCTATTAAATATAAGGTCTCTCCCTCCAAAGACTTTGTTAGTTAATTAATTGGTTTCCGAAAATCAGATGCACTCTTGGCTTCATACTTTAGACCTTGTGCTTACATATGGCACTGATTGTGAAGAATTAACAGTATTTCCTCACAAACCTGTCCTATCTGATCATTTTTTAATAACATTTGAGTTTAATCTACCTGAGTTCTCCACCCCAAAAAGAGGGTTCCATTATAGTAGATATTTATTGGATAATGCTGTATCAAACTTTAAAGAGTCTGTCCCCCGTTTAATATCTTCAGTATTGCAGAAATGCCCTGAAGATAGCAGCAATGTTGTTTTTTCCCATTCACAATTAGATGTCTTTGTTAACGATGAGACTTCCTCATTGCGTTCTGCATTAGTCAATGTAGCTCCCTTAAAAAAGAAGGTGATTATTCACAGGGAGCTGGCTCCCTTGTTTAATTCAGAGCGGCGTTCCTTGAAGCACAATGTTAGGAAATTGGAGAAAAATGGCTCTACACACCAAGAGGAATCCTACCTAATCTGGAAAGACAGTCTATTGTTGTATAAAAAGACCCTTCACAGAGTTAGAGCAGCATATTTTTCATCATTAATTGAGGAGAATAAAAATAATCCTAGATTTCTCTTCAGTACAATTGCCAAACTTACTCAGAGTCACAGCTCCATTGATCCATCCATTCCCTTAGCTCTTAGCAGTAATGACTTTATGGGATTCTTCATAAATAAAATTGATTCCATTAAAAATGGAATCAATTACCTCGTCCTCAGTAAGTGAGGCAGCGTTGGAGGAATCTTTAGAACCTGCGCGGCTTTTTAACTGTTTAGAAGCAGTACAGCTTTCTGAGCTATCTAAAATTTTAGCTTCATCTAAACCTTCTACATGTATGTTAGACCCAATCCCAACCAAGTTGTTTAAGGAGGTATTCCCTTTCATCAGTGGCCCTATTTTAGACATGATTAATCTATCCTTAGTAAATGGATATGTACCACAGGCTTTTAAAGTAGCTGTTATTAAACCTTTACTTAAGAAACCATCTCTTTATCAAGATGAGTTAGTAAGGAGGAGTTCCAGTCAGGCTTCAGAGCTCATCATAGCGCTGAAACAGCTCTGGTGAAGGTCACTAATGATATTCTCATGGCCTCAGATTATGGACTTGTGTCTATACCTGTCCTGTTAGATCTCAGTGCTGCATTTGATACAGCTGATCACAATATTCTCCTACAAAGACTTGAGCATACTGTAGGGATTAAGGGGAAAGCATTAGGCTGGTTTAAATCTTATCTATCGGACAGATTCCAGTTTGTTTATGTTAATAATAAATCTTCTTCAAACTCTGGGGTCACTTGTGGAGTACCACAGGGTTCAGTCCTTGGACCAATTCTATTTACTATATATATGCTTCCGATTGGCAAAATTATCAGACAGCATGGGATTAATTTCCACTGTTATGCTGATGACACTCAGCTATATGTATCCATAAATCCTGATGAATCCAATCAATTACTTTGACTGCAGTCATGCCTTGATGACATCAAAAGCTGGATGACTTTAAATTTCCTGCATTTAAATAAGACAGAAATTGTAATCTTAGGACCAGCGTCCTCCAAAAAATAAACTTCTTAATCAATCACTTAATCTGGATGGCATTAACTTGATCTCGGATAATAACGTAAAAAATCCTGGTGTTTTTTTTTACCAAGACATGTCATTTAAATCTTTTTAAATGACATGTTTAAGTTTCCTTTTTTCACCTCCGGAATATCGCCAAAATTAGAAACATTCTGTCCAGGGGTGATGCTGAAAAACTAGTCCATGCATTTGTTACTTCAAGGCTGCACTATTGTAATTATTTACTATCAGGAAGTCCACAAAATGCAGTTCAAAGTCTTCAGCTGATCCAAAATGCTGCAACAAGAGTTCTGATGAAAATCAAGAAGAGGGATCATATTTCTCCAATTTTAGCTTCCCTTCATTGGCTTCCTGTTAAATCAAGAATAGAATTTAAAATTCTTCTTCTAACATATAAAACCCTTAATAATTAAGCTCCATCATATATCAGAGCTCTGATTACCCCGTATGTTCCTAACAGAGCACTTCGCTCTCAGACTGCAGGTCTGCTGGTGGTTCCTAGAGTCTCTAAAAGTAGAATGGGAGGCAGATCCTTTAGTTATCAGGCTCCTCTCCTGTGGAACCAACTCCCAGTTTTGGTCCGTGAGGCAGACACCATGTCTACTTTTGAGACTAATCTTAAATCTTTCCTTTTTGACAAAGCTTATAGTTAGAGTGGCTCATGTTACCCTGAGCTACCTCTATAGTTTTGCGGCTATAGGCTTAGGCTACTGGAGTTCTAACATTCTCCTGTTTTGCATTGCTTGTCGTCATTTCAGCTTTTAACTTTTTTTTGTTCTCTCTTTTTCTTCATAGCAGGTACATCTGGTCTGGCGTTCTGTTAGCTGTGACATCATCCAGGGAAGACAGATCACCCGCTATCACCATCTAATGTAGAACAGATTACTGGATCAATGTGTGCTTCTGTGCTTTTTTGTCTCTCTTACGGTGTCTCTGCTCTGTCTTCTCTAACCCCCAGTCGGTCGAGGCAGATGACCGTTCATACTGAGATTGGTTCTGCTGGAGGTTTTTCCTTCCAGTTAATGGGGAGTTTTTCTTTCCACTGTCGCTTCATGCTTGCTCAGTATGAGGGATTGCTGCAAAGCCATGGACAATGCAGACAACTCTCCCTGTGGCTCTACGCTTCTCCAGGAGTGAATGCTACTTGTCGGGACTTTGATGCAATCAACTGGGTTCCCTTATATAGGATATTTCTGACCAATCTGTATAATCTGACCCAATCTGTATATTCTGATTGAATTTGACTGTAAAGTGTCTTGAGATGACATGCTTCATGAATTGGCACTATATAAATAAAATTTAATTGAATTGAATAATATTCAAAGCATCTGCAGTCTGAACAGTCATGTGGCATTTCATCCTTCTTTCTCGTCACTCTTCTGACTCTCACTACACAACCACATGCTAGTAGCAATTGGCACTACACAAAATTCCATTGTTAATAGCTGTGTGGCTTCCTTACCTTACCTTGTCTTGTTATGATTTGTTCTTAATATTGTCTGCTCCTTTTGCTTAACTACTTTCTAATAATAACAAGGAGAGACGCCAGCTGGTATCCGCATTTTTTAACGAAACTTTATTCAACACTTCTAGAAAAAAAATCACCATTACTTCCATAAACAGCATGCTGCTGTGTGATGAGATCCAGTTTCTCGTTGTCTTTGCCATATCCTTCACTCCCATATTTAGCTATTCCTGGTTCTGTCAGCCTGACCCCCAAAGCTCTTGGTCTTCTTGTCAAATCCTTGACTGGGGTCCATGCATTCATCATTGTCTCATTCCCCCCTGGAGCTGTACCGCCTTGTGGTCATCAGTTTTTCCTATTCCTAGAGGAGAACAAGTCCATGGAAGAGTACATTGCAGAGGGCTTCAACAATGTTGAAATATCTCACATTCCCAGCCGCTGCAGGGTTTTTCTTTAGAAGAAGGTTGTGGCTTCTGTCCCTGCATTTACCATCAGGGTTTTACCAAGGTCATTGTTAAAAACCAAAACCCCCTCCATCTGCTCTTGACAGCACTCAACTCACACTCCCAGGTCAGCAATTTTACCAAACTAGACCTACGTGTGGAAGAAGGCCCTTAACACCTACTCCGGTTACCACCCGCAAACAAATGGTCAGACAGAGCTAGCCAACCAACAAAAAGGAAGTTTTCTGAGATAATTTGTCTCCACTCAACCATCTCTCTGGCCTCATTACCAACTTTGCGTTGAGCTGTCTCACAACTTCCATGTCTCCTCTTCTTCCGGGCTCTCTCCTTTCAACATTTTTCCTGGTTTTCATCCATCTAACTTTGAACCACCAGGACACTGAGGTTGAGGTACCTGCATGTACCAACTGTATGTCCACTGATATCAGCTGGCCTGGATCAAGCCATTTCCTGATAGCACATATTTGGTGAATGGTCTGGAATAATATTCATGGGTACCATCCCGGTTTGTCTTGGACTGTTCTATGATCAGATACTTCCATTGTCGTCATGCTGGACCCTCGAGTTCCAGTAGTGGAGAGGGAGCCATGTCAGGTAGTTGTAAGGTGACCATAAGGATTGGCTATAAAAGGAAGATCAACCTAGTTGTTCTCCAGTCAGACAATATTCCCTTCATGTCAGAAACTCTGATACCGTTCGATTTTCAGCTCCCTTCCCTTCTGGTACTGTAAATGTCATCGTTCTTTTCTCTCTGCCATCCTGGTGGTGTCCATGGTCCTTTTATGAGATTAATTCCTTTCTGAATCTGAGTTTATCGATCTGGGTGTCACTAGATCAGTGTGCTTCTGCCTACTTGTTGCCTGTTTTCTTACACCTTTGGGTCTAGCCAGGATGCTACACAGACACATTTAAGCAGTATCTGTGCATCTCGCACAGATACTGCGAGATGCACAGATCTGTGAGACAAAAATCTGTAACTTGAGTGATATTAAATGTATTGTACAGGACAATTTAGCATAATAGCACTCAACTGGTACTCTGCAGTAACCGAAGTTCATTTGTCTGAAAGATGCAAGACACAGAGTTTATGTAAATGAGTCATTTCAATGAACTGAAGTGTAAAAATTATTTAGATACTTGCCGGGACTGGGGCTGATGCCTCTGCTCTCCCCAGAAAGGGGTGGGGGGGAGTGGTGGCTACAGTAAGGTTGGGGAGGGAGTGGGTTTATTAGGTATTTGGGGGGTGAGGGGGATTCTGGTTGGGTGGCCCGTACGGGTCATGTTGGCCCCCTCCTTGGGGGGCCTGGTCCGGGGGGCGTCTGGTCCGGGGGCAGGACCGGGGGTCGGGCACGGGCAGGCGGATAGTTGGATTGTGGTGCCCCCCCCCCCCCCCCCCACTTGGGATTGTTAGATGTGAGTGTTATGTGGTAATGTGTGTGTTTGTTGTTTTTTTTTCTTTTTTTTTTTTTGTAAGTATGTGTGTGGTGAGTGGGACACTAGGGTGGGATGGTATGAATGAGTTTTGTTTTTTTTCCAGGTTTGGGTCCGGTCCGCTCCCTCTCCCAAGAACATCTCAAGTCCCCGCTAGGTGCGGAGCCCATCCCCCCACGTCCTGCCCCCCTCCGCTGGCTGGCGCCTTGGCCCGCTGGCACATTGACGGCCCTCGGGTTTGGGGCGGGTTCCCGGGTGGGTGACGGCCCATTCCTGGTGGCTGTTTCGCGGGGCCTGGCCCCCCGGGGCTCGGCTGGGGCCCCCGTTGCAGGGGCCGGGCACCCCTGGGGCCTCTGGGCCCATGGCCAGGACTACTTCAGCGTAGCTGGCTGCCGGCGGAGCCCACGGGCTCACCCCCGCGGCTCTTGGGGGCTTCGGCATTGCGGTGGCTGAGGGATTTCCTCTGGGTCGTCTCTCGTCTTTCCTTGGGGGGGGGGGGGGTTGCGGATTTCCTGTGTTGGCCCCGCTTGGGCGCCCTGCTTTGGGGGCCCCCTTGGGAGTCCGGGGTTATGGGTCTCCTGGCGCCTGCCTTGGTGCTCGGGGAAGGTGGGCCTTTGGTTCTTCACAACCACTATTGAGCAATTTCCTTCTGGATAAATTTCACATACTCAAGTGCACTCTCACATACACCCACAGGTGCTGGGTTCCAGGTTCTAAGTGTTCACTTATATACAGAAAGCCCGTAATTTATTTATTTATTTATTAATTTATTTATTTTTTCACTTTCTTTTCTCAGGTATCACTTTACTCATGTCAGCTTAAATAATAATACATATGATTTAGTAATGGTATCAAGGTGTTACTCTATTGTATCTGTTACACTATGTCTGTTGGTTGTGCTGTTCTTTTTACATCTCTCTTTCCAGGTGATGAAGCAGACGGAAGATGTTTTATCATTCTTTCCCTTTTATCTCTTCTTTCTTTCACCTCCTCTTTCTTTTTTTTTCTCTTCTTGTTCTTCCTTTACTCTCCTACTTTCCCACTGTAGTGTCCACATAATTTGTAATTCTCCCCACAGGAATCACAATAAAACAATTTACATGCATAAATCAAGCGGAGCACTATGGCGAAAGCTGATTGCTCCACTTGTGAAAACAAAATCTGTCGAGCTCTATTTGGCGTTAAGACATCAATTCTTATTGCCACATTGCTAGACAGGACACTGGGATAAAAAAACCCCAATTATTTAGATATTATTACAACAAAAATGTAGACTGAATGATTGACAGTCTTGGAAAGTGCATAAGGGCTGTGCAATAGAATACGGCTTTTGGTTGCCTCTGTAAATATTATGGTGAGTTACGATAAGAAGGGATAAACATGGGACAAGTAAGTTTTAAAACTAAAAGACAATGTTTTTCATGGAGTATAACCACAGCACACAACAATCCACTTTGATTATATATTTTTGGCTAATGTCATCACTGTGCAATACATATGACACCCAAGTTTAACTTTTCTCAATAAACAAAGTGACACTTAGAATTTTTGATTCTGATGTTCGAACAATGTCCAATTTACTTGCTGCCACAGTGTGACTGCTAGATTAATTAGTTATAATTGATCTTCTAGGATATAAGGAGGTGTAATTTATTAGCCATGTCTGGTGTTAGGCATGAACAGCTAGCAAAACAAAGCACTGATCTTCTGCAAGGATGCAGGCTCCACTGTAAGTGATGCCTTTCATACCCATGCAATGTACTGTGCCTCAGTGACTGCCGTATGTCACCTCTCATTTTTTTGTAGAATTTTACTCCGTCATACATTGAAAGTACTTATGCAAGTCCTGGTTTATGTTGTATGTTTATGTTGTATCTTTATAACCACAACACTGTCAGTGTCAAGCTACAAATGCTTAAAGCATTCTGAAATAATATGGCTTAAAACAATTAATGGCTTAGATTCAGTTCTTTCCAACATAGTAAAAATAGTAATAAAATAATCTATCACTTTTTTACTTTTGTGCTATAAAGAGCAATGGACATATACTAAAACTGCAGCACAGAAACACAGCAGATAGGATAGGAATAGGAACAATTATGCATTTTTTGCTATTGAATAAAAGGCTGGAGAAACTTGGTTGAAGCAGTGTATTTAATTTCCTTCCACTTTCTTCATTTTCTGCAATTTATCTGTCATTTCCTCTGTCTGCGTCATCATATATCTTCAGGTGTCTGAGCAAGATGAGAAGTGACTGTGGTGTCTCCAGATGTCATTGATGAAAACGAGGTGATGACTCTCCTTAATAGACAGCCTGCAGCAACTTTCATTCAGACACTCATTTGCATTCAAATTCACAAATTGTTTGTTTAAGTGTGCTTGTGTGTGCATGAGTTTATCATTAAGTTGTTTTTATGTCTTCTCTTTTAAAATGAGTACAGTACACACATGTTCCTTTTCCAACTGATGTGCATATGTGTGGAAACAATGCATCTTGGTATTATGTTTGTGAAAACGCAAACAAGTGTGGACATTTCTCATCACACACAGAGACGCGCGCGCACACACACACACACACACACACACACACACACACACACACACACACACACACACACACACACACACACACACACACACACACACACACACACACACACACACATATTAGAAAGTGTCAGTCTGCAAATTGGTTTCTCTCCTATCGGGCTGACAGAGTTGACAAACCCTTTATGAGAGGCATATACATGGCTGCTTTGCTCCCTCCAAACTCTTTCCGACTTCTCAATTGCTTAAGATTAAGCAAATTACATGTACTCCTCTGTTTGTATGAAGGCTTTTATGAATTTCGAACACTTTGGTTTGTCATGGGCTGACAGACTTTGTGAATGTGTAAATAAAAGTTAAAATAATCTGGTCTTAAATTTGCTAAATCACCGTAAGAACACAAGAGAAGTTATATGATGAGATAATAGATGTATTTATTCAACATCTGTCCTGTCTGATGTCAAAAGCACAACAAAGATTTCTCCAGGACAATCATGCAGTGTAATTAAGTAATTTGATTATTTGGGATATATAGCCTTTAGAATTATGTACATGACAATGAATAAAATTATAAGGTCCATAAGGATACTTCATAATTTGCTGTGCTCTTCACATTTATTATCTGATGCCAATAAATGAGAAGAGCAATAAATGTATAATCAGTCTTCAAAAATGTAGTACATGAGTATAAACACACAGAGAATTTATTTGTTGTTGTTGTGGTTGTTTTTTAAATCCAACTTTTAGTTGTGAGAACATTATTCAGCGGGGGAACTTCTAACAATATGAAATGTATTTATAGAAAGCTTTTTCTACTCTTTAATTGTAAAATCATGTTTTTGTCAGTTGGACATCTCTTTGGACTGTCTTGTTATTGAAATTTGCTATACAAATAAACTTGCCTTACCTTGCTTTGCCTCTTACATGGTTCTCCTACATTTCACTGGTGATGGGTGTAAGAAGGTTATCCAAAGGACCTGTTCCTTGCTGCTAATAGCTACATCCACTGACTTTGATATTAAGTATAATTGTTTATGTTTATGGAGTTTTAAACTTCCTTTAGTATCATATTAGGAATAAGCTGTGTTTGCTTGGTTAGTAATACAAAACCGATTAATGTAAACATTCTAGAGTATGTAGATCCTTAAATTGATTCTGAAGTCTATAAAAGGATGCAAGCATTTTCAAATCCAGCACGTTCAATGACAGACAAGGGTTCACAGCAATACATGTTCCAAATAATGAAATGTACCAACCTTTGCCATAACATTTTCAACCTTTCTGCTATCTGCTTCAGATATTGTTTTCTCTTGGTCTCTTGAATTTGGCCCTGGTACTTAGCGCTTCCTCTTGCCTTCCTAACCACCTCCTGAACTTCACTCCTGTGAAGGTTTGCTGTGGGATGAATGTTGATAAAATAAGCTTAACTGGGCATTCATGCTACATTTTGCATGGCATAATGTGAATGAAATTGATACGTGGTTACTGGGGCACAAGTTCTGAGCTTCATTTAAAAAAGTTATTGACGTCAACAAATATCTAAGGCAGGGGTCTTCAACATTGTGTTTGAGGTGGCCACCTTCTGCCACCTCAAACACACTCCAATTACTAAAGGCTATACTATTTAAGCTCAATTCAAATGAAACTATATTAATACGAGATTTAAACTGAAACTGGCTTAGCCTAAATTCTGATGAAATCAAAACTGTATGTGATCACTTAAATCTAACACAATTAATTGCATCCACTACTTGTCCAAATAATAAGTGTCTCTCAAAGTCAACATTGATTGATCTGATCTTGACAAATGCCCCACATAAGTACTTTTCAACCGGGGTAATTTGCAATAATCTTAGTGGCCACTGTTAGAAATACTAAAAGGGATAAAAGAAAGCCGCAAGTCATTATTAAAAGAGATTTAAAACATTTCAACGAACAGGCATTTTACCATGACCTTTCTAAATGCCAGTGAAACAGAACTGACCTCATTCCAAATGTTGAAACAGCTTGATCATTTTTGTGTTTCATGACTATTGTTAATAAGCAAGCCCCATTTAAGAGATAATCCTTGGTTTATATAAATGCTTTACACAAGAGGAACTTAACCTGGGCAAAAGCAAAAAAATAAAAATGTGATTGGGATAATTTCAGAAATTTAAGAAATCAAAGTTACTCCCAAATTAAAAATGCCAAGTCCAAATTCTACTTGTGAACTACAACTGACAGTCTTAATCACCCTATGGAAAACCATAAAATCTCTCGCTGTAGAAAATAACTCATAGGTCTTGCCAAATTACATTGTCCATAACTCATCAAATATCTATGACAAAGTTGAAATGTTAAATTGCTTCAATTAACATTTCATTTTATCTACACTGTCCATAAACTCAAGCAACATTGGGACTGCTCTGGAACAACCCTCTGATGCATCAACATTTGGAAACTGTAGTTTCCAGCCGTTTACTTTGTCAAGTCCACAAAACACTAAAATCATTAGATACACGTAAACCACAAGGACCTGATTTAATTGATCCCTACTTTCTAAAAATTGCAGCTAATTTAATAGCAAAACCTTTGACTGATATTTTTAACTTAAGTCTGAGCACTATTCTTGGGGGGTGGTGGCCTAGTGGTTAGAGCAGCGTGCTTGCACTCTGAGAAGGTTGCTGCCCACTGCTCCCTAAGGGATGGGTTAATTGCAGAAGAAAAATTTCATTGGAATGTACAATTTCAATGACAAAGATTTCTTCTTCATCTTCGTTGCAAAATCTGGAAATCAACTTTTGTCACACCATTATTCAGAGATGGTGACCCAAACATTTTAAATGACTATAGGCCATTTTCAAAACTTTGCATTTGATCAAAAACTGTGGAATCTCTAACAAATGAACAGTTAAAATAATTACTCTATTCCAACATTTTATGTGAATTCCAGTCAGACTTTAGGAAAGGTCATAGTACCATAACAGCAACACTGAAGGTGATCAGCGATATCTCGACTGCTCTTAACAATAAGCAACATTGTGCAGCACTTTTCATTGATTTGGCAGAAGCCTTTGACTCTGTAAACCACATTTTACTCAAAGAGAGACTGATCAATATCGGATTATCTAAACAGACAGGTCCCAATATGTTAAATCAGATATTTGTTCTAATATTCTCTCATTAACTAAAGGAGTGCCCCAAGGCTCTGTGTTGGGGCCACTCTTATTTACCATCCATGTGAACAACGTTGGCCAGGATCTTGTGGACACCAATTACCATTTTTATGCTGAGGTTATGGTTATCTACGGCTTTAAAAAAAAACCTCAGTGCCAGTGTCTCTACATTACAAAATGCTTTTAATATAGTTCAGAACATGTTTCTACAACTGGATATTACTTTAAATGCAAATAAGAGCAAGTTGATGTCATTGTCAAGAATTCTCAAGAAGAGCTATCTGCAGATAAGTCCTCCAATTGTCACTTTTCAAGGGGCAGAATTTTTTTTCTTTCAATGCAAAAAGTAAACTTGTAGCTGCAACATTTACACCCACTCTGGATTATGGTGACCTGATTTATATGAATGCCCTAAGTCAAGTATTGAAACTACTGGACTCTGTTTATCATGCCTTATTGAGGTTTATCACAAACTGTAAGCATCGCACACACCACTGTGAACTTCACACACGTGAGGGCTAGCCACACTAGAGAGTCATACAGTCACTCATTGGTATATGTTCATTTATAAGGGTATTCTACATCTGCTCCCCTCATATTTCTGTGAAGACATTCAACAAAAAGCAGGACTCACTAATATTGTTTGCACCAAGTGTCCGCACAGAAGCTGGTTAGGTGACATTTCAGTATTCTGTCCCCACAACATGGAACAATTTACAAAAAGACTGGAAATTAAAGTAACTGGTTCCAATAGGCCAGTTTAAACTCTTGCTCAAAGGTTTGGAAGTTAAATCCGCGGTTTATTAATGTTTTTAAATAGTAATGTACTGAATTGTTGTGATCTGGTCCGCTGTCTTGGTCAGGACTCCCTTGAAAAAGTGATAAGTAATCTCAATGGGACTTTCCTGGTTAAATAAAAGTTAAATCAAATAAAAATAAAAAAAATCAGTCCACAACCCACTTGATTAATGGAGAGGGTGTGCAAAGAACCCCTTCCATGTCAGTACCGGGGGTGTCAGGTTCAAACACCTAAAACATTCAGGAGGAGAGACAACATAAGAGTTAATTTTCAAAACTTGCAAGGAGAGCTAAACGGAGATGCTTAATACAGATCTCCAAATTCGCTCTGAAGCACTCCGTCCCCTCCTTTCTTTTTATTAGGTTATTCCTGGTTCCATTGTCAAGCTAAGGGGTAGGGATAAGCAAAACAACTATGTGACCTTCGAGATAAAACCAAGCAGTTCACACAGTACAGTTATGCATAAGCAGTCCAGATGGCTGAATAGAGTTCATAACAGTTTCAAACATATTTACAAAAACACTTATCGTCACAACATATTTCTCTGCTTTCTGCAGGCCTTCTGCAACGATAAGAGAGAGACATCAGCCACATGAAATACACTTTAATATCTAAAACCTTAAAACTTCTTAGTAGTAAAGAGTCAATATATATAATCAATGCAATGAACATAGAATTATTTTTAATTCTTCAACATATTTTATGTTATTTACTATCAGGGGGAGTTTATAAATAATTTTTGATATGCAATTCTAATATGTAAAGCGGTAAATGGCCCCTACTTGTATAGCGCTTTATCAATTCCGACAACCCCAAAGCACTTTACACCACACTTAGTCATACAGCCATTCACACACACACCCTGACAAGCTACATTGTAGCCACAGCCGCCCCGTGTCAAACTGACAGAAGAGAGGCTGCCATACATCAGCGCCACTAGACTCTGACTACCGCCAGCAGGCAATGCAGGTGAAGTGTCTTGACTAAGGACACAACAACTGGGACGGTTGGATGGGGGATTGTACTGGCAACCTGCTGGTTAAAGGACAAACTCTAACTCCTGTGCCACCTTATCCATTGTTATACTTTGAAAGACACCTACCTCATTTCCTACCTACTTCTTGATTGAAAGAAAATATCTTTAAATGTCAATCTGCCAAAGTTAAGAATAATTTTGGGTGTAACTTTATTCTGTGTTTACTTTATCGCATTTGAGATCTGTTTCATATGATCCCTTCATGTGGATCTATCTAGAAAATAAATGTGTTTACTCAATGTGATTTTTGGTTTCAGCAGACAGAACTAACTAACTAATGTATAACTATATATATATATATATATATATATATATATATATATATATATATATATATATATATATATATATATATATAGTTTCCTCTGAGTCCCTGTGTAGAGCTTCTAATTGGTGCTGATTGGAAGTGGAGGCAGCTGGCCAGACTGACGTCAGCAAGCTTCCTCACCTGACAGCGCAAGCTCCGCTCCAGGCCAAGCACCAGATGATCAACCCCAGCTGGGAGCAGCTTAGATCAGACCAGCTCGGAGGAACTCAGCTCATTCTTTCTCTCTCTCTGCCACCTACTTCTCTCTTTCCCTCTCCTCTCCAACCAGTTATGATTTTTGTTAAATAAATCCCGTTTTAAGTTATCCCATGCGGGACTTCCCTTTGATTTGTTATGGTCCAAGAGCCAGGCCATAACAAAAAAAATCTATCTATTGATCGTTAGATCAATAGATTAGACATAAGTGGATAATATATATATATATATATATATATATATATATATATATATATATATATATATATATATATATATAATATATGTAATATATTATATATATATATATATATATATATATATAATATACTGTATATATATTCACCAATGTCTAAAGCTCTGATGCCTTCACGGAGTAAATGCAATTTTGGAGAGATTAAGTCACAAAAACTTGGACGTGTAGACCTGTATCTCTCTGTCTAATATTAGAAAAATCACATTATAAACAATATATTTTAATCTTACTTGTGAAAAGTTATCCCTCGAGCCCTGACGTCAATAGTCCGTTGATTTAAACAAAAATACGCCGCCCAGTGCTGAGGTATAATTATTGTTTTCAGCTTGAATCAGCATGTTAGTGTAGCCGGTCGACCGCCCCAAGATGGCGGCCGTAATTCTTTCGCCGCGACAGTCAATGCGGGGTCTACTCTTATATTATGTCTAAAAGCTTAACTGACAGCCTGCATATAATGCAGCAACATCACTTTTCAGGCAGAGGGTCACAGTGCCAAGGTCCGACGGTGCTCAGAGTCTGTGTCACAGTCTCCAGGTTCTGTACCACTGTATCGCAGTCATGACAGTGTCTTGCTGAAAAGCACAATTTCTGTGTTTTCCAGTCTTCATCAAGTGGACAACGGTGAATTGAATAACTTCTAAGGCCTTGTCTGAGTTTACATAAAAAAAGCAATTTTAATTGAGCTACATTTAAGAAGGTTTTTGTGGTCTTTGGGATTTCCCATGATGCACCGAGCTCCCCTTTTCTTTCTCTCTTTCCCTCCCGGTGCAACCTCATTCCATTAACGATGTTACTAACTGGACTCTCTCCCTTTCCCGTAGTCCTGTGCTTTCTCGTCCCCCCCCCCCCTCCTCTCGGAGAAAAAATCTCCTTGGAGAAATGCTCCAGCAGTCAGAGGTGAAAAAAGGGAATGTCGGAAAGCTGAACGCAGGTGGAGAAAGACGAGACTCCAGGTTCACTATGACATCTATAAAGAGAGACTTTTCATATAGAACTTACAATTGAAAAATGCAAGAGAATCTTTCTTCTCTGAGATCATTAAGAAAAACATTAATAATGCTCGTGTCTTATTTTCCACAGTTGACAGGCTAACAAATCCTCCTGTGTCAGTGGCTTCCGAACTCCACTCCACCAGGGCCTGCAATTAATTTGCTAACTTCTTTACTGAAAAAATCCTAAAAATTAGAGGATCACTTTGTACTACCATATCAACACCAGAACCAAAGCTGTATTCAGCTGGAACTACTTCTGACAAAATGTCCCATTTCAGCCAAATAAACCACAAAAGCTTAGAGCAGATCATTCAACAGCTAAGTTCCTCCTCCTGCTGTCTTGATGTTCTACCCACAGCTTTCTTTAAAAAAGTTTTACCTGGCATAGCGTCTGATTTGACTCAGATAATAAACACGTCCCTTCTGTCAGGTGTTTTTCCCCAGTCCCTAAAAACAGCAAATATCAAACCACTGCTGAAAAAGAACAATTTAAACAAACTACTACTCCAGAACTACAGGCCCATCTCAAACCTCCCCTTTATCAGTAAGATTATTGAAAAAGCTGTATTTCAACAATTAAACACCTTCTTAACAACGACCAGCCGCTTTGACGTATTCCAGTCTGGCTTCCGTGCTCACCACAGTACAGAGACCGCCCTTATCAAGGTGTTTAATGACATCCATATAAATACAGATCATGGAAAAACCAAAGTGCAGCATTTGATACTGTCGATCACTCCATTCTGTTAGAGCGCCTGGAGAACTGGGTCGGCCTCTCTGGTACAGCTCTCAACTGGTTTAAATCCTACTTAAAGGACAGGGACTTTTTTGTGTCAGTAGTTACTTTACATCTCAGACGACAAAAATTACATGTGGGGTTCCCCAAGGGTCCATCCTGGGTCCCCTCTTCTTCAATATCTACATGCTCCCTCTAGCTCAGATAATAAAAAATAACAATATCAGCTACCATAACTATGCAGACGACACACAGCTTTACATCACCATGTCACCAGGTGACTATAAACCAGTTCAAACACTGAGTAAATGCCTAGAAGAAATCAATGCCTGGATGTGCCAAAATTTTCTTCAGTTGAATAAAAACAAAACAGAAATAATAATTTTTGGACAAATAGAGGAGAGATCAAAAGTTAGCACACAGCTTCAGTCGCTTCAGCTAAAAACCACTAATCAGGCCCGAAACCTGGGTGTAGTGATGGACTCAGACCTGAACCTTCAAAAGCATCTAAAGACAATTACAAGGTCGGCTTTCTATCACCTGAGGAACATTTCCAGGATTAAAGGACTAATGTCTCAGCAGGATCTGGAAAAACTAATCCATGCGTTTATTTTTAGTAGAATTGATTACTGCAACGGTGTTTTCACAGGTCTGCCTAAAAAGTGGATCAGACAGCTGCAGCTGATCCAGAACGCTGCTGCCCGCGTCCTCACTAAGACTAAGAACACATCACCTCAGTTCTAAAGTCATTACACTGGCTCCCTGTATCTCAGAGAATAGACTTTAAAATACTTCTGTTAGTCTATAAATCCCTAAATGGCTTAGCACCTAAATACATCACAGACTTGTTATCAGCGTGTAAACCCTCCAGACCACTCAGGTCCTCTGGCTCCAGCCTTCTCTGCATACCTAGAACACGAACCAAACACAGAGAAGCAGCATTTAGTTCCTATGCTCCACTTATCTGGAACAAACTTCCAGAGAACTGTAAAAGTGCGGAAAGCCTGAGTTCCTTTAAATCGAGATTAAAAACACATTTGTTTAAAATTGCCTTTGAATGTTCAAGTTAAACTGTTTTACTGTTTTTAAATGTTCTTTTTTTGTTTCTACATTCTATCCCTACTTGTTTTTATTCCTATATTTTAATCATGTAAAGCACTTTGCATTGTCTCTGTACTGAATTGTGCTATATAAATAAATTTGCCTTGCCTTGCCTTGCCTTGCCTCCTATCACTCCCTGCAGGTGTTCCTAGAGCTGTGGAAGCTGGATCTGTGATTGGGAGTTTCCTGCTGTCCCCGTGTAACCTGACAACAGCCAGCTGCATGTCGTTCCGCCTAGCTCCACTCACATACATCTGGGACACCGCCGGTAGAGAATGATTTCTCCAACCAATTTTATGGTCTGGCCAATCAGGACGCAGGGCTGGAGTTTCATAGATGTGACGTAGTGGAGACGCGACCATGACGTGAGACTGTTTTGATAGCAATGGCGGCTCATCGAGGAAGCAAGCGTTAACATCGATGCTGCTATTTCTTCCGTGTTGTCCAATCTACCTAATATTGTTTCATTAAAAGAACATCAGAGAACGCCTCTAAAGGCTTTTGTTGGTGGAAACGATGTTTTCGCCCTTCTCCCGACCGGATTTGGCAAGTTTTGTTTTCCGGGGCGCGTCCGCGGCGGACGCGGAAGCGCCCCGGAGCGGTTAGCGGTTAGCGCTAACTATGTTAGGAGGCCTATAGTCCTCAACGCGGTCGGCCCGGAATCGACTCCGACCCGCGGCGCTTTGCCGCCTGTCTTCCCCCCTCTTCCTGTCAGCTCACTGTCAATAAAACGCATGCCACTAGAGCCGCAAACACATTATTATTATTATTATTTTCTGCGTCGCTATCATCAGCGTCACGGGTTAGCTTCGATGTGAGTGGTTGAAATAGCACGTCAATAAAGATGACAGACAAGTGGCTTATCCAATCATATGCAAGAATTTTTGATAAGGCCCAGCCTTCTGTAAAGGCAATTCCTATGGCGGAGTCCCAGATGTATGTGAGTGGAGCTAGGCGGAGCGACATGCAGCTGGCTGTTGTCAGGTTAGTCCCCGTGTTCTTACTCTGCTACAATTACTGCCACTGTTCATAGTCTTATTGCTAGCATTACTGCTAGCATTATCACTGCTATCATTATCATTGGTATCAATATCATTGCCATTTTTCATCCATTCTATGTGTTACTGTGTTGGCTGCCTCTCTCTGCTCCCTCTGTCCTTATCTCGCCTCGTGTCTTGTTTTGGTCTATAGTCAGTACTCAACAGCCCACTTAGAAGTGAAAATTCGCTTATTGCTCATTTTATTTAAAAAAATATATAACTGGGTTTTCACACTTTATTTTTCCGCCTTAAATATGTGGGGTTTTTTGCAACTCTGTTGTATAAGTTATAGGTAATATTAACAGAGGACACAGTTCTGAAATAATTTATCTAGGTTCACTTTCTTTACGTCACAAAAACATGGCATTATAAGAACTGCCTGTAAGCTTTTATTTCCATTTTATGACATGCAAATTGCTAATATGAAACCCAGTTCTCCATATGGCTATTCGCAGGATCGTATAACAGCTCTCTAATAAATTTTGCTGCTTGTAGAGCTCTGATAGTCTCATTAACCCTCAGCAACAAAGACAAAATCATTAACCTAAAATCTAACATGTACCTTTCAAACTGAAAAAGAAGACACAAATCCTCACCTAACTCAATTTTGTTTTAATTACATAACCTTAAAACTGACCTAGGAATATATTGATCTTCATTAGTGGTAGAAGAAAATAACATATTTGTCATGTCTGGAGAACCTAATCACAAATGATAAGCTCACTGGTAATTTTAAAACAATATTTTAAGATGATTTAAGAGTTGTGAAGCTACACGAGGTGCATGAATGCTGGAATTGAGCATCAGACGTGGTATGCACAAGTCATGAGCACTCATGCTTGTGAACTCCACCGTATGTGTGCCCATCCCTCTATCCATCATTAATGAACAGCCAGTTAATGAAGGAGCCTTTGCTCTTTCTATTCCACCAGCCAGGAAATAATTACCTTGTGTCTGAAGCCATTCTCCATTTGCTCCACATTCGATGGCTTCATTTAGCTGCCATCTCTCTAAGAATCTTATTCTTTCTCTTCTTGTCTTTCTTTTTCTCCTTCATGTATTTTCCAACCATTCTGTTGTACCTTCATACACACTCTATCTATCTTTTGCTGCAATTATGATGAATTAATTTACACAATTAATTGGCAAATGATTGCATAAGGGATATGACTTAGATGGTTTAATAAAGCCATTTAATAAAGTTTTCTAAAGCAAAAAAAGATTGTTATTGATCATCTCTTATTGGACATAGTAATTGCAGTACATTAAAAACTGTGCTTGTGCAAGATGAAATTACAATTTCTTAGACATGTTTCCCAATTAAATGTGTTATACTCATGAAAATTAAAGTCAAATAGAATGGTTTTGATGATGTGTTTACTTAGGTGTATTAAATGATTAATGAAAAGTGTTAAAAGAGCTAAAACATTTATGCTTTAAGGGGAGTTAATATTCTCAGTCAGACTGGCTATTGGCTGAAACAGTGTGAATAAGACTGATAATTTGCTCCACCACTGGTGTTAAATTAAGAAAGGATGAAAGAAAGCGTGCAGTGGGAGATGATTTGATTGTTTTTAGGTTAGCATTATTTGTTATCAATTACAGTCTGTCACTTTCTCTGCTTTTGAGATTATTTTAAAACTCAGCTTTTTAAAATGATCTTTATAGAGTTTAACATTGACACAAATCAGATAGGAATAAAATTGTAAAGACAGAAACGTTTCCAGGGTTTGAAAAGACACAGAAGCTAAGCATAAAGTAAATTCAGAATCACTGTGTCACATTTTAGTTACTCCTTTGTACGTGTTTTGGCAAGGCTTTTTGAAGACTGCTGTGTTTTTATCTTTCTTCGATGCTGCAATTAAGAAACTAAATTAGAGAATGTAATCGATTATACAAATTCTGGTATTCTGAGCAAAATAGGTCAATATTTGAATGTGCAAAACAGAATGTAGTTGCGGATGTGGTAGAAGTTAAAAATAGTCAATAGCTGATGAAATCGAAACAAAACATCTACTTTTTACATCCTAAAATGATTAGACATGATACCCTGATAATCTTGCAAAGTACTTGTTGTACCAGGGGTCTGCATCCTACAGTGCTGGAGCCTCGGGTGGTCTTTTAGGCCGTCCTCAACAATTTTTTAAAACTTTGGCCAAAAAAAATATTATATATGGGAGAAATATTTTTAGATATTGAAGATTAAAAAAAGCTTGTTCTAGCGTTTTTTTTTTTTTTTCATACTATTTGTAACCTGGACGTGTGTCCCAACCTCTTACAAAAGAAATCTATACTGCTGACCCTGGGTATAATATCTACAGTATCCATATCTAGGCTTGTATCAATAATCTTAACCCTAGGATCCTTCAGTCCGGAATTACTCAGATTCACGCTCACTGGTCTACTAGGTTTGGAAAGGAGATTGGCAGCAGCAGGCTCTGTAAGAGATTAATTAAGACCTCCAACCCACAAAAGACACAGGACCACAGATCTATGAAATAAAAAATTATCTTTATATGAATTTCCTGTTCAGTTTCATTTACTCCTTTTGTTTTACAGGAATATCATTAAGTAAAATAAATAACTCAAGTATACCACAAAAATAATATAAAGAACCAAAATGGATGTGGACAATAAACAACCAAAGAAAATATTCCAATATACCAAAACGATTTGGAAAAGGAAAAAATAAATATATGTGTATGTATGTATGTATATGTGATACCACTTCACTAGTACCTGGTTGTAAACCTTCAGTTCTTATTTCAGTTCAAATGTTTGCGTGACTTGGGCTCAATAACAAAAAACAACCTGAGTCGCAGGTGAAGAAAGTAGCAAAAATAATGAATAAGGTGGCTCTCAGGTGGATTTCCTTTTGTTTTTTTTCCTACTGCCCTCCTGGTACGGCAAACATCATCATGTATACGTCCTGACCTGCAGAAGGCCTCCAGAACAGCAATGAAGTCCTGGATAACGACAGCAGTTCTTCACATGGCACAGACAGCATCGTTCCTCGTAAAAAATAAATAAATAAAACAGTCTGCACACAAGTATGCAGAACAGCAGACTTTCATACTTCTTAAATGTCTTCTTACCTAATGTCCTTGGTTTTAAAATAAAAATATAAATTTCCATTTTAACTAGCCCATACATTTTAACAGATGGAATTAAATTATATAACGAAATGAATTAACATATACATATGTAACATTAAACATATGAATTATAAACTTCAACATGAAAATTATACAGCATTATATAACACACTGAAGGTAGATACATTAATGCTATTTTTCTACATCACTCGCAGTTGGAGTTACAGCAACAGCTATTGTAGGTGAGCATAGCCACTTAGCCGGCAGAAGCTGAATTAGCAGCTTGAGAAAGAAAAAAAGTGCTAACTACTCATAAAAGTCAATATAAAACCGTCAAATCTTCATAATACTGTCAAAACACATTTCAAACATTATTAAGCAACATTCACGACTATTCTGACTGTTTTTTTTTTCTCTACGCATTGAACCGCAACAACAGTGCTAATTGAGCTGAGCTAACGTACCAGAATAGTTCTAAAAGTTTGGGAAGCTCTCCAACAGAGCCTCTCCTACAACCAACTCCGACGTCTTCGAGGTAGGCACTCGTTCGTGGTTAACCTCTGACAACAGGGCTCTCACCAATATTCATAGAAACCTCTTTTCTCATGCGCTAACTGGAGAACACAGAACGGCAGCGTGTTTTTTCCAGAGGTGGGCGGATCTATCCTAGTATTGATAATATTGATAATATGCTGGTATTGATATTGAACAATACTCCAACATTAGATAATCCTTTATTTATCCCACGACGGGGACATTTATAGAATTAAAGCAACAGGCAAGTGCACACAACTCAAACAAAATTACATAAGGATTGAGTCTGTTGTTGCCAGTACGATCTTCTTTGCTGTCACATGCTGGGGCAGCGGGCTGAGGGTCGCTGACAACAACAGACTGAACAAACTGATCAGGAGGGCCGGTGATGTTGTGGGGGAGGAGCTGGACACTCTGACGACCGTGACAGAGAGGAGGATGCTGTCCAGGCTCCAGTCCATCTTGGACAATGTCTCACACCCTCTCCACGACACACTGGCCCAGCAGAGGAGCTCCTTCAGCAGAAGACTCCTCTTACCCAGATGCACCACAGAGCGCCACAGGAAATCATTCCTGCCTGTGGTCATAAATCTTTACAACGCCTCCCTCAGTAATTCAGACACCCCCCCTCCTTAAGAAACCATCTCTTGATCAAGATGACTTAATAAATTACAGACCTATATCGAATCTTCTTTTCTTATCTAAAATTCTTGAGAAAGTAGTTGCTAATCAAGTACGTGAGCACTTTTAAAGTAATGACCTATTTAAAGAGTTTCAGCCAGGCTTCAGAGCTCATCATAGCACAGAAACAGTTCTGGTAAAGGTCACTAATGATGTTCTCATGACCTCAGATAATGGACTTGTGTCTGTACTAGTCCTGTTAGATCTCAGTGCTGCATTTGATACAGTTGATCACGATATTCTCATACAAAGACTTGAACATACTGTAGGGATTAAGGGGAAAGCATTAGGCTGGTTTAAGTCTTATCTGTCTGACAGATTCTTGTTTCTTCATGTTAATAACAAAATCTTCTTCAAACTCACTTGTGGTGTATCACAGGGTTCAGTCCTCGGGCCAATTCTCTTTACTATGTATATGCTTCCATCCATCCATCCATCCATCCATCCATCCATCCATCCATCCATCCATCCATCGTATTCCGCTTATCCGGGGTCGGGTCACGGGGGTAGCAGCTTCAGTAAGGAGGCCCAGACGTCCCTCTCCCCAGCCACTTGGGCCAGCTCCTGGGGGGAATCCTAAGGTGTTCCCAGGCCAGCCGAGAAACATAGTCCCTTCAGCGTGTCCTGTGTCTTCCCCTGGGTCTCCTCCCGGTGGGACATGCCTGGAACACCTCACCAGGGAGGCGTCCAGGAGGCATCCTTACCAGATGCCCGAGCCACCTCAACTGGCTCCTCTCGACGTGGAGGAGCAGCGGCTCTACTCTGAGTCCTCCCCGGATGACTGAGCTCCTCACCTTATCTCTAAGGGAGAGGCCAGACACACTACGGAGAAAACTAATATCGGCCGCTTGTATCTGGGATCTCGTTCTTTTGGTCATGACCCAAAGCTCATGACCATAGATGAGGGTAGGAACGTAGATTGGCCAGTAAATCGAGAGCTTTGCCTTTTGGTTCAGCTCTCTCTTCACCACAACGGACCGGTACAGTGCCCGCTTCACAGCAGATGCCGCATCAATCAGCCTGTCGATCTCCCGCTCCACCTTCCCCTCATTCATGAACAAGACCCCAAGATACTGAAACTCCTCCACCAGGGGTAGCACATCCTTCCCAACCCAGAGAAGGCACCCTTTTCCGGCTCAAAACCATTGTTGTGCAATTATACACTGTTTAAAGTTATTAATGTTTATTAAATAACCCTCTGTCTGTTAAGTATTGTCTGGTGATGATCAGCTCTTAAGCTGATATCGAGACAATGGTTGAAAGGGATGAATTCGAGCACTAGTGATCTTTTAACAGCAAAACCTGCACACACATAGAATAAAGGAGTGACAACTTCTTTTCAATTCCAAGAATTTAATAACAGAAATAAAATGAACATCCAGAGAACATCACTATGTAATGCTGTTTATCTGAATTAACACAATATTTCGATTAACAAATCCTCTCTACTAGGCTAGTGAAACTTAACTAAACTACTAAGCAAAATGAAGATAAAAAGAAGCTAAGCTAAGGAACTATTTACATGCAAAACAAGCAAAAGACAAAACAAAAGTGGTTGGTCATAATCAGAATGCTTCAGTGAATCCTTGTTCACTGAAGATCTGATTCCAAAAAGCATGGAGTGGAGTTAAAAACATTTGGCATGTATTTCAATCCATTCACAATGCAAAGCCCAAGTTAAACAAAACATTATTTGATGAAATAATATTTTGTTTAAGTTAAAGAACCAAAGTTCACCTTAAAGAACGTGAATCGTGGTTAAATTAGCTTAACTAATTCAGAAAAACATTTGACATGTGTTTCAACCCATTCACAATGCAAAGCACAAGTTAACCAGAAAATATTTTGAGAAAGTAACATTCTGGTCACTTATTTGCCCAGTAAAATCATTTAAACCCTTGCGACCGAGTTTGTTAATGCGATTCTCCCTCCGGGCGTCTGGGGTCTCTGTAGCAAATCGGTGGCTAAGAGGTTACAACATAAAGTTATCAAAATTGCCTTTACCAACATTAATATTCGATAGTAATGTGGGGATAAGGCTCATAGCACCATCGAAGGATGAACGATTAAGCTTTATGCTTTAAACTAACTCCTTTTGAAATGTCCGGGACCGGATGTTAGCGAGGCTAATAGCATTAAGGCTAGCGTGAGCTACCTTTTGTTCTAAACACCATGTGTCCAACGGTTTACAAAACATTTCCCAATAAACCTTTTACTTCACCCTCAGCTCCCTGTCCAAACCTGTCCTTTGTCTAGTGTCAGTTCTGTCCAGTTTGGCCATTCACGGAAGGAGCGTTGAAGGAGGGAAGTTGTTGGCTTGTTGTTGGCGGGCTAGCATTAGCTCTGCAGCACCACATGGTCGGGGTCAGAGGCCTGGTGTCCTGTAGACAGTCTCTGACTTGGATGCAGTCCGATTTGAGCAGGGGTTTTCTCAGAATTCCACAGCGGGTCATTCTGCTGGCTTTTCAGCAGAATATGGGGTTCTCTTCCCTGCACAGGCTGAGGAGAAAAATACAACAAAACTGTTTTGGCACGCCGGATCCTTCCTCCTGCATTATGAGGTTAAGACAGCAAACTTAACTCTGTATTAGCCTTGACATGTTCTCCAGGCGACAAGAAGTTCCCCAGGTGCTGGATGTGTGTTGGTCAGGCCGACCAGGGCCTCATGGTCCAGACCTTCTCCTTTGTCTCAGCAGTAAGGAAAGTCCAGGGAGGTGGGTTCCACAGAACGGCTGTTCTGGGGAGCATGTAGCTTTTGGGTCTTCCGTCACATGGCTGCTGAGGAAGGAGACCCCCCCCCCTCTCCTTGGGAGCCCCAGAGGAGTGTATCTCAGCAGCTTGGAGTCAGTGAGAAGTCTGAAGCTGCAGGAGAAAGAGCTGAAGAGAGTCTGTGTCTGTGGGAGGAAAGTTTTATAGCCAGAGAGAACCCCTGCTGGGAAGAAGGGCCGTCCCAGCTGTGAGGGTCTCATGTTGCAGCCAGAGTGGAATTCCTTTGTTACCCCCTCCATACTACATGTTCAGAATTCAATCTGAGATCAATTATTCATCATGGCGTTATTATAGCATAACACCATGGTCTCAGATTTGGAGGCAATGATTCTCATCCCGGCCGCTTCACACTCGACTGCGAACAGCTCCAGTGAAGCTGTAGATCACGCCCTGATGAAGCCAATAGGACCACGTCATCCGCGAATAGCAGAGGCAATATCCTAAGG
Source organism: Fundulus diaphanus (assembly GCA_037039145.1). Classification (NCBI taxonomy): domain Eukaryota; kingdom Metazoa; phylum Chordata; class Actinopteri; order Cyprinodontiformes; family Fundulidae; genus Fundulus; species Fundulus diaphanus. The sequence goes on from CM073124.1 coordinate 33,921,389, forward strand.
CCACCAAAACGGATCCCCTCAACACCTTGGCTGCGCCTAGAAATTCTGTCCATAAAAGTTATGAACAGAATCGGTGACAAAGGGCAACCTTGGCGGAGTCCAAGGGACACAGTCAAATGCCTTCTCCAGATCCACAAAGCACATGTAGACTGGTTGGGCAAACTCTTATGCACCCTCCAGGATCCTGCTGAGGGTGTAGAGCTGATTCAGTGTTCCATGGCCAGGACAAAAACCACACTGCTCTTCCTGAATCCGAGATTAGACTATCCGACGGACCCTCCTTTCCAGAACCCCGGAATAGACCTTACCAGGGAGGCTTAAGAGTGTGATTCCTCTGTAGTTGGAACACACCCTCCGGTCCCCCTTTTTCAAATAGGGGGACCACCACCCCAGTCTGCAGCATTGTGTGGACATTGGGGGCAGTTCCCCTGGATTGGTTGGTTGGTCGCGTTAACCAACACAGCCCCACAACATCCAGAGCCTTAAGGTACTCAGGGTGAATCTCATCCACCCCCGGGGCCCTGCCACCGAGGAGCTTTTCAACCACCTCGGTGACCTCAGCACCAGAGATGGGAGAACCCGTCCCAGAGTCCCCAGGCTCTGCTTCCTCAATGGAAGACGTGTTGGTGGGATTAAGGAGGTCTTCAAAGTATTCCGCCCACCGACGCACAACGTCCCGAGTCGAGGTCAGCAGCACACCACCCCCACTATAAACAGTGTTGGCACTGCACTGCTTCGCCCTCCTGAGATGCCGGAAAGTGGACCAGAATCGCTTCGAAGCCATACGGAAGTCTTTCTCCATGGCCTCTCCGAACTCTTCCCACACCCGTGTTTTTGCCTCAGCAACCAGCCGAGCCGCCTGCCGCTTTGACTGCCGGTACATATCAGCTCCTTCCAGAGTCCCACAGGCCAATAAAACCCGATAGGACTCCTTATTCAGCTTGACAGCTTCCCTCACTGCTGGTGTCCACCAGCGTGTTCGAGGGTTGCCGCCGCGACATGCACCGACAACCTTGCGGCCACAGCTCCGACTAGCCGCCTCAACAATAGAGGGGCGGAACATGGTCCACTCAGACTCAATTTCCCCTGCCTCCTTCGGGACATGTTCAAAGCTCTCCCGGAGGTGGGAGTTAAAGCTTCGTCTCACGGGGGACTCTGCCAGACGTTCCCAGCAAACCCTCACTATACGCTTGGGCCTGCCAGGTCTGACCGGCTTCCTCCCCCACCATCGGAGCCAGCTCACCACCAGATAGTGGTCGGTGGAGAGCTCCGCCCCTCTCTTCACCCGAGTGTCCAAGACATGGTCAGATAAAACAACAACAAAGTCGATCATTGAACTACGGCCTAGGGTGTCCTAGTGCCAAGAGCACATATGGACACCCTTATGCTTGAACATGGTGTTTGTGATGGACAATCCATGACGAGCACAGAACTCCAACAACAGAACACCACTCGAGTTCAGATCAGGTGGGCCGTTCCTCCCAACCACGCCCCTCCAGGTCCCACTGTCATATCCCCCGTGAGCATTGAAGTCCCCCAACAAAACGAGGGAGTCCCCAAGAGGGGCACTATCCAGTACCCCCTCCAAGGACTCCAAAAAGGGTGGGTAATCCGAACTGCTGTTTGGCGCATAAGCACAAACAACAGTCAGAACCCGTCCCCCCACACGTTTGCGGAGGGAGGCCATCCTCTCGTTCACTAGGGTGAACCCCAACGTACAGGCACCAAGATGAGGGGCAACAAGTATGCCCACTCCAGCTCAGCGCCTCTCACCAGGGGCAACTCCAGAGTGGAAGAATGTCCAACCCCTCTCAAGGAGACTGGTTCCAGAGCCAGAGCCATGCGTCAAGGTGAGTCTGACTATCTCTAGTCGGAACCTCTCAACCTCGCGCACTAGCTCAGGCCCCTTCCCCATCAGAAAGGTGACATTCCATGTCCCAAGAGCCAGCTTCTGCAGCCGAGAATCGGAACGCCAAGGTCCCCGCCCTCGACTGCCACCCATTTCGCAATGCACCCGAACCTTTTGGCCCCTCCCATACGTGGTGAGCCTATTGGAAGAGGGACCCATGTCTCCTCTTCAGGCTGTGCCCAGCCGGGTTCCATGGGTAAAATTCCAGCCACCAGGCGCTCGCCAACGTGCCACACCTCCAGGCTTGGCTCCAGAGTGGGGCCCCAGTGACGCACGTCCGGGCGACGGAACACATCAGGGGTCTTTGGGCTGCTCTTTGTCTCGTCCCTCACCTGGGACCTGTCTGCCTTGGGTGACCCTACTAGGGGCATAAAGCCCCTGACAGCATAGCTCCTAGGGTCACTAGGACACTCAAACCCCTCCACCACGGTAAGGTGGCAGCCCAGGGAGGGGTGTATATGCTTCCGATTGTCAAAATTATCAGACAGCATGGGATTAATATCTACTGTTATACTGTTGACACTCTCACTGATGGCAGCTATATTTATATTTTGATGAATCCAATCAATTACTTAAACTACAGGCATGTCTTGATGACCTCAAAACTTGGATGACTTTAAATTTCCTGCTTTTAAATTCTGACAAGACAGAAGTTGCAATCTTTGGACCAGAGTCCTCAAAAAATAAACTTCTTAATCAATCACTTAATCTGGATGCCATTAAATTGGCCTCTGGTAATAAAGTAAAAAAAAAACCTTGGTGTTGTTTTTTGACCAGGAAATGTCATTTAAATCCATGTCTCCAGGGTTTCCTTTTTTCACCTCCGGAATATTGTCAAAATTAGAAATATTCTGTCCAGGTTTGATGCTGAAAACAAAAGTCCATGCATTTGTTACTTCAAGGCAGGACTTTTGTAATTCTGTACTATCAGGAAGTCCATAAAATGCAGTTTGAAGCCTTCAGCTGATCCAAAATGCTGCTGCAAGAGTTTTAATGAAAATCAACGAGAGGGATCACATTTCTCCAATTTTAGCTTCCCTTCATTGGCTTCCTGTTAATTCAAGAATAGAATTTAAAATGATCCTTCTCTCATATAAAGCGCTTAATAATCAAGCTCCATCATACATCAGATCTCTGATTACCCCATATATTCCTAACAGAGCACTTCGCTCTCAGACTGCAGGTCTACTGGTGGTTCATAGAGTCTATAAAAGTAGAATGGGAGGCAGATCCTTTAGCTATCAGGCTCCTCTCCTGTGGAACCAACTCCCAGTTTTCCCAGTAGACAGGGTGAGGCGGACACCCTGTCTACTTTTAAGATTTGGCCTAAAACATTCCTTTTTGATAAAGCTTATAGTTAGAGGGGCTTAGTTTACACTGAGCTATCACTATAGTTACGCTGCTATAGGCTTAAAGGGGAAGTCCGGTCAACAAGGAAAAATCAGGGTATCATTAGCTATAACTAAAACTAATACATTTGTGGTTATTTAATGAACTTATCTTTAATCAATAAGAAAATAAAAACATAAATTGTCGTCTGAATCACTGTGTATGGGGGCTGACATGACTGCCCAAATATGGGCAGTAAGGGGCGTTTGACATCACATCCTGCGACGTGGAAGAGCGGAAGCGGCGACAGTATTTCTCTCCGCTTTCCATGCAAAGTCAATAGGAGCCGTTCTACACAGCTGCGATCATCAATAATTATTTCGGATTTCCAGAGGACTTCACCGCTGACATTCCCAAGAGCTATTGCTGAAGCAACAATGCCCACGTGCATGGCCATCGGATGTTCCAACACAACTGGTAAAAGAGGAAAAAACATTGCTTATTTCAACACAGTCACTTCAGCGATCTCTCCTCCGCTGTGTGTGTGTGTGTGTGTGTGTGTGTGTGTGTGTGTGTGTGTGTGTGTGTGTGTGTGTGTGTGTGCGCGCGCTCAGCTGCAGCGCCGGTGCAAAGCCGTGATCAGCCCAGCATGTGCTGGAATGCTCTTATATTTTAATACTTATACTATAATAATCAGCTAACTTAAGTCACTTCAGCGATCTCTCCTCCGCTGTGTGTCTGTGTGTGTGTGCGCGCGCTCTGCTGCAAACTGAAACTGAAACCCCGTCTGTTAGATGCAAAGCCGTGCTGCGCGGAGCGCACACGCACACACACACACACACACACACACACGCGTGTATAGATATATACTGTAGGACCCGACTGAGTTTGATCTTGGAAAATAGTGCGGCGTGACAAACAGAGCGTTGAAACTTGCTCAACAGCGGGTCCGCCGAGTGACGTAAAAAAATGGGAGGTGACAGTACTATTCTTGACCAAGATGGATTCCTCCACATAAACATGATTAAATGAGAATTATTATTAATTAAAAAAACTTATAATTTTTTGCACAGTATGTAGTAGTTTTATATTTAAAGTACTTTCAGCAGTTTGAATTCTGATTTTGACCGGACTTCTTCTTTAAGCTGCTGGAGGACATCCGTGTCTATTTTTCTCACTCTGCTGTGTTCTCCTACTGTTCTTCAATTTGCATTGCTTGTTGTTATGTCATCTTCTACCTTTTTGTTCTCTGTCTTTTTTTTTCTTCATAGTAAGTACTACTAGCTGAATATTTTAATGCATTCTGTCTCAGAAAGAAGGGAGGAAGTGACATTTCCTACCTACATTACTGAGTTACTCTGAGATTCCAGGCCACAACAAACAACTTTTAAGCAAAACATCTGCAGTTATGTACATTTTGATGTAATGTATAGCAAAATGTATGCATGACACATTTAGAATATTCATTAAGGGAAGGGAGACAACCTTTCCTTTATTAGTTTTGCTGAGGATTTTTTAGTACATTCTCAGAAGGATGTGAGACGGCTATACTTGTTGCCATTGCCAACGACGTAGCCATATACATCACCAACGTACACTGACTTCTGCGTTAATTAAAAACAATATTTAATGAAAACATCACAGTTCTATGCATTTTGATGATTTGCGTAGCAAAAAGTATTCATAATATAGTTCTATTCTTTGTTCAGGGAAGGTAGACAATCTTTCCTTTATTAGTTCTGCTGAAGGTTTCAGTGTCACGTGTTGTATCGCGTGCAGGTTGACTGAAGCATGCCGCGTTCGAATTACTCTCAATTTATAGAGGGAATGCATCATTTAAAGACAGGATCTTCAATTCCTTACATTTTGATGACATTTCTAGCAATGGTATGCATAATAATTTCATATTATTCTTTCAGAAAGCGTAGATATTATTTCTATAGTGGTTTTTCTAACCTCTAACCCATTTGCAGTTTCAATGGAGGCTGCTATGTTTTTTGTCTTCAAAATATTTTATTGAAAATTAGAGATACAATTTTTTTGCAATAGCTCCTAGGGACTATGGTCAATTTATTCATAGCAATGAATTTGGGTTGCTGCTTCTATATCATTAGCTAAGCTAACCTCACAACTGATACTGAGTTTTTCAAGACAATAGGTTTTTAACAGAAAATCATCAGTATTGAGTTTGAAGATTCGATGAGCAAAAAGTCACTAGCATAAAAGTTGTTTGGCTTCCAAAAGATGACTGGCTGCAGCACTGAGCTGAGTTGTTACAGATATTTTAGTCTTCCTAATTGGACTGCTCTTTCATCCCTCGCTCTCATCAGGTAGCCAGTCTTCAGTCTGCAGAATAACTGCTGGCTGTCAGTGGATGTATTTCAGCCTTATAAAGTGCAGTGCTTAAGAGGGTCTCAATTTGCCTCTTCTCTCCCTCAGTCAAGCTTAGTTTCTCTACTTCTCTCAGTCTCATGAATGCTGTGATGGTGGGGAGTTCACTGGAGTTACAGTTTCAAAGAGGATGGTGGAGAGACACATGTCTGAGAGTGCCCCTGTCTTCTCTCCACTTGTGTTTTGATGTCTCTACATATCCAGCCAGTAACTAGGTAAAAATAAAAGTATGAAAAAGGAGACAAAGATGGGGAATCACAGCTAAAAAACTAAAAACATACAAGGTGTGATGGTGTAGCCCTATATCTGGAACATGTACTATTGGTCTGCTTGTCTCTAAAAGCTGCAATTAAAGACAGATGATAATTTACTAATAAAAATGAAAATAAAAATGTGAAACTTGTAAGATAAAACCTAATATCATTCAAATTAAATCTGCAATTTAAATTGGTTAATTTCAAGTTGTGTTCCAAAACACCACAGTTGTAGTCTTTCATTTAACAATGTAAAAATGTTTTAAGCTTAAAAGATCAATTACCCATGTTATTACTGTAGGATTAAGACATTGTCTGAGATGTAGTCCAATCAATTACTCAGTTTTATAGCTCAGCCAGAATTATTACAAATTCAAACAGCTGGTACCAGAAAATATACACCTTCATGAGAGTGTACATTTTATTGACCTTTTATCAAGCCATACATTAACCTTTAATCATCGGTTTACTCAAGTACTTTGGAAATTTTAACAGCCAAAACAGCCGTTTTTGTCTGTGAGAACTTGTGGTCCATTTTAAGTTGCACCATGTGTTTGCATTAAATACTGTACATGGATGTGTTGAGTTGTTTTACTAGTTAAGCCAAGTTCAACATACAAAACACAATCAACTCAAAGTCGAATTTTTAAATTAATCAAAAGCAAAACAAATGTGTGTACATGCATTTTAGACATTTCTAGCGAGAAGTGCATTCTTATTTTATTCAGTCCATGTTACAAGGAGGGAAATTATCAAGTTACCAGGGAGTCAATCTCATTATTAAATCCGAAAACATTCGAGGGAACTCTATATTACATATTTTCTGTACCCTACCACTATTCCATCAGAGTTTTGTTTAATGTCTGTTTTTTCAGTGTGATTCATTGTAAAGTGACTGACCAAAAGGTCAGGTTAGTGGCCTGACAAAAAAGACAGTTGTTCTTATGTCATGGTGCAGCTTTGCCATCTGCACCATGGACATATTCAGGTCACTTTTCACCCTCCATACACCCCAGTCTCCTCTCCACCTCAGTAATTATCTCCACCTGTCAGCCACTAATCAAGCCAGTACTCAGCACACCTGTCATCCTTCCTATTTAAGTTCCCTTCATTCAGCTCTTCCTTGTCGGTTCGTTTGTTCATTCTGCTCATTACTACTCACCTCACCATTTCCTTGTCCAGCCCGAGTTCCCTTCGTCTCCGCCTGCTGCTGGTCCTGCTGTTGCCTGCAACTCTTCATTCTGCCGTGCTGCTGGTCCTGCTGTTGCCTGCAAGTCTTCACTCTGCCGTGCTGCTGGTCCTGCTGCTACTCCGGCGCCCCAAGTACTCTCTCCCCAGTTCCCCAGCTCCAACCCGTCCACCTGGTCCTTCTAGCTTGCCAGTTCCTGCCTTCACCATCCTCCAGCTCGGTACAGACTCTTGGTTCCTTCCTCCACAAACCATCATCTTTCAATAAAAGACTCTTTAACGTAGCTCTGTGTGTGGTTGTGCTCGAGTTCATTCTACAAAACATCTTAAGGTGCTCTCAGTTTGCATGAAAAGAAAAAACACAACTCATGTATCAATTTAATGATCTTGCATTAAAAAATAGCCCCAAAATAAAGAAATGTGCTTATAGGCAAAAAATAAATACATTTGCTATTTGATGGCCCTTTGGATTTTTGCAACATTTTCATGTTGAATCCAGTGATTGTTAACAAACCCATCTGTGCATGCAAATTCAGTCTGTAAATTTAGCAAGCAAATTGTTGCAGTGAGAAGTGTTGGCTCAAACTGCTTGGAAGATTTGTTCGAGTAATGTTTGTCTATGAAGCCAACAATTTACCTTATTGTTGTCCACAGTTGGGACTTGTGTTTTCATTATTTATTTTGCCATTCACCAACTAAAAATAACATGCCTAGATATTTCTATTTAATCTTTGAAAAAAGTGGGAACGAAATCCAACAGTAGCAGTAACCAGATGATAAAAGAACTGCTGTTAATGTTTACGTACAACTCAAGCAAAGTAGTTAGGCTAATGCATGTGTGTAAAAGCTCGATAAAGTAGTGAATTACAATAGGAAATGAATACCCCGTTTACACTACCCCTTTTTAGCCGTGCCGAGACCAGTCCGAGCTCGGTAACCGAGATAACTATCGAGTGTAAATGGAATGCAAACTGAACTGAACCGAGCCAGACACAACCGGACCACGCTAAATGCAGCCCAGTCCCATGTGTGAGCTCGGCCTGGTTTTTTTCTGGCCCGGTTCTCAGATAAGAAAGAGTGCATGAGCAGACCGTGTCATTTCCTTACAGCCAGCTGACATTTCTGACATTCATAAAAATACTAGCTTCCCTACCGTGACACACGATTTCCATTGATGATTCTGCTTAGCAGCGTGATGAACCTCAGCGTCTGTCGTTGTTTATTGCGTCTGTAAATCCTGATTAGACGTTCGTTTGTCTTATCCACTTCCCAAAAGCCGACTCTATCAAGTAAATTCACCAAAAGTTGCCGTCTTCGCCTGACTCTCTGCAAACAACGAAATATAACCAAACATAACTTCCTGAATGTTACGGGCGCTGCCATTTTTATTTGCTTGATTTCCTCCTTCAAGCCTAGAGAACAGCAGTACCGCAGATTGTCACTAGAAGGCGAGGAAACCAAGGACCCGAGATAGCGTGATGTGTAAACGGTCGTCAGAACCAAGCTCGGCTTGGTTAACTGATCCAAGCTCGGACCAAGCTCGGCATGGATCGGTTTAACAAGGGTAGTGTAAATGGGGCTTAAGTGTCTCTGAACTGAGAAACATCCTGCTAAGAAATAATTCAACAGAGGACAATGTTGATGTCATGCTGCAGGATCTGCTATGTAACTCAACTGAGCTCAATCATCTCATAATGTCACTCACCTGTTCCACCAGTATTTATTCCCTCTTCAGTCCCCTCTCCAGGACCAAATTGTATGTTTGCCTTGCAACAGTGTGCCATCAGTTTCTTTGCAATTGAGTAAAGTTTATGACGTTGTTTCTGTTTCCATGGGCATGATCCTTTCCTAACACTCCTTAGGCCAAAGTTTTCCCGAAGTCTTTCAGATCCTGAACCACTGCTTGTCGTCTCATACCTCCTTGTTATTACTCTACCCTGGCTTACAACAGACTGTCTGAATCCTCATTCTGACTCTTTGATTCCACCTATCTGAACCTCCCCAGGACCTTCCAATAGCATCTTCACAAAATTTCCCCGAGTCCTGTTGTATACTTAAACCACCTTCACAAACGTTTATGAGCGATAATAAAGTTTGCATTCCTTGAGCTGCCAAAAAAAGAAAATATCATGATCGGTATGGAGGGGTACCTTTCACATTTGAACCGATATTGTACCCATACCTGGTACCTGAGAATCAATTTCAGTACTTAACGGTTTCTATTTTCAGTACTTTTGTGTGTTTATGTAGTAATAAATGTTAGTTTATTAATAAAATCTAAAAAATTGTAATTTAACATATTTATTTCTCAATATAAAATTTGGATCTACAATTTAACCTTATTAACTAAGTTCTGAATTTTTATACATTGCCTGTGTCCACAGCATATAAATCACATTTTTACCGAATAACAACTGTTATTACAGGCACAGAGTAAACAAGGTTAATAAGTGACTGAAACTGTAGGTAAATAAAATTCAGGAAACAGTTTCAGAGAAGAAAGAAATATAGATCAAAAATATATTTTATCCCACTTTGTAAATCAGGGCACATTTGCAATGGGGGAACAGAGAGGCTGTCCTCTCTGCACGCTGTAGCAGCTGTCCCGTTTGTGACACAGTGTTTGGTGAAGGATTTCCCGCAGCAGCACTCGCCGCTCTCCCAAGACAGTGACTCCAGAACAATTGTTACTTTCATGGGAAGTCACCGATAACAGAAGAAAGTCACTAGATTTAAAAAAAAAAAAAAAAAAAAGGTTGCTGGATGGGTCTGAATAGTTGCTAAATATAGCGAGAAATTTGCTACTGACTTCCTTACACTCTTGTGCATGCAATGCTGTGTTCATGTTCGGCATGGGAAATCGGCCACTTTGCATTTAGGTACCGAAATATGGTACCATTTTATTTTACGTGAATTGGTACCTGGTAGTACCGATGGGATTTGGTTGGTGCCTATAAAAGTACTGAATTCGGCACCCCTCCCTAATGGTTGGTACCTGCCCTGTGTTTCTGTTTATTGCACTCATGTTTTATGTAGTGTCCTTTGATCTCAGTTGTATGTAGGTTCTAATTTTTTGGCCCCTGTTGGTCACCTGTTACTGTTTCCCAAGTTACTTTTTTGTCCTGTAAGTGTTGCGTTTCATTAAAAAAAATCCGTTCAACATGTGTCTAACGATGTCCTTTTGCCAACTTGATCCTTCACCACAGCAAACTATGATAAAGCGACTTGACCAAAAGAAGGACCAGTCAACAGGTGTGGAAGTCATCATCGTATTTCTGTCAATAGGCGGACAAGAGCTTGCACTGTGCTGAGAATGAGGAGTAGCGATGATTGCCGTTCTGAGGCTTGAGGCCAGCAATTCCTCATTTGGGTAATAATAATAATGATTATTTTCAATGTTGTTAATATTATGTACATGTTAGAGGTGCACATACAAACTTACATGTCCACAGTGTGATGAGTGCAGAGTCAGCTGTTCATTAGAGTAATAGCTTGAGGGAAAACAATGTTCTTGAGTCTGTTGGTTTTGGCGTACAATGCTCTGTCGGGCAGATTTTGAGGCAGGATAGTGACACACCATCCGGGCCAGGAGCCAGCTCTTCGTTCTTTGGAAGAGCAGAAGATCCTCCTCACAGATGTACATCCTCTTCAGAGATTATGAGTGCATATAGGGGGTCAGAGAGGGGAGACGGGAAGGGTGGCTGTTTGAAGATATTGTTGGAGCCTCAGAGAAGTGTGAATTTGGGCTTTTTAAACCAACAGGTGGAGCCACTTGGCTCATCAGCCAGTTGTTGGATACCAACAGAGTTGAGGGATGGCCTCTACAGTACAGGACCGCCACAGGGAACTGTGCTGGCACCGTTTCTGTTCACCCTATACACTGCAGACTTCTCTATCAGCTCACCAGGCTGCCACCTAAAGAAGTTCTCTGATGCCATAGTCGGCCTCATCACAGATGAAGACATAGTACAGACAGTGGATTCAGAGCTCTGTAGACTGGCGCCATCAGAACCACCTCATGTTAAATGCAGGAAAAACAAAGGAGCTTGTAGTGAACTTTTGCAGGCACAGACCCACATCACTGACACAGGTGAACATCCAGGGAACTGATGTGGAGATTGTGGACTCTTAAAAGTACCTGTGTGTTCATCTGGACAATAAACTGGTAGGAGACTAAAGGACTGTAAGAAAAATCACATCACTGATGAACATTGTTTCCCACCCCATGCATGGAGCTGTTGCAGAGCTGGAGAGGTCTTTCAGTGACAGACTGATGCATCCCAGATGCTCTAAGGATAATTTCCACCAGTTGTCCTCCCAGTTGCTGTCAGACTTTATAATCTCTGCTTTTCCCAACAGACCCAATAGCTGTCTACAACATGCTAATGGTTGCACAGGTTCTGATTCGATAATTAATTGTTTACACTGTTCCCGGATGCTAAGGTAACTTGCACATACCTTAGCAAGTTCGGGAGGCTGCTGCACTATCATGCACAGTGCATATTGTATTATCATGTTATATGAATATGTTGGAGTCTTTTCCATCCATCCATCCATCCATTTCTAACACGTTTATCCCTATTGGGGTCGCGAGGGGTGCTGGTGCCTATCTCCAGCCGTCAGTGGGCGAGAGGCGGGGTACACCCTGGACAGGTCGCCAGTCTATCAGTCTTTTCCACTGTTAAATATTTTACACTGTGCAATATTTACTCTGTTTTCTTTTTATCTCCTATTGCTGGGATTTCTTTAAAGCTAATTTTGATTAGAGTAGTTTGCTAATTTTTTCTTCCTCTTTTCATTGCTAATAATTCTATATAATGCCTGTGAGTTTGCCACTGTGACATCCACATTTCGGGACTATAAACGTAGATCTTGACTCACTGATTTTATTTCAGGGACTGTGTCACCAGTCTGTGGGTAAAGTTTGACCCTAATTTTAAATTTGAGAAACAGATCAGCAGTGTTGTTCAGAAAGGTTTTTATCAACGTCAAATAGCAAAGGTGAAATCCCTGACTGACCAAGACCTGACTTGGAGAAACCAGTACATGCGTTTATCACAGTTCATCTTGACTACTGTAATGGAGTGTATATAGGCATTAGCTTCTCTTGCCTATCTGCAGCTTGTGCAGAACTCTGGTGCTCGTTTGTTAACTCAGACCCGTAGGCACGAGCATATTACTCCCATCCTAGTGTCCCTTCACTGGCTCCCTGTGCGATACAGAATTAATTTTAAGATTTTGAGGCAGATGACCGTTCACACTGAGCCTGGTTCTGTTGGAGGCTTTCCTCCCTGTTAAAGGGAACTTTTCCTCCCCACTGTCGCTTCATGCATGCTCAGTATGAGTGATTGCTGCAAAGCCATCAACAATGCAGATGACTGTCCCCTGTGGCTCTATGCTCTTTCATGAGAGGTGAATGCTGCTTTTCAAGACTTAAATGCAATCTACTTTTTAACCAAGTTACATGATTTGATTGAATTTGACTTTGTAAATTGCCTTGAGATGACATGTATTGTGAATGGGCGGTATATAAATAAAATTTTATTTATTTGAAATTATTTGTTTTTAAATGTTTGAACAACCTTGCTCCACCATATTTACCTGAGCTACCTCAGCCTTACTGTGCACTCCGATCCATTAGATCAGCTGATTGGCTGCTGCTGACAGTCCCTAAAACTAGGCTGAAGCTCAGAGGTGACAGAGCATTTGCTGTTGCTGCTCCTAAGTTATGGAATAACTTACCACAGAGTATCAGGCAGGCCTCCTCTTTTCCTGTTTTTAAATCTCTTTTAAAAACACATTTTTATTTCCTGGCTTTTAATACACCGTGGTCATTTTGTGTATGGCATTTTAAAATACTGTAACCGAGCGTTCTGGGTTCGTGAATACGGTGCGGCTAGCTATATGTATTTATAGATATATCTGGATCATGTAAACAACAGACGGAATAGTGTGTTCAGCGGTAACCCCGCTTCTCCTCACTTTATTCTTCTCTCCAGCAAAAAAACAAAACAACAACACTCACATGCTCCCCCTGCTGTACAACCCAGCGAACTCTCGCTCTCCGGCAACTAGAAGGGACACACCTTCTTTTCCATTCAAACATATAACAGTCTGTTACACACGTCCCCCCCTCAATAAGAGACATTTTTCTAAAAACCCCAAACAGAAAACCCTTAAGTTTGTAAAAGAAAGCTCCACTATGTATATTTCCAGAAAATTGTTGTGATGTTACTCAGAAGCATTCCCATGTATCTTTTGTCTTATTTTGAAAAGCTCAGCTTGAGAAAAAGGAAGTGTGTGCATACCCCAAGCGCACACAAAGTCGTAATTGGTTGCTATTCAGGAAGTGGGTGTAGCCCAGGGCGGAGACAGGAAGTAGTTCTGTGAATCAGTTTCAGCTTGACATGCATCAAACCAAAGGACTTCTAGTTGAATATACCTTTCACCTAAAGCGAAGAGCAATTCTAACCCCATTATTCTCTTATTTTTTTATCATTTCTGCTTGTTTTAACAGACAGCTTTTGTAAGCAACCCTGGTTGTTAAAAAAAAATGAAACTGTAGTATGCTGTGAACAGTAATTCATTGTTTTTCTTTTAAAAATATCTCCCCCTGATCATTTAACTGCTCCAAACAGCTCTAGATAGACTTTTTATGAGTCTTTAAACCTTTTTCAGTCATCTAACATTAGTTTAATTGATAATACTCCCCAATACAATCTTAACCTCATCTAATTCAACCTTTTAACAAGTATCTTGTTCTCGGTTCTCATGTGTTTAGTTTTCCCTTAAAAAACTTTAAGCAGACATTACTCTGAGTGATTTCTTACATTTTCATTTATCCCTAATTATTATTGTTGCATTTTCTGCGTTCTTACAAATTTAGGATCTGTGTTCGTTAAATTATAATCACCCAGTGATCTATGAATCTTTATTTTATGTTTGCACCGTGTCTTGTCCTGGCAGATTAACAAATTTCCATTGTAGAATTTGCCTCTTTCATCAATCACTGTCTATTTTGATAATGAAGAAGCATTTCCAACATTTTTCTCATATAATCTGCTAAGTCAGTTTCTTGTTTCAGTTCCCATTCATTCTTAAAATATGGCAGCCTGTATTGCTTGCCAAACAATGTCTCATAGGTCTCATAGCTTTGAGGGTGATATGAACAATTATTCTTTAAGTCTATGTGAAAGCACTGTCCTATCTTTTTAATCACTTGGTTTACAAAATGAGTGCCATTGTCACTGTAGATTTTTTTTATTATATACCACATCTAGATATAATGTCTGTTACTGTTACTGCTTTTCCATTTAGAAAAGTATCTATTATCACTAGACAATACTTTTTCTCTTCACTCTGATTTAATTCAATGAAGTCCATGTGAATTATTTGAAATGGATAGCTTAGAGATGGAAACTTGCCTCAGTTCACAGTGTGAACTGTTGAAAATGCATACTGACTGACTGTGTAAATAGTCGTTCGTTTACCTTTCATTAATTTGAAGCATCTGTGAGGGCTACCAGTTCTGCAGCTTTTGCAAAGTAGTTTGATGGCAGTTTTTCTGCTTTTAAGACTTTTTTTGCTATAACAACAGCATAACCTATCTGTGTTTTAACATAGTTGTCTTTTCTTGATGAGCCATCTATGAAAAGAGTTTGTCCCTCGGTTAAGGGTTGATCTTTTAGATCTGGTCTGGATTTAGTCAACTGTTCAGCTGTTTATTGACAGTCATGTTTGCTGCCGGCCGCGATTACTGCATGTACCCATGCTGATAAGATGCAGGCCACACTATCTAGTTTAGATGAAAAGTAAGCAATTGGCTTCATTTTTGCACCGTGCTGCTGTACTAAAAAAGAGGTCATGTAATGGCCTTTGCAGTCTACTATTTGAATAAACGATTTATTGTAATCCGGCAACGCTAGAGCGGTGCTGGAAACTAAGGCCTGTTTTAGATCACAAAAGGCTTTTTCTGCTTCTGCCATCCAGTTTAATTGTGTTGACATTTTCAATTCTTGATCATTCATTAGTTTTTGTAGAGGCCCTGCTTTTTCCGAGTAATTTGGGTTCAGTAGTTTGTGAGGCCTAAAAAAGGACATCATTTGCGCTTTCGTTACAGGTTTTGTTATAGCTGTCTTCCTTTCCTCTAGGACGGTTCTGCCTTGTGCACTCAGGTTATGACCTAAATATGTCCCTCACTGTTTTGCATAGTTGAAGTTTGTTTTTGTTGATTTGTCCTCAGGCACAGAAAAGAATGCATTGCTGATGTCGACATCAGTGTAATATGTTGTGCATCAGGCTTTAAAGGATATTGTCTGACACAGGGTCTGTAGTCAGATTTGGGTGTTATTTGCACTGGTACTGCTCCTTTAACCAGTCCTACGTCAGTGGGACCCTGGGGCCAGAGGGAAGGTGGTAGATCTTTTAACAGAATCTCCTCTTCCTTCGTTAAATTCATCATAGATCATGTTTGTGATGTTTCTTCATCTAGATGTACTCCAAACTGTACAGAGGTGCTTCCCCAGTCCTCTGCCCTTTGTGCATGATACACTATCTGTCCCAACTGTTACTAAACACTGTTTTATTTATTTATTTTTTAAACGACGTGAGGGGAAATGCATTCTGTTAAACCTCTTAGTTTTTTTTTTTTGTTTTTTTTTTGCAAGATTATTCCTGCTACCGTGGTGCTGTGAGCATCCGAGTAGAGGTAGTCCACTGTTATTGTTGCCGGTGTACACTTTTAAACTTGTTTTTCATAATCTGGGTCCGATCCTGGGCTGTTTTTGTACCAGAGAGAAACATGCAGATTTGTTTCTGTCATTTCATCTTGTATTTTTGCTTATAGCTTGTCTCCCTTCCTGTTTCAGGGCTGAGGCTGATTTATGTGGAGGTTTGTTTGGGATGTCCAGAGTATAGTAGTAGTGAGGGTTTCCTGAACCTGGGGCACCTGGGGCAGTAATCCCCACTCTGGGGAACTTGCTCCAATAGATACCTGGAGAAACATCAGATATCTCCATCTCCATCGTCTGAAAGAGCACAATCTTAGGGAAAGCAAAGATCCAAAGAAGAACCCTCAAGCTCCCAGACCTCTGATAGAGGACCCTCTGATAGAGGACCCAAGAAATGGAGAGCTATATATATATATATATATATATATATATATATATATATATATATATATATATATGAATGATCAGTTTTGATAATCTCAGTCTTCCATATGCTATATCATATTTGAATTGTTGAATGTAATGTGTTAAATGTGTAAACTTTTCAGGAGTGCAGCATTGATTTGTTTTGTATGACGATTGATGCAAACATAATAAATGTTACTACACACGTGTGGCTCTCCAGCTCTTCTTTATATAAAAGTCATTTACAGAATATATAAGAGACTCCTTAGCTAGAGCATGGTTGTGAAGCCAAGGTCTTATCAGATTTCATAAGTGGTTAGAAAAGTTAAGCCACAATCTTTGTCATATTCTAAGTTGTTTTAAAGATATTCTTCAATAGTAATCAGCCCTGGAAAAATATTGTCATGTGGCCTCCTATGTAGAAAATGAATCATGCAAACACATGTGCATGTTCAAAAGACACATGTTTTTTTGTGTTGAAAGAAAACTATTTGCTGTGATTGGCTTTTGTCAGTGCTTAGAATTGTGAAAATTAGCAAACCCAACCACCTGCGTTGATTACCCTCTCAGGGATATGGGCATACAAATAGCAGTAGTTAATCTTGTTTAGGGAACACAAATTCATTGTGACAGCTTGGCTGCTTCAGCCCTGCAGTAATGCAATACAAATTGAATGGGCTGATTGTAAAAGAGAGAAGGAAAATTAAACTACTATCAAGTTTTGTAAAAAAAAAAAAAAGAAAATCTTTCAGGTTTAGTTCAGATGAATGCAAAGTCTAAAAATTGTTCAACTTAACATTTAAAGTCCTTCAGGGAATATACCATTGGGTGTAACTGTTGCTTGGCCAAAGCGTGTCTGGGCAGGTTGGTTAGAATATTATTAAAATTCAGAAATACTTCAATTATCCCATAGAAAAATTTAATGTTACTGTAACTTAATACTGTACCTTGCAAATGTATTCACCCCCTTGGCATTTTACTTATTCTGTTACATTCCAACCTGTAATTTTTTTTTTATCAGATTGTATGTGATGGGTATGCACAAACGAATATATGAAATTAATAAAAAAATAAATACATTAAATAAGAAAGAAAATTGGCATGTGTATCCACCCACTTGTGATATTAAGTTCCTAAATCTGGTACAACCAATTACCTTTTTCAACTTTGGATTTGGAGTTGTAGAGATGTAGACATTTTGAGATGTAGATGTAATTTATTGTTTGTGCTTTTGAGATGTTAATCAGCTCCAGTTGTAAAACACCACCTTGTTGCTGTGGTTAGGCATCATAACAATTGTCCAAGTAAAAGGGTATCAGCAAAAACCCTTCCAATACCAATACCAGGGGGAATAATTGCCCCAAAATAATATATTTTCATCCACAAAAGGCAGAATTAAAAGTTTCAAAAAGAATATATCAGAATGAAAGTAACAGAGCTACTCCCACCTTTAGTGGTACAATTTTAAAATGTAACTTTTCATAATTAACCAATAAACACAGAGCTATTGTACCTATAAAAAAGTCCAACTTTAAGATGGAAGAAAAACCAAATCATGCATTCTTATATTGGACATTTAAACAAATGTCCATGTCTGATTTGTAGTCATTCTGGTTATTTTATAAAGCATTACAGGAATAAAAAATAACAGATAACCGCACAGCAGAGCAAGGGTTGCCAGAGGAATGGCTGTAATGATTACATGGGTCCAAAGGACCATAGATGTCAGTAAAAGCCTCACCCTGTGGGGAGTATACAATATATAAAACATTTTTATTGGTTTGGTGAAGTTGAGAAAGATCAGTAGAGTAAAGCAATAATGTGGATAGTTAATCATATGTGTTGTAATAACATGGACTGTTGTGAAACTGGACAAAGAAAGCAGAAAGGCAGAATAGTTCTCCCAGGGAAAAACATTCAAGAGATAGATAGCAAAGGTTGTACAGCTCAAACACCCACTCACACAGCAAACCTTAAAATATTATGAGGTACAAGCAAGAAGTACAATAATATAGAAATACAGTACAAACTGTAAAACAGTGGCTGTTTTTTCTTGAGTGGACTCATAAGAAAGAGGGAAAAAAAGATTAGTTTCTTTTACTTTAAGAAGTGGGGACTAGAGGCAAAAAGATGATTTTGATGTAAGCACATAGAAGAATTCCTCCAGTAACAAAGATCCACCAATTCTTATATTACAGCTCCAATTAAGCTGTCGTCCTAAAACATGTTTTTTGCTGCTAATATCCATTGCATCTAAGAGTTTGCTTTTATTGTATTTCTTCTGGATGCATCTGTAACCTTGCCTGCAAGATGAATTCTTGCAGTATTTGTGCGTTCATAACACACAATATTCCATCTTGTCCCGCTCCCATTCACATCGTTCGGGCCAAACATGTTCCAGTATTATGGTTTAAGGTGGGACATGCCAGCTGTTACAAAAGCAAGAGCCCACAGCTGAACCAACATAAACATGGCAGCGCAGGAGGACACATGCGTAGCTGTTGCTGTACCATCGTTTCTGTCAGAATCCACAAATTCTTCTTTGAAAGAAGTACAACAAGCAGTTCCTGACCTGCGTAAACTTGCTGTGGTTTTTCATGGCACCTACTGGTTACATTTTCATTTGATACCGTGATGCGCTAAAACCAACCTTAGGTAGGTGGTTACTAGGTGTCACTTAGCCCAATCAGCTCAGCACGTTCTGCTGAATTTCTCTCCTTTCCCCGAATGGATTTGATGGGAGAAGTCCCAGATCGATAATGTGCAAAATGTAGAGTGTTATATCTTATCAACCTGGCCTGCCAGGTTAATCAATCTGAATCATTGGATAAAAGCATTAGCTAATGATCAATTTAAAATAATTAAATCAGAATTATGTATTTATTATGCATATTATGTCTTGTACATGTTTTTAAAGTTTCTGCCTTTAAAATGCAGTAAAATAACATATCAATTGTCATTACTATTACTTAACTCTTGAACCAATTGTGGATGCTGTTACTGTGTTTCTTACTTGGGCATCTATGCTAAAATGTGTTTTTGTAGGACTAAACATGAAGAAAATAATGGAATTTTGTACAAAAGTAAATCCTGTCATGTCTCAATTGGCATCAAAGCAGTGTTTTACTGTCAGGACAGAAAAGATTCTCTTGCCATGACATCCCCATCTTTACTATGTGGATATGACATTTTAAGACTGTAACGGACTGATCTTGAAAAGGTTTGTGTGTCTTAAAACATGTGGAAATTAAATAGCATGTATAAAGCTGCTCTTCTCACCAGGTGTAAATTGCATGTGTAAAATGAATGGAACAGGGATACAAACTTTTTTGCGTGTCTGCCTTTATGAATATGCAGATCATATGCTGAAGACCAAACGGTGCAAATTTATTGGAGGAGGGTATGCTAATGCAAATACACACCAACCGCAAAGCAATTTATCAAACCATGAACTGATTGTGGGTGCAGTTTTTGTTTCTATATTTAGCACGTTTTAAAGTCTGGTGCAAACTTGCATACGAAAAAGCGATGTGAACATGAAATAAGGCCACTTAAAGAAAGAAAGAAGAGGGAGAGTGACAATGACACACAGGGAGGATGTCATGGCTTTGGGCCCACATGCACAACACACTCAGGAGACAAGAAAAATATTAAGAGATTTATTGAAAACAACAGGAACTGGTGAGAGAATGACAGGGTGGTTAAGAGTGGAATGGATGAAAGGAATGTTGATTGAGAAGTTTTGCTTACAGATGGTGGTGAGCGGAATCGCCAGGGAGAAATGAGTGGGGTCTGAAGACTTGTTCGTGGTGCAGGTGAGGAACCGGTCTTCTGAGATGCAATGCTTGGGAGTAACGCGTCTGAACCAGGTGACATCTTGGAAGGTACCAAGGTAAATAGCAGGGGGGCTTGGAGCTGGAACTGTTGGAGGGTGAGCAGGGTTCGATTGAAGATTGGAACTCTGAGGAGGAGAGGGCCAGGGAGCTGCCAGCAGGAGACATGGCGATGTGAGTATCTGTAGGCTTGAATCTGGTCATGAGAAAACTGAGGAACTTCTGGAGATGGAATCCAGGAACACAGAGGCTACCTGAGGAGGAGTAGACAAACATGGTGAGAATTAGTGATGTTACGTTATGTGCCGAGGCTTCGAGGCGTGTGTCGAGTAATGGAGGGGGCGTTTCCGTAAAGCGCGTATCGAGGCTTGCTTCATTTAGGAGAGGAGCCGAAAACGATGACGTCCGAAGCCTCGCTGCCCGGCTGTACCACGTGACTGCTTCGGGAAGTGGTTCAGATTTCGGCGCGGGGTTTGACAGCTTTAGAAACCCCAGAGCAGTGTTTCCCGCAGCACTATGTTGGCGAGGCGGCCGCCTCGCCAAACTCACGCTACCGCCTCGCCAACATTCCAAAAAAAAAAAAAAACTAACTCGATATGCTTGCATGTTTATTTGACGTTAACACACGTTTTTTTGTTGTTGCTTTCTCGCGTACATATAGGGAATGGCAGGGAAAAAACAGGCAAAAATACATGGATACTTTGAAGCGAGAAGCGACTTCACCGACGCCGCCCCCCCCTCCGCCAGTAACCGCGCAGATGACTGGCGCATTACTATATTACAAACACACTATCACAATTTTTGCATTCTGATGTTTGCTTGTTGTGCAAATAAAGACAGGTAACAGACACTGTATTTATTCCCTTTTAACCAGCCACCAGAAAACAAGAGCTGGATTAAGCTCTAGTCTCCATGATAGTGAAGGATACCCAGCCTTTCACTATTGTGGATGACGTTGGATTCAGGACAGGCTGGAGAACCCCCTAGAGTACTGGGTTAATCATCGGTCACTGTACCCCAATCTGTACAAACTTGCACTTATTTATTTATGCACCCCGGCATCATCTGTGCCTTGTGAGCATGTCTTTTCAAAGGCTGGAGAAGTTGTGTCAAAATTTTTTTATTTTTTCTTAATAAAAATGCATGAAATCATCCAAGTTACACAAGCATTAGCCTATTTATTACCCCCTCCCTAGTTCCATAAGCACTTTCACTGTCCTCTGCCTGATTAAGCCCATGCCATTTTTCTAGAGTCACGGAAAAACATTATTACACAACATGCCATATCACATGACACTACTATTTTGGGAATAATTACACACAGAGAATACATTCAAACAATATTTTATTATACACATATGTGTATACAAAATTTATGTAGACAAATGATTTCGTCCTACACCTTTTGTGAAGTCATTCCCAAGAGCCATAATAGACAAAAAATCAATGCATCACGTGTTAAGATACATCTGGCTGTGATTATACACCTCGCCAGTAGGTGGTGTCGTGTGCTCATGAAGCGTCAAGAAATGAACCCTTTCTCGAACCAGTTGGCTCAAGTGGTTCAATGCCTCATGAGGCTTCATCTCACCATCACTAGTGAGAATATTCTCTTGGGAGAATTGCTGGAGACAAAGACTGGCTAGAGGCATACAACATAGGTTAACACTCAGGCACAAAAGTGCTAGCAGCAAGCTCCTTTTAAGCCTCCTGCATGATGAGGTAACGAGTCACACCTGTCAACCCTCAGCCACCCTGCTGTTGGAAGCCACCTGTGGAGAATAGAGGAAGCAGCAGCCAAAAACAGAGGGAGAAACTCCCAGACCCCAACAGAGGAATCAGAAACAAGATACAAAAGGAACTAACAAAATCTACTAACATGACAAGATAAAGAATAAACATACACTAACGGATGAAAAATAAAAAAGTACAATCCCAAGAACATAAATAAGTCCAAAACATCAAGCCTCCTGGAGATCATGACAGACAAAGACAATTTGGCCCACGGATGACACGCGTAATGTCATCTCATCTGGAGTTAGGGCTCAGTTTAAACAAAAAAGATATTACACAGCAAACCATCTAAGTCCCTCAAGTACCTTTAAGAAATATTTATACAAATAACAATATATGCATCAGCACTGTTGGTGTGCTAAGGTCAATAGTGTTGAGGAAAATAAATATCTTAGTTGTTATATTAATCAGGTATTTGTATGGAAGAACCGAGGAATGCATGGTTTTTGACTGTGTCTCCCCTTTGAGGGCAAAATAAACATGCAGCTTGGGTTTATGGTTGTGAGAGGTCATTTTCTGAACCCCTGATAAAGACCGTTTCAGTAATAAATTAGCCGCTGTGTCTGTCCACACACCCCCTCCCGAACTAAGCAGGGGGGGCAGCCATTCCTTTAAAAGATGTGTTCAGAGTAGTGAAAGACAGACAGAATCTTTTACATCGCCATGAGCCAGGATGTCGGGTTTATACTGAATACAACGAAATGGTAATGTAAAGTCTGTCTGCTTTGGAATTCCAATGAATTAAATGTGCATATTTTAATGTTTGCCTCTGATAATTGTTTCACCTTTACTGCCAAATCTTAAACCGGGGTAAGACGGGCCTTCAGAGATAAGCAGGAGCAGGCCGGTATTAATATTTTACAATAGCCACACGAACAGACCAAGCTATGCTGTAATAACAGCACAACCAATTGTTACTTTGGAATTAGCAGAGCTTTAGCATTAGCAGATACCGAAACACAATTTTGCCTGCTTGTAAGTACTATGTTGACATTTTTTTTAGGAAGGTTAGTGAGATGAGATGATTGGAAACAAATAAAACAGGGCAAGCTCACACCTGCTTAAACCACTCATTATTTAAAGTTGATTAGACCTTTAAAAGCACAACCCAAAGCATCAAGACTCAGTGGCCTGTTAGCATTGAAGTAGGTAAACACCACAGACAAAGTACAACAAAATTAAATAAGCAATATTTAAATTTTCTTATCCTAAACCAATTTCCTCTCCTCTTTCAAAACATCTCATGTTAACAGCTCTGATGAACAAGAACTCCAGGAAGTACAAGGGCTGTGGAGTTGTGGGAGGCCTGGCGCACGCAGGCATTGTGCGAGCTACCTTTTCAATGCCGTCTTCTTCAGCCAGTTGGAGAGAAACGCTTTGTCGACAGAATAATAGAAACCGTCTCGTTTAGATCCATTTATAATTCTTTTAGATTTTTTTCAGCACGTGCTCAGGACGAGCTAGGTTCAGTTGGTTGGTCATATTTTTGGCCGGGGTAAGGTCAATGGTTATTCAGACAGCATATTTCAGGACATAAAGTTTCTCCAAAGAATCAAATTCAGTTGCATTTTATTTATATAGCGTCAATTCACAACATGTCATCTAAAGGCACTTTACAAAGTCAATTATGGTTAAAAAGTTTGCCATCTAAGGAAACCTAAAATATTGCATTGAGACATTAACTTGCAGCATTCACTGCTCCTGAAAAAGTACATAGCCACAGTGGACAGTCGCTTGCAATGTGTTGTTGACTTTGCATTAATCCCTCATACCAAGCATGCATTTAGTGCAGGGGTTAAAGTTCTCCGTCACTGCGACGGATTTCTGTCATTTGGAAATTGAGTGCAAAAAGTCCCGTCTAGACTTTTCATTCAAGGTTTTAAACTGAAGCTGCTCTCAACCAATGAAACCTGGCAGAGCTGGGACATTAGCCAATCTGAAGGAGAGTAGGGCGGGTCTTTGCAAAGCGGACATTGCCAGTCTGAGGTTTATCGCTGTTCATCATTTTAACTTTTGGGAGAGCATTTTAAACTGGCCACAGATGGTATGAATGAAAGTAGCGCTGCTCTTGCAGTTAATCAATGAGATATTTCCACCCGTGGCCATGTCACCTTTCAGCGTTTATTCCCTCGCTTCCAGTAATTTAGCTGATAAACGTGGCGACTAATCAGGGATCTCCTCGTGATTCGCTGTTATGTTTTATTTAAAACACAAAGAGTAAAGCACTAGTTCAGGCTAATTTAGCGTCACCCTAGAAGAAGAAGGGTCGGAATGTGAAACAATGTCCCGCTGGGTCCGATTCGGAAAAAGTAAAAAAAAAAAAAAAAACTGCGCTTTTCTGAACCAAAGAAGGCAGAGCTGCAGTCAGAGCTTAATATACAGCAGCTCCACCAGTTGATGAGCCGCTGCGCACCAGGACACTCTTAATAAAATGACAAGGATTTTGATGTGTACAGATTACTAAAGAAACTACAGCAAAAAAATTAACTGCAGCTACAACATGGACTGGAGAACGGGTTCTAACTGGGTGAGGCCAGAGAAAGGAGATTCTCAGATTCTCGGAGAGCTTTTATGAAGTTATTTTTAATTTTTAAACGGAGTGGAGCGCGATGTGAAGCTACACTGTAGAAGCAAGTCGTACTAGAAACCGCTGAAAAAGCCTCCTGTCTGTGGATCTATGGACTCATTTTACTCTAACCCAAAAACACCTGCCAGACAGACAGACAGTACTGCAGCCAAGATTACCTCCAACAATATTTAACTTTACGCAAAGGTTTAATCATTTTTTTCTAATTAAAAATTTTCATCTTTAAGTTACGTTTTTTTTCTGATAAACTTTGATTCAACTTTTTAAAAATGTAACATCCCATCCATCCATCGATTTTCTATACCTGCTTTTCCGTACAGGTGTTACATCAAACCGTATCTGATGAGGAAACGCAGCCTGACGTAACACAGGGTTAGGGGGGGTGACTATCGAGGTGCGGACACAGGGTTCATCCTGGACAGGTCTCCAGTCAGTGGGCCAAAATATAACCGTTTTATTAGACTTAAAAAAAGTTAAATCATGCCTTTTTATAAACTGTGAGGATTAATTGGTGAACAATAACGGGCAAAGCAGAGACTGATTGTTGTAATGTGCGATCTGTGTCAAATTAAAATGTTTGACGTCATCATAGAGTTGGTTATGATTCCTGCATTGTCCATGGTTGTGGTTGGCCTTGTATGATCATAGGGTTGGTTTATATTGAATGTGACAGGGAGCCAGTGGAGTTAATGTACAGGTGTTAAGTAGATGATGTAATGATGCAAACTGCTGTCTTTTGTGCTAGCTGCAGTTTATGGAGGTTTTCTGGGGGACAGGGAGGGAAGGGAGCTGAAACTGTAAAGTGGACTGTGGACCAGTTTGCCAAAAGTGCGAAGGAAGAACTTGATGCTGCATAGATGAAAGTTAACCAGGTAATGATGTGGATGTGGAAAGTGATGGAGATGTCTGTCCAGGATGACGCAAAGGCTCTAAAGCTGAAAGGTGGCAGAGATACAGGACTTTTCAATGGATATTTTAAAAGTACCAGATTTGGTTAAAGTTGACTGTGCACAATAAGCAAGTGAGGTAACTAATATGGCATGACGTCCACGGCTACTGGAATATATGGGCTGGCTAGAAAAAATTTTCAGTCAAACTAATTATTTTTGCTTTAACCCATGATTTAGTGACAGTGGAGAGCCTCCAGCAGAACCATGCTCAGTATCAATGGCCATCTTCCGCGACCAGTTTGGAATTAGAGGAGACAGAGGCTCAATCCAAATACTCTAATAGAGCAAGGATTTTTTTAGCCAAAGCGGAAGTGCTTCAATGGTCGCCATGGTAAGTGCTGTCCAAATAGTGCAGTCAGTAAGGAAGGAGTTAGGAAAAGTAGCCTGTATGCTCCTTCCCACGGCTAGTTTTGCCTAGGAGCCTTGCAACATCCCTTACCGGCGCTAAAAACACCCAAGGTATCCCACAGTCCCTTGCGTGACATGACATTTCAGCATACCCCCCACATGGAATTTTTTTTTTTCCCAGTGTCCTGTCTGGCAATGTGGCAATAAGAATTGATGTCTTAATGCCAAATAGAGCTCGACAGATTTTGCTTTCACAAGTGGAGCAAACAGCACAACCAACAGACATAAAGCAACAGATACAATCGAGTAACACCTTGATGCCATTGCTAAATCATATGTATTATTATTTAAGCTGACATGTGTAATGTGATACCTGAAAAAAGAAAGTGAAAATAAATAAATAAATAAATTACAGGCTTTCTGTATATAAGTGAACACTTAATACCTGGAACCCTGCACTTGTGGGAGTTTGTGAGAGTGCACTAGTTTAGGTGAAAGTTATCCAGAAGGAAATAGCTCGATAGTGGTTGTGGAGAACCAAAGACCCGCCTTCCCCGAGCACAGAGGCAGGGGTCAGGGGACCCATAACCCCGGACTCCCAAAGGGGCCCCCAAAGCAGGGCGCCCAAGAGGCGCCATCATAGGAAATCTGCAACCCTCCCCCCCCCCCCCCGAGGAAAGAGGAGAGACGACCACGAGGAAATCCCCCAGCCACCGCAATGCCGATGCCCCCAGAAGCTGCGGGGACGAGCCCGTGGGCTCCGCCGGCAGCCAGCCGCGCTGAAGTGGTCCCGGCCATGGGCCCTGCGGGCCAGAGGCCCCAGGGGCGCCCCGCCCCGCCCCCGCGGCCAGGCCCCGCGAAGCTGCCACCGGGAATGGGCCGGCACCCACCCAGGAACCCGCCCCAAACCCGAGGACCGTCAATGCGCCAGCGGGCCAAGGCGCCTGCCAGCGCAGCGGAGGAGGGCAGGACGTGGGGGGATGGGCTCCGCACCTAGCGGAGACTTGAGATGTTCTTGCGAGAGGGAGCGGACCAGACCCGAACCTGGAAAGGAAAAAAAAGAAAAAAACATTCACACCATCCCTCCCTAATGCCCCACACACAGACTTACAAAAAAAGGATGCTGTACACACTCACATCCAAAAATCCCAAGTGGGGGGGGTCACCACAATTCAACTATACGACTGCCTGTGCCCGACCCCCGGACCAGGCCCCCCAAAGAGGGGGGGCTAACACGACCCGTACAGGCCACCCAAACAGAACCCCCCTCACCCACTAAATACTTAATAAACCCCCTCCCTCCCCGACCTTACCCTAACCACCCCTGCCCCCCACCTCTTTCTGGCGAGAGCAGAGGCGTCAGCCCCAGACCCGGCAAGCCGCTGGCTACCCACAGCAGCCCCCCGCCAAGACGCCGGACCCAGTGGCCCGCACCTCCTCCAGGCCCCAGACTCCGTGCCGCGATTGGAGATCGGGGGTGTGCAAAAGACCCCGATCCTCCCTACACCCGCTCAGATGTTGTGTTGTTGCATGTTGTTCTCAAGTGTGTTTAAAACTGGGAGCGCCGAAGAGGGTGCACGGCACAGCCCACCCCCCTCCGGAAGGAAGCTGGTGCCAGCGCCCCCCCTCCAAGCAACTACCCAGAACCCTCAATGTCTAAATGCGAGAGGGGGTAAAGGGAGGCATCCGAGGCGAGCCTCACACAACATAAGCCCCCACCCCCCCATACCGTGGCCTACATGAATGTGCGTTGTGAAAATGTTTGGAGTAAAAGTGTCTAAAATGCATGATAAAATTGGGGAGAGGGACGTCATCAGAAAGTGGCAACCTCCAGTAACGCCCCCCTCCCCAAGGATCTACATGTGTGGCGGCGTGATGGAGCAGGCAGAGGGAGGAGTCCGGGGATGGGGAGCAAAGGACTGGGGAGCCAACCCTGGGAGCCAGCTCCCCTACTCAACTGGGCCAACCACCCACCAGGACCAACACCTCCAACCACCCAGCCAACCCACCAAGCCTACTGGCTTTACCCCCCCCCCAAAAAAATATATAAATAAAAATAAATAAACAAATAAATTAATAAGATGGGGGACCCTGGCCAGCCAGTCCGCACGAGCCATCCCAAACCCCACCTCCCAGGCGAAATCCGTACCAGGAGACTACACGGACCAGGACCAGCTGGGTTAGTCCCTACTCCCCCTCCCTCCCCTCCCCCCACTAGCAGAATGCCGATCCACTGAAGGGGAAGAGCATCTGCCCTGAGATGTTAATGTCCATGCCCCCCTACCAGCTCAACAGGCCCCGAGGCCCCTCAGCGCACCAGAGGCCCCGTGCAGGGGCAGACACCCGGGCGCGCGCCGGCCCAGACCCCAAGCGGCACACCCCCCGGAACCGGAACCCCCGAGGCCCCGCCGAGGCCCCCTCCCGAAGGCGGCGCGTCCCAGGGACCCCAGGCCCCCAGACCCACCCCGGACCCACCCAGCGACAGCACAGCTACCAGGTAAGTAACCCACGTCCGTCACCGCGTAGCTTCCCAAGAGTGCTGCAAGCGGCGCTGTAGGCCGCCCATAGGCCTCCCAAGCCCCTCCAAGATGGGGGCAACAGACCCTGGAGTCAGACCCACCAAGCGCCCTACTCCGAGTGCCCCCAGAGCCCCAGGAACCCCTCCACCCATCCACTGCGCCCTGCAGGAAACAACCCACCGCCTCCCATTCCACTAAGTGATGGTGCTAATCAAAGGAGCCCAAAGAGATCGCTCAGATGTGGATGCAGATGCTGTCTCAAGATTAATATGATCCAACAAAAGATCTCTATACTGATTGATACTGAGATTTTCCTTACTTTTACAATTCATGAGGATAGTTTTCTTTGCGATACATAATGCAGTGAAAACCATGTAAACTATTTTATTCCCCAGAGGGCTTTGCTCAAAATTACAGAGCAAGCAAACTGAGGGGGAAGGTGAAATTTTACAACTCAAGCACTTTGATAAGTCCTTACATATCTGTGTCCAGAACCTCTGGACTGGTGTGCATAACCATAACGCATGAATATAATTATCAGGATTATTGCCTATGCGGTGTGGACAGATATTAGATTGTGCCAAACCCATCTTGAATAATCTTTGTCCTGTGTAGTGTACTCTGTGAAGGATTTTGTGTTGTAATAGTTGTAAGTTGGTGTTTCTAGTCAATTTGAAAGTTCTTAGACATATCTGAGCCCAGAAGTTTTGTTCAAAGCTAACTGATAAATCCTCTTCCAATTTCATAATAGTAAGAGATATTGAATCATCTATTTTAGTCAGT
This sequence comes from Fundulus diaphanus, assembly GCA_037039145.1. NCBI lineage: Eukaryota > Metazoa > Chordata > Actinopteri > Cyprinodontiformes > Fundulidae > Fundulus > Fundulus diaphanus. The sequence goes on from CM073124.1 coordinate 33,950,408, forward strand.
GTCCTGTATGATTTAGACAGTAGTTTTGGGGGGTTTAAATCTAGGAACTCTAATATTTTAGATGTGATTTGTAAACCACCTTTAATATGCTTAAATTTATTTCTAATTATAGATTTAAGTTTTTCATATTCCAAAAATTTATTTTTACTAATGCCATATTGCATATTTAGTTTGGAAAAATTGATGAACTCGGTTCCGTCAAGTAAATGTTCCAGATATTCAATACCCCTATTCTTCCAGTATGTAAAGTTTATCATATTATTATTTTGTAGGATGTCAGGGTTGTTCCAGATGGGTGTACGACTGCATGGGATAAGAGATGACTTTGTCATTTTAGGAAACTCCCACTATGCTGTCAGAGTAGAGCTGATGTTAATATTTTTAAAGCATGTATGCCGTTTTATATTTGAGCTAATAAACGGCAAATCTGAAATTGTGATATTATTGCATATTTTCTGTTCTATATCTATCCAGGGCTCGTCTAAAGGATTATGTTTTATCCATTTAGTGATATATTGTAGTCTATTTGCTAAGTAGTAATTATGGAAGTTAGGCAGATCTAGTCCACCTCTGTCTTTAGTTTTCTGTAGCGTCTTTAAACTGCTACGGGGTGGTTTATCTTTCCAAAGAAATTTAGAGATTGAAGAGTCTAGAGATTTAAATCAGTCAGATGATGGTTTATTGGGGATCATTGAAAATAAGTAATTAATTCTAGGTAATACCATCATTTTAATTGAAGCTACCCTACCCATGAGTGAAATTGGAAGCGATTTCCATCTATCCAGGTCTTCTTCTATCTTTTTTAAAAGTGGGATGTGGTTAGATTTGACTAAATCCGCAAGTTTAGACGACACAGTAATACCCAAATATGTAATATGTCCTGATCGCAAATGTAAATCTAGGGGGTTTTGGAAAGAGCAATTAATTGGCAGTACCGTAGATTTAGACCAATTTATAGAGTAATCTGAAACCTTTGAGAAGGATTCTAGTAATCTAATTACTTGAGAAAGGGAAGAGTTTGAGTGCTGAAGATAGAGTAATACATCATCAGCATAAAGACTAATCTTATGCTCTATATTCATGCATTTTATACCTTTAATAACCTTTGTTTGTCTAATTGTTGCTGCTAGAGGTTCAATAAAAATGGCAAAAAGTGAGAGGGAAAGCGGGCATCCTTGCCTAGTGCCCCTCTGGAGACAAAAGCTGGAAGATGTTTGATTGTTTGTCCTGACATGGGCTGTAGGAGAGCTGTATAAAATTTTTAACCAGTTTATAAAACAATTGCCAAAACAAAATCTATGTAGAGTAGCGAATAAAAAATTCCAATTTACTCTATCAAATGCTTTTTCTGCATCTAAAGACATTATAATAGTTTTATTATTTGTACTGTAGGAATAATCTATTAAATTAAGTAATCTGCGTGTATTTGTGGATGACTGTCTTCCTCTGATAAAACCAGTTTGGTCTGGGTGGATTATGAAAGGAGTGACTTTGTCTAATCTTTTTGCAAAAGCTTTACAGAGTATTTTAAGATCTACGTTGATTAAGGATATGGGACGATAACTGGTGGGAAACATAGGATCTTTGCCTGTCTTAAGCAGAATACTGATGGTACCAGAATTCATATTAGCTGGAAATCTGCCATTTTCCTGAATTTCTTGCAACATTCTGTGAAACGTTGGTGCCAGAATATTCCAGAACTCCTTATAAAACTCAGTAGGGAATCCATCTGGGCCTGGAGCCTTTTTATTGGGCATGCTTGTTAAAGCTTCCTGAACTTCAACTGTTGTCAGCAGTGAGTCCAGTGTCGTTCTTTGGTTATCTGATAGTTTAGGAAGTGTAATTTTATCCAGAAATTGCTTGATGTCATTGTCTGATGGATTTATCTGTGATGTGTATAAAGATTTGTAGAAATCTCGGAAGGTGTTGTTTATACATTACGGATCATGTAATGTATTACCAGTTGAGTCTGTAACTGCAAATATAGTCGTTTTCTCTTTATTTATTTTTAGCTGATTAGCTAAGAAGCTTCCTGACTTATTGCCATTTTCAAAATTTTCTAATCGAAGTTTTTGTATTAGAAATTTATTTTGCTTTTCAATATAATGGTTTAATTCTAATTTTACTTTACGGATTTTACCCAACTTTCCCTCTTCCTGGGAAGTTTCTAGTAACTTGAGTTTTTCTTCTAATTACTGAATCTTCTTGTTTTCTATCTTCTTTTTGTGAGATGAGAATGAAATTATTTTACCTCTCATTACTGCTTTCCCTGCTTCCCAAAGTATAGATGCTGAAGTGCCTGGCAGATCATTGTGTTCTAAGTATGAAAGCCACTCTTCTTTGAAAAATGTATAAAATTCTTCATCTTTAAGCAGCGATGTATTAAATCTCCAGTTCTTGTTTTGTGGGGTTATTTTTTTTATTTGTTAGGGTTAAAGTAACAGGAGCATGATCACTAATAGCAATAGGATGAATTACAGCATCTGAAACGTCCGACAGCAGCGAGCTGCTGATAAAGAAATAGTCCAAACGAGAATAAGAGTGGTTTGAAAAAAAAGTATATTCCTTACTATTAGGATGAAGAGAACGCCATGCATCGCAAAGACCAAAATCACTCATGTATTGTTTGACTATATTTAATGACAGCCAACTACGCTGAGTCCCTGTAGTATTCAGCCTGTCTATTTCCTCATTTAGACCAAAGTTGAGGTCACTCCCAATAATTAGAGAACAATCCCCGTGTTTTGAAAGTGCATGGAAGAGTTTGTGGAAGAATGAGGGTTCATCAACATTTGGACCATATACACTAACAATACATAACTTCTGGTTATGAATAGATATTTTAATTATTATGAATCTACCTTCAGGATCTATAATTTTGTCAAACATTGTAAAACTAACGTTTTTGTGGATTAAAATTGCTACTCCTCTCTGTCTAGAGTTATAGCAGGCAGCAAACACATTAGGGAACTCAGGTGAGTTCCCTAATGTGAGATCACTTTCAGTTGTAGCTGATTTATGGGTTTCTTGCAATAAGACAACATCTGCCTTTAATCTTGTAAGCTGGTTAAAGATCTTTAGCTTTTTTTCCCTGGTGCCAGCTCCATGCACATTCCATGTCACAAACTTTACATTCATCATAGGTGAAAGTGAGAAGTTGAAAAGTGCATGTCCTGGGAAGAATAGTTATACAAAGACCCAGGTAGCATCATCTGACGTGCTTGTGATTGTCTGGTCAGCAGGAAAGGAGCAGATGAATAACATAAAGAAAGACAGAGAATTAAGATTAAAAGAGTGAGAAAAGATGAAAGAGAAAAAAACACCGCCCATGCCTCGTGTACCCAACCGTGACTAACAACCATACCGTGCCAACATGCTCTTGAGCTGTGCATTTATTTGTTTTATCACCGTGTTCCGAAATATACAATTTTTTTTTTCTTTTTTCCAAGCATGACAAGCTTTAAATCCACCCTTTGTGCATCTAATAAAGCCAAGGAGTGATCTTCTGATCCCTGAACAACTGACCATTAATATAAAGTTTGTCAACTGCTACGGTAGCGCTGACGCCATCATTAATGTATTTTTTCCTGAAATAACACTCGCCTACGATCTAGGATTTCCTTGGGAAACTGGTCATTAACACCGAAATCTGTTCCTCTCAATTCCCGGCCATAGCTTTTAACAAACACTTTTTGTTTACAATGCTCAAATTTGGCTACAATCGGACGAGGGCGGATTTTATCGGGTTTCTTACCTCCGAGCCGGTGAACGTGATGGAAGGTGATGTTTTTTACCTGATCCGTCGGGATTTTCAGCTTCTGCTGGAGAAACTCACGTATTGCAAACTCGGGGTCCTCCTCCTGGCGCTCCGGGATGCCTGCAAAGACGAGATTGTCTCTCATACTTCGTGACTGTATGTCCAGAATAGATTCTTTCATCCTCTTATTTTCGCCAGACAGCTGCATCATACCCTCAGTGAGCTCCGTGACTTTCCCCCTCAGCACGTCGTTCTCCACGGCAACAGAAGCCAGCTGGGCTTGGCTAAATTCGACCGCTTCTCTGAGAGCCTGAAACTCTTTGTGGAGCACCTCTACCAAGGCGAGGCGAGCGTCCAGGCTGGTAAGCTTCTTGTCAATGGATTCCAGGACGTCGCTGTAGCTCCTGTCGGGAGACAAATTGGAAGTTGACGCACCGGTAGAGCTAGACCGAGTTCGTTTGAGTGAAGGTGTGTTTGTGGCTGCGGGATTTTTTTTTTCCCCATCACGATGTTGTCAAAACACTCGTCCAGGTAGCTCTCCAGGCTCGTCAAGGTCTCTTCTTCCAGTTTGTTCCCTCGTGAAAATGAGACAATTGTTAATGTTTAAACTTGACTTTGTTTAGTTTTCAGTTATTGGTTAGTACTTACCTGAGTGGATTTAATTTTGAACTACATGTATGCCGCCATTTTACTTACGCACAGCTCACAGCTCTCGCGAGATCTCAGCCGCTCATCTCAGCCGCTCATCTCAGCCGCTCATCTCAGCCGCTCATCTCAGCCGCTCATCTCCTCTCTCCCCACATGGAAATTAACAAAAGTGTCCGGAGAGAAGAGAGCACGCACTTTGTAGTTAATTTTTGGAAGGCTGTAGGCCCAGATTTGACTCGCATCATCCATGTGCATCTCCGTCACGTAATGGCCGTCAGAGTTAAAGGCTGTCCGAATTTGGCACAGCAGTCTGAAGCCCATTTCCTCCTAACTTTAGAATTCTTACTGTTGAACAGGTCAAGGTCAACAGAACAGGAGCTAGGAGCAGGAGCGAGAAGCTATTATTAAGGGTAATCGGGTGGAGCCAGAGCATCCACACAAAAAGAGCACTTTTTTTTGTTTTACATGTTTCTGTGGCAATGTCACGGCGCCACCAATGGTTCCAGCATACCCGCTAAAACATTTTCTGTGGTGTTGTGTCCCCTTGTGTGGACGCACATTCTTTAATTGAATATATTGATAATAATTGCTCTTTGAGCAGATTTACAAACCCGTTTCCTAATAAAAACGTACTGCACTAATTTATTTTTTCAAACATTAAAACTAATTCCTATTGTAAAATTGATGAATTACCATTACCAGAGAATACAAAATATTAAAAGCACTAACTATAGTCTTAGTACCCATTGTTCACTGTGCTGATTTTTAATTCCTTAACTTTAACAGATGAAACCTTGGCATAACATTAGCAAGTGGCTCGACATAAGCACACCCCGTCTTATGATATTTTTTTTATACATGTTACACTCATGCAAATATACAGATGTTATCCTTCATTAAATCTGGCTGACATTTGCAGAGGCTGACAGAAATTCCTGATGATATTACGGGTCCAAGAGACTTGGATTAATCATTATTTTAATCAGGCCCAATATCAACATAACACAAGTTATATTTAGTTGAGTTGAATTTTTCACTATATTTTCATTTCCTTTATTTAACCAGTTGAAAACCTCATTGAGACCCAGATCTCATTTGCAAATGGGACCTGGGCCGAAAGTCTGCAGCACTTATTAAAAGAGTTACAATAGTCAAACACATTTAAAAAGTAATTAAATTAAAACAATCATCATCCGTCCGTCCGTTTTCTTCCGCTTATCCGGGGTCGGGTTGTGGGGGTAGCAGCTTCAGTAGGGAGGCCCAGACGTCCCTCTCCCCAGCCACTTGGGCCAGCTCCTCCAGGGGAATCCCAAGGCGTTCCCAGGCCAGCCGGGAGACATAGTCCCTCCAGTGTGTCCTGGGTCTGCCACTGGGCCTCCTCCCGGTGGGACGTGCCCGGAACACCTCACCAGGGAGGCGTCCAGGAGGCATCCTAACCAGATGCCCGAGCCACCTCAACTGGCTCCTCTCGACGTGGAGGAGCAGCGGCTCTACTCTGAATCCTCCCCGGATGACTGAGCTCCTCACCCTATCTCTAAGGGAGAACCCAGACACACTACGGAGAAAACTCATTTCGGCTGCTTGTATCCGGGATCTCGTTCTTTCGGTCACGACCCAAAGTTCGTGACCATAGATGAGGGTAGAACCGTAGCTCGACCGGTAAATCGAGAGCTTCGCCTTTTGGCTCAGCTCTCTCTTCACCACAATGGATCGGTACAGCGCCCGCATCACAGCAGACGCCGCACCAATCCGCCTGTCGATCTCCCGCTCCATCTTCCCCTCATTCGTGAACAAGACCCCAAGATACTTGAACTCCTCCACTAGGGGCAGCACATCCTCCCCAACCCGGAGAAGGCACTCTACCCTTTTCCTGTTCAAGACCATGGTCTCGGATTTGGAGGCACTGATTTTCATCCCGGCCGCTTCGCACTCGGCTGCAAACCGCTAGTGAGAGCTGTAGATCACGCCCTGATGAAGCCAATAGGTCCACGTCATCTACGAATAGCAGAGACGCAATCCTAAGGCCACCAAAACGGATCCCCTCAACACCTTGGCTGCGCCTAGAAATTCTGTCCATAAAAGTTATGAACAGAATCGGTGACAAAGGGCAACCTTGGCGGAGTCCAACTCTCACCGGAAATGAGTCCGACTTACTGCCGGCAATGCGGACCAGACTCTGACACCGGTCGTACAGAGACCTGACAGCCCTTATTAAAGGGCCCGGTAATCCATACTCCCGGAGTACCCCCCACAGGATCCCTCGGGGGACACGGTGGAATGCCTTCTCCAGATCCACAAAGCACATGTAGACTGGTTGGGCAAACTCCCATGCCCCCTCCAGGATCCTGCTGAGGGTGTAGAGCTGATCCAGTGTTCCACGGCCAGGACGAAAACCACACTGCTCTTCCTGAATCCGAGATTCAACTATCCGACGGACCCTCCTTTCCAGAACCCCTGAATAGACATTACCAGAGAGGCTAAAGAGTGTGATTCCTCTGTAGTTGGAACACACCCTCCGGTCCCCCTTTTTAAATAGGGGGACCACCACCCCAGCCTGCCAATCCAGGGGAACTGCCCCCGATGTCCACGCAATGCTGCAGAGCTGCGTTAACCAACACAGCCCCGCAACATCCAGAGCCTTAAGGTACTCAGGGCGAATCTCATCCACCCCCGGAGCCTCTCCACCGAGGAGCTTTTTAACAACCTCGGCAACCTCAGCACCAGAGATGGGAGAACCCGACCCAGAGTCCTCAGGTTCTGCTTCCGCAATGGAAGACGTGTTGGTGGGATTAAGGCCTTCGAAGTATTCCGCCTACCGACGCACGACGTCCCGAGTCGAGGTCAGCAGCACACAACCCCCACTATAAACAGTGTTGGTGCCGCACTGCTTCCCCCTCCTTCGAAGTCGTACGGAAGTCTTTCTCCATGGCCTCTCCGAACTCCTCCCATGCCCGAGTTTTTGCCTCGGCGACCAGCCGAGCCGCCTGCCGGTACACATCAGCTGCTTCCGGAGTCCCACAGGCCAATAAAGCCTCATAGGACTCCTTCTTCAGTTTGACGGCTTCCCTCACCGCTGGCGTCCACCAGCGTGTTCGTGGGTTGCCGCCGCAACATGCACCGACAACCTTGCGGCCACAGCTCCGACTAGCCGCCTCAACAATGAAGGCGCGCAACATGGTCCATTCAGATTCAATGTCCCCCGCCTCCCTCGGGACGTGTTCAAAGTTCTCCCGGAGGTGGGAGTTAAAGCTCCGTCTCACAGGGGACTCTGCCAGATGTTCCCAGCAAACCCTCACAATACGTTTGGGCCTGCCAGGTCTGACCGGCTTCCTCCCCCACCATCGGAGCCAACTCACCACCAGGTAGTGGTCGGTGGAGAGCTCCGCCCCTCTCTTCACCCGAGTGTCCAAGACATGCGGCCGCAGATCAGATGAAACGACAACAAGGTCGATCGTTGAACTGCGGCCTAGGGTGTCCTGGTGCCAAGAGCACATGTGGACACCCTTATGCTTGAACATGGTGTTTGTGATGGACAATCCATGACGAGCACAGAAGTCCAAAACAGAACACCACTCGAGTTCAGATCAGGTGGGCCATTCCTTCCAACCATGCCCCTCCAGGTCCCACTGTCATTGCCCACATAAGCATTGAAGTCCCCCAGCAAAATGAGGGAGTCCCCAGGAGAGGCACTCTCCAGTACCCCTTCCAAGGACTCCAAAAAGGGTGGGTAATCTAAACTGCCGTTTGGTGCATAAGCACAAACAACAGTCAGAACCCGTCCCCCCACACGAATGCGGAGGGAGGCCACCCTCTCGTTCACCGGGGAGAACCCCAACGTGCAGGCACCGAGATGAGGGACAACAAGTATGCCCACCCCAGCTCGGCGCCTCTCACCAGGGGCAACTCCAGAGTGGAAGAATGTCCAGCCCCTCTCGAGGAGACTGGTTCCAGAGCCAGAGCGGTGCGTCGAGGTGAGTCCGACTATCTTTAGTCGGAACCTCGCGCACAAGCTCAGGCTCCTTTCCCACCAGAGAGGTGACATTCCACGTCCCAAGAGCCAGCTTCTGCAGCCGAGGATCGGAACGCCAAGGTCCCCGCCCTCTACTGCCACCCATTGCACAATGCACCCGACTCCTTTGGCCCCTCCGACAGGTGGTGAGCCCATCGGAAGGGGGACCCATGTCGCCTCTTCGGGCTGAGCCCGGCCGGGCTGTCTGCCTTGGGTGACCCTACTAGGGGCTTAAAGCCCCTGACAGCATAGCTCCTAGGATCATCATAACATGTAAAAAATAAATAAGAGCATTGGCACTGATGAATAGACTCATATTGAAATTTTTCCGAACCGTTCTTAGAAATAAGCAAAGTTACAGGATCCACTATCTTGTGCTCAGACTGGAGATGATTCCATGCTGTAGGATGCCTAATTGTCATGTTTAGTGTGGTTGTAGCTAGATCGAAGGGCAGACAGGAACTTGGGAGTTACATGATGAAGTGAATAATGATAAATTATTGAAATGAACTAAACAACACTTAGGCTATATTCACACTGAAGGGAAATGCGAACCAAATCTGATCTTTTTGCACAAATGTGACCCATATCTGTCTTTTTAGTTTTCAACGGCAGTGTGAACGGCCCAATTCCGATCTTTTCACATCCTTATGTATCCAATTTTTTTTTTTAAAACCGTCCACTGTCTTAACTGTCATATCACATTTTATCCGTCTTTCACATCACTCACCTGTCTCTCAGTACACATCCACACACAGTAGTAGCAGTTGGTGCTCCATAAAAGATCATTGTTAATAGCTGTGCTGCTTTCTTCTTACCTTTTTTAGTTTCGCTATGATGTGGTCTTAATATTGTTGGCTCCCATTTTTCAACAGATCATCAGTTGTGGACAAAAGCTGGTTCATATTAGTGTTTGACATTTCTTTCAATCAGGGTTTGTGGCTTCAGTTTAGAGGAATTAAGATTTCTAACTGTATGTATCACACTGTAATCATTGAAGTAATTTACAAAGACAAATATGCCCTTGTACTTATGAGGAGCACTTGTCAAAATAAGGTCAAGTCGAGATGATTTTAGAGGACATTCGTCATATGGTCGGATGGTGTAATCAATTAACTGAGTGACATTTAAGAAATCACAGATTTTAGACTGTATTATGATGCCATCAGCCAATCTAAATTTAATTTCCCAAGCAAAACAAATACATATTTTTTTAGTCTGAATGTGTCTTTTCTGTCTATTATTTACATTGGACACCAATCCACCATCCTTTGCCAAAGCAAGTTGTATAAGAGAAGTTCACCTTAATATCAAAAGTTAAACCTATTTTAGTATGTCTACCTTGTATCTCCAACTTAAAAAAAGAAGACATCAAAACATATTTTTTTTATACAACCTGCTTGAACTCTTTCTAACATAGTGACTAATCTGTGAGATTAGGAGCAATGATCTCTATGGAGCATATATGTCTCTTCCTTACCCCCCTAAACCTCAGGTAGCCAAATCAAGCATAGGTCTTAAAAGTATAACTGACTCTCAATTCTGTGTTTGAAGAAGTGGCTTTACATAGCCTTGATGAATCCTTTCTCTCTTTATCTAGATAGATTTTTTATAGTGTGGTAGTGCCAGTGTGCTTTAAACTTTGTTTTGTCCCTGTAAAACCGGGACAAAAAAGTAAGAAGAAATAGTTCACCTGACAGTCTAACAGACTTATTTTTAAACACGCCTTAAAGGAAAAATAAGCAAAATGTCACTTTTTTTTAGAAAGAACTGAAAAATGTGAACATCTAAAGGTAGATTTTTAGATGGAATACGGTATGAAATTTATGTGGATTTTCCCATGTAAAATTATACAGACTAAGGGCTATAAATTGCCTTAACATAGATGAGCAATATGTTAGCTATGTACACTGGTTTCATAATGGAATACATTATTCCTTTATGTGGATGATAATATTTTTTTCGAATATGGTACAGGCCACAGCAAAGCCAAGAACAAGTTTCCCTGGGGCCGTTTTCAGTTATTTACAGATTCTGAAAGAGTGGACTCTAAGCTGTCCAATGATGTCAAACCTGTGAAAATCAAACAATATTTACAAAATTTGAAATAGCTTGTCCAGGAGTGATGCTGGAAAAACTAGTCCATGTATTTGTTACTTCAAGGCTGGACTATTGTAATTCTTTACTATCAGGAAGTCCACAAAATGCGCTGATGTGCGGCTGAGATCTTGTGAGAGCTGTGAGCTGTGCGTAAGTAAAATGGCGGCATACATGTAGTTCAAAATTAAATCCACTCAGGTAAGTACTAACCAATAACTGAAAATTAAACAAAGTACAGCTTAAACATTAACAACTGTCTCATTTTTCACGAGGAAACAAACTGGACGAAGAGACCTTGACGAGCCTGGAGAGCTACCTGGATGAGTGTTTTGACAACATCGTAATGGGGAAATCTAAAAATCCCGCAGCTTCAAACACACATTCACTTAAACGCACCCGTTCGAGCTCAACCGGCGCATCATCTTCTACTTTGTCTCCCGACAGGAGCAACAGCGACGTTCTGGAATCCATCGACAAGAAGCTTACCAGCCTGGACGCCCGCCTCGCCTTGGTAGAAGTCCTACATAAGGAGTTTCAAGCCCTGAGAGAGTTGGTGGAATTTAGTCAAGCCCAGCTAGCTTCTATCACCGCCAAGAACGAAGCGCTGAGGGGGAAAGTCACAGCAGGAGGAGGATCCCGAGGTGACAATCCGTGATTTCCTCCATCAGAAGCTGAAAATCCCGGCGGATCAGGTAAAAAACATCACCTTTCATCGGGTCCACCAATTCGGAGCTAAGAAGCCCGATAAAACCCTACCCAGACCGATTGTAGCTAAATTTGAGCATTATAAACAAAAAGAGCAGGTTAGAAGTCAAGGCAGAGAACTAAGAGGAACGGATTTCAGCGTTAATGATCAGTTTCCTAAGGAAATCCTAGATCGTAAGCGAGTGTTATTCCCAATCAGGAAGAAATACATTACGGAAGGCGTCAGAGCTACGGTAGCTGTTGACAAACGTTATATTAATGGTCAGTTGTTCAGGGATCAGAAGATCACTCCTTGGCTTTATTAGATGCACAACAGGTGGATTTAAAGCATGTCACACTTGATAAAAGTGCATAGATCGGAACACGGTGATAAATGAAATATATGCACAGCTCAAGAGCACGTTGGCACGGTATGGTTGGGTACACGAGGCATGGGATGTGGTTCTTCCTCTTTCACCTTTTCTCACTCTTTGCACTCTCTTAATTCTCTGTCTTTCTTTATATTATTCGTCTGCTTCTTTCCTGTTGACAATCACAAGCACGTTATATGATGCTACCCGGGTCGATGTATAACTATTTTTCCAAGGGCATGCACTTTTCAACTTCCCACTCACACCTATGATGAATGTAAAGTTTGTGACATGGAATGTGCATGGAGCTGGCACCAGAGAGAAAAAGCTAAAGATCTTTAACCAGCTTACAAGAGTAAAGGCAGATGTTGTCTTATTGCAAGAAACCCATAAATCAGCTACAAGTGTAAGTGATCTTAACTCACCTGAGTTCCCTAATGTGTTTGCTGCCTGCTATAACTCTAGACAGAGAGGAGTAGCAATTTTAATCCATAAAAATGTTAGTTTTACAATATTAGACAAAATTATAGATCCTGAAGGTAGATTCATAATAATTAAAATATCTATTCATAAACAGAAGTTATGTATTCTCAGTATATATGGTTCTTCCACAAACTTTTCCATGCACTTTCAAAACACGGGGATTGTTCTCTAATTATTGGGGGTGACTTCAACTTTGGTCTAAATGAGGAAATAAACAGGTTGAATACAACAGTCAGCGCAGTTGGCTGTCATTAAATGTAGTCAAACAATAAATGAGTGATTTTGGTCTTTGCGATGCATGGCGATCTCTTCATCCTAACAGTAAGGAATATACTTTTTTTTCAAATGTCCACCATTCCTACTCTCGTTTGGACTATTTCTTAATCAGCAGCTCGCTGCTATCGGACGTTTCAGAGGCTGTAATTCATCCTATTGCTGTCTGTGATCATGCTCCTGTTACTTCAACCCTAATAAATAAAAAAATAACCCCACAAAACAAGAGCTGGAGATTTAATACATCGCTGCTTAAAGATGAAGAATTTATAAAAAATTTCAAAGAAGAGTGAGCTTCATACTTGGAATACAATGATCTACCAGGCACATCAACATCTATATTATGGGAAGCAGGGAAAGCAGTGATGAGAGGTAAAATAATTTCATTCTCATCTCATAAAAAGAAGATAGAAATCAAAAAGATTCAGGAATTAGAAGAAAAACTTAAGTTACTAGAAACCTCTCAAGAAGAGGAAAAGTTGGGTAAAATCCGTAAAGTAAAATTATAGAATTAAAACATTATATTTAAAAGCAAAATAAATTTTTAATACAAAGACTTCAAATAGAAAATTTTGAACATGGCAATAAGTCAGGATGCTTCTTAGCTAATCAGCTAAAAATAAATAAAGAGAAAACGACTATATTTGCAGTTACAGACTCAACTGGTAATACATTACGTAATCCGGAATGTATAAACAACACCTTCCGAGATTTCTACAAATCCTTATACACATCACAGATAAATCCATCAGATAATGACATCAAGCAATTTCTGGATAAAATTACACTTCCTAAATTATCAGATAGCCAAAAAACGACACTGGACTCACTGCTGACAACAGTTGAAGTTCAGGAAGCTCTAAAAAGCATGCCCAATAAAAAGGCTCCAGGTCCAGATGGATTCCCTACTGAGTTTTATAAAGAGTTCTGGAATATTCTGGCACCAACGTTCCACAGAATGTTGCAGGAAACTAATATGAATTCTGCTACCATCAGTATTCTGCTTAACCCAGGCAAAGATCCTGTTTCCCACCAGTTATCGTCACATATCCTTAATTAACGTGGATAATAAAATAATTTGTAAAGCTTTAGCAAAACGATTAGATAAAGTCACTCCTCTCATAATTCACCCTGATCAAACTGGTTTCATCAGAGGAAGGCCGTCATCCACAAACACACGCAGATTACTTAATTTAATAGATTATTCCTACAGTAAAAATAAAACCAATATATTGTCGTTAGATGCAGAAAAAGCATTTGATAGAGTAAACTGGAACTTTTTATTCGCTAGTCTACATAAATTTGGTTTTGGCATTTTTTTTTATAAATTGGTTAAAAGGCAAGGCAAGGCAAATTTACAGGGGTTGGACAATGAAACTGAAACACCTGGTTTTAGACCACAATAATTTATTAATATGGTGTAGGGCCTCCTTTTCGGCCAATACAGCGTCAATTCGTCTTGGGAATGACATATACAAGTCCTGCACAGTGGTCAGAGGGATTTTAAGCCATTCTTCTTGCAGGATAGTGGCCAGGTCCTGACGTGATGCTGGTGGAGGAAAATGTTTTCTGACTCGCTCCTCCAAAAAACCCCAAAGTGGCTCAATAATATTTAGATCTGGTGACTGTGCAGGCCATGGGAGATGTTCAACTTCACTTTCATGTTCATCAAACCAATCTTTCACCAGTCTTGCTGTGTGTATTGGTGCATTGTCATCCTGATACACGGCACCTCCTTCAGGATACAATGTTTGAACCATTGGATGCACATGGTCCTCCAGAATGGTTCGGTAGTCCTTGGCAGTGACGCGCCCATCTAGCACAAGTATGGGGCCAAGGGAATGCCATGATATGGCAGCCCAAACCATCTCTGATCCACCCCCATGCTTCACTCTGGGCATGCAACAGTCTTGGGCTTCTCCACACCGTAACTCACCCGGATGTGGGGAAAACAGTAAAGGTGGACTCATCAAAGAACAATACATGTTTCAAAATATCCACAGCCCAAGATTTGCGCTCCTTGCACCATTGAAACCGACGTTTGGCATTGGCACGAGTGACCAAAGGTTTGGCTATAGCAGCCCGGACGTGGATATTGACCCTGTGGAGCTCACGAGGGACAGTTTTGGTGGAAACAGGAGAGTTGAGGTGCACATTTAATTCTGCCGTGATTTGGGGAGCCGTGGTTTTATGTTTTTTGGATACAATCCGGGTTAGCACCCGAACATCCCTTTCAGACAGCTTCCTCTTGCATCCACAGTTAATCCTGTTGGATGTGGTTCGTCCTTGTTGGTGGTATGCTGACATTACCCTTGATACATCACAAAGACTTGCTGTCTTGGTCACAGATGCGCCAGCAAGACGTGCACCAACAATTTGTCCTCTTTTGAACTCTGGTATGTCACCCATAATGTTGTGTGCATTGCAATATTTTGAGCAAAACTGTGCTCTTACCCTGCTAATTGGACCTTCACACTCTGCTCTTATTGGTTCAATGTGCAATTAATGAAGATTGGCCACCAGGCTGGTCCAATTTAGCCATGAAACCTCCCACACTAAAATGAGAGGTGTTTCAGTTTCATTGTCCAACCTGATTAATCTATCCTTGGTAAATGGATATGTACCACATGCTTTTAAAGTAGCTCTTATTAAACCTTAACTTAAGAAACCCTCTTTTGATCAAGATGACTTAATAAGTTACAGATCTATATTTAATCTTCTTTTTCTATCTAAAATTCTTGAGAAAGTAGTTGCTAATCAAGTATGTGAATATTTACGAAGTAATGACCTATTTAAAGAGCTTCAGTCAGGCTCAGAGCTCATCATATCACCGAAACAACTCTGATTAAGGTCAGTAATGATATTCTCATGGCCTCAGATAATGGACTTGTGTAAGTGCTTGTCTTGTTAGAGCTCACTGCTGCATTTGATACAGTTGATCACAATATTCTCCTAGAGAGAATGACACATACTATAGGGATTAAGGGAAAAGCATTAGGCTGGTATAAATTCAATTCAATTCAATTTTATTTATATAGCGCCAATTCATGAAACATGTCATCTCAAGGCACTTTACAAAGTTAAGTTCAATCATATTATACAGATTGGGTCAGATTATACAGATTGGTCAAAAATGTTCCTATATAAGAAAACCAGTTGATTGCATCAAAGTCCCGACAAGCAGCATTCACTCCTGGAGAAGCGTAGAGCCACAGGGAGAGTCGTCTGCATTGTACATGGCTTTGCTGCAATCCCTCATACTGAGCAAGCATGAAGCGACAGTGGAAAGAAAAAACACCCGTTAGCGGGAAGGAAAAACCTCTAGCAGAACCGGGCTCAGTATGAACGGTCATCTGCCTCGACCGACTGGGGGTTACAGAAGACAGAGCAGAGACACAACAAGACAGACAAAAAGCACAGAAGCACACATTGATCTAGTAATCTGTTCTACATTAGATGGTAATAGTCGGTGATCTGTCCTCCCTGGATGATTTCACAGTCAACAGAACGTCAGACCAGGTGTACCTACTATGAAGAAAAAAGAGAGAGAACAAAAAGTTAAAAGCTGAAATGACAACAGTCATTTCAATGTAATGCAATTCAAATCTGGAGAACAGTAGACTGGAGAACAGTAGAAATCAGTAGAGTGAGAAAAATAGGCCCTGATGTCCTCCAGTAGCCTAAGCCTATAGCAGCAAAACTATAAAGGTAGCTCAGAGTAACATGAGCCACTCTAGTTATAAGCTTTGTCAAAAAGGAAGGTTTTAAGATTAGTCTTAAAAGTAGACAGGGTGTCTGCTTCACGGACCAAAACTGGGAGTTGGTTCCACAGGAGAGGAGCCTGATAGCTAAAGGATCTGCCTCCCATTCTACTTTTAGAGACTCTAGGAACCACCAGCAGACCTGCAGTCTGAGAGCGAAGTGCTCTGTTAGGAACATGCGGGGTAAACAGAGCTCTGATATATGATGGAGCTTGATTATTAAGGGCTTTATACGTTAGAAGAAGAATTTTAAATTCTATTCTTGATTTAACAGGAAGCCAATGAAGGGAAGCTAAAATTGGAGAAATATGATCCCGCTTGTTGATTTTCATCAGAACTCTCGCTGCAGCATTTTGGATCAGCTGAAGGCTTTGAACTGCATTTTGTGGACTTCCTGATAGTAAAGAATTACAATAGTCCAGCCTTGAAGTAACAAATGCATGGACTAGTTTTTCAGCATCACTCCTGGACAGAATGTTTCTAATTTTGGCGATATTCCGGAGGTGAAAAAAGGAAACTCTGGAAACCTGTTTAATATGGGATTTAAATGACATGTCTTGGTCAAAAATAACACCAAGGTTTTTTACTTTATTACCAGAGGCCAAGTTAATGTCATCCAGATTAAGTGATTGGTTAAGAAGTTTATTTTTTGAGGACTCTGGCCCAAAGATTACAACTTCGGTCTTGTCAGAATTTAGATACAGGAAATTTAAAGTCATCCAGCTTTTGATGTCATCAAGACATGACTGCAGTCGAAGTAATTGATTGGATTCATCAGGATTTATGGATAGATATAGCTGAGTGTCATCAGCATAACAGTGGAAATTAATCCCATGCTGTCTGATAATTTTGCCGATCGGAAGCATATATATAGTAAAGAGAATTGGTCCAAGGACTGAACCCTGTGGTACTCCACAGGTGACCCTAGAGTTTGAGGAAGATTTATTATTAACATGAACAAACTGGAATCTGTCAGACAGATAAGATTTAAACCAGCCTAATGCTTTCCCCTTAATCCCTACAGTATGTTCAAGTCTTTGTAGGAGAATATAGTGATCAACTGTATCAAATGCAGCACTAAGATCTAACAGGACAAGTACAGACACAAGTCCATTATCTGAGGCCATGAGAATATCATTAGTGACCTTCACCAGAGCCGTTTCAGTGCTATGATGAGCTCTGAAGCCTGACTGAAACTCCTCAAGTAGGTCATTGCTTTGCAAATGTTCACAAAGTTGATTAGCAACTACTTTCTCAAGAATTTTAGATAAGAAAAGAAAAAAATAAGAGAAATCTAGGATTATTTTTATTCTCTTCAATTAATGATGAAAAATATGCTGCTCTAACTCTGCGAAGGGTCTTGTTATACAACAATAGACTGTCCCTCCAGATTAATTAGGATTCCTCTTGGTGTGTAGAGCGCCATTTTCTCTCCAATTTCCTAACATTGTGCTTCAAGGAACGCAGCTCTGAATTAAACCAGGGAGCCAGCTTCCTGTGAATTATCACCTTCTTTTTCAAGGGAGCTACATTATCTAATGCAGAACGCAATGAGGAAGTCACACTGTTAGCAAATGTATCTATTTGTGAATGGGAAGAAACAGCATTGCTGCCATCTACAGGGCATTTCTGCAATATAAATGTTGTCTGTCAGACAGATTCCAGTTTGTTAAAGTTAATAATAAATCTTCAATCTTCTTCAAAATCTAGGGTCACTTGTGGAGTACCACAGGGTTTAGTGCATGGGCCAATTCTCTTTATATATATATATATATATATATATATATATATATATATATATATATATATATATATATATATATATATATATATATATCAGTTACTTAGACTACAGGCATGTCTTGATGACATCAAAAGCTGGATGACTTTAAATTTCCTGCTTTTAAATTCTGACAAGACAGAAGTTGTAATCTTTGGACCAGAGTCCTCAAAAAATAAACTTCTTAATCACTTAATCCAGATGGCTATAAATTGGCCTCTGGTAATAAAGTAAAAAACCTTGGTGTTATTTTTGACCAAGAACTGCCATTTAATTCCCATATTAAACAGGTTTCCAGGGCTTCCTTTTTTGACCACAATATTTCCAAAATTTGAAATAGCTTGTCCAGGAGTGATGCTGGAAAAACTAGTCCATGTATTTGTTACTTCAAGGCTGGACTATTGTAATTCTTTACTATCAGGAAGTCCACAAAATGCAGGTCCAAGCCTTCAGCTGATCCAAAATGCTGCAGCAAGAGATCTGATGAAAGTGAACAAGAGGGATCATATTTCTCCTATCTTAGCTTCCGCTCATTGGCTTCCTGTTAAATCACAAATAAAATGTAAAATTCTCCTTCTCACATATAAAGCCCATAATAATCAAGCTCAGAGATCTGATTACCATATATGTTCCTAACAGACTGCATTTCTACTGGTGGTTCCTACATTCTCTAACAGTAGAATGGGAGGCAGATCCTTTAGTTATCATGCTCCTACCATGTAGAACCAACTCCCAGTTTTGATCCGTGAGGCAGACACCCTGTTAAAGAGGACATGAAGGTAGTTTGTGTCAGAGGAGAAGCAGAAGATGGGGTTAGATGGATACAATTGCCTCATTGTGGTGATTACTGAAGAGGAAAACCCAAAACAAGATTTTAGATATATTACTTTTGTTATTGTCAGAAAATGTGTCTGACTAAACAAAAGAATATATATTAAGAAGAAGCCTCTTAATTTTTGTGTCTTTTCTGGTTAGTTTATTATCACAGCACTACTCATTGATGTTATAAAGTAACTTGAGGTTCAACCATGGTACAAATAATGTATGCTATTACGGAAAGGGCTATACAAGTACTACCACAACTAATATACACATGAGCAGTTTACAAGTGAACAGCATACTGTGCATAACATTGCGAGACTTGAGTATATTTTTGGAACTGTTTTCAAATTCTGAAAATCAGACGCATTAAAGTTCTCCTCTCAAGCCTGACCCTGTAAGCTAGTTGAGCTATGTGATGTGAATGTGTTATGACACTCTCTGCAGGCATGCACAATTTAAGAGGGACTCCCACGAGAGAAGACAAACATACTTAAGCTGTGATTTCCAATTTTTCATATACTCCAGGGCATGAAGAACAGCTTGCTTGAGAAACAAGACATTTACACAATGTTGTGCCAGCCGAGTTTGCATTAATCTTACTTTTTCCATACTGAATGGCTAGACTTGAATTTGTCATAGTGCTGTAGATGTTACTTACTGTAGACATGCTGTCAAACTACCTACATAAATCTTATTTTTTGTTTTGTTTTGTTTTTACTTTTATTCTGTTTTACTGTAATGGTGTCTTTGTACCATGGACTTCCATATGTTAGATGTTGTCCATCTCTTTTTGTCAAATTATTGCTAATGTATTTCCTTGGTCTTTAAGTGATAATTGCATACAGTCTTGTACACAGCTCTTCTCTATTCTACTCCAGTTGGTTTTCCACACACCTGATATGGCCAGGAAGTGGTGAATAATGAGAAATAGTAAAGAAACGTAAATAAATCATTATAAATAAAAACACTTATTAAAAAATACAAATGTTTCTATTATTGTATATGCCAGATGTCTTGAATATTTTTTTAAGGATAAAATAATCCAGCCTGAACTAATAAGGCACAGCTTTTCTCTTTCTGCACAGGTATTGGGAGGTGACAGAAGCGGAGAGAGGAGATGAGACTGTCTGATCTGCTCCAAAGTATACCTTATGGAGTCAAAATGTAGGGCTTTATGAGGAAGACTTTGCCTCAACCATGGTGAGAATGACGATAATGACATTAAAGTACAAAATCTCTGACTTTTGACCGCAGTTAAATTATTTGAATAGGTTGGATGTTGGAGATGTGTGTGGTGGTGATTGGGCAGAGTGTTCTTTTGGTTATATCCAGAGCTGTCGCTGCAGCAGCTGGCAGGCAGCTGGCAGGCAGCTCCTCTCTGCCTTCTCCTTCCTTCCACACATGGTGGTTTGCAGTGTTGTATAAAGTACTGAAATCTCGGAGTCAAGTAAAAGTATAAGTACCTCTCCAAAATATGACTTTGATAAAAGTCCAAGTCACTGACTGAAATGTTACTTGAGTAAAAGTCTTAAAGTATCTGAAATGTCTTGTACTTAAGTATGAAAATTACTGTACAAATAGATGTACTCAAGTAATGTAATAAAAAGTATAAGTAAAAAGTAAAACAAAGCAAATGCAGTTTGAATTACATTTTTTAGATGTTGGTAAACCTTGAAAGTCAAATTCAAAAAAACAACCGAGTGCAGGAGAAATTTAGACCAAGTTTAGACAGAAAATACAACCTTTTTGTAAGCTTTCAGTTTTCCTTCTTCAAGGTCAGTGCTATGCACTTTAAAATTGTACACAACCAAGTGCAGGCAAAGGGGGTGTATACTAAGAACATGGTTAAGTGATAAAGTGATAGTTAACCTACAGGAAGTGGTAAACTTGCTAATAGATACACCTGCGGTTGCAGGTATCATTTAGTTAAGAAAATTAGGACTCCCGGCTCTACTATTAGATGCTCTACCTATACCACAAGGTTAATTTAACCTGCTTTACTACTGAACCAGCTTCTTATCCTGTTGGTGGTGATCAGGGGCGATTCTAGGATCTGACCTTTAGGGGTGCTCAGCCCCCAGTATTGACTGTGATTCCTGGCATGAACAACAGGCTTTCCATTTTTAGTCCAGATGTAAGATTCTTAGAGTTGACACACTTTTGAGCTAAAGCTCGTCAAACAAGCTACAATATAGGCCCATCCAAAAGCAGTGACAAACAGATTGAAATGTTTTCACTCGATAAAACCTTGTGCATTTGTAAAACGTGCATGATGGCAATAGTTAGACTAGCTATATTGATAAAAGTGAGGAATCATTTCCCTAAAGACACAAAAGTGGGGGTAGGGTTAGGGGGAGTGTTAGGGCACTGATGCACAAGGGTTGCTATTACTACATTTAATAGTAATTGTCTCTCTTGCTTACAAGAGAGACAAATCTAGCAGTTTGTGTATATATATATATATATATATATATATATATATATATATATATATATATATACCATTAGATATGCACTCTCATTTAAGACATAAGCCTGCCATATATTATGGCGGTCCCATGACCAGTCCATGTCTTCTGTCAAGCAAATTGCTAATAAGTTAGTAAATCCCTACAGATATCCTTTATGAATTTGCATACTGAACTTTGTTTTTTTTAAAACTCAGATTAAGAGAAACAGTTCAGATTTAACTTTTCAGACAGGCATTCTGAATCCACGACTGCATCTACTGAGCTCATGTTTATAAACAATTCATTAGAACAGCTGAAGCGCTTCGGACACAGATGCCAAATGTGCAGAAAAGAATATAGCTGCAGATGTAAAATGCTCAAATAGAAATAGATCAAAATGGCAAGAATAGCTGAGTTCTGTTTTTTTTTTTAGCAACTAAAAATATATGTGGTCCCATCATGGTCTGATTGTGAAACAAAGATGCAAGGGCGTAGGTTTGATTCGAATTTTGGTAGGGACACCTACAAACAAACCTACCCCTGATCTGACGTCGTTGGTCCTACGCAATATGCATGCTCCTATCTTTTGATGCTTGACTTGAGCGTCAGGGCGCGTTTCGTCTGTCTAAAGAGAAAATCAGCATTTCCTGCAAAATTTTATAACCACGACTAGGGTTGTCACGATACTAAAATTTTCAACTCGATACAGATACTCAGGAAAATATTCGACACTCGATACCATTTTCGATACCACAAGAATAAAAACAAAGACCCCAAAATTTAACAGAAATATTTTTATTATTAATAAAATACAAATAAATAAATAAATAAACAATAAGAACAATATTTTGAGGTTGTATGCTGTGCACAATAATAAGCAAGCTTGATTAAAAAAAAAATAACTTAAGTGTTCCTTCCTTGGCTATGCTTTACACACATAACAATGACACTGGCCAAACCAGTTAAACAAAAATAAATGCTGTATTCTCAGCAGCTGCACCTGTTACAAAAAAAGTCTGAAACTGAAAAGTGCACAGAATTATTCAATCACACAGTGTTCAGAAAGTGCATTTTCCTCTATTCTGCACTCTAGATGAATGACTGTTTAGGTGCCACTGGTGGTAGCACTGGCCTCAATTTGCTTTGCTGCTTGCAGATTTTTTGATACAAATACAAGCATGTCAATGTGTTCCTCTTTAAGTGTGTTGTACAGCTCTGGGATTTCACTGTACATAAAGTGATTCCGGGAGGGAAGAGCATACCTTGGGTTTAGCTGCTTAATAAGTTGTTGGAACCCAGGTTTCTCCACACTGTAAATAGGAAACTGATCCATACATATGTACTCTGTTTATTTTCATAGCTTCTGGGGACTTGGCATCATATTTCCGTTGTTGGTCAAACATAGAGTCGGCTGTGTTTGGTGTTTGGACGCAGGTCTACTTCTCTCTGCTTCATTCTGTGTCTTCAAGAGAGAAAATAACACTTTTCAGTCACCAACATTTATGTAAACGTATTAACTCTATGCTTATGTATACTGACACTCTGTCAATGAACGTAATATGGGCATACTACGTGCCTGATTTATTTATTTACGTTGTTTATGATCATCAACGTGACGTTAGCCTTGAATTGCTAGCTGCGGCTAATGGCTAATAATAACATGCCAGCATTAGTGCGGGCCACCGGCCACTATAACATCAGTAATAGGTAAGTTTGAAACAAAAGACACTAACCTGTCGACATTCAGTGAGAAGGCCAGGGTGTCGGTCCTTCAGATGTTTCGCCAAGTTTGATGTACTGCTAGACTTGGTCGCCACCGCCTTGAAACAGTGTTTGCATACCGGCCTATTAACAGCCTTCGGTTTTCCTTCCGTGTCAGGCTCGAAGACATAATACATCCAAACAACACTCTTGCCTCTATCATTTTCCACCAAAACTGGTTGTTTTGGCCCTCCTGCAGCAGCACTGGCCATGCTCAACTGTTTTTGTGCGTCACGTTGAGGGGGAGGGTGCCTGCTGCTGTGTGTGTGTGAGGGCAGAGAGAGAGAAGGGCGCAGCGTCGGCAGGTCAGCATCGCGCGCAGGGGGGGGGGGGTATCGTTACTTTTGAAAATGAGTATCGTATCTGGATACAACGTTTTAAGGGTTGTCAAAAGTATCGATACTCAAAAAAGTACCGATACTTTTGACAACCCTAACCACGACACACACTAGATGCTGCTTGTTAATGTTTAAAAAGCATCACCGGATCTGGTGACTGTCGAATTGGGACTTTTTTCCATTTGAACTAACAGCAACAGAGACAAACGGTAAATATGTGCCTATTAAACCAAATATAGTCAAAATATGTCTGTTTAGATTTATCCTGTATTTTCTTTAGAATATATAGAAATGCACAGAGATAAACCCCACTCTCATTTTTTTTATCTAAGATACTCTGTCTGAATTATAAATCAGCAAAATTATACATTCAATTATACATTTGACAGATACATTTATTGTATTTACTCTGCACTGGAAGTAGAAGTGTAACTGATACTAACAGCATTTCAAATATTAAATTCAAATTTCAATAAATGTACAATTGGGTTGTAGTTGCTCTGTGTAGCCCATTTCATGTAATTTATCCTAACATTCCAAACACATTTCTTACATCATATATCTGAAGTGTAGATAACAGCTTCTCCTTACCTACATCCTCTCAGACAACTAATTATTTCCCTAACAATAGTGAGTTATCAATGTTTAAATGTGCAGTAAATCTTAATAAATAAGGAGCATGGAGGACCCAATACTGTACTTTGAGTAAGATGGGTGACACCAAGACTGAATTGTTACATGAGTGGTTGTCCATTTCATCATTGAAATAAGAACATATTAATATACTATTGGTGTATACTAGTATGACTATTAAAGAACAGCAGATTTAACTTTAAGATATGTAAAGGCCTATATTAAATTAATTTTGCGACCACATCAACAGATTAAATAATTGCTTACTTTTTTGGTGCACCAAATTAATGATGTAATATTTTATGGGATAAGCCCCTGATGATGAGAAAGTCTAGCTCCGCCTCTGGTTTGTACTAATTTACTAATGGACATTGTGGAAATCTATGTACAATAAAACCAATGTAATGTAATGATTCAGAATGTGGACCCAGTATTCAGCCAGACAAATAGAGTGCTGATAAAATATATTTATTTTGGAACTGATAGTGAGACAGGAACCAGAACAACTGAGGCAGTCAGATCACAAAAAGGGGAAAACAAGAATCTTAATCCAAAATCAGTCCAGGGTCAAAAAACAGAAAAACCAGAATAGTAAGAGTGTCCAAAGCAAATCCAAAAGCAGCATCCAAGAACCGGTCCGAGGTTGGCAACAAATAAACTAAGCAGGAGGACTACGAACAGACGAGCACTACTAGACAGGAACAGAATCAGGTGGTAAACAGGAATCAGGTAACAGAATGGTTCAGAATGCTGGAACAAATAAGGAAAGGATCGACAGGTAACTATAGACTAGTGATGGTGAGATGAAGCCTCATGAGGCATTGAACCACTTGAGCCAACTGGTTCGAGAAAGGGTTCATTTCTTGACGCTTCATGTGCACACGACACCACCTACTGGCAAGGTGTATAATCACAGCCAGCTGTATCTTAACACGTGTGATGCATTGATTTTTTGTCTATTATGGCTCTCGTATAGAAAGCTGGCGGCCGCCTCGCCAACATAGTGCTGCGGGAAACACTGCTGTGGGGTTTCTAAAGCTGTCAAACCCCGCGCCGAAATCTGAACCACTTCCCGAAGCAGTCACGTGGTACAGCCGGGCAGCGAGGCTTCAGACGTCATCGTTTTCGGCTCCTCCCCTAAATGAAGCAAGCCTCGATATGCGCTTCACGGAAACGCCCCCTCCATTACTCGACACACGCCTCGAAGCCTCGGCACATAACATAACATCAGTAAAAGTAAAAGTTATCAAAAAATTTAATACTCGATAAAAGTATAAAGTACTCCAAAATATACTTAAGTACAGTAGTGAAGTATTTTTACTTCGTTACTATACAACACTGGTGGTTTGATTAGAGGCTGTGAACAACTTAATTGCTTTCAGCATAGAGAGAAAGCCTCAGTAAATCAGTGGATTGATTTAGGTTATGAAATGCAGCACACCTGTCTGCGTATAGAAAGCTGATATTTTCTTTTCTTTCTTTCAGTTATTGGTTATGGTTTGTAAGTAGATTAATTATATTTCGGTTTGACCCACTCAGTTCATAGTGGTCCTTAATATTAATTCTGGTCACTTTTCAGTTCAACTTTTCCTTGCACTTCCTTGGGCAAAACAGTCTCGTTTCTCCTCGTTCTTAGCCAATCAGTGAACAGCAGTCTGTTCATGTCACAAACCAGCTAGATTGAGGTCTGGTCGCACTACCACCAGATGCGAAAAAAGCCAGCTCAGTGGGAAAGAGATTGTTATCGAAATGTTCACAAAGCAAGCACAGCCGAGTAGAGCCCCACCAAGTGGAGGTTGTGGAAAAGGGCATTATTTATTAATTCATACTGATTTGTGATCCAGATATTTATCCCAGTGGATTATTTTCTCCTAAAAAATATTCAATATATTCTTGCATATACTGTGCTATACCAGGTCTGTAGAAAACCAACAGAAGTAAAGTAGTGCTGGAGCAGGGCAAGTAGAGTCATGCGGGGCTGAAAATGGCAATGGAAAAGTGGCACTAAGGAACTTTCTATGAAACTTTGTACTGTTACCCATTTTTTTTTCATTTTCAGAAAATATTGGCAATATAAGTATTTCAAAAAGAAATACATGTCTCCACCAATTTGGTATTTTTTAAATTTATTTCATGCAATGTATTTTTTTTTCATTTCATCCAAGAAAAATCAAGCAAGGTCTTATCAGAAAACACACAATGCAACTCAGTACAGCCCAGCGGAATGCTCAGCTACTGTTTGAAGGATTGTGTCACAATGTGAATGTCACATTGGGGGAATCCATAATTGATAACCCTTACAAAGTTATCTGTGTATGGTGATTAGAAATAAAACAATATACTTTTAATTCTTTCCTCTACCATGAAATAATCAACATTCAATTAATTGTGTTTGGTTGAATGTTTAAAAAAACTTTGTTGCATAAAATGTCACAGGTGTGCTGTGAAGAGTTTTACACCATGTAGCAAGAAAATAACGGAAAAACATAAATTTTCTCAGACATTGTAAACATTTTGGTCTGTGGACTTAGTAGAAAACCAAAATGTGTATTATGTACTTAAGTTAGAAACACTGAGTTAAGGCATATCTTGTCTGTCACCCCTTTTAGAACTGAAATTCATTTGAGAGTACCTCTCTATTCTGATTTTTCATATGTTAGCAGCTGCAGCAGGTGGTCCGCCCATTGGCTCTTCAGATCACGAGTGCTAAAATTCTGCTCTGCTCTCATAATCAACCCAAATTTAATTATGTAATAAGAGGTCTCAGCTCCTATGAAAAAGAATGGAACTGATCTTGATAAGGAGCAGAGACCCGTGAAATCTGCAGGGTCTGTGACCCACAGACCAAGTAATAAGAAAAACTGAGAAGATGGATGAGACTGCCATGATGAGCACAACCCCTCTATGTGTGTGGGTGAAAATTACACTTAAATCCAAAGTTTCATATTCGTTACTTGAGGTGCACTTTTGTTCAGGATTATTTTTGTGTATCAAACACCTTTTAGTAAAGTAGACATTAGTAAGAGACAGATGTAAGTATTAGAACAGAAACCAAACTGAAGACAAACACCTCCTAACACACTCACATTTCTCTGCATGTCACATTTAACTGAGGCTCCCATGTCAGCCAAAGCTTCCTACTTGTCCAAAGCACTGTACTTTTATGTCAATTTACCATTTCACTAAGCACATTCAAAGCACCGTGTTATTCACACTCTATTCCTTGGTTTTATTGAAAGGTTTCCTGGCAAAGGTTTCTGGAAATTGAAAGCATTGTCTGCATCAATATTTGGCTCAAGTTATTTTGATGTTGGAAAATTAATCAATATAAAGCAATATAAACTTTATATGAATATCAAGCTGGTTTTCAGTTAACACACCTGGATGTGCGATTTTGTCAGCAGTACAGCAGCCCAAAATCACTTTGCATACATTTCCTTCATTTACAACTACATCAGAAAATTAGCTGCGTTTTGTCAGTGTTACAAAAAGATGTGCAAGCACAGTGAGAAAATGAATTTTTTGGTGTTAAAGTCATGTTAACAGTGTTGTTAGAAATACTTTGACTAAGAAATAAAGTTGGCATGTTTTTGTGTCTGTGTGTTAAGTGTGCACAACTTTCTGCATATGTGTGTATGTTTTAAAATCTTTCTTTGGCGACTGTTAAGGGAAATTAGTTTAGAATGATATTTTTCTGGTCTCAGAGGTTCAAGGCAACAAGAACAGTCATGCTATGGCAAAAAAAAAAAAGTTCTATCTTCATCCTGTATTCATGTTTAAAATGCAAATACAGATATTAAAACGCATAGCCTCGATTGACTGTTGCTGTAGGCACCTCTTTTTAAGTACAAGTTATATTGGTCTCAAGCCCAGAGGTGGGTAGAGCAGCCAAAAAATGTACTCAAATAAGAGTAGCACTACTTCAACATATTTAAAGTAGAAGTAAAAAGTAGTTAGCCAAAAAATTACTCAAAGAAAAAAGTATGCAGTAAGAAGGCTACTCAAGTACTGAGTAACTAATAACAACTGATGATTTAATATATATTTATATAAATATTATGTAATAGGCCAACAAAACTATAAGGTTATGTTCAAATTGTAGTATTTTAAAGACAAATGAAAAAAAATATACAAAGTGTAACTATTACAAAACAACAGATTCAGTAGGAAGAAATGTTTCTAAATCATTGTTTCTCAACATTAAACTTGAAAGCCATACTTACAGCAGTTAATATAAACAGCGTGTTAGAACAGAGCTAAGTACTTCCAATGACAATATCTGCTGTTTACTATACCTTCATTTGACCTCCAAATGGCTCAATGAGTAGACAGAAAATAACATTAAAACTAACAAAGTTCATGTACAAATAAGAAATCTCACTTTAACATAAACTCTAAGATTTTGTCTCTCTGGTCCATTTTTGGTAAAAAAAAAATATGTTCTTTATTAATGAAGTTACTCACAGCACAGCTCATAATATATGGCAAGTCTGGGATGGGATGATACCATATTTGCTAACCTGTAGTCATGCTGCTTGTTGACTGGAACCATGCCGACCTCTGTTCGTCCAGTAAAGGACTGTAGTCCCAAAGCAAAAAATAAAATAAAAATTGTAGAAACTGGTTCGTGTTGCGCACAGGCTGCATCCTGCAGACGTTTTCTCTGCTCCACTCATTTCTTTTCAGCATCTTTGCTACTTTAGCTCGCTTCAGTTTCTTTCTTGCTTTTTTTTTTAAATTATAAGGTGCCCTTTATATCTCGCAAAATTTCAGATTGACTCAGCCCGACTTTCTACTGTGCCATCTGCGCCCAGGAGGGCGGATTCGCGTCCGTGCACCAACGTGGTTGTGTTATATTATTGGTTAGAAAGGGGGAATTTTCCGGAGGCCTCCTCCTTTCTGTCATATAGCAACTGCTAAGCTACCACAATGAAAAAGATCTTCTGCCGCCAATGCCTGTGTGTCATTGAAAAAGTGCCATCTGGTCGCCCGTGCCAGAAACCGAGAGTGAGACAAGCCGTCCCAGTTAGCAGCTCTTATTGCCGGTTGCCAACTGTCCCGTTGTAGCTGGGACATCCCGTATTTTGAGCCAAATTTAAGTGTCCCGGGGTTGACACTCGTTTTTTTGTATTTTTACTGCAGCCAGCAATTTGTATACATGAACACTAGATGGCACTCCACATCTTATTACATACGAAAGTCCATCCCCACACCCCCCGGCAACCAAACCTGTCCCGTATTCCATAGGTGCAACCATACCGCACACACATAAACTGATGCTACCTTTCTAGTATGCTATTTTAGCTTTTTACATGGCCTATTTCTCACTTTCAGTCTCCTGCCTTTTACTATCCTTTACATCCCAAGTATTCAGGTGCAAAGCAAACGCCAGTGGCTGAAATTGATGTGACATGTTTCAAATTTTCTTCAGTCCTTTAATAGAGCATCTGCCCACCTCATCTCCACCCTCACGCTCTTCAATATTTTGCTCCCACCTCCTTGCTCTTTTTCTGGAAGTTGAGCAATTCTAAAGCTAGCAAAGTCATTGCATTCTGCAGACTAGTTATTAAATCTGTTTGCAAATCTGTCCCTTTTACCACCCACCCTTTCTCTCTCACTACTATTTCATCCTCCCCCGTGTTCACCTGTCCATCCCTCCCTGCTTTTGGCAAACTGCCACATCCTCAGCTGTCATCAACATGCAGACCTGTAAATGTTGTATGCCAATGAAAAATTGAGAGAAGTAATAGAAGGGATGCCTCTGGTAACACAAAAAAAGAGGGGGAAGCCAAAGGGAACAGAGAATAACATACTTAAAGAGCTCAGTACTAGATATTTGAACATGGAGTACACTTTAATACACTTTTTATACAGTAATAATGTTACCGTTACCAACAATCCTAATTACTCATTGGGATAAAAAACAGGATACAGGAAATCAGTAACGTGCAGAAAGGCTTGGCAACACACTGAAGAACCTTGGCTGGGGCCAGCACATCTACTGACGTGTTTGAATTATTTTAAAAACATTCTGATCAAAATGCATTCACAAATAAACTGACATGCACATTTTTGTACATGGAAGGCACTTTCCCTGACCTAAAAACTCTCCTGGGCTATGTTAAACTGGGAAGAATTGCTAATGTCAGCTAGATAATTCCTTTAAACACAGTACAAGATTGCTAAACATAGTGGAGCTAATTTAGATTTTTGCCAGAGTAAATATTTAACAGATGAGATAATGTCAAAAATGCCAAAGCTAGCTTGCTTACAAAATGTTGGGCTAGTCTTGGGGATTGAAAGAAAATACAGTTTGGCTCTGAGCTGTGAACAGAAGGTGTTTTGACACCGGAATCAATTAAACTAAGGTGCTGTATTAGGTTAATTTTAACGTTGTTCAACATAGTATGCCTTCATATTCAGTCAGTTAGAATATGCATTCCAATGAGGCTCGTTTGTCAGCTTAAAAATAAGAGAGAGAGTTCAGCAGCTTCCTGCAACCTGTGCAGAGACTTGCAGAGCTTTTAAACTAAAAGCCCTTCCTAACGCAACCAGGATTTGAATCCAGGCCCCCTGAAATAAAGTAAAAGACAAACCACTGCACCACACATTTATCAGGTTTAGATAACTACTTAAAAACATGAACCTTTAAAGAAACTACACCCGATCCTGCACAAATTCAGTACACCAGTGAGGAGAAGTTTAGTTTGAACTGTAAGCTCTGCCCTGAACTGGTATTTTTTCCCTCATGCGAAACTCTCCACATGCACGTGACTAAACGCGCACCTCAAGCTCATGCACAATCCTGTGGAGGAAACAAGGCTTCATCACAGGAGTTTTCTACGTTTTCTTTGGCATAAATGGCTGTGTCTCAGATAAATTATATTTTCTCATGTAGATACTCAATTCTTGTATAAGTTCCTTTAAGCAGGTATTAAACATTTTTCATAAAGCCCACATTTCTGTATTAAATAAGATTTTATATTGGCCTGATGTAATTCTCTAATATTAAAGGGACAGTGTGGGTAACTAATTTGGCTTTTAATTAGCAAAAATAAAGCATTGCTTTTGTAAATACATATTTAATGAAGTCACACCAAAAAGTGTTCTCATAGCGTAGAGAATAGCTAGTTTGTTTCGTCTTCCTCTCCCTGAGGTATGTGTGTACGCAGAAAGGCAGAGTGATAATTCAGCCAGTCTGTAGCACAGCAGCCAACCCGGCGGCATGGGCGGGCATTGGGGGGCCGTGCCCGCCCTGTGAGCCAGCTGTGCCCGCCCTGGACTGGAAGCTGTCTTTTTTTTTTTTTTTTTTTTACCTCGGAGTGGCCATCGTCCTTTTAGTACTATCTTTGATGTGCCAATCATACAATTTAACCAATCAAATCAACGACAGACGGCAGCATGCTAGCCAATCACAGCTGGAGTGGGGCAGGACACCGAGTCATAGCCTTCAGTCGCCGCCGGCCGCCGCCGCAGTTTGGTTGTGGTCACCGTTGGTGTTGATAGAGCGGGATGAAAATTTGGTCTGATTACCAAACAATTACAAGAAGTGACAACGAAGCAGAGAGCGAGCTGGAAGGAGCGTTATTAATTTATGTTTGAAATGCCAGCACTGAAGTCTAAACTGGAGTAAACATTAACGCTAGGAGGGTTAGCTAGACAGCTAGCAGGGTTAGCTAGGACAGCTACGAGCACAAGCTGTTCTGCACCTTGTTCTCATAGCTGCTGTAATTACAGAACCTGTTCTAATCAGAATTGTTACTTCAGTGTTCAGCCTGACACCAGCGCTCATGTTTATTAGCGTGTAGCTTATGCTGGACTTTTAAGTTAAGACACAGCGCTACAGGTTACCCTATGTCACTGTTAGTTTCCAGTAACCCAAACCAGCATAAAACCTGCCCAACTTAAAATAAAAAAACAAGTCCAAATCTCAAACTCTCTCATGTTAAAAGCACAGAACTATTAAACACATAAGAACATGCCATTAGCACACAACTGCGCCGAAGCAAAGAAAAAAACTGCGCATATGGGCTCCAAACAAAATGTACAATCAGACAACCAAATACACACAAGATCTCTTTAACAATCAGGATATATCAACCGGAAAAAAATTTATTATAAATAGCTTCCCAACATGAGTTGTAAATCGACCTTAATATAAATGTAATTTCTCTCAGTATAGCTCAATTAAACATTTCTCTTACACGCAGTCATGAAATATTTTTAAGTTGATAAGTAGAACTCAACCCCTCTTGGGCATTTACACTGACCAAACACTTGATTAACCATTATTCTATTCTTGTTTTATTATAACAATATTATTCATTATAACTATTATTCATTGATTATGTCAGATCGACAGATTCAACTTATTTAAAAAATAGATAATGACTATTTTGATATATTTTGTTAGTAATTCTTTCTAAAAGCCCAACAAATGTTATGAAAAGCTTCCGAAATTTTTTATCTGCCCATAAGCTATTTTTTTCCAGCTCAATGTGTTCAAAAGCCTAATTGGTTGGAAACCTGCCTAATTTGGCAACACTGACACTATTGCTATTTGTTTGTTCGCTACAGTAGTCACAGAGCCACTGTTCAGCCTGAAGTATATATATATATATATATATATATATATATATATATATATATATATATATATATATATATATATATATATATAAATAAATAAAATATATATTTTTTTTCTTTTTAAAGTGTGCCCCCCTAAAAAAATTGAATGCCCCCCCTGTAATTTGTTTCTGAAGCCGGGTCTGCACAGCAGCAGAAGGGGGTCTGCATGTTCAGGGCTGCACCCTGAACATTTCTCGCTCAGTCTCCAGTGCAGTCCTGATCAGGAACACCTGACAGGCTGCAATCACCATGGACTCATTCCACCTGCTCACTCCTCTTTATAAACTCACCTCAGTTTGTCCATGGCCACCGGTTCGTCTACAGTCTTCTGAACATCATGCCTGTCCTGGTCCTGTTCGTCTCCTGGTCCTGCTCCTGTCTGCTCCGGTCTGTTCCCGTCTGCCAGTTCCTGCACCCCTACAACTCCATCTGGTAAAATGACTCTGGCTTCATCATCCACTACCTGCTGTCTCAATAAACTCTGGAAACCAGCTCTCTGTGTGTGTGTGTGCTGTGTCCGGGTTCATCCAAGACAAATCATGACAGAAACAAGATATCTATAACACCCTAGCCCGATGTGAAAGGGGTATTCCCTCCTAAACTTAATAAATGGTTGTGCCATCTTTGGAAACAATAACAGCAATCAAGCAATTAAGCAAACTGGCAATGTGTTTTATATTACTGTGTAATCATTCAAGCCAAACTGTGGAGGCATTAGGGCAATAATGTCTGTTTTAAGAAAACATTTGATACTGAAAAACATTTTAGAAACAACTCTTGAAACTGAAGATTAAACTAAAAAATGGAAAGTCGAAAAAGTAAAAAAATAAAAAACATTTCAAATTCAAGTTTTTTTTAATACAGTTTTGTATTTTTTAAGCTTTAAAGCTTTGGCCCTGTTTAGGTGTGGGGGTGGGATTTTAGCTGACAGGGGTGTGAAATCATGACATACTGCTCAACACAGGTGCTAGGCTAAACATTCCTAGCTATTGCATTCACTACCTGTGGGAATTGCAATCGTTTTGATTTTTAAAGGTAGACTTGTCACTTCCAATATGATGAACTCACTGACGTATCTTGGCGGTTGTGTTTCAATTCGGGGGCTGCATCCTTTGAAGGAAACATTTATAGGCCACTTATGTCACTGCAACAAAGGCTGTCCCAATTTGCAATTCATTCAATGGCTCCTTCAAAAAAAGGACAATAAATATTGGCCATTTTTGAACAAATGTTCAGAATGTTCAAATGTCCTTTTCCCCGATTTGTAGGATGAGTCTGGTATATACTCTGTGACTCAACCTATTCCATGACTTATGGTGGGTTGAAGACAATTTTTCTGGAGAGGAGTTAAATTCTGTGAATAAAGTTGGATATATGTAATAAATAAAATAAATATTTCCCTTCATATTCCTATAGAGGAGAAATTTGTCTGCGTTTAATCCATTCCTTAATAGGGATGGGAATTGAAAACCGGTTCCTGTTCAGAACCGGTTCCATGGCACCGTTTGGCAGCTCGCTTAACGATTCTCTTATCGATTCCAGGCAGCACCAGAGCTGGGCAGCACGACTTACGTCACGGTTTTTACGCAAGTTACGCACACGGCATTCAGTAAGCAAGTACGACGTGACCAGGCGTAAGTCTAGAAAAGCAAGACAAAAAAAATGGCGCCCAATCGGGTAAAGCGATTGAAAGTCCGGTCAACAAGGAAAAATCAGTGGATCATTAGCTATACCTAAAACTAATACGTTCGTGGTGATTTAATGAATTTAGCGTTAATCAATAAGAAAAGAATAAATTGTCGTCTCGATCACTGTGTATGGGGGCGGCCATTATGGGCAATAATGGCCGCCCGACATCACATCCTGTGACGTAATGTCACGGTAAGGCACACTGCGCTCTACAAGCTAATTCAATAGGAACTGTTGTACACAGCTGCAAACAACAATTATTTCGGATTTCCAGAGGACTTCACCATTGAAATTCGCGAGAGCTATTGTTGAAGAAACAATGTCCACGTGCATGGCCGTCGGATGTTCCAATACATCGGGTAAAAGTGAAAAAAACATTAGTTTTTTCACCTTTCCAATTCATGATCCACCACGGGCTCTTTTGCTGGATTACCAACTTGCCATCGAACTTCTGGTCAGAGAGAAAACACGTCGTCTGTAGCCAACATTTCGAAGAAGAATGTCTTCTAGATGACATGAGAGCGAGACTTTTTGGTAGGTTTTTCTCTTTTTTATAATGTAGAATTTGCCGGAACATTTGTTTACCGACCAGAGCGGCGGAAGGATACGACACACTTCGATAGAATACTCACTGTTGCGAAGCTTATTTTGTTGCTTATTTTATGCGACTTTGGTCTTCTTTTTTCTAAAGTCGCTTGTAAATTTCATGAGTTGTGGGGTTGCAGTTTTTTGGGCTTGTTTCTGAAAGTGAAGTCGCTTGTTTGGGCTCTAAACTAAATGACGCTGAAATATCCCTCCGCCTCATAGCGCACTGCAGCTCATCGTGACAGTAAAGGCAGAAGGGGCCGCTCTGACCGTATTTTCTGCAGTTTACGGTTGCAATAACTGATGATAACTGCTGAAAGTAGATTAATCGGTGCAGATAACCATGTCTCTAAAATGATAACCATGTCTCTAAAATGTTAAATTAGTATTACTTTAAATTTAAATGCTTAATACCATGTCTATTTTTGTTTAAGAGGTTAAAAAAAAATCCCCAAATTGGAATCGATAAGAGAATCGATAAGAGAATCGATAAGGAATCGAATCGTTTCACAGAATCGATAAGGGAATCGGAATCGTGAAAATCGTATCAATTCCCAACCCTATTCCTTAAGGAGCAGTGTGCTGACATACTGGCAAAGCAAGTTTATTTATATAGCACTTTTCAGTAGCAAGGTGATTCATAGTGCTGTACATGAACAGACAAACATCACAGACATAGGAAAAACAAAGGAATAAGCTAGGTAAATCCTTGACTAGACTTCTTTCATACATTAACAAACATACCCCACGAAGGGTGGGGAGGATGGACGGACGGATGATGCCAGCTCGTAGGGAGTCTTCCACGTATTTTTTCATGGCTTCATTCTTCAGAGCTGCCAACGGATAAAGGTGTCCTCTGGGTGGCGTGGTTCCTGGGATAAATCAATAGAACAGTTGTAAGGTTGATACAGGGGTAGAGAAGCAGCCTTATGCTTATTGAATACCTCTTTATGATCCAAGTAATCTTCAGGGACTTTAGACAGTTCTGCATAAGTCTCCTTGTTGTTGACCTTCAGTTCAGATTTTACATCAGCCTCATTAAGTAAAGTAGCCAAACAAACCAACCTTGAATCTCTTTGGACCTCCAGTCAATATGAGGATTGTGCTTCCTTAACCAAGTGGTCCCTATGACGACAAGTAACTCTATACACTTGATGACTGTAAAACTGATTCATGATGATTTCCCGAGACTCAAATGAACAGGAACAGTTTGCATAAATTTATGGTTCAGAACATGGAGATGGATTGAATGCCCAAATTGAGGGCAAACGCCTTGTCCAAAAGTCCATGCCAGGGCCAGAGTCAATGAAAACTGATACAGAAAA
Source organism: Fundulus diaphanus (assembly GCA_037039145.1). Lineage (NCBI taxonomy): Eukaryota > Metazoa > Chordata > Actinopteri > Cyprinodontiformes > Fundulidae > Fundulus > Fundulus diaphanus. Next base: position 33,986,508 of record CM073124.1, read on the forward strand.
AGAACCTTGTTTAACCTGGATCATAGCCGGAATAGTTGAGTCATCAAAAGAGGACAGGTGTCGGCATTGGCTTACTAGTAGCCTCTGATTTACTACTGCCTCATCTTTTAACGGACAGGGAGCAATAAAAATGTCCTTTACCTCTACAGTAAATGCCTCTTACGGGGTTCTTTCCTCCTTTTATAATCTGCTACGGCCCAGTTGCATAGGTTCTTCTATAGAATTATTATCTGCCGGCTCTTTAGTATTGGTTGAAGGAAATGAGGAGAAAACTGGTCTTCTCATGGTAGAATATCTCTCAGACTTGAAGTTCTTCTCTTTGCTTCTCAGACAGCCATAAATCAACACAAGTGGCCAATTCCTCCAGTCTTTTAAGAGACAACGGTAAATCACGAGTGGCAAATTCATCTTTTATTCTGTCATCCAAACCCTCCATAAATGTAACCATCAGAGCCTCTTCGTTCCACTTGTTCTCTTCAGCAATCATGTGAAAATCCACAACGTAACTAATCATAGGCCTGCCCTTCTGGTGGATGGCTCTTGCAGTCTCACAATCAGGAAATACAGGGTCAAATACTCAAAATCAGTTCTTTAGAAAAGGCTCGCTAGGACTTACAAGATCAGGAATCACATTGCCACCAGCAACGTGCATTCCAGGAAGTAGAGAGATGATGTAAGCCACTTTGGAGCGTTCCGAAGGAAACAATGACAGCTGGAGTTCAAACTGGATCTCACACTGGGTGAGAATGAGTGATACCGATCTGCATCTCTTAAACACCTCTAGAGAGGAAAGTCTGGTTTCATGGAGAGGCGTAGGAACTGGGGTGGCAGCGCTGGCAGATGCAGTTACTGGCTGGGTTAACACTAGGACTCCCAGAATTCTGATACTACTAGAACTACCACTGGCAGTCAATTTGACGGGTGACATTCTGACCAATGGAATGCGGGATTAGTGGTGACGTCATCAACTGTAATGGTTCTAGTGGGCTTTATAAGCCCATTATGGATATGTAGACATAGAAATGAGGTCCAAAACATATTTTTACCACATCCAGCAATTGTTGCTTAAATTATTTATGATATGCAATTGTAAATGGTGCTGAAAATAACACTGTAAATAAAAAAAGTTTGCAACAAAAGTTTATAATTAAAATGTTTAATTATTTACATAAATTCAGAAAATGCAATGTGGCAATAATAGATTAGACAATAAATAAAACGAAATAACATTACACACTATGGTACTAAAAAAGTTACAAGAAATTACATAACTACACTTGAAAACAATGAATGGTTCTAAATTGTATTGAACACATTAAAAATCTAAATATTTAATAAAACTACAAGTGGAACTACACAAAACGATATATTTACAAGATTAGAAAAAAGATCAAACACATTTTTTGCATGTCACAACGACATTCCCCGTGCATTTCACGCACACCACCTTTTTGCACTTGTGACAGGCATCAAGTGAGCGTTTTTTTGTACAGTGTTGACGCACCTGGCCTTGTTTTCTTTGCCTACATAAAGGCGGCTCCTCCTCTGCGGAGGGTTCCCGCACACCAGCGGGTCTTTGGTGCGCATATGATTAGCGCGCAGGTGTTTCGCTAGTTCAAGGACAAAATCCCTGTGTGAGATGGTGACGTTCAAACACTTCCTGAACAAAATCAATGCGTTTATAGCAGCTATGTCAAGGAGATTATAAAAGACCACCACAGGCCACCTTCGCGTTGAAGCTTTCACCAAATATTTCCTTATCATCTGATCCAACACATCCACGCCAACCTTCGTATGGTTGTAGTAGACCACAGGCTCTGGCTTTGCTTTTGGGCAGCTGAGGGTACCGGCTGAGGTGTGGGCAGTACTAAGCACACACACATTTTTTTGTGCTTTGCACTGATAGACAGTGAGTGTCACACTGTTGTTTTTCAGCACCTTCGTGCTGAATAGTGGGCTTTTTTCTTTGACACAGGGAGGAAGCTCTCTTCTTCTCTTGTTCATTGTGGCAACAAGACTCGTCCTCATGGACTGCAGTTCTTCTGCACGTTTCAGAGAGGTGAAAAAGTTGTCGGTGGTTACGTTCCTTCCTTTCCCTGTAAAAGGCTCCACCAGATTCAGCACCACACTGTCTCCCAGCCGCTGACCCGCTCTGCGCGTATCATCTTTGCCTAGATAAGGCGCACCGTTCAGCATGTACTTAGTGGTGACATCTGCTGCAAGCAGATTTTGATGCCGAACTTATCGGGCTTATTTGCCATGTACTGCAGAAAGCTGCATCAGGCTTTGGTTGGCAGGAGTTGCTCGTCAACTTTAATGTCAGCTCCAGGTTTGTAGCAGGAGATGCTGTTTTTCACAAAACCGTCCCAGACCTCGTTTATCAGCGCAAATTTTGATATTTGGATACACGTGCTTCTTGTCTCCTTTTTGTTAAACCACATGAATCGCATTATAATTTGGAAACGGTTCCTTGACATTGTTTCCTTGAAGAAGCTGAATCCCCACTCCGCGGACCAGAAGCTAGACAGCTCCATATTTCGCCCCCCGTAAGCTCCCCGGACATAAACAAGAGCAATAAATGCCATAAGCTCATCCACCGTCATGTCCCACGAATCATCCCCCAAAACCCTGCGTGCTTCTATTACAGTGCAGTCCCGGATATGCGCCAGCATGCCAGGGTCAACTAAACAGAGAAAGGCGCTCAGGGCATCATGGATGTTTCGCTTGGAATTTGCGGTGGGTCCCTCGGCCTCAGTCAGAACATTCTGACTCGGGCGTCTCCCTCTGTTTTCCCCCTCCTCTAACGCCGTCCACACTGTGCCATCCTTTCCCCTCTCCTGTCCTTCTGTTGCGGGGGGTGGGTGGATTGGGGACTGAATGGATTCCCCCTCGGCCGGTTCTGGAGTCACTATTCAGATATAGGTTTATTTATTAGTTTACTGATCTTGACTGTTTAGCCCATACGATTATATCACTCTGTCATATTATAATCTTGCTATCCAAACCTTGAACAGAAGTTTCAGTATCACCGGCAGAGTGATTGATACGCCTCCTTTTTGCGGGGGGCGGGTGATCAACGTCAGACTCGCTGTTAGATTCTAGGCCGCTTCCTACTGACCAGTCATCATCAGTTTCTCCCTCTCCGCCAGAATCAGCATCATCGAGATTCTGAAGCATTTCCAATATTTCTTTTGCTGTTAAATTTCTTCTAAAAGCCATTTTAGCTACCAGATGAACGCCGGAGATGAAATGCGCTAGCTAGAATGTTGGTTGCTAGGCAACATCCCGTTGTGTTTCAACCGCGGGAATAAAATACAATAGGCTGTGACCAGAGTCCGGTCCAGAAATCCAGAGCACAGGTTGATGTCCAGATGCTGAGAACCAACAGGAGATTCCGACAAGGGTGAGGCAAACAGGCAGGAATCCAAACAAAAAACGAAGTCACTCACAGGAAGACAGTCTAGGAAAATCAAGGGATTTTGAAAATCTGGCACCTGATTCTTCTTCTTGTTCTTCTTTAGGTTTTAACGGCAGCTTGCATCCATTGTTGTTGCATTACTGCGATCTATTGGATCCTAATATATCTCCTTCAAATCCTCATCAGGATCCCAGTATTTTAAAAAAACGAAAAATCTTCTTCTTCCCCTCAATACTATTTAACTTTTCAACCACATTCTCAAATTTCAATTCCCCATGAACACCTAATTCTGTTTTTAATAATGTTCTTTGATTTACATATTTTCTACAACTAATAAAAACGTGTTCCAATGTTTCTGAATTATCACACCAACTACAAAAACCAGTAAGATGTTTCCCCATCTTAAAAAGAGTTAAAAAACTGTGACCGGTTCTTATTCTATTTATGATTATCTCTTCCCTCCTGTTTATTCCTCTATTCCTTGTTACATCAGCTGCCTTCCATTTATTTCATTGTCCCACCTAATTTTCCATATCTTGTTGCTTTCTCTCCAAGCTATACTTATATATTTGGATAACTTTAATGGCATATCAATATCTTCTTTTTTAATAGCCTCCTTAGCCAACCTATCTGCTCTTTCATTTCCCAAAATACCTACATGAGAAGGAGTCCAAAATAATATTACATTTTTATTTTGTTGACATATTCTATGATGAACAGCCATAATGTCATATAATATATTTTGATGATTATTTGTACATCCCTTTTCAATACTTAACAATGCAGATAATGAATGACTACAAATTATTATTTTATTTATATTAGTATCCTCCACCCATTCTAAAGCTAACAATATAGCACATAATTCTACTGCATATATACTAAAATAATTAGATGTTCTTTTTGAAATATTAATCTTTAATTCAGGAATCACTACTGCTACACTAGTTGCTTAATTTTTTGGATTTTTCGAACCATCAGTATAAATTTGCAAATAATCATTATATTTAATCTGTATTTGATTATAAAATTCTTGGCAGATATCTATTATATTTCTTTTCTTAATATTTAATAGTGATCTATCTATATTAATATATTTCCATATCCATGTAGGTCTCAAAGGCCACAATACTGTTGGACTGAATTCTTTGTTATATACATTAAATGATTTTGCTCTGTCATCCCCAATCCACCCAAAACTATTAAATTGACCCTTTCCTGAGTAGTCGTCTGGCAATCAGAAGGTTGTGGGTTCGATTCCAGCTTCCCCTGGCCACATGTCGATGTGCCCCTGGGCAAGGCACTTAACCCCAAATTGCTTACCAAGCTGCGTCTCAGTGTATAAATGTGTGCGCGTTAGTGAGAGCGACTGGGTGAATGTGGTTATAGTGTGCAGCACTTTGGGTGGTCAGCATGACTGGAAAAGCGCTATATAAGTTCAGTCCATTTACCATTATGTCCTTTTAAATTTATCCAGTAATTAACCATTATTTGTCGTCTTCTGATACACAATGGCATTTCTCCTGATTCTACTTGTAAAGCACATACTGGAGTTGATTTAACTGCTCCCAAACAAATTCTCAATTCTCTAGCTTGAATAACGTCTCATTTTTTTAACCTAGTTTTAGCCGCTGAGCCATATACCACACTCCCATAATCTATTCTTGACCGAATTAGTGACACATACACATTTTTAAGTGATTCAAAACTTGCACCCCATGTTAACCCTGCTAAACGCCTCATAATGTTAAGAACCTTTTTACTAGTGATGTTACGTGATGTGCCGAGGCTTCGAGGCGTGTGTCGAGTAATGGAGGGGGCGTTTCCGCAATGCGCGTATCGAGGCTTGCTTCATTTAGGGGAGGAGCCGAAAACGATGACGTCCGAAGCCTCGCTGCCCGGCTGTACCACGTGACTGCTTCGGGAAGTGGTTCAGATTTTGGTGCGGGGTTTGACAGCTTTAGAAACCCCACCGGCTCCATTCAAAATGTGGGTTGTTGTAGGCGAGTTGCGGTCGGTTGAGAGAGTGGATAGAGTTTTGATAGTTTGGATAGCAGAGTTTGGATAGTGGTTATTTAGTTTGAGACAGTTAGTTTGGTGTTTGGAGAGTTTAGGAGAGAGATAGATAGATAGGAGATCAGTGCTCTCAACTATCACGCATTGACCGTCACTGACTTCACACGGTCATACGCAAACATGGCATTTTTCACGCATAAAAATCCCAACGCCCATCTGGGCAGCGGACGATAAAAACTCCGCCTTCTGCTGAGATGTTTCAGCTTCTTTTACAGCTTGTGGCCATCAGTAATTCCTGCTGCAGTTCATGTTAACAGAGCAGCAGGAAGAGCGATCAGAGTTATGAATAATTTTAGTCTTAACCAGCGGTGAAAGTGAGCCGGTAAGGTCCTGTACTGCGTACGCAGGAGGGGAGGGGGCGGGGGAAGAGAGCTGCTGCCAGATGTTGCCTTCATTCAGAACCAGTGATGGCTGCACTCTGGATCATAAAACAGTTCTGCTAACCAGATGAAGTTTAAAACGCTACGTCTGTTTATAAGTTGTTTTTATTAATTCAGAATTTTTTAACTACATGCACCGTATTTCTGTGCCTCAGCGCTTGCTCCTCTCCCCCCTCCTTTCCCTCGAACCCAGGGGCTTTTATCACCGTTCACCATTCAAAACGTGAATCACTACGTTTAATGTCCTCACACCCGTAGCAAAGTGTGCCAATTAAAGTCACTAGGAGAGTTATGGCTGTGTTTCATGATTTTTTGTTTTAAACAAAACAGAACCGTGGCGCTTCGGTGCGCTGCTGCCTTGCGCTTTAATTCAGGTGCGCAAAATTACGTTACTTGTAATTTGGGTGCGCACTTTTTAGAGTTATTTTAAAGAACTTGTAACATCAGGAGGTTGATCTCAGACCGGTCAGCTCCTATGATCACTGTATAGGAGCCCTTTACAGTTTTTATTTATGCATTTCCACCCTGTTTACCCTAGCACGCAGCGCACCATCGGGTAAAATCCTCCCACCTCACCGCCCAGAGCGCACTGAGGAGAGCAATAGAGATTTGTCTGGTCGACTGAGATGAGAAACCTGTTGCTGTGAAAGGTGATATAGGTTATAAACTGTTACTGTCTAGAATTGCATTGAGCTGAAAAGAGAGGAGACATCAACAGCTGGATCGTGCGTAAAGACGCAGCGGGAACCTCTGTGTGCTTCAGTGTTGCTGAGGGGAAAATGTGGGACCGTATAGTACTGGGCTAATCATTGGTCACAGTACCCCAATCTGTACATACTTGCACTTATTTATTTATGCACCCCGGCATCATCTGTGCCATGTGAGCGTGTCTTTTCAAAGGCTGGAGAAGTAGTATCAAAAAAGAGAAATCATTTGAAACCAAAAACTGTGGAGAAATTGTTGTTTCTTAATAAAAATGCATGAAATCATCCAAGTTACACAAGCATTAGCCTATTCACTACCCCCTCCCTAGTTCCACAGGCACTTTCATTGTCCTCTGCCTGATTAAGCCCATGCCATTTTTCTAGAGTCACAGAAAAACATTATTACACACCATGCCATATCATGTCACTACTATTTTGGGAATAATTACACACAGAGAATACATTCAAAAAATGTTTTATTATACACATGTGTATACAAAATTTATGTAGACAAATTATTTCGTCCTACACCTTTTGTGAAGTCATTCCCAAGAGTTATAATAGACAAAAATTCAATGCATCACACGTGTTAAGATACAGCTGGCTGTGATTATACACCTGGCCAGTAGGTGGTTTCATGTGCACATGAAGCATCAAGAAATGAACCCTTTCTCGAACCAGTTGGCTCAAGTGGTTCAATGCCTCATGAGGCTTCATCTCACCATCACTACTTTTTACTTTTGTCAATAACATGTTCTATATGATTTTCCCAAGTTAGTTTCTTATCAAAAACTACTCCCAAAAAGCAAAAACAAGCAACCCTTTCTAACTCTTTCCCATATAAATACAACTTTTTATCAACCCCAATTTTTTTTTTTGGCACCTGATTCTGGGGGAGACAGGAATATATAGAGCAGCCAGCAGGTGTAGCAGCGTCACTAATTAGAGGAGTCACAGGTGCATAAAATCAGGGGATAATTGTTAGAGCAGCACAGGGAGCAGAGTGTGACGTCAGTAGACAGCACCAGCACACATAATCACAGCAAAAAACTATGAACGTTTCGGACTGGAAAATATGAATTACATAGAAAGATAACTTATGTAGAAAGATAATCTGATCGGACTATTTTTGAGCAAAGAAACAAAGCTGACTGCCCTCAAGCAGGGCACTTGGTACCCACTTTTGATATTAACACAGCCTTGTCAGTGCACAACAGACCATAACATACCCCCAAAAACACAGAAAATGAAATTTGTTGTCATGGCCCCTTTCAGAGTTTAAAAAGTCAGCATTTACAACTGTAACCTGATTTGTATGTGTGCTGTGGTAGAGGTGGTGGTAGTCTTTTTCTAAAGGTAGAGTGGACGATGTTTTCTGAAGGGAAGCTAAGATATGCTCAATAGTCCGTGGGCCAGTCTCTGTAGGACGCTTCCTTAAGAACTTTCGTATGAACTGTCAGGGGGCAACTTTCTTCCACCGGGAAAAGTTGCTACACATAGCAGTGATTTCAAAACACCAATGTTCCCACGTTTTCACTTGCACATTAATAAGTTATAGCCGATAAAAAATCTAAACTGTGGCGCTCCGGTCCAAGAGGTCACGTGATTCGATTTTTGCTGCTCAGCCAATCAGATCGCTGTATTGTCAGCTGTGCGCATTCAGCAGTTCATCATGGCTGCGCTCGTAAGATGTTTGTATGCATTTGTTTCCAGATGAAGAAAGCCCAATAATAGCATTTTCTGGCGCCAGCTGGCTGAGATCTTGATGGCAAGAAAAAAAAAATAGCCCAGACCATCCATCATCCATTTTCTAACACGCTTATCCCCGCTGGGTTCGCGAGGTGCCGGTGTCCATCTCCTGCTGTCAAATGGCCCCTTCGGAATTTGTAGAATTTTGTATTGTATTTTTGAAATCAATAAAAGTTTTAACCTCCAGCTTTGTGAGTTCTAAATATTTTAAACATCACATTCTAATAAAATAAAATAGATTTTTTTTAAAAACTTCTAATACATTGTTCTATTTTTAAAAGAGACATATCTCGTTTTCTTAATATAGTTAATATCTCTATATGTTTTTGGTTGAATTAAAATCTTATTAAATCTGATAATTTTGGCTGTAGCTTTATTCAGTGTTTATTTGATCACACGTGAAATCCGCTCTATATGATCTATTCATGCTGGTCAAAAGAAAAGAAAAAGAAAAAAGACAAACCAGTAGACAGCTGTGATGAACTCAGGAAGGTGGATTTTTAGTTTAAGCAGACAGACATGCGACAATCTAATAACATAAAGCTAATATTTTCGTGACACATGTGGAAATGACCACAGAGCCGTTTACTTTCTCATAACGTGTTATATTGAGTGATCAATCGAGTTTCAACCTACATAGCAATCCTTGATGATCGCACTAACATGTGTTACATTTTCATTTTTTTCACACTAACTGAACGACAATGTAACGACACCATTGCTATATTTCGTTAAGAAAAGTAAAACATCTTCATTTCCACGCCTAATAGGTTGGAAATGAGGCGGAGTTGACTGGGTTCATTCTTCCAGCTGAATGCGCTCCTGACGCAGGGGATACAAATTCTGGCGGGGATAAATCGTTTGGCACAACACCTGTTGCCTGTGCTATTCTAGCGCAGCAGGTCTTGGTGATATCACAGTAAATTGGGCAAAAGTCTGGACTATTTCTCCCCTGCGATGGACTGGCGACCTGTTCAGTTTATACAACGCCTCTTGCCCATTGACAGCTGGAGATGGACACCGGCACCTCGCGAACCCAGCAGGGATAAGCGTGTTAGAAAACGAATGATGGATGTTCTGGACTATTTCTTTTTTCTTGCCATCAAGATCTCTGCCAGCTTGCGCCAGAAAATGCTATTATTGGGCTTTCTTCGTCTGGAAACAAATGCATACAAACATCTTACGGACGCAGCCATGATGACGTGGTAAACTCGCTCAGCTGACAATACAGCGATCGGATTGGCTGAGCAGCAAAAATCGAGTCACGTGACCTCTTGGACCGGAGCGCCACAGTTTAGATTTTTTATCGGCTATAACTTATTAATGTGCAAGTGAAAACGTGGGAACATTGGTGTTTTGAGATCACTGCTATGTGTAGCAACTTTTCCTGGTGGAAGAAAGTTGCCCCCTGACAGTTCATACGAAAAGTCACCGTACAGATTCTGGCCCACGGCCTACAAGTCACTTTTTGAATAACTGAGAATGTGCAAGACTCTCCTAACTGCTCTTCTACTCCTCAGCGGTATTGCGTGAAAGAATCTCCCAAATACACTCTGGTCTTATTTCTTTATTCTGATGCCTTGCTTAGATAATCCCCCCAAAACTCGAAGCCAAAAGATCATCCACAATGTACCTGTAAACAGTGTTCCCTCTAAGCTGCGCACGTGCGCAGTCGCGCACAGCATCTGGCTTCAGTGCGCACAGCAAATTTATGCTGCGCAGAAAATAAAGTCCAAGCTAAACTGTATAAAAATAAATAATAATAAACCGAGTTATTTTGTACAATTTTGCAACTCTGGTGAGACGGTTTTCCACGGTCTTGCTCTGTGAGCGCCAGGTGCTGATCTGAGCGCACCGCTGATTGGTGGGTGGAGCAGATGTCTTCATTAGTTGGGCAGGTTGCGGTGTGCGTCTTTGTTCTTGACTCCGTTAAAGAAAAAATGGCCAGTTCACCCGAAGTAGAAAGCTGCTGCTCTTAGTAGTTCTACCTCACTCTGTCATACTCAGCGTTTCCAGTTTTAGAACAGCCGATATCAGTCAGGTAACTAAACACAGCGTCCGATCAACCATGATTTGAACGCGAGCAGGAGCATGAAAAAAGCCCTGATCAAAGGATCGCAGTTAACCTGATTCACCATGGCAACGGCAGGAATAAGAATCTTCGAAGTGCGCATTTCCCACAAGTGGAATTAGAAATCTTTAATGAAGATATATGGAGAATATTAATCCATAAGAAACGATGCTGTTGCTAAAGAGCAAGTTGGTGGCAGAGAATGCTGTGAGAATTATTTGATGGAAAATTAAAGCTATTTTCTCACACTTCACTCATTCAAAACAAAAAGGAGGCATTTTGGGGGGGGGGGGGGGGCGCATTGATTAGGACAGAAATTGAAATGACGGGGCAGCAAATGATGACCAAGTATGAAAATACAGTTTAATCAAGTAAGGTTAAGTTATAAGATTTGTATGTTTAAAAATGCTCAACTAAAGCATTAATTGGCTATATTCAACAAATGCAAGTAATGATAGGATGGTGTGAGTTATTGAATAACTGATATGTTCATCTTTTTGCAAGCATTGTTCATCCATCCTTCTACAAATGAGTTGACGTTAACTTAGCCAGAAAATTTTAAGAAGAACATCTTTCCGGGCCCCTTGCTCTTTGCTGTGCTACAGCCCTCCCTCAGCAGCTCATCCCCCACAGCAGAGCCTGCTTTGCTACTCTATTGTTTACCTGTCTTTGTTTTCTGAGCAGGTGCTACTTAAGTAATTAGCTGTTTTTCTTGTAAAGGGGGTTGCTTCACAGCCTTTTCTTCACACAGCAAATAGCCCACTGGCAATTTTGAGCTTGAATTAGGGTAACACTGTGCAGAGGAAGAGGTATGAGCATCTTGTATACAAAACTGATTGACATTGCCAACAACCACTCAGAGCCAGACATTCTTCCTGGCTCTGATTGGCTGTTTCTGATGTACTGTATTTCTGCAAATGGCAGTAGGACCACTAGGATGAGCCAGAGAAGTAAGATTTTTTTCACAGATTATCTCTTTCATATTTTACTGTTAGGACATAATGACAGTTTTAACAAATATGTAAAAAGTACATTAATACAAAACTTACCTACTGTAGCTTTAATACACTGACGCTTATAGTTACACTTTAAGCGTTATTGTATTAACTTTTCTTGCAGATGATCTATATAAATGCAGGGCTCTACTTTAATGTTACTGTGCATTTTTTTACATTTTTATGTGAACTTTCTTTTACGTTCTTCAATATTTGTCTTAAAACCATCTTAGTACTGCCCTCTTAGAGTTGAATGGTGGCTATTACAGTTGGATTTTCCTATTGGTTCAAACGGTACATGCTTTTGCCACTGGTACATGCTTTCGTCACCATAGGCCAGTGTTTGGGTATAAAAGCAAATCAGTCCGTCGCACGCCCCTTCTTCGCAGCCAGTCAGACTCAGGAGTTGGAACCGTGAGCGTTGATCAACAATGTTTAGTGTTTGGTACTGCTTTGAATGTTAGCCCATCACTTTACTACTCAGAATCTGCACCCATTCTTTCATCCACTACCTCAACAGCAACCAGCTTTGTAGATTACATCTCTGAGTCAGCACTTTGAGCCAGTAGCTTGAACTGATAATGTTCAGCCCGGCTGGGCTCCAAAAAGCCTTCCACAACCTCCGGTGACGAGGAGGGTAAAAACAATCCACCTCAAAAGACAGCTCCATGGCAAAACCACCAGATCTTGTCGCCCTTGTCATTCCATGTTTCAACTTGTCACTTTCCCTTGCAGACCCGGCGGCATGGGCGGGCATTGGGGGGCCGTGCCCGCCCTGTGAGCCAGCTGTGCCCGCCCTGGACTGGAAGCTGTCTTTTTTTTCTTTTTTTTTACCTCGGAGTGGCCATCGTCCTTTTAGTACTATCTTTGATGTGCCAATCATACAATTTAACCAATCAAATCAACGACTGACAGCAACATGCTAGCCAATCACAGCTGGAGTGGGGCGGGACACCGAGTCATAGCCTTCAGTCGCCGCCGCACTTCGGTTGTGGTCACCGTTGGTGTCGGTAGAGCGGGATGAAAATTTGGTCTGATTACCAAACAATTACAAGAAGTGACAACGAAGCAGAGAGCGAGCTGGAAGGAGTGTTATTAATTTCTGTTTGAAATGCCAGCACTGAAGTCTAAACTGGAGTAAACATTAACGCTAGGAGGGTTAGCTAGACAGCTAGCAGGGTTAGCTAGGACAGCTACGAGCACAAGCTGTTCAGCTCCTTGCTCTCATAGCTGCTGTAATTACAGAACCTGTTCTAGTCAGAATTGTTACTTCAGTCAGTGTTCAGCCTGACACCAGCGCTCATGTTTATTAGCGTGTAGCTTATGCTGGACTTTTAAGTTAAGACCCAGCGCTACAGGTTACCCTATGTCACTGTTAGTTTCCAGTAACCCAAACCAGCATAAAACCTGCCCAACTTAAAATAAAAAAACAAGCCCAAATCTCAAACTCTCACATGTTAAAAGCACAGAACTATTAAACACATAAGAACATGCCATTAGCACACAACTGCGCCGAAGCAAAGAAAAAAACTGCGCATATGGGCTCCAAACAAAATGTACAATCAGACAACCAAATAACACACAAGATCTCTTTAACAATCAGGATATATCAACCGGAAAAAAATAAATTATAAGTAGCTTCCCAACATGAGCTGTAAATCGACCTTAATATAAACTAATTTCTCTCAGTATAGCTTAATCAAACATTTCTTTAACACGCAGTCATGAAATATTTTTAAGTTGATAAGTAGAACTTAGCCCCTCTTGGGCGTTTACACTGACCAAACACTTGATTAACCATTATTCTTTTCTTGTTTTATTATAACAATATTATTCATTATAACTATTATTCATTGATGATGTCAGATCGACAGATTCAACTTATTTAAAAAATAGATAATGACTATTTTGATATATTTTGTTAGTAATTCTTTCTAAAAGCCCAACAAATGTTATGAAAAGCTTCCGAAATTTTTTATCTGCCCATAAGCTATTTTTTTCCAGCTCAATGTGTTCAAAAGCCTAATTGGTTGGAAAGCTGCCTAATTTGGCAACACTGATTACACTATTGCTATTTGTTTGTTCGTTACAGTAGTCACAGAGCCACTGTTCAGCCTGAAGTATATATATATATTTTTTTTTTCTTTTTAAAGTGTGCCCCCCTAAAAAAATGGAATGCCCCCCCTGTAATTTGTTTCTGTAGCCGGGTCTGTTCCCTTGTCCTGACCAGTTGTTGTGAAGCCCCGCTTCACAACAACTCCTCATCCTCACTCTTAGCTGTGTGTCTTGGAACCACCCTCTTTGGTGGCATTTTTCAAAATGTGTCTGGGGCAGGATTATACCTTTACATCAGGGTGAGTTACACTAGATGTGTTAGTTAAAATCTAAAAAAAAAACTAATTCTAAGATGTATTTTAGGCAAAACAGTGCTGAAATCTATATGTCATGATTTGTAGACTGAACCCGAACACAGCCACACACACAGAGCTCTGTTTTGAGAGTTTATTGAAGATGATTAGTCGCGGAGGATGAGAACCAGGGTCTTTACCGGGCTGGAGCAGGTGAATACTGAGTGGAGGAGCTGGAGGACTGGAGAGCGCTGGAGAGCTGCGGGTGCTGCGCTAAGAACCAGCAGCACAGCATAGAGGTGACTTGGAGCGCTGGGGGTAGCAGGAGAACCGACAGTACAGCAGAGAGGTTACTTGGAGCGCTGGGGTTGCAGCAGGACCAGCAGCAAGGCAGAGAGAACACCTGGAGCGCTGGAGCAGAAGGAGAACCAGCAGCACGGCAGAGAGAAAACTTGCAGGCGAGCAGGCAGGCGTAGACGAAGGGAACTCTGGCAGGACAAGGTGAGAGTGCTTCTACAGACTTCAGAGAGGGGCGCTGGGCTACAGGACACAGGCGGGGCCTGGCTACGGGCTACCGACGGGTCCTGGCTACGGGCTACCGATGGGACCTGGCTACAGAGTTCAGGAGACCCGTGCTACAGGCTTCGGGAGACCCCGGGCTACAGGCTTCGGGAGACCCCGAGCTACAGGCTTCGGGAGACCCCCGAGCTACAGGCTTCGGGAGACACCGGGCTACAGGCTTCTGGAAGCTCCGGGCTACAGGCTTCAGGAGGCCCTGCGCTACAGGCTTCAGGATGCCCCGGGCTACAGGCTTCAGCAGGCCCCGGGCTACAGGCTTCAGAAGGCGGCGGACCCTCCTGGGTCTCTGCGTCACAGACAGACGGCAGACCCACCTGGGTCTCTGCGTCACAGACAGGCGGTGGACCCTCCTGGGTCCCTGTGTCGCAGGCAGGCGGCGGACCCTCCTGGGTCCCCGCGTCGCAGGCAGGCGGACTGGCATGCTCTGCACCTGCGTCGTACGCCGGAATGGCGTGCTCTGCACCCGCGTCGGACACCGTAATGGCGTGCTCAGCACCCGCGTCGGACGCCAGACTGGCGTGCACAGCACCCGCGTCGGACGCAGGATCCCCAGCAGCAGGCCGGCAGGGAAGTAGGTCGTCTCGGTCACCATAGAAGAAGTCCCACAGCTGTGACTCCTCGATGTCTGGAGCTCGAGGGACCAGCTGTGTGTCAAGGAGGTGATGACTGAGACGACGGAGAACAGGAAGGCTTGCTCTCTGGCTCACTGGGGCAGCCGCGACGCCGTCAGACCGACTCACCAGGGACATGGAGGTGATGTCAGCTTGAAGCGGAGGGATCGCAGCTGTGGTAACCAGCTGAGCCTCAGGTTGAGCAGCGGGTGTGTTCCTGCATCGACGAGCTCGGCGTCTGCGCCGGGAGGAGCCGGGCGGTGAGGGAGTGACTGCTGCTTGTAACGAGGAAGTGGGAGCAGCATCGGCAGTGGTGGAGACAGCAGTGGCTGCAGCGAGATGAGCTGAGGCTGGATCCGTGGCGGGGGCTGCAGCGGACTCGGCAGCAGCAGCGGTGGGAGCGGCAGGAGTGGAGGAAGCTGAGGCTGGATCAGTGGCTGGAGCAGTGGTGGAGAACAAAGGTCTGGGAGGAGGCGTTCTGCTGAAGAGTTGAGCAACGGCAGCCTTGTTGTTCCACTCCAGCTCCTCCATCAGCCCTGTTGCCTCGAAGAGAGGGAGGAGCTCGGCCTTACTCTTCCACAGTTTGCGAACCTGAGCCACCGCGCCCACCCGCCTCGAAGGTGGACTGAGCGTGGCGATGATCTCCAAGCAATCCCGGGCCTGGGCCATGAGCTGCTCCGCTGCGCTGTTTCCTGAGAGCGGAGCAAGATCCCTCCCGCCAGCTTCTGTACAGAGGCTCTGTGTGGGTGTCGGGTTCATGAGGTCGGATTGCTCTGTCATGATTTGTAGACTGAACCCGAACACAACCACACACACAGAGCTCTGTTTTGAGAGTTTATTGAAGATGATGAGTTGTGGAGGATGAGAACCAGGGTCTTTACCGGTGAATACTGAGTGCAGGAGCTGGAGGACTGGAGAGGGCTGGAGAGCTGCGGGTGCTGCGCTAAGAACCAGCACCACAGCATATCAATAAATGATCCACTTAAGCCATACGTGTTAACCTAGATTACTAATGTTAAATAACTGGGATGGAAAAAAGTGTACTGTTCTGAGGCAAAAGACAAGACGAGAGAGACATTGTTTGAAAACTCCACAGTGTTGGTTCATCCAGCTGTTACAGTGAAGTTATGTCTTTTGCATGAAAGAGTAAAGCAGAACAACAAATTTAACAGATAACAATGACTGAGGAATCTAAAAGTATAAGCTTATATGATAAGGCAACAAGAGGAAAAGAAATGACAAAAAACATGCTTATTGCATTCAGAACTTTTATAACTGTCACCTATTCAATAGAGATGAGATTAAAAATTAGATGTGAAGGTTAAACTGACAAAGGGCAATTTGGTCAAAAAGAGAAACAATTAATAATTGTAATAGAAATCTGGTACAGACAAACATGTCTCAAACAATGGGGATTGGTAATAAACAGTGGTGTGGTGGAAATAATGGGGATTAGTAATAAACGGTGGTGTGGTGGAGACAAAAGTCTCAGGGACTTCTGAGCAGTAGATTGTCTCTTCTTATTCGCTTTGAGCAGAGTGTCAAGCTGCCCTCCACCCCCTTAGGGAGTCATCTACCAAATTGGATCAATAAGTAATTAACACTCTAGCTCTTTGCTGGCAAGTTCTCTTACCTTTCTTCGCTGATGCTTGGTGTAGGGTGCTACTCTAGTAAGAGACAGAACCACACATAAAGGTTGGAGATAGCATTTTAGTCATGCAGAAATGCATGTAAACCTTTCTACTTTGGACTCTACTGTTCTCATGTGTGTGGTGACATAGACAGTAAACATATTGACCTCTGCTGTGTTAAAAACCTCTTTGGTCATTTTGATATCTTGCATTTTAAATATGCCTAATTTGTCCATAGAATGCTGTCATAGTGATCGTCCTTCACACAAGTACATACAGTAAAACCCATTCATCTCAAATCCTCTTCACTTTCCATCCTTGTTCCATTTCATAACTGTTTAATATTGATGGAACTCTTCAAGGGTAGAGTAGTAACTTCTAATTTGCAAAAAACGATAAAAAAAAGTTGTAAATGGATGAAACTAATTGAGCAGATTGAAGTGATAGCAGAGGAAAGGATACTAAGTAAAGCTCTACTGTATGCTAGACAGAGAGAGAGAGAGAGAAGAAGACAGGGTGGGAGATAACAACAGTGCCAGGCAAAGTAGTGGATTGATGTGTGAAGATTCAGTACAGAGCACTATAAATCCTGTTGGCTAATCACAGCTATTGATGAATTATTGATGAGAAAGCTTTATCAATAATTGCTGCTTTTGGACCACAGTCCTTAAAGGAATAGGGAATCAGGGCTTGTGCCTTTGCACAAAGAAAACCTACAGCCCAAACATGGTGATTGATGAAAACAATAAAGACATGCAGAAGTTGCTTAATTTGTTGAAATGTTTGACAATCTAAACACAGACAGGTTCATCTTTAGACATTGCTATGGTTCATTTCAGCTAAGGATTCATCCAACAGGACACAGTTCCAAATTGTTTTCCAGACAACCATTTTCTCAGAAACAGAAAAAAGTAGTTGACTGGTATATTTTTTGCCTCTTTCAGGTTCTTGTCAATTTTGGTCAATGTAAACCAGAACTGTCATTGTTAGTCAAATGTATGTTACAACACACTAATACAACCGATCCCTGAATTGGGGCAGATATTTCCCTTGTTAGTGGGGACTTTAGGATGTGTAATTCTGCCCTTCAGAAGAAGCCACTTATAACAAATGTCACACCCCGTTCTAGTCGGGGCCCCTCTTGATTCTGTGGACTCAGCCTCTGTAAATTTCAGGATTGCCCACATGCCCATGAGTTGTGTAGAAGTGTAATAAGGCTCTCATTTTGGATTTAGACTTTCTAGCTGTTGATGGTGATATTGTGAATCCCTAAGCATCTATTAAATGTCTTTAATAGATGACTCAGTAGTCCCGCTAGTTAGTCCACATTCTGTATGCTCAAAAGCTCATTGAGGTTTCATTTTCATCAGCATTATCATTTCCTTCTATGTTGAACTTCACTCCACCAGAGCCTGTAAATAATTTGCTAACTTCTTTACTGAGATATTCCAAAAGATTAGAGGATCAGTCTGTAAATCCATATCAAGTTCAGTACCAAGGCTGTCTCCAACTATAACTTATCTTAAATGTCCCAATTCAGCCAAATAAACCACAAAAGCTTAGAAGAAATCATTCACTAGATAAGTTCTTCCTACTGCTACCTCAGTGTTCTACCCACAGCTTTCTTTAAGAAAGTTGTGCCTGTCATTACATCTGATTTGACTCAGATAATAAACACATCCCTTCTGTCAAGTGTTTTTCCCCAGTCCCCTAAAACAGCAATTATCAAACCACTGTTTGAAAAAGACCAATTTGGACAAACTATTTCTGCAGAACTACAGGCCCATCTCAAACCTCCCCTTTATGTAACGTTTCTGGCACTGGGGCTGCTGATTGCAATCAGCACACCTGTTCCATCTCCGCCCTACCTGCTTAAAAAGCTCTGCTCTTTGCAGCCTCCAGTGCCAGAACGTCTCTAGCCAAACGGTGAGCGCTTCCAGCCTTGTTTTTGAAATCCTGTCTGCCTGTCTGCCTGTCGACCTGTTTTTGCCCTGTCTTTTGAGCCCGCCTGAACCTTTTCTGGTTTTTGTCTGCCCGCCTGAGTTCTGCTCGTCAGCCTCAGTGATCTGGACTGCCTTCCCGTGTTTCTGACCCCAGCCTGCCTGTAAGTTACCGAGATTGCCTGCCCCTTTAACTGTCTGTGCTTTGTGGATTCTGGACCTGGATCTGGACCTGGATACTCTGTTGGATTCTCCCTTGGACACCGCTGCTGGATTAAACGGATTTCCCCCTCGACAAGACCCGGACAGTACCTGGATAAAGAACCCTGGATTATCCCCTCTCGGACCCCGTCGACACCTGGAGCCAGACTTCTGCCCTATCTACCCGCGTTGCGGCCAGGTTAGTGACTTAGCTTCAGTCTCACCTTTCTGTCTGTCTCTGCTGGTCACTAACCCACCGCTCTGCCTTCAGGAGCTGCCAGTCGCGGAGTGCGAGCCACACAGACCGAGGGACCGTGCCGCCCTCCTCTTTAAATAAAACAGTTTATTCTTTCACTGACCTGTTTTTCGGGTTGTCCTTGGGTCCATCCAAATTCATTACACTTTATCAGTACGATTATTGAAAAAGCTGTGTTTCAACAATTAAAAACCTTAACAATGAACAAACGCTTTGACGTTTTCCAGTCATGTTTCCGTGCTCACCATAGTACAGAGACCGCCCTTGTCAAGGTGTTTGATGATATCCCTATAAATGCAGACTGTGGAAGAACCACAGTACTGGTATTATTTGACCCCAGTGCAGCATTCGATACTGTTGATCACTCCATTCTGTTAGAACGCCTAGAAAACTGGGTCGGCCTTTCTGGTACACCACTCGACTGGTTTAAATCCTACTTAAAGGACAGGGACTTTTTTGTGTCAGTCGGTAGCTTTACATCAGAGATGACAAAAATCACATGTGGGGTTCCCCAAGGGTCCATCCTGGGTTCCCATTTGCCTGCTCCGCATGCACAATCACACACACAATCAATCAATCTTTATTGTCAACTACAATTTGCATTGTAATCGAAATTTCAGTTCCAGTACAACCGTCCATCACATACATAAACAAACATTTTGGGGGAATGATTGACTGAGGCCTTGCGTTGCCAAGGAACACAGCCAGTTGGCCGCTGCCATTTCGGCGCAGCCGTTAGGCGCATTCCTCCAAACTGCCCCGGCGCTGCCCTTGAATCTGTGGAAGGATAGATTTTCACAATGGGGAAGGAGAGGAAAGAAAAAAAAGACACACACACACACACACAGTGGCAAAACTGTTTATAGTTAACACAAAACGGCAAAAGCATCCAGCCAAGAGTTTCACATTTGATATCTGTTATAAGCAGATATTCACCATTAATTTAGTAAACACTTTATAGTGACTTTTCAACCACGACGAACAGATCCTGTCTGAGGGAAATCAGAGACGGTCTGACCAAGTAAAAATGCCACAGCAGCAGCGGCTGTAACACAGCAGTCTCCCCGGTGAGGCAAGCTTGTCAGCGGGTCTCTACCGCTCCCAAGAAGTAAAATCAGAATTAAAATTGGCTCATAATCCAGATTAACTGACTGCACAGAAGAAGTTTGGAGGTGTGCTTTCTCGCCTAAAAAACAATTTTTTGTGATAAATTAAGGTTAGAAAATTTAAGGTTAGAAAATCGATAATTTGTAAACTGTAAAGTGTTGGGTGGCTTGAGAGACCAAAGCCGTGGGAAAGTAAAGCGTGGGGAAAATAAAATTAGTCGGGTAGATGTACAGGGTGTGCGGCTGCACACCCTGTTAATCTATAATTAACAAATAATGTACAATTTAAATAATAAGAATTTGGGGGAAAAATAGAAGAGGCTGTGCATTTGGTTAATATTTTTCTTAGTTTGCATTTTGTGGCTCCAGCCTTACGTTCTTATCCCAACTACAAGTTTCACATTCTGGTCTTCTGAATCTTATTTGCAGCACCCTTTCTTTTCTTTCTCTCCAGATGGAAGTTGAAATGAATCTAAATTAATGAATATCATTATGGCCTCTTCAATAGCTATACTGTGTTACTAACCTCTCCTGGCTTTATCTTCCTCTGCACATGGGTCCTAGGCAACCAAACCTTTCTGGGACTTACAGATAGAAAAGTGCAACTACTGTTTTATATGCTTTTTTTCCTCCAAATGGAAGAAATGCTGATTCTTTGATCAGCAGGGAGCAAGGCGTGCCGTAATGAGTTTTACACTTAACAAGGGTGGTTTAATGCCTGCCAACATGTTTTACACAGATATCAGCGACTTACAGCCTGTCCAATTTTAGGTAACATTAGGCTACCAATGAATGATGTTTTAAACTACTTAAAATGTACTACATATAATGTGTGTGCTACTTGTTTTCTAATAGTGTTCATTTACTTATACTTAATATGTCCTGTTGTTGATGAGTAACAAGTAACCAATGGTTGTTGTATCCTTAAACAATTAATTGTAAAAAGCTTTTTCTAGTTAGTTTATGTTGTCTACTATACCTGTTGTTCTGTAACGAATTATGTATTATAGTTGCCAAAATCAGAAGGAATACATTTCCCACACTAATTTTCATTTATTCTCACCAGCCTAAGTTGCTGAGCATCACACTGAAAGCTTCTCTTCCCACTACTATTTTACTTTCATGAGCTACTTTCAGTTACTGCTGCAACATTTTACTGCACCTGGTCTGGTATTTGTTTAACTGTTTCCTTATTTACAAGGGCCATCTGCTGTGCTATTGCTTCAAGTAACTTAATATGTTTTTAGTTGATACACTTTCATTGTTTTGTGTTTCAAAGCCACTGAAGGATTTACTACTACTATTAATTAATCTTTTTAACCATATGTAGTGTTGCGACTCCAAAGAAAAAAACAGCCTAGTCGCTTGAGAGGGAAAGGAAGGGTCCTGTTTGCCTGACTCGCTGCCGTTGATTGAGAAGAAATGCGCACTGAATCCAGGATTATATCTTGGATGATTTATTAAACAGCGGTTTTTAACGTTGATTACATTCAGTTGGAAATATGTCTGTATAGTGTTACGTGATCTGTACTTTATCGAAGCAATGCAAAAACGTTCAACAAAAAATACGGCTCCCCCGCTCCCCTCTCTCCTGTCAAAACCGGTACAGGTAAGCACGCCTCTTTTGAAGCAACCAGCCCCCTTCACCAAATGTGTCATATGACATACACTCTATACCTCACCATAGCAACCATTCACCATGTGACAAGGAAACATAATACATTTATGGCTCCTACACACCAGCCCCTTTAATTATTACTCAATAATTAACAAACAACAATTCAACAAATAGGAGGCATAAATGCATTAGCAATAATAAATCACGATTTTAAAGCCTGCAAATTAGTGTCCATCAAAAAAGATAATATAATCCATGCTGGAATCTTGTTTCTTCATGTTTAAGTCATGAGTCAAAATCAAGCTGAAAGAAATGTCTCAAGAAAGCAAGTTTATAGTCAAAAAGATGGCACAAGTCATAAATCCAAAAGTAATCTACAACTTGTGCTCTGCAAGGTTCCACGGAGTCCACAGAATCCTTGATCTCTACTGAGGTTAGTTCATTCTTAACCAGCCTCAGCCTCCCGCAACAAACAGACCTTTGTAATAGGCCGATCCAGGCTGCCAGTCCGAGTTTTTATTTGAACCTGTCGAACAAATCCTCTTCTGTCCGGAAAGGTTTGAATAACTCGTCCCATCAGCCATGAGTTCTGAGGCTCTGTGCTGTCCATGATGAGAACGAGGTCTCCTACACCGAGGTTCCTCCTTGCTCCTGTCCATTTTTGGCGCTCCTGTAGCTGGGGTAAATATTATTTGACCCATCTTTTCCAAAAGAGATCAGACATATATTGCACCTGTTTCCATCTCTTGTGCGCATATATGTCTGTTGGCTGGAACACTCCTGGTGGGAAGGATGGAGAGGTTTTCAACAATAGCAGGTGATTAGGAGTTGCACACACAGAGCTGGTTTTGAGAGTTTATTGTAAACAGTGGGTAGAGGATGATGAGAACCAGAGTCTGTTACTGGACGGGAGTTGAAAGGTGCAGTAGCTGGCTGACAGGAACGGACCGGGGAGAAATCCGGAGGAGTTAGGCTGCTGCAGAACCAGGACTGTAGACCAGAGGACAACGAAGATGAAGGAGCAAAATCCAGCAGCGCAGCAAACAGGTACTTAGCTTGAAAGACGAGGACCGAGACGTGACGGACGAGGACTGGAAAAGACAGGCTTGGTGGTTGTCAATCTTTATTGTCAACTACAATTTGCATTGTAATCAAAATTTCAGTTCCAGTACAACCGTCCATCACATACATAAACAAACATTTTGGGGGAACGATTGACTGAGGCCTTGTGTTGCCAAGGAACACAGCCAGTCAGCCGCTGCCATTGTGGCGCAGCCGTTAGGCGCATACCTCCAAACTGCCCCGGACCCCGCCTTACACGGTGCCCACAGGGCACGCTTCTGTGAGGGAGACAGAAGCGAACTGACTTGACAGGCGTGGTGTTGGATTGGCTGAAGACGAGCCGGCGGGGAAGAGAAGACTGAGGGAGGCTTAGGTAGGGAGGCTGGCAGGTGGATTGAATTCTGACTAATTAGTGCCTAACAGGTGTGACTGATCTGAGGAGTGGAGGGTGAGCTGAGTAAGACGAGGAGAAACTGAAAAATAACAGGGGAAAAAAAGCCAGACCAAAACTAAACCATGACAGTTATGGCCTCCATGTCCCACTTGCTGATGTATATGTCTTAAGAGAAGCTCTGAAACATGTAGATCTTTGGCCAATATCACAGGGTGTTTCACTTCCACAGGCATAGACAATCTACTCAGTCAACCCCCAACTCTCAAGACTCCATCTTGCAGTTGTGGGCAAAGCTTTCGAAGATGACTCGAGAGCTTAATGGGCTGTCCTTTCTCCAGACTGGCCAGCTCCTCAGGAAATTGTTTCTGCTGACAGTACTTGACAATAGCCAGTTCAGCCTGGTCCAAGTCTTCCACTGTGAGTAGTTTGGGTGCAGTGGTTCTTTTAAACTTGTTCATCTCCTCGTTCACAGAGGACTCCTTTTGCTCTCCTGTGAGATCAGAGTGTGCCATGGTCAGACGTAACTGTCTCCTCTTCTTCACACAGGACAGAAGCCAGTCTTTTATTCTCAGCATCCATGCCACAGATCTGTTCAAACGTGCCCAGGATGAAAAATACTGGATCAAGTGTAATACTAGCTCCTCTTCTGCTTGTATAGCATTCACTATCACCGTTCTTTTCACCTCAGGATCTTCAGGGGAGAGCTGGATGATATTTTGTGGACTGACAGGCCACTCACTCACAGGCCGTAGCAAAAAAAGGAGGTCCTGACAACCATGTAGGATGTTTAATGAACGACTCAACTTTCACCCCTCTAGATGCTATGTCTGCTGGATTACTGGCAGTGTCCACATATCTCCACTGTGCGGCACATGGAACTTTTAGGATTTGTGAGACCCGGTTAGCCACAAATACTTTATAACTTGAGGATTGATTCACCGTCTGTCCAAAATACAGATTCCTGCAGCTCCATCTGCAGTTCCGTTCTCCAGAGTACATCCTTACGGCTTGTCATAGTCGCAGCTATGAGCTCCATCCTAGGAATAGTTACAGTTTTCAAGGGAGCAACTCAAGATTTTCCCATTACAAAAGCAGAGTGTAGTTCAGAATTCTTATTATTTGACACCAGGTAAGTAACTGTTCCGTATCTGCTATCACTGGCATCACAGAAATGGTGCCGCTGGGTTGTACAGACTTTTCCAAAATGAGGTGGTTTCAAACATCTACTGACCTCAAACTTGTCCAACTGAGGAAGTTGTTGTATTATTTTATCCACCTTTTTGCGACTGACTCGGGTATAGTCTCATCCCAGCTGATCTCTCTGCTGCACAGATCTCTCAAGATTTTCTTGGCTGTCAATATCACTGGGCTCAGCATTTCAAGAGGATCATAGATGGAAGTGATGGTTGAAAGTATTCCTCTTCTAGTAAGAGGTCTGTCCTTAAGCTTAACTTTGAACTTAAATGAGTCAGACTTAATAGACCATTCAAAGCCTAGCACTCTTTCCATAGGCAGACAATCCAACTCCAGGTCCAACTGTTCCATGCATTTTGTTCTGAGACTCACAGGGATCATATTAAGCACACTTGGTCAATTACTCATCCACTTAGTGAGAGAAAATCCTCCTTTGGAGCACAAAGAAACCAGTTCCTGGTACAGTGACACTGCTTCTTTCTCTGTGGCCACAGACACGAGGCAATCATCAACATAAAAACAATGATGTAGCTTGTGTACTGCTTCCTCACTGTAGTGATGCCAATAGTCTTCTGCACATCTTCTAAGGGCATAGTTAGCGCAGCTGGGAGATGATGTAGCCCCAAATACATGCACCCTCATCCTGTACTCAGCCGGTTGCTTCTCAAGATCTCCATCTTGCCACCAGAGGAACCTGAGCAAATCAGTGTCATCAGGAGTAACCCGCACCTGGTAAAACATGGACTCAATGTCAGCCATTATCACCACAGGTTCCTTTCTGTAGCGAGTCACCACTCCAATTAGAGAGCTCGTAAGATCAGGGCCTTGAAGGAGTTGAGTATTCAGAGATGTTCCCTGGTAACTTGCTCCACAGTCAAACACAACTCTGATTTTTGCTTTGTAGGATGATAAACTCCATGGTGTGGAATATACCAAACTTTTCCATCAGCACAGTTTAGCTCCTCTTCAGGTACCTTCTCCGCATAGCCTTCGTCCAGCAGATCATTTATGGAGATGTTATACTTATTATAGAATGTTGAGTCCCTCTGCATCCTGCGTTTAAGATGTTGTAAACGCTGCTCAACAAGTTTTCTGTTATTTGGCATGCAGATGGTACTTTGTTTCAGTGGTAGGCTGATCTCATAATGGCCATTTAGATGTTTTACTGAATTGTTGACCAATTCTAGAAACTGCTGATCTTCTCTTGACATGGCTAGTTCTTCATCTAACCTGCTCTCGGGGAAGTCATTTTTGAACTGTAGTTACCAAAGCTCATCTAGATTCGCTGAATTGTTACTGAATTGTTGACCAATTCTAGAAACTGCTGATCTTCTCCTGACATGGCTAGTTCTTCATCTAACCTGCTCTCGGGGAAGTCTTTTTTGAACTGTAGTTACCAAAGCTCATCTAGATTCGCAACAGTGACCCTGGTGACAGTTACTTGTGGTTGATTACTGTCTACAGTCTCATCACTGTTGCCTCCCAGTGGTCCATTTACTGTCCATCCCAGCATAGTCCTTGTAGCAAATGGTCCTCCATTTATACTACACACCACCTCTAATGGCTCCAGGGCCTTTGGCACATTGGTCCCAATCAGAAGCTCAATTCCTGCATCAATCTGAGGTAAGTGAATATTTTTCAAATGACGCCATTTTTTAATATCCCTTTCAGTAGGAATATTTCCTTTATTCACTGGCATGGACTCCTGTGTGTACACTTTAGGCAACTCAAGAAACTTATCTCCGTACAGTGCAGCCACCTCCAGCCCTAACACTGTGTTGCTGCTCACAACCCTCTGTTGGCTCATAGTGCGCAGAGGAATGTGTCCTTTCCTCCCAATGAGATGCAGTTTATTCATCAGACTCTCTGTACAAAAAACTGCTGTGCTACCTTGGTCCAAAAATGCATATGTGGTAACAATTTGGCTTCCTTTTTTAGATTTCACTTGGACGGGCACGATTGGCAGCTTACAATCTTGGTCTACAGCCCCTGTAAGGCCACTTTACACCAGCGTGTTACCACAGATCTCTGCATCCCTCTCAGCTTGCTCTGAATCCTTTTCTTTATGGAGTACAGTAGGGTGTTTCAGGCTACACTTTGAACAGGAAATCCTCTTGCGGCAATGCTTACTCATGTGTCCTATACACAAACAGCTGAAGCATATACCATTTTCCTTTAAGAAGTTTATCTTCTTCTCATGCACCATCCTCCCCAACTGGGCACACATAATCAGCGCATGTCCTGCTCCACAGAGAATGCATGTGTTCATTCCAGTTGTTCCAATTTCTTTCTCTCTCTTCACAGGCTGAGGTTTGTTCTCCACAGGTCCAACAGTGGTTGCAAAGCTGGCTCCTTTGGATCCTGACTGTAACTTTGGTTTGTATGTTCCTTTATTCGTTATTGTAGGAGAATCTTGTATATTGCCAAAAACAGGATCTGTCAGAATCCTGACTTGATTTTCAAGGAAATCTGAAATATCACTGAATTTTGGTCTTCTTCTTTGGTGTTCCTGAAGATCACAAGCTTGACTCCTCCATCTGTCTCTGAGTTTATATGGCAACTTCTTTATGATATTCAGCATATTGGAAGGCATGTCCAAGTCATGAAGATACTGCACATCCTCCATCGTGTTACAACAGCCTCTGAGGAACAGACTGTAATCCTGTAGGGCCTTCACATCCTCTGACTTTATATTAGGCTATGATAGGGCTTTGTCCAAGTAGCAATAGGCAACCTTTTGCTCATTAACAAACTGCTCCTTTAATAAAGTTTTGGCTTTCAGATATCCATGGTCTGGATTCATGTATTGACAGCTCCTCACAAGTTCTTTAGCAAGACCTTTAGTATGCTGCTCCAGGAAGTACAAACGATCAGAATTGTTTGTTGTGTTTCTTTCCACTCCGTTCTTAAAAGCCCTCATGAATGTATGATATTTTAATGGGTCACCATCAAATATTGGGATTTCTTTCTTTGGAAGAGCTGCGAGGCACTGTTGTTGAATTAACAAAGTAGTTCTTTAGTTTTGTGTCCTCATAATGTAATATTCTGAGTTCTGTTATGGTTTATGTTAGTTTTAGTTTTTCCTTCTCTCTCCTGTCTTTTATTATCTGGCTGTTTTGAGTTCTGTCTTGTCTGGTTTCTTGTTTAGATTAGTGTTTACTGTTGTAGTTTATTCTGTTATGTCTTCAGAAGTTTCTTAGTTTTTTTTTTTTTATCTGTTCTTGTTTTTAGCCTCAGCACTGATGTCTGGTCTAATTACTTACTCTGCACACCTGCCTAACTCCACCCCTGCTGCAATCACCTCTCACCGGTTTCACCTGATTCCACCTCCATATAAACTGCTGAGACCAGACATCAGTGCCAGGTTGTCCTGTCGAGTATGGGTGAGTCTCCTCCTGCAAAGTCTGTATGTTGGTTTGCTTTTTGGATTTTTGACCCCTTTTCCTCCAGAAACCTGAGCCATTCTGTCCGGTCTGTTCCTGCCTTGTCTGCCCTGCTCGTTTGTTTATTTTTTGTGTCATCTTTTTGTTTTGACAGCCTGTTTGGATTTGTCCCCTGTTCTTTTGATTTTGTGATTAAAAAGCTTCTAAAAGAAACCTCTGCTGGTCTGGCTGAATTCTGGGTCCTTTCCCTCTGATCATTACACATAATGCCAAGAACATCATCATTGGTTTCCACCTCTAATGCATCTTTACTTAAATGTAGACTCCAAAGAGAAAACCAGCCTAGTCACTTGAGAGGGAAAGGAAGGGTCCTGTTTGTCTGACGCACTGCCGTTGATTGAGAAGAAAAGCGCACTGAATCCGGGATAATATCTTGGATGATTTATTAAACAGCGGTTTTTAACGTTGATTACGTTCCGTTGGAAACATGTCTGTATAGTGTTACATGATCTGTACTTTATCGAAGCAAGGCAAAAACGTTCAACAAAAAATACGGCTACCCCGCTCCCCTCTCTCCTGTCAAACCCGGTACAGGTAAGCACGCCTCTTTTGAAGCAACCAGCCCCCTTCACCAAATGTGTCACATGACATACACTCTTTTTTTTTTCTTTTTTCTTTTTCTTTTTTTTTTCTCTTGTCTTCCTTCTTTTCTTTTTTATCTTTCTTTTCTTTTTATCTTCTTTTATCTTTTTTTTCCTCCTGTTGGGATACTGTTTTTTGCTTTTTCAATGTTTATTGAATCCTTCAACAATTAAACATACAGTAAAACCGATGTTGAAAATATCAGTAATACATCAGTGATACAACATTGAGTAGTTATGTAAAGAAGGACTTTAGACATTTCTCCCCTAAACCCCTCCCGATTCTCCCTCCCATACTCCCCCCACCCCAGCCAGCAGCAGAATAAAAAAAAAAACACTGCATCGTTTATTCTGGACCACTAGTGCCTTTGCTGTCAAATTTTAAGAACGGTTCCCACGTACTCAGAAACTCCTCTATCTGGCCGTTAATCTTATAGATAAGTCGTTCGTAGGAGGCGGTTTCTGAAAGTGCCGCATACCATTCTATATAGGTCGGGATATTTTCTCCTTTCCAGTGTCTTAAAATACCTCGCTTTGCCGTGGTGAGGGCTATTTTTAACCACTGTGCTTGCTTTGATCCTATTTTGACTTTATAATCCAAGAAGTTAAAAAGTCCCAGTGTAGGTGTCAGGGATAAATTGGAGTTAAGGGTGCCGTTAATCTTTCCCATGACCTCCTGCCAATAAGAATTTAGGTTCGGGCACATGAGGAACATATGAAGCATGTCACCTTGGCTTTGTTTACATCGCCAGCAAATATCAGAGTTGCCAGCAAAAGACTTAAAGCTGACAGGAAAGTCAATGCAGCTTGTCTCATAACAAATAACATATTTGGTCTATGCCCTCCCTATCTAATCACTCGTGGTTTGTTATTAGGAACGAGCTCAGAACTCTCCCCTGCTACCCACTCCCCCGCTGACATCTGCGGATGCTTTCTGAACTGTTGGCCGGCTGATAACATCAAGGACAATGGCCTCCGGAGAGTGTTCACGGAAATATAAACACTTTCACCCAAACAGACACACATAACTGATGCTTCTATAAACTGATGAACTTACACGCGACTAGTCTCAAATGTTTACCTTCTGCTATATGTGTCTCGTCTTATTTGTGCTTTTTGTGCAAGAGGTTTTTGATATCTCAGACTGTATCCTGTTATAGGATAAAGTATGAGTTATGTTTTTTTTCCCCTCCCACCTTCCTTTTGTTGCCTCTATCTTTTCACAGAGTAATGGCAGCGCCATGTGGGCACCGTGTAAGGCGGTTCCTTGGCAGCAAGGCCTCAGTAAATCGTCCCCCCCTGAAATGTTTGTGATGTTTGTTATGTTATGGCGATTGTACTGAAACAGCAATTTCCCTCTGGGATTATAAAAGTATTTCTGCTTCTGATTCTGATTTATTTGTAGGAACTTCCAGAAATCTTTGTGGTTTAGATTGTATAATTCTTGAAGTTGTTGAAATGACAGTAAAGTACCATTTAGGAAGAAACAATTTATACTGTTAATCCCTTTTGTGTGCCAGCTCCTCCAGAAGATCATTTTCCCCTCTATTTTTATTTTTGGGTTATTCCACACTGAGTCTGTTCCTTGAATGAAGGGACAGGTGTTTGCTTTTTTATGTAAATGATGCCAGACATTTTTGGTGTGAGTCGTGATTGGATTAGATTTAACACCATCATTTGGATGTTGGGATAGATAATCAAAAGCTTTAAATGGAGAATTTATCTCACCTTCCAAATTCACCCAGATCGGACTGTTTTGGTTGTTTAACATAAGAGATGTTATTTGTGCACTTATAAAAGCTTCTTGATAAAGTTGCATATTGGGTAGTCTTAATCCTCCGTATTCTATTTTAGTTTGGAGTTTTAGGAGGGACATTTTAGGTTTTTTCCCCTCCCATATAAAGTTGTTTATCATTTTATCCATGATCTTAAACATAGAGTGTGGGATTTTGAGAGGTAATAAATTGAATAGGTAGTTTAATTTCGGTGTAATGATAATTTTAATGGCCTGGATTCTACCCCACAGCGATATTTGTATCTTGTCCCACCCCTTTAAAAGCAAGCTTATTTTATTTATCACAGGTTCAAAGTTATCAAGAATACTTGATAACTTGAAAACTTCGCATTTAGCCCAGTTAATCTTGTATCTGGAAAAATCAGAAGAATTGTTGATTAAATCTAGTAGGGGAGGTAGAGATTCCTCAGGATTTGACAGTAGGAGCAGTACATCATCTGCAAAAATCAACATTTTGTTGTCTAGTCCGCCCATTGATATACCTTTTATTATTTTGCTTTGTCTTATGGCTTGGGCCAGGGGTTCAAGTGCAATAATAAAGTTTTTTATAAAACTCGTTAGGAATACCGTCCAGACCCGGGGTTTTTCCATTGGGTGAGGCTCTAATGGTTTTAACGAGTTCTT
This sequence comes from Fundulus diaphanus, assembly GCA_037039145.1. Lineage (NCBI taxonomy): Eukaryota > Metazoa > Chordata > Actinopteri > Cyprinodontiformes > Fundulidae > Fundulus > Fundulus diaphanus. The sequence continues at coordinate 34,017,284 of CM073124.1, forward strand.
CCATGGTTGTAGGTCCTTATAGTTGTCTGGCACTCTCTTTGAACAGTTTCTGAAGGGTTAACCTTTGAAAAAAATCTTCTGCTTTATTTAAATCAAATTGTCCTTCTTGAGAATACAGATGATTATAGAAATCTTTGAATACTTTATTGATTTCATTCTGACTAGTAACTACCCTCCCAGCCTCGTTCTTTATCCCACTAATTCAACGTGCTGCTTGTTTGGCTTTTAATTGGCTGGCTAATAATTTATCCGCTTTATTGCCCGATTCATATCATCTCTGTTTGATCCTGAAAAGAGAGTACTCTACCTTTTTTGAGAATGTTGTATTTAGCTCATATTTAGACTAATTTATCAAAGATTGATGGGTTAAGGTTTGCCGAATATTCCCTCTAATTTCTTTATTTCATTTTGATACAGGTTTATCTTTTGGGAATCTTCTTTTTTGATCCAGGAGGAGTGTTGTATTAATATTCCCCTAATGTACGCTTTGAACCTGTCCCATATTGAGTTTTGGTCTGCAGTGTTATTATTGTTTACAAAGTATTCAGTAATTAGTTTTCTGGGTTTTTTGCATAGGTCGGCATCATTTAATAAGCTGGTATTCAATTTCCATCCCCTAGCCTTTTCATAATGAGACCCCAATTGTAGGACTAGGTCTATGGGGGCGTGATCAGTTATTGCTATTGGACCGATGTTACAATTTCTGATGCTTTCAATGAGAGAGTGTGAGATCAGAAAATAGTCTATCCGACTGTAAACAGAGTGCCTACTTGAGAAGAAGGTATAGTCTCGTGCTGAAGGGTTTAAGAGTCTCCAAACATCCGATAAACCAGTATGTTTGCTCAGAGCTTTAATTGCTTCTTGGGTTTTATAGGTTTTAGGAATTGATTTCCCAGATCTATCCAACACAACGTCTAGGACTTGGTTGAAGTCTCCTGCTAAAATAATTGTGAAGTCCCCAAAATCCATAAAAATAGTTTTTAGCTGTAGGAAAAAGTCTGGGTCCTCTATATTAGGAGCATATAAATTGGCTATAATTATATTTTGTCCTGAAACATTGACTAGGAGGACAATTACTCGACCTTCTTTGTCTTTATATTCTTTCTTCACTTGAATTGAGAGATGTTTAGAGAATAAAATGGATATGCCCCGTTTTTTTCTGTTTGAAAAACAGCCATCTATCTTTAATTCTGTTAATGTCTTTATCTAACAGGTGTGTTTCTTGTAGCATCATCACATCTACTTTTTTCTGTTTTAGGTATTTAAGTACTTTACGTCGTTTGGTGTAAGAGCCCAGATCATTGACGTTCCAGGAGGGTACTTTAACTATGGTCCCCATATTTTATTTCCGATTATCAGTGATATTAGTAAGGCCATTAATATATATTGTACTGTAGCAGTTGTGTTTAGACATCTACATTTCAGCAAGAAGGCTGGCTGAAATGTAGGACCCCAAAAACAAAAATTAAGATTGAACACGAACAAAGGCATCTTTTGTAAAATAACAACACCTTATTCCTTATGACGAGCATGGAGGTCTTCAGAGTGAGCCGCCTCGGCCAATAACATATGGTAATAATAAGCATCAAGAACTTCCGTCAGAACTTTAATTCAAATGACTCAGATTGAAAGAAAACAGGCAAATACCCAAAAAGCTGGGTTATTTGAACTGTACAAATTAAGAAAATATGTGGAACATGAACATATATCAAGTTAGATTTTTCTCCGTCAACAAAGCGGTGGAATCTCACCAAAAAAGCATAAATGCGTCCAGTTTGACGGGGTCCAGTTTTAACGTTTGTAATGTGATGAACATTTTAGACCTAATAGATTGGAGGTTATGATAAGTGATCTCGAAGAGGAGATATTACCACTGATCACCGCAGCCTGCCTGTTCAGTCACCTTCCTCCGGGGGTTGGTATTTCTCTATCATCTTCTTTGCTGCGGCGGCGTCTTCAAAACAGAGACGTTCCTTCCCGAGGGAGATCCAAAACACTGCGGGGTACTGCATGGTGTACTTCAGTCCCTTGGTTCTACACATACGTCTGACTTCGAAAAAAGTGTTCCTCTTTTCTTGTACTTCCCTTGTGAAGTTGGAAAGAATTATATCTTGTTTCCCCTCCAGTGAAAATTTCCAATTTCTCTAGCTCTAAGTCGTATTTTCTTCCTGTCCGCGAAGCGAAGGAATCTCACCAGGATGTGGCGGGGTCTGGCTGGCGTGTTTCGTCTGTCTTCTTTCAGCGTACCAGGTATTCTGTGAGCCCTCTCGAGTACGATTTGATCTGTGTCTTGGTCTTGTGGGAGTAGGCATCGTAGTACATCCATAACGCACTCCAGCACGCCATTCCCCTTCTCCGAGAGCTCCGGAACACCCTTGATCCTCAGATTATTTCTCTTGCTGTAGTTTTCTTGGTACTGAATCCGACCTTCCAGCTGTGCAACTTTGGATTTCAGCTCAGCTGTGCTCGCAGAGAGCGCCACGTTCTCATCTTCAAGTTGCGACACTCTGTTTTCGGCTTCTCCAATCCTGCTGCTGAGGCCGGTCACATCGGATTTCAGTGAGTCCAGACAGTCTTTAATCGTAGTCACGTCTGCCCCGACCAGTTGTATTTTGTCTTGAAGGTCCCGGTTCATAATACGAATCTCGTTTATGATCGATGAGTCTGTCTCTGCGTCAGCGGGCTTCTCCATGCTAGTGTTAGCATTTGCCTCATTGGCTCGTGACTACGACATCATCATTTGGTCGATTTTAGGTCCCGGTGTGTTCTTTAGCCTTGGATTTTTCCCTCTATTCATCTGTGCTGTTTAGTTTATACTGTACTCCCACAGGGTAGGCCTTCTGACGGAATATGTAAACGTAAAATTGGCCGATATCAGCTCAAGCTCTTCAGCATGCGTCCTCTCCTCGCCGCATCGCCACCGGAAATCGGGATACTGTTTTAAAAGGTGAAGGCCACCACTTGTACTAGATTGTATTAAGGGTACAACAGTAAAGAGGTCTTAATACAGAAACATGGTGCAATATTCCCGTAGTTCTTTATATCTGTATTCCTATCTAACTATCCATTTTTCCGTCTGCCCATTTGAAGCATCGATATCTGATAAGAAATACGGTTTTCTAGCTTTGATGTGTATTGTTTGTTGAGTTTGTTCATCATTTGTACAGTTACAGTTATCAGACTGTTTTGATGAATGGACTTATTTTTTTAGAAATTTCTACTCCATGTTGACTTCACTGGGGATTGATCTGGAAAACAAAATCAATGTATAGTAATGGCTCGTTTCTCTATAGCTCAGGCCTCTAAATCAGCTTATAATAGCCGTCATTAACAAATTTGGACAAATAAATTCACTTCCAGGCAACATTCATTATCCTTCTCATTGCCCCTCTTACTCTGTGTAATCCGAACTCTGGTAAACAATAACGGTGATGTGGGTTGACGTAGGCACAAGCTTTCATATTGATCCATGCCGCCTCTCTCTCTCTCTCTGAGTGTTTGTGCCCTTGTGTGTGGTTGCGTGTCTTACGTGTCTAATTGAGTTCTACCTTCTTGCAAAAGACCCAAAGTGAGCAAAATCCTCCCAACAATGCTCAATGCCAACTTCTTGTTTTTTTGGGGGGTTTTTTCATGCGGGGAGTATTTCAAATTATGTGGACACTACAATGGGAAAGTAGGAGAGTAAAGGAAGAACAAGAAGAGAAAAAAAAATAAAGAAGAGTTGAAAGAAAGAGGAGACAAAAGGGAGAGAATGATAAAATGCCTTCAGTCTGCTTCATCACCTGCAAAGAGAGATGTAAAAAGAACAGCACAACCAACTGATATAGTGTAACAGATACAATATAGTAACACCTTGATACCATTGCTAAATTATATGTATTATTATTTAGTTTGACATGTATAATGTGATAGCTGAGAAAAAAAAAGTAAATAAATAAATAAATTATGGGCTTTCTGTATAGAAGTGAACACTGAGTACCTGGAATCCAGCACCTGTGGGTGTTTGTGAGAGTGCACTTGTGTATGTAAAATTTATCCAAAAGAAAAATGCTCAATAGTGGTTGTGAAGAACCAAAGATCCACCTCCCCCGAGCACCGAGGCAGGCACCGGGGGACCCATAACCTCAGACCCCCAAAGGGGCCCCCAAAGCAGGGCGCCCAAGAGAGGCCAACACAGGAAATCCCCAACACAAAGTGTTTTGCACAGTGGTGGGCACAATCGCGTGCGACTTTACAGATAATTGCAGAGCTAATTTTGTCTCCAATAATGTTAAAGATAAGTAAAGTAAGTAAGTAAGTAAGTAAAATTTATTTATATAGCACTTTTCTCAGATAAAAATCACAAAGTGCTTCACAGTAAAATACAAATACAAAAAAAAAAAACAGTATACAGCAATACTAAACAGCATTTTAAAACAAAATGGAAAAACATACAAACGAAACCATAAAACCTACATGTCTAATTAAAAGCCTGCTTGAATAGCAGCGTCTTTAGTTGCTTTTTAAAAGAAGAAACAGAGTTCAAACAACGTAAAGAAAGAGGCAAAACATTCCACAGCCTCGGAGCCACTGCCTGGAATGAGCGATCCCCTCTAGATTTAAAATAAGTGCGTGGGACCACTAACAATGATTGGCCCAGTGACCTCAGACTATGGGTCGGAGTATGGAGCTGTATCAACTCAGAAATGTAGGGAGGAGCTAGACCATGCATAAAGATATTTATCTACCATTTTCATCATTGTCCTGGCTCTCACTACACATCCACACAGACTTCTCGACACAACAGTAGCAGACACAGCTCCACATTAAACATTGTTGATGGCTGTGCTGTTTTCTTCTTACCTTCCATCTAATTGTTATGATGTAGTCTTAATACTGTCAGCTCCCATTGTTCAAAAACAAACACATTTTTCCCCCTCTTTTTTTTGTAAACAGAGTGCCCCCCCCCCCCACCAAGGGAAGAGGAGAGACGACCCCGAGGAAATCCCCCAGCCACCGCAATCCCAAAGCTCCCAGGAGCCGCAGGGGCGAGCCCGTGGGCTCCGCCGGCAGCCAGCTACGCTGAAGTGGAACCGGCCATGGGCCCCAGGGCCCCGAGGCCCCAGGGGCGCCCTGCCCCCCGGCGGGAGAGGCCCCGCGAAGCAGCCGAAAGGAATGAGCCGGCACCCACCTGGGAATCCGCCCCGAACCCGAGGGCCACCAATGCACCGGCAGGCCAAGGCGCCAGCCAGCAGAGGGGGGCAGGACAGGGGGGGATGGGCTCCGCACCTAGCAGAGACTTGAGATGTTCTTGGGAGAGGGAGCAGATGACATACACTCTACACATCACCATAGCAACCATTCACCATGTGACAAAGAAACATAATACATTTATGGCTCCTACATGTAGTATTACTGACTTAGCACTATTTCCCCGTTTACACTACTCCTTTTTAACCGTGCCGAGACCAGTCCGAGCTCGGTAACCGAGATAACTATCGAGTGTAAATGGAACGCAAACTGAACTGAACCGAGCCAGACACAACCGGACCGCGCTAAATGCAGCCCAGTTCCAGGGGTGGGTTCGGCTCGTTTTTTTTCTGGCCCGGTTCTCTAATAACAGAGAGCAAATGAGCAGATCGCGTCATCTCCTTACAGCCAGCTGACATTTCAGACATTCATAAAAATACTAGCTTCCCTACCGTGACACACGATTTCCAGTGATGATTCTGCTTAGCAGCGTGATGAACCTCAGCGTCTGTCGTTGTTTCCTGCGTCTGTAAATCCTTATTAGATGTTCGTTTGTCTTATCCACTTCCCAAAAGCCGACTCTGTCAAGTAAATTCACCAAAAGTTGCCCTCTTCGCCTGACTGTCCGCAAACAACGAAAAATAACCAAACATAACTTCCTGAATGTTTCGGGCGCCGCCATTTTTATTTGCTTGATTTCCTCCTTCAAGCCTAGAGAGCAGTAGTACCGCAGATCGTCACTAGGAGGCGAGGAAACCAAGGAACCGAGATAGCGTGATGTGTAAACGGTCGTCAGAACACAGCTCGGCTTGGTTAACTGATCCAAGCTCCGACCGAGCTCGGCATGGATCGGTTTAACAAGGGTAGTGTAAATGGGGCTTATGTTTACGGCTTTCTCTTCTAGAAAAGACAAAAAATAAATAAAACATGCAACTGTGGATGCCATTAACTCTGTTTACCAACATGTTGGTACATTATTAATGCTGTTATTTAATTGCTCATTTTGTTTTTTAAAGAAACTTTTCAAAAAAGTCTAGCATCGACATTCCCACAGCAACTTCAGCTTGATCCATGGTCTGGCTCTAAATCAAACAGCATTAAGTAGCTGCTTAAGGACCTATGTGTTTTCTTCAAGTACTCTGCTTATTGGCCGACACGCATAACAAAAGCCTGTGCAGAGCAAAACAAAGGCGGTATACAGTACTATAAATTACCCATGGGTTTCCCCTCTCCGACAGGCAGATGCTGGCCAGCTGGGATTTATGCTGAAAACAGGCCGGGTTTAAACACAAAGTTAAAAAAAAGGAAGTCAGCTTCCCAAACTCATATTCCACAAACAAAAATATTAGCTTCACTACTCTTAAACTACTGATAAATAAGGAAATTTGAGGGAGCTAACGCTAACCAATGACTGTCGCTCAATCTGTGTCATAAGTCTTTAGACAAAAGATGGGGCACGCACACACATGGCATATAAAGGACATGCGCAGCACTGTATGTCTGAGAGGATAGCTGTTTTAGTTCAGGATATTAGAAGCATTTAAATCAAATATTCTATCCCTCTGTGCCCAGGTACCTGCATTTTAGAAACCAAAATGCAGGTACCTGGGTTGGAAACCAATTTTACCAGTTCTTGCCAGAAAAACAAGAAACCAACTCTATTACCTCTACCTTGTAAACAGTATAAATCAACAAGCCCAAAGTCTCTTATAATAAGCGGACGTGCCAACACTGCTGTAATCCTGGAACACAGGACAGAGTTTCAGAAGGTCCCTTTTCCCCTCTGACATCAGAATCTTTATCAAAGGTGCAATAAATCATGACTTTATGGGTTACTTGTTGTAAGATCAATATTATCAATATTGTTATATTTAATGGCCACTATTTTTGAATTGAAAAGCATAAATAAAAATTGTTTTCATCATTGCTGTGTAGAAACCTGTTTTCCTATCCTAGACATGCGGATAAATTTCCCTCAAGGATTGCCATAGGGTGGGCAGTAAGCCGGTGTTTTGTACAGAAGTGCTGGAATAATAAAAGAGTCACTCTGACCCATACAGCAACCCAAATGCCCAGCTCCAAGTCCAATATCCTTCCACTTCATGCAGTGGTGGTACTGAACACAGAAAGCTTGGTTATATTACTAATTAAAAGGTGAGGTCACACTGCAGCACTCTGTTAACAAAAAAAAGAGGGGGAAAAATGTGGATACTGGCGTCTGTTTTTGAACAATGGGAGCTGACAGTATTAAGACTACATCATAACAATTAGATGGAAGGTAAGAAGAAAACAGCACAGCCATCAACAATGTTTAATGTGGAGCTGTGTCTGCTACTGTTGTGTCGAGAAGTCTGTGTGGATGTGTAGTGAGAGCCAGGACAATGATGAAAATGGTAGATAAATATCTTTAACATTATTGGAGACAAAATTAGCTCTGCAATTATCTGTAAAGTCGCACTACTCCACGCGATTGTGCCCACCACTGTGCAAAACACTTTGTGTTGGAAACCCATCTGTTCAGATAACTTTGAATACACTGTGCTCATAGAGAAACATGGTGATTGTAGCTTCATACAGTGGTGATACAAAGTGGGGATTTATTCCACATGAGAAAAAAAAAACTGGTCAGAGTTGAAATGAAGATGAAGGGGCAATCCTGGTAGAAAATCTGCTAGAGGTCTAAAAAGTGAACCTCCACCAAGCTGAGTTGGAGGTTCACTTTCCAGGAGGACAACCATTTACATACAACCACAGTGACTAATTGACAATGGTTTTCACAGATGTCAAACTCAAGTCCTCAGAGGGCAGCTGTCCTGCTACCTTTAGATCTGTTCCGAGTTTGACACACCAGGTTTTGATCAAAAGTATAATCATGCATTAGAATAACCCACTGAAAGTCAGATACTACACCTAACTGAGAATTTGTGGCAAGAATAGAAAATTCATGTTCACAGTCAGCGTACATCCACTCTGAGCTTGAGGATTTGCATGAAGAATGGGCAAAAAAAATATGTATTTAGATGTACAGCACAAAGATGTGTGTGAAAATTAAAATAAACATTTAATTTTCTTTTAACTTTACAATTATTTGCTGTCCTCATCATACGAATCATCTATATGGTTTGACAGGCAGTTAAACGCCTCTTGAACATCAAGACTCTGAAGATAGATGACTCTTTGTCCACAGGTTTATTAACGTTGCAAGAAGGTGAAACTGTAACATACAAAATGCAATTAGCTATATGGCTGCCCCTTTAATATTTCAACAGCAATAAACAAGTCTCTTAAAGTGGAACAAATCACCCCGTTTCAACACCAACACCACTCAAAGTTCCATTATCATTTCCACATCTAATGAATCAAGTATTTCTTCATTCATTCATTCAACTACATGGTTCAACATACAAATCAGCTGAATAACACACATCAACAGTATTAATTCATCAGAAATAAATATACTTTCACAAAGTACACCATGCCCAAAATATAGAACTGGAATAGGAAATACATACCTTCAATGCTACCCAAAGGCATGGGAAGTTGCAGATGTTGCTGGCTAAACTTGGATACAAATCTTTAGTCTCTACTACACATGGCCAACAGGCTTAACCTGGGCCTACAAACATTTACTTCCTCATTACCTTGCCCTACATCCTGTGTGACAACTTCCTTTTTTTTTTTTTTTTTAGCCCTCCGTCTGCGGCCCTCCTCCGCCCGCCCTGCCATGGTTCTTTTTTTGTTTGGATTTTTGGACTCATCTTGTCTCTCCTCATGTGCACTACTGCATTGACTCCACCAGTTCTTGTGTGCTCAGCCAGATGGACTCTTCTGCTTCCCGTCTCTGATGAAAGGTGCCTGTGTCTGCATGCTGTACTGCCTGTTTCCCCGTGAGATCCAGCCACTCGCCCTGCCCGTTCTGCTGGTTCTTCGGTCCACATCGCCCTGCACCTGATCAGCTCTGGCCTCTATCACTCAGTCTAAGTCTGTCACTACCTGCATCTTCTGGTCCCCTGGCTGATGGTGTAGGCCTGCCTACACCATCAGCCAGGGGTTCTGCTTACCCGCCTCAGCTGCCACAACTCATCCTCACAATAAACCTTTTAAAACATAACTGGCTTCGGCTGAATATCGGGTTCACCAGCATTAATCATTACATCTGATGATGATTTTCAACTATTTTATTTGTCCTTTTGTTTCCTTTTTGTGTACGTAGTTCCTTAGCTTCTTTTTATCTTAATTTTGCTTTGTAGTTTAGTTAAGTTTCACTAGCCTAGTAGAGATGATTTGTTAATTGATATAAATAGTGTTAATTCAGATAAACAGCATTCTATTGTGGTGTTCTGTTAATGTCCCTTTCTTTCTGTTAATAAATTATTGAACTTGAAGAGAAGTTGTCACTCATTTATTCTATGTGTGCAGAGTTTGCCGTTAAAAGAATGCCAGTGCTCGAATCACCCTTTTAACTATTGTCCTAATATCAGCTGTTTGGGCTGATATTCACTGGAAAATACCTAATAGACAGAGAGTTATTTATTTAACATGAAATGACTTAAAACAGTACGTAATGCCACAACACCAGTAAGAAAGTGGACTAAAATTAGAACACAATACAACATCATACACCTTTCCTGTGTAAGGAAATATTCAGTGGGGGGTTCACGGTAGCAATGGACCACGCTGTGTGCATGTGTCGTTCTGATTTGAAACATTTGTTTTCATTATTACATGGTGCTCCTTCAATACGTTTGCAGGACAAATGAAAATAGTATCTTCATCAATGGAACAGAGGGCTAGAAAGATGTAGTACAACAGAACAGGTTCATGACAGAAGGAACATGTTTAGATAAATTATTTTAATCAAATCCCTGCTAAACTGTGCAGTTAGAATAAACAAATGTGTTTTTAAGATCTCACTATTTGACTAAGATTTAGGAAAATCTACTTTATACCAGTTTCATTGTTTTGCAGGGCAAAATCTAGGGCTGTTCAGATTTGGTCCCCTTCTTCTTTCACTCCAAATTAGTTTCGGGTATGCAATTTACACCAGTAGCTCAAAGTACATTTATGCTTATGTAATCCAGGAAATTAAGGATGAGAAAAAATAGAAACGTTCATTCATTTCCATGCAACCTTTCCATGCAGGGTCACAGGGAGACTGGTGTCTTTCTCCAGCGGTCTCTGGGCGAGAAGCAGGGTACACCCTGGACAGATCGGCAGTCTATACCAGGGCAACATAAGGCAAGGCAAGGCAAATTTATTTGTATAGCACAATTCAGTACAGAGACAATGCAAAGTGCTTTACATGATTAAAATACAGGAAAATAAAACAGAATATAAGCAAGTAGGAATAAAATGTAGAAACAAAATAGAACATCAATAAACAGTTGGACTAAAAAAGTTGAACTAATGCTGTTTCAGTAGAACAGTTTAACTAGAACAGTCAAAAACAGTCCTAAACAAATGTGTTTTTAATCTTGATTTAAAAGAACTCAGGTTTTCCGCACTTTTACAGTTTTCTGGAAGTTTGTTCCACATAAGTGGAGCGTAGGACCTAAATGCTGCTTCTCCTTGTTTAGTTCTGGTTCTAGGTACGCAGAGAAGGCTGGAGCCAGAAGACCTTAGTGCTCTGGATGATTGATACACTGATAACAAGTCTGTGATGTATGTATAAAGACATACAAGACAAACAACCATGTACACACACACTCACACATATTCATACCTGGCCCTTATGTACATAACAGACAGCGGGAGTTGTTTGATGATGAACCAAGGGAGCTTCAGCTCCTTAGTGATACATGTTGGGCTTGTAGGCACATAGCATGTATCAATTCTAAACTTATATTTCTAGAACACCTAGACAACCACGAAGACAAATACAGCTTGGTACAGTCCATAATAGTCACTGAGATATATATATATATATATATATATATATATATATATATATATATATATATATATATATATATATATATATATTTATGTAAATAAATGTCTCTCATATGTTGCCACCCCAGACAACTTCTTGCCCCTCCCTTGCCACCCCATACATATTTTTTCTAGATCTGCCCCTATTCACAGGAATTATTCTACATTGCAACTTATAAACATAGAACAACATTTCTGTCACTTTATAAACTTCTTGGTTTCCTTGAACACACACAAACTTGTAGATCCCTAAATAGGCAATTTTACTATATCCTTTAGATTATTTTTGAATCTAATGAATGCCAAATGGACAAGCAGACAGCAGGTTTGAATGAGTAACGTGGCCAGCTGGTATCAATATACAATAGCTGACAAATCTGATTTATCATACTAGTCAACACCTGTGACCCTCAGTGCCTCATCAACAAAATCACAAATAGACTGGCTATTTAAAAGCTCTCTATTACTTAGTGACCCACTAAAAATATGGTTTGAGAGAGGAAACAGTAAAACGAGATCAGAGCAAGCTGTTCACTTGTACTTAAGGATTATTTTCCTGGAGAGTAATTCATCACTGTGGATCATCTATGATCTGTTTATAAACCACATCTGCTCAGGATACTATTAATAGGAAGCTAACATGCCCACAGACACCCACTTAAGCTGATATCAGACAAAGCCTCCACTGAAGTGTTTTATTTCTACCATTACTGCATGCTTTACTTTGAAGCGATGGCTGTAAAATTATTAAAACATAAATTTGTTTTAAGATTTATTCAAGTTTGCTTTATTTTCATGTTTACTTTATTTTCTTTAGTTCAGTGTCTTAAGGCTTCATGTCATGTTCACAGAAAAAAACAAAATAAATTAGGAATATCCAACATGTTTCTGGTACTGGTTTTCAAAAAGGTGGCAAATTTACAGAGCAGGCAGGCAGCCACTTCTTATTAGATGGCCCAGTCTAAAGAATTTCAAGCATTAAAATAAAACTAGTATATGTCATGGTCAGTGGCGGCTGGTGCTAAAAAAACTGAGGGGGGCGCACACAAGCAAACAAATGAAAAACAAACAAAACAAATCTTAAAAAATAGCACTATTTGAAAATGAATTTTGCCCTCCTTTCCTTCTGCCCAGCAAATTTCTCAATTATATTCTTGTTAAAGTCAGTCATCTCTGTGACTAGTCTTTTCTCCATTGACGACATGGCCAATGCATTCAGCCTGTCCTGAGTCATTGAGTTTCTCAGAAAAGTCTTGATTCTTTTCAGAGTTGAAAAGCACCTTTCAGCTTCTGCTGTGGTCATGGGTGTGGTGATGAAGATCTTCAAGAGCGTGACAGTTTCTGAAAAGACTTCTTCTAGATTGTTTTCCTGATTTTAATAACATTTGCTGCCATTTTTTAAGGCTGTGTTATGAAATGTGTTACTGCATTTTTGTGGGACAAGATTATAAACCAAATGTTTTATTCCCCATAAACTTCAGTATAACTTAAATAATAAAATATCTTGCTGACAAACATATCAACATACCTACACAGCATAGACACAACTAAAGGTATTTCTAACTACAAAGCACATCTTCCTAATATATTAAATAACATTACTAGAAACCAGTGTAACAGTGATTTTCCACAACAACTCACCTCTGCAGCAATCCTTTCATTGTCTTCTACACTGAGTGTCCGACGCTTCTTCACTGGCTGACTACTACCTACACTGGTTTGTCCAACCATGGAGTGGAGAGATCACTTGCCTGCTGCTGAATTTGTAAATTAAGACGATCCGGTCCAAGCTCCTTTATCCTGTTTTCTTCAAGTGAATGCTTTGTAAAAGCATTTTTTTGTAAAGACAAAACAGAATTTTCTCTCATTTTGAAACTACTCCACTTTGCAAGCATAACCGTGAATCAACCTAACGAACTGCAGCTGCGCTGAGTCGAATCAGGGATTGTCCAATCACACAATGTTTTTAAAAAAATTAGCCAGTACTGACACTCTACCAGTAATGACACAACAGAATGGGTGTGTCCGGGACGCAGAGCCCTGCGCCCCTATGCAAAACCCTAGATAACCAATTAAAAGTCAGCCTCAGATCATGTGCTTGCCCAAGTTGCTGCGCCTACATTCATTCTCATTAGACCGGCGCCCTGCACATAGGAAAGTGTGCACAATGTCAGCAATTAAATAGAATTATGTATTTACTATTTTAATAAGTTCTAACATGTCTATTGGACACAGTATGAATAAATACATTTTTAAGTACTTTGCCGTTCAGAAATCATTATCTAAACAATTTAAAGGGGGCGGCGCCCGAGCGCCCCCTACTGGCCAGCCACCACTGGTCATGGTATTTTTCTGGGATGAACCCGGACACAGCACGCACACACAGAGCTAGTTCTTTAAAGTGAGTTTATTGAACAGTGTGGATGATGGATGACCAGAGGAACCAGAGTCTTTTAACAGACGGAGATGTAGGGTGCAGAAGCTGGCCGACAGGAGTAGAGCGGAGAGTCTGACCAGGAAGGAACACTGGAGCCGAAGACTTGAGACCAGGACGGAACACAGGTGCCGAGAACTTGAGACCAGGGCGGCTCACCAGGAGTTGAGAACTTGAGACCAGGACGGAACCCAGCAGCCGAGAACTTGAAACCAGGACGGAACACCAGGAGTTGAGAACTTGAGACCAGGACAGCTCACCAGGAGTTGAGAACTTGAGACCAGGACGGAACCCAGCAGCCGAGAACTTGAAACCAGAACGGAGCACAGGAGCCGAAGACAGAGACCACAGCGGAATACCGGAGCCGGCGAACCCTAAACTGCGGGCTGAGTAGGAACAGAGTCTCTGGCTGTGACTTAGCTGGAGCAGTGATTCTGGCTGAGGCTGGGCTGGAACGGAGTCTCTGGCTGTGACTAGCTGGAACAGAGTCTTGGGCTGAGGCTGGGCTGGAACAGAGTCTCTGGCCGAGGGTGAGCTGGAACAGAGCTGAAGTAGAGTCTTTTGGCAGTGATTAAGCAAAAATAGAGCTGAGCTAAGTTTTCTGGCTGACAGAGCAAAAATAGAGCTAACACAGGATTTCTTGCTGAGACTGAGCAGGAGTTGAACACTACGGACCGGCAACGAGAACAGAATGAGGTGGGTATATATAGAGGTGACAACAGGTGGAAACAAATCAGTGATAATTGCAGCCTGACAGGTGGAACCAATCAGGCTGCGCAGGGAAGAGAGAGAGGAAGGGAGGCTCAGCATGCAGCCTACAACTGCATCCTGACAGTATAGGCAAGAAAAATAACTTGAATACAGGGTTATCAGAATTCTCCTAAAACAAAGAATCATCCCGTGCTTGATGATTATTAAATTGTGTGTCCTGTTTTAGACCAAAGTGAGTCAGACTTTGTCCTATATTTTCCATTTGTCTAAAATGCAGCATTATCTTTCCCACAAGTTGTATTAAAATATTGATTGATTAGTTGTCATCTAACACAGAAGTGACTTTGTAATATAGTTAAGATAGGATAGGATAGAATTTTTTCAGTAAGAAACATTAATATCTTTACCAGGCTCCTGCCAGAGTTACAACTGATAAGTAAGCTGGGAAAAACTTCAGCCATCAGTGGCATCATTGAGATGACAGGAAGAATTTGCTCATGTACAATGTTCAGTACCAATTAGAGTTTGTAGCTATAAAGTTTTATTTCAGTTAATCTTAATGTTCAGCAGCTCTGCGAGAGCAGCCCAAATTATTCTCTGCCAGTCTACCTGAGATCATGACTGAGTTTAAAGCTTGCACTCCTCACTGCCAGGTTGTTACCTGCTGTGATGCCATTCTCTGCACTGACTGTGCTCATTGGCTTCTCTGGAGGAGCAGCGGCTCACCCCAGCTGCTCTCAGTCTGAAAGGCAGACAGCTGCTGCCTCCTACACAGTGGATGGATCAGTGGCGGTGAAAATATTTTTGACACTGAGTCTCTTCAGAGACTAAACTTAACCCCTTAAGCCAAGACGGTTTCAAGAGCAATTTTAGCCTCAAATTTTAGCCTCAAATTACATATATGATTTACAGCTCCAAAGTCATAAAGTGGAAATGCAAATGTTAATTTTTGTATGACACAAAGGCATTAAAAAATATTTTTCAGGTGGAACCACTATTGCAATTGTCACCATGTCTGATTTATAGGTGATTAAATAAAGAAAAAATTCTAAATTTTTGTGCCTCGCCTAAAGTTTTCCCAAAATAAACACTGCAAAACTACATGAAAACCCCTTTAAAAATATAAGAAAAGCTTCGGACTTTATAGATCCACATCTTGACTATAACTGCAACAAATGTGGACTGAATCAGTTAAAGCATATTTGTTCCACAAAGGTTTCAGTGGTCAGTGTGCCAGGCTGTGTGCCAGGCTGTGATTTTGGCACAAAATGGGCCCAAACTGTGCCAAATGTGCCCCCCCCCCCAAAAAAGGGAATCTGGTTAAATAAAAGTGCATATGTCCATTGTAGGACACCTTCTGCATATGTCAAAGCCTTTTGACATGAGCTTTACCCTGTGTTACATTAAATGTACCGTTATGCAAAGCATAACATCAATAGAATGAATAGAAAATGAGATGACTTGTATAATTTTGTCTCCAAACAAAGGTATTTTATTGAAAATAAGAATTATAAATCCCAAACTGTCTTAAAATGTACAAAAATGTAAATGTAGGTACAAGTGGCTCAGTGTCAGGCTCACCTGGGCTGTGCCACATGTCCTCATTGTCATCAGGCAGAGGTGTAGCCTTACTAACCTGCTTTGAAGCTTTTTTCCATCTTTTTCTTGGTCTGGATGACCTACCCCTTTGTCTTGGGGCAGACGGAACCTTGCGCTCCCCAGGTCTTGAGGCTGACCGTAGCCTGGAAGCTGGTTGATACGACTCATCTTCTTCACCATTGCAGCTGTAGAACAAGAATATATGTTGAAGAATACATTTTATCTAAATATCACAATAAAGATGAAGTTGCATCTGACACTACCTTATAAAAAAATCAATTCTAACACAGTTATGACACATCTGGTTTATAACTGCAGATCTTTGCACAATAGACATCTCACCTTGATGAAGATAAAGGCCTTGCTGAAGTGGCAAGGGGCAGGGTCTGCTGTGTTCCAGATGGTCCTGTGATGTCCTCCTAGCTGTGAAAATATAGAAAAAGTAGTTTATTACAAGGTTTTCTGATTGTAACAAATAAATTATATATCATAGCTAGATAACATAAAAATGTTGTAAGGCTGTGGATAATGTAAAAGCTTTATAACATTCCTTGAATCAATGCCACATACAGTACATGTGGTTCTTTTATTCTGGAGGTGGGGGTTGGTGAGGGAGGGAATTCATAGTAGTTTTCTAATTACAAGATACTCTTTCTGACTGTACCACAAAATAGCCAGAAAAAAATAAAAAAATATATGTTGCTATGCTGCAACAGTAATGTGTATTGGAATTCAATGCAAAGATTTTCTGATTACAAAATCAACATTATTTCCTACTGTATTCGTGTGCCCTCTTTCTGAAATAGCAGACACGCAATGTAAATATGCTGTAAATGAAAAGTTACAGTGCAACGTACTCTCGAACCGGGTTTCTCAAAAGCATTTCCTCATCTTCTTCCACTTCAAAATCTAAACTGCTGTTTGACGATTCTTCGACTTCTCCATCACTGGTCAGCCAAATTTCCTCCAAAGCTTCTCAAACAGTAATTTTCTTCTGTGCCATTATTATATTTGATGATCACAAGAGAAAGGAAACCACCAATAAGATTCAGAATCAGAATCAGACATACTTTAATAATCCCAGAGGGAAATTGTTGTTTCAGTACCATCAACATTACATAAACATCACAAACATTTCAGGGGGAGACGGTTTACTGAGGCCTTGCTGCCAAGGACAAATTCTGTCCAACAGGCGCTGCCCTTTATCTGTAGAAGGAAGATTGCAACACATGGGGGAAAAAGGAGGAGGGAGAAAAAAAAGGCAGAAGTTTGACTATTTATGCTCTCACTAATAAAGAGTCAAACAACCGACAAAAAAAACCAAAAAAAAACAGCGGAGCAATCTGCGCTTGCGGCCATGCGTAAACAATCTGAGTTCAATACAGCTGAGTTTACAGATTTTAGGCACGGAGCATTTCTATGTTACACACGGAAATTGCGTCACCGGAAATGGTCAGACAATGACCTCCAACCCCTTGTTGGAAAGGTAAGAGCCTCTAGTTTCCGACAACACCAGCCATGACAAAAAACGTAACAAAAAACAGCTGCGTACTCTTGCATATTTCAGTCACAATCCGACATGTCGGGTGAATCTTTAAATCAAATTTGTTTACGCTACTGTAAAAAAAAAAAGGATTTATAAAACATTTTATTTTGCGACTTGTTTTGAAACATTAAAGCACCTTCTTGAAAGGCATATGGGTGAAAAAAATGGCACCGTGTTTGACCCATATCTCAAAAATAGCTAAAAATGAACATATGCCTGCTTGACCCGAGCTCGGGCTAATTTTTTGGTTTGACCCACTCCTTTCATGGCGGTCCTTAATATTTATGTCTTTACCCTTCAGTTTATCTGAACTACATCGGAGAAAAACCTTTTTTCTCCTAACCCTTGACTAATCACTGAGAAGCAGTGGGTTCATGTCAAAACTCCGCTTGAGTCCACTCGGTTTGACCCTGCTCTTGAGCAGGGCTGGGGAATCACGGGCTAGTCCTGAATAAAACTGTTGCTGATATGGTAAATGAACTGAACTTATATAGCGCTTTTCCAGTCATGCTGACCACCCAAAGCGCTGTACACTATAGCCATATTCACCCAATCACTCTCATTAACGCGCACACATTCATACACCGAGACGCAGCTCGGTAGGCAACTTGGGGTTAAGTGCCTTGCCCAGGGGCACATAGACATGTTGCAAGGGGAAGCTGGAATCGAACCCACAATCTTCTGATTGCCAGACGACTACTCAACCCATCAAGCCACAGTCGCCGCGCCTGCTTGCAAAGCAGGCACGGAGTAGAGCGCACTAAACCAAGGTTGTGGAAATGTGACTTTAGATGTCTGTTTGGAGAAGGAGACAGAACACAGGTGTGATAGGTGTTGCCATGGACACCTTCCCCATGGCAGGGCTTTGGGGAACCAACAAAAGATGGAATTTGATGAAGAGGAAATTGCATTACAATTAATAGACAATTTGTCTTGTCCATCTAAGGAAAATTTGTAAACAAGAAATATGGATTTTGGTTTGGATTAAAAATATTGCTCTGTATCATACTAACATAGTCTAAAGTCCTATACAATAAAAGCAAAAATATAAGGTGAAATGATTCAAAGTAAAAGTGGGAAAAGTCAGATTTAACACACTATAAAAAAGTAAATTCATGGGTTCAGAGGAAGTGGGTAAAGTGGGAAGCAAAACCTTAGTTGATGGGGCTCCACAGCACAGCGGCAAAATCAATTTGACTGGTGATGCTTCTGCTGTGAATGAGAGGCAAAGAGGATGGTGCAAGTGAGTGGAGAAGGCAGAGGAGAAGGAGAACAGGATGACTGAACAAGGATGAAGGTGTGATGTTAATAGAAGTGTGGCAATAAAAAAGAGAATATGGAAGGAAAGACAGAGAGAATGAAGAAAGAGGTCAGACTGGGGACAAAACAGAGAGAATGGGGGTACGGGGATAATACAATGTAGCATGCATATACAGACAGTGTTTTCTTGCTGATATGAATGGGTCCAACTTTGAATTATACAACCAAAAGATAATAAAATGTCCTATATAGACAATGTGTTCATACTATATGAGGTGCAATTTCAAAACAGAGTAATAGTATATTGCAGGAAAAAAATAGGACCATCTTGTATGGCTATATAACTGGAATGAGCTAGTTAACAAACCAGAGTGTTCATTTCATTTTTTTTGTTCCACTTATTAAATAAACACAAAAAAAGAATTGAGGGTGTTGCTTTAACATAGTTGCTTCAACACATTGAGCTCTATATTACCTTGTGGAGGGACTTCAGAGCAATGTTTTAATGTGTCCACTTTTTTGCTGACTTTGATGTTAATGCATTCACTGCTGTGGATGTACATTTACACCAAACAGATTGAGTTAAGCATACTTATTACCTTTTCTGGTTGTAAGAAACTGTCATGATTTAGGTTTTTGTTGGTTTGTTTTTAGACTTTCTGAACTGATTTTCCACTCCTTTCAGCAACCACTCACCATCCAATCAGCTCAGTCACCTCCCAGCCACCACTCAGCACCAGATCACCAACACCTGCTGCAACTAATTAGTGACTAATTAGTCACTCTGCCTAAAAATTGCGGCCTCATCCAACCACTCCCTGCCAGAATGTCTCGTCTTGTCTTACTGCCTACATGTTTTATTCTCCAGTGTCTCCGCGTTGTTTTGCTTGTTTATTCCTTGGACTCTGATCTCGCCCAGCCCTCTCAAGTTTGTGTAACTAGTGCTTGTGTGCTCCGCCTGCTTAAAGGTCTTTTGCTATCTAGAGTTTTTACTAAAGATTTTACTATCTAGGTGGGCTGCAAAGGAGCTGCTTTGCCTTGCTAAAGTATACATAACCTGTGAACATTTTAACGTCATTTTAAAGCTTCAAGCTTTATTGTCATTTACATGCCTTTTTTGTACAAAAATAATATGGAGCACGGCATAATTATACCATGGGGAAACATTATACATGATTAAAAAACATAAAAGATGGTGTTTAATAGTACAATAATATTTATTAAGATTTAAGTTAATTGATTTAGGGACTGATTACATCATTGCTTTCACATCTTCCATCCGGTACTCCGTGCTCCTGGAGTACGGGGCGACAGTGGCGCAGAGGTTAGGGAGTTCATCCTGCAATTGGAGGGTTGCCGGTTCCATCCCCCGCTCTGTCGTTGTGTCCCTGAGCAAGACACTTCACCTGCATTGCCTGCTGGCGGTGGTCAGAAGTGGTCAGAGTGGCCGGTGCATGGCATGGCACGGCAGCCTCTGTCAGTCTGCCCCAGGGCAGCTGTAGCTACTAACATAGCTCACCACCTTCAAGGTGTGAATGTGTGTGTGAATGGGAGAATGACTAAACTGTAATGTGAAGCGCTTTGGAGGTTGTCAAGGCTATTTAAAGCGCTATACAAGTACAAGCCATTTACCCCCCACAGCACCCCCCGAGAGTTATGGTCGAATGCCACACATGTAGACTGGTTGGGCAAACTCCCATGCACCCTCCAGGATCCTGCTGAGGGTGTAGAGCTGATCCAGTGTTCCGCAGCAAGGACGAAAACCACACTGCTCTTCCTGAGGCAGTGTGGTTATCCACACAACTATCCAACTGACCCTCCTTTCTAGTGTGATTCCAGTGTGAGTGTGATTCCTCTAGTGGCCCCAGTCTGCCAATCCAGGGGAACTGCTCCCGATGTCCACGCAATATTGCAGAGGACATCCAGAGCCTTAAGATACTCAGGGCGAATCTCATCCACGGGGGGCCTTGGATGAAGCTTTTTAACCACCTCGGTTAAAAAGCTTTTTAACCACCTCGGTGACCTCAGCACCAGAGTCCCTCTGCTTCCTCAATGGAAGACATGTTGGTTGGATTAAGGAGGTCTTCGAAGTGTTCCGCCCACCGACACACAATGTCCCGAGTCGAGGTCAGCAGCACCATGCCCACTATAAACAGTGTTGGTACTGCACTCCTTCCCCCTCCTGAGATGGCGGATAGTGGACCAGAAGCTTCGAAGCCATAAGGAAGTCTTTCTCCATGGCCTCTCCGGACTCTTCCATGAGTTTTTGCCTCAGCGACCAGCCGAGCCGCCTGCCGCTTTGACTGCCGGTACACATCAGCTGCTTCCGGAGTCCCACAGGCCAATAAAGGCCGATAGGACTCCTTCAGCTTGACAGCTTC
Source organism: Fundulus diaphanus (assembly GCA_037039145.1). Classification (NCBI taxonomy): domain Eukaryota; kingdom Metazoa; phylum Chordata; class Actinopteri; order Cyprinodontiformes; family Fundulidae; genus Fundulus; species Fundulus diaphanus. The sequence continues at coordinate 34,038,375 of CM073124.1, forward strand.
CCTCACCGCTGGTGTCTACCAGTGTGTTCGAGGGTTGCTGCCGTGACATGCACGACAACCTTGCGGCCACGGCTCTGACTAGCCGCCTCGACAATAGAGGCACGGAACATGGTCCACTCAGACTCAATGTCCCCCACCTCCCTCGGAACGTGTTCAGAGCTCTCACGGAGGTGGGAGTTAAAGCTCCGTCTCACAGGGGACTCTGCCAGACGTTCCCAGCAAACCCTCATAATACGTTTGGGCCTACCAGGTGACCGGCTTCCTCCCCTGCTATCGGAGCCAGCTCACCACCGGGTAGTGGTCGGTGGAGAGCTCCGCCCCTCTCTTCACCCGAGTGTCCAAGGCATGCAGCCGCAGGTCAGATGAAACAACAACAAAGTCAATGATTGAACTACGGCCTAGGGTTTCCTGGTGCCAAGAGCACATATGGACACCCTTATGCTTGAACATAGTGTTCGTTATGGACAATCCATGACGAGCACAGAAGTCCAACAACAGAACACCACTGGAGTTCAGATCAGGTGGGCCATTCCTCCCAACCACGCCCCTCCAGGTTTCACTGTCATTGCCCACGTGAGCGTTGAAGTCCCCAAGAAGAACGAGGGAGTCCCCAGGAGGGGCACTCTCCAGTACCCCTTACAAGGACTCCAAAAAGGGTGGGTAATCCGAACTGCTGTTTGGCGCATAAGCACAAACAACAGTCAGAACCCGTCCCCCCACACGTATGCGGAGGGAGGCTACCCTCTCGTTCACCGGGGTAAACCCCAACGTACAGGCACCAAGATGAGGGGCAACAATAATGCCTACTCCTGCTTGGCATCTCTCACCAGGGGCAACTCCAGAGTGGAAGAATGTCCAGCCCCCCTCAAGGAGACTTGTTCCAGAGCCAGAGTCATGCGTCGAGGTAAGTCCGACTATCTCTAGTCGGAACCTCTCAACCTTGCGCACTAGCTCAGGCTCCTTCCCCACCAGAGAGGTGACATTCCACATCCCAAGAGCCAGCTTCTGCAGCTGAGGATCGGAATGCCAAGGTCCCCGCCCTCGACTGCCACCCATTGTACAATTCAGCCGACCCCTTAGCCCCTCCGACAGGTGGTGAGCCCATTGGAAGGGGGGCCCATGTTTCCTCTTCGGGATTTGCCCGGCCGGGCTCCATGGGCAAAAGCCCGGCCACCAAGTGGTCGCCAACGTGCTCCACCTCCAGGCCTGGCTCCAGAGTGGAGCCCTGGTGACCCGCGTCCTGGCGAGGGAACATGACGTCCATTAATCGTACTCATCATAAGGGGATTTTGGGCTGCTCATTGTCTGGTCAGCAAATCTGAAAGGACTCAAAACGAAAGCCACTGACCTTTTCATGAGGTTGAAGTCCAACCATTAAACAATACTGCAAAATTTTCAGTGATGATATCATAGGCATTGGTTGTTTGTACCTGTGATACTTTTTTGGTTGGTTTTGCTGTTTTTTCTACATATTTTTCTGCAGGTGTAGAAGCAGACTCTGTGGGTGTTATCTTGCAATCTCTTTTTCCTCTACTCTATTTTTGTCACCTTTTCTCCCTTGTGGCATCTTGTCTCATCTTTTATCTTCCTTTCTTTCTGTTTTACCTTTCCATTTACCAAATGTGTTGGTAAAAAGTTGCATGTGGCTATACAAGGTGAAAGACCTAGGGTTTCAGGTCCTCTGAAGGTTACTTTAGCCTAGGGAAGTGGATTTCTGAGCCCCTTATTCTATGCAAGTGAGAATATTGTTAAGATACCGCACCCTGTCGGTGGTGAAATACCCATGGTGGACCCAGCTCTTTTTAACCTTCAGGCGGCCGAACCACAACCATTTTTGGTTCGGACACAAATGGTTGAAGCCGGAGTAATACAAGATGGATTCCTGTATGTTTGTATATTTCAGTAAAAGTTTTTCCCTTACTTTTAGATATATTTTGTCAGGGTTCTCTGTTTTCCGTGCTCTAACTCTGCTTCACAGGTGGCTGCAGTTGATGGGTGGGCGTGGCCCACACCTGCGACTCATCAAAGAACCTTCGTCTCGGGCTTTAAAAGGAGTACACAGACAGCTGGAAGACGCCAGAGTGTTACCCCGTCGTCGTATGTCTAGGCCACTGATCTGTCTCCCGTGCTTCGTACCTGTGAGTATTTGGAAACCCTGTTTTTGGACTAATCCTGTCTCCTGTTATTCTCCAGTTTGTCGTGTTTGGATTTACTCACCTGTGTTGGCGTTGTGCTCAGTGAACCAGTCATCCGAATCCCCACCGCTCTGATTTTGCTCTTGCATCTCCACTCATACTCCCTTGGTTGTACCAAGCATGGTCTCTGGTAATCACAGAGAGTTGCTCTCTTTTTTTTTTGTGTTCCCCGTTAAACACTCCCCGGATTAGCCTGGCTAACAATTCATAATCCGCATCTTAATTGGGCGGAGTCCCGTTTAGAGTCTTGGTCCCCTGGCTGCCATTCTCGCTGTCTGCTATCTGCTCAGCCAGTCTCCCATCCCTCTAATTCATCTCCTGAATTAGAGGACTCCATTCACCTCAGCCGAGTACCTGAACTTTACCATGATTTGCGCTTGGTTTTTAGTAAAAGTAAAGCCTGTTCGCTTCCTCCGCATCGCCCTTACGATTGCGCTATTGACTTGCTACCGGGAGCCCCTTTACCCACCAGCCGCCTCTATAACATCTCGAGGTCTGAACGTCAGGCACTTGAGAAATATATTGGAGAGTCTCTGTCGGCAGGGTTAATTTGCCCTTCCTCCTCTCCATTGGGCGCTGGCATTTTCTTCGTGGGAAAATAGGATGGATCACTCCGTCCGTGTATCGACTACCGAGGGCTTAACCAGATCACTGTAAAGAATAAATACCCGCTTCCCCTGTTGTCCTCTGCTCTAGAACCAGTCCAGAATGCGGTCATATTTACCAAGCTTGACCTGCGCAACGCTTACCATCTGGTCCGAGTCCGCAAGGGGGATGAGTGGAAGACGGCTTTCAAAACCCCACTTGGTCACCTCAAGTATCTGGTCATGCCTTTTGGTCTGTGTAACGCTCCATCCGTATTTCAGGCTTTAGTGAATTATGTCCTGCGCGACTTTTTGAACGTCTTCGTTTTTGTCTATCTAGATGATATCTTGATTTATTCTAGTGATCCTGTCCAGCATCAACAACATGTCCGCCTAGTCCTCCAACGCCTGCTAGAAAACCGTCTGTTTGTCAAGGCTGAAAAATGTGAATTTCACAAGGACTCAGTCTCTTTCCTCTGTCTAATTCTTGAAGGAGGACAGGTCAGATCAGATTCAGATAAGATCAAAGCCGTAGTGGAGTGGCCGACTCCTGACTCCAGAAAACAGCTTCAGAGGTTCTTAGGGTTCGCCAACTTTTACAGACGATTCATAAAGAACTATACTCAGATCGCGTCCCCTCTGCATGCCCTGACCTCTCCTAAAGTTCCCTTTATTTGGAGCTCTGAGGCTGAAGCCTCGTTTTCTGAACTTAAGACTAGGTTCTCGCAAGCCCCCATTCTGATACATCCCGACCCAGCCCAGCAGTTTACCTTAGAAATAGACGCATCCGATACGGGGGTAGGTGCTGTGTTGTCCCAACAGTCAGACTCAGATCACAAACTACATCCATGTGCCTTTTTCTCACATCGGCTGTCTCCAGCCGAACATGATTATGACTTGGGAGACCGTGAGCTACTAGCCATTAAATTAGCATTAGAGGAGTGGCGACACTGGCTGGAGGGGTCCGAGCAGCCCATTGTTATCTGGACCGACCACAAGAACCTCGCTTACCTGCAGTCTGCCCGACGTCTTAACCCCCGTCAAGCCCGCTGGTTGCTCTTCTTCTCTACATTCAACCTCTCCATAACTTATCGCCCCGGCTCCAGAAATGTCAAGCCTGACACCCTTTCCCGGTAGTTTGCACCTCAAGAACATGAGAGCGAACCAGTGCCTATTCTGCCACCTACATGTACCTTTGGAGCCCTCCGGTGGAACCTGGAGGATCGTATCAACCAAGCGTTACTGTTAGATCCGGATCCAGGCACTGGCCCCGCTGGATTTATTTATGTCCCGAAGTCTGTCCGTCCTGAAGTTCTGCGTTGGTGTCATGACAAGTTTTCCGCTCACCCTGGAATATACAGAACCCAGTCCCAGGTGTCCCGTCGTTTCTGGTGGCCGTCCTGGACCAAAGACGTACGCGAAATTGTTTGTGCCTTTTCCGTCTGTGCTCAGAATAAGCCATCCAATCAGCCTCCCTCCGATTTGCTTAACCCACTTCCTATTCCGAAACGCCCCTGGTCCCACATTGCGCTGGATTTCATCACTGGACTTGCGTCATCACAAAGGATGACCACCATATTGACTGTTGTAGACCGGTTCTCTAAATCCTGCCATCTCATCCCTATCCGTAAACTGCCCAACGCTCTGCAAACCGCCCAACTTCTCATTAAAAGGAGTACACAGACAGCTGGAAGACGCCAGAGTTTTACCCCGTCGTGGTATGCCTAGGCCACTGATCTGTCTCCCGTGCTTCGTACCTGTGAGTTTTTGGAAACCCTGTTTTTGGACTAATTCTGTCTCCTGTTATTCTCCAGTTTGTCGTGTTTGGATTTACTTACCTGTGTTGGCGTCGTGCTCAGTGAACCAGTCATCCGAATCTCCGCCGCTCAGATTTTGCTCTGGCATCTCCACTCATACTCCCTTGGTGGTACCAAACCTCCTTCCTGGATTCACCTGGTTTATCAGCTACACTCCGGTTCTTCCAGCTGCTCCTCCTGCCTGCCGTCACAGTGGTGCTGTCCGGGCCTCTCGTCTGCATTCCATCTGCCAGCCCTCCTGTCACTCAGCCACCAGTTACCATCAGCGAGTTACGGTCACAGAGTCACTTTTTCACTCATCCCCCCCGGACAGGTCTCCCCAACCAAACGGTAAGCGGCGCAGCTTCTGGAACATTTCCCCCTGGTTTGATCCTTAGTAAACAGATCCTCTTTCTTCCCGCAGTCGTTCCAGCTCTGACGTTCAGACCTCGCCTGTCGCACACAGCATGTGCTTCCCCTTTGTTGAGCTTTAAAATAAACATCTTAAAACTGTTCCTGTTTCCATCTGTGTCTGCATGTGGGCCAAACACTTAAAAACCATGACATATTTAAGTCACTGTCATGTGCTTCATTCATCAGTAAAGATTATGGTCCAAAAACAGACGTATAAAAAATGAGAGAAAAGATTGAGTTTCCTACTTTATATGTGCCCGCTACTGCTTTGTGTATTGAACAGGTGCTAAGAATCATAACTGTAATAGAGCTTTTTATAAGGTTTTCTGCCTCTGGTGGTATTTGTGATAGCCTTGAATCCAGTAAAATCTAGTTTTGTGCTAGAACGGTTAATCATGAAATATTTTTGTGCAGAATATATCCAAATCTTTTTTTGATGGGTGTGAGGTCTTCATCTTTGTTCAGACAGTGGCGTTTTTTTCACACTGGGGAAAAAAATACTTTAAAACTTCCCTGAATTAGAGTTGTAATGGTCTAAAAATAATGCAGATCTAATTATTTAACCAAACTAATGAATTAAAAAGCCTTTCAACTGGTTGGAACGACAGGCGGTGATTGAATGAGGAAATATAAAATAATGAATGTTACTCTGCCTGGAAAATAGTTTATATATAAAAATGATCATCTAAATCAATAATTTACCCAGACCTAAAACTAAATCCATTTGAAGTAACGGTGTGCCAGTGTATTTCAGTGCATTCCCTCAGCCACCGTATCCTTATTGTATTATGACGGGTGCTACCTCCAGAATGGAACTCCTTATTTTCCCATTGCATCTGACAGCCTCAGCCAAGAGGCTGCTATTTTTATAAAAGAGTGGGTGACTGTTGAGATAATAAATGAGCACACACATAAATACATGCACACGTATTCACTCATTCAAAATACACAAAATATGCAAGCGAAACATACATTTGAATGAAGACAAATGCATTAAACAGTTTAAGTCAATCATACTGCAATAGACATACTCAAAATGTCACTTGTGAAATTTTTGTTTTAAGACTCTGGGCTTTTGTTTTGTTCATAGAAAATGTCCAAATACATATTTCAAACATTGACACTTTACCCATATACTGTACCTGCACACTTATAGAACTATTGTTAGTTGCATTATTCTTTATTAAACTTGTCTAGGAAATAAAATATCACCTGACAAGATAAGACAGCTAGATATCACTGTTTATCTATGGTTGTTAAAGACATATATTCTTGCACATGAAAACAAAAAGGGAAAGAAAGGTGAAACAACATAGTAAGACACTGCAGTTTCATCTTTTTCCAGTGTCTAACACCTTTATTTCCCATACTAGTTGTTGATTCTGGCTAATATTGTCAGCAATAGCTCTCAAACCTATAGACTGTATATTGGGATTGTCTTGCAGCCTAATTGGAGCCTCCCACTGACATCAGTATAATATATAGCTATTGACCAGTAGAGTCAAATGCATCAGCTATTGTGTTTGTTGCTAAATGTCTCATTTATATCCCACCTCTAAAGCCAAAGCAGTTTGCCGGATTGGGCCTCTACTGACTGTTCAGTAGAGCTAATGACTCCCTCAGGGTTGGAACTGTGAATCAATCGTTAGGGATACAGATTTCAAATACATTTATTTTAAATGTTATGCAAAATTTGGCACACTTATGGGGTAAGTTTCCTCTTCTTTCATTTTAGTGATAATTGAGCTGCAAAACTTTCATCTGCACGTTTCTAAAATCAAGAAATTAACAAATTACCTTTTTATCAAACTAGAATATTGAGATAAAGATATACTTCTGATAAAAGCATGATATTAGATCTAATGGCACATAGTTATACATCTTTTTTAAGCAGTTATATTCCACCTAAATACTTTAGCAAGATTTTGTACAATCAGATGTGATAGTGAAAGGTTATCCAATCAGATTGGTAAATAATTGTATGAGTTTGTAATTTTGTCCCTGACATTGAGAGATTCTGTGATACTAATGCATTGTGCTCCTGCTAACTGTCTTTCACCCCATTCTCTTTATTGGTGTGACATTGAAACTGGCTGCTTACCCCCTGATCAAAGTTACCTTCATTTGTCTCAATTAGGAGAGACAGATTTTGCTTTTCACATGTCCACTTCAATTAGCTGATTTTGTTACATTGCTCGAGGGTTTACGTCAAAGATCGGTTCCTGTATGTGTGTGTCGACTAGTATAATGTGGGGTAGAAACTCAAGAGGAGGGAAATTATTTTTTTTACCTTTTTCTACACAGGGATATTACTAAAACCTGAAAACTGGGCATCCTGAAGCAAAATAAATTGGGTCCCAAAGTTCCTTTTACACATTTTTTGCTCAAGTGACCTCAGGTTGCAAGTTTAATTTATGGGAAATGTAAGTAGGATAATAGTGTATCAGTGTGCTAAATGCAAATTCAGTAGCAAGCATACTTATGTTTGTTCACATATCGACAGTGATTTCTTAGTGTTACACAGTAGGTTTACTGATTTAAAAAAACAGAAGGGGTTGATGCATCAGAGTTGTAGATGAATGTGTGATCCTGATGTCTACCAACTGTTCCCTAGTTCAGGGTTAAAAAAAAAAAACTTCTTCCTTGTAGCAGCCCAGTGAGTGAAGATGAAAGGAGCACGCTCCACTGGAAAAGCATGGACCAGGTAGTAGATTGTGACAAGATTTGAGAGCATCATAACCTTGGAGAAGATTAATGAAGGCAGTTGCAGAGAAGAGTCTCCAGTTTTCTTGAAGTCTATGTTAATGGATCCTTGTCCAGATTCTGATAATCTAATATTTTGCACAAGTTCTACTGGGTTAAACAAAGTAACACATAAACTCATTTTCCAATGGCCCTACTCTATTACACCTGGTCTACTCTGCTTGACCGTGCTCTACTTTACTCTATTCATATTACTTTCCCACAGACCCGATATAGTTATAAGGTGGTGAAAGCCTTCTGGGTGTGGCTTTAGCGCAGCCTCCATCCACTAGTGTTGTGCACTCTGCCACTTCTGAGCATCACTGTGTGACATTAACACTGTCACATGAAGAAAGAAAGCGTAAATAATAAAAATATAATAAATGATTATAAATAAAAACAGATTAAAAAACCAAATGTTTGTATTGTTGTATATGTTGTAATATACATTCGCAAGACTCTTACCCTAAAACCCCAACCACCTAAGACACTAATTTTGAAAGAATGTTAGTTATACCTAAAACTAAACTTTACCCAAAACCCTTCAGAAAAACTACAAATTTAACATTCCGGAAATTCATATCCTAAGACACAACAGCCTAACCCTAAGACTAAACCCTCCCAGCAATCCTGCCAGGACCAACACTATACAGATGGGTTACAGGTGAAAACACTGCATGGTGAACCCAAAGATGACAGGTTCAACTCCACGGGAGGTCCTCTCACTGTTAACTTCTATCATTGAACTATAATAGAACAGGAATCCCTGGCCCCTTCCCTCATCCCATAAAATACGGGCAAAATTGCACCCTCTGCATTTACTCCCGTCGGCTCCTATGTCAGCCTAGAGTAGAAAAGACCCAGCCAATATGCCGGCGACGCAGGAGTCCCTCCAGAATGTAATGAGTCGTCTGGTATATTTTGTCTATGGGTAGGAGTGTGTGTGAACGCAGAGACGCAGGCGAATATTTCAGCCAGTTATATTCATGGTATCTGTAGAGAGCAGTGCAAGCAGGTCTCTTTATAACTCGTTTATCATCACTTATTTTAGAGACCAAATAAGCAACTTCACTTTAAGAAACAAGCCCAAAACAATGAAACCCACGACTCACAAAATCCACAAGCGACTTTAGAAAAAAAGAAGTCCAATGTCGCTTATAATAAGCAGAGTTGGCAACAGTAGTGCTAATAATTGTAACACTGTGTCGCTACATTTGACACAAACTAAATAATTCTAAAAGCTACACTGTTGCCACATCTTTGACTGATTGTATGTTTTCTGTTGTTATAATATAAGAATTAGAGTTGTAATTTAAAATAATTTACAGAATATTCCTGTGCACTGTGTAACCCATTTTTTTTTATTCCAAAATATACAGCAATGCTCACATACATAACCAGAGACATTAATAAAATACTGCCACCATGTCAGCACAACTTGTTTCTCACCATTGTACTGTCATCTGCACATAAAATAATTGTGAATGTAAGTAAAGTGAAAGATGGTTAACACTTTCTTCTGTCTAAGTAACAGGTTGGACAAACCATATGTTCTCTCACTAACAACATTCTCTTATTTTCACACCTCTCAAAATGGGCTTTTTTACTGGGTAAGACACTCTCATAGGTGTTACTCTAAAGTCTGTCTGACTTAGCGTGAAAGATCAACACGATATACTACAGAGGTGTGCTTATAACCCAGCTTTTTTAGGGGTCCATCTATTGTTGTTCTGCTCGAGTTTTGATCTTTTATGATCTCTCTTTTTTTTAATTATTGACAATTCTCTCACCCAGTAGCAACATTATATGATGTATGGTATAATTTTTAAGATATCCTTTTTATGACCACGTTCCATGTTTAGTTTATTTACATTATGACCTGGGCATATTCACGAACCTGACCTGCTGTCAACACTTTTTCTTCAATAAATAATATAAAAGTAGCACAAGACCTTTGAGTGGTTAACACTTTCTTCTTTTTAATCTCAATAAGAGTATCTATCCATCCATCCATTGTCTTCCGCTTATCCGGGGCCGGGTCGAGGGGGGTAGCAGCTTCAGTAGGGAGGCCCAGACGTCCCTCTCCCCAGCCACTTGGGCCAGCTCCTCCGGGGGTATCCCAAGGCGTTCCCAGGCCAGCCGAGAAACATAGTCCCTCCAGCGTGTCCTGGGTCTCCCTCTGGGTCTCCTCCCGGTGGGACGTGCCCGGAACACCTCACCAGGGAGGCGTCCAGGAGGCATCCTAACCAGATGCCCGAGCCACCTCAACTGGCTCCTCTCGACGTGGAGGAGCAGCGGCTCTACTCTGAGTCCTCCCCGGATGACTGAGCTCTGTACCCTATCTCTAAGGGAGAGCCCAGACACACTACGGAGAAAACTCATTTCGGCCGCTTGTATCCGGGATCTTGTTCTTTCGGTCATGACCCAAAGCTCATGACCATAGATGAGGGTAGGAACGTAGATTGGCTGGTAAATCAAGAGCTTTGCCTTTTGGCTCAGCTCTCTCTTTACCACAACGGACCGGTACAGTGCCCGCTTCACAGCAGAGGCCGCACCAATCTGCCTGTCGATCTCCTGCTCCATCTTCCCCTCATTCATGAACAAGACCCCAAGATACTCCTCCACTAGGGGTAGCACATCCTCCCCAACCCGGAGGAGGCACTCTACCCTTTTCCGGTTCAAGTCCATGGTCTCAGATTTGGAGGCACTGATTCTCATCCCGGCCGCTTCGCACTCGGCTGTGAACCGCTCTAGTGAGAGCTGTAGATCACGCCCCGATGAAGCCAATAGGACCACATCATCCGCGAATAGCAAATTCGCAATCCTAAGGCCACCAAAACGGATCCCCTCAACACCTTGGCTGCGCCTAGAAATTCTGTTTATAAAAGTTATGAACAGAATCGGTGACAAAGGGCAACCTTGGCGGAGTCCAACTCTCACCGGAAACGAGTCCGACTTACTGCCGGCTATACGGACCAGACTCTGACACCGGTCATACAGAGACCTGACAGCCCTTATTAAAGGGCCCGGTACTCCATAATCCTGGAGTACCCCCCACAGGATCCCTCGAGGGACACGGTCGAATGCCTTCTCCAGATCCACAAAGCACATGTAGACTGGTTGGGCAAACTCCCATGCCCCCTCCAGGATCCTGCTGAGGGTGTAGAGCTGATCCAGTCAATCAGAGTAGTTCCTGCTAATTTTAGATATCCTGTGGTGCAGCTCCTGATAATGAGACCCAGTCTTGATCCTACTGCGCTGAAGACCTTTAAGCCCATCTCCAAGCTTCCTCTACTGTCAAAAATCTTGGAAAAATTTGTATTCTCAGTTAAAAAAAAATCTTGATCAAAATAATATAATTGATGTGTTTCAGACTGCTTTTAGAACTTTTCATAGCACAGAGTCAGCCCTGCTGAGAATTTATAGACATTCTCCTGGCACGTGATTCCGGTGATTATGTGGTTCTTGTTTTGCTGGACTTAACGGCTGCTTTTGATACAGTTGATCACAGCATTCTACTGTCACATCTTCAGTACAAGGTAGGCATTGGTGGCACTGCTCTGGAGTGGCTTATATCTTATTTAACTGACAGAACATTTTCTGTAAAAATTGCAGGGTGTGAATTCTTTTCTGCTCCACTCTCTTGTGGGGTCTCCCAGGGATCAATTTTAAGACCTTTGCTTTTTTCTCTGGACCTCCTTCCCTTAGGGTATATTTTTAGAAGACATGGCATCTCCTTCCATTGCTATGCTGATAACTGCCAAATCTATTTGCCTTTAAGGCAAGTTGAGTCTTTGTCCATTACATCTCTTTTATTGTGTCTTGAGGATATTACAGCTGATCCAAAATGCTGCAGCAAGAGTTTTGATGAAAATCAACAAAAGGGATCATATTTCTCCAATTTTAGCTTCCCTTCATTGGCTTCCTGTTAAATCAAGAATAGAATTTAAAATTCTTCTTCTAACGTATAAAGCCTTTAATAATCAAGCTCCATCATATATCAGAGCTCTGATTACCCCGCATGTTCCTAACAGAGCACTTCGCACTCAGACTGCAGGTCTGCTGGTGGTTCCTAGAGTCTCTAAAATTAGAATGGGAGGCAGATCCTTTAGCTATCAGGCTCCTCTCCTGTGGAATCAACTCCCAGTTTTGGTCTGTGAGGCAGACACCCTGTCTACTTTTAAGACTAATCTTAAAACTTTCCTTTTTGACAAAGCTTATAGTTAGAGTGGCTCATGTTACCCTGAGCTACCTCTATAGTTATGCTGCTATAGGCTTAGGCTACTGGAGGACATCAGGGCCTATTTTTCTCACTCTACTGATTTCTACTGTTCTCCAGTCTACTGTTCTCCAGTTTTGCATTGCATTGCATTGAAATGACTGTTGTCATTTCAGCTTTTAACTTTTTGCTCTCTCTCTTTTTTCTTCATAGTAGGTACACCTGGTCTGGCGTTCTGTTAGCTGTGACATCATCCAGGGAAGACAGATCACCCGCTATTACCATCTAATGTAGAACAGATTACTGGATCAATGTGTGCTTCTGTGCTTTTTTGTCTGTCTTGTTGTGTCTCTGCTCTGTCTTCTCTAACCCCCAGTCGGTCGAGGCAGATGACCGTTCATACTGAGCCCGGTTCTGCTGGAGGTTTTTCCTTCCCGTTAATGTGGAGTTTTTCTTTCCGCTGTCGCTTCATGCTTGCTCAGTATGAGGGATTGCTGCAAAGCCATGGACAATGCAGATGACTTTCCCTGTGGCTCTACTCTTCTCCAGGAGTGAATGCTGCTTGTCGGGACTTTGATGCAATCAACTGGTTCCCTTATATAGGAAGTTTTTGACCAATCTGTATAATCTGACCCAATCTGTATAATATGATATATGAATTTGACTTTGTAAAGTGCCTTGAGATGACATGTTTCATGAATTGGCGCCATATAAATAAAATTGAATTGAAATTGAATTGAATTAAAGCTGGGATGGCCTTAAACGTCTTACATTTTAACAAGAATAAGACTGAGGTTCTTGTTTTTTGGTCCTAGTGGAAGATGTCAAAACCCTCCGGTTGATCTTGACTCCCTGGCAAAGTATGTTAGGCCCATGGTAACAAATCTTTGTTTTAAGAGAGACAATGATTTTAAACTTGACAGTCAAATATAGGCCACGTTGAAGTCTAGTTTTTATCATTTGAGAAAAATAGCAAACATAAAAGCTATCCTTTCAAGGAAACAGTTGGAAACAGTAATCCACGCTTTTATTTCATTGCAGTTGGATTATTGTAATTCCGTTTATCTCGGAATCAGCAAGTTTTTTAACAGGAAGGAGTAAAAGGGAGCATATTACTCTGGTCCTGGCTTCCCTTCATGGGCGCCCAGTGTATTTTAGAGTTCATTTTAAAATCCTTTAGTTCGTTTTTAAAGTCTTACATAATATGGCCCTGCCCTACTTGGTAGAGCTTCTCTACCGCTATACACCCAAACGGTCTCTTAGGTCTGCTGACCAGTTGCTCCTGGTGGCTCCCAGCTCAAAGCGGACGTTTAGAAGAGACAAGGCCTTCTCTATTGGGGCTCCAGAGCTATGGAACGCTCTACCCATGCACATACGACAGGCCTCTTCATTGTCTATTTTTAAAACTCGTTTAAAAACTTACTTTTACTCACTGGCCTTCAACCCAACTGAGATTTGATTTTACTTAATTTTTGCTGGTATGATTTTTATCTGTATTTGCATTGTTTTATTGTTTTGTGTAGCAAGCTCCTTAATTTATTATTGTGTGCTTTGTTTTTCCATTTTATCCCTTGGTATCATTTTATTGTTTTTAATGTTCAGCACTTTGTCAGCTGTGGCTGGAGTGCTTTATAAATAAAGTTGATGATGATGATGATGATGATGATGATGATGATGATGAGTGTTTTGGTTTTGTTTTGTATCCAATTGTAAATACTGGTGTTATGACCCCTTCTGTCTGTTCTTAACTGTTTACCTTTTAATTGTTTGATTGGGCAAAACAGAGGTAAAAGTGTGGTTTACAAATGAGCTATTGATTGTTCCCTTGCCTGTAGCACAAGTTAGAAGATCAAAGCAGTGAGGCTAGACATGCCCTGGGGAACTGAGAAGAGAGATTTTCCACTAAGCAACCAAAGTTCACCAGTATCCCCAGCTACCAAGTAATTGATTTTCGTACTGACAATGCTGTCAGTTACAATGCCAGTCGAAGACAAAAGGGTTACACTTTTGTATATAGTCTAGAGCAGGGGTGTCAAACATACGGCCCGAGTGTCAAACATACGGCCCGAGGGCCGGTTCCGGCCCGCCGAACAGTTTAGTCCGGCCCGGTGGCTAAATGCATTATCATTATTCAAAAAAAAAATTTATTTATTTTTTTTCCCCAGTGTCCTGTCTGGCAATGTGGCAATAAGAATTGTTGTCTCAATGCCAAAAAGAGCTCATCAGATTTGACTTTCACAAGTGGAGCAGTGCTGCTTTTGCCATAGTGCTCCGCTTGATTTATGAATGTGAATAGTTTTATTATGATTCATGCGGGGAATAGCTCAAATGATATGGACACTACAATTGGAAAGTAGCAGATGAAAGGAAGAAAAAAAGAAAAAGTGAAAGAAAGAGGAGATAAAAGGAAGAAAATGATAAAACAATTATTGAAAAAAAACATGTACTTCATTTATTTGAAAATCAGCAGTTCCTATATTGTCCACGAGGGGCGATGTGTTTTAATCAGCAGATGGTAGCACTGAGCTTCAGATGTGGAAAATTGATTTTAAATCATTTCTTAATTTTTATCTGTTTGATATATTTTGTCATGCAGGACAGTGTTTTTAAGTTCCAAAAAATGTGAATAAATGTTTTTCAACGTTGTACAATCACTGTGGTCAGTTCTTATGCATAATGCACTTAAGTAAATGTTTAACTGAGTAAAAGTATTGTTGAAATTGCACATACTTTTCTTAAAAACGCTGAGCTTATTCATAATATATTGTGTAAAAGTGAAATTAATTTAATATAAAAATCAACAACAAGTCCACTTTTATTAGTTCTATTTAATCTTGCAATGAGTTTACTCGTGTGGCCCTCTTGACATCAGATTAAGCTGAATGCGGCCCCTAAACCAAAATGAGTTTGACACCCCTGGTCTAGAGTCTCTACTGAGTGTCCCAGATTTGGCTCCTTAACACATTCTAGGACAGTGTTACTCTTGCACCACAGCTCTGGTTTCCCCTTCACTTTTTTCCTCTTGTTTTCCTCCTCTCTCCAGTCGTGGGGGGGCAGTGTTCCCTTTGTTATGCCCGACCTCCTCATAGATTCACTCCCAGGATGTTACCATGGAAACTACAAGACACTAAATCACCTCAAGTAGAAGTTTCATAGAATTTGTGTGCATGTGTGTGCGTGGGTTTCAGTGTGTTCATGCATGCAACTCTGGATGACTGTATGCCATCCCCTTCACTGCCACCCAAGCCATAACTCCTCTAGTCCCAGCCCCAGAGAAGATCCACACTAACCCACAAACATATAAACATATATACCCACCAATGTACTAACTAGACACATTTATCAGAACAAAGACTATAAAAAGTTGTGGAAGAGTGCTTATAAAGTGTTGTGTGAAAAAAACAGGCTACACTGTCTGATAACAGTTACCATGGTAACTAAGGTATAGTAGAAATAGCGTTAAGAAAATCTGTTTTTGTATTGTTATCATGTTAGATTATAAAACAAGCAGCTATAATATTTAAAGATAAGGTGAGGGAGAAAGTATATTCCAGACAATACCAGACAATACTAGACATCACTTTTTTCAGCCAAAAATGGCCATTTTAAGTTAAAATAGAGGAAGAAAATAAGTTTGAAGAAAGAGATAAAGAAACTCAGAAGACATAAACTTCACTTTAAAACTGCCCTTGTGTACAATCATGTGAGTACTATGAGGCTCTACTAACGGAAAAGGCAGTATTAAGACTGTCAACTTCAGTGTGCAGCAGATACTTTTTCAGTGCAATGGACCATGGGATTAAATAGTGACTGTGAATCAACTGGTTTGTGCTGTTTTCAGAAATCTATTCACTGCACTGGGTCAATGAGAAAGAGTTCGGTATAATTAGAGTTGATGTAGGAGTCACACAGCCCCACACTTGGAGCCACTGGCTGTGCCTTTACTTGTCTTTAAAACAAAAAAATGATCAGTGATATCACTGATATTTTTTGTTCTTTTTCATTAATATAACAATGCTATAACTTAATCATTCTTCATCACCTATAACTTAAATCAGAATTACAGCAATTCCACAACAAAAAGTGAAATAGTAAGTAAAATGTTCTTGAAATTAGTGCATTTGTCCTTGATTTGAGCAGGTTTATAAGATTGTATGCCAATCGAATTAGTATTTCGATCACTAAAATAAGATAATTGATATACTGCACATGAAATGAGATGATGGAGATGAGTTCTTCCTAGTTTAAGTGCAAAAATCCTATTCCATCGGCAAATCATTTAAGCCTGCCCGCTCAAATCAAGGACAAATACGTTAATTTCAAGAACATTGAACGTCTTCATGTTTTGTCATGTAACAAACACAAACCTTAATTGCTTTATTTATTTATTTTACATATAAACCAACTCAACAAATTTGTGAGTTGGAAGGAAAATGAGACACAAATCTTGTAGTCACCTTTCACTGCAATTACAACAGCACATATAATGGTATGGTATAGCTTTGCACATCCAGAAACTGATTTTTTAATGAATTCTTCATTGCCAAATTGCTCACCCTTAGTAATATAGGATGGGGAGTGACTGTAAATATTAATGTTCAAGCATTCTGACACATTTTCAATTAGATTGAGGTCTGGACTTTGGCTGGACCATTCTAACACATGAATCTGCTTTTATATGAACCATTCTTTCAAAGAAATTAACAATTGTTCTACATTAATAAAGGCTAGATTTTTATTTGAGAATAGACCCCTTGCAACCACGTGACTCGTTACCCAGAACCCCTTGCGTGGCGGCCATATTGGTTGGCATGCCATTGTCTACACAACGCGCCAACATGCAAACAAAGTCTTACGTGGATGAGTTACAGCCTTCTGATAAGGCAGCTTACTTCGCTAAATGTGCAAGGATCGGTAATGCGGACCCTTTGGCTCTTCCTGATAAGGTTTTTTCTAGTAATCCCGATGATTGGCCATCAGTTTGCTACGCGGATCTGGTGAACTACCTTGTGTTGTCACCCACCCCAACGTACAGTGGCGATCAGATGAAGGCCTACAAGAGTTTGGAAGCGCACAAACAGTTCACTGCCGGATGGATACGTGAACTGTCTGTTTGTTACCTGAATGATGTAGCAGTTGTCCGTGGAAGGGTGAGTCTAATGTTTTTTATTCTCATAACTTAGCCGGGCGTACACTGTACGCGCTGGCCGTCTTTTTCCGTACAGGGGTGCGGGCCGGGCGGTCTGCCGTGCCGCGCGGCCGGCGGCGCGTCTCGTCTTTCCTCTCTCCCCTCCGTTCCCCCTGACGCCCGGTGCCTCCCGTGGTCTGGGTCCCTGTCACCCACCGGGGCACGAACAGTATGAGCACTCCGGTCGCGCCGTACACAGGTCGTGAGCGGTGATCTTTTAAACCCCGCGGTTCCGTAGCTGAATATAAGTACCACGACTGAAAAACTCGTAGAGTGTATGCCCGTGAACGGGCGGGAGGGGAGGTGGCGATCGTTACACTGGCCGGAGAGCCACCGCTGTCTGGAGCAGCAGGAAGCGGGTGCTGCTCCAGACAGCGGCGGCTACAGCAGCAACAGCGGCTTCTCCGGCCAGTGTAGCGATCGCTACACCGGCTGGAGAAGCCGCCGCTGTCTGGAGCAGCAGGAAGCGGGTGCTGCTCCAGACAGCGGCGGCTACAGCAGCAACAGCGGCTTCTCCGGCCCGTGTAGCGATCGCTACACCGGCCGGGAGCACAACAAGTCGTAGGCATTGTTTAGATTCCAAAAATAAACTAACTAAAAGTACGCTCTAAATCACCCGTTTTGTCATGTAGTAGACGGGCTGTCAGGCTAGCGTGCCCACCAAGATGGAGGCGCGCGCCCCCGATCACGTGACTGTGACGTCAGATGCAAGTGCAAGTGCAAGGGGTCTATAGATGCACAGAGAGGCATTCCAAATCGTTGGATGTACGTTTCTGTCGTTTACCAAAGGATGAGGAAAGAAGAAAGAAATGGATATTTTCAATGAAAAGAGCGCAGGCAGACACTCCAAATGGACTGGGGGAGCCATCATACTACGAGACAATTTGCAGTCTACACTTCATCTCCGGTAAATACAACTTAATTCTGCTCTATTCATTGTTCTACTTAAATAGCGGCGGAGGGGAGGTGGCGATCGCTACACGGGCCGGAGAAGCGGAGTTAATGCGCTACAGCAGGCGCCGCTGTCTGAAGCAGCAGACAGCGGCGGCTTCTCCAGCCGGTGTAGCAATCGCTACACGGGCCGGAGAAGCCGCTGTTGCTGCTGTAGCCGCCGCTGTCTGGAGCAGCAGACAGCGGCGGCTTCTCCAGCCGGTGTAGCGATCGCTACACTGGCCGGAGAAGCCGCTGTTGCTGCTGTAGCCGCCGCTGTCTGGAGCAGCACCCGCTTCTTGCTGCTCCAGACAGCGGTGGCTGTCCGGCCAGTGTAACGATCGCCACCTCCCCTCCCGCCCGTTCACGGGCATACACTCTACGAGTTTTTCAGTCGTGGTACTTATATTCAGCTACGGAACCGCGGGGTTTAAAAGATCACCGCTCACGACCTGTGTACGGCGCGACCGGAGTGCTCATACTGTTCGTGCCCCGGTGGGTGACAGGGACCCAGACCACGGGAGGCACCGGGCGTCAGGGGGAACGGAGGGGAGAGAGGAAAGACGAGACGCGCCGCCGGCCGCGCGGCACGGCAGACCGCCCGGCCCGCACCCCCGTACGGAAAAAGACGGCCAGCGCGTACAGTGTACGCCCGGCTAAGTTATGAGAATAAAAAAACATTAGACTCACCCTTCCACGGACAACTGCTACATCATTCAGGTAACAAACAGACAGTTCACGTATCCATCCGGCAGTGAACTGTTTGTGCGCTTCCAAACTCTTGTAGGCCTTCATCTGATCGCCACTGTACGTTGGGGTGGGTGACAACACAAGGTAGTTCACCAGATCCGCGTAGCAAACTGATGGCCAATCATCGGGATTACTAGAAAAAACCTTATCAGGAAGAGCCAAAGGGTCCGCATTACCGATCCTTGCACATTTAGCGAAGTAAGCTGCCTTATCAGAAGGCTGTAACTCATCCACGTAAGACTTTGTTTGCATGTTGGCGCGTTGTGTAGACAATGGCATGCCAACCAATATGGCCGCCACGCAAGGGGTTCTGGGTAACGAGTCACGTGGTTGCAAGGGGTCTATAAACAGTTATTCTGTCAATAAATTATCACACTTAAGGTGTGGATCTGTGCAGCTCCTCCAAAGCTGCCTTAGCTTACATATATTCCCTGCCTGACTTAGCCTGACATGGATTGCCATATCTTGGTAGGTTTGCAGTTGTACCAAATGATTTCCATTTACAAATGATAGACAAAACTGTGTTCAGCGAGATGTTCAAGGCTTTGGATGATGTTTTATAACTTAACCCTCCTTGAAACTTCTCCAAAATTTTCTCAACCTGTCTGGTGAGTTTTGTGTTCTAGGTACTATTTGTTCACTAATATTTTATAAGACACCTTGAATGACTTTATAGAACAACTGTATTCATACCAACATGAAATTGCATACTTTTTTAAAGGCAATTGATCACACTCACATTTATTTAGGTGCATTAAAGTAAAATGATCTGATTATGCACACAATACTTTTACTACAATTTGTATTCAAACTAAATATTTTCCTTTAACTTCACAATTATACAGTACTTGGTGCTTTTCAGTCACAGAAAAAAATAGAAATAAATTTACTTAAGTTTGAGGTTGCTTAATAACAAAAGGTATAACCTTAAAAGTGATTCAGAAGGTTTCTACAGCACAATAGAACTTGTCTTTCATTATATTCCACCAGCTTTTTTTTAACAACGTAAGAGCTTCAGCGAGCTCAACATGTTAGGTTTTGGGTGTGTGGGCTTCTCCATGTGCTCTTGCTATTTTGGTTCAGGTAGGTGCAGCCGTGAATAAGAGCTGAGGGCTGAAACTGAAAATAAACTGGAGGTGGTGAACTGCGTCATTTGTAGTCAGTCACATGAGAACCTCCACTATTTCTAAGCAGATGTGCAAACTGAAATAACAAATGACTGCTTTGATGCCGCATGTCTGTATCCAAAATCAGTCAGTGCAATTTTTTATGGAAGTTCAATTGGGATTATGAAATGTGAAATTGTAAAATGCTTATTTATATCTAAACAAAACTATTTAAATATATCAGCTTACAAAGATTTATATTTTGTGCCACTGTATAATAAAACAAAAAGACAAAGTGAAGGGATACACAACACTTCAACTTTGAGTTTCTTTTTGAATGCTGTCTGATATAATTATATTTCAATTATGTGTTTCTTAATTGTATCACGATTTCTTTATACATTTCTGAGCATTGGTGTGCTCACAAGACAATATAACAAGTCAATAAAAAGGGCAATATCTTAATATTTTTGAGAAACCTAAAATAGTCTCAAAAAGAATTTTGTTTCACAAATTACAAATGTGTTTTGAAGGACTCCAGTCCATGTTTGACTAGTCTATAAATTCTATTCTCTATTTAATGCATAATTATTAATTTCAGGTTTGAGAACTTCAGGTATTTTTGATTTTGAGCTACAAATGAAAACAGGATCTGTACTCTTTCATTGTCTATATGTTTTAGTGGCAATAGCAAACTATTTGTGTTAAATGTCAACTTTAGCTTTGTTAGCAGCTAACAGTTAACCAGTTACACTATTCTCTTATTTTTTCCCTTGGTAGGTCTAGCTTCAAGACAATCAAAATGGTGTTCTGGCTGCCATAGTTATGCCAAACATATTTGATTTACCAAGGGATGCTTTATACCTGTTAAGCCTCCCTTGACACACAACCTTGATGATTTGTTTTATTGCTGTTCTGGTATTATCTATGGAGACAGGTCGGTCTCGATATTCACAAATGCACATATGTGATTCATACATGCACAGGACAAGATCCATGCATGCACAGCCCGATTCATGCAAGCACAAAACAATCCACACATGCACAAAAAAATCCACGCACACACAGGACAAGATCCACGCATGCACAGCCCGATTCATGCAAGCACAGCCCGATTCATGCAAGCACAAAAAAATCCACACATGCACAAAAAAACCCACACATCCACAGTTTGATTCATGCAAGCACAAAAATATCCACAAATGCACAAAAAATCCATGCACACACAGGACAAGATCCACACATGCACAGCTCTGGTCTTTAAACTTCACTGCATTTGTGTGTGCATTTTTCAGACTCCTCTGCCGTGCGCTGATTCACGCATGCATTTTTTTAAACAGAGAATGGTTTGCAACCAATCAGAAGCCTCCCTTGTATAAGCAAATCACTGGAAAGTACTCCACGTGGGGTGACTTACTCATAAGCCAATCACATTCAACCTGTTCAGGAAGCGCGTAGTATGAGCACAATGTGCTCTCAGGCTTCAGCGGGCAGCAGCCGTTTGTCTCCCTCTCTCTCCGCAGGTGTTTGCTCATGAGCTTCAGGTGTCCGCCTCCACCCCCCGGCCTCTCTGCTCCCTTCAAGTCGCTGCGGATCCACCCGCAGCGCTCCTTGGTCTCTGAGCTGCCAACTTCTAACTCCGCGGGCTTCTTCCGTCTGATCTCCAGCCGGCCAGCAGTGATTCCCTCCGAGCTCTCATCGGCCTCGCCTTTACCTGCTAACAGAAAGTTAAAGCAGAAATGACAACACGTAATGCATAATTGAAGAACAGTAGAACTCTATAGAGTGAGAAAATTAGATCCTGATGTCCTCCAGTAGCCTAAGCCTATATAGGTAGCTCAGAGTAACATGAGCCACTCTAGTTATAAGCTTTGTCAAAAAGGAAGATTTTAAGATTAGTCTTAAAAGTAGACAGGGTGTCTGCCTCACGGACCAAATCTGGGAGTTGGTTCCACAGGAGAGGAGCCTGATAACTAAAGGATCTGCCTCCCATTCTACTTTTAGAGACTCTAGGAACCACCAGCAGACCTGCAGTCTGAGAGCGAAGTGCTCTGTTAGGAACATACGGGGTAATCAGAGCGAAGTAGTTGATTGGATTCATCAGGATTTATGGATAAATATAGCTGAGTGTCATCAGCATAACAGTGGAAATTAATCCCATGCTGCCTGATAATTTTGCCGATCGGAAGCATATATATAGTAAAGAGAATTGGTCCAAGGACTGAACCCTGTGGTACTCCACAGGTGACTCTAGAGTTTGAGGAAGATTTATTATTAACATGAACAAACTGGAATCTGTCCGACAGATAAGATTTAAACCAGCCTAATGCTTTCCCCTTAATCCCTACAGTATGTTCAAGTCTTTGTAGGAGAATAATGTGATCAACTGTATCAAATGCAGCACTGAGATCTAACAGGACAAGTACAGACACAAGTCCATTATCTGAGGCCATGAGAAAATCATTAGTGACCTTCACCAGAGCTGTTTCAGTGCTATGATGAGCTCTGAAGCCTGACTGAAACTCCTCAAGTAGGTCATTGCTTTGTAAATGTTCACAAAGTTGATTAGCAACTACTTTCTCAAGAATTTTAGATAAGAAAAGAAGATTAGATATAGGTCTGTAGTTTACTAGCTCATCTTGATCAAGAGAAGGTTTCTTAAGTAAAGGTTTAATAACAGCTACTTTAAAAACATGTGGTACATATCCATTTACTAAGGATAGATTAATCATGTCCAAAATAGGGCCACTGATCAAAGGGAATACCTCCTTAAACAACTTGGTTGGGATTGGGTCTAACATACAGGTAGAAGGTTTAGATGAAGCTAAGATTTTAGATAGCTCAGAAAGCTCTACTGCTTCTAAACAGTTCAAACACTGTGCAGGTTCTAAAGATTCCTCCAATGCTGCCTTACTTCCTGAGGATGAGGTAATCATGTTTGGGAGGATGCCAATTATTTTATTTTTAATGGCATCAATTTTATTTATGAAGAATCCCATAAAATCATTACTACTAAGAGCTAAGGGAATGGATGGATCAACAGAGCTGCGGCTCTGGGTAAGTTTGGCAACTGTACTAAAGAGAAATCTAGGATTATTTTTATTCTCTTCAATTAATGATAAAAAATATGCTGCTCTAACTCTGCAAAGGGTCTTGTTATACAACAATAGACTGTCTCTCCAGATTAAGTAGGATTCCTCTTGGTGTGTAGAGCGCCATTTTCTCTCCAATTTCCTAACATTGTGCTTCAAGAAATGCACCTCTGAATTAAACCAGGGAGCCAGCTTCCCGTGAATAATCACCTTATTTTTCAAGGGAGCTACATTGTCTAATGCAGAACGCAATGAGGAAGTCACACTGTTAGCAAAGGTATCGATTTGTGAATGGGAAGAAACAGCATTGCTGCCATCTACAGGGCATTTCTGCAATACTGAGGATATTAAAAAGGGGACAGACTCTTTAAGTTTTGATACAGCATTATCCGATAAAGATCTACTATAATGGAACCCTCTTTTGGGGGTGGAGAACTCAGTTAGATTAAACTCAAATGTTATTAAAAATGATCAGACAGAACAGGGTTGTGAGAGAATACTGTTAATTCTTCACAATCAATGCCATATGTCAGCACAAGGTCCAAAGTATGGAGCCGAGAGTGCGTTGGCTTATGCACATTTTGAGCAAAACCAATTGAATCTAGGATAGTTTTAAAGGCTACACTAAGGTTATCACATTCAGTGTCAACATGGATGTTAAAATCACCCACTATAATAACCTTGTCAGTATATAACACCAAATCAGATAAGAAATCTGACAACTGATCCAAAAACTGAGTGTAAGGGCCTGGTGGACGATACAAAACAACAAACAGAAGAGGGTTTTATTGCTTTGCAGTTTGGATGAGGGAAACTAAGGGTTAAATGTTTGAAAGAACTGTAATTATTAATTGGCCTGGGACTAATTAATAAATCAGACTGAAAGATAGTTGCCACTCCTCCTCCTCTTCCCACAGATCTGGGAATGTGGAAATTTGAATAACTGGAGGGAGTTGACTCATTTATACTAACGTAGTCGTCTTGTAGCCAGGTTTCTGTGAGACAAAACAAATCAATCTGATTATCAGAAATCAATTCATTAACTAACAAAGTCTTTGGAGGGAGAGACCTTATATTTAATAGACCACATTTAATTATTTTATTTTTTGGTTCAAAGTGATCCGTATGGATTTTTATTAGATTTTTATGATTTGTTTCTTTTAGATCAGTTTTTGATCTGTTAGGTTTTGGCCGTGGGAAAGACACCGTCTCAATAGGATAATGGGTGGGTAACAGTACAGAAGCTGCAGAGAGGTGTGTTAAACTACGGCTCTGCTTCCTGGTCTGGACCCTGTCAGCATTTAGGAGAACTAATAAATCCGGCCAGATTCCTAGAAAGTAGAGCTGCACCATCCAAAGTGGGATAAATGCCGTCTCTTCTGATCAGACCAGAAAGTTCGCCAGTTATCAATGTAGCCCACGTCGTTTTCTGGACACCACCTAGACAACCAGCGGTTGAATGACGACATGCGGCTAAACATGTCATCACTGGTCAGATCAGGCAGGGGACCAGAGAAAATTACAGAGTCCGACATTGTTTTAGCAAACTCACACACCGAAGCAACACCAACTTTGGTGACCTCTGATCGGCGTGACCGGGTGTCATTACCGCCAGCGTGAATAACAATTTTGCGGTATTTACGCTTATCCTTAGCCAGTAGTTTTAGGTAGGATTCTATGTCGCCCGTTCTGGCCCCTGGTAGGCATTTAACTATGGTCCCTGGTTTCTTTAGTGCCACATTTCTTATTATGGAGCTGCCAATAATTAAGGTCAGCTCCTCAGCGAGACTGTCGCTGAGAGGGGAAAATTTATTAGAAACGCGGATGGGTTGGTGGTGATCTGGGGGCTGAAATCTAGAGCCATGCTTCCTACGAACCGTCACCCAGCCGACCTGCTTAACCGACTGTTCGAGTGCGGCTGTTGGTTCGCTACGTGAAGTTACTCTTTGTGGCTCCGCGCTAGCAAAGGAGCGGCTATCAGCTGGTTTTTCAACAGCACGGAGCCGGGTCTCCAATTCTGACACCCTCGCCTCCAAAGCTACAAAAACACTACATTTATTACATGTACCATTATCACTAAAGGAGGCAGAGGAATAACTGAACATCTGACACAGAGAGCAGCAGATAGGAGACTTAGTCAGAGACGGAGAAGCCATTATAAGGCTAAGGCTTGGCTAACGCTAGGCTAAAGCTAGGCTAGCGCCCTGTTATCACGCCAAAGAACAAACCATGTGAAACACGAGGAGTTCCCAAACGTGATGAGCAGCCACAGAAAATGTTTTAAAAGTGCTTATGTTTGGAAACAGATGTTACAGCAAAGAGGTTTAAAGATAAAAAGCGAGAGAGCCTGGAGCAAAAAACCATCGTTCACACAGCAACAACAGGAAGTGACACAATACGCCTTACTGCAAACAGGAACATGCAGGACAGTGGGTCACCGTGATTAGGATTGAAAACCACTGGTCTAAACAACGCTGAGATACATTCTCACTTGAAGCAGTTGTTGGGAAGTTTTTGCAAAATCAATTCATGATGTTGAAGGTCCATAATAAACACATTTCAAAGAAACCAGTTTCAACGCCACCTCTCTGATGTACTCAACGTTTTGTTGTATTGGAGTGGTCAGATAAATTCCTTTCTGGTTTGAAATATACACATTAATGTGAAAAACTTTATAATAGCAAGCACACAAAAAAATAATAACTGTTAGATTCCCTTCAGTTCTGAGTGAATGGTTATTCCAGCCACTGCTGATGATGTCAAAACTTTCTTGTAGTCTTGACTTGGGACATATAAATAGTGACAACAGAAGTTATGTAACATGTTTAACAGGTCAAGCAAACTGTTGTCCTCTTGTGAGTGCAGCACAGTGTAGTATATGTTAGTTACTGTGCACCACACGTCTCTCCAAAGATGTTCAATTCTGAAAGGAGAGTTAAAGATCAGATCATGGTTTAAATATATTATTTTTCAAACGTCCGTTACATAGCATTTTTAAATCAGAGATAAAACTAAAAAGTGCCTTTAACTGAAATCGTACATGTTCTATCTGCATATTACGACATAGTTAGCTATTCATTTTTCACCGTAAAAGTTTTGAAACTCACCTGTGGCGTGCTGATGCTGTTAGCTGTAAAATCACGTCTGTCTTCCTCAGCCAAACCGGTGCGTTTCAGTTTTTTCGAGTGCGCCCCCTGCTGTCGGGAAGTCTGAACGACAACTCTTAATGTATCACGTGACTTTTGGCAGAAATTTGCCGCAGAGGTGTGGAACTGTTTTGTGGTCGAGGAGAGGCTGTTTTGTGCGGGCAAAGACTGTTTTGTACTCGCGGACAATTTATAAATGATATTTTGAGTGCAACGTTTGGGGACAGTTTGTAAAACAAGTTTTATATGTGTGTAACGTTTGAAGACAGTTTGCAAAACAAGTTTTATTTGTATTCAACACCTTTTTTTGTGTACAACGTTTTGGCAGGAAACTAACCCCATAAGAAAGAGCCCAACAGATTTTATTCCTTACAAGTGGAGGATTATTGCTTTCGCCATAGTGCTCTGCTTGATTTATATATGTAAATAGTTTTATTATGATTTATGTAGGGAATAATTCATGCTATGTGGACACTACATTGAAAAAGTAGAAGAGGAGAGAAAATGAGAAGAGAAACAAATGGAGAAGAGGTGAAAGAAAGAGAAGACAGATGAGAGAGATGGACAAAACTTCATCATTCTGCTTCATCACCTGCAAAGAGAGATGTAAAAAGAACAGCACAGCCAACTGATATAGAACTACAGATACAATACAGCAGCACCTTGATACCATTACAAAGTATATACAGTATTAATCAATACAAAATGTATAAAGTGGTAGCTGAAGATAAGAATTGGTGCGTATGTAAGAAACCACATCCAAGCACCTGTAGGTGTTTGTGAAAATGCGCTTGTGTGTGTGTAAGGTTTATCCATGGGGAGAGCCAAAGACCACCCCCCCCCCCCCGGAGCACCGAGGCAGGCACCAGGGACCCAAAACCCCAGATGCCCAAAGGGACCCCCAAAGTAAAGGTGCCCAAGCAGGGCCAACACAGGAAATCCCCCCCCCCCAGCAGCCGCAATGCCGAAGCCCCCAGGAGCCGCGGGGATGAGCCCGTGGGCTCCGCCAGCAGCCAGCTATGCTGAGGTGGAACCGGTCATGGGCCCCAGGGACCCGATGCTCCAGGGGTGCCCCGTCCCATGGCAGGGCGCCCCGGCCCGAGCTCCGCGGGGCCAGGCTCCGCGAAGCAGCCGCCAGGAGTGAGCCGGCACCTGCCCGGGCACCCTTCCCCAGGGGAGGGGGAGGGGACTCCACCACAACCAAACCTTCTCGGTTCTTGCTCCAGACCCGGATCCCCATCCCGCCCCCAGGCCAGACGGCCCATGGGACATGCCCCCCGAGGATGGCGCCAACATGACCCGTACGGGCCAGTCAACCAGAGCCCACCTCAGCCCCCCCACAAATAAATCCTGAATCTTTATCACCCCCACTCCCTCCCCCTCCATGCTCTAGCCACACCCCCACCCATTCCCGGGGAGGGCAGACGTGTCAGCCCCAGTCCCAGCAAGTCACCCGGGCCCAACAACAGCTACCAGCCAAGACGGCCGACCCGGTGGCTGGCTCCTCCTCCAGGCTCCAGACTCCGGGCGGCAATCGGGGAACAGAGGTGTGAGAAAGACCTCGATCCTGCCTCCGCCTGCTCAAATGTTGTGTTGTTGCGTGTGTTTAAAACAAGGAGTGCCAAAGGGGGTGCTTGGCACAATCCACCCCCCCTCCGGAAGGTAGCTGGTGCCAGCGCACCCCCTCCAAGCAACCTACCCAGAACCCTCAATGTCTAAATGTGGGTGGGGATAGAGGGAGCCATCAGGTTTGAGGCCTAAACAATAAGCCCCCCCCCCAGATGTCTTTACCCCCCCAAGCAGAGCCCTATATATATGTGTATTGTGAAAATGTTGTAAATGAAAATGTCTAAGATGCATAATAAAATTGGGGGGAGGGACGTCAACTGAAAGTGGTACCCTCCAACAATGCCCCCCTCCCCAAGGTCCTACATGTGTGGCAGCGTGGTGGAGCAGACAGAGGGAGGAGTCGGGGATGGAGAGGGAAGAACCAAGAAGCCTCGTGCTCTCCCAGGGAGCCAGCTCCCCTGCTGACTCCGATAGGCACATCTGTTCCCCGAAAACCCACCCGGAGAGGGAGGCTTCGCCAGCCGCACCACCTGGGGCCAGGGACAGGCGGCAGGGCCTGTGAGCCTGCCACTCACCAGGACCAACAACACCCCCCCCCCCCCCCCCCCCAACGCACCCACCAAACCTCCTGGCCGTCCTGGAGGTAAATAAAAATAAAAATAGAATAAAAAATAACTTAAACCCCTCTGGTTAACCAGCTCGCCCGAACCACGCAGACCCCCACCCCCCGGATGGAACCCGAACCAGGAGACCCATAGACCTGGATCGAGATAGGGAGCCGGACACAGAGCCCTCCAAACATCCACATCCCCACACACCCCCTCCCCACCCGAAAATGTAATCCCACCCCAACACTACCATTCAAACAACTCTCAACCCACATACGACGAAAGACACCCAGGCTGGGTTCGTCCCCACTCCCCCTCCCTCCCCTCCCCCTACTAGCAGAGTGCAAACCCCTGCCATTAGCATCTGCCATTAGATGGTAATGTCCATGCCCCCCTACCAGCTCAACAGGCCCAAGGCCCCCCAGCACACAAGAGGCCCCGGTAGGGCCAGACACCCGGGCATGCACTGGCCCACATCCCAAGCAGCATACTCCACAGAACCCGAACCCCTGAGACCCTGCAAGGACATCCGCCCAAGGGCGACACACCCCAGGAACCCCAAAGCCCCGGATCCACCCCAGGCCCACCCAGCTGAGCACAGCTTCCAGGCCAGTAACCCACGTCCGTCAGTGCGGAACCCCCCAAGAGCCCCGCAAGCGACCACTAGAGACCACCACGAGGACCCCCACCCCTCGCCCAGGCGGGGACAACAGACCCCAGGCCAGGCCCACCGGACACCCCACTCCGAGCACCCCCCAGAGCCCCAAGACTTAGGCACATGTAACAGATTCTAAAAAAGGCAGGCTGTTCATTTGATTCTCAGCAGGTGGTGATAGCCCTCGCGGCTTTGGAAATAAGCTGTTTTTAAGTTTATTACTTTTTGATCTAATGTTTTTGAATGGTTTACCTCATAGAAATTGGACAAACAGTACATTGCCCAGGTGGGTGGGATTTGTGGCTATATGGCTCGCCTTTTCTGAAGAAATACAGAGTAAACCATGTCTAGAGGGCATCCCACAATCAATCTGACCTCGCTATCTTGACAATGTGGCATGGGAGCTTCACGGCTTTAGATTGTAGCTCTTTGAAAGTTTATTAAGAGCTGAGTAGAAAGTCCAGTCCATTTCAGTTTCCTGAGAAAGAAGAGCCATTGTTGGGCCTTTTTCACTAGATGGGAGGTGTTCACAGTCCAGGAAAGGTCAGACGAAACTTGAATGACATACCACTGTCATTGTGGACCTCCTCTCGGTAGTTGGCCTCATCATGGTTGGATATGAGACTCATCACAGTGATGTCGTCTGCAAACTTAACAGCCATGTTTGTGGGATGGATAGCAGAGCAGTTGTGAGTTAAGAGGGTGTTAATTGTCATGTATAGGTGTTAAGATGTTGCTGATAGTCAGAGCTGTGTAAAGTGCCAGTGAGACAGCATCCTCTATAAAGCGAGTCTACCTGTAGGCTAAAAGCAGGCTGTCCAGGTCAGCAGGGATGGCATCCTTGATGTATTTCAGGACAGTCGTCTCAAAGCACTTCATGATAACTGGGGTCAGAGCAACAGGACAGTAATCACTGAGGCAGGTTATGGTTATTTTCTTTACTACAGATACAGTGATGGAGGATTTCAAGCAGGCAGGAACCATGGAAAGCTGCAGGGAGAGGTTAAAGATGTTCAGAAAAACCTCTGCAAGTTGGTCAGCACATGATTTTAGCATACAGCCTGAGACCAAGTCTGGGCTTGTTGATAACAATATTCTTTAAGGTGGAGGTCACTTGTAGTTGCAGGATGAGAGGCTGATGTTGCATCTCTGGCTGAGGGAGGTGTTCAGACCTTCTGTTGCTTGGAGTGTCACAGCATGCAAAGAAGCTGCTTAAGGTGTCGAGAAGAGCTGGGTGGTTGCTTAGCAGCTGGGTTTATAATCTCTGATGGTCCTGATGACTCTTGACATGTTAGGTGGGTTTTTGCTTTTGAAGTGTTCCTTTATGCACTGCTTGTACCTGTACTTTGCCTTCTGGATGCCCTTTTTCAGCTTGCTTCTAGCCTTGCTGTCGGTCAGTCTGTCTCCTGACCTGTATGCTGCATCCCGGATCTTCAGTAGCGACCTCACTATGTTGTCTATCCATGGTTTCTGGTTAGGAAAGATTCTGATTGTCTTTATGGGTAGGACAGCATCGGTGCAAAAGTGAATATAGCACTGGTAATGTGCAGTCCTCCAGATCAGATAAGAGATAAGATAGACTTTATTGATCTCACAGTCGAGAAATTCACGTGTCACATCGGCTCTTATAATCAAAAGAAGGTGCTAAAAGGAGGAAAAGGTGCATGAGGTATATTCAGTGCATCCACATATATACATCATATCATATATGTATCTATGTATCATATATACATAGATCAGCGTCCTTTTTAAACACTTCCCAGTCTGTATATTCAAAACATTCTTGTAAAGCTGAGCAGGCCTCTTCAGTACAAACCTGAGTGACTCTGACAATGGGTCTGGTTCTGTAGATGAGGTGTTTTCTAGCAGGAATCATGTCCACAGAGATGTGATCAAAACATCCAAAGTGACGAGCTGATGCAGATTTATATGCTCCTGAGTTGTTGCAATAGACCTGGTCTACTATACTGTGTCTCTGATTGGAAACATTATGAATTTATGGAATTTGGGGAGTACAGCTTTTAATTCTACACAATTAAATTCTCCAGCTATGATCACAGTTCCCTCTGGATTAGTGTTAATTTGACTGCTGATAAAACAATATAGTTCATCCAAGATTAATTTAGTATTAGCCTTTGGCTGTATGAAGGCTGCAATAGTAATCACAGAGCTGAATTCTCTAACCAATTTAAATGGTCTGCACTTAAAGCTAGAGTTGCCGACTTTTCCGGAAGTTTCCCCGTCCCTTTAACTGTGCATGCACAAGACCGTCTTATCTTGCTCTTCTGCTCTTCAGGGGGTTCATGTGAAAAAAACATCTTCTAAATCCACTCTGGGCTTATTTCTTTCTACAGAGGCCTTCCTCTTCTTCTCATAAATATGAACGTGATTTGCTTCTTGCAACTCTCTGCCATGTTCAAAGTATACAGTGAGAGCAGCAGAGCTACAATGAACGGCTAATCGCTAAGCTAACCACTAACCTAGACGCTAAGCTAACCGGATACATAAACACTAGAAATGCGCATCTTTACATGAATTGCGCTTGGTGATGTGTGCAGAGAACCACTGCCATCCCCCCTCCAGGGATCAAAAACAAGCAGAGAGGACCCTAAGACCCATGAAACCAGCAGCCCCTTAGAGCACAGCCTGAACAATATGGGTGGCCAGAGGGCAGCAAACCCCAGTCCCAAGTCAAGTCACTCACACACGCAAACAAACAAAAAAGGCATCAACTTCCAATAACATTTTAAAGAATGCAATGGCACATAAGACTGATTAAGTACTCAGATGAAAAATCATTTGCTTTAACATCAGCAAAATTGCAAGTAGTAACACAGCAACCCTATTTGTATTTAATTAATTTTAGTTACGGTAGCATCACGTTGTTATCTGCACATAATTGAAATAAGATTAAGATATTTTAGGTATTTGAGTTTGAAAACAGACTCTGAGAAATTGGCACCCGGTAATTTGCATGCCAAACAGCCTCTCACTAAGTTGTTATAAAAAAAATACATTTATAAAGGAGCTGTAGACAAAATGTGTTGGATTCACTTATAGTGGTCTATAAATCATGGGCTAGCCAATCATTGATGCTGAGTGTGCTTAGTTAATTTGTTTACCTACCATTTCAACATTATACCTGCATTTGGTTCAAGGAATTGTTAATAAAATGTGGTAGCAGAGTGCTGCTGTGGGAAAGACAAATGTCGTTCCGAGTGTCTGGTGGGGCTCGAGAGCAGCATGGTCTAATCTGCAGTACGTGGCATGATCAAACTGATTAGTGTTTAATTTGTTTCACTTGCTCATCTTTTCTGTATCTTTTCTCCTTCCTTTTCCCCTCAGTAGGTCTTGATCAAAAGTCGCCCACCCTCACTTTGGTACTATGTTGTTTAGCTCTCCATAAAAACAAGTTATGTGTTTGCACATTCTGCCATACATTTTTCATGAGGTCTGCTGTTTATTCATTTTTTAGACAACATTTTATAAAGGTTGCTAGAAATTTTGTGGCACGCTGACACAACATTCCATAGTAATAACTATATTGTCTTATAGCATTATGCAGCCAACATAATGGTGTAGCTCAACACCCGAATCAGTAACTGACACATAGCGTTCTGTAAACCTATAAAACCCCCAAAGCATAGTACAGCACCTGCACAAAAAGACAAGATGTATGCTGTGTACAGCCATCCATCCATCCATCCATTGTCTATAATCACTTGTCCATGCAAGATGACAGGGGAGCTGGGGTCTATCTCCAGTGGTCATTGGGGGAGTGGCTGGGGTACACCCTGAACAGTTCACTGGTCTATCACAGAGACACATAGGATAAACAACCACACACACACAAACACACACACAGGGCGACAGTGGTGCAGAGGTTAGGGAGTTTGTCCTGCAATTGGCGGGTTGCCAGTTGATCCCCCGCTCTGACCGTCTCAGTTGTTGTGTCCTTGGGCAAGACACTTCACCTGAATTGCCTGCTGGCAGTGATCATTGGGCTCGGTGGTGCCGGTATGTATGCAGCCTCGTCTCTGTCAGTCTGTCCCAGGGCAGCTGTAGCTACTAACATAACCCGCCGTCAGGGTGTGAATGGGTGTGTGAATGGGTGAATGACTAACTGTAGTGTGAAGCGCTTTGGGAGTCGTCAGACTAGTTAAAAGCACTATACAAGTACAAGCCATTTACACACACACACACAAAATGCAAAATGTCCACACAATGAGGAGAATATGAAAACTCCATACAGAAAGACCCCCAGGATTCACCTTCCTGCTGCAAGGAAAGAATGCTAACAACTAGGGCTACAACACCATGCAGCCCATTATTTTATTAAGATAAGACTTTATTGATCTCACAGTGGAGAAATTCACTTGTCACATCGGCTCAATAAGCAAAAGAACGTGCCAAAAGGAGGAAAAGCTGCGTAAGGTATATACAGTGTGTCCACATATATCCAGTGGATCGAAAAAAAATGAAAATAACAAAAAACAGGAAATAAAGCAGAGATTTAAGATGACTTATGTATATTCAAGGTCACTTATATACATATGTTTTTGACATTGTACATTAAAGTGGTACCAGGTAAAGAACAACAGTGAGGTAGTGAGATAACTATAACAGCTGAAGTCACTTATTTACAGGATTATTGCACAGGTTATCGCACAGGGTATTAAATAGTAATTGCACATTAGTTATTGCACACGTTATTACAGTTATAGTGCAGCATTGTACAGTCTGATAGCAGCAGGGATAAATGACCTGCGGTAGCGCTCCTTTTTACAAACAGGGTGTCTAAGTCTGTCACTAAAGGAGCTGCTCAACTCCTCTACAGTCTGGTGCAGGGGGTGAAAGGTGTTATCCATGATGGATGTAAGCTTGGACAACACCCTCCTCTCGATTACTTCTTCCACAGAGTCCAGAGTGCAGCCCAGGACAGAAGTGGCCCTTCTCACCAGCTTATTCAAAGACGGAGCCGACGTAACAGGCTGCTGCGTGCGCAGCGCAATCTTGATAGAATTAGAGTCACAGCATAGGTTCCTTTCTCCAGCTGGCAATAGGTGAGAGACGGGTTACATCCTGGACAGGTCGCCAATCCATCACAGGACACACTAGTAATAATGATATTTATACATTGATACAAAACTAATACATTATTTTGCAAGTGCCTTTCACTACCCTTAAGGTCCACTGACAACTAAAAAAACAATAATAAAACAAGATCAAAACTCAAAAGAAGTTATGTAGAGCAGTGCAATTACAAGGAGTAGGGATTGTTGAACATGTGGGTTTTAAGTCTGGTTTTGAACAGGGGCAGAGTTTAACAGATGTCTGGTGGGAGAGAGTTTCAAAGTTTGGGAGTAGAGTGGAAGAATGTTCTGCTCCCCATGGTGCCAAAGCGAAAAGAGGGAACAGTAAGGTGAATAGAGGAGGAGGATCTGAGCAAGCAGGAGGTCAGAAATCAAGGAGAACAGATAGGGAAGGGACACGAGGTTGCAGATAATCCTAAATTTAAACAGAAGGGTTTTCAGTTGGATGCTGAATTTGATCAGGAGCCAATGGAACTGCTGGGGAAGTGATGTGGTGAAATTAAGAAGTTCCAGGGATGATAGGAGCAGCTGAGTTATGGACCAAGAATAGAGTTGCAGTAATCAATATGGGAGGTGACTAGGCTGTGAAGAAGAACTGAGGTGGAGTGCGGAGAATGGGAGGGACGGAGGCGATCAATGTTACATAGATGAAAATACGCTGACTGGGTGATGTAATGTGAGCGATGAAAGAGAAGTAGCTATCAACGATGACACCCAGATTTTTAACCTGAGGTGAGGGGGAGACTGTGGAGCTGACAAAAGGGGGGGAACAAAATTAAACTGTTCTATTAGGAGAAGTTACTTAAAAATCATTACATTTATCAATGGTTTGCAGCAAAATTATCTTTAATGTGAGAAAAACTGCAGCAAAGTGTTTGCGCCTAAGAGCATGGTTTTCTGGATAAATAGGAACTTTAAAACGCAAGGTTGAGCTACAATGTAGAAGAAATCCCTGGTGTCTCAATCTAAGTGGTAGTGTAGATTCATATATACAATGTGATCAGGCAGTGGGTATTATTTTTTTGCATTGGAAGCAATTTTAATCCTGGATTTGTTTTCTGTTTTTAGATAAGCAACTTAAGGTCAGGATGCAGGGTGAGATTTTAGTTGGGATCAAAAAGCAGTGTAAAATTAAAAAGGCATTTTGAAAAGTATCTCACTACGTCCTGAGGAGTTAAAAAGGCAGCCCAGAAGTCAAAACCGGTTATTTTGAGACCAAGACTAAGACTGAACTTTCCAAGACCAAGGCAAAGGCCAAATCTAAAGAATTAGACCAGCATTTTGGGACATTGTTACGTTTTTTCCCAAAAAAAAGAAAAAGAAAATACTAAAAAATTCTACACCACAAAATACAGAAACTAACTAAAAATGGTTAATTAATCAACCAACATTACTTGATTTTAAACTAGTAATTGTCATGGTTTTTAGGTGTTTGGCCCACATGCAGGACACAGACGGGAGACAAAAGCAGTTTAAGTTGTTTATTTGGCTCAAGGGTACACGAAGAAGTAATGCTCACTGAGTGAGCCGCCAGCTATGATTGATACGTCGGGATACGAGACACTGTGGAAAGAAAGGAACAGTTTAAACTAAGGCTGGTACGGGAATCTAAATGTGTTTTGCTGCGCTTACCGCCAGGTATGAGCAACCTATCCGGGGGGAGCGGAGTGGAAGACGGATTCCTTCTCTTGGTGGAACTACGTGACTGAGTGACAGGACTAGCAGGTGGAACGGAGGCGGGGAGCCCGAGCAGCACCACAGCAGAGGCAGGAAGCAGAGAGCAGCCGAAGGAACCAGGGTGAATCCAGGAAGGGGGGTTCTTTTGTCCGTCTTGGTAATAGCCAAGGGGGCTCGAGGGGAACGCCAGAGCAAAATCTGAGCACAGGGATTCGGGAGCTTGGTTGAGACTTCGGCGCTTTAGCGGAGCAGTTGGTGAGTATCCAAAACACAGAGCAAACTACGAGGAGACAGGAAACATGAATTAGCACCGAGAAGAAGGACATGAATCACGCAGGAACAAAGACGTGTCGAGAGACAGTGGCCATTAAGCGTACCACAACGGTTTAACACTCAGGCGTCCTTCAGCTGACTGCAACCTGGTTTTAACTCCACGCTGAGCGGTCGTAACGAGCTGCAGGTGCGCGCCACGCCCACCTGTCAACTCTGATCACCTGAAAGAGAGAAAAACAGGCAGTGCATGCAGCACAGCCTGCCGAATCCTGACAGTAATCATCATGATAAACTACACAATATTTTAGCTAAATTAATCAGCTTGTGTTGCACAGCAATTATATGACCAATTTCACAAACATGAGTTATATGGATTTTTCATTTGTAAAAATTAATAAAAACTTTGCTAAGTTTACAAAAGATTTTGTTCAATATTCACTTTTGCAAAATATGATCTGACATTTAATACACAGTGTTACCCCATGTATAGGGTGCCAAATGTGAAAACTTCACAGCCACATTTCTGTTATCTAGCACACTTTCTTCACATTTAGTGTAATGTTCGTACATTTCTTACATTTTTTCAACAAATTTTATTTTAAAAAACTGAGCAACTGATATTGAACATTGAATGTGCTTGGACTCATGTCACTGTATAAAAGATCATATCTGCCAAACAGAAACAGATCTTTCAACCATTCAAATTCATAATACAGGCCGGTTACAGGATGAACTTCCTATCTCCTGCTCCGCTGTCACCCCTTGCATATCATCATGTCACATAACCGGCTGCGCTTCCGGGCAGCGGCTAGGCATACAGCTCCGTACAACTTTGCGGATATTTTCATTAAAAATGCCGCCACACTCGCTGGAAACCACTCACCTACCCAGCTGATCAATGCTTGACGGCCAGTGCCTGCTGGACTTACGGTCATGCAGTGTTTTTGGACTTGTAACCACTACTACGCTCCACTGTTTACGCAGCTTCGGGGTACTACGGGTACCAGTCCCGGGGGCCTGTGAGGCGGCGGACTTGACGAGCAGCTCAAGCCGGTGGAGAGCAAAGCGGAAGCGGTGTAGCCGGCCGAAGAAACGCGGCTGCCGCGGAGGCTTAGCAGCTAAGATAAAGGCTAACCCATTCAGATCGCCGCTCCCAACCATCTTGCTTTCCAATGTCCGCTCACTGGACAACAAAATAGACCATTGACAACTTGAGCTCTCTGCAAAGAGGGAGTTCAGAGACTGCTGCGCTCTCATCCTGACGGAGACTAGGCTTACCTCATCAATCCCGGACAACGCCGTTAGCCTGGAGGGGCTAGCTACCTTCCGCGCCGACAGAAATAAACAACTCAGCGGTAAGACCCGAGGAGGCGGACTCTGCGTTTACATCAATAACAACTGGTGTAAAAATGCTAGAATAGTCACAGGTTTTTGCTCTCCGGACATCGAGCTCATGATTATTAGCTGCAGACCTTTTTATCTGCCTAGAGAGTTTACTGTTGTTATCGTCACAGCGGTTTACGTGCCCCCAAGCGCAAACACAAAAGAGGCTATGAGTGTTCTGTATCGGACTATCTCTGAGCTGCAATCCGCACACACAGAGGCAGTTTTCATCATTGCTGGGGATTTTAACCAGGCAAATATGAAAACCGTTCTCCCTCATTTTTACCAACATGTGGATTTTGCAGCTCGGGGAGAGAACACTCTAGACCTGGTTTACACAAACATAAAAGGCGCATTCAGAGCACCCTCCCCCCGCCCCCACCTCGGCTCTTCAGATCATCTTTCTGTGATGCTATTCCCTGCATACAGGCCCCTGCTGATCAGAGCTAAACCTACAGCGAGGCAGTGAGGGTGTGGACTGAGGGAGCAATGGAGGCGCTCCAGGACTGTTTTGAGTGCTCTGACTGGAACATGTTCAAAGCTGCAGCAACTTATGAGGACAAGATCGACATTGATGAGTACGCCATGACTGTGTCAGCCTACATCAACAAATGCATTGAGGACGTCAGCACCACCAAAACCATCATCACCCGAGCCAACCAACGACCCTGGATTACTGTGGAGGTCCGTCAAGTGCTAAAAGTAAGGAACTCAGCCTTCAAGTCTGGTGACAAGGAGACACTGAGGACATCGAGAGCCAACTTGAACCGTGCCATCAGGCTAGCGAAGCGAAAACACAGTCAGAAAATCCAGGAGCTTTTCCATGACGCCAGCAACACCAGGAGCATGTGGAAAGGAATACGGGCAATAACAGAATACAACACGCTCTCCCCCCCGGTGGGTGAAGTTGATGCTGACTTCCTCAATGGACTAAATAACTTCTTTGGGAGGTTTGAGACACTAAACAGCACTACAGCAGTGAAAGCTGTCCCCCATCAGGATGAGGAGGTGCTCTGCCTTGACACAGCTGACATTTGGAAGACTCTAAGGAGAGCCAACCCGCAGAAGGCCCCAGGTCCCGACAACATACCTGGGCGGGTGCTCAAGGAGTGTGCAGGTCAGCTGGCTGGTGTTCTCACAGACATTTTTAACACCTCGCTGGACCAAGCCACAGTGCCAGCATGCTTCAAGTCTGCCTACATCATTCCGGTGCCAAAGAAACCTCAAGTCACCTGTTTCAATGGTTATGATGTCATCACCATCAGCACGGGCTCCCCTCAGGGCTGCGTCCTGAGCCCCCTGCTGTTCACCCTGATGACTCATGACTGCGTCCCAAGGTTCACCACCAATCACATCGTGAAGTTTGCAGACGACACAACGGTGGTGGGCCTGATCAGAGACGACAACAATCAGGACTACAGAGAGGAGGTTGAGCAGCTGGTGGGCTGGTGCAGAGACAACAGCCTGATCCTGAACGTGGAGAAGACGAAAGAGATCATCGTCGACTTCAGGAAGAACCAGCCTCACCACGCTCCACTGCTCATCAACAGCTCAGCTGTGGAGGTGGTCAGCAGCACCAAATTCCTGGGGGTGCACATCACGGACAACCTCACCTGGTCTGTGAACACCATGTCACTGGTGAAGAGGGCACAGAAGCGCTTGCACTTACTGCGGAGGATGAGGAGAGCCCACCTGCCCCCGCCTATCCTCACGACTTTCTACAGAAGCATTCTGACCAGCTGTCTCTTTGTGTGGTGTGGAGGCTGCAGTGCCTCCGACTGGAAGAACGTGAGGAGAGTGGTGAGGACAGCAGAAGGGATCATCGGGGTGCCTCTTCCCTCCATTAAGGACATTTCATCCCAGCGCTGTGTGTCCCGAGCCCGTAACATCATAAAAGACCCCCAACCATGGACTGTTCTCCCTGCTGCCCTCTGGGAAGAGGCTCCGCAGTATCCGCTGCAGGTCCACCAGGTTCTGCAAAAGCTTTTTCCCTGTTGCCATCAGACTGTTGAACTGCTGAAGCTATAAACTGGACTCTGTACCACATTCGCATATTTGCACATTTGCATCATTGCATCCTTATCTAGCATTACAAATGCTGCCAAACTCTCAGTTTCTAAAATGCATTCTTGCACAAATGCCCTTTGCACAATCCTTTCAGCACATGCAAATGGTTTCTGAAAATACTCACCTGTACACTGTGATCGCACACTGTCTCTTTCTCCTGCATTGTTTACATTTCAATTGTTTTACTGTTAAATCACTGCTGCACCTTATCCTGTAATTTACTGTAATTTTCAAGCTGTTTGCAAACGAAATTTCGTTCTGTACGCACTCTGTGCATACAAAATGACAAATAAAGTTGTCTAAGTCTAACATATATCACATAACATCCAGGGGCCTGGACTTCAGGCTGTTTGAAGGCCCCTGTTGGTGGATTTTCCTATATTTTATACATCTATTTTCTGTTTACCAAGACAAATGAGTACTCTGGCAACATCCAACCGAAAGTCCTTCAGACAATGGTGTTTGTGATGCACCTTTGCTGCATCACAGCAGTTGAGAGGCCATGTGTTGTTGCAAAGAAAATGTCAAAATATGGTCAGTTCATCATGTCAGCCAAATACACTTGTACCATGTGAGTGCTGTACTCTGACACAATCTTTTAGCATTGTATAGGACTTTTCCCTTCTTTTTTATACTTAGAGCTCCGGACGTCACGTGACCAATTTGCTCTACACTGCCATGTTGGCTGGATAAGGAAGCATAGAAGTTAACGAGAGGAATGGATGAGAGCAGTCAACTTTCTCGTAGTGATATACAACGATACACAACTAAAGTCAATAGACTAAAACTTAGTGATCCATATTTAGCTCCTAGTGTGCTTTTTAAAACAATTGATCCGGTAGCCGGCGCATGACTCCCGAATTTGAAATACAAGGACATTTGCAACTACCTAATCAACTTTCCCTCCCACTACACCGGAGAGTTGCTGAAGGCCTACAAAAGTCTTGAGGGATATAAATGGGCTCAGTCGGGATTTGTGGCCGAGATTCTGCTGTGGAGTTTACCACAACGGGATTGTTTCATTGTTACTACAAGGGTAAGTAGCCTACAATTATGCTAGCATAGGCTATGATAAATTTAGAGAGCAACTAGTAGCTGAAATAGCGAGTTTTACAGAAATCATTCATAAAATGAATTATTCACAAAAAATCATTCCACAAGATTAAATAGCCCCTCCTTTAATATGCCTTAAAATAATGATTTGATCAAAATACTCACTTGCCATTTATTTCTGCACACTGTACAACAAGAAGCGGTGGGATTGACTATTCAGTTAGGCACTGTTCTGAATTTTACATAGTGTAAACATTGGATTAGGTCTATGCGGGCTGCTGATTTAAAACTTTTATCCAATATTATATACCGAAAAAGTCATAATCACTAAAGTTTACTATACAGGCATTTCTGTTTCTACAGAAACGTTTGCCTGCCAGCCTTAGGAAATAGCTCTGGCTATACTGCTGTTTCATTGCTGCGGAAAAAATCTTTTTTGTCTGCCTTGGCAAATCATTACCTTGAAAACTGTGGACACAAAAATGTAATGCAATAGCTAGGGATACTGTTGTAAAAGATAAAATTAAGATAATATTAAATTACGTTCGCCTGAAGTTAATTGACATGAAATGTTCACTGCACAAGTGGAATCCACTGAGTGACAGGATCCAGTGCTCGGTTTTCTTCATCCTGCTCCGGTCCGTTTTTCCCTTCTAACAGGATCTTTAGGGATGTGATAAAATGCTCTGTCTTTTAACTTCCTTCTGTGGTTTGTGTATCCAGGGGCAAAACACAAGTCAACCATCAATGTGAAACTGAACAACTGTTGATTAGTCACAAGCTTATCCTGCCAATATGGCGCCTGGTGGTTACGTGACATCATCTCCCGGAGCTCTAAAGGGCTGAAAGTGACAAAGGAGCTCACCAGGATGAATGTTTTGTTGTCTGCTCATCTGACAACAATGAGCCCTGCACCATTGTCCAAACGGAAATCAAAGCTTCTACACAGCAAGTTTTACAAATAATGCACATCTGAGAGGAAAAACAAGTCTTAATTCATATTTTGATATAGCAGATCTATAAAATTAAATACTCAAAATAGGAGAAAATCTGAGTGTAACTATCCTGTCTTATACCCCTAACTGAGCAAAGTATCCTCTGGGACACAAACATTAAATGTCTTTTTATCTAAGCATTTTAAATACAATTCAAATATGCATTTAATCACTCCTAAATAAATGTATTTTACAAAATCCTTTCATTTGAGCATGTGCATAAAATTTGTGTAAAAATAGCATGTATATAGAAACATTGTATAACTCTTACCTTACCTAACAATGTGACTCTTTTCAGTATCAGTATGCTTTTGAATGCTGACATAAGGTCACATGACCTCAGGATATCCCCCTTGACCCCGTAAAATGTATCCATTGATTTAAAGTGCAGGTGCTTGTTAGTCCTCTTAAACTAAATTCTAACCCACCCTCTAAATGCTGCTATAGAATTTAAGATTCAAAGTTATTGTACTGTTTTGGCCTGTGAGAATTATGTCTTCAGGGTCTTGTTCTAAGCAGATAGGTATGCCATCTGGTGTGATCTTCTGCTGCTGTAGCCTATCTACTTCAAGATTATGCTGTTAGAGATTAAATTCTTCACACCTTAAGTGTAATGATTGTTTATTATAGCTGCTATTGTATACAACTTTAAATGCCATAATTATTATGCCAGTATTTAATGTGGTTTTATTTTCATGTTAATTTGTGTGTATTGACTTCTGGGAATTTTGTTCAGATTTTCCGTTAATACTGCATGGGAACAGAACAATTTTTACGCTGCTCTACTGAAACACAGTTTCCTGCTGCATGCAAATCTTCATGGACACATGAGGAGCTAATGGTCTGCTTAAGAACAAGAATAGACTTATTTTCGATGTGCTACTTTACTTCTTTTTTATTTTTATTTTCTATCTTTTAAGTTTTTTTCAACACGTCTTCCATTGAGTAAGCAGAGTCTGGGGACTCTGGGTTCTCCCATCTCTGGTGCTGAGGTCACCGAGGTGGTTAAAAGCTCCTCAGTGGCAAGGCCCCCCGAGGCGCTCAAGGGAGCTAAAGGGATACTCAGCAGGATCCTTGAGGGTGCATGGGAGTTTGCCCAACCAGTGTACATGTGCTTTGTGGATCCGTGAGAAGGCATTCGACCGTGTCCCTCGGGGGGTCCTGTGGGGGGTACTCCAGGAGTATGGAGTACCAGGCCCTTTAATAAGGGCTGCTAGGTCTCTGTATGACCAGTGTCAGAGCCTGGTCCGCATTGCCGGTAGTAAGTCGGACTTGTTTCCAGTGAGAGTTGGACTCCGCCAAGGTTGCCCTTTGTCACCGATTCTGTTCATAACCTTTATGGACATAACCTTTATGGACCGATTCTGTTCATAACCTTTATGGACGTAGTGATATACAACGATACACAACTAAAGTCAATAGACTAAAACTTAGTGATCCATATTTAGCTCCTAGTGTGCTTTTTAAAACAATTGATCCGGTAGCCGGCGCATGACTCCCGAATTTGAAATACAAGGACATTTGCAACTACCTAATCAACTTTCCCTCCCACTACACCGGAGAGTTGCTGAAGGCCTACAAAAGTCTTGAGGGATATAAATGGGCTCAGTCGGGATTTGTGGCCGAGATTCTGCTGTGGAGTTTACCACAACGGGATTGTTTCATTGTTACTACAAGGGTAAGTAGCCTACAATTATGCTAGCATAGGCTATGATAAATTTAGAGAGCAACTAGTAGCTGAAATAGCGAGTTTTACAGAAATCATTCATAAAATGAATTATTCACAAAAAATCATTCCACAAGATTAAATAGCCCCTCCTTTAATATGCCTTAAAATAATGATTTGATCAAAATACTCACTTGCCATTTATTTCTGCACACTGTACAACAAGAAGCGGTGGGATTGACTATTCAGTTAGGCACTGTTCTGAATTTTACATAGTGTAAACATTGGATTAGGTCTATGCGGGCTGCTGATTTAAAACTTTTATCCAATATTATATACCGAAAAAGTCATAATCACTAAAGTTTACTATACAGGCATTTCTGTTTCTACAGAAACGTTTGCCTGCCAGCCTTAGGAAATAGCTCTGGCTATACTGCTGTTTCATTGCTGCGGAAAAAATCTTTTTTGTCTGCCTTGGCAAATCATTACCTTGAAAACTGTGGACACAAAAATGTAATGCAATAGCTAGGGATACTGTTGTAAAAGATAAAATTAAGATAATATTAAATTACGTTCGCCTGAAGTTAATTGACATGAAATGTTCACTGCACAAGTGGAATCCACTGAGTGACAGGATCCAGTGCTCGGTTTTCTTCATCCTGCTCCGGTCCGTTTTTCCCTTCTAACAGGATCTTTAGGGATGTGATAAAATGCTCTGTCTTTTAACTTCCTTCTGTGGTTTGTGTATCCAGGGGCAAAACACAAGTCAACCATCAATGTGAAACTGAACAACTGTTGATTAGTCACAAGCTTATCCTGCCAATATGGCGCCTGGTGGTTACGTGACATCATCTCCCGG
Organism: Fundulus diaphanus; assembly: GCA_037039145.1. Taxonomy (NCBI): domain Eukaryota; kingdom Metazoa; phylum Chordata; class Actinopteri; order Cyprinodontiformes; family Fundulidae; genus Fundulus; species Fundulus diaphanus. The sequence continues at coordinate 34,082,435 of CM073124.1, forward strand.
AGCTCTAAAGGGCTGAAAGTGACAAAGGAGCTCACCAGGATGAATGTTTTGTTGTCTGCTCATCTGACAACAATGAGCCCTGCACCATTGTCCAAACGGAAATCAAAGCTTCTACACAGCAAGTTTTACAAATAATGCACATCTGAGAGGAAAAACAAGTCTTAATTCATATTTTGATATAGCAGATCTATAAAATTAAATACTCAAAATAGGAGAAAATCTGAGTGTAACTATCCTGTCTTATACCCCTAACTGAGCAAAGTATCCTCTGGGACACAAACATTAAATGTCTTTTTATCTAAGCATTTTAAATACAATTCAAATATGCATTTAATCACTCCTAAATAAATGTATTTTACAAAATCCTTTCATTTGAGCATGTGCATAAAATTTGTGTAAAAATAGCATGTATATAGAAACATTGTATAACTCTTACCTTACCTAACAATGTGACTCTTTTCAGTATCAGTATGCTTTTGAATGCTGACATAAGGTCACATGACCTCAGGATATCCCCCTTGACCCCGTAAAATGTATCCATTGATTTAAAGTGCAGGTGCTTGTTAGTCCTCTTAAACTAAATTCTAACCCACCCTCTAAATGCTGCTATAGAATTTAAGATTCAAAGTTATTGTACTGTTTTGGCCTGTGAGAATTATGTCTTCAGGGTCTTGTTCTAAGCAGATAGGTATGCCATCTGGTGTGATCTTCTGCTGCTGTAGCCTATCTACTTCAAGATTATGCTGTTAGAGATTAAATTCTTCACACCTTAAGTGTAATGATTGTTTATTATAGCTGCTATTGTATACAACTTTAAATGCCATAATTATTATGCCAGTATTTAATGTGGTTTTATTTTCATGTTAATTTGTGTGTATTGACTTCTGGGAATTTTGTTCAGATTTTCCGTTAATACTGCATGGGAACAGAACAATTTTTACGCTGCTCTACTGAAACACAGTTTCCTGCTGCATGCAAATCTTCATGGACACATGAGGAGCTAATGGTCTGCTTAAGAACAAGAATAGACTTATTTTCGATGTGCTACTTTACTTCTTTTTTATTTTTATTTTCTATCTTTTAAGTTTTTTTCAACACGTCTTCCATTGAGTAAGCAGAGTCTGGGGACTCTGGGTTCTCCCATCTCTGGTGCTGAGGTCACCGAGGTGGTTAAAAGCTCCTCAGTGGCAAGGCCCCCCGAGGCGCTCAAGGGAGCTAAAGGGATACTCAGCAGGATCCTTGAGGGTGCATGGGAGTTTGCCCAACCAGTGTACATGTGCTTTGTGGATCCGTGAGAAGGCATTCGACCGTGTCCCTCGGGGGGTCCTGTGGGGGGTACTCCAGGAGTATGGAGTACCAGGCCCTTTAATAAGGGCTGCTAGGTCTCTGTATGACCAGTGTCAGAGCCTGGTCCGCATTGCCGGTAGTAAGTCGGACTTGTTTCCAGTGAGAGTTGGACTCCGCCAAGGTTGCCCTTTGTCACCGATTCTGTTCATAACCTTTATGGACATAATTTCTAGGTCCAGCCAAGGTGTTGAGGGATCCGTTTTGGTGGCCTTAGGAGTGCGTCTCTGCTATTCGTGGATGACGTGGTTCTATTGGCTTCATCAGGGCGTGATCTACAGCTCTCACTGGAGCGGTTCTCAACCGAGTGTGAAGCAGCCGGGATGAGGATCCTCCAAATCCGAGATCATGGTCTTGAGCCGGAAAAGGGTAGAGTGGTTTCTCCGGGTTGGGGAGGATGTACTGCCCCTAGTGGAGGAGTTTAAGTATCTTGGGGTCTTGTTCACAAATGAGGGGAAGATGGAGCGGGAGATCGACAGGCGGATTGGTGCGACGTCTGCTGTGAAGCGGGCGCTGTACCGGTCCGTAGTGGTAAAGAGAGAGCTGAGCCAATAGGCAAAGCTCTCGATTTACCGGTCGATCTAGGTTCCTTCCATCATCTATGGCCATGAGCTTTGGTGTCGTGACCGAAAGAACGAGATCCCGGATACAAGTGACCGAAATGAGCTTTCTCCGTAGTTTGTCTGGGCTCTCCCTTAGAGATAGGGTGAGGAGCACAGTCATCCGGGGAGGACTCAGAGTAGAGCCGCTGCTCCTCCATGTCGAGAGGAGCCAGTTGAGGTGGCTCGGGCATCTGGTTAGGATGCCAGCTGGACACCTCTCTGGTGAGGTGTTCCGGGCACGTCCCACCAGGAGGAGACCCAGAGGGAGAACCAGGACACGTTGGAGGGACTATGTTTCTCGGCTGGAGGAGATGGCCCAAGTGGCTGGGGAGAGGGACGTCTGGGCCTCCCTACTGAAGCTGCTACCCCCGCGACCCGACCCAGGATAAGCAGAAGAGGATGGACGGATGGATGGAAGTTTTTTGTAACAAGTGGACTCATTCCCTCTTGGTTCTATCAGTCAGTGAGTTTGACTGTCAATCCAAAACATACACAGCACAACAGTTTTTCATTTACTGGTGGAGTTTAAAGATGAAGAGTTCAAATGTCATTAAGAATAAACATGTCAATAAACAAAGAAAAGTGGTGCTGTGTATTTCCTGGGGGGAGTGACCACCACCCTCCACATTCCCCATTTTCTTTTTACTTCCAACACATAAAAAGCATTTGCAACCACACTATCACCAAAAACTGTCCATGTTCTCTTTTTGAACCCTTCTCTGTAAACCTCAAAAATGACCCAGCATATCAGCAGTTTAAAAAAACTCACATCAGCCCATCTGGCATTAACAATTGCCACTTTCAGAGTCACTTAAATAATTAAATCACACCCTACCTAACCCTACCTTTTTTTCTTACTGCTTCTTGGAGAAGGTGGACACTTTTTTTTCTCTCCTCTCTCTTTCCTTCTCCATGCCATGCTTCCCTGCTTGGTTCTATCAATCTTTTTAGAGCCTCTTTTTACATATCTTCCAAACTATAAATTATGGATCTGTTCGATGTGCATGTTTTTGTTTCAGCTTTGTTTTGTTGCATGGTTGTATGTATATTTCTGTGCATGCTTTTTGAAGGAGCCACCAGTTCCTACTCCCTCTCTTCTTCTTCTTCTTCTTTTGTTTAATGGTGGTTGGCAAACAACTTTTGGTGCATTACCGCCACCAACTGTACTACTCCCTCTCTCTGGCCACTGACTGCTTACACAGGTTCATCGCATCCAGAGTGATGAGAGGCAGGAAGAAAAGGGGCAGCCACACCCAGTGAGTGAAGGAGAGATAAGGAGGAACTGACAGAGCAAGCTGTGGAGGAGGTGCCGGTGCCCGGCCAGCGCCTGGCAAGCGGCTGGCCGACAAGCTGTGATGGGGAGCAACCAGAAGAAGCATCATGAGGGAAGCCCTGTCCACCGACACTGCGACAAGAACCCATCTGAGCCAGGGACGAGGGCAGGATGGAGAAGAGGCTCAGGGGAGACGCTGGCCTCACTGGCTCAACCGCTGAGTCGATAACTTGAGGGGATGGACTGCAGAAGGACGCTGAGCAGAAGCGGCTGACCGTCTCTACCCTATATCTGCTGAGACTGCGGGATGTTTGGTGCTTTTTTTGTACTATTTTTAACCTGCGGTTGCACTTTTAAGTGAAGCTTTTAGGTGTTATTTGCTGTACAGTTTTTAGGGTTTATTTTTATTGTAATAAAGTTGTTTAAACTTTTAATCTTGTTGGTTTTAAATACACTGCTCACCCCTGTGATACCAAACTTGTTTTATTCTTAGTTTGTTGGCGTTGGTGGACTCATTAGTTTTGCTATTAAAAATAACTTAAACACTACTCGGCCACCACAAGAAGAGTGGGCGAAGGAGAGCCCTTGTGCCCGACAGGACAAGTGCAGCTGGACACATGGTGGGAGGAGAATCGTGTGTCTGTCAATTTTGTCAGTGGAGGATGTTAAAAATCTTTTCAAACAGGATTCCTACTTTTTGGAACTGGCGATTACCTGGAGTAACGAGAAATTGTCAAAACGTCGGCAGCTGTTTTGGCCCATGTCAGGGCTGCCTGAACTATGTGAGAGATATGGCTGTTACCAGCACTAAGACTGAAATGCTGTGTAAGCAGAAATGCAGGCCAGCTGCGGTTTCTGAACTTGCTGGCAGGATGGGAACAATCTTGGAGAAAGCTGGAAGCTGGACCCTAGCAGAATGCGCACAATTCTGGCTGTTTGGAATTGCCATTGAGAAGAACCAGTGAGACTTTCAGGCAGACAGAAAAACAAAAGTCTGCTTGCCCAAAGCAAATGTTATCCCAACTGGCTCCCCTGCAATCAATTTCTCCTGGATGTTATGTAAACAAGACACCCTGTGACATCTGACATATGTGACCTCGAAACAGAGCACACTGAACTGAACTGCCTGAAAATATTCCATCACTATCAAAGACTAATGGCTGCAAGTGCTACCTGCCACAGTTACCAGACAAACACACACACACACACACACACACACACACACACACACACACACACACACACACACACACACACACACACACACACACACACACATACGCAATTACACTAAAACACAGGCACACACACCGCCTCTACTGTGTCTATTCCTTACTCCGCTGCTTTCCGTTTTAGGTGTAGTGTCAAAAGGGTCAGATCAGAGACCTCAAACTGCAGCTTTCTTAGAATTTTTAGTGATGACTCTCATTCTTTCTGTATGTTTGTTAATGTATGAAATAATTATAGTCAAGGATTTATTTAGCTTATTCTTTTGTTTTCCCTATGTATGTCTGTAATTTTTTCCTATGTATGTCTGTAATGGGGGGGAGCAATGATGCGTCGCTATTTCTGATTTCAGTAGCTGAAAAGGGACAAACCAGATCTGTCTGAAGACGTGCTGTTGTCTCTCTCTATGGCATGCAAGAGGGAAGAGAAAGTAACCAAGAAAAGTGAAAGAGGTAATAACCGAGAGAAAAACGAGAGTCTATATTTGCTATTATTACCAGGTGGAGATAATTCATAAGGGAGGGGGGATATAAAATGGATGCAGAGGTTGCAGGCTTTCTGCTGGACAAGTAAGTTAATTCAATATAACAATGAAGTTCATTTTGGCTTTATATTAGAAACGGGGTAGTGTAGAGCAGGAATTACTCTGTCCTCCCGGGAGAGAGGGCTTGTTTGTTCATCTCTCCCTCCCTCTCAGGGAGAATTTGTGTACGCGGGAAGGCAGAGGGATATTTCAGGCTCAGCCGGCCGGCTAAAGGTCCTTCCACATAAGGTGCAGTGCACACGCCACTGTGGTCTGAAAACCATTATTTTCAATGGCATGCGCCGAGGTCCAAGTTCAACTATGCTGAACTTTCAACATGGCACGCATATGCACTTTCTATAGAAACCGTTTTTTTCAGGTGGGAAAACCAGTCCTGTGCTGAATCCCACAGCAAGCACAGCACACACTGCGTCCAATGTGGAAGGGCCTTAACGCGTTCTGTAGTGCAACAACAGAAGTGGGTCTCTTTGGGGTTGCTTATAGTTGCTTATATTAGAGCTCAAATAAGTGACAGCACATTCAGAAACGATCCGAAAAAAACATGACTTTACCAGTGAATTTACAAGCGACTTTCGAAAAAATAGATAGACTTTTCAATAGTACAAAAAACTATTTCACACGATGACCATAGCTATTAGCTATTAGCAGTAGCAATACACGGAGGGCATGTTGACATTGTCAAGTTTATGACTCCGCGGCTTCTGTAGTAGTTATTACAATTAAGTTGTTTGTAATTCATTTAGCAAACCATTAAATGGCGTTCCAGTGGTAAAATCGTACACACCGGGGCTTTAAGGGAACAGCTCCCATCTACTTAAATGCTTATGCTACGACTTGGCTAGTCCCGATTTGTGCAGTGTAAAATGGCTCTGTCTACGCCGCTCACCAAGAGCTTGTTTGAACAACATGCTATACTGTGTTGTATCCAAACCTTTTGGTTTGATTTTTAGGAGGGGAGGTGTTACGGCCAGTGGCCTTTTTGTCTGTTTTGTTTTTTCTTTCTAATATGTTGCAGGTGTAATTGCATCTTCCTGCCAGCTGGTGCCACTGTGGAAACTTGCAAACCTCCTGAAGTCTCCTCCTCGTTTAACTTCAGCCACTTCCTTCTACCATCATCCTCATTCTGGATTGGACACTCGCCTGATTGCCTCACCAATCCGTGGAGAGCCCTCCTTATTTAAACTCAGCTCTCCCATGCAATCAGGGCAGCTGTGTTCTAGAGCAGCTTGCCACACTGCTGGTTGTGTTTTGTTTGTTGTGATGTGTTTAAGTTTTACTGTAACACTCGTTTAACCTGACTACTGGAGGCTGTGTCACTCGTTAGGCAATTTGCCGTGGCACTCTGGTTAAGGCTTTCAGTTGCTGGTTGTGTTACTCGTCCCCTGTTTTCTGTGACACTTTGTTAACCTGTGTATTGAAGGCTGTGTCACTCGTTGGGCAATTTGCCGTGGCACTCTAGTTAAGCCTTTCAGTTGCTGGTTGTGTCAGTAGTTGGATGTTCTGTCTTGTGATTTATTTTAGTGTTGATGCTGTTTCCAGCATCAACACATTATTTCTTGTGGCCTTAAGTCATCTTTGGGTTTCTTTTGTCATTAGATCATGTCCTGTCCTTTTTGGTAGTGTACTTATTGTTTCCATCATTTTTGTTTCTATAGCCAACTTATCAATAATTTGTTACATTTTTTCTCATACACTTTTGTGTTGGCATTTTTATGTTACCTCCCCTGTATCCCTAGACCTTTGGGGTCGTAACAGTACCTACACCATGCTTACCACAATCCGATCTTTTTTCATGTGTTATTGCACAATGGTGAAATGACCTACTGAGCATTACCAGAACAGGGTTTGATCTGTCAATCTTCAAGAAGTTATCCAGCTCCATTGATTTCATCTCCTACCCTACCACCTACCTCATAGTCTAACCCCATCACCTCTGACAAAAGCTGACAATGGGTTCTTCCTTCTAGGTAGCTTATCATTAGTCTCTATGTTAACTGCATTGTTATGTCCTCATTTGTAGTGCAAATTTGAGTGAGTTTATGTACGACTTCTATTACAAACAATTGATCAGATTTAGCTTGTGATCTGGTGCTGCTTATCTGCATTGATACACCACTTACTGTGAGCACACTAATTAAATTCTAACTGTTAAGGGTGGTTTAACCCTATGATTTAAATTTTTATTTAATCATTTCAAAACCTCATGAGAAAAAATAGCAAACCTTGGCTCCCGTGCATGTTGTGGTGAGAAAACAGAAACTGACGACAGCTGTGTGCTTGATTTTGTAATGATTGATGAGGAGATGAACCCGGTATTCAGACAGACACTAGAAAGAATGCTTAAGAGATTTATTGATGTGATGATGGGTCAGTCAGGCAGACAAAAAACAATCCACAGCGGGGTAAAGAGCAGACATCCAAGCAAAAACTGACAGGAACCGGGCGGACTCAAAAACAGGCAAACATAAGGTAAAGTAAACAGGCAGACAGGTAGCAATGCTGAATGCTGGAGAGCTCTTACCGGATGAGAAAGGACTAGGACATGAAACGTGGGGACATGAGACGTGACGTTCTGGCCAGGAGCAGAGAACTGAGGCAGGTATAAATAGACAGGCAAACAGGTGAGTAGGGAGAAACTAATTAACCAGGGACAGGTGAAAGTGATCAAGGAAGGGGAAGTGACTGAGAGGTTGATTGGGAGGGTTATGGACCTGAGGAGCGGCAGTGGGTCCCCGCCCGCTTCATTTTAGACAAGTCCCTTATCAGGGAGTTCCACAAAGCACGCTCTGAACAGCCTAGGGCGTCTGGTATCCGCCCTTAAGGGGGGGGGCTCTGTGATGATCTCGGCACTGGCACTGATTTGTCCTCCTATCAGTGCACCTGCTCATCTCCACCGTGTCTGCAATTAGTCCTCATTGGTTCCATCTGTTTTCACCTCCTTATAATCCCTGTGCAGATCAGATGCCAGTGCCAGATTGTCTCAAGCTAATCGAATGAGCTTTCCAGCGTTCTCTTCCTTGCCTGCCTGTTTCCTGACCCCTGTGATTCTTCTGAGCCTACCTGTGAACGAACCTGGACTGGACCTGAACTTTCCCTGTCGGACCTCCATTTCTGTGCCGCCGCCGGATAATTGCGCTTCTGTGTTTTGGACTTGGACTCCCCTAGATTACGCCCCTGGAAAAGCCCCTATGGGATCCCCTGCCAGTTCGCCCGCAAACGGACCTCCGTTCCCGGATCAGTCCGCTTGGTTTCCTGCTGGCTCTCCAGACTCAGCTACCCCAACTTCAGGGGTTAACCACACTAAGCGCGAGCTACTGCGCGTGGAGAGGGCGAGACCACTTCCTGCTTGTAAATAAAAACTAATAAAGAAGACCAGATAACTAAAACAGTAAACAGGCTAAACATGAATCCAACACAATACAAAACTAGAAACAGAAATAAACCCTAAAGCAGGAAAGCTAACTTAACCAAAATATCAACAAGAACCAGAACAGAACATTACAGATTTAGAATAATGACTGGGTGTAGAGTATCTACTCTTTTGTGTACTTGTTTGTGTTATTTATGTTTTCATACCTGTTTGCATTACAAGAATTTCCACAGGCCATGAAGCCACCATCCAATCTGTTAACAGAAACTTACAATTGTTATGACATTGTGTAGAAAACTTTAGGAAGTGTGGTGGAGAGCTGAGCTTGGAACATTACGTTTAATTTAAAGAAAAGGAGTGTGTATGTACATTTTTATGTGTGAGTCTGTATGCGTGTGTATTCACGTTTTTATCTGCTTGCAGCTAAGAGCTTGAAGGCGTATCCTGCTGCTGGTAAATTACCCAAAAAAACATGGTGTGGGGAGGAAGCAGTGGGAGGGAGTGCAGATAGGTGGAGTAGGGGATTGATAGATGAGCAGAAAACGAGAAAGAGAGAAGAGTGATCATTTGGAATCCCAGGTCTTATCAAACATTGTTAGTGCACCCTACTGTCTCTCATTTACAATCTTATCCTCTTCTGAAACAGTCATGTAAAGACAGAAGTTACACAGACATATTACCCAGCATTGGCAAAGAAAAGCTAAAGAGCAGTTTAATCACAAAAATGAAGGAAATCTTTCAGAAAGCAGTGGTGCAAAGAGAAACAGTGAAATAACCAATTATGTCTAACAATAGCGAATGGACTACCTTCAAACCATTGCTGCATAAAGATTAGAAAGAAGATTTATGTTTAAAGGATAGCATTCCCAGATTGCAGCATGACCTCAGAGATCCTCTAGTGGTCAGGAGTACTTCGACTCCCGCTAGTGGTCTGGAGCACTTCCGTTATGCGAAGCCAGTTTGCACCTTTTCTCAACTTGCAGTTGTTTTTGTTACTTGCAGCATTTTGCCTTTGCATGTGTTTTGTGTCAGCCTCATTTGTATTTGCAGCATGTTTGTACTTTGTGCGACTAATTTCTGTGATTGCAGCGTTTCTCTTTTGCTGCATTTTTTCATTGCGTGTGTTTTGTGTGTTTCCTCTGTTTTGTGTTTTGAGTACTTTTTGTGTTTGTGGAGCATTTATGTACTTGCAGTGCATTTGCACCTCTCGGCCACCGTATTTTACCCATCTACCAATCCTCACTCAACAGTCCTGTGTTGCTGCGAATTTCAGAATACGAATCCACAAGACAACATAGACAAAACTAATGTTATGCCAGAAGCTGGTTGAATATGCTTATTATTATTATTATTAATTATACTTTGGTATTATAATTTAAAAATAATAAATCATTCAACTCAAAATTCCGCTATAACAAAATATAGTTCTGTTTTATGAAATGTTTATTTCAGGATCGAGAGAGATCGGCAAACACAAATAAGGACTCAAACACTGTTTCTGTTAGAATATAAGGCACACATTTATTATTATTCCCCACAGAATACAGCACATCAAAACAACAAGCACTTCACACAGGCAAAGTAGCAAGCAATAAAACAACAAGCTTTCAAACAAACGTGACGCTCAACAGATTCTCAGAATCAGCCCTTACCATTGACACGAACCGGGAGACCTCAGTCCTAGGTTAAGATCAGCGTTCACGATGCCGGTGTCCACACACGAACTCACGGCAGACTCTCCGGGCTAAGGGCAGTCTCCTCTCTATATACTTGTAAATAAAACGTCAGGTGTGGAGTGAGAGTGGCCATCTCTCCCTCCACAGCCGCCCTCCTTTCCAAAACATGTTCCCAAACAGAACCCGTTCCCAGCGTCTCAGCAGTGTGCGAAGCAAAACAATAGATAATAAAGCAAAATAAGGAATACAGAATCAGTCTTTCCCACCACAAGTTAAAACAAGTTATCTTAGTTTCATGTGAACCCAGGTGCGAACACCACAACAGCCATAATCAATGTGTGAACTGGCCAGTACCAGTCTTCCCATAATATCAAAAGTTAAAACAAGTTAAAAAACCGAGCAGGTTTTCCCATAATACATTGTTAAAGAGCAAAAATAATTCTTTCATATATCAAGTTCAAATGGTGGTGATGTTAGCTATAAGCTTGTAAGTATTTATACCACTAATGCATTAGTTAATTTGCTGTTATGAACTCATTTTTGCTGGGATAAATGATCTGGTCAGACTTGTGACCGACGACGTTTATCCGGCAGGCTGTGAGAACCCCAATGTAACTGCAATTAGAGTTTAAATCCTTATCCCTTATCACCATCCAATGATATTGTCTCTGTATTAATGTCAGATGTTAACTCCAAAGGAGGTTAGCTCTGATTTCTGAATAACCAGGCAACTGTGAATTGGATTGAACACAAAACAATGTCTATTCCGCAGTCGTTGGTTTTATTGAACCAAAAGCAATTCCCTGTTACAGTAATTCTCTGATTCAACAACTTTGGAATTCTTACTCACTACTAAAACTAAAACATGCAAAATATATATGTGGAAATAAAAGAAAAAAACAAAAATAAACAATGGATTAAAATGAGCGGTTAGCAGATCTTAACTCAACTCACAGTGGTTTAACACCGCCCTCAAAACACCGGCATTTGACGTATCAGCATTGACAGACAGAACAGCTTCGGGAATCTCACTGGACACTTTGATGTCTTACAAAAGCTAGTTCAGCTAACCTCCCTACAGTTCAGGTACACGTCACCCTCCCAAGATGGCTGCTACGATGACGTATGGTCTACCAATTTACGTGATGCGTGAGGGGAGGTCCTAATGACGTAACCACGCTTACACTGATGGGATAATGCCTCGCTGCGAGAGGGCGCGGCTAACTGGGAGTTTAAGCAAAGCCCGCGAATTGAGCTCGGACAAAAAGATTAAACTGATAAGAAGAAGCGAAAAGAGAGAGGGGGGAAAGCAGGGAAGAAGATGGAAAAGAACTGAAGCAATGACCCACGGCGGGGTTATTGATGAATCACAAATCAACACAGCAAAATCAATTGTAAAATGCATGCACATACAAATAAAACATTCAGCAAAATAATTCCAACTTCGTCGTGGAATAAAAGCATTAACCTACACCTACAAAGTTCTAACGTCTGCCCAGGCACTTCTAAACATCCTATGGATGGAAAAGAAATAAAAGGGGAGAACCCCGTTACTTTGAGGTGGTCCCGAATGAAAGTCCCGGCTTCGATCCGGAGCGCTCCGGATCACGCGGCGTCCTGAACGCACCAGAGCAGGCAGCGGCAGGGGCGGGCGAGGAGGCTCTTTCGTCTCTTCCTCCGGGCTCAACAGTCGCTTTTGCTCGGCCCAGCAAAGCGTAGTCCTCTTTCGATCACTGGGAGATAAGGCGGCTTCCAGTATTTGATCAGAGGGAATTAAAAGTACCTTTTAGAGTCGACCTCCTGTGTCCGCACAGGGAATAGTTTTGCTCCGGTAATCTTCGAACCAGCAAAGAGTTATCGAGCACGTGGCGTGGGGGTTACCCCAACGAAGTGAAACAGCTGTGTGTCTCCTCAGCTTGGCAGCGCGCCAGGGAAGAAGACAGATTTCGGTCCTCGGCCGCAATAAATACCTTTCCCCCTGGTAACGTTATCTCTCTGTCCGTCGTTAGGGGCGGCGGCCATTTTGGGCCGAGTTGCATGTTGGGAGTTGGTGGCCATTTTGACCACCTTGCATCATGGGAAATGCAGTCCGTCATGTCCCGAATTAATGCAGTCGTCACGTCTTGAACTGGCACAACACTAAATATGACAGTAATAAAGGGAAAATTATTCATATTCACCTGTGGAAAAATACTGATAATTAAAATACTTGCAATATTTGTGAAGCACCTCTGCATTTTACTGATTAATGGTCTTTCATATGGTTGTCCATCACTGGTTTTGAAGCATAGTAACTGCAGAAGGGACAGTGGAACAGTCCACTGTTGGTGCATTTAGTCACTGTTGGTGTGACTGGATGTCATGTCATGGATGCTGAAGAGCATGGATGATGAACACTTGACTGTCTGATAATATGAGGAGGACTGTCAAAATTTGATTTACGCTCATTTTTACCCAATAGGTCACATGATCTGGAAGCTAATGAGCTAAAACGCTCAGAATTGTTTTTAAAAATGAGTGTAGGAGCATAGTAGAAACATCTTTTATATATTTATATATATATATATATATACACTACCGTTCAAAAGTTTGGGGTCACCCAAACAATTTTGTGTTTTCCATGAAAAGTCACACTTATTCACCACCATACGTTGTGAAATGAATAGAAAATAGAGTCAAGACATTGACAAGGTTAGAAAAAATGATTTGTATTTGAAATAAGATTTTTTTTACATCAAACTTTGCTTTCGTCAAAGAATCCTCCATTTGCAGCAATTACAGCATTGCAGACCTTTGGCATTCTAGCTGTTAATTTGTTGAGGTAATCTGGAGAAATTGCACCCCACACTTCCAGAAGCAGCTCCCACAAGTTGGATTGGTTGGATGGGCACTTCTTGCGTCCATACGGTCAAGCTGCTCCCACAACAGCTCAATGGGGTTCAGATCTGGTGACTGCGCTGGCCACTCCATTACCGATAGAATACCAGCTGCCTGCTTCTGCTCTAAATAGTTCTTGCACAATTTGGAGGTGTGTTTAGGGTCATTGTCCTGTTGTAGGATGAAATTGGCTCCAATCAAGTGCTGTCCACTGGGTATGGCATGGCGTTGCAAAATGGAGTGATAGCCTTCCTTATTCAGAATCCCTTTTACCCTGTACAAATCTCCCACATTACCAGCACCAAAGCAACCCCAGACCATCATATTACCTCCACCATGCTTAACAGATGGCGTCAGGCATTCTTCCAGCATCTTTTCATTTGTTCTGCGTCTCACAAGACGCAGAACAAATCTGCGTCTTGTGATCCAAAAGACGCAAAAGGGGGTAGGAAATCTTCAATTTCTTAGCCATTTCTCGCACGGAATAGCCTTCATTTCTAAGAACAAGAATAGACTGTCGAGTTTCAGATGAAAGTTCTCTTTTTCTGGCCATTTTGAGCGTTTAATTGACCTAGCACAGCTAATAACAGAGAGCATGGCATATTTTAAAATAAAATGTTACTTCCTTCATTCTGTCACAAATATTGCATAATAGCACATTTAAACATATAAATGGAAAAATGTCCCTTCATATTCACTATCAAATTGTGAATCAATCCAGCAGATACCAACCCAGCAGTGTTATTTTTTTTGAATGAGTGTTTGCGTGTGGGGACACTAGGGTGGGAACGAGTGAATGCGACTGTGTATGTAGTTTTGTGTTTGTTTATTTGTGAGGTTGGGTTTGTACTACCCCCTTTCCCAGGACATCTCAGATCTCCACTAAGAGTGGAGCCCATCCCCCCTGTCCTGCTCCCCTCCGCTGGCTGGCGCCTTGGCCTGGTGGTGCATTGGTGGTACTCTGTGTCCAGGGCTGGGTGCCCGGGCGGGTGCCGGCTCACTCCTGCTGGCTGCTCCCCCTGGTGGCTGCTTCCCCTGCTTCCCTCGGGTCCCTGGGGCCCATGGCCGGATCCGCTCCGTTGTAGCTGGCTGCCGGCGGAGTCCATGGGCTCGTCCCCAGGTCTCCCCAGGGCTTCGGCATTGTGCCTATTCGGGTTTCCTTGGGGCCGTCTGTCCTCTTCCTTTGGTTGGGGGAGGCAGATTTCCTGGGTTGGCCCCTCTTGGGCACATTTGCTGTGGGGGTCCCTTTGGGCATCTGGGGTCTTGGTTCCCCTGGCGTCTGCCTCGGTGCTCTTCACAACCACTATTGAGCATTTTTCTCATAGATAAACCTTACATACACAAGAGCACTCTCAAACACCTACAGGTGCTTGGTGCTTACAAACTCACTTCCATACAGAAAACCCCTATTATTGTCTTCAGCTGTCACTTTATACATATTGTATTGATTAATACTGTATATTCTTCAGTGATGGTATCAAGGCCTTGGTTGATTATATCTGTAATACTTTATCTGCTGGTTGTGCTGTTCTTTTTACATCTCTCTTTGCAGGTGAAGAAGCACACTGAAGATGTATCGTTGTCTCCCTTTTCTCTCCTCTTTTTCTTTCACCTTTTCTCCTTTTTTTCTCTCTTCTCTTCTACCTTCTTGTTTCCGTGTCCATATAACATAAAATATTCCCTGCATTAATAAACCTTCTTGCACGTATAAATCAAGTGGAGTAATATGGCGAATGCAGTAAGGCTCCGCTTGTGATAGTAAAATCTGTTGGGCTCTTTTTGGCATTAAGACAACAATTCTTATTGTCACATTGCCAGACAGGCCACTATAAAAATTTTTTTTTTAAATAAATAAAATATAATTCATTAGAACCCAGTATGGATCAGCACTCCAATAGAACCCACTCTTGGTCAGTCCTCCATTAGAACCCACTTTGGGTCAGCCTCCCATTAGATCTGACTCTGGGTTTTGGCTCCATCAGAAGCCAGTCTGGGCCAGTGCTCCATTAGAACCAACCCTGGGTCTGCCTCACATTAGAACAAACTCTGGGACACCACTCCATTAGAACCCAGTCTTGGTCAGCGCTCCATTAGAACCAACTTTGGGTGAGCCTCCCATTAGAATCGACTCTGGGTAAGCGCTCCATTAGAACCCACTGTGGGTCAGCCTCCCATTAGAACCGACTATGGGTAAGCGCTCCATTAGAACCCACTCTGGGTCAGTCTCTAGTTAGTCCTCTTGTACTAACTAGAGACTGACTAGAGACTAGAGACTCTAGTTAGTCCTCTTGTATAGTGTTAGATATGAGCTTGTAACCAAGTCCTCTTGGTTACAAGCTCATATCTAACACTGACATTCCTCTGCAATCCTTCGGGGTTAAATAAAAGGAAAAATGTCCCTTCATATGGTCCAAATCAAATTGCGAGCCACTCCAGCAGATACCAACCCAGCAGTGTTTTATTGTTGCCATAATATGTCTGTTGAGGCGATATTCAGGACAGATCTGTTCACTATTTGACTCATACAACTATTCAAGTGTTACCGCTCTGTTTGTACGACCCAAAGACGGCTGCAACGCATGCTTACTGCGCTGTTCTAAATTTAATAATTTAACATCATTTGAGAAATTATCTATTGCTACAATATAACAGATTCTGATAACTTGGCAAGAACTAAAGACAAGGAAGGGATTTGTTTGTTTGGAAGTACAAACCAGTCAGGACTGAGAAAACTGGCTGATATTTTCATGCCCTTCAATGTTCCTGATATTGACCCTACTTTAAATTGAGTCTTATATATATGGTGATTATATGAGTTAGGAGAACATTACATTTATATTAATTTTCTCATATCTCTGAACATTGTCTGATTAATAATAAGTGACAGCATTATGTCCGCTAACTATACAGCTGTATTCAATCAATTAGAATGTTCAATTGGGGCTCATTAATCAAATTCAAAATACCTTTTGAAAATAAACAGGTATTAGTTGTAAGTGAAAAATCGTTATACAACAGAAACCAATGCTTATAAGCATCAGACTGTAATTAATTTAAATAATACGTTTCACTTTGGTAATTAAGTTACAGAGATATATAACTTTTTAATAAAATTATAATTTTTTGTATTTAGTATGACTGTATATTGATAGATGTGCTTAAGCGAAGCCTTAAAGTAGCCATAGCCTTTTTTTGATCCCTTCACAACCTATCACTAATGCATTGACTCTGTTGGACTGTTTTATGAGAAGCTTTTCTTAAACAACAGTCAGTATCATGACGTAATGAAAACTATGATAGGATTTGATGGCATGATAAATTGCGTATTGAATTTGACCTGTATACTCCACATAACATATTTAAATTATTGCCTACAAACCTATTAAAATGCTTGACTTAAAGTAACCAGAAATTGATCTTTAAAGAGGACTATTATTGAAATTCCAAAAAAAGTAAAAAACAAAGCAACTGGACTTGTTTTTCGTAGTTGAAGACGTTTCACTTCCTCTCCAGGAAGCTTTCTCAATTCAAAAAGTCTGGAGTAATGTGGAGTAACAAGCTTTATACTACTGCCCAACAAAGGCCTTGTAATGGCTTAGATAACATGCAAATTCAACCGAAACAGCTCCTTGTACAAAACATGCGCGTTTGTTGCAGCCATGTCAAGTAGGTTGTAAAAAACAGCTACGTGCCATCTCCGTGTTCCTGCACGCACTGAATAAGTCCGTAATTTCTGGTCCATAATGTCCACACCGCATTTCAAGTGGTTATAGTCAATAACAGTGTTTGGTTTCTGTTTTTGAGTCTCCCCAATCTCCACTTTCTGATGCATGGTGCTCAGCAGACAAACAGATTTCTTCTTTTTTGTTGCATACACTGTCAGTAAGGCACTTCCAGATGTGAACAGTTGTGTAGAGTACAGCTGGCGTCCTGAAGTTTCTTTTGCTGTTGCGGGTACCTCCTGCCGAATTCTGCTCATGGTGCCAAGCAAAGTTGTGTTCCGCTGAAGGAGCCTGTTGGCCAGAGACAGAGACGTGAAGAAATTGTCCATAGTTACAGTCCTGCCCTGGTCCATAAATGGCTCCATCAGTTTCACAACAACGTTCTCAGACAGCCTTTCTCCTGTGGGGCTGGAGGGATCTTTTCCCAAATAGGGGATGGCATTACACATGTATTTTGTGTCCAGATCCACTGCAATCCAAAACAAAATTCCAAATTTATCAGGCTTGGATGCAATGTATTGCAGAAAGGGACAACGAACCTTTGATGGAAATAACTGCTCATCAACAGTAATATGTTGCCCTGGACTGTAGGACAACACACAGTTCTGTACAAACTGTTGCCAGATGTTTGAAATTGCAGCAAATTTGTCCGTTTTCACACATTCCAAACGAGTGTCTTTGTTGTCCAAGCGCAGATATATTTCATTATATCTTGAAACCGGTTTCGAGGCATTGTGGCTTTGATGTGTGAATTCCCAAAGTCTTTGGACCACAAATTCCGCATGGCGCCAACGCTCCCGTGTGCTTCCTTCATAAACAGAATTGCAATGAAAGCCATCAGCTCACACACACTCATTTTCCAGCCCTGTTCTGTTCTGCGACCTTGCTGGACTGTGCAGTCTCTGATGGTCATCAGCATACCAATATCCACCAAACAGAGGAAGCTTTGGAGGCGACTTGTAATTTTCCGTCTTGCAAACTCAGTTGGCCCTCCAGTCCCGCTGAATTTCATCTGCGTGGTTTGCTGAGAGGTGAAGTCATCTACTTTTCGCTGGACCCACACACTGCCATCTTTTGCTGTCTCTGTGTGTTCTGGTGCTGTTTCCATACCGGAAACCTTGCGTTTCTTGCTACCAGGAGAATTGTCGTCCTCATCTGATGTAGCCTCCTCGTCTGTGCTGTCCTCCTCAATACCAACACAAACTTTCCTGCTTTTTCTTGGAGGTGAAGGAGGAGCGGTCACAACCTCATCAGATGAAGATTCTGCATCTGTGGAGTCTTCCTCTTCAAATTTGAAGTCAATGTTTTCGCCATCAGAATCACAGTCTGGCATGTCTTGTAACATAGCCACAGCTTCCAAAGCGCTCACTCTCCGTTTGGTACGCCAGGCCATGTTGGTCTAGCTTGAAATCTCAATAACTCTGAGTCGATCTGTTGGGCCTATTTATTCTGAGAGCTAGACTTCACACCCACAACATTTACATGCCCCCCCACCCAACCCCCAGCCTATTTATATTGTCCATTCACCAACAGACTCATTTATATTGTAAAGCTCACTATGTGAAAGAAAGAAGAATTTAGAGAATAATTGTATTTTGTCTCGTCTCGCCTTTTTATGTCATTCAACATTTCAGCTAAGAAAATGACAAACGGTATGACTTCAGTATTGGAGTAACATTTATTTCACCTAAGTGTAGTGCTAACTAAGGAAAAGCACTACATATAAAGCTACAATTGTCCCATTTAGCAGTTTCCACAAACTGCTAAATGAGCTGGAAACCTATTTCCAGTGCAAACTCACATACGGGGTAATCAGAGCTCTGATATATGATGGAGCTTGATTATTAAGGACTTTATACGTTAGAAGAAGAATTTTAAATTCTATTCTTGATTTAACAGGAAGCCAGTGAAGGGAAGCTAAAATTGGAGAAATATGATCCCTCTTGTTGATTTTCATCAGAACTCTTGCTGTCACAGCCACATCCACATCCAGCTTTTGATGTCATCAAGACATGACTGTAGTTGAAGTAATTCATTGGATTCATCAGGATTTATGGACAAATATAACTGAGTGTCATCAGCATAACAATGGAAATTAATCCCATGCTGTCTGATAATTTTGCCAATCGGAAGCATATATATAGTAAAGAGAATTGGTCCAAGGACTGAACCCTGTGGTACTCCACAAGTGACCCTAGAATAATTTTTAATGTAGGATTAAAATTATGTTGAGATTAAAATTATGTTGAGAATATTTATCATATATTCATTGAAACAATATGTTTGTTTTAGACTGGAAATGAGACAGACACCTCTCAAAAACAATAACAATGTGTATAAATGTATTTGCTTTTACTTATTTGAGCAACAGCATGCCGGAAATTATTTGTTCTCTTCTGTTCTCTGTAAAAGTGCGGAAAGCCTGAGTTCCTTTAAATCAAGATTAAAAACACATTTGTTTAGGATTGCCTTCGACTGCTCTAGTTAAACTGTTCTACTGAAACATCACTAGTTCAACTTTTTTAGTCCAACTGTTTTTAATGTTCTATTTTGTTTCTACATTTTATTCCTACTTGCTTTTATTCTGTTTTATTTTCCTATATTTTAATCATGTAAAGCACTTTGCATTGTCTCTGTACTGAATTGTGCTATACAAATAAATTTGCCTTGACTTGCCTTGCCTTCTAAATAGTATGTAGACGAATATTTGTCATTACAGAAATCATACCACTGTTATGATTGCTGACCAGTTTTTCTAACAATCTATCTTTGGTTATGAGTTCCAAGCCTATGGGGTAAAAAGGCATCCTTGCCATCACCATAACCTTTAACTCCTTAGTAGAAGTTGCGGAACGCTCGCTGGATCATTCAAAAAATGTTAACCTTGTTAAGATAGAAAAAATATGTTGGTGTAATTAAAAGATTTTTTAAACTTATATTTTTCATAGGCATGACTCAGTTTACGTATAACCACAGGACTGTCTCAGAAAATTAGAATATCGTGAAAAAGTATACTAGTAGGCTATTCAACTAATCACTTGAATCGTCTAATTAACTCGAAACACCTGCAAGGGTTTCCTGAGCCTTGAAAAACACTCAGCTTGGTTCAGTAAACTAAATCACAAGTATGGGGAAGACTGCTGATCTGACTGCTGTCCAGAAGACCATCATTGACACCCTCCATCAGGAGGGTAAGACACAAAAAGAAATTTCTCAAAGAGCAGGCTGTTCACAGAGTGCAGTTTAAAAGCACATTCACAAAAAGTGTGTTGGAAGGGGGAAATGTGGCAGGAAACGCTTGCACAACCAAGATCTGGCACCTGCCCACAGTTCCAAAACCACCAGTAACTTGTGTACTGACCATGGCATTACTGTCCTTGATTGGCCTGCCAATTCCCCTGACCTGAACCCCATCGAGAATTTGTGGGGTATTGTGAAGAAGAAGCTGAAAGACACCAGACCCAACAATGCAAATGAGCTAAAGGCCGCTATTGAAGCATCCTGGGCATCCATAACACCTCAGCAATGCCACAGGCTGATTGCCTCCATGCCACGCCGCATTGATGCAGTAATCTGTGCAAAAGGATTCCCAACCAAGTACTGAGTGCATTAATGGACATTTTCAAATGTTTGATTTTGTTTTGCTGTTATAATTTTTTTTTTACTTGGTTTGAGGAAATATTCTAATATTTTGAGATAGGATTTTTGAGTTTTCTTCAGCTGTACGCCATAATCAGCGATATTAAAACAATAAAAGGCTTGCGATATTTCAGTTGATTTGTAATGAATCAAGAATGTATGACATTTCATGTTTTTTAATTGCATTACAGAAAATAAAGAACTTTATCACAATATTCTAATTTTCTGAGACAGTCCTGTATATGACAGAGGATTAAATGTACCATTCCATCAAGATCAAGTAGTTGTTGAATTTATATCAACATCAGTATAGCCTATTTTCCTAGTGAAGTAAGAACACTGATCATATAGAAACACTGCACCATGATATGTTTCATAACTTTTGAATGTATGCGTAGCGGAATAACACTGGAATATTTCCCTCTGGTAATTGGGAGTGAACTAATTTAAAGCAGAAAACAAAAAAGGTTGACAGCCTCCTACTTTAACAAATGATAAATCTATAGAACCTCAAAACATGAACATAAGGTTAGTATTAATTACATTTTAGGACATTGCCAGAATCCTTTCAATCCCATTTTCCATCTTTAGTTTATATTTTAATCTGTATTTCTCTCCCCTACCACCCACCCACAATCTTTTTCACATCTTTTCTTTGCTTCTTATTACCCAACCTAATGATAGCCAGGCCTGACAGAAAGAGGCACTGATGGCAATGTGCGGCTGTTGTTATATTTAGATCTAATTAAAGATCATTATAATCTATCATCACAATGGAGGCCAGGCACTGTTAAGAGTCAGAAGAAGGGGGTGGGGGGGGGGGGGTACAAGAATGGGAGGAAAGCTGGGAGGTAGTATAAAACTGAGATGGCGTGTGGGATGTGTGCAGAGAGGTCTTGATAATGTGAATGGATCTCAGTTGTTGACAACCCCCTCCCCCCCCCCCCAAAACTACTTCATAATACTCCATAACTACCCCCTTGATTTTTCAATTATCTAAATGTGATTATAACACATTACAATGATTGCAACCCTTGTACTGGCACAGAACAAAAAAAGGAGAGGGAGGAGAAAGGACAAATAAACAATTAAAGAGAGGTGTGCAAGAATTTACTCCAGAGAGTAATCAGCTACATGCATGGCAGTTATTATAGTATTAAAATTAAACTGTATGAATTTCATGTTGGTTTTGTTTCAGACCCTCATGCAGGCAACAATTATGGACACCAAATAGGACTTTGAACAACTTACCCATACAAGTGAATGAATAAATGGTGCTTTCGGATTCCCAGAATAAATACAGGATAGCACAGAGGAGGAGAGGTACGTTTATCATATAAGAACTGGCTCATATTTCATGGAAATGATGGTAGAGACAGGTTAGTGCTGGGGAGATGTTGGAGTTCTATGGAAGGCTGGTAAGCAGGGTCCGAAATTAACACTCGCCAGTTGCCAAATGCGAGTAAATTTTCCGTTTGGCGAGTGAATTTCAGAGGGCTAGCTGCCACATGGCGAGTAAATGTTTGTACCACATAAATTAAAAATAACATAAAAATAACAAAACCCATCTGGGCTGCGGATGATCCGTTCACAGCTCTTTCCATCCAGAGCTCAGTCTAAACTCCGCTTTGTGCAAAGCTGGTTCAGCTTCTTTCACAGCTTATTTCTGCTGCTGTTTATGTTAACAGAGCAGCAGGAAGAGCGATCAGAGTCATCATTTTTTGGTCTTAACAAGTGGTGAAAGGGCGTGGTGCCTTGCGCTTGAATTCAGGTGCGCACAATTACGTTACATGTAATTTAGGTGTGCACTTTTAAGGGTCATATTAAGGAACTTGTAACATCAGCGGTTTTAGCTCAGACCCATCCCTCTAAAGGAGCCCTTTACAGTCTTCATTTATGCATTTTCCCCACTGTTCATCCCTCGCGCGCAGCGCACGAGGGTAAAATCCAGCAGCTGGATCATGCGTAAAGACGCAGCGTGAACCCCTGCGTGCTTGAAGTTTTGCAGCTGAGGGGAAAATGTTGGACCGTATAGGCTTGATGAAACTCCGCCTCATTCACAAATGAGACCAACATGGATAGAATAATGATAATCTGTAGTGTTTTTTATTGCCTGGATGTGAATCTGATAATTCATATTGTGCCATTTATAAACAAACTACAATATTTTCTTATCAAAGTCAGGAAACAAAGATTTCTCTTCCAGGGTCCAGTCAGCCCCGCCCCCAACCACGCCCCCCGAAAATTAACATAATATCACTCTTAATTTTTGATAAAAATTGAGAGGTCTGGTCAGGATTAATATTTTGGCCGGTAAAAAATATGCCTGGCCGGTTGATTGTTACATCTACCGGCCAACTTGGCCGGTGAATCAGGAAGTTAATTTCGGACACTGCTGGTAAGTATACCCACAGAGGCTGAGACTGGAAGGTTGTGATGAGTAGTGCTTGTTGATATTGATTTCCTTGTTCTCTCTTCCAGATGGAGACATGTGGGCTGGGCATCGAATGGTTGTAGAGGGATCCTGACAGCATGAACCAGAGGAGCAGCCAGGGCAGCAAGCTGGGGGAAAGGCAGAAGAGCAGTGAGATTTGTGGAGGGTGAGATTTTCATCAAACAGTGAGAAGCAAGAACACTGGAATCCAGGAACAGAGCACAAACTGAGAAACTAATAAATAAATAAATTAAACAAAAAATTAAGTTGAATATGTACATTACACTGAATTCTCCCTTACACAGAGTTAATATTTAAAGCTTTATATTAGATCTTTTGCCTCAGCCATGTTCAATGCCCTCCATAATCCAGGGGAGAGAAGTGCCAGCCCCAGCTCCAGCCGACCCCAGGACCCAACGCCCATCCCCTGCCCGAGCCCGACCAGGCGGCCCGCTCCTCCTCCAGGTCCCAAACAGGGGTGTGAACAGGGGCATTGGTGTGCCAATTTCAGACAGATAGTCTTTAATTCATACTTCATTACGAGACGGTGCAGCCAGGGACTAATATTTAATTCGCCTGGTTAAGAAAACTGGATGAAGGAAAACTAGGCAGAGTTTTTACTTTCTGAAGCCGGATTTACCCACCTGGGGGGTTGTGCTTTACGGAGTTATGTTTAATTTGAAGTATTCTTTTGATTCACCTTAGATTTGTTTAGTTTAAATTATTTATATTTATGTAAATATTTATTGGGTTTGATTTATTGTTTTAATCCCGTGTAAACTTTTTTTCTTATTTTCTAAGTATCCCCTTTCCTGGTTTCTTCCGGCATAAGATGGTGTTGTTGTAGATATGACCTGCAATTTCATTATAAAAGCAACTCAAGATTATTTTTATCATCATGGCTCTCCATTTAGCATTGAGCCTCTGCCGGTCAAAGCGGACACAGTTCAAAATCCAAATTTCTGTAGTTACTCAAGGACCTGTTTGGTTGAATACTATTTTCACAAGTATCTTCAACTAAACGTTGCTGAACCACTGAAGAGACGGACAGAAAATCAGAATGAAAATGTACAGAACACATCAAAGGTAGAAATAGTTTAAAACAGGGATTTTTAAACTATTAGTAGTTTAAAAGATCCCAGAGAGCAAATAGATAACTGCAGCCCCCCAACTCAACTAAAATATTATTTTTTTCCTTTTACAATTTTTTATTGTTGCCATCCTTATTTGTCTCATTCATAATTAAGAATTTTCTATTTTTTACTTGTGAATGATATAACATTTTCTACATCATCATACAGGTACTGCGAGCTAGTGTTGCGAGTTTCATTTGTGTATGACAATTTTGGGATGAAAAGAGAGGGGGTGCAAATATTGGCAGCTTCAGAATCTACCCTGCAAAAAACACTTCCCTTGTTTTCTTAGCAGGATAGACACACCAAAGAATGTTAGACAAAATAAGATGTTTTTTGAGCTGTTGTTTATCATCCAGGCCCTATAAGTTTCTTCCCGTTCATTGTGAGAGCAAGGTATAAGTCCAATACTTTGGAAATTTTTGCCCTCTCTGATTGTCGGTTCGATCGCCTTTTGAGGCTGGAGTTTCAGCAGGAATGATGATGATAGAAGCAGAAGCATGTGGAAGCAGCAACACATTTATTTGTTGGCAGCAGCATACAACCTTACAACCAACAACCAACCTCTCTTTCAAAGACACAGTCACTCCCTTAAATACTCACACCTGTTTAAGGGCTAAACCATTCTGCACCAAATAATTTACTGCTTTGACCTGTGACATACAATATTGCTCAAATAAAATATACATATACACATTCCCAACTATTTTTATAAATATTTAATATTTTAGACATACACCTAGAACCTTAACAAATGTGCAAAAGTTCCCCCTGTTTTCCATGGTCTCTCCCAGAACCTATAAATGGTGTCTTGACCCCCAGAGAAGTATTTGTTAGTGATGGGCAAATGAAGCCTCATGAAGCAATGAAGCTTTCCAACACTTTGCTTTGGAAAACGGTTCTTTACTCGATGCTTCATTCATCACTCACTAGTGACATCTGCTGGTGACAGAACTGTAACAGCCTTGTCACTTAGTTAGATCATACTTCCAAAAATTTGTAAATGCAATATTATCACAAATTTTTCATCAAACTCATGTTTAGTAAGAGGAGAATCAATTAAATCATATTTGTCATGTTTTAATTATTAAAATGATTTGTAGCCAATCTAATCTTTGACCATGAGTGGTTGTATTGGGTTTTCTTTTATGTCATGGACTTATTTGACAATGAAGATATGTGTTACTTTAGTGTATTGGGAATTGAGTGATTCTTGGGGCAGACTCTGTATGCTTTGAGCTTGAAACTTGCTTCCTGAAAAACAGAATTTGTTTAAAATCATCTCTTCCTGAGAGTTCTACTTCTGGTTCTTAATATTAAGTTACACATAGAGTTTGCCTCTTCCAATGGCTTTTAGTCTGCTTTTGATGTGTGATTCTGATGTATCTCCTGATCAAACAAAAGAAAATTTAGAAATTTCTGGATTTTAGGTTTAATTGTTTTTATTTGGGAACAGGACTTTTTTTCACTGTTTCAAATTTTCGACGGTTTCTTCGTCGGCAGATGACCTCACCCACGAAGCAACAGGGTTCATCGCGCTTTTATTTTGAAAAATGATACGCAAAATGAAGCAATGACGTGGCAGATGTAATGCGAGGCCCCGTTTGTTGTTTATTACGTGATTTTCCTCAATATGACACAAGCTCACTGAGCTATATTATACACTGGAGTGCTGACTACTAGGAAATTAGGTGCTGAAATATTTTACATGTTATTCATATTAAATATATATATGCATATATAAGTATGTGTATATGTATTTATGTATATATATGCATACATATATGTAAATATACGTTTTTGTATATTGTTATTTATATATTTATAAATGTTATATTTATTTAAATAAATAAAATGCAAAATATTTCAGCACATGACTTTCTCAGTACTTGATAGTTTTAGAACATAACATAAAAGTATATGGCATTTGACATTTTAAAAGTTTTAAGCCCCCCCTGAACATGAGAAAATCCTCGTTATTCGATACCAGGGTTCCCGCGGGTCCTTAAAAAGTCTTAAAAAGTCTTAAATTAAAATCCGGGAAATTAAGGTCTTAAATTGTCTTAAATTTACCGTAAAGTTGCTGTAGGTATTAAATTTTCAGCCGGTCTGCTTAATGCCGGGGTTAAAGTTCTCCGTCGCTGCGACGGATTTCCGTCATTTGCAAAATTTGAGCAAAAAGTTCCGCCTAGACTTTTTCAAAAAGAAACTGCTCTAAGGGTCCGTGTGGACCTCTAAACCAATGAAATCTGGCAGAGCCGGGACATTAGCCAATCAGAAAGAGAGTAGGGCGGGTCTTTGCAAAGCGGAGATCTGCCGCTGTGGTTTATCGGTGTTCAATCATTTTCATTTTTTAGAAGAGCGTACCAAAATGGCCACAGATGCATGAATGAAAGTAGCGCTGGTTGAAGGTTTTCTTTGGATTTATGAACTATCAACTCAGAAAGTTCAGTGGAATGAACAACTTCCCTCGGTAAGCGTGCAGTTAATTAATGAGTTGCTTTCACCTGTGGCCACGTCACCTGTCAGCGTTTATTCCCTCGCTTCCAGTAATTTAACTGATAAACGCAGCGACTAACCAGGGATTTCCTCATGATTCGCTGTTATGTTTTGTTGAAAATTCAAAGAAAAGTAACGCGCTAGCTCAGCTAATTTAGCATGACGCATTTTTTTTTTCAAGAAGGGTCGGAATGTGAAACAGTGCTCCGCATTTCACAGGGTCCGATTCGGAAAAATAAAATAAAAAAATAAATTGTAGGCAGGAGTTGGTGGACCTAGACCATGAAATTGAGAAGAGAGCAGCAGAGCTGCGCCACATGTCTTAAGGTGAATTTGGGATGTTACCAAACAGGGTTTCTCTCATTAAAAGTCATGTAATAACATTTGTGTTTTCTAACAGTTATGTAGATTATTTGTCAACATTTTGGCTTGTGAAAGGCTGTTTTGAGGACATTAGTGAATGAGCTTATTTTCAGTATTTTATATGGTTCCTTCATACAAAGCATTGTGTTGTTTAGTGTAATCTAATTTATGTTACGTTGGCTCTGTTCTACATCACAAAGGACCCAAATAAAATAAAATAAAAAGGTCTAAAAGAAAAGTATTTTTACTTTTTTTACTTACCGAGTTTACACATTGCACACAATTGATACCAAATGGAAAAGTTTTGATTTCCATTGTAGGAGGAAATAAATTGAGTAGCCTATTCCAAAGAAATTATGAAATTTTTGGGTCTTAAATTATATTTGTTGAGGTCTGAAAAAGGTCTTAAAAAGCATTAAATTTTACTTTTAAAATGGTGCAAGAACCCTGGATACTGTAGCGCACATATTCCCTAGTTACTGGGGGAAAATAGGGAGTACCAATATGGCGGCTGGTGGCTTCAAAGCGATTCGTTCTAACACCGGGCTATTAGCACTCCAGTGTATAATATAGCTCAGTGCACAAACTCCAAAGCGGGGCTTCGTCTGACACGCCCCCTTTTTACTCGGTACACGCCTCGAAGCCTGGCTTCAGATGTCCCATCACTAGTATTTGTCCAAACACCCTGGAGAGGACATAGACAAACAGGTAAGTCACCAAATCACAACACTTCCTTTATACTCACACTTTTCACATATTTTACACCACCATTTGCTTAAGTTTCTGACCAGTAGACCTTAGCTTTAAATAACAATTCTTCTCTTTTCACAGACATCCACACTTTCTAATGAGGAGCAGCTGTGCAGAGCCTGAAACAAAAGGCCACATGCTAATTATTAAAATATCCAATAAATATTCAATAAAGTTAAAACTTCTTGTGTGCAAATGGTTATTGCTGTTCAAATTCATGCTCAAAGTGCTGTGCTAAATAAAGTGCTAGTTAAAGTGCAAGTTTAAAGTGCAAAAGTACTCTTAAAGTGCATTACAAATTACTTTTATAAAAACAGTACCAGTAATGAAGACATCTTCATTAAACTGATGAAGGCAGTTTTTTTTGCCATGTATGTACAAGGTTCACTAAATCAGAAACAGTGATTTTAGTCAGCCATAATGCAGGATTACCAATTAAGTGGCTGCTCAGTCTTTAATCCATTCTGCTCAGACTCTGACCAGGCAGCTAACCCCTCCATCTGCAATGTGACTGTTATCAGTGGTAGGGAAGAGCGGGTCTACCTTTGGGTAGACCTTTGGTCTACCTCTGGGTGGGTGGGGTTCTCTGTCAATTTATTTATTGAATAATTTTACTTTGGAAAAGGTTTCTGCTTGAGTCTACGTTATTTTATTAGAAATACATTTTAATAATTTTTGCCGTGACTTACTTTACTTTCCTGTTTTCTTCACTCTGCATGTTTTCTGTTTCACGTTAGTTTCTCAATTAATAAAAGGCCCCCTTTTGTAATCTTTTTTTTCTAATTCAGTACAAAATATTTAATATTTGTAGATTGATTTTATTTACTCATTAAATCCCTCAAAGGTCTGCTTTCAAGTTCTCTGATTATGTTTTCTTTCCTGAGCACCAGACATTTGAAAACCGGGCATTCAGATATTTTACTTGAGCAACAAAATCAACTTCAAATTTTGTTTTAATGAACAACCCATTTTTGTGTTGGGGTGGGGGGAATTCTGCAACCTTGCCTGCAAGCTGAACTCTCGCAGTATTTGTTTTTCACAACCGAGAATCCATCTTGTACCTCTCCTGCTTCAATCGTTTGTGACTGAACCAAAAAAAACATGGTTATTTATGGTTTATGGTGGGATATCTGGATATGGTGGGATCTGATCATTTTTTTAATAACATTTGAGTTTAATCTGAGTTCTCCACCCCCAAAAGAGGGTTCCATTATAATAGATCTTTATCGGACAATGCTGCATCAAACTTTAAAGAGTCTGTCCCCCTTTTAATATTGTCAGTATTGCAGAAATACCCTGCAGATAGCAGCAATGTTGTTTCTTCCCATTCATAAATAGATGTCTTTGTTAACGGTGTGACTTCGTCATTGGGTTCTGCATTAGACAATGTAGCTCCCTTGAAAAAGAAGGTGATTATTCACAGGAAGCTGGCTCCCTGGTTTAATTCAGAGCTGCGTTCCTTGAAGCACAATGTTAGGAAATTGGAGAGAAAATGGCGCTCTACACACCAAGAGGAATCCTACCTAATCTGGAGGAACAGTCTATTGTTGTATATAAAGACCCTTCGCAGAGTTAGAGCAGCATATCTTTCATCATTAATTGAGGAGAATAAAAATAATCCTAGATTTCTCTTCAGTACAGTTGTCAAACTTACTCAGAGTCACAGCTCCGTTGATCCATCCATTCCCTTAGCTCTTAGCAGTAATGACTTTATGGGATTCTTCATAAATAAAATTGATTCCATTAAAAATAAAATAATTGGCATCCTCCCAAACATGATTACCTCGTCCTCAGTAAGTGAGGCAGCGTTGGAGGAATCTTTAAAACCTGCGCAGTGTTTGAACTGTTTAGAAGAAGTAGAGCTTTCTGAGCTATCTAAAATTTTAGCTTCATCGAAACCTTCTACCTGTATGTTAGACCCAATCCCAACCAAGTTGTTTAAAGAGATATTCCCTTTGATCAGTGGAACTATTTTAGACATGATTAATCTATCCTTAGTAAATGGATATGTACCACAGGCTTTTAAAGTAGCTGTTATTAAACCTTTACTTAAGAAACCATCTCTTGATCAAGATGAGTTAGTAAATTACAGACCTATATCTAATCTTTTTTTCTTATCTAAAATTCTTGAGAAAGTAGTTGCTAATCAACTTTGTGAACATTTACAAAGTAATTACCTACTTGAGGAGTTCCAGTCAGACTTCAGAGCTCATCATAGCACTGAAACGGCTCTGGTGAAGGTCACTAATGATATTCTCATGGCCTCAGATAATGGACTTGTGTCTGTACTTGTCCTGTTAGATCTCAGTGCTGCATTTGATACAGTTGATCACAATATTCTCCTACAAAGACGTGAGCATACTGTAGGGATTAAGGGGAAAGCAGTAGGCTGGTTTAAATCTTATCTATCGGACAGATTCCAGTTTGTTCATGTTAATAATAAATCTTCTTCAAACTCTAGGGTCACTTGTGGAGTACCACAGGGTTCAGTCCTTGGACCAATTCTCTTTACTATATATATATGCTTCCGATTGGCAAAATTATCAGACAGCATGGGATTCATTTTCACTGTTATGCTGATGACACTCAGCTATATTTATCCATAAATCCTGATTAATCCAATCAATTACTTCGACTGCAGTCATGTCTTGATGACATCAAAAGCTGGATGACTTTAAATTTCCTGCACTTAAATTCTGACAAGACAGAAGTTGTAATCTTTGGACCAGAGTCCTCAAAAAATAAACTTCTTAATCAACCACTTAATCTGGACGGCATTAACTTGGCCTCTGGTAATAAAGTAAAAAATCTTGGTGTTATTTTTGACCAAGACATGTCATTTAAATCCCATATTAAACAGGTTTCCAGAGTTTCCTTTTTCACCTCAGGAATATTGCCAAAATTAGAAACATTCTGTCCAGGGGTGATGCTGAAAAACTAGCCAATGCATTTGTTACTTCAAGGCTGGACTATTGTAATTCTTTACTATCAGGAAGTCCACAAAATGCAGTTCAAAGTCTTCAGCTGATCCAAAATGCTGCAGCAAGAGTTCTGATGAAAATCAACAAGAGGGATCATATTTCTCCAATTTTAGCTTCCCTTCAATGGCTTCCTGTTAAATCAAGAATATAATTTAAAATTCTTATTCTAACGTATAAAGCCCTTAATAATCAAGCTCCATCATATATCAGAGCTCTGATTACCCCATATGTTCCTAACAGAGCACTTCGCTCTCAGACTGCAGGTCTGCTGGTGGTTCCTAGAGTCTCTAAAACCAGAATGGGAGGCAGATCCTTTAGTTATCAGGCTCCTCTCCTGTGGAACCAACTCCCAGTTTTGGTCCGTGAGGCAGACACCGTGTCTACTTTTAAGACTAATCTTAAAACTTTCCTTTTTGACAAAGCTTATAGTTTATGTTACCCTGAGCTACCTCTATAGTTATGCTGCTATAGGCTTAGGCTACTGGAGGACATCAGGGCCTATTTTTCTCACTCTACTGATTTCTACTGTTCTCCAGTCTACTGTTCTCCAGTTTTGCATTGCATTGCATTGAAATGACTGTTGTCATTTCAGCTGTTAACTTTTTGCTCTCTCTCTTTTTTCTTCATAGTAGGTACACCTGGTCTGGCGTTCTGTTAGCTGTGACATCATCCAGGGAAGACAGATCACCGGCTATTACCATCTAATGTAGAACAGATTACTGGATCAATGTGTGGATCTGTGCTTTTTTGTCTCTCTTGTTGTGTCTCTGCTCTGTCTTCTGTAACCCCCAGTCGGTCAAGGCAGATGACCGTTCATACTGAGCCTGGTTCTGCTGGAGGTTTTTCCTTCCCGTTACGGGTAGTTTTTCTTTCCGCTGTCGCTTCATGCTTGCTCAGTATGAGGGATTGCTGCAAAGCCATGGACAATGCAGACGACTCTCCCTGTGGCTCTACGCTTCTCCAGGAGTGAATGTTTCTTGTCGGGACTTTGATGCAATCAACTGTTTCCCTTATATAGGAAATTTTTGACCAATCTGTATAATCTGACCCAGTCTGTATAATATGATATATGAATTTGACTTTGTAAAGTGCCTTGAGATGACGTGTTTCATGAATTGGCGCTATATAAATAAAATTGAATTCAATTGAATTGAATTGATATACTCCTGTGATGAAAGCAATAGATGCCGAGCCCCCAGCCCAACCAACATAAACATGGCAGTGCAGGAGAACGTATGCATAGTTGCTGCTATCACATCTATTTTGTAAGAATCCATGATTTCTTCTTTGAAAGAAGAACAGCAAGGAGTGATTTGACTAGCTTACCATGCCACATTTTCATTTGATACAGTGATTGGCTAAAACCAACCTTTGGTAGGTGGCCACTATGTGTTGCTTTGCCCAATCACCTCAGAAAGTTCTGCTGAATGTCTCTCCTTTCCCCAAACAGATTCGACTCAAGCAATTCCAGATTGATAATGTGCAGTACAAAGGCTACATTCACACAGCAAGGAAATGCGACTCAAATCCGTCTTTTTCATGGCAGTGTGAATGGTCCAATCTTGATCCCCCCCTACCCCCCAAAAAATCCAATCTGTGCCACTTACATGTGTGGTACATATTTGGATATGTATCAGATTTCTTTCAAAGCGTCCGCTGTCTGAATGATCATGTCACATTTTAATGTCACTCTCCTGTCTCTCACTAAACATCCACCCACAGGAGTAGAAGTTAGCATTCCACAAAAAAACATTGTTAACAGCATTGCTGCTTTCTTCTTACCTTACTCCACACAGCTGTGATGAGGTCTTAATATTGTTGGCTCCCATTGCTCCACAGCTTTCTACTAATAGCAAGGAGAGATGCCAGCCGGTATCCACGTTTTTTTTCTTATCAAGTTTTTTTTTTTTAAAAACAAAAAAACTTTATTGAACACTTCTAAAAACAATTACATTCACCATTACTTCCAGGTAAGTAGGTATATATTATTTTGTCATGCTTCTGATGCTTTGGTTACGGAAGAGGATTAGGGCCATTCAAAAAATTAAAATAAAAGTCTATTCAATTCTGACTTTTTTCTCAGAATTCTGAGAAAAAAGTCTGAATTGAATAGACTTTTATTTTAATTTTTTGAATGGCCCTAATCCTCTTCCGTATTTGGTCTTATCTGTTGGTCTGATTTGTATGTGTGAATGTATCAACAGTCTTTTATGAATTGGCTTTTCTCGAGCAATATCTGTTTACTTGTTTATTTTATTCAGATGATTTTTATTATTTTGTGTATTTAATTGTTGAATCAGCTTTGTTTAGCGTATGATGTCCATCCATCCATCCATCCATCCATCCATCCATCCATCCATCCATCCATCCATCGTAAACAGTGCACTGCTGTGTGACGTCTCTTTTTTTGTCATCTGCACGTGCAGGTCACTTTGCAGTCTTGAACCAATCAGACAGAAGTATGGTGGCGGTTGCATTTAATAGTAATATGAACGGCCACCTCAGAAAAAAAATCTGATTTCAGCAAAAAATCGGAATTGAGAATCAAGACCTGCAGTGTGAACGTAGCCATAGAGTGCTTGCCAAGTTAGGACTTCTGAGCCTCGATTAAAAAAACTACATATACAAATAAATATGGGAATTAAGGTTTTATTAATTGAGATATTAAATGTTTTTCACATAATGGTAATGTTTAAAAAAAAAAAAAAGATTCCTGGCCATAATTTAATGGCCCGGGACAGTTGACAGCTTTTAGAAAATAATGGATATGCTATGTCTCATAAAATATTCTTTTCAGGTAATTATGTTTCTGTCAACAATCTTTTAAAGAAATGTTCTAGTTTTAACAGTTAGTTCTTAGTTTACGGAATAAATGTGCAAGCACACAATGCTACAAGGAAGCTTCACATATTTATATTTATGTCTCCTTTAACTCAGCTAGAAGCAGCTCACTCCATACGAGCTGCTCCACTGGCTGCCATCCTAAACCAAAGCAAAGAGCTCTTTCTCTTTGAATCTTTCCTCTGTAACCTCAATCAAGACTATGTTTCGGGTTTGTTTTTGCACCATGCAGCTTTGGAAGAATGTCATTTTATTGTCAATTTATTTCACCACTTTCCTTAGCAACCTTTCTTCCCCCTCAAGATTTAGCCCTTTCTCTTCCATCAAAAACCAGTTTGTATAAGGTTAATCTGCTTTTGACACAAGGATTCCACTATACTTCTTTGAATGTCTTTGAGAATCACTTTGAAAATATGAGGAATGGATTTAAGGTAAGACCTGGAGCCACAAGCTTTTTCTATCTCTACCTACCAAACTTTCAGTATCCTAACAGACAAGCTGATGCACAGTCAACAGCTTATATTAACCTGGAAGTTGTTATAAACTTTACTTGAAAGTTGTTGGACCTCGTTGATTTTACATTCTAGGAAGCCATAGCATATACAGTATACTATATGTGTGTTTTATCTACAGCCATTGTTAAAGTACACCATCTACTAATTATGTAGTTTACATACAGTCTCAGTGATCTGACCTTGGGGCTGGTGCCTAACTCTATTGGTCTGTCGGTTAGCACTGGGGCTAATCCTGGACAGGCTGCAGGTCCAGACAACAGATACACCTTTAAAAGAGGGAATGAAAAAAAAATAAATAAATAAAAAAAAATAAAAAAATAAAAAAATAAAAAAAATAAAAAAAAAAATAAAATAAAAGAGGGAATGAAATCCAAGCTGCAAATACTGATATAGCTGCAATATCATTTAGTAAAAAAATAAAATAAAAAAACCTTCCAAAAATATATAAGGGAATAATTTCTCTAACCACAAACTTAAATAGCATTTTTTCTTTAGAGTGTTTGTCAATAACTGCTGATGGAGCTTCATGACATCTGTTGAGCCAAGCCCAGCAACAACAGATCACTGAAGAACCAAGAATGCCATTACGGTCTAGTTGTTTATTTGTGGAAATGGATGAAGCCTTTTTTGAAAACCAAGAAATGCCAGAAGATTTAGTGTAAGTAATGGGTATTCAACCATGCCAGTACCAAACTGCACTGACAGCTGGATCTCCAGATTCAAATGAAAACTCCTCAGACTGGGATTCGATTGCTAACACCATCATGCACAATAAAACAACATCCCTAATTACTGAGTTGGAATTGTGGAATGGTTAGAATCGATTACATCTATGCCATTGTAAAATGTCTGGATTTAGTTTATTAATCAGAATTTATATTTTGGGGCTTTGAAGAGCAACGCTAGTCTTTTTCAAAGATTAGCTACATTAGAATGGAGCAGCTGATATGTTTATAGACGTGTTTGATTGAGGTGCCATGGTTAGCACTTTACACATGATGTTGTTCGGAGACTATACATGCATAGGTAGCTCACTCATATAATATATGGCCGGTGATGTGTAATAGGTGTTGTGTTGTGTGAAAATAACAAGAGCTTCTTATTTGTATTCACGTAGATTCATGCCTGTAAAACATAAGTGATTTGTCGCTTGATGGACGCTTCTTGTTTTTTGTCTTGTTCCTTGAGTCAATGTGCTTCTCTCCATCTGGTATTAAAAATAAAGCCTAGGCAAAATCGCTTGCTTCTTTGGATTGTAGCCAATCAACCTGCACAGGTGGTTGCACAGACGGTCACTTGATATTTGCATAGTAATTCTCATGTTGGAGCTTACATATCCAAGTCTGTCAACGTTTTTTTTTTTTCAGGAAACTGAAAAATTAAACTCCAGTGGTTTTTTGGGGCCGGTTGAAACAATTGATTTCAACGCACTGAGCCATGGTGAAGCTTTACTCATTCACTCACTATTGAATCGTTGTTCAATTGATGTATACTAATTGTCTTAGGTGGCACAACTTACATAACACATCTGAGTGAACAAAGAAAAGGCCGAACACACTGGAAATTTTTATTCATTATGTAATAATTAAAATCAAGTTGGTACAATTGTTGTTAATTTACATCTATTACAATGCATATATTTATTGGTTTTACATTTAAGTAATCACTTTCCCTTTGATGTAATCTTGAATGGTGATTTACGCAAACACACATGCGGATGTTGTGGGTCAGATGCGAGCCGCCAGAACACCTAGATAGGTGTTGTCACGCTGACCTGCCAAAACGTTGCCTGACAGACAATGATTAGGGCATAAATAACACCTAGAAAACAGTTGCTGTAATTTGCAAGTATGTGTGAGAGACTTGTGCTGCAAACTAACTGCAGAGAATTGAGGACCCACAGACAAACACGGAAGAGGCAGCCGGCAAGAAATATGACTGTTATTTAAGATTCCTGCTGCTGCTGCTGTGGTGTTTAATGTGGGATGTTTGCCGTGAGTGGAGTCCTGCTTATGTGGTGATGGCTGCAGTGAGTCATAACAGGCATGCGTTTAACATTGATGTAAATAATAAGCTTGTGGATATATAAGTTTATGTTATGGTTATGTATTTGGGCATAATGCAGTATAATGGTGAATGGGCAAGGGGGATTTTAGATTGTTAGTTGGTGTATAAAATTGCGAGTAATTTTAGAAAAGCTCTGCTAATGGACATTGGAATTAGATTAGTTTAATTATTGTTCATGCTGGTAAGGAATTCATGTGTGCTGTAAATATTGTGCATGTACTAACTGCAATATTCATTTTTCTAAGGTTTTTACCTCACTATTGTCCAAATGACTGATCACAGAGAAGAAAAAATTATAAAAATAAAGAATGGAAAAAATATTCAACTTCTCTGAGTAAATCCAGCTATACTCTCAATGTTATGGGTCCACCCCTTAAAGTGTGGGGTGCTAGTAAAAACACTTGACAGTAAAAACTGGCAGGAGAATTGCTGGTTTGAAGAGCCACGCTTCAGCTACAAGCCAAGAGCCACGCTTAAGCTACACGGCAAGAGACACGCTTCAGCTACAAGCTGAGAGGCACGCTTCAGCTACAAGCCGAGAGGCACGCTTCAGCTACACGGCAAGAGACACGCTTCAGCTACAAGCTGAGAGGCACGCTTCAGCTACAAGCCGAGAGGCACACTTCAGCTACAAGCCAAGAGCCACGCTTAAGCTACACGGCAAGAGACACGCTTCAGCTACAAGCTGAGAGGCACGCTTCAGCTACAAGCCGAGAGGCACGCTTCAGCTACAAGCCGAGAGGCACACTTCAGCTACAAGCCAAGAGGCACGCTTCAGCGACAAGCCAAGATCCATGCTTCAGTTACAAGCCAAGATCCATGCTTCCGCTACATGCTAAGAGCCACGCTTCGCCTTTAGCCAAAAGCTAAGGTGACCAGATTTCTGAAATCAAATATGCGGACATTTGTTGCTCGTGGATAAAACGAATACAACTCATCAAGATGAAATTAGGAAACGGGGACAGTAATGGTTTCATTTATTTTTACATATTTAAGCCAGGAATGTGCCTCTCCACACTTTTAGTATATCCTAAGATTAATTAAATGAATACATCAATAGTGTTATTAATAGAAAACTAGAACTGTGTCTCTGGGCTGGGGCAAAGTGGTGGGGGTTGGAGTGGAGGGGTCAAGGGTGGTTAGCAGGGCTTTCCAATTTTGTTGGGCCCAAAGAGCTCTGCTGCCTCCTAAGGGGAGAGTGACATGAGGAAAAGAAAAACCAGTAAATACAAACATTTAGCCTGTGGCTATCTGCGGAGACAGAGTTCCCCCACCTTTTCAAAAAAGTGCAACAAATACTTATTCTGTTCACATCTACATACCTATGAGAAATAGGTTTTTCTGGGTTAACATCAAAAAGAAGTAGTGGTCAAGCCTGCATGTAAAGGATGATATATGTTTCTTACTGTCAACTGGCCACATCAGGAGCCTGTGCATCTCAAAGTAGCAGATTAATTTCTCCCACTAATGGGCTATAAGCACAGCTCCACTATTTCTTGAACTTCAGCAGCTCCTTTGTTTCCTCTCTTTCATTACTGGACAATCTGATTAATCCAGGTGTGTCTGGCTGGTTACTGAGGTCAGACACACCTGGATTAATCAGTCTGACCAGAAATGAAAGACAGGAAACAAAGGAGCTGCTGAAGTTCAGGAAGAAGTGGAGCTGTGCATAGAGCCTGTTTGGGACAAGAAAATAGGTTGTGGTGATGTGAGGTGAACAGGTGTTAAACATGTTCAAAAAAAGGCACAGACTTGGAATTCCCTTTGACATGAATGCAAGTGATTGAGTGTGTAGTGCATCATGAGCATGTATAAACTGACATAAAGTGTGTATAACTACATTATGTGTATGGTAGTAGCTGATGTGTGAGTATATTGTTTGTTCCTATAAGGTGAGTTAACTCCGGTCAGTGAGTCAGCTAACATGAGATCATCTCTGGTTTCTTCGAGGCCTTCTGTGTCTGAAGAGCCATCAGCCATGGTAATCAGGCATTGTGGCCTGAGAGGTCTGGATAAAATAAGAGAAGAGGATATATTATGTGCAGAACAGAAATTTTTAAAAACAAGAAAAAAATACAACTAATCTGCCTCTTCATTCTGCCACAGCTAGGGAAGTGCAGTGAAACTCATGTTCAGTGCAGACTCAGAAAGAGGTTAAATCCTGAGACAATTGGGCTTCTCAACTCAAACTTGAGTATATAGCCACTCTGTTTTACAAAGTATACTTTGCACACTACATTACTCAATACGTTAATCACTTAAATCATGTCAACGCTTTATCACTTGAACTTTATTAATACTCCAAGTAAATTTTTCCCTTCTTGTCAACCGTTCTTTCCATCAGTGTTCCTATTTTCCTCCACTCTCATTTAATCTCCTTTCTGTCTTCCTATCTTCTTCCTCTCTCCTCTTGTATCAATCTTACATTATCCTAAAACAGACATTATATAATTAAAATCACTTCCAAAAACAGAATGTACAACATGAAAACGTCCTATTATTATTATTATTATTATTATTATTATTATTATTATTATTATCTCATCTGCTTAAATACAAAAAATGCTAATTACCACAATATTAGGAGCTACAAGCAAAAACAACATAATAAATGGACATTAAACAGGTGCTTATCTCTTACTCCATCATTCTCAGATCATGCAGATCTTGTCTTATTTAGTTTTCCTGTTACTGACTCCTATTTTCCATGAGGAACTTTCATATATCCAAACTGAGTAGTAGAAAAGTACACCTAAGCCTGGAAGTCTATGCTCATAAATCACAACTATAAATCAGCCAAACAACTTGTAATAACTCTACTTATAATAACTATCTGAAATATAAACTAAAGGTCACCAATCAGTTCTAAAACATCTTTAGATGAACCCTTGTTGATCCCTGGAGAACCAGCGTACCAGATTAGCGCCTTACAAAGAGTTTTCAATCATTCTGTTACATTTTATCCGAGTGTCTTTTACTCATGTGAGCAGCAACTCGTATTCTTGTCTTACTTTTTATTGATTATTTTTTAACCTGGACACGAACCAAACATTTATCACAGGATCAGCCCGATTCAAAGAAAATGAATCGATTAACACACCTACCATAACACAGGGCAGTTCCCCATCAGTTGCCACCGGTATGACAACGAACTTCCACTTCTTCTTCTTCTGTTTTAAAAGTGGTGCGCTCTTCTTCTTCTTCCTCTTCGTGTTTTAATGGCAGCTGACATCCAAAAGCATCATTACCGCCCTTCTAGTGGTGCGCTCTGTTCCTCGCAGCGCAACCAGCTACCGTAACACCTGTTTCTGCGCGCAACAGCTCTACAGTAATAACAGTCTACACGCAACATTTTCTCCCTCGGTAAAATCGGGGACATTTCCGGGGACGGCTTTAGCAGGGGACAGGTGGTCCAAAACGGGGACAGTCCCTGGAAATCAGGGACAGTCCCTGGAAATCGGGAACGTCTGGGTACCCTACCCAAAGCCCAAGCTCCAGCTCAAAGCCCAAGCTCCAACAAGGAAATGGCGGGTTCTAATGGCCTACAGCAGCTCAAGACTGGCAGGACTACTGCTAAAAGGCACTTTTTTAATCATGTTAATTAGAGTGTTCATAATTAATTAATTGGAATTAATCACATTTTAATTTAAATTGTAATCTTTGGACCAGAGTCCTCAAAAATTAAACTTCTTAATCAATCATTTAATCTGGATGGCATTAACTTGGCCTCTGGTAATAAAGTAAAAAATCTTGGTGTTATTTTTGATCAAGACATGTCATTTAAATAAATGATGCTGAAAAACGAGTCCATGCATTTATTACTTCAAGGCTGGACTATTGTAATTCTTTACTATCAGGAACTCCACAAAATGCAGTTCAAAGTCTTCAGATGATCCAAAATGCTGCAGCAAGAGTGCTGATGAAAATCAACAAGGGGGGTCATATTTCTCCAATTTTAGCTTCCCTTCACTGGCTTCCTGTTAAATCAAGAATATAATTTTAAATTCTTCTTCTAATGTATAAAGCCCTTAATAATCAAGCTCCATCATATATCAGAACTCTGATTACCCCGTATGTTCCTAACAGAGCACTTCGCTCTTAGACTGCAGGTCTGCTGGTGGTTCCTAGAGTCTCTAAAAGTAGAATGGGAGGCAGATCCTTTAGCTATCAGGCTCCTCTCCTGTGGAACCAACTCCCAGTTTTGGTCCGTGAGGCAGACACCATGTCTACTTTTAAGACTAATCTTAAAACTTTCCTTTTTGACAAAGTTATAGTTAGAGTGGCTCATGTTACCCTGAGCTACCTCTATAGTTATGCTGCTATAAGCTTAGGTTACTGGAGGACATTAGGGTATATTTTTCTCACTCTACTGAGTTCTACTGTTCTTCAGTTTTGCATTGCTTGTCGTCATCTCAGCTTTTAACTTTTTGTTCTCTCTCTTTTTTTTCTTCATAGTAGGTACACCTGGTCTGGCGTTCTGTTAGCTGTGACATCATCCGGGGAAGACAGATCACCCGCTGTTACCATCTAATGTAGAACAGATTACTGGATCAATGTGTGCTTCTGTGCTTTTTTGTCTGTCTTGTTGTGTCTCTGTCCTGTCTTCTCTAACCCCCAGTCGGTAGAGGCAAATGACCGTTCATACTGAGCGTGGTTCTGCTGGAGGTTTTTCCTTCCCGTTAACGGGGAGTTTTTCTTTCCGCTGTCGCTTCATGCTTGCTCAGTATGAGGGATTGCTGCAAAGCTATGGACAATGCAGACGACTCTCCCTGTGGCTCTACGCTTCTCCAGGAGTGAATGCTGCTTGTACTTATTTATATAGCGCCAATTCATGAAACATGTCATCTCAAGGCACTTTACAAAGTCAAATTCAATCATATTATACAGATTGGGTCAGATTATACAGATTGGTAAAAAATTTCCTATATAAGGAAACCAGTTAATTGCATCAAAGTCCCGACAAGCAGCATTCACTCCTGAAGAAGCGTAGAGCCACAGGGAGAGTGGCCCAATTTGTTCATGTTTATTATTAACATGAACAAACTGCAATCTGGGGGTTAAATGTTCAAAAGAACTGTAGTTATTAATTGGCCTGGGACTAATTAATAAATCAGACTGAAAGATGGTTGCCACTCCTCCTCCTCTTCCCACAGATCTGGGAGTGTGGAAATTTGAATAATTGGAGGGAGTTGACTCATTTATACTAACATAGTCCTCTTGTAGCCAGGTTTCTGTGAGACAAAATAAATCAATCTGATTATCAGAAAGCAATTCATTAACTAACAAAGTCTTTGGAGGGAGAGACCTTATATTTAATAGACCACATTTAATTGTTTTATTTTCTGGTTCAAGGTGAGCCATATTGATTTTTATTAGATTTTTATGATTTGTTCCTTTTAGATCAGTTTTTGATCTATTCAGTTTGGGAAAGACACTGTCTCAATAGGGTAATGGGTGGGTAACAGTACAGAAGCTGCAGAGAGGTGTGTTAAACTACGGTTCTGCTTCCTGGTCTGGACCCTGGGTTGTCAGCATTTACGAGAACAATTAAATCCGGCCAGATTCCTAGAAAGAAGAGCTGCACTATCCAAAGTAGGATGGATGCTGTCTCTCCGGATCAGACCAGGTTTTCCCCAGAAAGTTTGCCAGTTATCAATGTAGCCCATGTCGTTTTCAGGACACCACCTAGACAACCAGCGGTTGAATGATGACATGCGGCTAAACATGTCATCACTGGTCAGATCAGGCAGGGGACCAGAGAAAATTACGGAGTCCGACATTGTTTTAGCAAACTTACACACCGAAGCAACACCAACTTTAGTGACCTCCGATCGGCGTGACCGGGTGTCATTACCGCCAGCGTGAATAACAATCTTACTGTATTTACGTTTATCCTTAGCCAGCAGTTTCCGGTAGGATCCGATGTCACCGTTCTGGCCCCTGGCAGGCATTTCACTATGGTCCCTGGTGTCTCTAGTGCCACGTTTCTGACAATTGAGCTCCCAATAATCAGGGTCGGTTTCTCAGCGGGTGTGTCGCTGAGTGGGGAAAATTTGTTAGAAACGCAGACGGGTTGGTGGTGACCTGGGGGCTGGAATCTAGAGCTATGCTTCCTACGAACCGTCACCCAGCCGGCCTGGTTACCCAGCTGCTCGGGTGCTGCTGGAGGACCGCTACATGAAGTTACTCTATGTGGCTCCGCGCTAGCAAAGGGGCGGCTATCAGCTGGTTTTTCAACAGCACGGAGCCGGGTCTCCAAAATTCTGACACCCTCGCCTCCAAAGCTACAAAAACACTACATTTATTACAAGTACCATTATCACTAAAGGAGGCAGAGGAATAACTAAACATCTGACACAGAGAGTAGGAGATAGGGGGAGACTTAGACTTAGACAGAGACGGAGAAGCAGAGGAGAGAGTAAGGGGGAAGCCATTGTGGAGCTAAAGCTAGGCTAGGCTAAAGCTAGGCTAGCGCCCTTTTACCACGCCAAAAAGCAAACTGTGCGAAACATGAGGAGTTCCCAAGCGCGATGTGCAGCAACAGAGAATGTTTTGAAAGTGCTTATGTGTTAGAAACAGATGTTACAGCAAAGAGATTAAAGATAAAAGCGAGAGAGTCTGGAGCAATAGACAGCGATTCACACTGTGACAACAGGAAGTGACACAATACGCCTTACCGCAAACAGGAAGTGACGTCACACTACAAATGATTCAGAAACAATCATTGTGAATTTACATTTGAAAACATTTCTAGAGCTACCATAGAGTGTGTTTTATGTATCAGCATCACTGTATGGTGTGGGAGCTGCACAGTCCAGGAGAGGAAGGACCTAGCACCCGTGGTGAGAACA
The DNA here is from genome assembly GCA_037039145.1 of Fundulus diaphanus. Taxonomy (NCBI): domain Eukaryota; kingdom Metazoa; phylum Chordata; class Actinopteri; order Cyprinodontiformes; family Fundulidae; genus Fundulus; species Fundulus diaphanus. The sequence goes on from CM073124.1 coordinate 34,125,143, forward strand.
GCGCAGGGGATTGTGGGATGCCGTCTGCAGGATCTAAACTCAATTTATGTAGAACAAGTCCAAATAAGGGCCAGACGCATCTCCACTGATCCGACCAACCCAAGCAATGCACTGTTTGCCCCTATCCCATCAGGTAAACGTTTCAGAAGCCTCAAAGCCAAAACAAATAAGCTTAAAAACAGCTTCAGGACCTTGGCATAATGATCCTCGGCTGAAGAAGCTGGCTTGGGACGTGTGGAATGTCATCTCTCTGCTGGGGAAGGAGCCTGAGCTAGTGCGCGAGGTCGAGATGTTCCGGCTAGAGATAGTCGGACTTACCTTGACCTATGGCTCTGGCTCCAGTCTCCTTGAGAGGGGCTGGACATTCTTCCACTCTGGAGTTGCCCCTGATGAGAGGCGCCGAGCAGGAGTGGGCATACTTGTTGCCCCTCATCTTGGTGCCTGTATGTTGGGGTTTACCCCGGTGAACGAGAGGGTTGCCTCCCTCCACATAGGTGTGGGGGGAAGGGTTCTGACTGTTTGTGCTTATGCACCAAACAGCAGCTCAGATTACCCACCGTTTTTGGAGTCCTTAGAGGGGGTACTGGAGAGTGCCCCTCCTGGGACACCCTTGTTCTTCTGGGGTACTTCAACGCCCACGTGGGCAATGACAGTGAGATCTGGAGGGGCGTGGTTGGGAGGAACGGCCCACTTGATCTGAACTCCAGTGGTGTTCTGTTGTTGGACTTCTGTGCTTGTCATGGATTGTCCATAACGAACACCATGTTCAAGCATACGGGTGTCCATATGTGCTCTGGCTCCGATGGTGGGGGAGGAAATCGGTCAGACCTGGTAGGCCCTAACGTTCTGTGAGGGTTTGCTGGGAATGTCTGCCAGAGTCCCCCGTGAGACGGAGCTTTAACTCCCACCTCGGGGAGAGCTTTGAACACGTCCCGAGGGTGGTAGGGGATGAGTGGACCATGTTCCGTGCCTGAGGCAAAAACTCGGGCGTGGGAAGAGTTCGGAGAGGCCATGGAGATAGACGTCCATACGGCATTGAGGCAATTCTGGTCCACTATCCGGCGTCTCAGGAGGGGGAAGCAGTGCAGTACCAACACTGTTTATAGTGGGGGTAGCGTGCTGCTGACCTCGACTCGGGACGTCGTGTGTCGGTGGGCGGAATACTTCGAAGACCAACTTAATCCCACCAACACGTCTTTCATAGAAGCGGAGCCTGTGAACTCCAGGTCGGGTTTTGAGGTCACCGAGGTGGTTAAAAAGCTCCTTGGTGCCAAGGCCCCGGGGGTGGATGAGATTTGAGTACCTTAAGGCTCTGGATGTTGTGGGGCTGTGTTGGTCAACGCAACATTGCATGGACATCGGGGACAGTTCCCCTGGATTGGCAGAGTGGGGTGGTGGTCCGCCTATTTAAAAATGGGGACTGGAGGGCGTGTTCCAACTACAGAGGAATCACCCTATTAAGCGTCCCTGGTAAGGTCTATTCCGGGGTTCTGGAAAGGAGGGTCCATCGGATAGTCGAATCTCAGATTCAGGAAGAGCAGTGTGGTTTTCGTCCTGGCCGTGGAACACTGGATCAGCTCTACACCCTCAGCAGGATCCTGGAGGGTGCGTGGTAGTTTGCCTAACCAATCTACGTGTGCTTTGTGGACCTGGAGAAGGCATTCGACCGTGTCCCTCGGGGGGTCCTGTGGGGGGTACTCCGGGAGTATGGAGTACCGGGCCCTCTAAGAAGGGCTGTTAGGTCTCTGTATGACCGGTGTCAGAGCTTGGTCCGCATTGCCGGCAGTAAGTTGGACTCGTTTTCAGTGAGAGTTGGACTCCGCCAAGGTTGCCCTTTGTCACAGATTCTGTTCATAAGTTTTATAGACAGAATTTCTAGGCGCAGCCAAGGTGTTGAGGGGATCCATTTTGGTGACCATAAGATTGCGTCTCTGCTATTTGCGGATGCTGTGGTTCCATTGGCTTCATCAGGGCGTGATCTACAGCTCTCACTGGAGCGGTTCGCAGCCGAGTATGAAGCAGCCAGGTTGAGGATCAGTGCCTCCAAATCTGAGACCATGGTCTTGAGCCGGGAAAAGGGTAGAGTGCCTTCTCCAGGTTGGGCAGGATGTACTACCTCTAGTGTAGGAGTTTAGGTATCTTGGGGTCTTGTTCACAAATGAGGGGAAGATGGAGCGGGAGATCGAAAGGGGGATTGGTGCTGCGTCTGCTGTGAAGCGGCCGCTGTTCCGGTCCATTGTGGTAAAGAGAGAGCTGAGCCAAAAGGGAAAACTCTCGAATTACCGGTCGATCTATGTTCCTACCTTCATCTATGGTCATGAGCTTTGGGTCATGACCATAGATGAAGGGCCGAAAGAACGAGATCCTGGATACAAGCGGCCAAAATGAGTTTTCTCCGTAGTGTGTTCAGGCTCTCTCTTAGAGATAGGGTGAGGAGCTCAGTCATCCGGGGAGGACTCAGAATAGAGCCACCGCTCCTCCACGTGGAGAGGAGCCAGTTGAGGTGGCTCGGGCATCTGGTTAGGATGTCTCCTGGACGCCTCCTTGGTGAGGTGTTCCGGGCACGTCCCACCGGGTAGAGACCCAGGGGAAAACCCAGGATACGCTGGAGGGACTATGTTTCTCGGCTGGCCTGGGAACGCCTTGGGATCCCCTTGGAGGAGCTGGCCCAAGTGGCTGGGGAGAGGGACATTTGGGCCTCCCTACTGAAGCTGCTACCTTCGCAACCTGACTCCGGATAAGTGGAAGAGGATGGATGGATGTAATGTGAACTGGAGTGGCCAAAGAGAAATTTCACCACGGTAACACGCGGTGACAAATAAAATATTCTTGATTGTTGATTTTTAAATATAAATGTTGCAAACAGGGCATGGGGCAGGGTGACTGGGGCTAAAGCAATGCCCATGAGGCTTTCCTTCTTCCAGGCCTTTCTAGGCTGGTGGAATCACAAAACAGGGCGAATATAATCAGAGTGGGGAGGAGACGAGTGGGGCAGGGGAGAATGGGTGGGCCTGTGAAACTGCACTTATTGACACCTGTCAATAGCTGGGGAACTGATGTTGAGATAGTAGACTCTTAAGCCCCATTTACACTACCCTTGTTAAACCGATCCATGCCGAGCTTGGATCAGTTAACCAAGCCGAGCTTGGTTCTGACGACCGTTTACACATCACGCTATCTCGGTTCCTTGGTTTCCTCGCTTCCTAGTGACGATCTGCGGTACTACTGCTCTCTGGGATTGAAGGGGGGACAAGGCAAATCAAAATGGCGGCGCCCGTAACATTCAGGCAGTTAAGCTTGGTGATACGTTGTTGTTTGCAGAGGGTCAGGCGAAGACGGCTACTTTTGGTGGATTTACTTGACAGTCGGCTTTTGGGAAGTGGATAAGACAAACAAACGTCTAATAAGGATTTACAAACGCAGGAAACAACGACAGACACTGAGGTTCATCACACTGCTAAGCAGAATCATCACTGGAAATCGTGTGTCACGGTAGGAAAGCTAGTATTTTTATGAATGTCAGAAATGTCAGCTGCCCGCACGGAGATGACGTGGTCTGCACATGCACTCTTCGTTATCAGATAACCGGGCCAGAAAAAACCAGGCCGAGCTCACACCTGGAACTGGGCTGCATTTAGCGCGGTCCGGTTGTGTCTAGCTCGATTCAGTTCAGCTTGCGTTCCATTTACACTCGATAGTTATCTCAGTTACCGAGCTCGGACTGGTCTCGGCTCGGTTTAAAAAGGGTAGTGTAAACGGGGTATTAGATGTATTTGGGTGTTCACCTTAACAATAAGCTGGACTGAAGTCATAACACCAATGGTCTTTACAAGAAGGGTCAGAGCAGACTCTGAAGACCTCCTATGATTCTGTGGTGACATCAGCCACCTTCTATGGTGTGGTTTGTTGGAGCAGCAGCATATCTGTAGCTGAGATGAAGCAGCTTGATAACCTCATTAGGAGGTCCAGCTCTGTCATGGGATGCCCCCTTGACCCAGTGCAGGTGGTGGGAAACAAAGAGACTATAACAAATATAATATCCCTGATGGACAATGCAACAGCTCCATGCAAAGGGTGGGAGACAACACTGGAGCGCTCTTTCAGTGATTGCTGCACCCCAGATTCTCAAAGTACCGCTTCTGCAAGTCCTTCAACTAAGCTGCTGTTAGACTTTATAATCTGCTGCTCACAACAAACTCAATATATGTTTATAACATGCTAAGGGGTGCATGGGTTCTGATCTGAACATGAATCCTTTACAATGTCTCTCGGGTGCTGATGTCAATTTGCACACGTTTATTGCTACTCTGAGATGTTGCTTGTGCAATTATGCATGATGCATATTTTTCTCACATCATTGTATAAATCAGCTGCGGTTTTTCCTATGTTTACCTTGAATATGTTTTACCTGAATATGCCATATTATCAATATTTTTGCATTACTTACTTATTACTTATTTTTACACTAATGCATGTCTGCAATCCAATTCAATTGTTCATTTGACATCATTGCATGTACAATTTGATCACCAGATTAGCTGACACAAACATTTGAAAATGATGAAAAAATAGGGTACACACTTAACTGGAACAGTTAAGATCATATTTAGAAAACCAAACTTTCTGTGTTTCCCTAGGCAATCATACGTCATTCTCTGCTCCTTTGTTATGTGGGGTGCCACAGGGCTCAGTTTTAGGGCCTCTTCGGTTTCCCCTTTATCTACTTCTGCTTGGCTCCAAAACGAGGAAGCATTGTGTTTAGTTACATTGTTATGCTGTGGAGAGCTAAATGTATATTCCACTAAGGAAGAAATATGGAAAACTTATTCACTTGTTGCTAAAATGTCTTGAGGACTTAAAGGCTTGGATGGCCCTCAATTTCTTAACGTTCAATGAGAGCAAGACAGGTCATGGTTTTTAGTGGCACAGCTGAGACTCCCTTCATCCAGCTATGTTACCTAGCCCAGTACTAGAAGTCAACCATCACAAAACCTTGATGTGAAAGCGGATGCCGACCATAAATATGACAGCCATATTAGGGCAGTTATAAAGACAAGCTTTTATCATTTAAGGCAGTTGGCCAAAATAAAGCACATTCTTTCCAAAGAACATCTAGAGACAGTAATCCATGCCTTTATTACTACTTGGTCTCTTCATGGTCTTGCTCCTTATCATTCTGAGCTGCTAAACCTTCATGCCCCCTCCTGTTCTATCAGGTCAGTTGGTCAGTCACTCCTTGATTTGCCCAGAACTAAACATAAGCTTAGGCGGGATCGTGCTTTTTTTCCGTGGCAGCTCCAAAATGTGGAACTACCTTCCATTGTGCATTAAAGAGGCTACTTCTCTCTCTGATTCTAAATTGCTTCTTAAAACTTATCTCTTTGCCTTGGCAATTGACACTGTCAAACAAGTGAGATGTTTAATTTTAGTCTGTGAGGTTAAGTTATTTTTATTACAGACTTTTGAAGTTCATATTCTATGTGTGTATTTTATGCTTTTATTGTTTATCTAATTTATGCATCTGAGTCTGTGTACTTGTGTTTTTAATAATTTTTATCCTGTTTACTGTACAGCACTTTAGTCCTTGGGAAATTTTGAAGTGCTTTTCAAATAAAGTTGAATTGGATTGAATGCAGTTGTTAACTGTTGCCTCTCAGCAAGATGGTCTGAAGTCATCTTTGTGCTTGGAGTTTGCATGTTCCACTCTGCTTGCATGGGTTCTCTCCAGATACTCCATCTTCCTTCTATAGCTCATATTTGGTTTTTACAAATTGCATGTTGCAAGTTTACGGTTGTTTGTCCTGTGGACCTCTGTTTTTTTGGGGGTTTTTTTTTGCTGTGATGAAACATCGACCTGTCCAGGATTTACCCTGCCTCTCGCCAAATCATTGCCAGATATAGGCACCTGCAAAAATAAACTGGCACAAACAATAGATGGACTGATGAAACATTGTGTTGCATGAACAGCGCAGCGCTCACATTCAATGTACACAATGCATGTACTTCACGGCTTCACAATCAACCTAACATTTATCACAGCTTTAGATCAATAATAACATTAACTAATTTCATGCAATGTTATGCTAAGCTTATGCTATGTTCTTTGCTATGTGTGTGCACTAATCAAGATTCACCTGCTTCGTACGTTTGTACTAATTATAATTTTTGATTAATCTGGCTAATAATTATTTGACCATATGGCAACACTCAGATAACTTTGCAAATAAATTCCCAGATGAGCAGTTGATCTATGAAGATAAATACACTCCTGATCAAAATCTCAAGACCAGTCAAAAAATTGCAAGAATTTGCATTTTGCACTATTGGATCTTAAGAAGGTTCTAAGTAGAGCTTCACAATGTTAAAAGGACAAATCAGTGCAAGAGACAAGAACATTTGAGCAGGGAATTGTCTGAAAACTGCATTTATACTCAAACATGATTTTTTCAGCTGATCAAAAGTTTAAGACCATAGCTCAAAAAACCCCGAAAACCCCTCAAAACAGAAATCAAAATGTCAAAAAAAAAGGACTCAGTAATGAGTAGCTCCACCATTCTTGTTGATGACTTCAAACAATCGTTTAGGCATGCTCGATGCCAGTGTTTCCAGGAGGCTAGTGGGAACGTTGCTCCGTGTTGAAGATGGCTTCACGAAGGGCATCCATTGTCTGGAACTGATGTCCATTTTTGTAAACTTCCCTTGCCATCCATCCCCAAATGTTCTCAATTGGGTTTAGATCCGGGGAACATGCAGGATGGTCCAAAAGAGTGATGTTATTCTCTTGGAAGAACTCCTTTATCAGGCGGGCATTGTGAACTGCAGCATTGTCCTGTTGAAAAACCCAATCATTACCACACAGACGAGGGCCCTCAGTCATGAGGGATGCCCGCTGCAACATCTCCACATAGCCAGCTGCTGTTTGACGCCCCTGCACAACCTGAAGCTCCATTGTTCCATTGAAGGAAAACGCACCCCAAATCATGATGGCGCCCCCACCACTGTGCCGTGTAGAAAACATCTCAGGTGGGATCTCCCTGTCATGCCAGTAACGTTGGAAGCCATCAGGACCATCAAGGTTAAATTTTTTCTCATCAGAGAAGACAACTTTCTTCCACCTTTCAATGTCCCATGTTTGGTGCATCCTTGCAAAGTCCAAACGGGCAATTCTGTGGCGTTGAAGAAGACGTGGCCTTTGAAGACGTTTTTTGTTTCTGAAGCCCTTCTCTCGCAGATGCCGTCTGATGGTTATTGGGCTGCAGTCAGCACCAGTAATGGCCTTAATTTGGGTAGAGGATCGTCCCGTGTCTTGACGGACAGCCAATCGGATCCTGCGGCTCAGAGCTGGTGAAATTTTTTGGGGTCTACCACTTGACTTTTTTGTTCCATAACCCTCAGGATCATTTAAAAAATGCAAAATGACTGTCTTACTGCGTCCAACCTCAGCAGCGATGACACGTTGTGAGAGGCCTTGCTTATGCAGCTCAACAATCCTACCACGTTCAAAGTCAGTGAGCTTTTTTGCTTTTGCCATCAGGAGGTCTTGACAGTGTAAAGACTTCACAGAAAATGACATGGAATCCAGATGTTTGCACAGCTTTTGGCTTTTAAAGACTATGGTCTTAAACTTTTGATCAGCTGAAAAAATCATGTTTGAGTGTAAATGCAGTTTTCAGACAATTCCCTGCTCAAATGTTCTTGTCTCTTGCACTGATTTGTCCTTTTAACATTGTGAAGCTCTACTTAGAACCTTCTTAAGATCCAATAGTGCAAAATGCAAATTCTTGCAATTTTTTGACTGGTCTTAAGATTTTGATCAGGAGTGTATGTGTGTATGTGGTTTTCATCTTTAACACATAATACATACTTTTCTTTTTACCTTTGATAGTGTATTTTAAAACATGATCTAAAAGCATATGAACACTCTAGCAAGATGGTCATAGTGTTATGTAAAACTAAATAGAAGCCTTATGTATAACTGTTGGCTCTGACTATTCTTGACTAGTCTTTATGTTGTCTAATATGACAATAAACTAATTTAGTTTCATCAGTAATCTTTTAGGATCAAATAACCAAGCATACATTTTTTTCTCTTGATATACATTTCATACTTTACATCTTGACATTGTCAAATACTAACACTTTTAAGACTAACCTTTCCAAGTGCATTTTGAAATTCAAGAATTATTGATTTTGTCTTAAATGACATTACCCATGTCAGCAAATCTGCTCATCTTTCTGTAATTATGTAATAACAGGGTAGAGCTATGCCTTGTCAGTATATTCTGATTTGCTTAGTGACCATGCTAGCGTTATACGGAATATAATATTGCAGCAGCACTTAATTGTTCTTCTTAGAGTTAAAGTTACACAGATCAACTCCGATTATACCTTTGGTAAACACAATATCTGTTAGGCAAGCTACAATACCTGTCTTTCTTCTTCTATCAGTTTTCCTGTTAGTCACTTTATATCCACTGCAACACCTTTGTTAATGAATACATACTTTTGTCAGCAAATAGTAAACTAGCTTTCCGAAAAAAAATTTGACCAATTTATATTCTTAACTACGTCAATGGCAATATTTTTCATTATTTTTAAAATAACTCCTCTTACTTATCATTTTGTTCACCATGTGTACAATAAATAGACTAAACAGCTCTTCCAGCAAATGTAATTCAAATAAGGGAGGAAACTGTTGACACGGCCAAATCGCCTTTCAGCCGAAGCAAAACAGAAAACCCACAGCAGCAGCTAATCATCGGATTCTTTCTGTGATCGGCGCCCCCATGCTCTCTGTGTGCATGGATTCTTGTGGATAAACTCAACAGTAAAAAGACTTTGAGCTGTTTTGTGTACGGGTAGAGAGATTTTCTGTCCCCCACGACCATATCCCCAGAAAAACCTGGAATGGGGAAGATTCTGGATTTGTGTCTGGGCCTAACTAATTGAGTCCTTTAAAAACCTTCCTGCCCTGACTCCCGGACAGCTTTGCTGCACAAACGCATCCCACACTCACAAAGACACAAATCCAAGCACAAACACACATGTGCTCCTCTTTATGCCTTTCTCTGCCAAGCCTAATCCTGCTTTACCAGCTGTAGAAAGAGGGAGAAACAGAGAGAGAAAATCTCCTCCCTGCATTCAGTTCCAATTCACTTTTTCAATTTCAAGGTGCTTTATTGGCGAGGTTTTGCCTGACTGATGCCAAGGCAATTAGCAAGAAAAAAGTCTTGCTTTCAAAGCAGAAGAAAGGAGGAAAAAAGCAAATTGGCTCACATGACAAGCATCACAATCAGAACAATAATAATCAGCACTGAAATAATTGCAATTTGCCTTCAATTAGTTTATTTTTGTACCTATCCTCTCAAGAGATTCCGTACAGACTTTTCTTTTTTTATTGTGATGGCCCATGGAAAGTGCTCCATCAAACTTTTAAACACACATGAAAGCATTGAAGAGGAAGTGGTGGAAGAGAGATCAAGGCAAAAAGGTTTCCAGGGAGCATGCCTGTGCAAATTCTCAGTTATCCGGGTCATCGCAACAGCAAACAGGACACTGGACTTTCGCTCAGTTCTTTGTTAAGATGTTACAACACCTATCCAGGAGTCTTTGTCAATTATGGTGGCTCACACTTGAACAACCTGCAATTAGTGCACTGCTGTTGTTAAGGACATGGAGGCCCATGCTCCCAGGTGCATTCTAAGTTAGATGCAAATCAATGAACCGTCACTGTCCTGGGTCATTAGAAGCTATTGCTTGGTGTGAGTGGAATACACTTAGGAGGCAGCTACAGTAAGTAGAATAACTAGAGACCTGGACCAGTGCTACGTTTGGCTGCAGGAGCAGAATTGACCATGACGTGTACTAAAGAACACAGACAGAGAAGTTAAGTTTAACTGCCAGCTTATTATTTTTTGACACAGAAATTAATGCAACAGACAAAATACAATTGACAAAAAGTACAATACAAAATTAACAGTTCCTGTTTCTTTTAACGTTTTTGACATCAATACCTTTTCATTTTAAACCTATTTTAGGCAAATAAAAGATTGTAGTTTTTCAACCTAGGTTTTTTTGATTACTGTTAATCGGATTTAAATAACAGTTTTAACTTTATCTTCTAATTTGAGTCCTATTTTATCTCTTTAAGTTCTATTTTATACACACACACACACACACACACACACACACATACATACATATATACAGGACTGTCTCAGAAAATTAGAATATCGTGAAAAAGTATACTAGTAGGCTATTCAACTAATCACTTGAATCGTCTAATTAACTCGAAACACCTGCAAGGGTTTCTTGAGCCTTGAAAAACACTCAGCTTGGTTCAGTAAACTAAATCACAAGTATGGGGAAGACTGCTGATCTGACTGCTGTCCAGAAGACCATCATTGACACCCTCCATCAGGAGGGTAAGACACAAAAAGAAATTTCTCAAAGAGCAGGCTGTTCACAGAGTGCAGTTTCAAAGCACATTCACAAAAAGTGTGTTGGAAGGGGGAAATGTGGCAGGAAACGCTGCACAACCAAGATCTGGAACCTGCCCACAGTGCCAAAACCACCAGTAACTGGTGTACTGACCATGGCATTACTGTCCTTGATTGGCCTGCCAATTCCCCTGACCTGAACCCCATCGAGAATTTGTGGGGTATTGTGAAGAAGAAGCTGAAAGACACCAGACCCAACAATGCAAATGAGCTAAAGGCCGCTATTGAAGCATCCTGGGCATCCATAACACCTCAGCAATGCCACAAGCTGATTGCCTCCATGCAGGGGTGGACTGGGACAAAAAATCGGCCCTGGCATTTTGGATTAGACTGGCCCACCACATTTTTTTTGTGTACTGAATGTGTATACCAACTGTGCAATACCTTGAGGCCAGGTTAATGGAAATTAGTGAGAGTGGACACTTAAAATACTTCCAAAATCTTAATTTATTAACACTGTAAAATGTAAACTCCACCACAGCACAGCAACAATTCTTAGATCAGAGAGAGAGAGAGAGAAAGAGAGGTGTCACGGTCAATCACACATATTATCACGTTACATCATTATAAGAAGTTATTGTAAGTTGCTCATCAGATCTATTCAGTCTTCCAGATACTGTAGGGTAACATTGGACTAATATGCACTCACTGTGTAAAAAAGGATGCCAATGACAAAATGAACCAGAGAAATGCTTCACTTGTTATCATGGAAAGAAAGAAAATATATAATAACATAATATAAATTTTGATTCACTCAGTCATTTGTAATAAGTATTTTATTTATCTAATTTCCTAATTTTTGATCATATTTTCTTTAAAATCGCAGACTTTTCGCTATTTTTCATGTAAATCCTTGGTGGCGCTTCATAGCGAAGCCGGTGAGACCGCAGCGAGCTTGGCCTCCCCTGGGATTGCGCAATCCCATGTTAACTGCACTGACTTCCATTCTGTGAATGCATCTTCCTGTCTCTAGATCATAAATTCAATTGTTCAAACAGTTATGAACTGATTTTCCACAATTTACTATATGTGGATTACGAATTGTGTTTTGGTCATCAAACTGTGTGCAGATAACATGTTTTTGTGGTGCTGGCCAATCATAAACAGCAAAGAACTGGTTGTAGGTGAGGCCGGCAGTTCCTTGGCCACTAGGCAGGGGGCGCTCAAGGGGCACCGCTCGTGATCCCCAAATAGTAGAGTCAAAACAAGTTATTGATGTTTTATTAGCGAGTTTTGCTAAACAAGTAAAGCAGTAAAAAGACTCTAAACATACAGCTGGAACAGGACTGATGAAGGAAGGCTTTCCTCCCTGGCAGTGAGCTCCATTGAGACTGAGAGACTTTTAAAACTGAAGAAGATAAAGAGAACTTTTACCGGAAAATTATGATATTTTTGTTCAGAAAGAGCGCCACGGGGACTTAAATTATAAGTAGAGGTAAGACAGCGATACTTATTCATGTTTTGTTTTTATGATAAAATGTGCGTAATGTGGGTTATAGTTTTAGAATGTGTTACAAATGCAGAAATCCATCATAACTCATAAACTGTTACCAATCAAATGACACATTTTTTTTCATCAAAGAACCAATATTTTTCCATGTATCTTGGTGAATTTATTTGGCTCAATCAGTCTCCTTCAGCACTTTGCAACGAGTCTACTCTGTAGAGTGTATATATTTGTAAATCTGACTCTGATGACGTCAGTGCCTCACCAGCTATGAACGCTGTCACTACCCGATCCGTACCGGTAGCACGATCCGTACCATCAGCTCATTTACGCACGCGCGAACAGAATAACTTCCGGTGGGCAATATTTCGTTTTTCTTACTTTTTTATTCTTTTTGTCTTTTTTCGGTCCGGGTGTTTCTTTTTATATATCTTTGTATTTGCATAAATATTGCATTTAAAAATTTATTTAAAAATAAATAGAGAAAAACGTAAATATATATATAACGCCTACATATATATTTTTTAGTTTTTTTTTAATAAGAATATATACACCATTACTTAAAGTACATAAAAACCCCAGCTATGAACACGTTTAGGAGTTTAGAAACAGATTTTATTTCAAATATTCTTCAGGGTTTTTTTACCATTTGTTTGATTTGCATATGTATTTGTGTATTTTGTACTTAAAAAAATGCATTTTAAAAAAAGTATGCCTTGTCTTTGTTATGTGCTCTTTGTTCTATTCCCTGTTCGGTTTTTGTAAAAAATAAACAATGCGGATACATTAATGATGGGGTCTTCTCTTGTTTATGATTTGTACACCAGAGGGCGCTAAACTCTTAATATATGGTTTTAACTTTCTAATAAAACTACTTTTTAGTACAAGATTATTTAAATAAGAAAATTCACCTTATAATTAAGGAGAAAAATATTTTTTCCAGTACTGTTTGAACAAATAATATAACTTATAGAATGTATTCAGACAATACAGACAAACGTTGCGCAATAATATATTCCCGGACTTCTGAGCATATCCGATGATGACGTCAGGCATTGCAACGTACAGAATGTAAAACGCATCAATTTCTTCCAGAAAAATCTTAAATATTTTCTATACAATATAGTTTAGCATTCTTTAATGATTTAATATATAGAAATAAGTATTTTCAGTACCATAATTACATTATTTTTTTGGTGACCCAGAAGTTATTCTGTTCGCGCGTGCGCAAATGAGCTGATGGTATGGATCGTGCTACCGGTACGGATCGGGTAGTGACAAACCCTACCGCACGTCACTGACTACAACCACCACCACCTCCACCACCACCACCATATTTTACATCAGACACCGGAGCAGATGAAGGGCCTGCTGTTGGGAACATGTCAGTCAGTTTGACACATTTCGCAGCGTCCGTTTGAAGAACTCGTTTCTTTTGTTCGTGCAGTTTCTCTGCGCCTCCCTTGCGTTTCTTATCCATTACTACTGTGAACACCGCTGCACAAAGTTCCACATGGAGCGTGAAGGTGTTTTTCTGCTTTATGATTGGCCTAGCCCTTTAGACTGTCAGGGATGATAACCAATGGGCTGCAGTAGCCTGTGGTAAGGGCCGGATGATCGGAACAGACTCTTGCGCTGCTGATTTTATTTTTCTTCCTGCATTATGCAAATATAACGAGGCAGATATATAAAATAATAATAACAAAAATAATAATAATAATAATTTTATAATAATAATAATAATAAATATTATTAATATACATGTCGGGTCTGCTGGCTCAAACAGCACGTCGGCCCAACGGGAAAATGCCCGGTACGCCCGATTACCAGTCCATGCCTGCCTCCATATCACGTCGCACTGATGCAGTAATCTGTGCAAAAGGATTCCCAAAGGATTCCGAGTGCATTAATGGACATTTTCAAATGTTTGATTTTGTTTTGCTGTTATAATTTTTTTTTACTTGGTCTGAGGAAATATTCTAATATTTTGAGATAGGATTTTTGAGTTTTCTTCAGCTGTACGCCATAATCAGCGATATTAAAACAATAAAAGGCTTGCGATATTTCAGTTGATTTGTAATGAATCCAGAATGTATGACATTTCATGTTTTTTAATTGCATTACAGAAAATAAAGAACTTTATCACAATATTCTAATTTTCTGAGACAGTCCTGTATATACACACACACACACACACACACACACACACACACACACACACAAAAATTTCACCGGCTTTACGAACTGTTGGCGCCCACTGCTGGTGCGCTTGTGTAGCGACCCCAGACAGCTATCAGCATGTGTTAATGGTTATAAAGCGAACCAACCTTTTCACATTATTTATAATAGAAAAAAACACGCCCTATATTTAGGTCAATACGGTAATAATACACCAGATGGCTCCAAGTAAAAGTCAATTTTAGCTTAATTTTCTCAAATTATTAACATAGATCAATATATGTGTTATCATAGCTTTACGTTTCAACGAAAATACCAAAATAAAATGACATTCTCTACAGTAAAATATATATATTTTTTTCAACTGACCAAGTCCAGTACAGCAAAATGTTTACTGGATGTCTACCATCATATGTAGTCCTGGAGTTGTTTGAATTTTTGTGTTGGGGTGAGTTTAATTTACTTTTTCCTTTCCTTGGTGGGGGAGGGGGATTGTGGGAGGGGGTTGCTTTGATGGCTCTGTGTCCGGCTCCTTGTCTCGGTCCTGGTTCATGGCGGCTCTCATGTGTCTGCATGATTTGGGCAGGCTGGCTGACTGTTTTTGTTTTGTTCTCCTCTTCTTCCCCCCGAACGGTGCAGAGGGTTAACGGGTGAGTTGGGGTGGGGTGCCTATTGGAGTCAGTGAGGAAGCTGAATTCCTGGGAGGGCATGTTGCTTCCCAGTGATTCCTCTCCATCCCCGGACACCTCCCTCCGCCAGCTCCATCACGTTGTCACACATGTAGGACTTTGAGTGGTGGGCTTCGTCGCTGCAGAGTGGGGAGGATTTCCCAGTGCTGGTGCCTGCTACCTTGAAGCCCACCTTCAAGGTAGCAGGCACCTTCCCGGAAGGTGCCTATTACCTTCCGGGAAGGCTTCTTTTTGGCCCTCCCAGTTTTAAACGCACTTGAGAACAACATGCAACTACACGACATTTGAGCAGGCAGAGGCAAGCTCTTTCTCACACCCCTGTTCTCTGACTGCCATCCGGATTCTGGGGCCTGAAGGACGAGCAGGCCACCTTTTGCTCTCCCCTGGAAAGTGGAATTAGGGCTTAGGTATGGAGGGCAGGGTGTGGGGGAGTTAGCGCCTCAGGGCTAGTGGGATGGGATCTGGTTGCCTGGCACATTTGGTTCATGTTGGCCCCTTCTCCGGATTGGATGGCCCTGTGGATCGTCTGGGCTGGGATCGGGGTGGGGGGTTGGGACTGGAGACTGGACCGGGTAGGTGTGGAAGGAATTCTAAACAATAACTGACTTCCTAGAGTTATTGAATAAGGAAACGATGGAGTGATGAAGTTCCAGCACTTTTATTGAAAAACAGAGCAGACAAAACAAAGACAGTCTATCCTAGGCAATCATCATCCAGCACAGTAGCTACGCAGCATTTGGCCTTGGCAATCAGCAAGGCCATGCTCACATGTCCGAGTGGTGTGAGGCCATTGTGACTTCAGAATAATATTCCCATAACAGTAGGCCAGGTCGTGGTGGTGGTCATGGTGGTGCCTCGCTGGTTCTCAGAGACAAGGGGTTCTGTAGTCCTTCTTTGGCCAGCTGATCTTTCTTTCTGTCTTTTTTCTTGTGTCTTCTTTCTTCTGCTCTATTTGAGAACTGAGCACTGAGCACCCAAACCATCTCCTTTTGATGTGCTTTTGAAAACCATTGGTGGGAGTTGCAAAACTCCTTCCTTCAGCCAGAGTCCTCTTTGATGTAACAATAGGGTGCGGCCAGCTCCAGTCAATGAGGCTCTTCCTCATTCAGTTTCCGTTCCAGCAATCTTTCAACAGCCTTTACTAAACATTTACAGACATGCCTCTCCTTTCAGCCTGTTTATGCATAAGAATTCTAACACATTTACTTCATCAAAAAACAATCAAACTCAAATTATTTCATTAATTTTATTACATAAGTGCTTGAGCCTTTAATAAAAATAAAAATAAAAACAGTTAATCAACCACACAGTTTCAAGTGCTTTTTTGTCATTGGCTTTTTTTTCCTAATGTCTCTTAAAGTCCAAATTAAATTCTAATTTGTAAACTACATGGATTATAGACAAGATCACCACACAACGGCCCGTTGCAACTTGGCATGATGTAATCTCTTTGGAATGTGTTGGAGGACTGAGCAGTACAGGACTGTCTCAGAAAATTAGAATATTGTGATAAAGTTCTTTATTTTCTGTAATGCAATTAAAAAACATGAAATGTCATACATTCTGGATTCATTACAAATCAACTGAAATATTGCAAGCCTTTTATTGTTTTAATATCGCTGATTATGGCGTACAGCTGAAGAAAACTAAAAAATCCTATCTCAAAATATTAGAATATTTCCTCAGACCAAGTAAAAAAAAAAATTATAACAGCAAAACAAAATCAAACATTTGAAAATGTCCATTAATGCACTCAGTACTTGGTTGGGAATCCTTTTGCACAGATTACTGCATCAATGCGGCGTGGCATGGAGGCAATCAGCCTGTGGCATTGCTGAGGTGTTATGGATGCCCAGGATGCTTCAGGTATTGCACAATTGGTATTGCACAGTTGGTATACACATTCAGTACACAAAAAAAAATGTGGTGGGCCAGTCTAATCCAAAATGCCAGGGCCGATTTTTTGTCCCAGTCCACCCCTGCATGGAGGCAATCAGCCTGTGGCATTGCTGAGGTGTTATGGATGCCCAGGATGCTTCAATAGCGGCCTTTAGCTCATTTGCATTGTTGGGTCTGGTGTCTTTCAGCTTCTTCTTCACAATACCCCACAAATTCTCGATGGGGTTCAGGTCAGGGGAATTGGCAGGCCAATCAAGGACAGTAATGCCATGGTCAATACACCAGTTACTGGTGGTTTTGGCACTGTGGGCAGGTGCCAGATTTTGGTTGTGCAGCGTTTCCTGCCACATTTCCCCCTTCCAACACACTTTTTGTGAATGTGCTTTGAAACTGCACTCTGTGAACAGCCTGCTCTTTGAGAAATTTCTTTTTGTGTCTTAACCTCCTGATGGAGGGTGTCAATGATGGTCTTCTGGACAGCAGTCAGATCAGCAGTCTTCCCCATACTTGTGATTTAGTTTACTGAACCAAGCTGAGTGTTTTTCAAGGCTCAGGAAACCCTTGCAGGTGTTTCGAGTTAATTAGACGATTCAAGTGATTAGTTGAATAGCCTACTAGTATACTTTTTCACGATATTCTAATTTTCTGAGACAGTCCTGTAGACACTGGAGAGTTGGAAGCACAATCTTCCCCCTCTGTTTGGTGATGGCTTTTATCTTTTGACCAGGATGGCTTCCCTTACCCCCTTTTCACACCATCTGTTCTCCCTGTCCAAAATCTGGACATCATTGTCGTCAATAGTTTGTCCTTTGTCTTGAGATGCAAGTGGACTGCTGAATCTTGCCCCAAGCTGCTTGCCCTCCTGTGTCATGTGTTTATGTAGCTGTTGTTTAGTTTCTCCAATGTAGGAGTCTGAGCAGTCCTTGCTGCATTGGAATGCATACACATCGCTCTGTTGTGGTTTGGGTGTTTAGTCATTGGGATGAACCCGTTTTTGTCTTAAAGTGCATTCACACCGAATGCAAATGGCACCACAATGCCGCTACTTTTGCATGCTGTCGCTCGCCTGACATATCACCGGCAGTTCGCATGGCATGCGACAGCAATTGCACAGTGGGCGACAAGCCAGAAATACAGTAGTGCAATGGCGCTATCTAGTGATGTTTTCACTTAGCTGCCACTCCAGTCTCCTTATTCACTCTTCTGCAGGCTTGGTCCTTTCTGGACTCTATAGTAATAATTGGTTGAGTCTTACAACTCAGGCTGACCACAGACCATGTTGAATGAAAACTGCTTCATCTTCACCATAGTCCTTTACCCCACATCACAGCCATATCCAGTTCCTGATTGGTTGTCACAATGCGACAAGCAGGGATGGGCACAAATACATCAAAATGTATTTCCAAATAAAATACCAAATACCCACCTTAAAAATTTATCAAAATAAAATACAAAATACGGCAGTCAAAAAATGTATCAAAATAAAATACTTTATTTTTGTATTTTCAAAATACTACAAGATACTTCATTCTAAGAGCCTTTTTCTTCTATTCCTTCACTTGTACACTATCTGGAAAAACATCTGAAAGCAAGAGACTCCTTCCATAATCAGTCAACAAATATGCTAACCCCTCATGTTAGACACCCCAATATAAACCTCTGCCCTGAGAAATGTTCAGTAACTCAAGGAGCCCTTCCTTAAGTATACTTATTTACTCTATTGATGGAATAGATTGCCCACTACGAATCAGTGACAATAACTCAAAAGACAAACAATCCAAATGGATGATTTATTTAGACATTTAAACTGGTAAGCATTTTAACATTTTAGGTGATTTAACACCATCACTACCACAGTGCACAACCTTGATCAATTTAAACACCAAAAAAAGTAAAAAAAAAAAAAATCAGGTCACATTAATAATTTTTAAAATTATTAATAAAAAAAGAAAGGAAAATCACAAACTCAAGTGTTGCGATCTAAGCTTGTGAACTCAACTTGTAAGCCTTGTGTGTAACCTTACCTTGTCTAAACTGTGGATCAAAATGTCAGGACTCAGTCAGCAGAGCCATGCTGTTTTGCTGGCTCTGCCTCTGTCTGCTTTCTCCGCAGGTGTTTCCAGTTGACTGGTGGGCGTGGCACGCACATCTGGGATTGGTTCAGCAGCGTCAGACCGCGCTATAAGAACTGCGTGCGGACAGCAGGAGAATGCCAGAGTGTTATCAGCCGTGGTATGACTGCAGGCCACAGTCTCTGTTTTGAGATTGATCTCCCGAGCTAATCGCTTACCTCTGTGTCTCCCAGGTTCCCTCCCGAATGCTCACGTCTCCTTCCTGGGGGATCCCTCCCGAGTCACTTCCACACTGAGTCTTCCTCTTGGGTTCGCCACTCGCCCCAAGTCTGTCTGGTTCCTCCTGCTCTCCTGGATCGGCAACGCTGCTCGGACCACCCTTAGCCTACGCCCTCCGGTCTCTGGAGCACCTGCCACCAGCTACTTCAGCACACTGAGTCCTAACCGTCCTTCCCCCGGTCCGGTTGCCGCGTCCGGTGGTAAGCTTACGTACCTCAGATCGTTTCCCCTGTGTCCCACCTTCATCTAATTGTCTGTCCTTCCCTTCCAGTGATTTAACAGGTACTGGTCCCGTCGTTCCCTCGTCACCTCCTGAGCGACCGTTACCATCACCACCGTTTAATAAACTGCTTAAACTGATCTCTGCTGCCGAGTGTGTTTCTGCATGTGGGCCAAATATATAAAGCCAAACATGAAACAAAAGAAGTGCTCTAGTCTGTAAAAGCAACATTTTAGTTATTCTCACTGCTTGAAATGAGAAGTATAGCCTAATCATGTTAGATCTGTTGCATGAATGGCAGAGATAACTCAAATTCCCTTTCTACAGTCATCTAAACATGGCAATCAAATTCCAGGACCAGCATGGATGACTTTTTTTTATTCTTGGATAATCTTCTCTGGTGCCAATTAAAATATGACTGAAATTGTATTGGTAATGCCTTACATTACTGCATTGCTGCAAAAAGCAATGCATTACTGTAGCCTAATTAAATTACTTTTTACTGCAATACTCCCAACACTGATATTGTGTAGGCTACATAAAGTCAAGAGTAGAGCATTATTTAGGTACATTTCTAAGAAAAATTAAATTAGAACGGCCCACACTAGTATGAGGCAAAACTAGCCTACAAGTGGCGGAGAAGGTCACCTGTGGTGCTGCAGCAGCACACATATTGACAATGAGATACAAAAGTCCTATGTAGGCTATAGGCTAATTACATGAAACAAAAGGGAACCGTGTAACATAATAACTTTAAAAACGTCATTCTTTGAATGTTCACTGGTGAAATCAACGACAGTGAAACTAACAGAGTTAGTTAGCAGCTAACATTCAAAAGTTAAATAGCCTAGCCTTACGAACACTGAACATTACACTGAACAGGAACATGCGATAAAAAGAGTGAATGGTTGAGAATAAATGAGTTACTGAAATAAACTAGGTAAATTTGGTTGCTCACTTTGCTTTGAAATAACTTCCTTGACTGGTCCGGACAAAGCACCAAGTAGAAGATACCTGACTCAATCTAATATGCAGTACCGTGCGTTTTGTGTTGATCGTGCAATGTGCCCATAGCAAGTGTGAAACAGTGCCAAAATTCCCTAGTGGCCGAGTGTGGTATCACAGGGACTTGACAGCGAAGGTGCCACAGACACTATTTCATGCTTTATAGATAGTTAGATGTCATCACAGACAGTGTCTCACAGAAAGTATTTTACAGTATTTTGAAAATACAAAAATACACAACACTGAAGTATTTTGATACAAAATACAAAGGCATTTTCATAATCTCAATAAAATGAAAATTACAAAATAGTATTTTGTATTTGAAATACGTATTTCAAATACTTGTATTAGAAATACTGCCCATCCCTGGCGACAAGACACAAAAGTTCAGATTTTTTAACTCCAGCCACTGTCACTTTACATCCATTAGCAGGTGTGTCACTCTGGCTTTGCTTTAATCACCAAAATTGCGCCTTCTGCATCGCTAGAATCATCTCTGTGGCCTCGCTTAACATTGCTTTGCGTCACATCACTCCTGTGCTGCACCAGTACATAGGGAAACCATGTAAATAGGTCGCCTGGCCTACCAAATTCGCATTCGGTGTGAACACACCTTGAGTGTTGTTAGGTTTGAAGCTTACTGGTATATTGTGTTTGCAGAAAATCCTCCTGAGTTTCTCAGAAACTCCTGACACATATGGAATGACAATGTTTTTGCATCTCTCTGGTTTCTCCTCTGTGTTTGATGCAGTGTTGTTTCTATAAAGCAGGCAGAAATAACAACACTGAGTCGAATGTCTATGTAAACAATAGGCCTTATTAGAACTGGGCTCTCGAAGCTGAATCACTGGATGCATTTTAAATAACCCCAGATCTCATGAGAAAAGAAAAAAATAATATATAAGTATTGGGTGTCTGCATAAAAATCCAAAAATACTATTAGAATTCCATGTGTGTACTTAAAAATAAGCAAAGATGTCTGTCTTTATTTAATATTGCAAGCAATATATGAAATATATACAGAACCTTACATGACTACCGGTCCTAAAAAAAATTAAATTGCACACAAGCAGCACCACAGGAGTGCATGAGCGGCAAGTGATTCTTCTCAAAGTGTGTAATCTCTATAGTAGCGCAGTTATTTGTGGAGTTCCCCTTCCACTTATTAACAGAAATGTAGGTGAGACCGGAGGGGGAGAAAACATTTTTGCCTGTTGCTTCCACATAATCAGGTTAGAATATTATTTATTTTTAAACATTGACTTATGAGGGTGGCTGCAAAATATATATATGAAGTTTTTATATATGAAGACAGTGATAAGTTCTTCTGTTAAAGCAGATAAATAAAATATAGCAAGTTAGTAAAGCCTAAATAGACAAGATAGCTGTAAAAGGAGAAAAGTATTTTTTGTTGTTGTTTGTTTTCAGTCTTTAGCTGCTTTGTCATCAACTCTTTCCAGTCCTATATTAAACTTATTGCTGATCCAGAAACACAGTAAAGAGAGGATCACATTTATGAGACACTAGGTGGGTATCTGTGAGTTTATGTACAATGTTTTTCAGACATAAGCAAAAACTAAGTTTATGACAAGTCTGTGAAAATATAACAATTGTAGTTATTTGGTTTAGCTATACGTGGGTGAAAACTAGATTAAAAAAAAAATTAACCTGGTTGCTATGAATAAAAAGCAGCCAAAAAAGCATTGTACATA
The DNA here is from genome assembly GCA_037039145.1 of Fundulus diaphanus. Lineage (NCBI taxonomy): Eukaryota > Metazoa > Chordata > Actinopteri > Cyprinodontiformes > Fundulidae > Fundulus > Fundulus diaphanus. The sequence goes on from CM073124.1 coordinate 34,147,143, forward strand.
TTTGTGTATGAATCACAATCATTCAAACGGCAAGCCAATATGCAGAGAACTAGTGTACCCTGGTCTTAATAATTTAATATGAAATTATTTTTAAGAAATAGCATTAGACTATTTCTGGACTGGGGTAAGCCCCCAATGTCACAGTATCTTAAATAGATAGTGACATGAGGCAAAGAAGAAATAAATATACCAGCAGGATATGTTTAGTATCCCTGCGACAGACTGGCGACCTGTCCAGAGTGTACCCTGCCTCTCGCCCATCGAATGCTGAAAATAGGCACCAGCACCCCTCACGACCCCACAAGGGACAAAGCATGACAGATATGGATGGATATGTTTAGTATTTATACTAGGAAATATTTCTAGACCTCACAAAAACCCTTTTTGTGCTCACAAGAAACATTCCTCTTGGACTCATTTAAAACTTTTTTCATGTGCAAGGAGCCCCTGAATTTTCCACGGAATTTTTCAATGAAGGTCTTGGTAATTTTGAGTGTTTTTTGACTTGGATTTCTTTTATGTCTCTGTTTTCTTAATTTTCTTGTTTGTCCTTTCATGCATATGGTGGTGAAGATTCTCAGTCATCCAGGTCATGGTCATTCCAAAAAAAGTAAAAAACAAAGCAACTGGACTGGTTTTCCGTAGTTGAAGACGTTTCGCGTCCTCTCCAGGAAGCTTTCTCAATTCAAAAAGTCTGGAGTAATGTGGAGTACCAAGCTTTATACTACTGCCCAAACAAAGGCCTTGTAATGGCTTCGATAACATGCAAATTCAACCGAAACAGGTCCACCCCTTAGTAATGGGCGGTCGTTAAAACCATTAAACCAGCAGATTGAACCGAAACTGGTCCACTCCTCTGTAACGAGGAGTCGTTAGGGTTGTTATTGGCCTGGCTTAAAGGAACGATATATATGATATATAACGATATATATGAGCGATCATATATACAGCGTTCCTTTAAGCCAGGCCAATAACAACCCTAACGACTCCTCGTTACAGATGAGTGGACCAGTTTCGGTTCAATCTGCTGGCAGATCAAAGATATGGGGACGCTCAGACATTTTTTGGGCATTGACTTTACACAGACAGATGGTGAAATAAAAATGAACCAAAAAAGTCACATATTAAAAATACTTGAGAGATTTGGTATGTCTGAAAGTACTAGATGCACTCCATGTGAACAGAAGTTAAACTTTGAGTGTGAAAGTGAACTTGTAGACCCACAATCGTATTGTGATCTTGTAGGAAGCTTTTTTTTTAAAAAAAAAAATATAACTCAAGTATTTCTTTTAGTTGGTACAAGACAAACCACAATATCACTGTCCTCATGTTTTCATGAAAATAATATGAAAAAATAATAATAAATAATAAAAAACAAAACAAAAGGTAGGTCGAACTGGGGCTATCATGTGAGAATATAAAATACAAATATATATGAAATAAATGCCTTCTGTTTAAGGCTTACTAACCCTATATGCACCGAGGTTCTCAAGTTGAAATACAATCAGTCAAATGCAGAGGACCAATTTTACATTCTGAGAATTATTTATTGTGATCTAAGACCAGAAATTATCCCATACTGAAACTACAGCTGAATCCCTGTTTTTAACTTGCTGAGCATGCACTCATATAAAGCCATATTAGTCATCTTATTGGCCCATTCGATAATATTTGGAGCAGTTTGTGTTTTCCAGTGTTAGAATAACCCTGACAGCCACTGAGATCCCCACCATGAAAACCGATAATCTCCCACTCCAAATGTCAGCTATCTGTGCCCTCTCCCAATAAACACATTTTAGGACAAAGCTAAAGTTTTTACCAACCAATCACTTAGAAATTTGTACCACCAGTAGCCAGAAAGGTTTAATGACTGAAATTCCCACAAACTATGTATGAGAGTGCCAGTATCTTCATGGCACTTCCAACATAATAAATTACTCATAAGACCCAATCTATGCAGTTTTGGTGGAGTACAGTAGTATCTTTGTAATATCTTATACTGTATACATTTACCTCTACATTTTCTTAAAAATGTTCCATTTTCACATATAATTTTAGACCATTCTTTATCCCTTATCACAGTTTCAATGTCATTTCCCATAAAATTTTCAAAGGTTTAATGTCATCACTAAGTGCAGAGTTGACTCTCCTGTAAAATGTCAAAGCTCGGTGATGATGAGATGGTAAATTCAAATAATCCAGGACGGGATTGTCCCCCAAAGGTTGCGGTAATGACTTCACACAGTTCCTTATCTGAAGATATTTCCAAATGTTTCCTTTCCCCTTGAGTGAGTATTTTTTGTAATATCTAATTACATGGCATCAATTCTCCGCCGTTATAAAGATTACCCAGTGTACATGTTTTGTGATCATACCACTTCCTCCAGTAGATCGGTGGCTTCCCAATACAAATGGCAGAGCTCCGCCAAAATGAAGAATACAGCTGTTTGAAATGCGACAATTTAAACAGCTTTTGTGCCTTCATCCAAATTTCCTTTGAATGTAACATAATGTGATTCACAATTTCACTTGAGATTTGAGAGAGGCATTCTACAGGAGTGAATTGGCCGGATAGAGATTTCTCAATAACTACCCAGTCTAGATTCTCTCGTCCCGTCCAATGTGAAGCAATTTTTGCCATCCCAAAAGAGATATAATACAACCTAGGGTCGGGCAAACCCAGCTCACCTCCATCCCTTGGTAAACACAATTTAGTTCATTTGACTCGGGGCATTTCACCTTCCCACAGGAACTGCTTAACCATCAAAACATATTGTTTAAATATAGATGTTGGTAATGTAACTGGCAGCATCATAAGAGGATAATTGAACTGTGGTGATATAACCATTTTGATTACATTGACTTTACCCGAGAGTGTCATTTTCAGTTTCCCCCATTTGTTCAAGTTAACATTATTTTTTTTGTAAAATCAGTTTGAAATTTAGTGCTGACATTTCGTCCACATTTGTACTCAATTTAATACCCAAGTATTTAATTATTTTTGGAATCCATACAAAACCAAATTTTGCCATCATGTTTTCACTGTAAATGCCAGATATAGGCATTGCCTCCGATTTAGTCCAAATGATTTTGTATCCTGAAACTTTAGAGTATTGTAAGAGATCATGTGCCCCCAGGGACTGGACTGCATTATCGGTTGCCTTGGAGATTGCAGAGGAACGGAGTCTGGAGGCCAAAGCCTGTAAACGCCCCTGATCCTCTCTCTCTCTCTCTCTCTCTCTCTCTCTCTGCATCAAGGGAGAGGGCCGCCATGGGGCTATATATCCTGCTGTTGAGGCTTATTAGATGCAGCGATCTTCGCATATGATCTGTTCATGATCTATTTTTCATGAATCCTACTTGATCAGTATTTATAATATCTGCCAAAACTTTTTCCAAAGGGATAGCTAATAGTTTGGTTACAATTTTACAGTCTACGATTAATAAACTAATGGGTCGATAGAGGGCTGTAATGGTTCCCTATCTTTTTTGGGAATAACTGTAATTAAGGCATCATCAAAACTTTGGGGGAGGGATTGTAATGTAAATGCTTCATTATATATATTTAATTAATACCAGAGCCAGAATATCAATAAATTGCTTAGAATATTCAACAGGGAAATTTCCCGTTCTTCATACCTGCTACAGAATTACGGATTTCAGTTTCAGTTATAGGGCCCACTAAACCTTTTGCCTGTTCTGATGACAGATTAGGCAGGTTTATTTAAGAAAGGAAATCATTGATTTCTTTATTATCTGGATATGAATCTGGAGTATATAAAGCCTTATAATAATTTTGCAATACCTCATTCATTTCTTTAGTATCAGTTAAAATTGCATCCCTTTTTAATTGCAGGTATCTGATTTCCAGAATCGCACTGTTTCAGCTGTTTAGCAAGCAATTTGCCTCTTTTTTCCTCCTCTTCATAAAAAGATGGTCCCAATCTAAACAGGGCATATTGTACTTTCTTACTGTATATTTCTTGAAGTCCAAATTTAAGTATACAAATTTCTTGAAATTTAAGATTTAAGAAACTGACAATTCTCTTTCAAGTAATCTAATCCTATTTTCCAGATCTTTTATCCTGCTTATATCTTCCTCCTTTTTCTTTGTTGCATATGCTATAATTTTACCATGAATGTATGCTTTAGATGTTTTCCATTCAGTTGATCGTCTGGTAGTACTACCTAAATTAATTTCCAAAAATGTCTGCAAGTCCTCATTCAAAGATAAGCAAAGATTTTCATTTGACATCAGTGATGTGTTCAGTCTCCATCTACCCCTTCTCTCACTGTCATTATTGATATAAATCCCCAATTCTACAGCAGCGTGATCAGAAAGATGAAATTGTGTTAATTTTACAAAATACATTCTTGATTAGCTTGTTCAAAATCAAAAACATGTCAATTCTGGAGTACAATTTATGACAATGAGAAAAGAAGGTGTATTCTCTTTCACGTGGATTGATAAATCGGCAGATGTCCGCCAGACTGTTATCTTCACTTAACATGAACTGTAGCTCTGTCTTTAGGCATTGATGGGCCAGCAAAAGTGCTTTTATCGATAAATGGATCCCAAACCTGATTAAAATCCCCAGCTAGAAGGATATCCTCCTTCATTTCCCCCAAGATTTTATACACTTCATGAAATAAACCTGCATCCCCCAGTGTTGGTGCATAAATGTTGCACAACACAATATTTTTTCCATTAATTGCAGCCTGCAATTTACTTGTTTAATCAGAGTGAATGACAGATTAGTTACTCCATTGAGTTTACTTGGAAAAAAAACGCTTTCCCACCCACCCAAACTGTAGCTTCATAGCCTCCTCTGCCTGAAAATGTGATTCCTGTATAAACACAACATCCGCATTATTTTGTTGAAGATATGTCATTTTCCCCCTTTTGAGCGGATTACCACAGCCCTTTATATTCCAACTTATACATTTAACATAGTTCCTAGCTATTCAAGACATACATAATATAACAGCACAGTTCCAAAAGAATCCTTCCAAATTTGCTTTCTTTGTCAGTACCAACCGTTTTAGGTGAGAAAACACAGAAAAATAATAACTTAGAATGTCCTCCTAGAACATGAACCTTCTCTGTGGCTGGCACACACTGGCTCTGCATCTGGTCGGGCCCCCTAAATCTTGGCCCCAACATCTTTCTTTTGATGACCTTAGGGCACACTCAGTCAATGTCTGAGGGTGGTGCACCTCCTTCACATTCCTTGGGATCTTCCGATATTGGGGTTTATGTCTCCAAGACAGTCTGTAACTACAAGACAATCTTTATATGTCAAATTTTGCGAGTTACCTGTGGATCCTGGTGATCGATGTCGCACCTCGAAAAACTCCTTCCAGTCATAGAGAATTTATCCTGTATTGAAATTGGGTTCCATTGTCCATCTTCATCCTGTCAGGAAACCTATGCCTAGAAATGTAATAGTTAATGAGACATTTTATCAGTTTCTCTGTCCTCTCCTGTCGCAGGCCTCTGGTCGTCCTGTAAAAGCATCCACACACACAAACAAATACTCAAAAACCTCTGATGAGGATCACCTTGTCTGTGGAATCAAGAATTATTTAATTCGGGTTTGCAATCAAATACCATATTTCTTGTAACAATGTCAGAATCTTCTTTGGATTAAAGTGACCACGCATCGTACTAACCCCACTCGTCCTACTCCGTGTTCTTCAGAAAAAAGTTCCTGTTTGAATCCTGGAGGTAACACAATCCTCCATCAGGTCATTTCCAGCACTCTTCCTACTCTAACGCTCCTCTGAAGCTGCTCTGCTCCACAACTCCTTCACTCTTCCATAGACACCATCATCATGTCAAACATCCTGCACTCACCCTTTAACATCATTTGAAATGCACTGTTTTTTCAACACATACTGAATCCATGTACACATTCACTTATCTTTCTATCAACTTGTTACAAATCCTGATCCTGCTAGTTCCAACACGATGTATGCGACTTTCAATCCTTAACTGTCCTGTCTGAAATAACAACCATCTTTCTAAACTATTACCTCACCTGGGGGCCTTCAATAGAACTAGTTTCCAATTCTGGTCTCACCTTTTCCATCCTAGACACCAGCTGCTCACACTAATAGAATCAGACTTATCTGCATTATGGTGCCCTCTGTTTTTCTATGTTATCTAACATTTACTGATATGTACATTAACCCCCCTTCTCTCTCCCCCTTTTTTCTGAAACAAACTCCATTTACTACTAGTTTTGTTACAGAAACATCAACAGAAAACAGTAAAAAGTTGTCAGGGAGAGTCAATTCAGTTGCACATGCTAATCTTTGTTTAAGTAGGAAAAACACTACTTCTATTTTCCTGAATCCAAATCAAACATTATTCAATTTTATCATACCTTGTATCTTCACGAGGTCCCTCAAAGGTAGCGTGAGAGCAATATACCCAGAATGTAGTGACGACTGCAGCTTGTTAGTCTCTGTCACACGCAGCAGTTCGGCTTTGTGAGGATGCTCTATTTGGATCAGAGTAAATACTGGGTGTTCCTGCGGAAATAACACAGCCCAGGAAAAACACGTTTTCTGGCAACTTACAATTTAGCTGTACTGACCTTAAAACCATGTTGACGAAGATGTCTCAAAACTAACTCCGTGGACTGAAGGCAGATCTCAGCAGCATGAGAAGCCAACAGCAGGTCATTAACATACTGAATCAGGGTGGTGCTTCTGGGCAGAGGACATGTCTGTAAAACATATTTTATAACCTGATTAAAAATACCTGGTAATGTAATGGATTAGATGAAGGTGGACCCAGAATTCAGCCAAGACAAGCGAGGTACGTAAAGAAACCAGGTTTTAATAAGCAGAACTTATTAGAACAGGAACAGGCAGTCTCAAAGGTCATACAGGGAATCCAAAAGTCGGTACACAAGAAGGCAGTCCAAAAAACAGGCAGGAATCACAGACAGGGGTGATGCGGACTTGGACAAACCTTAGGTGGATCCAAAGGCTCTCAACACAGACTAAGGTTTGTCAACAAAGGAAAGCATTCAAAAAACCGGGACAGGAAAAATCAGGCAGGAACACAGGCTGGCTCAGAAAACACAAAAAGGCAATTGGGTTAAGTCTACAGGCTTACAAACAAGATGCTGGACAGAACTCACCAAAAGCTCAATAATGATCTGGCCGGGAACTGAACGCTGAGGGAGGACTATATAGTGGAGAGAGCAGGTGAAACCAAGTGAAGCTAATTACAATACAGGCAGGTGAAAACGATCAGAGCAAGTGAGCTGACAGAAAGCTGAAGGTGAGCAAAACTGAGCTGATAACAAAACTTAGACTGCTAATGTGACAAGGTAAAACAGGTAACTTAACAGTACATAAGCTACTATCAAAACCAAACCGAAAGAACCCATAACCAGAAACTAAAACAACTAATCAAATAACAAACATGAACCAGAACAGAACTCAGAATATTACAGGTAATATAGCAAATCCTGGTGGCCGTCTGGTATATCGTAGCTGGCAACTTTTATATAAAAAATATCTCGACATTCTTCAGCTAAGGGGAGAAGGCGTATTTGTCAAATCAATACTGTGTACCACTGATGTGAAGGCTCCAAACTGGAATTGGCCACTTTGTGGATTAAGCACAGAAATTGTAGATTTTTTTTTTGTTTAAAAACAGAATTTTTAGCTCTAAGCTCATGTGTGCATTCCAGGCTGGGGCAGAGGGTCGTTAAACTGCCACTGCAAGGGAGCCGCGCTGATCTCATCCCTTCTACCAAGATTTATGGCACCCCTAGTCAACTCAGAGAGACGATTCAACAGTGACCACAAATGTAACTGGAGCACATGAATGTAATCCTACCCCAGTGGATTTTCTGCTCATAGTTGTGATGGCAAAGTACACCTTCTGCTGCTTAATGATGATCAGTACGTTCCTGGCCATAATGCGAATCAAAACACATGTCTAAAAAGAAACGTATCAGTTACATCACAGACAATTTAATAGGTATTAGTACATTTTCAAAACAGCAAACCTGTACACTGGTAGGTGCTCAATCAGTTGCCTGAAGAAAACGTTTAACCATTCCCCTAATCCATTTGCCTTGTGATCAAAACATGGAGAGAAAGAAAAACATGAGGAAACATGTCATCTAACATCACATACCATTATAGTTGTTCAGCAGTAGCAACCTCCACAGCAACATGTGGCAGATCAGGTGAAGGCAGATAGGAACTTAGACTTTGCATTCAAGGCTTCCATGGCTGGAACACTGAGAGAACACCAGGTGCAGCGGACTCTGTTCATAGTCCCCAATAGATGTCAGCAACCATTCCCCCGCATGTTGCAACGGCAGACGATGTTATTTCTCTGAGAAGAATCTCAGTGACAAAGTCTTAGTCCACAACTCAGAAGCTGATGGAATATGTGGCTCCGGTGTGTGCTGAAAGTTCATGCAGCCATCCTCCCCAGGGGTGTGTCAATATTGTTCATAGGGAGCGTTTTCCCCGTACTGGGGGTACTGACCTTGTGGAGGTGAGGTCACATTAGGATTTGGTGGCACCATGCCAGGCTGACCTGCCGGTGGGGTAAAATGAGCTACACTGTCCCGTGCCCAATGTCCAGGGTAACCACAGTTGTAGCAACTGTCGATGGGTGCTCTAACAGATCCATCATATCTATGGAAGTTAGTTTGTGTCGCTGGGATTTGAATTAAAAATGCCACTGAAATTTAAATGTTGTATGTTTGTACTTACTCTTTCGGTGTTAGAATATATTCAGAAAACATTTTTAACCAAAAAAAAATAATTGTCGTTATATCTATATAGTTGAAATTTCATTTGTTATTTTCACTGCAAGATAAAAATTCACATTACTATTTCAAAGTGATTAAATTTTCAATACCTGTTTTTCAGTTTAACTTAAAAATCTGCATATAAAAAAATTCAGCCTTTCAAAATTCAAACTCAATATTTCAGCCTCCTAAGATTCAACTTGCTCAATTTCACTGTCTTAAATTCAGCGTCTAAATTCGGTGTAAAAAGGGAAGGGTTACTTCAGGTCACAGACATTAGCAATGGATTTAACACTGAAAAATAGGTATTGAAAATGTAATCACTTTGAAATACTAATTTGAATTTTTAGCTTAAAGAGAAAATAACAAATGAAATTTCAACTGTATAGAAATAATGACAATGAAAATTTTAATCACAATTTAATCGCAAATTATATTTTATTTCTGAAAGTGTAAAAACTCATTTGGGCATTTTACTATGCAATTTTGCAATAAATGACACTAGTTAAAATGATGCTCATGCAAAAGGTATCTTCCTTTTTTCTTTTTCAGTTGTCTCAAACAAATGTTTAATTCTCTCCCAAATTTCCAACAACTTTTCCCAACTTCTAACCTCTTTCTGACTTTTAGCCTACGGTTTATAATAAAAATTTGCCCCGTCATCCAACCATTTTTTCTCCAATGAAACTGTCTCCACCAGCTTTTGTTTACACTTCAGACCACGTTTCTCCGTTCAAACTTTTCCTGCTCTTCAACAGAAGTCATTGATGCGTTGACCTGTTTTCCCAATGATTTCCAATTTCTCGCTCCATGATGAACACTTTTTACTAACTCCTGAACTCAAATGAAATCAACTCCACAGTACTTTTCCACCGTGAAGCCAACACGCTGCACATTCAGAAAAGTTTGACCATTGTCTACTTAAAAAAATTAAGGCAACAAAGTGACACTTAATATAATTGAATAGATTTTAATCACTTTAACTTTGATTAAAAACTATTGATTTAATTAAGCAAATTTAAACAAAACTATTAAATACAAAATAATGAAATCACTGGTTGAAATACTTTGGATTTACTTATAATATGGCAAATGTTGAGTAAATCCAAATCAATTATACAGGGAAAACTGATTAATATTTATTATGTATCCAAAAGAAAGTAATTTAGATATACCAAATATTTGTGAAAAAGTGATTTAGATTTACTAATTAATTATGTGGAATTAATTTATATTTACTAATTATGTGGATGAAATTGATTTCTATTTACTAAATATCTGGATAATATTGATTTATATTTACTAATTTTATGGGTGAAAATGATGCTATCTGTCTAAATATCTGGATACGATTAAATAAATTAGATTCAATAAATAAAATAAGCTACATCAACTCATAACCTGGAACAATGTTACTTAATTCAACACATTTAAACTGAAATTGTTATTTATCTTTACATAAATTAATTTTTCAAATGAACTTATAATTGGTACCACATGACTTAAAATCTATTTAATGTTATTGATTGTCACTTTGTTGCCATATTTTTCTTATGTAGAATCTACTCAATATAATGCGTTCTTTTTGCAAGAATTTACAGAAGGGCAGTTAACAAATTACCCTATTTAGAACAACAGCAGTTAAACATTTATTTGTGCAACTTCGTTTACACATATATTCTGAACATTTTTTATGTAAAATGCCAAAATACAAAGAAATCCTGGTGTATACAACAGAATTACAACAGCAAGCCCCTCAAATGAGTATGACAAAATATATTTAACAAAGGCACTTGCTATTTGAGGCAGGCCAATTGCACAGGTAGGCTCCTCAGATCAGTGTCAGATCAGTACAGCTTGTGCTCACAAATACCAGTGGCACAAAATAGAGGTAAAGACCCAGAAGAATATTGTCCATCTTCATAATATAGCTGTGGATTGCTGTTGCAAGAACAACCAGAAGAATCATGAAAAACAAGAGGATGACTGGTTTTGCCTCTGTGAAAGTGGACTGTGTCACTGGCATCCATGTCCTAAGCTGGTGGCAAAGTGTTCTTAGTCCATCAAGAAACTCTGTGTTTTCAAGACACAACTGTCACTGTCCTTGTTATAGTGCAGCATTATCATTTACTTGTTACTTCTGGAATACCAAGCTACAAAAAACATGACACCCTTCAGATGAGTATGGATAACATTATTTTTTAACAAAACTTGAACACTTAAATGCAGCACAGAATAACTGAGCACACCAGTGTATTTAGGCTCCCTTTCTTAAGCCAGTAGCTTGCTCTTGAGGCTGTTCACTTTTGGAGAAAGCTTTGAACAGTCCAGCTCCAGGAAGAGTTTCTGAAAGGCTTCGAAAGTGTACCTGAGCTCCTTGGGATAGGCAAGATTCACTGCATACGTCAAACCAACAAGCATGGCACAAGCTCTTGGAAAGTTACCCAGAGCGGTCAGGACCTTTGTACCATCTATCACGATTCCTATGTCCTCTGTACCCTCTGACAGATTAATCTGGATGCTGTAAATTTTCATCCTTTGTACAGCAAGGTCCTGTGCCACACTGCCTTCATCTGCATCCTAAAATAAGGAGAACATTTTGTATTTCAGACTGTACAGCTAAAGGAGATGGTCCTAAATAAATAGAGATTGAAAGAGATATGCATTTCAACTTACATCATACTCTTTAAAGAGCTGATCGGCAGATTCCCCAAGGTTATTTTGATGTTAGGATTGCTAGGAGCCTGAAATGAAAATGAAAAACACATAAATTAATATTACTCAAGGTCATGGTGCAGTTTTTAACACTAGGAGGCTTAGACTTAAAGAAACCATTGTCAATTATACTTTATGTGCTGCTGAGAGACCAGTCTTATGACTTCCTGTCTTAACTGAGGTTTTCAGAGGACTAGCTATGAGTCCAGAAAGTCACTGGTCCTGGAAAAGAAACTTCCATAAATGTTATGTTTATAAGTGGACATATGGTGAGCTGGTAGGTGAGTTTTGTCACATTTGGACAAACTAGATGCTTCCCTGGTTCTATGTTTTATGATAAGACATGCTGCTGGTTGTACCTTCAAATTTACAGTAGAGGAAAAGAAGCAGTATTGTTATTGTCATGGTTTAATTTTGACTCGGCTTTTGTTTACTATTAGTTTTCAGTTTTTCCTCTTTGTTTTGGTTCTAGTTATGATTTGACTTTATTTATTGTTAGTTTTAGTTTCCTCCTCCCCTTCTCACTCAGCCTTCACTTCACTCCCCTTGCAGTCAGTCACACCTGTTGGTAATTAGTCAATCAATCAGTCAGACTCATTTCACCTGCCAGCTTCCTTATTTAAGCCTCCCTTTGTTTCACTCCAGTGCTGGTCCGTCATCATTCAACACCTACTCCTCACCTGTCTGCCTGGTTTGCACCTTCTGACCATTTGTTTTCTGCCTTAGTGGTTTTGATTGGTATCTCTGCTGGCTTCTGGATCCACCTGTCTCCCCTCTGCATCTCAGGCTGAGTTTCTGAACCGCGGTGACTCAATCTGCAAGTATTCACCTGGATTAGCTGTTATCCTGCTATGGTTCTGGTCTTCAAGTATCCACCCTGTCCTGCTGCTAATCCTGCCGTTACTCTGGCCTTTAAGAACTCATTCCCTGCCGTACTGAAGGGCCTGCTACTGAGCTCTGGTTAGCTCTCTGCCGAGCTGTGGATTCCCTGTCGTGCTGAAGGGCCTGCTGCTGTGCTCTGGCTAACTCTTTGCCGAGCTGCGGACTCTGTTGCCGAACTCTTTCATGGACTATTACTCCACTCTGTACCTGCCAGTCAGCTCCTGCATCCTTCATCTCCGCCTGGTTACAAACTCTGGTTCATCATTCACTGCTTGCAATAAACTCTCTTAAAACCAGCTCTTTGTGTGTGTGTGCTGTGTATGGGTTCATCCAAAGACAAATCATGACAGTTATAACTCTATTTTAACATTTAAGCTGCTAGAAAATAGGAGTGAGTGGCAGCTGGTGCCTAAAGAGTCAGATGTTTACATTTATCCAGAATTTATCTGGTAAGAGCAGAGTAATGTAAAACATATATAGAACACATTATTTATAATCTATGTATTAAAATGAAAACATTTTGCATGAGCTATAGTCACATTTGAGAATTTGTGATAAACATTGTCTAATTCGGTGGCCATACAAACTATGATATGCACTTATTTAATACACGTTTTTATAGACAGTCACAGGCTAACATTTCCTCCTGCAGATTTAATATAAATATAGATTAAAAAAAAAATGTGGCCAAATTTAGGATAGTCTGCAACCTTAATCCCATGGTCCCACCCTTTGAGTGGAAGAGGTTCAGAAGCCTGGGAGAATATTCATCCAGCTTTGACATGAACTTCGATTCCAGGTGCACCGTTGTAATTCTGTGAAACTCATCCTGGTTCTAAAAGACAAATTATGTAACCTGTAAACTATATTTGAAAATACGTGAAGCATTTATGAGATGACAGTCACTTAACACATTTTGTATAAAATAGCTGTCCCCTCACAATTGCAAAGGAATGCTTCTGATTACCATACACTTGTAACTCACATTAATGCCTCAAATAGAGCTGGCCATCTGGCTTTGATGTCCTCTATGGCGGGTGATTGGTTAACGATTTCATTTCTTCGGTGTGCAAAAGTTTGCCATCTTTTCTTTGATCAATTTGTTGTCTCTTTTCCTTCAGTTAACTGAATCCTTTCCTGTTCTTGACTTTCCTCATCCTCTCCTGCTGGGTAAGGTGGGAGGTAGTTTACTTCTGCCTTTCGAGGCTTTTTCACATTCTTTGCAGATCACGTCAGGAACACCGTAGCCTCTGAGTTTGGTGCGATAATTTGCCATCTTGTATTTGAGGCTTTGTTGCCAGCCATAGTAGCCTGAGAAGGAGCCAGGTTCCTTCAGACAAGGATATTTCTTGACAAGTGCCTCAGCAACATCACATATCTGTGCACTTGATGGATAAGCTGTATACATATATATAGTTTCAGCCAGCTTCTCCAATATGTCTGCTTTGACCTTTGAGGTAGTCAGAAGTGTTCCATTCTTTCTGTGGTCTTCATCGGCTCTTTCAAGGCACATCTCAGTCTCATATGCAAACTGCGGAATGGGAAACTGCTTTGGCAATGGCTGACATTGTTCAGTGGTGCTTCTCCGTCTAGGCAGGATAATAGTGTCCATTGAAGATGATGTTCCAGTAGAAGACTCTGTATTTGATACAGATGACTCTGCATAAGATACGGAGTCACAGTCTGTTGACTGTTGACCAAAAGAAATGTCCAAACTTCCATCAACTTGCTGCAAGTTAAAAATAATCGGGGCAGCATAGACAACCTTTACAGTGTCTTTGTGTTTAATTTGGTCAGTTTTATGCAGTGTGAAGTAATCTTCAACTTCTGAGTCCAAATACTGAAGACTGAACTCCTCAGAAATTCCAAAGTTCCCTTTCACAATAGTTTGAAGCTCCTCCACAGTCGGTGGGACCAACTTCTCAATTCGGTCGTCAATGATTACTAGCAATTTTTCCTCCATCTCTCCGGCCTAATAAGAATATCAACAGACAGAAGCAGACACTTAGACTACACATACAGTAAATACTACAATGAAGAGCCTAGACGTGCCACCAGAAAAAAAAGAAACAAAACAAACTCAGAGACTATTAATGACAACTGAAATACACTTGAATTTTCAACTAAATATTATATTTCCTAATTCTGTCATCACATGATAAATCACTGACAATTAAAAATCAAAGCAAAATCAGGAAGTCCGCCTGTAGAGCCATAGGACAGGATCATCCCAACATTGTACCTTGTTCCATAACAGGTGACAGTCTTGGCTAACAGCACAACAGACAGAAGTGATGATGTTTCTCTTAAGAGTCCCTGTATGTCTGGATGCAGCACATTTAAAGGCACCTCAGATATTTTAGTAACACACAGTGCCTGCTTTCCACCATCTGTTTGCAGGTGATATGCCATCATCATCTGGTGTCGTGTCGAAAGGGTCAACAAGACATTCCTGAAATTGTTACTGTGCCTCGCAACCTTCTTAGAAAAGCTGTGTTTTGCTTCGAAGTGCATTGTCCACACACCAACCAGAGGTCCATATTCTTCAATCAATGTGGGGTAGTGCTCCAAAAAATGGTGTTTTGGTGTCAGTGTCTCTTCTGGAAAAACTGCCAAAAGTATGTCGATGTTCAGATATTTTAAAGTCAAGGTATGCAATAGTTTAAAGTGTATGAACAGGAGCAACCACCAGTTCAACTATGTCTTTTAAAGTCATAAGAACCTGCCAAGCACAATCACCCTCAGGTATCAGTGAACCAACAATGAGTGGCAACAAACGTATTAGGGCCCAGACATGTGTGAAACTGGGATTTTCTTTAACAGTTTGTACATGCAAACTATGGTCCTCCTTTGTACGGGGTGGAAATGCTCCACCTCGCACTTCATGTGTCTGGTACTTGGAAGAATGTCCAAGACAAAACTGACACGTGTATGGCCCTGTGACACTTTCAACTAGTCCACTGATGTGCCCCGAGATTATCAGCTGCAACACAGTGTACTGTCCATTTAATACTTCTTCCAGCACTGGGAATGAAAACTCCTTCTTTTTCTAGAGTGACAAGATCTTTTAAGAGTGGTTCCAAAACTACTTTGTATTCAAACTGTTTGACATCAACAGCTTTGCAAAGTAAAGCTAGGTGTATTGATCTTAATTCAGATTGCGATTCAATTGGCAAATTTGCCAAAATCCAATAAATGGCTGTAATTTTATGTTTTTTCCTTGAGGTCCCTAGAGGGTTACACACCTCAAAATCATCTACATAAAGGATTATTGAGAGTCGTGTTTCTTCTCCAGCATAAAAATAATTTTGCCTGTAAAATTTGCCATCAAAAATTGACTTAATATATCCAGTGCTGTTTGAACACCTGGATATAATTCCGTCTGTCCATCCGTCCGTCCGTCTTCTTCCGCTTATCCGGGGTCGGGTCGCGGGGGCAGCAGCTTCAGTAGGGAGGCCCAGACGTCCCTCTCCCCGGCCACTTGGGCCAGCTCCTCCGGAGGAATCCCAAGGCGTTCCCAGGCCAGCCGGGAGACATAGTCCCTTCAGCGTGTCCTGGGTCTTCCCCTGGGCCTCCTCCCGGTGGGACGTGCCTGGAACACCTCACCAGGGAGGCGTCCAGGAGGCATCCTAACCAGATGTCCGAGCCACCTCAACTGGCTCCTCTCGACGTGGAGGAGCAGCGGCTCTACTCTGAGTCCTCCCCGGATGACTGAGCTCCTCAACCTATCTCTAAGGGAGAGCCCAGACACACTACGGAGAAAACTCATTTCAGCCGCTTGTATCTGGGATCTCGTTCTTTCGGTCACGACCCAAAGCTCGTGACCATAGATGAGGGTAGGAACATAGATCGACCGGTAAATCGAGAGCTTCGCCTTTTGGCTCAGCTCTCTCTTCACCACAACGGATCGGTACAGCGCCCGCTTCACAGCAGACGCTGCACCAATCGGCGGATGCAGATCTCCCGCTCCATCTTCCCCTCATTCGTGAACAAGACCCCAAGATACTTGAACTCCTCCACTAGGGGCAGCACATCCTCCCCAACCCGGAGAAGGCACTCTACCCTTTTCCGGTTCAAGACCATGGTCTCGGATTTGGAGGCACTGATTTTCATCCCGGCCGCTTCGCACTCGGATGCGAACCGCTCCAGTGAGAGCTGTAGATCACGCCCTGATGAAGCCAATAGGACCACGTCATCCGCGAATAGCAGAAACGCAATCCTAAGGCCACCAAAACGGATCCCCTCAACACCTTGGCTGCGCTTAGAAATTCTGTCCATAAAAGTTATGAACAGAATCGGTGACAAAGGGCAACCTTGGCGGAGTCCAACTCTCACTGCAAACGAGTCCGACTTACTGCCGGCAATGCGGACCAGACTCTGACACCGATCGTACAGAGACCTGACAACCCTTATTAAAGGGTCCGGTACTCCATACTCCCGGAGTACCCCCCACAGGATCCCTCGGGGGACACGGTCGAATGCCTTCTCCAGATCCACAAAGCACATGTAGACTGGTTGGGCAAACTCCCATGCCCACTCCAGAATCCTGCTGAGGGTGTAGAGCTGGTCCAGTGTTCCACGGCCAGGACGAAAACCACACTGCTCTTCCTGAATCCGAGATTCAACTATCCGACGGACCCTCCTTTCCAGAACCCTAGTATCCTAGGTAAGGTCTGAAAAGACCTTACCAGGGAGGCTTAAGAGTGTGATTCCTCTGTAGTTGGAACACACCCGCCGGTTCCCCCCCCCCCTTTTTTTTTTTTTTCCTTTTTTAACATCTCACCATACATTCGACAGTAGAAATCCAGGCTGGGTAAGTCACTACTCCCCCTCCCTCCCCTCCCCCCACTAGCAGAGTGCCAACCCAAAGAAGGGGAAGAGCATCTGCCCTGAGATGTTAATGACCATGCCCCCCTACCAGCTCAACAGGCCCTGAGGCCCCCCAGCGCACCAGAGGCCCCGTGCAGGGGCAGACACTCGGGCGCATGCCGGCCCAGACCCCAAGCGGCACACCCCCCGGAACCGGAACCCCCGAGGCCCCGCCGGGGCCCCTGCCCGAGGGCGGCGCGCCCCAGGGACCCCAGGCCCCCAGACCCACCCAGGACCCACCCAGCGACAGCACAGCTACCAGGTCAGTAACCCACGTCCGTCACCGCGTAGCTCCCCAAGAGCGCCGCAAGCGGTGCTGTGGGCCACCCGTAGGCCTCCCAATCTCCTCCCAGATAGGGGCAACAGACCCCGGAGTCAGACCCACCAAGCGCCCCACTCCAAGTGCCCCCAGAGTCCCAGGAACCCCTCCACCCAGCCACTGCGCCCTGCAGGAAGCAACCCACCGCCCCCCATTCCACTAAGTGATAGTGCTAATCAAAGGAGCCCAAAGAGATCAAACAGATGTGGATGCAGATGCTGTCTCAAGATTAATATGATCCAACAAAAGATCTCTATAATGATTTATACTGAGATTCTCCTTACTTTTCCAATTCATGAGGATAGTTTTCTTTGCGATACATAGTGCAGTGAAAACCATGTAAACTATTTTATTCCCCAGAGGGCTTTCCTCAAAATTACCAAGCAAGCAAACTGATGGGGAAGGTGTAATTTTACAGCTCAAGCACTTTGATAAGTCCTTACATATCTGTGTCCAGAATCTCTGGACTGGTGTGCATAACCATAATGCATGAATATAATTATCAGGATGATTGCCTATGCAGTGTGGACAGATATTAGATTGTGCCAGACCCATCTTGAATAATCTTTGTCCTGTGTAGTGTACTCTGTGAAGGAGTTTGTATTGTATTAGTTGTAAGTTGGTGTTTCTAGTCAATTTGAAAGTTCTTAGACATATCTGAGCCCAGAAGTTTTGTTCAAAGCTGACTGATAGATCCTCTTCCTATTTCATAATAGGAAGAGATATTCAATCATCTATTTTAGTCAGTGTCCTGTATGATTTAGACAGTAGTTTGGGGGGGGTTTAAATCTAGGAACTCTAATATATTACTTGGAATTTGTAAACTACCTTTAATATGCTTAAATTCTTTTCTAATTATAGATTTAAGTTGTTCATATTCCAAAAATTTATTTGTACTAATGCCATATTGCATATTTAGTTTAGAAAAATTGATGAACTCTGTTCCATCCAGTAAATGTTCCAGATATTCAATACCTTTATTCTTCCAGTATGTAAAGTTTATCATATTATTATTTTGTAGGATGTCAGGGTTGTTCCAGATGGATGTACGACTGCATGGGATAAGTGACGACTTTGTCATTTTAAGAAACTCCCACCATGCTGTCAGAGTAAAGCTGATATTGATATTTTTAAAGCATGCATACCGTTTTATATTTGAGCTAATAAACGGCAAATCTGAAATCATGATATTATTGCATATTTTCTGTTCTATATCTATCCAGGGCTCGTCTAAAGGATTATGCTTTATCCATTTAGTGATATATTGTAGTCTATTTGCCAAGTAGTACTTATGGAAGTTAGGCAGATCTAGTCCCCCTCTGTCTTTAGTTTTCTGTAGCGTCTTTAAGCTGATACGGGGCGGTTTATCTTTCCAAAGAAATTTAGAGATTGAAGAGTCTAGAGATTTAAACCAGTCAGATGATGGTTTATTGGGGATCATTGAAAATAAGTAATTAATTCTAGGTAAGACCATCATTTTAATTGAAGCTACCCTACCCATGAGTGAGATTGGAAGCGATTTCCATCTATCCAGGTCATCTTCTATCTTTTTTAAAAGTGGGATGTGATTAGATTTTACTAAATCCGCAAGTTTAGACGACACAGTGATACCCAAATATGTGATGTTTCCTGAGCGCAAATGTAAATCTAGGGGGTTTTGGAAAGAGCAATTAATTGGCAGTACCGTAGATTTAGACCAGTTTATAGAGTAATCAGAAACCTTTGAGAAGGATTCTAGTAATCTAATTACTTGAGAAAGGGAAGAGTTTGAGTGCTGAAGATAGAGTAATACATCATCAGCATAAAGACTAATCTTATGCTCTATATTCATGCATTTTATACCTTTAATAACCTTTGTTTGTCTAATTGTTGCTGCTAGAGGTTCAATAAAAATGGCAAAAAGTGAGGGGGAAAGTGGGCATCCTTGCCTAGTGCCCCTCTGGAGACAAAAGCTGGAAGATGTTTGATTATTTGTCCTGACACAGGCTGTAGGAGAGCTGTATAAAATTTTTAACCAATTTATAAAAAAATTGCCAAAACCAAATTTATGCAGAGTAGCAAATAAAAAATTCCAATTTACTCTATCAAATGCTTTTTCTGCATCTAAAGACATTATAATAGTTTTATTATTTGTACTGTAGGAATAATCTATTAAATTAAGTAATCTGCGTGTATTTGTGGATGACTGCCTTCCTCTGATAAAGCCAGTTTGGTCTGGGTGGATTATGAAAGGAGTGACTTTATCTAATCGTTTTGCAAAAGCTTTACATATTATTTTAATATCCACGTTGATTAAGGATATGGGACGATAGCTGGTGGGCAACATAGGATCTTTGCCTGGCTTAAGCAGAAGACTGATGGTGGCAGAGTTCATATTAGCTGGAAATCTGCCATTTTCCTGAATTTCTTGCAACATTCTGTGAAACGTTGGTGCCAGAATACTCCAGAACTCCTTATAAAACTCAGTAGGGAATCCATCTGGGCCTGGAGCCTTTTTATTGGGCATGCTTGTTAAAGCTTCCTGAACTTCAACTGTTGTCAGCGGTGAGTCCAGTGTCGTTCTTTGGTTATCTGATAGTTTAGGAAGTGTAATTTTATCCAGAAACTGTTTGATGACATTGTCTGATGGATTTATCTGTGATGTGTATAAAGTTTTGTAGAAATCACGGAAGGTGTTATTTATACATTCTGGATCATGTAATGTATTCCCATTGGAATCTGTAACTGCAAATATAGTCGTTTTCTCTTTATTTATTTTTAACTGATTAGCTAAGAAGCTTCCTGACTTATTGCCATGTTCAAAATTTTCTAATCGAAGTTTTTTCTATTAGAAATTTGTTTTGCTTTTCAATATACTGGTTTAATTCTAGTTTTATTTTACGGATTTTACCCAACTTTCCCTCTTCCAGGGAAGTTTCTAGTAACTTGAGTTTTTCTTCTAATTCCTGAATCTTCTTGTTTTCCAACTTCTTTTTGTGAGATGAGAATGAAATTATTTTGCCTCTCATCACTGCTTTCCCTGCTTCCCAAAGTATAGATGCTGAAGTGCCTGGCAGATCATTGTATTCTAAGTATGAAGCCCACTCTTCTTTGAAAAATTCATCAAAATTCTTCATCTTTAAGCAGCGATGTATTAAATCTCCAGCTCTTGTTTTGTGGGGTTATTTTTTTATTTGTTAGGGTTAAAGTAACAGGAGCATGATCACTAATAGCGATAGGATGAATTACAGCATCTGAAACGTCCGACAGCAGCGAACTGCTGATTAAGAAATAGTCCAAACGAGAATACGAGTGGTGAACATTTGAAAAAAAAGTATATTGCTTACTATTAGGATGAAGAGAACGCCATGCATCGCAAAGACCAAAATCACTCATGTATTGTTTGACTATATTTAATGACTGCCAACTACGCTCAGTCCCTGTAGTATTCAGCCTGTCTATTTCCTCATTTAGACCAAAGTTGAAGTCACCCCCAATAATTAGAGAACAATCCCCGTGTTTTGAAAGTGCATGGAAGAGTTTGTGGAAGAATGAGGGTTCATCAACATTTGGACCATATACACTAACAATTCATAACTTCTGGTTATGAATAGATATTTTAATTATTATGAATCTACCTTCGGGATCAATAATTTTGTCTAATATTTTAAAACTAACGTTTTTGTGGATTAAAATTGCTACTCCTCTCTTTCTAGAGTTATAGCAGGCAGCAAACACATTGGGGAACTCAGGTGAGTTAAGATCACTTACAGTTGTATCTGATTTATGGGTTTCTTGCAATAAGACAACATCTGCCTTTAATCTTGTAAGCTGGTTAGAGATCTTTAGCTGTTTTTCCCTGGTGCCTGCTCCATGCACATTCCATGACACAAACTTTACATTCATCATAGGTGAAAGTGAGAAGTTGAAAAGTGCATGTCCTCAGAAGTATAGTTATACAAAGACCCAGGTAGCATCATCAGACGTGCTTGTGATTTTCTGGTCAGCAGGAAAGGAGCAGATGAATAATATAAAGAAAGACAGAGAATTAAGAAAGTGCAAAGAGTGAGAAAAGATGAAAGAGAAATAACCATCACCCATGCCTCGTGTACCCAACCGTGACTAACAACCATACCGTGCCAACGTGCTCTTGAGCTGTGCGTTTATTTCTTTTATCACCGTGTTCCGAACACATTTTTTTTTTTTTTTTGCCCAAGCGTGACAAGCTATAAATCCACTCTTTGTGCATCTAATAAAGCCAAGGATTGATCTTCTGATCCCTCAACAACTGACCATTGATATAAAGTTTGTCAACTGTAACGTTAGCTCTGACGCCATCATTAATGTATTTTTTCCTGATTGGAAATAACACTCGCCTACGGTCTAGGATTTCCTTAGGAAACTGGTCATTAACACTGAAATCCGTTCCTCTCAATTCGCGGCCATAGCTTTTAACAAACACTTTTTGTTTATAATGCTCAAATTTGGCTACAATCGGACGAGGGCGGATTTTATCGGGTTTCTTACCTCCGAGCCGGTGAACGAGATGAAAGGTGATGTTTTTTACCTGATCCGCCGTTATTTTCAGCTTCTGCTGGAGAAACTCACGTATAGCAAACTCAGGGTCCTCTTCTTGGCGCTCCGGGATGCCTGCAAAGACGAGATTGTCTCTCATACTTCGTGACTGTATGTCCAGAATGGATTCTTTCATCTTCTTATTTTCGCCGGTCAGCCGCGTCAACCCCTCGGTGAGCTCCGTGACTTTCCCCCTCAGCGCGTCATTTTCCGCGGCAACAGAAGCTAGCTGGGCTTGGCTAAATTCGACCGCTTCTCTCAAAGCCTGGAACTCTTTGTGGAGCACCTCTACCAAGGCGAGGCGAGCGTCCAGGCTGGTAAGCTTTTTGTCGATTGATTCCAGGACGTCGCTGTAGCTCCTGTCGGTCCCCCTTTTTAAATAGGGGGACCACCACCCAAGTCTGCCAATCCAGGGGAACTGCCCCCGATGTCCACGCAATGCTGCAGAGCCGCGTTAACCAACACAGCCCCACAACATCCAGAGCCTTAAGGTACTCAGGGCGAATCTCATCCACCCCCGGGGCTTTGCCACCGAGGAACTTTTTAACAACCTCGGCAACCTCAGCACCAGAGATGAACCCGACCCAGAGTCCTCAGGCTCTGCTTCCGCAATGGAAGACGTGTTGGTGGGATTAAGGAGGTCTTCGAAGTATTCCGCCCACCGAAACACGACGTCCTGAGTCGAGGTCAGCAGCACACCACCCCCACTGTAAACAGTGTTGGTACTGCACTGCTTCCCCCTCCTGGGACGCCGGATAGTGGACCAGAATCGCTTCGAAGCCGTACGGAAGTCTTTCTCCATGGCCTCTCCGAACTCTTCCCACGCCCGAGTTTTTGCCTCGGCGACCAGCCGAGCCGCCTGCCGTTTCGACTGCCGGTACACATCAGCTGCTTCCGGAGTCCCACAGGCCAAAAAAGCCCGGTAGGACTCTATCTTCAGCTTGACGGCTTCCCTCACCACTGGTGTCCACCAGCGGGTTCGAGGGTTGCCGCCGCGACATGCACCGACAACCTTGCGGCCACAGCTTCGACTAGCCGCCTCAACAATAGAGGCGCGGAACATGGTCCATTCAGACTCAATGTCCCCCGCCTCCCTCGGGACGTGTTTAAAATTCTCCCGGAGGTGGGAGTTAAAGCTCCGTCTAGTGGGGGACTCCGCCAGACGTTCCCAGCAAACCCTCACAGTACGTTTGGGCCTGCCCGGTCGGACCGGCTTCCTCCCCCGCCATCGGAGCCAACTCACCACCAGGTAGTGGTCGGTGGAGAGCTCCGCCCCTCTCTTCACCCGAGTGTCCAAGACATGCGGCCGCAGATCAGATGAAACGACAACAAATCGATCATTGAACTGCGACCTAGGGTGTCCTGGTGCCAAGAGCACATATGGACACCCTTATGTTTGAACATGGTGTTTGTGATGGACAATCCATGACGAGCACAGAAGTCCAACAACAAAACACCACTCGAGTTCAAATCAGGTGGGCCATTCCTCCCAACCACGCCCCTCCAGGTCCCATTGTCATTGCCCACGTGAGCGTTGAAGTCCCCCAGCAGAACGAGGGAGTCCCCAGGAGGGGCACTCTCCAGTACCCCTTTCCAAGGACTCCAAAAAGGGTGGGTAATCTGAACTGCTGTTTGGCGCATAAGCGCAAACAACAGTCAGAACCCGTCCCTCCACACGAATGCGGAGGGAGGCCACCCTCTCGTTCACCGGAGAAAACCCCAACGTGCAGGCACCGAGATGGGGGGCAACAAGTATGCCCACCCCAGCTTGGCGCCTCTCACCAGGGGGCAACTCCAGAGTGGAAGAATGTCCAGCCCCTCTCAAGGAGACTGGTTCCAGAGCCAGAGCGGCGCGTCAAGGTGAGTCCGACTATCTCTAGTCGGAACCTCTCAACCTCGCGCACAAGCTCAGGCTCTTTCCCCACCAGAGAGGTGACATTCCACGTCCCAAGAGCCAGCTTCTGCAGCCGAGGGTTGGAACGCCAAGCCCCCCGCCCTCTACTGCTACCTGTTGCACAATGCACCTGACCCCTTTGGCCCCTCCCATAGGTGGTGAGCCCATCGGAAGGGGGACCCATGTCACCTCTTCGGGCTGAGCCCGGCCGGGCTCCATGGGCAAAAGCCCGGCCACCAGACGCTCGCCAACGTGCCCCACCTCCAGGCCTGGCTCCAGAGTGGGGCCCCGGTGACCCGCGTCCGGGCGAGGGAACACGACGTCCAATAATTGTATTCATCATAAGGGGCTTTTTGGGCTGCGCTTTGTCTGGTCCCTCACCTAGGACCTGTCTGCCTTGGGTGACCCTACTAGGGGCTTAAAGCCCCTGACAGCATAGCTCCTAGGATCATTCGGACACTCTAACCCCTCCACCTCGGTAAGGTGGCAGCCCAGGGAGAGGGCTGCAACGTCTTTATTTACAATTTCCTGCAGAGTTTTGAGAATGGGCACATACTGAAAGGTCTTGTTCTTTTGAAAATCAAGAATATATTCAACAGGGTCAACACACTGGAAATGCTCTTTAAAATACCTTCTTCTCTTAAAAGCTGTACTAAGAGGACCACCTGCCCCTAGTGCTGTACTAATGGGATGGAAGTTGCACAGTTGTTCTGCCAAGTCACATATGAATGCCTGGTCTACAGTGCATTTATTTAATCTCAATGTTGAATCAAGTGTATTTCTAACAACGGCAACAGATGCTGAAGATGAAATGAATTGAAGGTCTTCAACCAAGGCATATTTGACTGTAGACTTTCCTTATTGTACCCGGACAAATGTTTGCGAAGCGCACTCTGGGTTTTGAATGTGCAAGGGCAACCACCATAGAGACATGGCTGAGATTGCCCGCGACCAAATGTTGTGTGCTCTAGTCTGTAATGCTTTAGTAGGTTCCCTTTTGTAGCAGACAAAGACTTGCAGATCTTACACTGCCATCCCATCGGCAAAAACCTAAAGTAATGAGAAAAAAAAGGTACTACTAACTTGTATACAGTAAAACTGTATAAAGAGTAACCTACTTCAATAATAGTGCTAATAATTATATGGGTATATGGTATTATAGATATACTGCATGTCTATGAAAAATATTCTCTATATTTTATGCTGCTTTCATTTCAAATTCAGGTTGGAACTTCAGGTTAAACTGTATCAAATTTGCTTAACCAGCAAAAGTTGATAAAAAGATGATTTTTATATAAGTTATCAACATTGTGTTGCAAAACAGTGAATGAACCTTTACACCATATACTGTATGTAAAATAGTTCTGTAGTGTAGTATAACAGCATGTATTTAGTAAGTGCAGTACATACCTGCGGTCTTTAAGTGTTGATAGATTCTTTATACACCTAGAAAAAATGCATAGCTTTAAGTCATTTGGATGAATTAATATTTTAAGCACAAACTCAGAAGAAGAAATATATGAAATTCAGCCAAACAAGCAACAAAAGTTTACACTTGCTTTTGTATGTACAGTTAGGTCCATAATTATTTGGATGGTAGATTAATAGACTTGACTGTGAGACTGTCACACAGTCATATACACAACAAGATAATTTGTTACATATACATATATATACCGGGATCTCTAATATAATTTTCTTAATTGTGAGTTGAATTTTCCATGCCATGAATAAAAATCCATGCTAGATAAATTATCACTGAAATATGCATAGACCAAGCAAATAGGAGGGCAAGTAGGAAAGTGCAAAAAGTAACATTAGTTACAGTGCTCTACAACTTGATTCCAGAAACTTTTATTCAGGTGTGCAGCGTGTATTGTGCGTGCATCTCACACGTTTCAAGAGATCAAAAACACTAACGTCCTTAGTGTAACACGTTGTCTCTGGCGTTATATTTGAGTCATAAGTCGCGCTAGCATAAACACATCTCTACGCGCGCAATTCCTCTGCGCGTGTAAATTATTATTAGTGTTTACGCGACTTATTACTCAAATATAACGGCATAGTTATCACCACGACCAACAACCAACAGTCTGAAAACACGATGACGCAGAATAAGACGGGGGGCATGATGCGCAAAGCATATTATCAGACGTCCTGTCAACATTACGCCAGACAAGTTTAAAAAAAGCAAATAAAAAACGTGTCGGGGGCACCGCTGAAGCTCCGACTGACTTTGAATCTGACTCCGACTGATATAGGCTACATTAAACTTAATTTACTGCCAGTAAACTTGTTAGGTAACTCGGGGTAACGCAAAACAATGTTCAACTGCTGTAGCATCATAGATATAAAGTGTTGTCTTGTTATTAAAGCCTATTACCTTGAGCAGATGTCAGTTCATGGCGGCTGTGGCAGACATCAACGTCCGTGTGGCACAAATGCCTTTGGCGGAAGTGTACGGTGTTTAAAGCTACAGAATTCCCATTGAGTAGAATTTATAAATTTTTCGACATTGTTGACTTTACTGATAAAATATGATCAAATTCTACTCAGTGATTTTGAGCTGATATTATAAAAAAAGGAGTAAAATGCAATTGTTAAATACTTCAAATTTAATTAAATCAACATAACATAACATACCAAACTGCACACAGACATTTTTTTCATGTTACGGTTACTAGTATTTATTTTGTAAATATTAATTTAGCGTAGTCCCACTTTTTTGAGTGCAGGCAGATTCTCACCCCCTCACAGACACACACACAGACATACACACACAAACACCCACACTGTTAGCAGCCGCAAACTCCTGCAGACTTCTCTCTCAACAATGGATCCCATTTTAACCGAGACAAAATGTTGGACAAGACACGACAAAAACAAAATATAAAGACAGACAGCTTGCATGCAAGGACAGACCTCTACGCCTCTTACGTTCGGCAGAAACTTCTCTATTACTTTTAAGCAAACCTCTTGATCTAACCGCCGTGCCTCCGAAAATCGCGTTTTGGAGGCTGAGAGATAATCCAAATTATCTCTCTGGGATCCCTTTTTTAATCTCTTCTCTCCTCTTTTCTTTTCTCTTTTGTCTCTTCTCTTTTTTCTCTTCTCTATTCTCTTTTCTTTTTTTTATAGCTTCATCACTTAAGTGTCTTAGCTGTCTTTCAACTTTTAAAAATGTTAACATATCTTGACCATAACTATTCCCAGCTTCTTTATGAGTGTCCCTGTTCTATCTTTTTATTTTCCTTTATTTATATTTTATCGTTTTTATCTTATTTTAAGTTTTTGACGTCGACTTAAACATAAATCCCATTCAATCCTTCCTCGGTTTCAACATAAATTCCATTCAAACCTCTCATACTAGTTGCTCTGTTTAACCTCTGATATTTTGAGAAGAGAGCTTTTCATCCACAGCACCACTTGATTTAGCCTGTGCATCTAATTTTCTGCCAATGGAGAATCACAAATCTCCTTACCTTTTTTTGGGTCGACCCTGTGGTGCTGTAAACGATTACTCCTTCATGCCCAAATTCAAAAGGTTCCTCCACTTACTGTCAAATCCGGGTTACGGCTGACCAAATTTTTGATATTAATAAGGGCCTGCTCCTGCTTATTTCTGAAGGCCCGTTTTATCCCTGTTTAAGATTTGGCAGTAAAGGAGAAACAATTATCAGAGGCAAACATTTAAAATCTGCATATTTAATTCATTTGGAATTCCAAAGAGACAAAACTTACAAGCTCATGGTCACTCACATCCTTCTCTCAGGCATTGCAGTTCTGTCTAATCTAAGGTTCGCCAAGACATCCTTTTATCACACTAACTAATCCCTCCTGGTTAGTTTTTTGGGGGGGGGGGGCAGACACTGTGGCTCCAAGCGTGATCTACTCCCAAGGTTTCCATGCAGTACAGCTAATTTATTACTCAAACCATCCTATCAGGGGTCAAGCCAAATGGCCTCAAAAGCCATAAACCAGCTCTCAAAACATCATGTAAACTGCGTGCTTTCTGCCTCAAGAGGGGAGAAATAGTTTAGAGGCCAGAAGTACCTTATTACTTCCCATACAAATGCCTAATTAATATAACAACTAAGATATTTTCCTCAACACTTGCAAAACGAACATAAAAAGACAAACAATCTAAACTTAACTAGTTAAGGTCCGTGGGGTGCACCCCCTCCCTACCTGAGGAGTGTCCTCCCAGCTGCTGGTTGCTAGGTGACAGCCTATGGCAGCTCAGCACTCACCCATAAAGTTTCTCTCATCGTCCGCCTTCCGTAACAAACATTATCCCGTATCTTCTTCACTCTTTGTTGCAGTATCGTTTTATGAAGTTTTCCGCCTCTTCTGCCTCCGTGAAGCGTTGTTTCTTGCCCATCCACATGAATCTCAAAGTGGTAGGAAAGGCCAGTGTGCAACTCACATTGCGGTGCAGCAGTGCCTGCTTCACCAACAGAAACATATTCCTCTTCTCCGCCAACTCTTTGGTCAAGTTGTGGAATATTGAGATTTTGCAACCCTCCCATGTGATCCCTCGCTTCACCGCTACAGCTCTCAACACTTTCTCACGAGCAGACTGCCTCAAAAAGCAATCACCACAGGTATGGGGGTTGGTCTTCATTGGCCATCTGTGTCCCCACTCGGTAAAGACGCTTGATCTCAAACTCTGCCTCGGGGTTAATGCCCAGTCCTCCTCTCAGTAGCTTTTTAACGCATGCTTCAAGCGAGCCATTAGTGCCGTAGGTTTCTTTCAGGCCAACCAATGTGATGTTTCTTTTGCCATGATTTTCAAGCATTTGTACACGGTCCCACAGGGCGGACACTTTGTTCTGCATTCCACCATTGGTGGCTGTCAGTTGCACTACTTTATCCTCCAAGTCGGAGATGCGCCCATTCCGCATAAAAATGGACCTGTTATCTCATGGAAGTCAAAGAAACAACAAACTGTGGCTCTATCTACATGTGAAGCGGAATATATGGCATTGGCAGCAACAACACAAGAAAGTTGTATCTTGTACAGTTGTTGAGTGGAATGGACAAAGACTGCAAGTACATGCCAGTGACAATATTTGAGGACAATCATGGAGCAATAGCTTTGTCAAAGAACCCAGTATTTCATCAAAGATGCAAGCATGTTGATATCAAGTATCATTTTGTTAGATCTGCACTTGATGATGGAAAGATAGATATTTTGTACTGCTCAACAGCAGATATGGTTGAGGACATTTTTACCAAACCTGCCACAAAGTTAAAATTTGGAAAATGTATGCATTATATGTTTTGAATGTAAAATAACTAGTTTTAAATGTAACTAAAAGAAAGGGTGTTGAATAAGAATTGTACAGTGAAACAGCAAGTGGGGGTGTTAACATGTATTTTTCTGATGTGTGCTCTTCACTGACGTCATTTGTGTGTGCGACTATAAATTGTGGAACATGCGCAGTGCCGTTGTGTGTACAAAAATGAAAGAGAGGTGGCGTGTGACGTGTCCCTTATGGCGGCTCAACTGAATGCAGTAGTGTGAAGTTATTCTCTGACTTTTCCCTGCCAACACAAGTGTTCTACCACGGGTAGGCCAGACCAAAAGAAAGGGTGCATTCCATTTACTCTATATCCCTCCGCCGTACTTATAGAGGGAAATGTAACATTTAAAGGCGGGATCTGCAATTCTTTTAAATTTTCTGATATTTCTACCAAAAGTATGCATAATATTTCCGTAATATTATTTCAGGAAGGGGAGCTAGAGACAGTCTGCATGCCTGGTGCTTGATTTTATACACATTTGGACATGAAAATGGCTAGAACATTTGATTTCCATTATTAAGATGGGTGGGGAATACATCTCACAATATATGTCTAGTTTTTGAATTTGGCCAAATTGTACACCTATTTGCATGTGAGACACCTAGGCTCTGATCCTACCCTTTCCCCCTTGACTTTTAAGGTGAGCTTTTGACAGCACAAATACTGTGGGAATTCAGCTTGCAGGCAAGGTTAGTAGCCCCTTGCTTCGTAATTCAACAGATTCAGAGATGGTATGCTCCATAGCCCTGATGTAATAAGTGGTTATTTGAGCTACTGTGGCCTTTCTATCATCTTTAACCAGTCAGTTCCCCTCCAAACTCTTAAAATCAAAAAGGTATTTTAGGCAACAAGGCTGTATCCTGATGGATATTTTGTCTTTTTTTTAACCATTCTGTGTAAATCAGAGAGATGATTGTGCTAGAAGATTCCAGTAGATCAGCAGTTTGTGAAATACTCATTACTCCTTTGTCTGGCACAGACAACTCTGCCACTGTAAAAATCGTTAAATTACAAATTACTCCTGTTCACTACATCTAGATACCTAAATGAATTGAGTTGCAACGTGATTGCCTGTTTTTTATTTTTTTATTTGTGTCAACAAGCAATTGAACATGTGTACCAAATGAAGTGTCTGTTGAGTGTAGTTATTCTGTCTGAATAGATATACCACCTTAAAATATTCAGGGTTAGTGTATTAAATTGCCAAGTTAATGGTTGTGCAAAAGCATTAACTTGTGGTGACTTGTTTTATATATGTTTCCTTTCCCCTCGATCGCCAGCCAGTCATAAGGGATGGATGCTCAGAGGGATTTTAATTTTCTTTTGCCTGTTTTTTCCCTGCCATTCACTATATGCACGCGAGAAAGCAACAACAAAAAAACGCGTGTTAACGTCAAATAAACATGCAAGCATATCGAGTTAGCAAGCATTTCAGTTTAAAGTTCTTCCAGCAACAAATATGACAGAAACAAGTTAGTTGTAACCACTACCAAGTTAAAATTTGGTATTGAACATAAAATGGTAATGCTGCTCCCTGCGGTTACCTCAGAAATTGCCTGTTTTTGGTAGATTTTTTCCCCATAAAGAGAATTCCCTGTCAGTGGCAATAAGCTTTAATTTATTATTATTGCTATTTTTTGTTTTACATGTTTAAGTTGAGCTTTACACTAAATATGTGTTACTGATAAATGCTACAAATGTTACAACACTTTTGTTCATATGGCAGCAGAACATTAAAATAAAAGTGCTCTTTACACTACTTTTGAATTCATTCTTGGAGTTTGTACATACAATGCGATTAATCGTGATTAATCAGGCAAATTATGCAATTAATCGCGATTAAATATTTTAATCGTTGCCCAGCCCTAGTATATATATATATATATATATATATATATATATATATATATATATATACTAGGGCTTCAAAGAAAATCTTTGAAATTTCTTGAATTGACACTATAGTGTTCTGGCGTAGAGTGTAACAACTCCAGTTAAACACCAAGGTAAACCAGTCAATGAATACAGGAGTCTTGGTAGAGATGAACTTTTACTCTCTGCTACTTCAGTTGACAAGCGGTGAAAAGACGTTGCTCGTACAATGTTGGAACATGAATGGCTGTGGACAAGTCTTAAACATGAACAGCATGTCGGTTTTTTCCTCTAAGCAATCGGAAATCCTCCCCAAACACCGAGGCAGTAGGAAGTGACGACACCAGCAAGATGACCTTCAAAATAAAATCCTCTCAAATAACCCCACTCTTTTTTACTACTATTTGTGACCCAAACACATATATGTTAATCATTCTAAGTAAAAACAATAAACTTAATGCCCTGAAGGCAACACAGACAGATTGTTTACTAAGTAGCCTCCATCTGATTGCTCAAAATTGCATTTAAATTGGATGGAATTTGATTGTTTGATGTTGGGTTAAATATGAATATGCATTAACTGCTATGTTTGGATTGAATGGATTAAACATAATTGGATTTTAACTGGTCTTTCTGTCAAATGGTGTCACTGATTAAACAGGTCTAGGGATAAGTTTTGTTTGAACTTAAAGCTAGTTTTTACCTGCATAAATAACACAAATGAATCTGACTTTGGCTTTTTTTGGGAGGATTTTTCACGGCTCTAGTGGCTCCCCTTTTTTTTATGAAAGTAGGCAGACAGGAAGGGGGTGAAAGAGACATGCGGCAAAGGACCACAGATCGGATTCGAACCCGGGTCGACCGCATCGAGGACTAAGGCTTCCATATATGGGTCGTGCTACCCACTGTGCCACAAGCGTGCCCTGACTGTGGCATTTGATATAGTTCACACATTCTCATCAACAGTTATCCTGACTTGGCATCACTCACACTCACCTTGACTGGTTTTAATCCTGTCTTTCAGGTCGCACTCAAATCGACCAACTTAAGTCCTCCAGTTCCCACCCCTATGTGGTGGGCCTCAGTGCTACATCCTCGGACCTCTTCTACATTTTACCTTCTTAATTTTGGCCATGTTTTCTGGGATTTTAACATTCATTTCATTGCTGTATGAATGATACTCAGCTCTACTTATCCAGTAAACCCAATTCTATAGTCCCACACTCTTCCCTCTTGTCTGAAATAAAATCTTGGTTCACTTCAAAGTTGCTGCATAAATAACAAACTGAGCTTGGTAACGAAACTAAGCGCCTTTTTACAGGAAGAAAATCAGCATTATCCAAAGTAGATGGTTTTTCTATCTTATTGACAGGCCCACAGTCCCACCCTCCCCTCTGATTAAGAATATGGGTGCCATTCTTAATAAATCCCTATTTTTCAATTCTCACTTTAATAACATCCACCTGTCTGCATATTTTCATCTGCACAAGATTAATCATCTGCGTCCTTCCCTTTCCCCTCAATACACCTTAATTCTTGTTCACAGCTTCATCAGATCCCATATTGATTACTGCAACTCTCTTCTTCGGTCCAACATCCACAAACTTGACAGTCAAATCTTGCTAATTACCGGATTATTCTCCCACCTGCTGTTAGACTTTGTAACCTCTAATGCACCCTCAATAAGTGTTTACAAACATGCTACTGGTTGCAGAGGTTATTGACCTGATCAAGAATCATTTACACAAGGGGTGTCAAACTCCAGTCCTCGAAGTCCTGCAACTTTTTAATGTGTCCCTGGTCCAACGCACCTGAATCAAATGGGTGAATTAGCTCCCCAGTATGCAGCCTCAAGTTCTCCAGAGTCTTGCTAATAACCTGATAATATGACTCAGGTGTATTGGACCAGGAATGCATATAAAAGTTGCAGGACACTGGCCTTCAAGGATTGGAGTTTGAGACCCTTATTCGTACCGTCTCTCTTGCTACGTGTGAACGTAGCAAGAAAGACGGTAGGTCTTGATGCTCAATTATGATTTTTTGTTGAAATCTGATTTTTTTGAGGTGGCCATTCATACTACTATTAAAGCGCCCGCCATCATACTTCTGTTGTAATGGTTCAAGACTGCAAAGCAACCAGCATGTGCAAGTAATAGAAGGCGACGTCACACAGCAGTGTGCTGTTTTTGGAAGTAATGGTGAATTTAATTGTTTCTAGAAGTGTTCAATAAAGTTTTGTTAAAAAAAATGTGATTACTGACCAGCATCTCTCCTTGTTGTTATTATTAGAAAGCTGTTGAGCAATGGCAGCTGACAATATTAAGACCAAATCATACCAAGAGTAAGTATGGTAAGAAGAAAGCAGTACCGCTGTTAATAATGGTCTTTTATGGAGCGCTAACTGCTATTACTGTGTGTGGATGCATAGTTAGAGCCAGGAGAGTGATGTGAAAGGAGTATAAAATGTGACATGACCGTTCAGAATGCAGACACTTTGAACAATATCCGATACGTATACGAATTACTATCACATCTAGAAGTGGCACAAATCTTATTTTTTTGTATGGTAAAAGATCGGAATTGGGCTTTCACACTGCCATGAGAAAGACGGATATGGGTCGCATATGGGCAAAAAGATTGTATTTGGGTCACATTTCCCTACTCTGTGTACGTAGTCTCATATGATAATTTCCATTTGCACACTTTTTAGCTTCTCTGTGAGTGTTTGTACAATCATGCATATTGCACAGTTTTCTTACATTGTTCTGTGCATCAGCTGCTTTCTTAATTCTATTCTAACTTGAACATTGTACAACATTTACCTGCATATGCCATATTATCTATTAGTAATTGTACAGTATTTTTCCTGTCTGATAAGTTAATTCTCTTCAGCTTTATGACTTAACTTTAAATTAGCTTTTTTATTCATATTACCTAATCTAGTGTGTAGGTTTAGTGTATCCTGACATGTTTTTGCTACTGTAACACCCAAATTTCCCCATTGTGGAACAATAAAGCTATTTCTGTTCTATTCTATTCTATGTTTGTTCTGGTTTTGCTGTTTGTTTTGTTTTTTTAGTTTTATTTTTTACAGTTACATTTAGTGTTACGAAAGGTGCTTGTAAGTAAAATGTATTATTATCATTTAAAAATCGAGCGCTATTGGACAAGTGGTTATTGGAGCGTACCAAATTGGTTTATACATATGGCTAAAAAAATAATAATTATGTTACCCTCTTGTGTTTCAAATTTCAATTATGCCAGTCACTAAAATAGATGGCAAACATACATAAAGGCTCCAGTCAGAGAATTGACAATTTTGAGAAATCCAGCAGGTGCAAGAGAAGGAAAATAGTTATTAGTGGAACGGTGCTTTCTGCACAGTGGCAGAACCTAAATGTCAACTGTGAAAAAATAGACTTATTCTGGTTCCTTGGCAATAAACTGAAGCTGAAAAGGTTCTTGATATGGGCAGGGCCTCTAATTAAAGTCTCATAATGTAGTGAAGGTCTGAGCATAGCATTATGCTGACATAACCTTACCACAGTCTTCACGTGATAACATGGTATGGAAGTCTCCAACTGTCTGAATTGCCCTAATGGCTTATGACAATGTCGACTTGTGAGAGACCTGTAGCTCAGGCGCCTCAGATGGCTTTTGGTATAGGGTTGACAGTATGACCTCTAGAACAGACAACTGTCCTTTTGTAGTAGGGAGTAACACAGTTTACACTGGTGCCAAAATAAAACTAGGACAAACGATCCCTGAGGGACATGTGTCTTCCCAGACTGAGGGTTAGATATTCTACGCTGACATTCAACTACATGCCCAGGAACATCATGGATTGAGAGAGTGGGTGCCAGCTAGTTGTCCATGTCACTTAATATGGACTGATGACAGCTACACAGTTTGAACATGCATGAGTGGAAGCATTATAGCCTAATATAAACAGACACATCAAAGCATTTAGATGTCAGAACATTGTAAAATAGCAGAGCATCCATCTGTGTGCACGGGGACCAGCCCATAAACAAAGCTGAATCTCAGTAATAGCAAGTAACCTTACAATATGTTGGTAAATCTCATCCCACAGAGAGCTGAAAAAACCCACTGAATAATGCTAAAAAAGAAAACTGGGATGGGATGGTAACTTTGCGCTGGCACTTTGCACTGCAATATGTGCAATGGAGTTTTAAAAAGGACAGGTCAACACTGGTACATTTCAGATTACTTTAATGAAACTGTGTATCATATTTAGGGGCACATGTCAATACAATAGAATTACATTGAAACATTTATTTATAGATTTAATTCGTTTTGAAATAAACGATTGATTAATATTTCAGGTACTTAATTTTGATGGTTTTAGCTCATACATATCTACTGAAAATGCTAAATTATGTTTCTCATAAAATTTGATTGCTTCTTCAATTTTCTCCAGACTTGGAGTCTTGATTTTCTAATTTAAATGCTAAATTCACTTTGATCTAAAAAAGAAGAAAGAAATGGGTAGTAACTAGTTATATTTACTCAAATTTATTTGAGTAACTTTTTGAGCAAAATGTACTTTTAGGAGTAGTTTTACCACAATGTACTTTTACTTGAGTAATAATATTACAGAACGCCAGACCAGGTGATCCTACTATGAAGAAAAAATTACAGAACAAAAGTTAAAAGTGGAAATAACAAAAACAATGCAAATACTGAATTTAATATTAAATGCAGTACAATGTTATCAGCAATGTTGGCACAAGAACTGAGGCACATTCTTGAGACCCACAAAAAACACATTCATTGTTTGGTAAAGGTAAAGAATAACTAGGCAAAAGCAAATTTGATTGCTATATCAAACCATACCTTATATATGTATTGGATTTATTAACAGCATTCTACATGTACACTGGGAAAGCAATAGGGGCACATGTGAGGAAAAATATCATCCGTGCTATCAAAGTTAATAGAAAGAGGTATATTTCTGCTTCAATTTATTTAAATCACCTGTAGACTTCACTAACAGATTATGAACAGCAGGCTTCCTTAATGTAAGAGACAAATGAGTTGGACAACAGACAATGGCTACAGATAACATAATTTTTCTATTTTTTATTGCAAATATTCAAAAATACATAATTGTGCAATTGTTATTCAGAAACAAACAAAAAACAAGCAAACACAAAAAATAGTCTCTTAAATGCATTTTAAAATATCCAATTTTTACAAAAAGGTTAGAAATGGGTCAAGTAGTCAAAAATTGTACTCAAGTAAGAGTAGCACTACTTCAACATATTTTTATTCAAGTCAAAGTAAGAAAGTAGCCAACAAAGAAATTACCCAAGTAAGAGTAAAAAAAAGTATTCAGTAAAAAGGCTACTCAAGTACTGAGGCCTTGTACACACCTAGCCAGGTCTTCATAAAAACAAATATCTCCCCTACATCGTTTTTAAAAATAATATACACACAGGATAATTTTGAGAAAGTTTTCCCTCCACACAAACCTGTGTAAATTCACCACACAAATGTGTAAATGAAAGAACATAAAATAGTTTCTTGTTAGAACAAATACTTTGGAACTTCAGCTAAGGTTATTTTTGCAAACTTATCCATTTGTGCAGGTATTTGACTGAGCTGCTAGGTGGTGCGATCTACATCTGTTGCTCTGTAGTGCTGCCTGCTTTTCGCCATCTGGAGCGTGTCATGGACATCAATGATGATGATCCAGACTACGTAGTAAAGTTTAAGAAGGAGGAGTCACGATGTGAGAAGAATCCATGAGGTAGGAAGCTCTGCACTGCGTTGTTGCCTTTATCCTTTAAAATATTTATACCAGAGATAATAGCTTCCAGTATACTTGGGACTAACTAAAGAGATTGCAAAAATGTCAAAACCTGCTAAGACTTTGGCTTGTGGAGATATTAAAAGACTACGATCGCACAGGGCGACGCAACACGTCATTAGGGCAACATAGTGTTTCTTCAAGAAACATGTCAAAAGAGGAGTCTGAGAAGCTCTGTGCAGGTTGGGTTGGACATGTTTTTACAGCATAGGCTCTAGCAAGAGCAAGAGTGTTATAACCTTAATAAGTAAACATTTACAGTTTTAAATGTTTCAGCATAGGAACTGAGAAGTGGTCTGTGGTCACCACCTGCAGAACCACTCTTTTATTGGGGGTGTCTTGATAATTTCCTATCTTTTCCACCTATTGTTTATTCCATTTGCACAACAGCAGGAGAAATTGATTGTCAATCAGTGTTGCTTCTTAAGCCGGGCGTACACTGTACGAGTTTTTCAGTCGTGGTACTTATATACATCTCAAACTGTGCGACGGAACCGCGGGTTTTAAAAAGTTCACCGCTCACGATCTGTGCGGCGCGGCGCTTGGACGCGACCGGACTGCTCACACTGTACGTCGTGCCCCCTCTGGGACCGCTCGCTGTGATGGCAGAGGCAGGCGAGCGACGGTAGGTGACAGGGACCCAGAGCAGGGGTTCGAGCCCAGCTCTGGCGAGGCCCGCAGGAGGCACCGGGCGTCGGGGGAACGGAGGGGAGAGAGGAGGGACGAGACGCACCGGCAGCTGCTCGGCACGGCAGGTCGCCCAGCCCGCACCCCCCCGCGAGCGGAGGAGTGCCGAAACAGGCGGCGGACCGCGGAGGAGTGCCGAAACAGGCGGCGGACCGCGGAGGAGTGCCGAAACAGGCGGCGGACCGCGGAGGAGTGCCGAAACAGGCGGCGGACCGCGGAGGAGTGCCGAAACAGGCGGCGGACCGCGGAGGAGTGCCGAAACAGGCGGCCAGCGCGGACCGCGGAGGAGTGCCGAAACAGGCGGCCAGCGCGTTGCCGCCCTCCCCAACGCCCCCGCGAGCGGGCCGGGCGGAGGTCGCTTCAGGGACGCCCGCTCCCCTCCCTCCGCTGGTGGGGACGGAGAGGAGGGGAGGGCGCCCCCTCGTAGCTCTGCTTGAACAGCAGGATGCGCTCACGAAAACCTCACGACAGCCGACTGATTTTCAAACATGTTTGATTTTCACCGATCGTCCGATTCCTGATCGGGAGGTAGTCGTGAAAAGCCAGTCCCCCCTCCTCCCCCCCTCTACGATCAAGCTGAAATTCACCCCGATTCAAAAATGCCCGCACGACTGAAGAATCGGCCCGAAAAGGGGAAAAACTCGTACAGTGTACGCCTGGCTTTAAGTGGATAGTTTGATTTCCCAGAAGTGTGATTGACTTGGAGTTACATTGTGTTGTTTAAGTGTTCCCTTTATTTTTTGAGGAGTGTATATCTGTTTTATATTTTTATTTTTCGTATTATGTTCTCATCGATATGGTTAGTGTAGCGGTGGTAGTTTCGCAAAGGAGCAAGGAGGTAGATGTTGGTAACCAGAAAAGGATTAGTACAGATTGTGGTGTTTGTCTGGGTGGGGGTATGTTTATTTTTGTTATTGTTAAATATTGAAAATGAAAATAAAACTGTTAATCATAAAAAAGAATGAATTCCAGAGTGTTCAATGTGGCCACACCACTGGATCCACGTTTCAAGGATTTGAAGTGTCTTCCAAGAGAAAAGAGGGAACAGGTTAAAACCATAAAGATATGCTGGACTATTCAGTCTAGACCATTTTATCAAATAAAACTTTATATAGATATAGCAACACAAAATGCTTCAAAAATAAAACTACCAACTGCACTGAGTATTAAAGAGAATTATTCATACATCCACCCATCCATCACTCCCATCCTTTCATTCATTTAGGTGTGGACCAGTCTAGAGAACATGCTCCAAACAGCAGAGCCCAGAAGAGGATGATGAAGAGGATACAGAAGTAATATACATTCAGTAGATTGTGCTTTAATGTAACGCAGAAGCTTGTAAGTCTTGAACGGGGGAGAGAGACAGTGTCCAGAGTCACAGGCGGCTCTTGGCCTTGTTCATAAGACCGGTAGCAGATGGGAAAAAGCTGTTCTTGTGGCGTCAGGTTCTGGTCCTGATGGACCGCAGCCTCCTGCCAGAGGGAAGTGTCTGAAATAGTCCATGACTGGGGTGCGAGGGATCAGCCACAATCTTCCCTGCACGCCTCAGAGTCCTGGAGGCGTACAGGTCCTGGAGAGATGGAAGATTGCAGCCAATCACCTTCTCTGCAGACCTGATGACACGCTGCAGTCTGCCCTTGTCCATAGCGGTGGCACCAGCGTACCAGATGGTGATGGAGGAGGTGAGGATGGACTCAATGATGGAGGAGTAGAAGTGCACCAGGTCACCAGATGGTCAGCCTCCCACCTGTAGGCGGACTTGTCACCGTCAGAGATGAGTCCGATGAGAGTGGTGTCGTCCGCGAACTTCAGGAGCTTGACAGACTGGTGACTGGATGTGCAGCTGTTGGTGTACAGGGAGAAGAGCAGAGGAGAAAGAACACAGCCCTGGGGGGAACCAGTGCTGATGAGCTGTGAGTCAGAGTCATGTTTTCCCAGATTCACGTGCTGCTTCCTGTCAGACAGGAAGTCTGTGATCCACCTGCAGGTGGAGTCGGGCACATTCAGCTGGGAGAGCTTCTCCTGAAGCAGAGCTGGGATGATGGTGTTGGGAACCCCGCTGGGTTCGCGAGGTGCTGGTGCCGATCTCCAGCTGTCAATGGGCGAGACACGGGGTATAAACTGGACAGGTTGCCAGTCCATCACAGGGCAGAAATAGCCCAGACTTTTGCCCAATTTACTGTGATATCACCAAACAAGCCAAACGACTTATCCCCACCAGAATTTGTATCCCCTGCGTCGGGAGCAAATTCAGCTGGAAGAATGAATGCAGTCAACTCCGCCTCATTTCCAACCTATTAGGCGTGGAAATGAAGATGTTTTACTTTTCTTAATGAAATATAGCAATGGTGTCGTTACATTATCGTTCAGTTAGTGGGTTAAAACTGAAAATGTAACACTTGTTAGTGCCATCATAAGGAATTGCTATGTCGGTTAAAACTCGATTGATCACTCAATATAACACGTTCTGAGAAGGTAAACGGCTCTCTGGTCATTTCCACATGTGTCACGAAAATATTAGCTTTATGTTATTAGATTGTCGCATGTCTGTCAGCTGAAACCACAAATCCACCTTCCTGAGTCCATCACAGCTGTCTACTGGTTTGTCTTTTTTCTTTTTCTTTTTTGGTAGCTAAACCTGCATGAATGGATCATATAAAGCGGATTTCACGTGTGATCAAATGAACACTGAATAAAGGTACAGCCAAAATGATCAGATCTAATAAGATTTTAATTCAGCCAAGAACCATATAGAGATATTACCATATTAAGAAAACGAGATATGGCGCTTTTAAAAATATAAAAAAAGAGTTTAAAAAATCTATTTCATTTTATTATAATATGATCTTTAAAAATATTTAGACTTCCCAACTCTGGAGGTTAAAAGTTTTATTGATTTCAAGCACTCTCCTGACGAAGGGGATACAAATTCTGGCGGGAATAAGTCGTTTGGCACGACACCTGTCGCCTGTGCTATCCTAGCGCAGCAGGTCTTGTTGATATCACAGTAAATTGGGCAAAAGTCTGGGCTATTTCTGCCCTGCGATGGACTGGCGACCTGTCCAGGGTGTACCCCGCCTCTCGCCCATTGACAGCTGGAGATCGAAACCGGCACTCCTCGCGATCCCAGCGGGGTTAAGCGTGTTAGAAAATGGATGGATGGATGGATGGATGGATGGATGGACTGGGCTATTTATTTTTCCTCGCCATCAAGATCCAACTGGCACCAGAAAATGCTATTATTGGGCTTTCTTCGTCTGGAAACAGATGCAAACAACACCTTACGGACGCAGCCATGATGAACTGGTTGAACTCGCACAGCTGACAATAGAGCGATCTGATTGGCTGAGCAGCAAAACTCGAATCATGTGACCTCTTGGACCGGAGCGCAAAATATATATTTTTTTATCGGCTATAACTTAATAATGTGCAAGCGAAATCGTGGGAACATTGGTGTTTTGAGATCACTGCTATGTGTAACAACTGATCCAAGTGCAAGAAAGTTGCCCCCTGACAGTTCATACGAAACTTCTTAAGGAAACGTCCTACAGATTCTGGCCTACAGACTTAAATGGATGATTTATTTAGACATTTAAACTGGTAAGCATTTTAACATTTTAAGTGATTTCTTTTATGGACAGAATTTCTAGGCGCAGCCAAGGTGTTGAGGGGATCCGTTTTGGTGGCCTTAGGATTCTCTGCTATTCGCGGATGACGTGGTCCTATTGGCTTCACCAGGGCGTGATCTACAGCTCTCACTGCAGCGGTTCGCAGCCGAGTGCGAAGCGGCCGGGATGAAAATCAGTGCCTCCAAATCCGAGACCATGGTCTTGAACCGGAAAAGGGTAGAGTGCCCCCTCCGGGTTGGGGAGGATACATCAGAGATGGACAAGAAGCTGAGTATAGGGAGCTGGTGGACCACTTTGTGGCATGGTCTGGAAACAATCATCTCATTCTGAATGTGGATAAAACAAAGGAGATGATTGTAGATTTCAGGAGAAACAGGAATAGGACCAACACAATTACCATACTGGGAGAAAAAGGGGAGGTGGTGGAGGAGTATAAATACCTCTGCGTTCATCTGGACAACAAACTGGAGACACAACTGTGAAGTTGTCTACAAGAAGAGACAGAGCAGACTTTACTTCCTGGGGAGGCGTAGGTCCTTCAGGGTTTGCAGCAAGATGCTGCAGATCTTCTATAAGTCTGTTGTGCAGAGTGTGATCTCCTCTGCCATCATCTGTTGGGGTAGCAGCATCAGAGCACCTGACTTAAAGAAGCTCATCAAGCTAATAAATAAGGCCAGTTCTTTTCTGGGGACTCGTCTAGAACCTCTAGAGATGACTGTACAAAGAATGATTCTTCAGAAAATTAAGAACAATATGGACAACCCCAAGCATCCACTTAATCATACTGTTGTACAACAGAGTCTCTTCATTCAAAGGCTCCTCCAGATCAGCTGTAAGACAGACCGGTACAGGAGATCCTTCCTACCTGCAGCCATCAGCATCTACAACAACTCGTTGAAGAAACCTCTGTAACATGAGTTACACTAGCATTTAATTTCTCATTCCTCCTAGTCTCCTTCACTTCTCTGAATGTCGATCTTAACGCAGAGCCTCACAGGAATACGGCTATCTTCTGACATTTAAAACATCAGGTTTATTTTTTTAACAAGTTATTTTAATGTGGGTAACATCTGTGCTTTTATCTCTGATTTACAAATTTAATAAATGCCTCTCTGTGAATCTTTTTCACAATTTCTTTGCTTTTTGTCCGTGGCTGCCCAGTCACCATAATGAAAACAACATCAGCTGATCCATTTTTGATACGCGTTAACATTCCTCAGGTGCTTTGCATTGACCATTTCTGGTTGAATCTGGCAATGTTAAGGGCATGAGGCAGAACCTGGTATGCAAACGTTCAGGTCCAGCTGTGATCTATAGAGAGAAATTTTGTGCTGGTGTGCATGTGCATGGTTTTATAAATCAGATTATTCTTTTGCTTGCCATACACCTTTTTTTTATTGGTGTACATACATCTTTAGTATGGAATCTACGCAAAGTTTTATAAATGAGACCACAGGTGAAGTTTGGAGGTGTACTTTTTTCACATAAAACATTTTAAAAATTACTTTTCGTGTTAAATTAAGGTTATGAAATTTATAGGGTAAACTAGTCAACTCTTTACTGTTCCTTACTCCCCTCTTGTGGCAGACAGTTTTTCTTTCCGCAAGCAACCCCACCCCCTCAACAAGCCCCGAGAAAGAAGAACAAAGTACTGGGTGGCTTGAGGGATCAAAGCCCCTAGAAAGTAAAGCCCCAGAAAAGGGAAATCAGCTGCGTAAATGTGTATGGAAACACTACCCAGGATTTGAAAGGCCCCACGTTTCTCTAAAGCCACAGGCTTTTGAGAAGGGGCTTTTGTCAGATTGTTTTGCTTGGAAACCTGTGTTGCTTCTGGTGTTTTTTCTTTGATTTTAAAAATCAGGCTGTTGTACCAAATTATAGTTTTTATGTCCTGAATTTCTATGTTTTTGTCTCCTGATTTGAGTAGAAAGTTCAGGGTGTCACCCTGCACCTTTTGATATCATGTTCCCCTACCTGTTGAGTAGCAAAGCAGTTTAATATTTTTTTTACAATAACTTCCTATGAGACTTTTTATGACAAGGATGCATGCTTTAAAAAAAAAAAAAAAAGATTAACAACTATATTAGGATCCACTGATCCCTGATCATTCAGCATCTGCCAAACAATGGGAATACCTGCTTTTCGCCAATCCAGGATTCTGCAGCCACAAACAATTTCCCGGTTAATGAAAATAGGTAGCATGAGATGAGACGTGTACTTTATGTCAGTTTTCAACAGATGTTTGATCTTGTTCCAAGATTGGCTAACATTTATAGGGGTCTTGGGTGAGCACTTGCCTGATTTCCGTCCCACCACAACACATTATTAATGGCTTGGAATGTTTATTTTTGCTCTGTATGCTAGACGTAATGTACTTAAATGTTCTACTGCTATTTCTAAGCTTTTTCATCTTTAACATTGATGGTTGTGTTGTCTGCATATTTTTTTTCATATTACCTTGTGGTGATTTTATGCCATTGATGTTTTGATTTTGTTTGATTAAGATGGCAAGGGGCTCAGCCACCAGGCTATAGAGCACGGATGACAGAGGACACCACTGTCTAATGGACAGAGACAATTTATACCCATTTCTGTGTTTTTGTTTTGTTTATGTTTTGGATTGAAATTTGTAGAAGTTGTCTAAAGTAGTTTTATTTTGCTTCTCATTGATCTGTTTTGTTGGTTTTATGTTTCCAAAAATGTAAAAACACAAAAAAAAAACAGAAAAATGCTCTTTGCTTGCAATAATATTGGAACAGATTTCTGCATACTGTTCCAGTGTTCATTTTTGAGCTACATGCTTGAGAGATCTGGGCCCTATGGCGTGCCCTTTTTTGTTTTTGTTTCAATAACACCTATTTTTATCTTTGCCTGAATACTGTTGTATTCATGTTCACATGAATCTCAAGACAGCAATCACAAGGAAACAACTTTCAGAATATATTAGAATTGTTTCATTTTTGCTTGTGATATATGAGGGTTGGTATTGTTGCATGTTACAGTATGTAATATTATGCTTTTTTAAACTGTTAAAATGACAAATTCATCATTCTGTTGCAAGAGAAAGTGTGTG
Organism: Fundulus diaphanus; assembly: GCA_037039145.1. Taxonomy (NCBI): domain Eukaryota; kingdom Metazoa; phylum Chordata; class Actinopteri; order Cyprinodontiformes; family Fundulidae; genus Fundulus; species Fundulus diaphanus. The sequence continues at coordinate 34,191,572 of CM073124.1, forward strand.
CATATGGTACTCCAGTTTCTTGTTTATTTTTGGGTAGCAAGCCTAGGGCTACTGGTAGAGTGGTTGCCATGGAGTTTTGACATCATCTCATAAATGAGAATAGATGAGTCTGGGAAATCAACATGGGCTGGAGCTGCTGGGGGTGTTAGCAGCAGAAAAAAAAGGTTGTTCTATCAAAATAACACTTCTCGTCGAGTCAGTTCTTCATGCTGATAAAGAAAAGAAGGCCCACTACATTAAAAACACATTTATTTTCAGATTTTTTCTCCATGCTCGTCCCAGCAGTCTTGTGTAAGGCATCTTCAAATAGACACAAACATGGATGGCATGTTATGAAAAGTCAGCCAAGAAAAATTAGAAGCCAGTTAATTTTTTTTTCTTTACCTTTTTTGATATGCCATTTTTAAACATTGGGCGTGAAAAGCTATCAAATTTATCTGTAAAATACATGTAATAGTTTTATTATTGTTTTGAGCTAAAGTCATAGCAAATGTAGAAGTGTTCATATAGTTTCTAAGTTTTGGAATGATCGATTTTCTATTGCTGTTTGCTGTGGCTAAATGTCTAAAATAACACAGTTGATATCTAGTTTTGGCTGAGTGAAAAGAGTAGGAATCTTGTCAATGTTATCGCCACTAAAAGTTGTGCTAATTATATTTAGAGTTTTAAAAAGTTGAGTAGAGATTTGACAAATACATCTAAGTAATTTCTCGAGGACTATTTATGGAGGGCGAAGAGTGTCACATTACATTAAATAAACTATTAAAAAATTATATAAATATGTGATTTATTAAAACTGGAAATAAATACACAATTAATTTATTAAATATATAATTAATTATATGTGCCTCAACTACATATATTGATTTCATTTTAAAAAGTGGATATAATTATTTCATGATTTAATACATAATTTCATGTTCCTGTGCTGAAGCACACCATGAATTAATTTAAACTGTCACACATCCATCAAAGTAAAGGAGGCAGGGTTTGAAGCGAGAGGCCCTCTTCCAGATTATGTAGCGCCCCCCCCAGGGGTGTGCACCCCACACTTTGGGAATTCTTGCTATACAGTGATACACTCCTTCAGAAAAAAGTACAAAAAAAGAAAAGCAATTGTTTATATCCATGACGAACATGTTATACCATTTTGCATAGACCAAGATTATTTCTACTGTTGAACTCGATTCATAAAAATAAACACAAAAACTAAAAATTCACTCTAAGAAAATAAGAGTTGAGATGAACCAGGAATTCCATTTTGATAAATTAAAAAGAACAAAATGCATCTAGACTACTCACATATAAATGATTTTACATGCAATTGTTTTTTTTAGAATTCAGCTATGCTACATGTGTTCTTTCAACCATTTACTTATTTGTATGGACGTATACATGCAACGCCTTAAATCAGTCTTGTTGGGCTAATACCAACCGTTATCAAATTTGTAATGATCATCCTCTTCCCTGGAAATAATTGCTGTTGCTACACCACTTTCAACAGTTGCTTCTCTGATTACCCCATATATTCCTAACAGAGCACTTCGCTCTCAGACTGCAGGTCTGCTGGTGGTTCCTAGAGTCTATAAAAGTAGAATTGGAATATTTTTAAGACTAATCTTAAAACTTTCCTTTTTGACAAAGCTTATAGTTAGAGTGGCTCATGTTACCCTGAGCTACCTCTGTGCTGTGATAGGCTTAGGCTGCTGGAGGACATCAGGGTCTAATTTTCTCATTCTGCTGATTTCTACTGTTCTCCAGTTTTGCATTGTATTACATTGAAATGACTGTCGTCATTTCAGCTTTTAACTTTTTGCTCTCTCTCTTTTTCTTCATAGTAGGCACACCTGGTCTGACGTTCTGTTAACTGTGACATCATCCAAGGAAGACCGATCACCCGCTATTACCATCTAGTGTAGAACAGATTACTGGATCAGTGTTTGCTTCTGTGCTTTTTTGTCTTTCTTGTTGTGTCTCTGCTCTGTCTTCTGTAACCCCCAGTCGGTCGAGGCAGATGACCATTCATACTGAGCCCGGTTCTGCTGGAGGTTTTTCCTTCCCGCTAATGGGTGGTTTTTCTTTCCACTGTCGCTTCATGCTTGCTCAGTATGAGGGATTGCTGCATGGACAATGCAGACGACTCTTCCTGTAGCTCTACGCTTCTTCAGGAGTGAATGCTGCTTGTCGGGACTTTGAAGCAATCAACTGGTTCCCTTATATAGGAAATCTTTGACCAATCTGTATAATCTGACTGATTTTGACTTTGTAAAGTGCCTCGAGATGACATGTTTCATGAATTGGCGCTATATAAATAAAATTGAATTAAAAATTGAATTGAATTCTGATGTTCCAGGCTTCACTAGAACATCTGGAACATTGTCATTTCTTCTGGTTAGCCATACTGCCTCAATTCCTTTCCATCTGATGCCTACGTGGTTGTCCTTAAAGGTATATAGCCACATAATATGCTTATAAAAAAAGACCAAAAACCGTTTGATAATTATAAAATATGGTTATATACACCAGGCCTCCATCGTGATAGTGTTTTGATAGTCTTTTTTGAGCCGAAAGATAACTTGCTCTCGGGTGCGATTAACAATTATAAACAGATGTTGTGACATCTAGTGGTAGTATTGCAGAACTATCATAATGCTGGTTTGCTTAATTTATAAATCAATTGTAAATAATGCTGCACCGAGCCTGATCCTCTGCAATGGCTCGCAGTAAAGCGGTGTGATTGAAGACCAACCAATCTAACAGCAACTTTAAGAGCCTCATATCTAAACATTTACTCACGTCAATCAACTCTGCAGTCACATCTGAGCCTCGGCAGGTTTAGCATTGGCTTCAGTGAACACCAACAGTCATATGGTATTCCCAGCAATATTCCAATATTTTCCCTCTTGGAATAATTTTTTTGCGCTTTTTTGACTAGATCTTGGACCTTTCTTTATTATTTCAATGGGAGATGCTAATAGCCATTAGCCACTTTCGTGTTTAACCGCTTCTGCACATGCGCAGTACGTACTTCCGTTAATATCGAAATAAACAAAAAAGGCTTTATTTACTAACAAATTGAGCAAAAACAAAGCATAAAACACCAAAATAACAACTAATATGCCAGCAGCATGTGATAATCTTTCATAAAAACTGTGTATGCAAAAAGAGTGAGCTACTGACGTATAAATAAATATAAAAGTAAAATAACGTGGCTAAGCACCTTTATAACACAATGACTATTTTTTATTGCACAAAATTCTAAAACCTACTTTTTGTTTTAAGAGCTATTTACCAAAATATACTTTTTATAATTGACTACATACCTATTGCTGCTGACTCTGCGTTGTTTTATTTCAGAGAAAGGAACTTCTTTTTGACAGGTAATACAGGAGACATTTGCTCCAGATGGGCAACCTACAAAGAACAAAATGAAAAATAAGCAAAGAACAATTCTTTCTGCACTTGCATCACAAGTGATATTTGATCATGTTTAGTTTCTCTGTATCGATGTAATTACGCAATCCAGCTGCAGGTCCTGCTGAAGTGAACATATGTAGACCATAGCCTGGCCAATCATTGTAGCTGGATCTTTCAGACAGGCAAAAATATATCCAGAGCTAGGACACTGAAGCAAAGCCAGATTTCAACTGCGAGTAGATCCTCTAATTTTCAGCAGTTGAAAGTCTCCTCCATTTCGCAGCTTTGGAAACACCTCCACCATAGTTAACCTGAGAATATCACTTTTTGCTCTCCAAAACCAGAAGCAACAAATTCTGCTTTCACCATAACACTTGGAACTTTATCAGCATTATCTTAAGCTAAACAGCAGAACGTATGTGTGTGTAACTCCTCTGAGTTATCTGGCTCAATGATGACCACCGCATTAAACTCCATCCAGTAGCTCTGGTATACAGGTAAAAGCCAGTAAATTAGAATATTTTGAAAAACTTGATTTATTTCAGTAATTGCATTCAAAAGGTGTAACTTGTACATTATATTTATTCATTGCACACAGACTGATGCATTCAAATGTTTATTTCATTTAATTTTGATGATTTGAAGTGGCAACAAATGAAAATCCAAAATTCCGTGTGTCACAAAATTAGAATATTGTGTAAGGGTTAAATTTTGAAGACACCTGGTGCCACAAACTAATCAGCTGATTAACTCAAAACACCTGCAAAGGGCTTTAAATGGTCTCTCAGTCCAGTTCTGAAGCCTACACAAACATGGGGAAGACTTCAGATTTGACAGCTGTCCAAAAGGCGACCATCGACACATTGCACAAGGAGGGAAAGACACAAAAGGTTATTGCTGAAGAGGCTGGCTGTTCTCAGAGCTCTGTGTCCAAACACATTAATAGAGAGGCAAAGGGAAGGAAAAACTGTGGTCAGAAAAAGTGTACAAGCGATAGGGATCACCGCGCCCTAGTCAAGATTGTGAAAAAAAACCCATTCAAAAATGTGGGGGAGATTCACAAGGAGTGGACAGCTGCTGGAGTCAGTGCTTCAAGATCCACCACCAAGAGACGCTTGAAAGACATGGGTTTCAACTGCCGCATACCTCGTGTCAAGCCACTGTTGACCAAGAAACAGCGCGAAAAGCGTCTCACCTGGGCTAAGGAAAAAAAGAGCTGGACTGCTGCTGAGTGGTCCAAAGTCATGTTTTCTGACAAAAGCAAATTTTGCATTTCCTTTGGAAATCGAGGTCCCAGAGTCTGGAGGAAGACAGGAGAGGCACAGGATCCACGTTGCCTGAAGTCTAGTGTAAAGTTTCCACCATCAGTGATGGTTTGGGGTGCCATGTCATCTGCTGGTGTCGGTCCACTCTGTTTCCTGAGATCCAGGGTCAACGCAGCCGTCTACCAGCAAGTTTTAGAGCACTTCATGCTTCCTGCTGCTGACCTGCTCTATGGAGATGGAGATTTCAGGTTCCAACAGGACTTGGCGCCTGCACACAGCGCAAAATCTACCCGTGCCTGGTTTACGGACCATGGTATTTCTGTTCTAAATTGGCCAGCCAACTCCCCTGACCTTAGCCCCATAGAAAATCTGTGGGGTATTGTGAAAAGGAAGATGCAGAATGCCAGACCCAACAACGCAGAAGAGTTGAAGGCCACTATCAGAGCAACCTGGGCTCTCATAACACCTGAGCAGTGCCAGAAACTCATCGACTCCATGCCACGCCGCATTAATGCAGTAACTGAGGCAAAAGGAGCTCCAACCAAGTATTGAGTATTGTACATGCTCATATTTTTCATTTTCATACTTTTCAGTTGGCCAACATTTCTAAAAAAAATCCCTTTTTTGTATTAGCCTTAAGTAATATTCTAATTTTGTGACACACGGAATTTTGGATTTTCATTTGTTGCCACTTCAAATCATCAAAATTAAATGAAATAAACATTTGAATGCATCAGTCTGTGTGCAATGAATAAATATAATGTACAAGTTACACCTTTTGAATGCTATTACTGAAATAAATCAAGTTTTTCAAAATATTCTAATTTACTGGCTTTTACCTGTATGGAGTACAGAGCCTTGGTACCTTGGCTGCAACAATAAAAAAAAGATGTAAGTGTAAGCAGCAAGTCATCTATCACAACCTTGTCTGGTAGGTCATTATATGAAAAAAAAATAGCTGTGAAGCACATAGGAAAGACATTAAGTAAAAATAAACCCTAAAATTACACTGTAGAAAACTAATAAGCTAACAAGCTATTGCATCCTTATGCACTGTGTCAGTACGTTAGCATCTGTTCCAGCACACGTACCCATTCACCGTGGTAAAAATAAAGAAGAATAATGAGATTGGTTAATTCCATTTTGTGTGCACTAAATGCAAACTGGTGACAATATTATTACGCAGGTAACTTGTCTTGGAGAGGTGTTAGCTGTGAAGAAGCAACAGGCATGTGCTCTCTCTGAGAAGGTGGAGGCTGTGAATGTTTTCTCAAAGCTTAATCAATCAAATTTACTGCTTCTCTCAGAAGCTCTGGACAGGATTTAGGAACCTCACTCATTGTGCCCAGGTTAGGTAATAGTAATAATTTTCTCCTATGCTAAAAGGGACAAGATTTCATTGGCAGTGTTCTCAATTCGTGGTAAATAGTGCCCCCACAGAATTGGAGAATGTTGGCAGCTTCTGCCAATCAATTTTCTGGCACTGATGTATCTTGACATTTTGTGAAGTTTAACCAACGAGACGCAAGTGTGTGTTTAAGTGTCACAGTGACAGTTTAAATCAATTCACAGTGAGCTTCAGCACAGGAATATGAAAAAAAAAACAATTAAATCATGAAATAACTGTCTCCACTTTAAAAAAAAAAAAAAAAAAAAATATATATATATATATATATATATATATATATATATATATATATATATATATATATATTTAATTGAGGCAAATCTAATTAATTTTATATTTGACAAATTAATTGTGTACTGATTTCAAATTTTAATAAATTTATGACATTTAAATAATTATTTCTTTATGGTAATGTGGCACTTTTCCCCCTCTATAACTATGTGCTCATAAATTATTTGTTTGGGTATTTTAATTTGTGTTTGAACTAAACAGAAAAAAAAATAGAGACAATAGATGCTTAAACTCACAGTAACAATGTCTTAGAGTAACTATGTCTCTCTGTGAACTACCCAAAATAATTACATTTTATCCAAAGTCAGTTGATAGAATTTCACTAAAGCCAAATTCAAAATTTTCAATTCACTTCACAGCGAGTGAATTTAGTACAAACAGATGTTCTACTTTTTATTAAACTATGCAGAAGAAGTATGGGTCAATCATATCTTCAAAGGCCAGGTTGTCAATTATAAAGTCAAGATATGGGGCTTGCTACCTAAATCAGTTTGTGAATTACATTTTTTGGTTTTCTTCAGTATTCGAGAAAAGAGACTTATATGCACTGTATCTTCCCTTTTAGTGCATTTCATAATTAAAATGTACTGTGGTAAAAAGAAAAAGAAATATACACTCTTCCATTGCTATCATTCTAGCTCACAGGTTTCCTGATGCAGATTGGGAACTGTATATAGAAGAAAAAAAATACTGGGAGTAGAAAATTAGCTCCGTTACCAACTATATCTGTTTGGCTCAGACGAAGGAAAAAATAATTGTTTTTAGCATCTACTGAATTTAATTAGGTACATCAATGCAGTGAAATCTGAGTCATGTTCCACACTTTAAAGGATTTTCGTCCTCTCCTTTCAACTGGGCTTTTTTTCTTCCTTAACTAACTCCTAATTCTTTCATTACATGTATAATTGCTCATCTCTGTTGATCTTACATTAGTAAATGCCAGCATGAGTAGGTGGTATTAGTAATGAAAAGCACTTTTCCCTCAACCTTTCAAATAGTATTAGTCCAAGTATGGTGATTTAATTTCAATGATTTTTACAACTTTTTGTCTCTTCATAAACATTTTATTTCATGATGTACATATCAACAGAATGGAAGTTTGGATAACATTTGTTCTCTTTGTATGTTTCATATTTGCATGTATTATGCATGTATTATTGAACAGACTAATAATCACCAAAAATAGACTTACTCATCAACTATACCTTTATTTTGCCTTTTTTTGTTCCTGTATATCTTTTTCAGGATACCTGTGCTACCTGTCATGCATTTTTTTCCCTTGTGAGCATGAGTCCTCATGCAACTGTTTCTCGCCAGATACAATATCAAGGTGGACATAGAAAAGCAATATCTCAGCTAAGTGATATGTGAGAAGTGTCACATTCTCACCACGCAGTAATTGCCTACCAGTGCTGCTCAGCTGTAGTAATAGATGTGTCATGTTCTGTGGGTTTGGTTGTGCTTAGATTTTGTTATTGGGTTTTTCAAGTTGCAGTCATGTTCAGATTTTATTTCCCATTTTTTCTCTTGCTTTGCTCAATATCAAGGTTGGTTTTCGTACAGTAACTGTACATGTAAAATTGCTTTGTATGGTCAGTTTAGTATACCAAATTATACGGAAATTCCATCTTCAATCCAATCATTGTGTCTCTCTCACTTAGCCTTTATTTTCTAAATGTCACTAAACTTCTGCAGTATGTTGGGTCAAGCCACTGGGGGAAACGAGGACTGAATTGTACAGTCGGAGGCGGATCTTTGGTTCTTCACAACCACTATTGAGCATTTTTCTTTTGGATAAATTTTACATACACAAGTGCACTCTCACAAACACCCACAGGTGCTGGGTTCCAGGTACTCAGTGTTCACTTCTATAAAAAAAGCCCACAATTTATTTATTTACTTTTTTCTCTCAGCTATCACATTATACATGTCAGATTAAATAATAATACATATAATTTAGCAATGGTATCAAGGTGTTACTTTGTTGTATCTGTTATACTATATCCGTTGGTTGTGCTGTTCTTTTTACATCTCTCTTTGCAGGTGATGAAGCAGACTGAAGACGTTTTATCATTCTCTCCCTTTTATCTCCTCTTTCTTTCACCTCTTTCTTTTTTTTTCTCTTCTTGTTCTTCCTTTACTCTCCTACTTTCCCATTGTAGTGTCCACATAATTTGAAATACTCCCCGCATGAATCACAATAAAACTATTTACATGCATGGATCAAGCGGAGCACTATGGCGAAAGCTGACTGCTCCACTTGTGAAAGTTAAATCTGTCGAGCTCTATTTGGCATTAAGACAACAATTCTTATTGCCACATTGCTAGACAGGAATAAATGTTTTCCAATTAAATTATTGCGCCCTGTTGGTTTATTTTATTTGTGTGTTTATATATTTTTTCTATATTTATACAACAAGACTACGCAACCGGACATACGAAATTGTGCATGTGTTCAATGAGTAAAGCCAATTGAGCCCACAAACATATATGATATGCTATAATGACGTTATAATGAATGTTGTCTACTTATATATGTCTGTGATGAAGACGAGCAACGCCCAGCAGAGGAGCGAAAAGAAAGGGGTAAAGTAACTCTAAAGGTGCATTCACACCGAACACGTTTTAGACAACAAAGTCGCCAGATTTGCGTGCTTTCGCTTGCCTGACACATCGGCAGCAAATCACACAGCAGCCAACAAGCCAGAAATACTGTAGTACAATGGCGTCATTTAGTGACGCTTTTACGTTAAAGTTTTACCAGCCACTCCAGTCTCCTCACTCACTCTTCTCCAGGCTAGGTCCTTTCTGGACTTGTCTCAGTAGTAATAATTGGTTGAGTCATACAACTCAGGCTGACCGCAGGCTGCCACTATCAGCTTGTCTTCCATGTTGAATGGAAACAGCTTCGTAAGTGGTGCAGTCCTTCACCCCACGTCACAGCCACCTCCAGCTCCTGATTAGTTGTTGTGACACTGCAAGACACAAAATGCTCAGACTTTTCTACTACAGCAACTGTCGCTTCGCATCCATCACAGGTGTTGTGTTACTGTGGCTTCACTGTAATCTCCAAAATTGCGCCTGTAGCATCACTAGAAATGCATCTGTTGAATCGCTTTGCGTCATCCCCAGTTGCCTTCCCGGCCCCTCAGGTCAGCTGAACCTGGAGGTATCGAAGTCTAAGAGGAGGCTCAGAGGCTTCTCAATTATGGAATAACCTGCCCCTGCACATAAGAGAGGCTCTTTCACTGCCCACCTTTAAAATGCACCTTAAAACCTACTATTATTCTTTGTCTTTTACCACTAGCGAGACTTAGTTTTCAATTTAAATTGGTTTTATTGTTTAAGTCTTTTTATGCATTATCTTTACATTTTAGTTTTTAAATGTTTTTACGTTTGTAGTGATGTACATCACTTTGTTTCAGCTGTTGGTGGTTTTTAAATGCTTTATAAATAAAGATATGGTATGGGATGGTACATTGTTCCTGTGTTGCACTTGTACATAGGGATAACATGTGAAGTGGTTGCTTCGGTTGCCGAAAAGGCGTTCAGTGTGAACTCACCATAACCCTGTTGATTGGGTCAGTCTTCGACCACGCCAAGCTGTTGCTTTACTGCAAGGCTTTGCAGTACAGTCTACTGGCTCTTACAGTAGTTGTGTCAATTGTCACCATATTCTGATAGTTCCACAGTACTGCCCACCGGCAGATGGCACAACAATGTTTATGTTTATGTCTAGTGATTGTGCCCTTTACAAAGTTCTTTACAGGCTCAAAAAGGACTAAGTAAACACTATCAGGAAAATTACTTGGTATATTGTTTTATTTGAAGATTAATACATGTTTTTTGTGTTTTTTATGGTCAAAATATGGGACTAGGCCCTCGCAATAAAAATGTCTGATTTTTAATCATTTTTCCTACAGGCATGTACATATCCAGTAAGTAAGGATACTTACACATATTATTGGTGTTATCTGGTCTACTGTTTTGCCAAACACAGCAGTGACACTTAAATTGTATGTTTCTTTAAACAAGTGTTGAACAGTCCTGCACATATTGGTTTTGCTCTAATGAAGAAATTTAAAGTTAAGTTTGTAACATTACCATAATAGCCATAAATAACCCTGTGCCACAGTATCAAAACCGGTTATGAGTAATGAGTATTTTTAGTATCGCTATCAACTTTAACATTTTTATTTTGCTTCAACCTAACGGGAATATTGCTTTTGATTAGTTTTTTGTTTTTCTAAGCAAAATTTACACAGCATTAAGCTGGCCATACACTGTACGAGTTTCTGCCCTTTTTGGGCCGATTCTTCAGTCGTGCAAGAATTTTTTGGATCGGGCCGAGTTTCAGCTTAAACGTGCATCCAGCGTCGTGTAGTATACAGGGGGTAACAGGGGCGATTAGCCTCTCACCATCACCTCGCGATCAGGAATCGTACGGTCGGATGAAAACCAAACAGGTTTAATATTCAGTCGGCCCTCGTGAGTGATCTTGAGCGCATCCTGCTGTTGAAGCACAGTTAGGAGCGTCTACAAGCCGATTTCCCCCAACTTTGTGCACTGCACATGCGCAAACAAGGAAATTCTTCTTCGTCATCTCAAACGAAAACATAGGAGTGGAGAGAAGCATGGCGGCGGTACGTGTGACATGGAGTCAAACTACGGAGGAGCAACTCGTAGAATTGCCAAGGTAGCGCATTTTGTTCTTGTGTTCTTCTTCTACTGTTGACTTTTGGCTTCCGGGTAGACGAGTCTGAGTAGTGCCATCTCCCTACGGGGCTGAGTCCGACATGTGGTTTTTGTACGTACAGTGTGAGCAGTCAGGTCGCATCAGAGCGTCGGGCTGTACAGTGTAAGAACAGATATCGTGAGCAGTGAATTTTTAAACACTGCGGTTTCGTCGTACAGTTTGAGCTGGATCTGAGTACAACGATTGAAAATATCGTACAGTGTATGCCCGGCTTTACACAGCAGGCTTTACAATAAGCATGTCTAAATGAAAAAAGGAGAAAGATCAACAGACTTCTCTCTATTAGAATTTTTTGCACTGTTTTATATTAAATATGTTCTTTTATCGCCTCTCATGCCTGCTAGGTTTTTCCATCTACCAGGAGCTTCCATTGCATCTCATGAACAACTGTCTGGCTTTTTCCACATGAGTGTGATGTTAATTCTGGTAGTGCATTATAATCAGAGTTTAAACCATGGAGTCAATCCTTGAGAGCATTGAAGTCCCTACTAATAACAGGTTAACATTCATTCAGTCTCTCGACCTCTCCCCAAAAAAATTAATGGTGAACATTCAACTTTCACGGTAGGATCTGGATAAGCTTTCTGTTGCCAGCTGGGTTACACTGAACTGAAGCCCTGAGCTGTGAAGAGAAAATGATTTGTGAATACATTTGTGAACTTGAAGTGTTTTCTTCCATTTAAACATAACTTTAAATGGAAAAAAGTAATTTACTAAAAAGGCCGGTATCAAATAGTAAACATCTGATTTTTGAAGGTTTGATCAAAATTATTAGAATATATGTTTCTTGGGAAACAAGTTGAAGAACTTGTTTCAATACATCAGTAGCACTCAGCTACTGATGTATTGTTTGTTCTGTATTGTATGTTTTATATTTTTTCACATAAATTAAATTCATGTTCAAAGGGCCCCGTTTTGTTTTCTTTAAACTACTGTCCCCAAAAAACCTAGAACTGATCCAGTTGCCAGTCATTAGCTATGAAAGAGCGACAAAGGTGAACTTCTGAATATAAAAACAGTCATTCAAAATCTAAATAACAAAAATTATTCAAACAAATTCAATTCAGATTCAGTGCCAGAAACAACTATAGCCACTAAATAGAACTAAACAGTTGATTTACTTTTATGACATCCATTATCTTCTGCATATCCAAGAGATAGTTTTTAGAACATTTCTTATCACATTCTTTAAATTTAGAGGTTTACATAGACTTAGGTTACTATATAGATAGATTTTTAACCAAATCAGGAAAGCCCAGAGGATAACTCCATGACTGTCTGTTTTTGACTGTTGAAGGACAATTTGGATTATTGACAAGAGTTGATGTACACAGAGACCTATATAATGTATTTTAACAACCACGTCAAACTCACCGCTTACTTATGTGACATCATAATGATAAAATGAAGTCAACCAAGAAAACAAGAAAAGATATGTGGACCTTCACAAGCCTAGTTCACATCTGAACTCAATTTTCGTATGTCTGGAGGTCCATCTGGTTCATTCACTTTCATGTCTCTTTACTCTGACAGAGTTATCTAATCATAGTGTTCAATATCTGTGTTTCTGCATCTGACAAGCCTTCAAATCTATCAAAAGCACCAATAAGCTAGCCTGGGAACCAAAAAAACCTCTTATGTCATTGGCTGTTGCAGAGTGCAGCTGGTAATCCCTTTGTTCAAAGCCACGTCCACCCGACCTTGCACATACAGGGCAAATCACTTCTATTTATCTATTGTGGCATGAGTTTACATGACAAGGTCAGGAGTAATCTGCATCTGCTCATCCATGATGAGATGGTCAGCAACATGCAGCTGGGGAATCAAATGTCTCTCGTCATGTCACTGAGAAGTTACATTCAATTTGCCATGCTTTATGGTAAATGCAATGCTTATGCTACAGATTACTGAATAGTTATTAGTTATCATGCTCTATTCAAAAGTAATGATGGTGAATAGATTTTTTTTGGCTCTTAATTGTTCTTTATGCTTCCAGAACCTTGAGGTGAGAGATGATTTTCAATGCTTCAGTAACTTTGAGACCTTTAATTTGCTTCTGATAGGCACTGGTGTAGTAGTTAAAAGGACCAGGAATGCGCTAAATTTCTGTCCCATTTTGGAACATAATAAATGCCCTGTATAATACCAGTTATGTGTAAGAATATTCTGGCACATTTGGTTTTGTTAGTTCAAAAAATATGCCAGTAACATTGAACATTGTAACATACTTTTTGCTGTTTCACACCATCTGAGTAATCATCATTGTGCCTGAAAAAAAATTAAAGGAAAGCAGTCAACAGTTGGTAGTTGATGGCAATGACCATGGGGAGATACTTTGTATTTCTTTGTTAAAACATGAAGAAAAAACAAGAATTGTTGCACGGGGCCTTTACATAAATGCACTTCTAGACATTACAGTCAGGCAGTCTTGTAGACAGGTCAGGGGTCTGATCAGGTAGTGACACAGTGTACCGTAATGCTCCAAATATCCATTGAGGGGAGCGGCTTTGTTGCTAACCAAAGTTGTACACATTTTAACAGAATTTTGAACGCATTGTACCACATGAAAATCGGTCAGTAAGCACAAGTACAGTAATCGTATATAAGGCGCACCGGATTATTAGGCGCACCATCAATTTTTGAGAGAATTTAAGGATTTTAAGTCCACTTTATAGTATGCTAAAGAAAATTCTCAATATGACTAAGCATATGATTTAGTGTATGTGTTATTGCCACCAACCGTTTAGAATTGCAGGTCAAAATTCCCGTTGGTTTGTAAGTAATTCAGTTGTAAATGGCCAGAGGTTTTGGGATTACATTACAAAGAACATCTTGTTTACTGAAGCTATACGTTTGTTCTATTGTAGATTCATTCTTTAATTTTTATTCATCCTGACGCTTTTACCGATAAAGTGCATTTTGCAACAAACTTAGGAGGAGAGGGACAGGGAGGGAGAGGGACAGGGAGGGAGAAGGGGCCCTAGAAGTCATAGGAGAGGAAGATGGGGCAGACAACAGACAATCATCTGATTATGAAAGGCTGCAGGAACTTCAAGAGAGGAGAGGAGCTGACATACAGGTTTTTGGAAATATATATACACTGTATTTTGTAATAATAACCATGACAAACTTTGACTCGATGTGGAGAATAGTAGAAGCATGTAAGATTAGCTTTCATCTTTAAGGGGAGCTCTAGGTCACATGACCCCTGGGTCACATCGACGGATCTGATCTTCTCAAATTACATAGGCAAGTTTTTGAGAAGGGCAGCCCGCACAGAGCATATATATGCAGTACAAATGACAGAAGTTAGAGGAATAAAGAGCGAAAAACAGTAAAGACAAAAAATGTTGCAATAATTTTGGATTATGGCTTAATTAACAAATATTTGCCAGTTCTGATTCAGATGGTGAATTGTAATAAATGAAAGATGGCCTGTAGTAGTACAGCGCTTTATCAAGTCCGAAGACTCCAAAGTATTGTATACTACATTAAGTCACTCACCCATTCCTTCACATGCTGGCGGTGGTGAGGTACATTGTGGCCACAGCTGACCTGGGGCAGACTGACAGAAGCAGGGCTTCCTGACAATCGGTGCCACTAGACCTTCTGACCACCGGAAGAAGGCAAAGCAGGTGAATTGTCTTGTCCAAGGACACAACGACTGAGACAGTCGGAGCGGGGTTCTAACTGGATGATGTTTGAACTGATATTCTTTAAGTGAGGAAAGGTCCCATGCAAGAGATACTGCAGGTATTGGGCTAAATACACTAAAATTACATAATGATCTGGAAGCTAGCTTGAGCTCCCTTTCCCTTGTGTGTGTTGTTTGTGGAGGGGAGCTTCCACACCAAAAACAGCATTCTATGCTCTTACCACAGAGGACTGGTTTAAACACTGTGGAGCTAAACTGAGAACACCACACGTGGCAATGCGATCTGTTAATCAACAGTGGAGTGGAAAGATCGAGCTCAAAAGAGGGGTGTTTAAAAAAAAAAAAGATTGAAAATAAATCGGGAAAACAGTATGATTCAGTGAACAGTGTGGAGCATGTGGACAAACACAGTTTCCACTCAGATCAGCTGCTTTCTGCTTGATCCACTTGTACGTGTGGGCAGGTAATTATTGCAACTTTAAATATTTCTGCACTCATAAGTAAGCATCTCAACAATGCCACTCTGAATTTCACTCCGGGAATATTACCTTTTATCTTAGGGCACACATTTTCATATACTCATGACATTTGAGACATGGTTTCAAGTTAAAACAGCAAATGTATTAAGAATTAAAAATAGCTTAATAAAATAAATATTCCTTCTAAAAGTAGGTAAGAGGGGGCATAAGAAACATATACCTAATCAAGGGCTGAGGTTACCAGATGGAGGACAACTAGTGGGAGTTGTGAGCATCCACAAAATAAAAAAATAGAACAAATGTAAGGAACCAATATAATCAGTGAGACAACCCAAGCCTCAGTGTACCACAGTATACAGAAGGGGGGGAAACCACCACCAAATCATCAGATCAACCACTGGGCCTTAGCAATTGAAAATAGAAAGTAATAGTTTATATATCAAGAACCAAGTAAAAGCAAAAAAAGAGCAACATTGGAACTCAACAAACTACATGAACTGCTCAAAAGAATAAAATAAGATCAGCCCAAACAAATACAAACCCATCTCAAAAAACGAAATTTAGATGGGCTGCAAACATAAAAACAAAGAAAAAAATGAATGCAACAAAATAAATAAAAGGAAATTCAACTTAAAAACAGTGCCCAGCTTTATTGTGTGGCTAGATAATCACGTTGTTGCCACAGGGTTATCATACTCCAATAGTGCATTTCTCAAATGATGTCACATTTTACGGGATAGAGCCCGGTTCCCGGCTGGTCGGACAGGAAGAGTGCAAATTACATTGGCAACAACTACAATACTAATAATTTTGGAAGATGACGACATCCCAGGAGCTTCATTTTAACCTGCTTCAATCGAAAAACCTAGCAGCTGAAACGTTGGTTGAAATCCAAATCTTTACGCTCTAAATGAGCGTAAAGAAAGCACTATTGGTAGAAAAGTAGGAGAGGTTGTCCTCTCTCACAATGGATCAAACCCAAGAATCCCGCTCAATCTGCACAGAATTGCAGCTAATACTGTAATAGCTTGCCTTCTGCCCAATGTTTAGTTTTCTCTGTTTTGATATCTTTTCCTGTTAAGTCCAGTTATTGTTTATGTTCTGTCTCTGGCCTGCTCCTGAGTTGGTTTGGGTCTCTGCCCCAGACGCCAATTACTGGATACTGGAGGACAAGATAAGGACTTTTGCCCATGCATCATTAAGCATCTGAGAGAGACTAAGTAACCATTTTTCAGTTGCTCTGGAGGCAAAATTAAAGGAGGTGGAAGGGCATTACAGATCAGCCCTCAGGTCGTTTTACAGCCGTCCTGCACCCGTCTCCGAGGGTCCGATCGACACCTTGGCCTCTGCTTCCAAGGGTCCGGCCGACGCCTCGGCCCCTGCCCATGCCTCTGAGGGTTCGGCCGACGCCTCGGGTCCTGCCTGTGCCTCCGAGGGTCCGGCCGACGCCTCGGCCCTGCCTGTGTCTCCGAGGGTCTAGCCAACGCCTCGGCTTCTGCCTGTGTCTCCGAGGATCCGGCCGACGCCTCGGCTCCAGCATCTGCCGAGGAGGGTCCGGCTAATGTCTCGGCTCCTGCCTCTGCCGTGGAGGGTCCGGCCGACGCCTCTGCTCCTGCCTCTGCCGAGGAGGGTCTGGCCGACGCCTCGGGGCAACAAGGGTGCGTCGCACACCATGCTCCAAGCCGGCGTGGGTCCTGCTGCTCCGTCGCTGGCCGCCGAAAGCCCTGCTCCGTCGCCAGCGCTTTCTGACACATGGTCTTCCTCTAGAGACTCTGCCACGCCGGGGCCGTCCTCTGGGACGCCCTCCGGACATCCTGACTGTTTGGGGTCTGTCCCCCGGGACATCTCGGTTCACCCATTGAGGGTTGTTTTCTGTGTGGACTTTTTTTCGGAGTTTTATTTGGACAGTTTTCTTCTGACTATGCTTGTAATGGTCACAAAGGCATGTATTTAGCTGGTATTCATACACACACCGGGACTTTTACTACTTGTAAAATAATTGTGGGGGGAGCCCCGCTCTCTTGCTGCGCGGCGCGATAACCAGAAAAAGCCATCCTGTCTGAAAACAGTGAAGCCCAAAAAACCGACTGCACGTTCAGAAACAACCCAAAGAAACCGCTGACTCACGAAAGTTACTTAAACAAGCCCAAAGTCGCTTATAATGAGTGGACTATATGCAACACTGAAGCTCACATGAACACCCCTCATGGATTGTATGTTATAAAGCCGCAGCAAAAAAAGCCAAATAAATGTGGCCTACGTGCCCAGATGCTGCAGTCGCTGGTTTCAGGTCTGGACATTCAAGTGTTGGCTCCTTACGACCCAGGAAATGTAGAGAGCACATTTGGGGGTCTTTGGTCAGATTCCTCTCTCAAAGCTCGTATTCAACACTTACATTTCTCTGCGATCCTTCGGGGTTTTGGAGAATCAATGGGAAAAAAACTCCCTTCATATGATCACGATCATCATATCGTTAGTCACTCCAGCAGATGCCAACGCAGTGGTGTTTTGTTGTTGCCATATTATTGTCGGTTGAGGCAATATTCAGGACAGATCTGTTCACTATTTGACTCACACAAGTAGCTATTCAAACTTTATCACTCTGCTTGTACGACCACAAGATGGCCACGACATACGCCTCTAAATGTAGTAATTTGACATCATATGAGGAATGCCATATAGAGGCGACGCCCAATTGCTGTCGAGTTGATAAATGGAAACGGAAACAGCTGCACACATCCGCAGGCAACGGTAAGTCTTTGACCAGCAGAAATCAGGAGACAAAACTGCAGCGGACCAGAATAAGGCAAGTTGTTATGTGGTACACAGTGAAGGAAGAAGAAGGAGACAGCAAGCTGGCCTTTAACACAGCGAAGTTGACCACAGCATGCACCGAGCCCGACGCAGCAATCTGTTGCTCTCAATTTACAAGCTCAGTACCAGAAGTGAGGTATGCGGTAGGAGCATCAAGAACAAGCCAGATGGAGGAACGAGCTCCACAACTTCCTTTGAACCCAGCTTGCTGCTTTTAACCCAAAAGTGACGTTACAATACTCTTTGATATTTATAGAAATACACATATCTATATTCCTATAAAATGAATGGATTTAGAGGACAGCAGAGCTCATGCGCTAACATTTAAAATTGCTTCAGTTTGCAAGCCCAATGACCAGTTTATGTTATCAAAACATACTGCATAACAGTAGAGCCCCATTTCAGAAAAAAATGGCCGATCTACCCTGAGTAGAAAGCAGCTACTCGGAGTAATATGAAGACATAATTCACAAAAAGATACAATGATGTTGGTGCTGAAAAAATACGAGTGTTAGCAGCAGAAAATTGCTTCTGGTCCAGCCTCCTTCATGACTGGAATGGAATATCTGTTTTTATGATGGCATCGTGCACTTGGCTGATTCATTGGATTTTTTCATGGACGCAACTCCTCCATAGGTTTCAGGAAGTTCTTTCAGGAAGCATATTTCATCAACGTTTGGCCTCCTTCCTTTCCTCAGTCTGAATCCTCAATTTCTGCGAAATTATTCCCATTGCCGTAACCTGCTGCCTTTAGGGTTGTTTCTGGAAATGAAAGTTCATAGTGGATCTATGCGATAATGCAGCTGTCATTGATGCCATTAACAAATCCCTATCCAAGTCCATCATGCATTTTCTCCACCGCATCACTTGGCAAGCAGTAACTCACAATTTCATAATTTCCGACTGTCATGTCCCAGGTTATTCTAACACTATCGCTGATGCTCTGTCTAAATTCTAGGTTTTCCGCCATCTCTGCCCATCAGCCAACACTCTCCCCACACCAATTACTCCCTTTGAGGATCTGGAGCTGGATTAAATTGATCCCTTTATCTGCTTCTTCAGTCAGCAACGTTTTATTCGAAATCAGGTTTATCCCCTTCCACTCTCTGGTCCTATACCTTTGCTTGGCACACTTTCGCCAAATGTCTCACTCACAATTCAATTCAATTTTATTTATATAGCGCCAATTCATGAAACATGTCATCTCAAGGCACTTTACAAAGTTAAGTTCAATCGTATTATACAGATTGGGTCAGATTATACAGATTGGTCAAAAATGTTCCTATATAAGAAAACCAGTTGATTGCATCAAAGTCCCGACAAGCAGCATTCACTCCTGGAGAAGCGTAGAGCCACAGGGAGAGTTGTCTGCATTGTCCATGGCTTTGCTGCAATCCCTCATACTGAGCAAGCATGAAGCGACAGTGGAAAGAAAAAACACCCGTTAGCGGGAAGGAAAAACCTCTAGCAGAACCGGGCTCAGTTTGAACGGTCATCTGCCTCGACCGACTGGGGGTTACAGAAGACAGAGCAGAGACACAACAAGACAGAAAAAAAGCACAGAATCACACATTGATCTAGTAATCTGTTCTACATTAGATGGTAATAGTCGGTGATCTGTCCTCCCTGGATGATTTCACAGTCAACAGAACGTCAGACCAGGTGTACCTACTATGAAGAAAAAAGAGAGAGAACAAAAAGTTAAAAACTGAAATGACAACAGTCATTTCAATGTAATGCAATGCAAATCTGGAGAACAGTAGACTGGAGAACAGGAGAAATCAGTAGAGTGAGAAAAATAGGCCCTGATGTCCTCCAGTAGCCTAAGCCTATAGCAGCAAAACTATAAAGGTAGCTCAGAGTAAGATGAGCCACTCTAGTTATAAGCTTTGTCAAAAAGGAAGGTTTTAAGATTAGTCTTAAAAGTAGACAGGGTGTCTGCTTCACGGGTGTCTGCTTCACAGATTTTAGATAGCTCAGAAAGCTCTACTGCTTCTAAACAGTTCAGACACAGCGCAGGTTCTAAAGATTCCTCCAATGCTGCCTTACTTACTGGGGATTAGGTAATCATGTTTGGGAGGATGCCAATTATTTTATTTTTAATGGCATCAATTTTATTTATGAAGAATCCCATAAAATCATTACTACTAAGAGCTAAGGGAATGGATGGATCAAAAGAGCTGCAGCTCTGAGTAAGTTTGGCAACTGTACTAAAGAGAAATCTAGGATTATTTTTATTCTCTTCAATTAATGATGAAAAATATGCTGCTCTAACTCTGCAAAGGGTCTTGTTATACAACAATACCCCTTACCCCTCCCTGGGCTGCCACCTTACCGTGGTGGAGGGGTTTGAGTGTCCCAATGACCCTAGGAGCTATGTTGTCAGGGGCTTTATGCCCCTAGTAGGGTCACCCAAGGCAGACAGGTCCCAGGTGAGGGACCAGACAAAGAGCAGCCCAAAGACCCCTTATGATTAGCAACATAAATGGATCTCGTGTTCCCTCGCCTGGACGCGGGTCACCGTGGCCCCACTGTGGAGCCAGGCCTGGAGGTGGGGCACGTTGGCGAGCGCCTGGTGGCCGGGCTTTTACCCATGGAGCCCGGCCAGACACAGCCTGAAGAGGAGACATGGGTCCCCCTTCCAATAGGCTCATCAATTATAGGAGGGGCCAAAGGGGTCGGGTGCATTGCAAAATTCAATTCAATTCAATTAAATTTTATTTATATAGCGCCAATTCATGAAACATGTCATCTCGAGGCACTTTACAAAGTCAAAATCAATCATATTGTACAGATTAGTCAAAAATTTCCTATATAAGGGAACCAGTTGATTGCTTCAAAGTCCCGACAAGCAGCATTCACTCCTGGAGAAGCGTAGAGCTACAGGGAGAGTCGTCTGCATTGTCCATGGCTTTGCAGCAATCCCTCATACTGAGCAAGCATAAAGCGACAGTGGAAAGAAAAAACACCCATTAGCGGGAAGGAAAAACCTCCGGCAGAACCGGGCTCAGTATGAATGGTCATCTGCCTCGACCGACTGGGGGTTACAGAAGACAGAGCAGAGACACAACAAGAGAGACAAAAAAGCACAGAAGCACACATTGATGCAGTAATCTGTTCTACATTAGATGGTAATAGCAGGTGAGCTGTCTTCTCTGGATGATGTCTCAGATAACAGAACGTCAGACCAGATGTACCTACTATGAAGAAAAAAAGAGAGAGAGAACAAAAAGTTATAAGCAGAAATTATGACAAGCAATGCATAATTGAAGAACAGTAGAACTCGATAGAGTGAGAAAAATAGGCCCTGATGTCCTCCAGTAGTCTAAGCCCATAGAAGCACATCCCCATAGGTAGGTCAGAGCAACATAAGCCACTCTAGTTATAAGCTTTGTCGAAAAGGAAAGTTTTAAGATTAGTCTTAAAAGTAGACAGGGTGTCTGCCTCACGGACCAAAACTGGGAGTTGGTTCCGCAGGAGAGGAGCCTGATAGCTAAAGGATCTGCCTCCCATTCTACTTTTAGAGACTCTAGGAGCCACCAGCAGACCTGCAGTCTGAGAGCGAAGTGCTCTGTTAGGAACATATGGGGTAATCAGAGCTCTGATATATGATGGAGCTTGATTATTAAGTGCTTTATACGTTAGAATAAGAATTTTACATTCTATTCTTGATTTAACAGGAAGCCAATGAAGGGAAGCTAAAATTGGAGAAATGTGATCCCTTTTGTTGATTTTCATCAGAACTCTTGCTGCAGCATTTTGGATCAGCTGAAGACTTTGAACTGCATTTTGTGGACTTCCTGATAGTAAAGAATTACAATAGTCCAGCCTTGAAGTAACAAATGCATGAACTAGTTTTTCAGCATCGCTCCTGGACAGAATGTTTCTAATTTTGGCAATATTCCGGAGGTGAAAAAAGGAAACTCTGGAAACCTGTTTAATATGGGATTTAGATTATATGTCTTGGTCAAAAATAACACCAAGATTTTTTACTTTATTACCAGAGGCCAAGTTAATGCCATCCAAATTAAGTGATTGATTAAGAACTTTATTTTTTGAGGACTCTGGTCCAAAGATTACAACTTCTGTCTTGTCAGAATTTAAATGCAGAAAGTTTAAAGTCATCCAGCTTTTGATGTCATTAAGACATGCCTGTAGTTGAAGTAATTGATTGGATTCATCAGGATTTATGGACAAATACAACTGAGTGTCATCAGCATAACAGTGGAAATTAATCCTATGCTGTTTGATAATTTTGCCAATCGGAAGCATATATATAGTAAAGAGAATTGGTCCAAGGACTGAACCCTGTGGTACACCACAGGTGACTCTAGAGTTTGAGGAAGATTTATTATCAACATGAACAAACTGGAATCTGTCTGACAGATAAGATTTAAACCAGCCTAATGCTTTCCCCTTAATCCCTACAGTATGCTCAAATCTTTCTAGGAGAATATTGTGATTAACTGTATCAAATGCAGCACTGAGATCTAACAGGACAAGTACAGACACAAGTCCATTATCTGAGGCCATGAGAATATCATTAGTGACCTTCACCAGAGCCGTTTCAGTGCTATGATGAGCTCTGAAGCCTGACTGAAACTCCTCAAGTAGGTCATTACTTTGTAAATGTTCACATAGTTGATTAGCAACTACTTTCTCAAGAATTTTAGATAGGAAAAGAAGATTAGATATAGGTCTGTAATTTACTAACTCATCTTGATCAAGAGAAGGTTTCTTAAGTAAAGGTTTAATAACAGCTACTTTAAAAGCCTGTGGTACATATCCATTTACTAAGGATAGATTAACCATGTCCAAAATAGAGCCACTGATCAATGGGAATATCTCCTTAAACAACTTGGTTGGGATTGGGTCTAACATACAGGTAGAAGGTTTAGATGAAGCTAAAATTTTAGATAGCCCAGAAAGCTCTACTGCTTCTAAACAGTTCAGACACTGTGCAGGTTCGAAAGATTCCTCCAACGCTGCCTCACTTACTGAGGACGAGGTATTCATGTTTGGGAGGATGCCAATTATTTTATTTTTAATGCCATCAATTTTATTTATGAAGAATCCCATAAAGTCGTTACTGCTAAGAGCTAAGGGAATGGATGGATCAACAGAACTGTGGCTCTGGGTAAGTTTGGCAACCGTACTAAAGAGAAATCTAGGATTATTTTTATTCTCCTCAATTAATGATGAAAAATATGCTGCTCTAACTCTGCGAAGGCTCTTATTATACAACAATAGCCTGTCTTTCCAGATTAGGTAGGATTCCTCTTGGTGTGTAGAGCGCCATTTTCTCTCCAATTTCCTAACATTGTGCTTCAAGGAATGCAGCTCTGAATTAAACCAGGGAGCCAGCTTCCTGTGAATAATCACCTTTTTCAAGGGAGCTACATTATCTAATGCAGAACGCAATGAGAAAGTCACACCATTAACAAAGGTGTCGATTTGTGAATGGGAAGAAACAGCATTGCTGCCATCTACAGGGCATTTCTGCAATACTGAGAATATTAAAAGGGGGACAGACTCTATTATAATGGAACGCTCTTTTGGGGGTGGAGAACTCAGTTAGATTAAACTCAAAGGTTATTAAAAAATGGTCAGATAGGACAGGGTTGTGAGGAAATATTGTTAATTCTTCACAATCAATGCCATATGTCAGCACAAGTTCTAAAGTATGGAGCCAAGAGTACGTCGGTTTCTGCACATTTTGAACAAAACCAATTGAATCTAGGATAGTTTTAAAGGCTACACTAAGGTTATCACATTCAGTGTCAACATGAATGTTAAAATCACCCACTTGCCACCAAACCTTGTCAGTGTTTAACACCAAATCAGATAAGAAGTCTGACAGCTGATCCAGAAACTGAGTGTAAGGGCCTGGTGGACGCTCCACCTCCTCAGGAAGCTGAGGTCCTTTGGAGTGAGCAGGCCTCTGCTAAAGACCTTCTATGACTCTGTGGTGGCCTCAGCCCTCCTCTACGCTGTTGTCTGCTGGGCTCCTGGCAGTGCAGAGCGGGACAGAAAGAGGCTGAACAAGCTGGTGAGGAAGGCCACTTCTGTCCTGGGCTGCACTCTGGACTCAGTGGAGGAAGTAGCTGAGAGGAGGGTGTTGTCCAAGTTCACATCCATCATGGACAACACCTTCCACCGTCTGCACCAGACTGTAGAGGAGCTGAGTAGCTCCTTCAGTGCAAGACTTAGACATCCAGTATGTAAAAAGGAGCGCTACCGCAGGTCATTTATTCCTGCTGCTATCAGATTTTACAATGCTGCACTGTAACTGCAACTGTGACCATAACTGTAATATTTAATGTGCAATAACCGAGGTGCAATAATCTATTTAATACACTGTCCTACAACCCGTGCAATAATCCTGATGTAGTGACTTCTGCTGCTATCAACACTTGAACATAAGTCAGTACACATGTATGTATGTATGTATGTATGTACGAATGTATACAATGTATATATATATATATATATATATATATATATATATATATATATATATATATATATATATATATATATATATATATATATATATATAGACCACTAAGAATGTAAATGAGACATTTACATTCCTATTTCCTTTTTTGTATTTTTTTTGGTATTCTTTTGATCCATTGTAGATATGAAGATTCGCTGTATATAACTGAATGCACCTTCCCTACTCTGCACCTTCTTGTATGAGCCGATGTGACGAGTGAATTTCTCCAATGTGAGATCAATAAAGACTATCTTATCTTAAAACAACAAACAGAAGAGGTTTTATTGCTTTGCAGTTTGGATGAGGGAAACTGAGGGTTAAATGTTCAAAAGAACTGTAGTTATTAATTGGCCTGGGACTAATTAATACATCAGACTGAAAGATAGTTGCTACTCCTCCTCCTCTTCCCACAGATCTGGGAATGTGGAAATTTAAATAACTGGAGGGAGTTGACTCATTTATACTAACGCAGTCCTCTTGCAGCCAGGTTTCTATGAGACAAAATAAATCAATCTGATTATCGGAAATCAATTCATTAACTAACAAAGTCTTTGGAGGGAGAGACCTTATATTTAATAAACCACATTTAATTGTTTTATTTTTTGGTTCAAAGTGAGCTGTGTTGATTTTTATGGGTGGCAGTCGAGGGCGGGGACCTTGGCGTTCGGATCCTCGGCTGCAGAAGCTGGCTCTTGGGACGTGGAATGTCACCTCTCTGGTGAGAAAGGAGCCTGAGCTAATGCGCGAGGTTGAGACTAGAGATAGTCAGACTCACCTCGACGCATGGCTCTGGCTCTGGAACCAGTCTCGTTGAGAGGGGTTGGACATTCTTCCACTCTGGAGTTGACCCTGGTGAGAGGCGCCGAGCTGGAGTGGGCATACTTGTTGCCCCTCATCTTGGTGCCTGTACGTTGGGGTTCACCCCAGTGAACGAGAGGGTGGTCTCCCTCCGCATACGTGAGGGGGGAAGGGTTCTGACTGTTGTTTGTGCTTATGCGCCAAACAGCAGTTTGGATTACCCACCCTTTTTGGAGTTCTTGGAGGGGGTACTGGAGATTGCCCCTCCTGGGGACTCCCTAGTTTTGCTGGAGCGACTTCAACGCTCATGTGGGCAATGACAGTGAGACCTGGAGGGGCATGGTTGGGAGGAATGACCCACCTCTGAACTCGAGTGGTGTTCTGTTGTTGGACTTCTGTGTTTGTCATGGATTGTCCATAACAAATACCATGTTCAAGCATAAGGGTGTCCATATGTGCTCTTGGCACCAGGACACCCTAGGCCGTAGGGTGTCCTGGATCGACATTGTTGTTGTTTCATCTGACCTGCTGTCGCATGTCTTGGACACTCGGGTGAAGGGAGGGGCGGAGCTCTCCACCGACCACTAACTGGTGGTGAGCTGGCTCCGATGGTGGGGGAGGAAGCCGGTCAGACCTGGCAGGCCCAAACGTATTGTGAGGGTTTGCTGGGAACGTCTGGCAGAGTCCCCTTCAGACGGAGCTTTGACTCCCACCTCCGGGAGAGCTTTGAACACGTCCCGAGGGAGGCGGGGGACATTGAGTCTGAGTGGACCATGTTCCGCGCCTCTATTGTTGAGGCGGCTAGTCAGAGCTGTGGCCGCAAGGTTATCGGTGCATGTCGCGGCGGCAACCCTCGCACACGCTGGTGAACACCAGCAGTGAGGGAAGCTGTCAAGCTGAAGAAGGAGTCCTATCGGGCTTTATTGGCCTGTGGGACTTCGGAAGCAGCTGATGTGTACCGGCATTCAAAGCGGCAGGTGGCTCGGCTGGTCGCTGAGGCAAAAACTCGGGCGTGGGAAGAGGCCATGGAGAAAGACTTCCATATGGCTTCGAAGCGATTCTGGTCCACTATCCGGCGTCTCAAGAGGGGGAAGCAGTGCAGTACCAACACTGTTTATAGTGAGGGTGGTGTGCTGCTGGCCTCAACTCGGGACATTGTGCATCGGTGGGTGGAATACTTCGATACCTCCTTAATCCCATCAACACGTCTTCCATTGAGGAAGCAGAGCCTGAGGACTCTGGGTCGAGTTCTCCCATCTCTGGTGCTGAGGTTGCTGAGGTGGTTAAAAAGCTCCTCAGTGGCAAGGCCCCGGGGGTGGATGAGATTCGCCTTGAGTACCTTAAGGCTCTGGATGTTGTGGGGCTGTGTTGGTTAACGCGACTCTGCAGCATTGCATGGACATCGGGGGCAGTTCCCTTGGATTGGCAGACGGGGGTGGTGGTCCCCCCATTTAAAAAGGGGGACCGGAGGGTGTGTTCCAACTACAGAGGAATCACACTTTTAAGCCTCCCTGGTAAGGTCTGTTCCGGGGTTCTGGAAAGGAGGATCTATCGGGTAGTCGAATCTCGGATTCAGGAAGAGCAGTGTGGTTTTCGTCCTGGCCGTGGAACACTGGATCAGCTCTACACCCTCAGCAGGATCCTGGAGGGTGCGTGGTAGTTTGCCCAACCAATCTACATGTGCTTTGTGGAGCTGGAGAAGGCGTTCGACCGTGTCCCTCGGGGGTTCCTGTGGGGGGTACTCCAGGAGAATGGAGTACCAGGCCCTTTAATAAGGACTGTTAGGTCTCTGTACGACTGGTGTCAGAGCCTGGTCCGTATTTCCGGCAGTAAGTCGGACTCGTTTCCGGTGAGAGTTGGACTCCGCCAAGCTTGCCCTTTGTCACTGATTCTGTTCATAACTTTTATGGACAGAATTTCTAGGCGCAGCCAAGGTGTTGAGGGGATCCATTTTGGTGGCCTTAGGATTGCGTCTCTGCTATTCGTGGATGACGGGGTCCTATTGGCTTCATCAGGGCGTGATCTACAGCTCTCACTAGAGCAGTTTGCAGCGGCCGGGATAAGAATCAGTGCCTCCAAATAGAGCATGCCCCTCTTCCTCACTCCAGAAGGATCCTCCATCTCAGCTACCCGGTTCCTGAAATATATGAGGCAGTCTTTAGCCCTATGCAACCTCCCTTCAGTTTTCAGGCCATTTATTCAGTATCGGGGCAGCCACGACAGAGGCTGCCCAAGGAATTCTTTTGGCCTCCCTCCAACAGCTCGGACATTGGTCTTCTTCCGTATTCTCTTCCTACATTCACCCAGATATTCACACTAGCGCTAGCTGCTCAACAACCTCTCGGCTCCTAGGTAAGAGCATTGAGCAATTAACTGGTGGTGGTTGGCTTTCTTTGGTCTATTTCATACCGTTTAGTCATGTCTCTCCTTTCTAATCATAAAATGAACATCTAAATTCATATACATTCGCAGCTTCCACGTCTTCTGCTGGGGTCCGAGCACCAAATAATTTATCTAATCTTAGTCAAAAAATATCTCTAATTGCCTATTTTTGTCCGTGTGAGTCTCTCGAAAAAAAAAAAAGAAAAAACGTAAAAATGAAGTGGTTCACTTGTCTGGAGTAAATATGCAATTTATGGTAAACGATTTACCATTTAACTTAATCTTAGCTTTACCTTATACATTGTAGATGGTGTACTGATTGTTGTGGAGCCTTCTGACTTAAACCTCCTGTGTGCAGTTGAAGTCTTCATATACTATAGGTGTTTTTATAATGGATTAAATTCAGTTTTCTATCTTTCATCATGAGATGATGATGATGATGATGATGAAGACACTTTGTCTGCTGCCACAGAAAGGGAGGACACACAGATGCTTATCAAGGTCTGGGATCTCATTTATACAACGCTTTTTCTGACACTTCCTTATGGAGCTCTCATCTAAAAAGTAGGAATCGCCTTGTGGGAAAGGCAGCTCAACTCACTGTTTCTCTCACTGCAACGAGCTCCAAATAAAAAAAATTGCTCAGCGGCATAGTATCATTGAAGAAAATGAAAGAAACACAGATTCAGTGACATATTTGCTCAGTTGCCTAGCGCCACTCACAGAATGGAAGAATCACTTATGTGGTACCTCCAATCATCACAACAAATCCTGAACTAATTTCTGGTACCTCAACTCACTCACTCTTCTTCTGTTTTGGCTGTTAGCTGCTCCCCCAGAGGTGGGGAATCCAGATTCCGAAAGTAAAAAGCTGGTCCAAAGATTAGTTCCAACAATTTGCATTTCCAGCTCCACAACATAGATAGGGACTAAAATCACCTGCTTAAGTCAACAGAATGAAGGAAAATTGGGCAGGGCCTTTACTTTCCTGATGCTAGATTACCCCAATCCAGTGCCCTGACCAGATCTGATATTGCACCACTTAGCACCCTAATTTCCCTGTGGCAGAGTACAAAAGAATTATTCACCCTTCATGTGATGCTTTTATCCCAAAGTAGACTGGATAAAATAGTTCAGCCAGAACCACTGATCCACACATCAATATATTATCATTAGCTATATAAACTAATGTTTTTAGTTTAGCAACTTTTTTGTGTCAATCACAAAGAAAAAAAATGTATCCTGTTATGGTGCGATCACACCGAATGAGATTCCTGCAAAATCTCTGCCTGAACCGCTCGGTGTTGGTTGCTGTACCTTTCGCATACATAAACGGTGACAACGGCTTCATCATATCATCAAATAGGAGGAGTCTCTATCCGTTTCTCTGTTTAACTTAACAGGGTGCACCAGAATGTTAGAGCGAGTTATGGTGCTGTATTTAATGGGGTAAGCCAAACAACCGCACCAGCGTCCCTGTACGTCCACTAGATCCTCCAGCGACGCACCCAGTTCAGGGAGTCCAGGAGCTAACACTGGATCATGGTCGCTTCACACGGTGCTTCCATCCATCCAGGATCCGCAACTCGGGGATGGATCATCCGTACAACAAAGGTAAGGACAGCAGCAGATCAGAGCAAGAGGGCGGGCAGAGAGATCATGATTAAAACTTCAATTGCAATTATAATTTTAGTTGTCCAGATGCCAGGGAGATCCTAACCTGACTTCCGCCAGATGTATGTCGCTCCGCCTAGCTTCACTCACATACATCTGGGACCTCTCCCATAGAGAGTGATTTCTCCAACCAATTTTATTGTCTGGCCAATCAGGACGCAGGGCTGGAGTTTCATAGATGTGACGTAGTGGACCATGACGTGAGACTGTTTTGATAGCAATGGCAGCTCGTCAAGGAAGTAAGCGTAGCATTGATGCTGCTATGTCTTCCGTGTTGTCCAATCTACCTAGTATTGTTTCATTAAAAGAACATCAGAAAACGGCTCTGAAGGCTTTTGTTGGTGGAAACGATGTTTTTGCCCTTCTCCCGACCGGATTTGGCAAGTTTTGTTTTCCGGGGCGCGTCCGCAGCGGTTAGCGCGAACCACATTAGGAGGCCTTTAGTCCTCAACGCGGTCGGCCCGAGATCGACTCCGACCCGCGGCGCTTTGCCGCCTGTCTTCCCCCCTCTTCCTGTCAGCTCACTGTCAATAAAACGCGCGCCACTAGAGCTGCAAACACATTAAAAAAAAATTTTGGTTTTTTTTCCTGCGTCGCTCTCATCAGCGTCACGGGTTGGCTTCGGTGTGAGTGGTTGAAATAGCACGTCGATAAAGATGACAGACAAGTGGCTTATCCAATCATATGCAAGGATTTTTGATAAGGCCCAGCCTTCAATAAAGGCAATTCCTATGGAGGTGTCCCAGATGTATGTGAGTGAAGCTAGGCGGAGCGACATACATCTGGCGGAAGTCAGGTTAGGGAGATCCTCCATTGAAGCAGCAGATGAGTTCCACAGAACGGTTGGTCTGTGGGCTTCTGGCCTTGAGTTACATGGCTGCTGAGGAAGGAGACCCCCCCCCTCTCCTTGGGAGCCCCAGGAGAGAATTCGAGCAGCTTGGAATCAGGAGTCTGGGAGCTGCAAAAGAGAGGGGTCTTTGTCTGTGGGGAAAACTTTATAGGGTAGTTCACGCGTGACGTAACGCGTGACGTCCGCGCTACTTCCGGGTCCCGCTGGTAGGCAAAAACAGAGCTGCTCTCGTCTACAACATGACAAAACGGGTGATTTAGAGCGTACTTTTAGTTCGTTTATTTTTGTAATCTAAGCAATGCCTACGACTTGTTGTGCTCCCGGTTGCACACAGAGGCATTCCAAATCGTTGGATGTACGTTTCTGTCGTTTACCGAAGGAGGAAGGACGCAGAAAGAATTGGATATTTTCAATGAAAAGAGCGCAGGCAGATGGACTGGGGGAGCGATCATACTACGACAGAATTTGCAGTCTACACTTCATCTCCGGTAAATACAACTTTATTCTGCTCTAGTCATTGTTCTGCTTAAATAGCGGCGGAGGGGAGGTGATGATCGCTACACGGGCCGCAGAAGCGGCTGCTACAGCAGCAGCAGCCATTGTCTGAAGCAGCAGCAGCGGCTTCTCCGGCCCGAGTAGTGTTTACGCAGCAGCGGCTACAGCTTACTTACTGCTGCTTACTTACTGCAGTAAGTAAGTAAGCTGCTAGCAGCAGCTTACTTACTGCTGCTTACTTACTGCTGCTAGCAGTAAGTAAGCTGCTGCTAGCAGCAGTAGCAGCAGTAAGCTGCTGCTGCTAGTACTTCTGTGTTTACGCTGCAATGTCGCCGACACCGCCACCCATTTTAACAAGACAAAAACACCTAAATAATCCGTAGTGAAAATTTTTTTTTTTTAACCTACCGGGCCTCTGCTGAGACGCGGCCTGTGTCCGACGCCGCTTTGTGCTGTTGCACAAACATGTCTGAACATCCATCCATCCATTTTCTGACCTCTTAATCCCTCATGGCGTCGCGGGCGTTGCTGGAGCCTTTTTCCTGATATAAAATAATTGTAGCCGTCCAGTGGTTTCAGGGGCTTTCGTGCTCTCTTGTCCGTACTGGCCTGCGTGTTTATAAAGCAGCTGTGTCGCGGTACGAAACCCCTGGCCAGCATTTCACAGACTCGCTCCGTCCCTTCAGGCTTTTGCTGTGTGGATCTGGCAATCTGATACCATCAACCATCAACTTACTCTTAAAACGATCTTGTAGTACGTTATCTAAAGAAGAAAAATACGTGGAGAACTCGTCAGTTTCTCTGTTTGCGTTGCCATTGTGTTCGTCTTTTGCCTACCGGTCCGGCGCGCATGCGCGAAAAACCCGCATCAAAACAATAACAATGAACTGGTCTATAGCAAGAGGGAACCCCTGCTGGGAAGAAGGGCCATCCCAGCTGACATCCTGCTGAGCAAGAGAGAGAGAGCTGTCCTTGCTGTCTCTCTCTCACTTGTGGCTGTGTGATCAGAATTACAATCTGATTCAGTCAAACCATTTTGATGATCATGGCGGTAATATCACAACACTCTAATGTGGAAAAAACCCCTGTAAAAACTAAGTCTGCTGTGGATGAGTGTCATGGTACTTGCTATTTTTTTCTGTACATCCTAAACTAGGTCTGCCTCAAAAGTAATTTCACCATGGTAACATGGTGACAATAAAGGCGTCTTGAATGAATAATTTTAAAATATCCAAAGAAACAAGAACTGCAATGGGATAGAGCCAGTACTAAGCATGCAGATTAGTCATATGGTCACTTAAGAAGATGTATTAAAGGGGCAGGTGGTGGAATTCATGGTAGGTACAGAACATAATATCCAGAGTCTCCCTCTCCGGGTGGGTTTTTGGAGAACGGGGGTGCCTATTGGAGTCAGTGGGGGAGCTGACTTTCTGGGAGGGCATGTTGCTCCTCAGTCATTCCGCCTCATCCCCGGGCGTCACTTTGTGGGGCCTGGGCCTCGGGTGTCTGGGCCCATGGCTAGATCCGCTCCGGCGTAGCTAGCTGCTGGTGACGGCAGTAATGAACTGGCAGGTGCAAGGAATTAACATAACTTACAAGGGATAAAGAATGGACCAGACATTGGGAAGAATCTAACTAAACTAAGAAAGAACAGAAATAACAGAACTTCAGAAATAATAAGAACATAACCTAACAGAAACCGGATCTAACAGATACAAGAATCTAATAAACCTAAACCCTTAACAGATAACTAAAAAAGAAACAAAAATGAGGATCTAGGGACAGACAGAATGAAAAGGATCCCCAGGGAGCTAACATAAGTAATCACATCCCCACAGATCCTGACAGTTAGCCGGTAATATTGTCATCTATCAGTTCTAAATTAAAGAGAATGACCAAAGTTTTTATTGATGAAAAAAGTTCCCATAGCTCCTCCAAGCAGCTGTTGCCAAGATAAATATTTCCAGTGAGTCAGTATATTGAATGATTCAGGTCATCAAACTACTGTTAACACACTCTGCATATATGTTCTCAAAATTTGGCATAGGCATGAGTTAATAGGCTTCTAGTTTAATTATTTTTATGACGCTATAATAGGCCACCAAAAGATATATTTTAGTTGTTTCAATATGTCATTCCACACATCTGCATTTTGTAAATAGTTAATTTAGGATCGGTTTGTTATTTTTGTGGATGCTTAGAGAGAAACAATTTTTTCAACATTCAACTACATGTTATTTGGTTTACATGTGTCTGCAGGGTTTGTAGGAGGCAAAAAAGAAACAAAGTGGCAAAAGGATTAAAAGTGTTATTTTGTTTCCCTGTCAGTGGCTGTTAAACAGAATGACAGCATTGGGTTGACAGGGGTCACATTTGGTGTCAGTAAATTACTCTGAAGGGATCCTTTCAATCACATTTTCTTTCTCCCTCTTTGTGTGCATGCCCTTACTGAACATGGACACCAACATTTAAGGTTAATTGGCCACAAGCAGAACACTTGATCCTCCAAACAGTGAGAGGGAAAGGCTGACTCTTAATTTCTGTGTCCTTTGACATTCAACGGATATCATGATCAGGTATCTGTATACCTCCTTTTAAAGATTTCTCTAAACAGAAAGCCAGAAACATAAATACTACTCCTGAGAAAAACCAGACAGACCTTCATTAACCTCAAAGTGTGCCCATCTGTGGCCATGTTCAGTTGCATATCTTAAAGTGAAGAGACTCAAGTGAGAAAGCTTTAGATTAGTTTAACCAGCTAGTCTTATGTCATGGTTCATATCTTGTAAGATATGAAGCATGGACATGCCTTTCACCTTGTCATATGTTAGTGTGCCCACATAATCTGTAAAGACTTTATGTGTATATTGTAAGATATGAAGCACAATCTATTCCATGTCATAAAACAGAAACTTTAACAATTAAAAATTTAAAACGTTTATAAATGATCATGCTTCTTGTTCTTATTATATGCCTATTAACATGTTAAAAAAAAATTCCACATTTTTATTTACCTAATTTTAGCGTCTGATAGTTGTAGACATGTACACAAGTTAATCAGTCTAATAATCTATCAAAAGTCAAAGGGATTATTTTATTTTCACTTAAAAATCACTATATACAGAGGATAAAACAATGATATAAGGAAATGATCTTAAGAATTTATCATAAATTATATCTATCTACTAATGTTTTGATTAAAAAAAAAGTTACCACTTTACAATATGGCTCCCTTTATAGAGGCTTATAAATGGATTGGAAACATGTTATAACTTAATCTGTAAACACTTTATAAACTGTTTAATATGCATTAATAAAGGCAGAGAAAGAGACAAAACTGATGGGTTTCTTGCAAAATAGTGAGCCAAATCTATATTTGGCTAAAATGTCTCAAATTTTATATAGTTCATCTAGAGTTGCTAAAATAGATATTTCAGTCTAAAGTACAACATTGTAAACTCAATAAGCATTTGGAAACATAATTATGTACCATGTAAGTATCTACTTCATCACTGCATTATTAACATCCACAAATATCAAAGGGAGCCTTATTGTAAAGTGTACACCATGACAAAGCAGAATATGTACATTAGACTGAAATATTTAGTACAGCAACTCTTGATGAAATATATAGAATTTGAAACGTTTTGGCCAAATACAGATTTAGCTCACTATTTGGCAAGAAACAACTCCGTTTTTCTTTTTTGTCTCTTTATTAATGTATAATAAACTGTTATTGATGAAGTGTTTACAGATCAATTAATAACATATCTACAAATCATTTATAAGCCTCTATAAAGAGAGCCTTATTGTAAAGGGGTACCAGCAAAAATAAAGACCAAAAGTAAATAACGATAAATGACTTAAGCAGAATGAAATCAATATTTAAGGGATTACCTTACATCAACTTCCAGTGCAAGAATCACCAGGGATAAATGTTGGAAGAAGACTTCAATGGGTCAGATAAGTTTTTTTTCCCCCACTTTGTATTAACTTGAATTTCTGCTTGGTTTTTCAGTGACCTCCATCTTTCTCTCAGCTAGAAGGTAATCGGCTTTCCTGCTCCTATAGCGGTTCTGTCTGCTTGGAGGTCATTGACTCTCAGCACTCAGTTCTGACTCAGCGTGTTGGATGGCTTAGTGGTTCCTTCACTTTGGATTGGGCACCTAGAGGGTGCTCAGTCCTAGCTCTGATCTGATTGGGCAAAACTATTTTCCGGGTTCTCTGGTTTTGTATTCTCTCCTCGGTCGGGAAGCCAAATCTGGTTTTAGCACCATGTGCTTCCGGGAGAAAAGTCATCACATGCAACCCATTAGCCAATCAGATGCAGATTTTGGATAACATGCAGGCTGGTAAAAGGCGAAATGTTTTCAAATATTTTTTCTTCATCACATTCTTTAGACTGGAGACAGTTAAACAAAATGTCATTATGGATAAGGTACAGTCATGTGACTGTTTCATTCAAACAGGTAATGAACAGAAAGACAGGTTCACATTCAGTGATTAACAAGTCATTGGGTTACGTAACTATTTAAAGTTATGTAATCATGAATTATTTTGAAAAGCTTTCTGAATTTCTAAATTACCTAATTAAGAAAATTGAAATAAAGAACTTTGACTAGAGTATAAACGTCTGAGTTCATAAAAATATGTATTCTTTGGAGATTCTGAGAAGCCATCTGTGGAAACGAGAGACTGTTAAAGAACTCAAGTCAAACAGTGCATTATAGATATATAACAAATATAACAAACTTAATATCTGTATACATTTTACATCTTTTTTTTCTTATGCCTAATCACTGAGTTGGTACCTTTCAATTTCATTGTACCTTGCAGAAGTCACAATGACAATAAAGATTTACCTTATCTCATAAGTAAACTTGTAGGCGGTCAAGGACGTTTTGAAGGGATTACAATGAAACCAGTTTTTGTTGGTGAAAGGTCAAGGGCTGATGAAGATACAGAAGGGCACAAAAAGCTTAAAAAAAAGTCAAAAGTTTATTTCAGCTCTACTTTATTTGAAAACAAATATATCTTTTGTTTTTTTTGTTAAATGCTACTGATACCTACCCATCAGAATGACAATGCATCAATTATACCTGCGTATTAATCTACATTTGAGGAATATGCCGTTGTTTTCAATAAATAAGCATATGCTTTCCATTGAGGCAGATTTAACCTACCTTTTTGAAAACAGCCACCTTTAATCAGGTATTAAACATACTTTACGTTAAGCACAAATTTCTGTATTTAAAATTATTTTTTTGTGTGAAGTAATATTCAAATCTTAAAGGAACAATAAGCAATTTTTCACAACTAGGTGGAGCTTTTTTTTGGGAGATTTTTCACGGCTCTAGTGGCTCGCTTTTTAACACAGTAGGCTGACAGGAATGGGGGTGGAAGAGGGGGAGAGACATGTGGCAAAGAACTGCGTGTCGGAGTCGAATCCAGGTCAACCGCTTCGAGGACTAAGGCCTCCGTACATGGGTCACGCTACCCGCTGCCTCACCAGCACACCTAGGTGGAGTTTGAGCACTGTCTGTAGACCAAAACAAGATGTGTATCAAGCCATGCCTGTCTTTACCTCGCTCAAGCATTCAGCACCCATTTCCCCTTCTCCGCCACTGGCTCATATGCACATATTTTGTAAAGGACAAAAACACAGCAAAACAGCATCACCTTTTGGAGGAACATATCTAGTGAAGACATAAGTAACTCATAACTTTATAAAGATGTTAGCAAGAGAACAGTTTGATCCGATGAGTGTGCTCTCCACCATTTTGTGCCTGGCAATCGTATTTTATGGGCAGGGAGTGGGTAAGCCCTGAGTGGCAGCTGTGCCCGCACGTACGTACACGAATGGGAATGCTCGGCCAGCCCAGCTATGTAAATAAAAGACTGGAAAATAACACAGAGATGGTGTGTGATGTTTAACTATAGTCCATCTAAAAAGATACCTTTAGTTCTGCGCAAAACAATTTTTTGGTTTTATCTAAAATAATGAAATTTTGCTTATTGCTCCTTTAAATATTGTGTTTTCATCAACTGCAAGTGGAAAAACAGAATTAACAGAAATCAAAAGCTTCAAAGCTGCAGTATGGAGCTCTGAGAAAACCGTGGACTTGAAAATTAGGACAAGCACACCTTACAGGTCCCTCCCCCTTGCTCTCTTCGCTGCAGCCCTCAATCCACAGTTCCTCCCCCACAGTGGAACTTGCTGTGAATGCGCAGGCTAGTAAGCAAGGCGGCCGAGGAATAAACAGCCATCATCAGCAAAACTGCAACTGTTGCCATCTTAGTTCTATAGTTATTAAAATAAAACAAATCAAAACAGATACAAACTAACTGTTCATTGGTTTTCAATCCTTTCAGGATATATAGCTCCTACCTCTGAAATGCAGCTCCGATGTTTACCCTGATTTTATTTTGGGCTCAGTCTAATTCTATCTTTCTAGCTTGCTTTTGGTCATCTGTCTTCGTCTGTTTACCTTTCTTTGTTTCCTGAGCAGGTGCCCCTCAAGAAATTTGCAGTTTTCCTGCAACGTTGTTTCTTCACACAGCACAGCTGTAGTACATAGGAAAGCTTGATAGATGGTATGCGCTGTGTGGAGGAGGGTTGTGAGCAGTGTCAATCACCCTGCCAAGACACTTCGCCTGGCTCTGATTGGTTGTTTCTGACTGGGAACAGTGCATTTCTGCAAATAGCAATAGGACAGCTGGGAGGAGTCAGAGGAGATTGATTTTTTTCATGGATTATCTGTTTCATACTCTACTGTTAGGACATAGTGATAGTTTTAATAAATTTGTTAAAAATAAATTTTTACAAAACTGCAGCTTTAAAACATCGTGAATCTATTTAATCTATATAATGCATTGCACCTGGTGAATTAAGTTACTGAAACAAATTATGTTCAATAATATTATAATTTAGTGAAACTGTATATGCACAGAGTATTCTTAATGCAAAACATTGAAGTAACTTTTACAGTATAATCCCTGCTTTTGTATGTTGCAATACGCTAACAAGTATGCAAGAGGCAATTAAAAAGAATAACTAAAAAGAAAATTCTCACTACATGCTTAATTTCATGTGAAAAGGCATGGTTTAAAAAGAAAATTCTCACCTCATCTTGAAAGGTATGTTGATTGGAACTTGATGCTATGTCATTTCATTGTTTGTTCTATTGCCTTTGTAGATTATTCATTTTTCTTTTTCTTGCTTTCCTTTCTCTGGCACTCAGCTGTTGCCTTCCAACTTTAAATGTTATTCATGTGGAAGGCCCAGGAAATGTGAAAGATTATGAAGGTCCTGATGCTTTCATAGTGAAATTAGTATGTGCTTTCTCAAAGAAACACACACACACACACACACTTGTTTAAAGTACATAGTGATGACCATGCCTTGTCTTCCTTAGACTTCCATTCATCTTTGAGCCTTTGTATCAGTAGCGGTTTTTGGCAAGGGCAAACCGGGCAATCGCCCGGGGCGGCAACTTTTTTCAATGACACATATGGGGCGGCATGAAAAGTAAAAAAAAAAAAATAATAATTTTTTAAATACTCTGTGCCCCAAAGGCGGTCTTCCATTATCTGTCATATCACTGTGTGAATAATTGGCTTCCCTTCCAGTTGTAGGTGCCCTGGTTGCTGTGAGAAGATGCTGCAGCCCTGCACCGCACAGAGACTGACAGGCTGGAGGCTAAATGAGACGAGGAAAGGCCATGAGGAGGAGCAGTTCACCTCTGGGTCTCTGAAATGAATCGCCAGCAACAGGACTGCAGGGTATCCAGTCTACACTGGAATTGTCTAACAGAATTAATGTTGCTTTTCCAGTAGTACCAACTTTGCCTAAAGTCAGTCACACCAAGGCCCAGGGTGGCCAGGGAGGTTCAGGAGGATTCCCAACCAGCCTGTCTGTTTCAGGCAAACTGGTCGTTGGTCGAACTGTTTTTTTCTTCTTTCTACCCAATAATAAAACCCAGCTGCGGTGTTGCATGGGCGTGAAGCTGCCCTCGCGGCCGCAAGGTGACACAACATCAGGCTGAGTCTATCTGATATTATGCGAGATACAACCGGCCCCTCATTATTAAAAAAAGCATGAAAGAAACTGGAGTGACTTAAAGTAGAAAAGATGCTGGAAAGAAAGGAGAAATAAATTAGTGGAGTAGAGAAAATGTCCACAGGATCAGCCTGCACACAAAATAAACAAGTTACGTTTTTACCGCTGTTTTTTTTTACCATGAGACCACATTGTCAAGTGCTTTTGCCAATGCACCCCACACTTGAAGGGGTGGACCCACGACAACAAGAGTATAGCTGGAATTACTCAGACTGAACAGCTGAATCTTTTTCCCATTCTTTATTTTGTTTGATTCTTTTCTTCTCAGTGCTTGAACACCAGTCAGGTAAAAACCTTTGAAAACGAATATTGCAATTAATACACACCCAATATTTACAACACACAAATTCATAAATACCATAAACAACAATTATACCAATCTAATTCCCATTTCAATTAGCAGAGCTTTATAAAAGTTGCTTGTATTTTTCTATGCACCAACTAACCTAAAATCCCACTGGCTCATTCACCATCATATTGCACTATGCCCAAACATATACCCACATCACACATATCCCCAAGCTTATTATTTACAGTGTGAAATGCATGTTTGTTTTAACTCACTGCAGCCACCTTCACAGGTGCACAAACCATGTAAGCAGGACTCCTACACAGCAACCATCACACATCAAGCTCTGGAACAGCAGCAGGAATCTTAAATAAAACTTCTTTTCTTACCGGCAGCCCCTTCAATGTTTGTCAGTGGGTCCTTGCTTCTCTCCAGTCAGTTTGCAGTGTGTCTCTGATATATACCTGCTGATGAGCACAGCTGCTCTCCCAGGTGTCATTTACCCCTAATCAATGTCTTTCAGGCAAAGTGCTGGCAGGTCAGCACTGGAGGGGCCGAGGTCAGCGTGATTCCAGTCAGTCAGGTCAGTAATGCACCGAGCAGCATGACTACAGGTTAGCAAATACTCCCTATATGGTACCATCTCATCCCAGACTTGGCATATATTATGTTTGTGTCTTGGATGTGTTCAGAGGACACAGAACATTAAAGGTTAACCTATATGTGTATAAATAATTACTCTGCTTAATCAATTAAAATGAGAGTGTGTTTAAAGGATAATATTTTAATAACTATAGGCTACATCCTGTTTTCCTGTTGTGTTTCTACATTAACAATTTTTTACAAGCCCAAGAAATATATAAATAAGTTTAGTAATTCCTTACTGTGTTTATGTGTTTACCACTAACACTGTACATTCTATAATATTTATTATAGTTGCTGTTATTAGCTGTAGCTGAGGAGGCCAGTTTCAGTTGTGGAACTCATGCAGAGGGACCCTTAGTAGGGTCTTTGCTAATAAAACAAATGGGAGTTTAGGTTGGGAAAAGTTGCTAATTGTTTGTGTTGGTGGTATTGTTATGATAGACGGATTTTGTCTGCAAAAAAATAAAAAATGATAGTAATAGAAGAATTGCAAGTAGGAATACGGTAGCAAATTAAAGTGCCTAATAAAATATACATACCTCAACAAAATATGTTCATTTTGATGACAGCCAGGGGTGCAAAATGTGATCACTAATTGCAATGCTGTATTCATGCATGTGTACCGTGGGTTGACGTTTCTTTGACACATGCTGATCTAGCATAGCAATCATGCCTGATTCATTGAATAGGGCATAAAACATAATCCCTTGCATAAAACAATATTCTGGGGATCAGAGTTATGAAGGACAATTTTTTTTGTTCTCCAGAAGCAAGGAGAACAATTTATTTATTTATTTTTCTTTCTAAAACAAACTTTTTATTCAATCCTAGCAAACATGTAATTAAATATGAGATCACTCTTGTTCCAAAAACCCTGTGGGTTGTTTGCTCATCCAGGAACTTGACCTTTAATTACAGTGCCTTGTAAAGATATACAGACCCCATGGCATTTTTCACATTTTGTCGAATGACAACTACACTTCATTGTACTTTATTCCGATTCTTTTATATACCAGCACAAAGCAGTGCATAACTGTGAAGTGGAAGGAAAAAAGATAAATACTTTTTAAAATTGTTTTTAAACACAATTCTTAAGAATTGCATCAGGCTCAGTGGCCTTTTAGCACTCAAGCAGTTAAGCACTACAAACAAAGCAAAATACGATGAAATAAACAATATTTAAATTGTTGTATCCAACATTAATTTTCTCTGCTCTGAAGCAATCTCTTACTCTCAACTGTTCTGATGAACAGCACAGAACGTTCAGCTCAGCAGGTCCAATATTGAAGGAAGACGTGGTTGGCGCTCTATCTAGCTGCTGGGGCAAGGGTCTGTGTGGACTGGTGCATGCATCTGGTGTGCAGGCTCAAATTCTTTCTGCAGAACCTCATATGGCCAGTTTAGCGCTGATCGTCATAATTTCAGTCAGGGTACAGTTACCAGATATGGGTTGAAAGTGTGCATTGTGAATTCTGAGCTTTTTATGTAGTCAATGTTCACTTTCAAAGAACTAAAACCTCTAGGTGCATTCACACCGAATGCAATCCAGGCGAATTTTTCCATTTGAATCACCCGGCGTTTGACGGTTGACACTTTGCGTCTCCCTCGCAAACAATTCATGCTGACAACGCAGCCATCCCCCCACTGCATCATCGAAAAAGAGGAGCGTCTATCCACTTGCCAGCCCCTCCTGTCTGTTCAACTCACGGAGCTGGGGTTATGGAGTTTACCGAGTCTGTTCAACTCACGGAGCGGCAGAAATTGATTTTACGGAGCCATTAGGTAATGTGGCTCAGCACGAGGAGCTGCTGCCCCACATCTGGTGACACATCTCTCAGATCTCCCTCCAGGACACCAACTACAGACATCTTCGGTGAGTAAATCCATCATTGCTAAATAGAAATATAGCCTAATTGTACTGTCTAAATACTTAACACATTACAAAAAAATGTTGCGCTTACACAAACGGAGGAGCACCCTCGACGCAACGCAAATTGACTGAAAAGCTCGGATTTTTGAACTTGTGGGAAATTTCACTTAACTCTATTTGCAGCTTTTCTTTGCTCTATTTTTTCATCTACCGTACCATTCAGTTTTGCTTTTCTCTGTTCGCCCATTTCGTGCTGTTCGCATCACTCGAAATGCCTCGTTCACATCACGGACCGTTACTTCACTCCTGAAAGCGCCTTTACGTAGGGATAACATGTAAATCAATTGCTCCAAATGTGTCATTTGCATTTGGTGTACACGCACCTAAATGGAAGCTGTTGTACAGATGCAGAGATGTAATCTCTCAATGAACCAGCCTTTGGGACTAGGGCTGCAATGTTCTGGGCAGGCCTGGCATTAGGGGAACATACAGGAGGGGACATGTCATGCACAGTTCTAAAAAAAGAAAACGTCACATTGATTAGAATTTATTTTGCAGAAACAATACTAAATGTCAAAGACATCATTACACACTATTGCAGGCATATTCTGAGCTTGCGTTTACATTACGCGTAATCTTAAAACATTAAATGCTTGTTTGCATTGAACTATTTGCAACAACTAATGACCAAAATAAACAACTTCAGTTCAAATAACAAAGTGATAACTCTTAACGTCGACAGACCGGGTTCGTGTCCGCGCATCACCATGGCTGTATTTTATTATTGAGTAGAAAGGGGAAAAAGAAAAGAAAAAACAGTTCGACCACCGACCGGTTCAGCCTAATACGACCGGCCGGTCGGGAATCCTCCTGAACTTCCCTGGACATCCCGCCCCTTGGTGTGACTGACTATAGCCACTAATTCCATTAGACAATTGCACTATAGAGTGGATCCCCCGCAGCCCCGTTGCCCGGTCCATTTGAAAGACCCAGATGTGAACTGCTCCTTCTCATGGCCATTCCTCGTCTCATTTAGCCTCCAGCCTGTCAGCCTCTGTGCAGTGTGCATGGCTGCAGCGTCTGCAGGGCACCTGCAGCTACAATTCCTCACACAGTATTATGCGGCGCAGATGATTTTTCTTTTTTTTTTTTTTTTTTTTTTTTACTGATTATGCTGCCCCCTATGTGTCATATAAAAATATGCCACCCCAGTCTGGGGTGGAACATGTCATTTGAGGTGGCGATACCCCAGTGAGCCCTCTACAACTAGATGAAATCAAATTACACTAATCTGGATTACATATGACAAAAGCTCAAATAATTATTTCTATAAAACGTTGTGATAGCTCCTAATTTTAAAAATGTTAAAAAGAAAAGGCTGCTTTTAGAGAAAACAGGTCCTCTGCAGTTCATACAAATCAATCTCAAAGTCAGTGTCATTAATAGTGAGTATATAATTAGTTAAAAGTTCTTAAGAACTCTGAAACTCAATTAAAAATTACTTCAGTTTTGCCTAAATTCAAGCTTCAAAAATGACCTGTCTTTAAGTTTTTTATATTTTCAAGACAGCTTCAATAACTAGTTAGCTTTTTGTGATGACATTTTTATAAAAGAGCTGGCTGCCATTATAACAGCAGAGATGAATAAAATAGATCCTAGATAAAGGATATATGAGAGAAAGTAAAATCTTGGTGCATAAAACTGCCTATTTTGCATGTAGTTAGCATGTTTTCATAGTCAACCATCTTTCTGAGAACAAATGAGCCAACATGCAAGCAAACTTATGAACTGCTTTATAGTTTATAGTTTGCAGTGCTTCACCCATTGCAAACTATAAATATACATTTATTTTTAAATAATAGTCGTAGACACATCCTAATGACAAACTTCTAAATTTATCAAATCAGATGCTTTTATTTTAATGACCAATGTCTTTATAATGAGGCAAGTTTCATCTGTTAATTCCTGTGTTGATATTTTTAACTCCTTCAATAATGGCATGTGGCACCTGATAGTTTGGAGGCTTTTCCTCTGTGGCAGAGGATTTACAGGATGATTGCAAAACCATGAATCAAGTTTCTATTTTAGACTTGAAGTTTAAAGTTTAAAGGTGTCATAACCTAATATTTTACATAAACTATCCTTCTGAAAAATGTCTTTTGATTCATGTTTAGTAATTTTTAGGAAAAAAATGAGCTCATTCTGACCCCTTTTCATTTCTGGTGAGGGTACGCACGAGAATTTGTCTCAAGTCATAACAGTTTTTTGTACTTCTACTGAAGTGGTACATTCCTTTATAATATACTGTAATCCATATACAAATTCTTTACTGAATTCTACAAAAAAAGTGACTGAAGCAACATCTTCAGTTAAAGTGTAATCAAA
The DNA here is from genome assembly GCA_037039145.1 of Fundulus diaphanus. Lineage (NCBI taxonomy): Eukaryota > Metazoa > Chordata > Actinopteri > Cyprinodontiformes > Fundulidae > Fundulus > Fundulus diaphanus. The sequence goes on from CM073124.1 coordinate 34,235,663, forward strand.
AATGTTTGGATAAAAATTTTCTCTCTCTCCCACTCTCTCTCTCACAGGGTAATTGAGCTGTGTGTCTGTCTCTTGGTTCCCACATGCAAAGCCTGACATTAGTTGCAGTTTCTTTGTTACTGGGCCTCCGCATTTATGTGTTGGTAATGAAACAATTTGGCACATTTATTATTGTAAAGAAGCTATGCCTAAACACAATGCTTTAACTTATTTTACTTCACACAGATTTAAATTACTGTCAGTTAGATAAAGGATGCTGCGGCAAGACTACAGTGTATTGATATACCATTTCTGCTAGTCATTTTGAACATCAGCTGTACGTTTATTGCACCTCTAAGATTGCAAATCTTCTGATCCAAATTTAATGTCAACAAGTGCCCTCATTAGAAATAAGTTGGCCTTTTGCAACTGTCTCTTCTCTTACTCTTTTCTCAGGGTTTGACACATGCTGCGTGCAGGATAATTGCTCATTTCTAAATGTGCCAGATTAGCTGACCCCATAAAACAATAGTGACACAGAGTGCCTGGAAAAGAATTGCAATCTCTAAATGAGTTTTTATTTTTGGGTGATATCCATTTATAATACAGTCAGTTAGCAAATGCGCCTGGGCAATGTCATAAGCTCATGTTGAGGTCAGGCCTTATGAGATGGTAAAAGGGCAAAGAAAGGACAAGATATGGGTTGGAGGACATGGTGAGTTCAATTATCAGTCGGAGGTTAAATGAGTCACACTGTATCCACTGCCTTAACGGAGCATAGTCACTTCAAAGAGCCTTTCATGTTATTTGAAGTGAGAATGCACAACACTGACATGGGAAGAATGCAAAATTTTCATAGAATTATTCAACACACCGAAGAGACTGGTATAAACTTTTGTTCATAAAACACCACACACATGATTTACTTTGTAAATGTTCTAAAGTTACAAATGCAATACTAAATACATTTCTTCATATGTTTTCCTTGCGTTTGATCTGTTGTGCAAGGGGAGATCACAGCCTATCCTGCCTTTCTACTAATACATCCTACCTTTCTACTAATACTGCTTTCTTTACGTTCATTTTGAAGAACTCTACCTTTCAACCAACGTTTAAGCTGTTCTACGCTGTGTTTCTCAATTAAAGCATGTTGAAATGAAGCTCTCGGAACATTGTCATGTTCCAAAATAATTGGTATTGCAGTTGTTGGCATTTGAGTTTGTACTCTGCTTGTCCGAACATCCGTGAAACTCGAGCTGCAGGAAAATGTCACGTCATTTGACAAAAGCCCCACTCATCATTTCTTCTGATTAACTCTTCTTTTTTGCTCTTCACTGGATCCTCCATCAACTTCATGCCTCTCTGTTTCTATGTGTTTCCCCTGCTCTCTGTCCGAGTTCCTTGTACAAGATAATTTTTTGCAGGTTCCCTTTACCCCCAAAAGACTCAACCTGATTTCTGTCCTGTTCTGCATGCAAGTTCTGAAACTTCCGTTGATCACTGTCCACACAAAAGTTGGGATCTTTGAAAGTCTTTGAAAACTGGATATTTAGAAACGGCCTCCCTCTCTGTACCCAAGCTGGTGGACGTCAGCTAGAATATGTCCCTTGGGAATTGGAACTGCTGAAGAACCTGATCAGGACCATGTGTTCTACCTAGAGCTGTGCACCTCACCCAAGACATAATAGAAATATCCTTTAGTGTCCCACACAGGGGAAATTCAGGTTTAACAGCAGCAAAAGGAAAAGCAAATAGAGGAATCCAGATTCTCAAACAGTAAAAAATAAAAAAAGAATAAAGACACCATAACAGTAAATTTACAAAATTAGCATATCCAAATTTAAAGAGATGTGCAAGTATGCAGGGTGATTTAAAACATGTGCAGAACATGCTTGTGTATGTGCACAAAAAAAAAAAGACCATTTACAACAAATGAACAAAACTATGCAAAAAACAGATGTTAACACTTATTCAGTTTGCTGGAAGCCATGAAAGTCTATCTGCTTCGAGGAAGAATCTGTGATTGCAGTTCCAATTTATGTAGACCACAAATGAATGATTTCAGTGTTAATAGGAATAACTCCGCCTCTTGCCCATTGACAGCTGGAGATAGGCCCCAGCACCCCTCGTGACCCCAATAGGGATAAGCGTGATAGAAAATGGATGGATGGATGGATAGGAATAACTGAAAAACATTATATGTCCCCTTTAAGATATCAATGGTACTCAGTAGGATTGTGACAGTGACGCACGAGCTAAGTAGTTAATCCTGTAATGGGTGGGTTGCCTGTTCCAATGTCCGCTCCAACTCTCTCAGTTGTATTGTTGGGCAAGACACTTCATCCGCTTAACATGGTGGCGATGGTCAGAAGGCCCAGTGGTGCCAACTGTGAGGCAGCCTTAATGCTTAATATGTGAGTGAATGGGTGAATGTAGTTTAAAGCGCTTTGGAGTTCTTAGAACTTCATAAAGTGCAATACAAGTGCAGGTTATCCCTTAATGTTAAATATATGTGTGAACAAACAAGAATTTATGGTTTGTGCATTTAAATCTCTCTCTCTCTCTCACACTCTCACACACACACACACACACACACACTTGTAAAATACATCCTCTGTACATCAACTTGCTCTGCGCTTGCTGACCTCAACCTTTACTCTCCACTATTTCCATCTTTTCAGCTGTGATGTAAAAGTCTCTTTGTATTCTCACAAAGAGAGATGCCTACATTTTCTTCTTGTTTTTTTAATGTTTTTGTTCACAGTTTTTGAATTAAGATTCTGAATCTGTCTGTCAATATTATGCAATCTTGCAGACTGTAATTTTTATAAGGGGATTTAAAACTTTTACTGGTATCATATTATAGGGGAACCTGTTTTAACCATGAATGTTTGGTTTTTGTTAACCAAGATTTTAAATCACTGCTGATTTTTTTGTTCTTCTATATCTTTCAACAAAGGAAGAGTCGATGAAGAGTAGATGTTACACCAGCTTCAGTTGCAGCTCAGATTACAACATTGATATCACTGTCAAGTTTAGGTTCAAAGCAAGATTTTAATTTTACCAACATGTGTCTCCTAATTGAAAATAAAATACAAAAAGAGCATCCCACCCAAAGACCTAACTTGAATGAGAGAGAATATTTGGATAGATCTAATGATGGAGTTGATGTCAAGTAGACATACATAGCTCTAGGATGTGTGCTAGTTTTTGACAATTTATCATTTGTAAAGGAAAAAAAAAACATGAATCATTACAATTTTTTGTTAAATGAAGCCTAGACAGAAGTTCAATTGAAGAAACTGAATTACTTAACCTCATCCAATCAGAGGCTCATCCGCCTCCGACGCAAGCCAATCAGCTTTGAACTGCTCCTCCACGAAGCCCAATCAGCATCCAGGGTTCATCTTAAAAGGTCTTCAAACCCACGACTCAGCCTGCTACCCAGCCAAAGCGCAAGCAGTGGTTGCGCTTTGGCTGATTTTGACTCAAATGACCCCGATTCAACCCACCTCCATCCCCTTCTCCACCATCATAGCTAAGCTCCATCTGGCTTTTTCATGGTGCTTCTTCAACCTCGTCCATATCAGAGTGTAATTCCTCCCGGACTCTTACTGCATTCCCTGTCACATCTCAATCGGCAGAAGACCGCCATGTTGAGCCTGGTTCTGCCAGAGGTTTCTTCCCAAAGGGGAGTTTTTCTTCTCCACTGTTGCTTCATGCTTGCTCATCATGGAAAGGAAAGCTGGACATCTATCTTTCCGGGTCCCTGAGTGAAGCACTAGTATCAGCTCACGCAGTCTACTGGATCTCACCATTACAGCTCAAGCAGATTGTCTCGCCAACCAGCAGTCTATGGACTGAACCAACTTTGTCTATCTCCACTCCACCACCAGTTTTAGGCCTGGGGGAAACATCCCTGTTCTCATACACCTGCTTATGCATATTAAAGTAAAATTCAGCACTAATATTTCCTGCCGAGGTCTGAGCACCAAAGTCTTAAAATAAATGTATCAATAAAATTCTTCTAATTGTCTTTTTCTTTCCGTGTGAGTTTTTCAGATTGAAATATAAAATAGATGGGAATAGATGGAAAACTGGAATTATGAGAGAAAATTAGTTTTGAAATTGAGAATGTCTGCTTCTTCACTCATCTGTGTAAATCGCTAAAAAATGACAGTAAAATCATAAAATATTTATGCTGGATATTATTTAGGTATATCTTTAGAAGAAACTCTTGTGTTACCTCTCAGAAATCATCAGAAATAAAAACCTGAAAATGAGACAAAAGCATTGTTCACCCCTCACTCAAATGTAGAAATATTTACCTAAAATGCATAACGTAAGTAAGCATTTTGTATACTTGACTAAATATTCCTAGGCTAAAAATTGAAAATTTATTTTATTATGTTATATGCATGTTTTGATTTATTGGTTGTAATTGGTTGTTTTCATCCATCCAAATGCAGTGTTTGCAAAGATTAGAAGGAAAAATGCCTTTGATTTGCTGGTGGTGTAGTTCTCACACACACGGAGCCAAGCATGAGCATGAAGGTATTTCTGGTGCAAACGTATTTGTGCATCGTAACTGTGAACTTGAAGTGAAAAGCCCTAATTGCATTTGTTCCAATTGTAAAACAACCACTCAAAGAAATTAAAATAAAATCCTAGCTAGCCAAACTCAAATATAGGTTCACATAGTAGCAGAATTATGACATGTCTGCCTATTGATAGTATTCAAATAGTTAATCAACATCAACGGAAATGTCAAATGTTTTCTCAATAAACAGGCTAACCATTACTATTGTACTTGTTTGGAGTTTTACATGAGATTTCTTAAATCTGAATCCAAAAACATGGACATTTTGAGCTGAGAGGCATAAAAAAAAGTTGAGTTGTGTGCATCTTTTTCACATTGATCTAATGAGTTTAGCTTCTGAAGTTTGCTGGAATAAACAACTTAGTGCTGCATTTAAGTTGCAAGAGTAATGTAGGTATGTAGTCTGGAGCATAACTAGAGATTTAACCTAAATAAAAGGTTATTTTGTATTTTTAATTATTTTCTTTTTTTATGTTTAATGATGGAGATAATGAAGCTCAGACTTTTCTCTCAAATATGACTAAACTTACTTTTGATACAGGCATAAAACATGCCTTGGTCAAGTATTTTATTTCTTAAACTGTGAACAATTAAGAACAGTAAATTAGTTATGTACTGAGTTACTGTGCTTAACTTTGAATTTGTCACAGTGTAAACAGTTTCCATTCATGAAAAGAACCAGGGCTGCAAGACATTCAACATTTCTTAAAGTAACCCTTGTTATGGATGAGTTATCCTATTTGTTACACAGTGGGTCAGAAACAGTTTTGCATAACTTTATTTTGGTTAGTGCAAAGAGATTGTACAACTTACATGTTTTTTCCTGGTAGTCAAATCTGAAGAGGAAGCCGTGCCTTTGTTCTGAGAAAAAGAGGGTCTTTTGACCTCGGGGGCTATCCGCTGCAAGATGTCATTACCACGCCCTTGTTCTACTGTAATCAACTTGTGTCTTAATCGAAGAGCTACTGACTCTGAAATGGGCAACCAATACAGAGGCAGATAAACTTTAAATGATTGAAAAAGTAGTGTGTGAATCTGGATGAATGTCTGGACAACCTGGAGGATTCTGGTACAGCACTGAGGAAGAATGGTTAGTGATATTGAAGGTAACAGGTTCGGCTGAGAATGTGAACAGCAATGGAGGAGCATACTGTATGCGGTGGAGAATGTGTCCAGGGGAGGTGAGCCTACTCACAGACAGCTGAGGTTGACAGATGATGAGACTGGTTGTGCTGAATGTTGAGCAGCGTAAAAGAAATGATGACCGATGGAGGGCGGACAGGCATGTAGGTTGGAAGTAGCGATGGAGGTGAGATGCTAACAGCAAACCAGGATGAAGGCACCAGTAACAGAGAAAAACCCCACAGGAGAAGAGCTTGGGGAGGCTTCTTAATTATCCAGGGAACTTATCACGGTGGACTGAAGCTGGATGAAGAGCAGCATGAATGTCCTAATGATCCTAGAAGAGGGAAGCAAGGTAAGGACTAGGGAGAACTAGACTATATGTTCTTAGGTCAGGTTACCATGCAAGGTGAGGTATCACTGTGACATACTCCCTCTGACTCCTGCTCCTATTTGAACTCTCCTGATTAGTGTATATGAGCACCTGTTGAGCTGCAATCTGCCAGTCGCACACTTCAGCAGATTGAATGTTTTCACAGTTAGTTATTAAAGTGGTTTTTTCATGACATTCTGTATTTGGGTCAAGTTAAATTCTCCAAACATCAGAAATATTTTGACTGCTACTATTAACAGACAAAATTTCTCATATAGTAAATGTTATTTTTTGTAAAGTGCTGTAGCTAAGTCTTTTCTAATCATGAATATTATTCACAAAAAGGAAAAACTGTTTCTTTTCTATTCAACTCAGTATAAACAGTGCTTACACAAACTCACTGGGATGTCTGCAAAAGCGAAGAAGAAGAAAAGTCAAGACATTTAAAATAAAGACTAATGGAGATTATGAATTGGCAGAGACCTAGTTATTTGGAGGCATTTTGTAAAACAAACTAATAAAAAGAAACCACAAACCTGAATGGTTGTACTAACCATCCCCTGTGCTAAATGTGTGTGAGGTGGGGAGAAATGGTACTCATAGGTTATGAGAAAATCCTCTCTGGCTCAATTACACAGTATTGTATGACCTGAGGGAACTGTTTGATAGGTCTATTAGCTCTTAGTCAGAATAGCGATGCTACCTTTGGGACCTTTTGTTTAACACACACCCAAAGTATTTGAAGTTACCTACACACAAAATGCACAACACCCACCCACCCACACACACATATTGCTAAATTATTGAAATGAGTCTACCAAGTTCATTGTGTATTTTTTAACGTTGCTTAGCTGCAGAGTATCTCTGATGAACTGACCCAGTACACTAAATGTGAAGAAAGCATTGATCTTGAATGCTGTTTGACATGTGACTAAGTGCACTATCACATCATTTATCAGTTTGGAGAGGACATACACTTATATCACAGTGTAATAACGTGGATAAGCAGTTGATTTGGCAAAGTAAAATGCAAAAATAATAAAACGGTATAGCGGAGTTCACGAACTCCAAAGTGTTTCACACTATAATCATTCACCCTTTCACACTGATGGTGATAAGCTACATTGTAACCACAGGTGCTTAGAGCAGACTTACAGAAGCAGAGCTGCCATACAATTGCCCTCTGACCACCGGCAGCACGGAAAATGGGTGAAGTGTCTTGCCCAAGGACGCAACGACTGAGACAGTTGGAGCAGGGATTTGACCCGGCAACTCCCTATGTGGGAATCACCTCTGCTAGGACTACACCCTATACACAAATTATGACTACATACAGTCATAACAGTTTCCAATTGCACATGTTCATGAAACCTGTGTTTTTTTTTGTTTCTTTTCACAGTGTGTGCTTCAATATCTGACTTTTAAAGTAGTTGTGTCACTTTTTGCAGACACCTTTTAAATTTTCCTATTTGTTGCGTTTTTAATGGGACTAGTTGCTGTGACACTTGTAATTTCCTTTCTGGGATTAATAAAGTATAACCTGTCAATCTACTGTGAAAGTAACAGCAAAAGCTTTTCATTTGGCAAAAAAATGTGTTTAAAGAAGGAAGGTAAGCAAAATACATTTAATTAAATTCAAGTTTTTTATGAAGCAATCCTCTCAAAATAATATGAACCATATTTTCATCAGGCAGTCGTTATATATTATCTTTATTCGGATGCATTTCTCCACATTTTGAAATGAAGATGCATTATGCAGCGATAACCATGCACTTTGGAACCTTGCGTGGAGCATTTCACTTGTTGAAAGTGCTGTCGCTGCAAACCAGGCTTTTTCTATGATTTTCTCTATATTTATCCTCAAGAACACCGGGAGAGTAAATAGCCTTACAAAAATGAACTTTTGAAAAGATTTAGAAAATTAGGCACTTATATTGCATATTTAAAAGTGTACTAATAATATTTTGTATTCTGTTTGGGGGCAAATAGATATTACAATTATTTCTTAGAATATACCATATTAAACAACCAGAAGTCTCAAAGTGCTTGCTTTTGTATCTAACTTTAAATGGTAATTGATGCAGAGCTTTTTACACTTGATTTCGACTCCACAATATAGATGAACCTACCAAGAGACCCATTATCACTTCTCAGATGTACATTTTCATAACTAATAGGCTATCACAATACCACAAACAGCTATCTATCCATTGTCTGCACCTGCCTCTTCCTGTGTTACTTTTGAGAGAGCCAAACTTTGAAGCCAGTGGTTTAGAGGCAGGGTACAATCCATACTACTCCATCATTGACACAAACTAACAGGTTTGTTCACCATCATTTCTACAGTTAAACCATTTGGAATGTTGAGGGAAAGCCAGAGCACCCAGAGAAAACTCACATGAATGTGAAAACTCTCCCAAAAATATTTTAGTAAATACTATTAAGGATATTTGAAGTAGTTATTCTTGTACAAGGGAAACAATAATATTAATAACACAGTTCTCCTCTCCTCTGCCATTTAAGAGTATTTAATTATTGGCAGATGTGGGTAGAGTAGCCAAAATTGTACCTAAGTAAAAGTAGCACTATTTGAACTTACTTTTACTCGAGTAAAAGTAAAAAGTAGTCAGTTAAGAAATTACTCAAGTACTGAGTAACTAATCATAACAGCTGATGATTTAATATTAAGTATGTCAGGGTTCTCTGTGTTGTCCTGCTCTAACTCTACTCCTCAGGTGTACCTAGTTGGCTGAGGGGGCGTGGCCCACACCTGCAGCTCGTTGCAGGCGGCTTCCTCTGGTACGACGTGGCCTCTGACCCAACTCCTGAAAACCTGCTTGTGAGTTTTTTCGTCTTTGAACTTTGACTAATTTTGGATCTCCCTGTTTTTGTCACAGTTTTGGTGCTTGGATGCACTCACCTGTCTTGACGTCTTGTCTGAAGAACCAGACCTACAGAACCCTCTTGCGCAGATTTTGCTCTGGCTCTCCCCTCATACTCCCTGGATGTTACCCAGCGGGGCCTGAGATTCCCCCTCCCGGATTCTGCTGGTTCTTCCCTCACTCTGGTCAATCCATCTGTCACCCACTTCCGAGGAGGCTCGCTCTGGATCCCTCACCAGTAACATCAGCCACCCTCAGCCACTAGCCACCGAACACCAACAGGGGTAGGATCACAGAGTTCCCTCGGCGCTACTTCTCCCCGGTTAGGTCCGCCCAGCTTTTTGGTAAGCAGCGCAGCTTCTAGTAGTTCTCCTGGTTCACCTTTCAGAGTCACTTACTCTTCTTCTCTTTGCAGTCTCTCCAGCTGTGACGTTCTGACCCTGCCGAGTTGTCCGTAGTCCCGTTCGTTTTATCTGCCTGTTTCCTAAATAAACATCTTAAAACTGTGCTTTGCTCCCCGATCGTATCTGCATGTGGGCTCGTCATCTGAAAACCATGACAAACTATGTTCTTTGTTCATGAAGTTACTCACAGTATGTAGAGTAGTGTAAAGTAAAAGTAGCGATACTTGAGTCATAATTTGACTCAAGTAAAAAGTAAAGTATAATAAAACTGCTCATATAAGTACATTTTCTTCAAAGGGTTACTCAAGTAATTGTAACTAAGCAAATGTAACCAGTCACTACCCACCTCTGATTACTGGGGATTTGAATGAGTTCAGATCTTTTGCTTATCTGATGCACATTACAAAGTACTGAGAACAAAGTAGGAGGACAAAGAGGAGTGAAAGTGTGGGAGGTGGGGGCACATATTTTCATTACTTGGAGGTTTACAATAAACACTATATAGACATATAGACTATATAGAATTTAGTCTCAGTTTTAACATTATTCATTTTGCAAAGTTTAATTTACTACAATCTTTAAGCATCAACTCTTAGTGTAAGAGGTTTTCTGACACAAGAAATACAAAAAGCTGAGTAAAATTATACATTCTTAGTTGATATGCAATATCTTAACTTTCAGAGTTAATTATAAATGGTGTTTATTCCTTTTCCACTGCTTTTGAATTTTTCCCCAATTAATTTGTGTACTCTGCATTAACTGCTCCTTCTCCACAAGACTATAATGTGCAAACAATCATTGATATCTATTCTTTTTCCATTCTGCACTGTTAATATTCTAAATTTCTGCAGTGTACACTTTTTTATTCTCAGCTGTTTTTCTTATACTTGCTGTTTTTGTTGTTGTTTTTACCCCTTTGTCATTCCCGGGCCTTCCTTTCATTTTTTCTCCTAACTTTTTTCCCTGTATTCTCAATGTTTTGAGACATCGACATAGCTGTGCCTTAACTAGTGAGCCATGGTCCTTCCCTGGTGTCTAATTAATACAGTCCTGCTGAGTGACCAGATTTAACAAGCTGCACTACTGTGCCAGCAGTTTTTCGTGTTTAAAAAAAAAAAAAAACGGTACACAAATTTTATGTCTTCAATGGATTCATGAATGTCCATATATATGAAAAAGAAAAACATACTTCTATGTTTCCCCCTTGTTTCAAATATCAACATACATATGACCATTAGACATTTGAATATAAAAAAATGGTGTGCCTGTGCTTAGGATTTTACAACCAGAATCAAGTCTTGGGAAATGCAATCCATAAATGAATAGAATAAAAAAGTAAGAGCTCACATGATGCTGTCCAGTCATCTGGTTTATTGTAAAATGTACATATGATTTATTGTTTGATTTGGTGAATGAGGGGATTGTTGTCATCTTTAGAACAGACACGAAAAGGTTCACTCCTTTATATGTTTGACAACATGTAAACCCAGAAAAATAATGAAAACCCATCTACTGAGTAGACAATTTTTGTTCTGATCAAGTCTTATGTTGGTGTATTTAGGTTTCCAAAGTTTTACCATACTTCAAGACATTATAAATCAGCAGGTTTTCTTATGTTTATTGGCACTTTGTATATCATATACTTTTTTTATTTCCCTATTCACTTTAATTTCTATCTGCCTGTATCGTTATTTGTAATTTGGCTGCTTACTGAATGCAAATTTCAGCAAACCAAACAGCTTTTTACAAATTGAAATTGGATCATGGTTTAGTTTTGTTCAATATTATTCCCAGATTTAATCCCAGGTTTTAAAGGCAAATGGCAAATGTCGGTTGCCAAAAAATGGTTTGTAGAAAACCCACTTTGGACAGAGGAGGAGGACTCAGGTTTGAACTTTCGAAAACTTACAACACCGCTATAGGTTTGATTCCTGCCAAGTTTCACCCAAATTCACATCTCCATGCATGTGACCACAACATTCCTCCTGGGAGCCAGACAAACAATGAGCCTAACGACTCTCCATTGTGAGGGGCGATCAGTTCCAGGTAAATTTACATGTGAGTCTAAGATCTAAAAAGGCCTGCCAGCAGGTCCATAAAGCCCCGCATACACTGTACGAGTTTTTCCCCTTTTCGGGCCGATTCTTCAGTCATGCGAGCATTTTTTGAATCGGGCCGAATTTCAGCTTGATCGTACAGGGGGGAAGGAGGGGCGACTGGCTTCTCATGACCACCTCCCGATCAGGAATCGGAAGGTCGGTTGAAATCAAACATGTTTGAAATTCAGTCGGCCGTCGTGAGGTTTTCGTGAGCGCATCCTGCTGTTCAAGCAGAGCTACGACAGTTTACGAGCCGTTTTTCCCCCAACCTTGCGCAGAGCGCACGCGCAAACAAGTAGATTCTTCTTCCGTCTTCCTCTCGGACAACACAGAACACAACACAGAACTATACTAACAAATATCCTGTTTTTCCGTTTATACAACAAGGTTAAATCTACATCAATTTCAGGTAACATAGATGGATGAAGTATTGATCTAATAACTGTTTTACTGCCATTTATTTGAGATGATTCAAGATCTGTTATATTAGAATCTGCTATCCACAGCCATCGACACTTCCGTCTTCTTCTTCTTCGTCGTCTTCTTCTTCTTTGTCTTCTTCTGTCTACGTTCGGACGTACAGTGTGAGCACTCCGGTCGCGTCCGAGCGTCGCGCCGTACACAGATCGTCAGCGGTGAACTTTTAAACCCCGCGGTTCCGTCACACAGTTTGAGATGTTTATAAGTACCACGACTGAAAAACTCATACAGTGTATGCCCAGCTTAAAGCTCGGAACTCCACGCTACTCCAGACATTTTTGAATTGAGAAAGCTTCCTGGATGGGAAGCGAAACGTCTTCCGCTTTAGAATAGAAATCCAGTTGTTTTATTTTTTAACCTTTTTTGGAAGGAGTTGTAAGGAGATGAGTTTACAAATCTATCGATTTCATACCCTTAATTTATCACAAATGGTAATTTTAAACTGTTTTAGGCGAGAAAGTACACCTCCAAACTTCATCTGTGCAGTCAGTTCATCAAGGTTATGAGCCAATTCTGAATCTGTTTCCAAACTTTTCCAAAACCCGCTCGCTGGGGAACTGCTGTGGGAAACCCCTGTTGCTGCAACATTTAGTCTAAGATTTCCCACAGACTGGCTCTGTTCGTTGCGGCTGAAAAGCAAATATAAAGTGTTTACTAAGTTTGTGGGGAAATCTGCAAGTACCAAATATCAAATGTAAAAATATTTGCTGAATGTTTTTTGCATTTTAAGTTAATTATACACTTTTTAGCCACAGTTCTGTAAGACTGATATTTTAGTACTAATGATCAAACAGAGCACTTTCAATGTCCACAGATTACACATTTCCCAAACACTGACTTTTCATGTAAACCTAAATTGGTGGACTTTGAACTCTTCTGCTATTTGGAAACCATGAACCACTTCTGAAGAAAAAAAAGAGGACACATCAGCTTTCTAGATGCATGTGCGCTGTATTTCATTCAGATCAACCAATTTAGCTAGGTTTTCTGATTTTACATGCACTGAAAGTTTTGTCTCGGAGTGCTCCGGCTTATCGAACTACTGTGTCTGTTTTGTGTGTCTGTGTGTTTGTGTGCGTGGAACAGGCTATGCTTTCCTCCTTCTGTGGCAGAGAAAGCGATGAGAGGATATACATTTCCATGTATATCCTATAACTTATAAAAATAATTTAGCTGTGATGAAAAGTCTGCGATACAGTACTTAAAAATCATCCTTGTTGTACTCACCACGGGTGAGGGAAAACTATAATCATAAAGCTCGAAATTTTTATCTTGATTCGACAGACTTTAGAGCATAGTGTTTAGATATAGGATGTATGAGTGGAACAGTCGGTTATCCCGGGAGCTGCATGCTCACTTTAGACAGTTTTGGACACAATGCTATGACATAATCTATCAGATAGCACCCTAGTGGTGACACATTATTCCACTGATATCAAGTGAGAAAGTGTACAGCCCCTTGCACGGAAGTGTACCTAGATTTCTATAATACGATGATAAAAGGATCATATGGGGATCCTTTTTCTTGCATTGTGATCAATGTAAGAGCCCAGTACTGAGCTGTACCATTTCTCTGACTTCTTTGGATTAAATGTGTTAAAGTATAGTTTCTTCTAGAGTCATTTCTTACTGAAGAAGTCATTAATAAAAGAAGGCCGCTTTTCCAGGGTAAAGGATTGGGAGGACCGCCGACAGGGGGCAGTAATCTTTAACAGCAGGCAGAAATAAGCTATGTTTTATTTTTATTTATTAACACCAACAGGAGTAGAATACAGTGAAGCCCAGATTCCACTGTATTCAACAGGTTTCTTTTACAAACACTGTTTTATTTTAACAAAAGGAAATTATCTTGAACACTCTTGTTCTTGCACACTCAAATCCCACAGGAAACTAACTATTCTTGGTATGTCAGTACTATGTGGCAATTTGAGGCTTCAGTGATTTCCATTAGGAGTTTGAAATTGATAGTAAATGAATACAGATTCATTATAATTTCACAACTAAATAACTGTACTTTGATTTGCATCCACATGCTGTGTAACCCACCTGATGTTGGAGTTCTAATGCGGGTCCTTTTTTTAAATTGGTTTCAGGATTGGAATGATTAGCATGGAAAGTCACACATCACAAACACATGCAGAAACAAACACACAGCAGACCTGAGGATCAACTATGTCGAAGGCAATAGGGATTTTAAAATGAATTCCTTACTGCCATAAATTGAATGTCGCCTAAAAAAATTTATTAAATTCATGAATATTTTTGCATGTGTGAGATGGAACGTGTTCTTATATGTGTGTGTTTTTAGCTGTATAAATGTTTGTGTTTTTTGTATGAACACATTTTTTATTCAGTATAATTAATACATTAGTCATTGTAACATCTTTACAGTAAATGTCATGTTCACATTTGGTTTCTGGTAGATTTCTAAACATCTGGACTTGGTAAGAATGCATTAAGAGTGGTGGCCTAGTGGTTAGAGCAGTGCGCTTGCGCTCTGAGAAGGTTGCAAGTACCCGGTTTGATCCCCACAGCTGGCTCTCTGGGTTCCTGAGCAAGACCCTTAACCCCAGATTGCTCCCCACACACTGGCAGCCCACTGCTCCCCAAGGCGATGGGTTAAAATGCAAAAGTGAATTTCTCCATTGTGAGATCAATGATGTTCAGTTATTATTAGTCACAAACATTTCGAGATGGGTGATGCAACAGCAAAAAAGCACTTTCATAATTTAACCTTTTTTTCATAGTTTAATTCAGTTAATAAAAAGGGGATATATGTAAATGCCAGTGCACACATTTGCCTAACTTCTCCATGCTCCATTAAATTTGTTTAAGTTGTCTCCACACGTTTTAGTTGATGTTTAATTACTTTTGTTTTTGGGTGGAGATGATACATTTTTATGATGTATGGAAAATGGATGGCTTGTTTTGCAGACATGTAAGACCATCTGCTGAGGCATCCGTCCGTATGAGGATGCACAGAATACGGTGCTTGCACATTTGAATGCTTTTGTTTATTTTTTCCTCCAGAGATTTCAATGTAGTTTCTGGTTGTTTTATAACGGGCAGTTTGTTTTGGAGTAGGAGCTGCTTGTCCAACTGGTGAATTGGCAGTCAGCTGACCAAGAAAAGTGACAATGGTGCTTTGAGACAGAAGCCAGTGGGCCGAGTTGTGGATGACCTGATGGAAACTACTACACCATTTAGATTACAAC
Source organism: Fundulus diaphanus (assembly GCA_037039145.1). Taxonomy (NCBI): domain Eukaryota; kingdom Metazoa; phylum Chordata; class Actinopteri; order Cyprinodontiformes; family Fundulidae; genus Fundulus; species Fundulus diaphanus. Next base: position 34,250,817 of record CM073124.1, read on the forward strand.
ATGAAAGTAGACATGCATCCACAGGACTACTCTGTTTTTGTTTTGATTGGCTTCATATTGATATCTCTGAATAATGGATGCAAGTTATCAATTAATTACTTAATATAAACTTGATCTTCTCGATTGACTCACAATTAATTGATAAGTGTCAATTTTCTTAAAAAGCTGAGTATTCTCTTGTATCAAAAGGGTATTTCCATAACATGAAGGGCACTTTTTTTCAAGGCTTTGAACCGATTTTTTTTGCCAATCGGTTCGTTCCGAACAGAAACGGAATTATAACGTTTCCGGTTATGAGTTCCACCAATAAATTGACGTTCCCGAACCGGTTAGAACAAAAAAATACTGTTCCCGGAACGGTTAATTTCGTTCCTGTCAGCTGTTTGGAATGAGTGTTTTACTTAACGATGGATCGTAATCAGTGACGGACTGGGATTAAAAAACGGCCCTGGCATTTTCACCAACCAGCGGCCCACATGGGGACGCGCACGCACGCGCTTGCACGTGCCCGCAACACACAGATATAACTTCACATGCACGGAAATAACACGCAAGTTTGTAGCCCCATTGGTGTTGAACTCTAACTTTAATATGCATGAAAACTAAACCAAGAGGCATTTCAGTGTTTCCCGCAGGAATTTGCTTAGGCGAAGCGGTGCGTTGGGGGGGGGAGACGACGACAAGTTTTGCGCAGACGGAGGGGGGGGGGGGGGGGGGGGGGCGTATCCATGTGTTTTTTCCCTGCCATTCAGTATATGCACGCGCGAAAGCAGCAACAAAAAAACGCGTGTTAACGTCAAATAAACATGCAAACATATCGAGTTCGTTTGTTAGTTTTTTTTTTTTTTTGTAATGTTGGCGAGGCGGTAGCGTGAGTTTGGCGAGGCGGCCTCCTCGCCAAGACAGCACTGTGGGAAACCCTGCATTTGGCTTATTAGTGGGCCGAGAGATAATGTAGGCCTATGAACAGGGTGAAAGGGGCGGCGCACACCCGACGATCATGCCGAATGCCAGACCGTCCAGTCCGTCACTGATCATAATTTACCTCTTATTTAAGATGTGTAGCTCTAGTGGAGACACCACTCTCTCTCCATTCAGTCAGCGAATGTGTGATGTGATGTCACACAGGAAGTGAACCTCAGCCGTCATGGTAACGTGCACAGGAAAATAATTACTTTTTTTTTTTTTTAGTTAATTAGGCAACGAAAACTTTGAGGAACGAAATGAAACCGGTATTAACCGGTTACCATTATTTTTAAATAAGTGTTCCAGTTCCAGAACATAAAAAATAATAACGTTTCCGGTTTCGTTTCTGTTCCCTGTAAAATACAAAAAGTTCCCGGTTTTCGTTTTCGTTCCTTGAACCGGTTCAAAGCCCTGCTTTTTTTCAATATGCTGAATTTGAAAAAAGGCATATCATTATATTTTGCTAATTTATTATGCAACCTGTAACAAATACTGACTGAATAAACAAAAATTGTGGTTTTCTCACACAATATTAAACTTTGACATATTTATAAAATGTAACACAACAATAACCTATTAGGCTATTGAATAGAAACAAATAAGATGAATAGAATAAATATGTAAAACACATAATCCTTATGAAAGCCCTCACTATTAACCATGATTTTGGCATTTCTATCATGTTAAAAACATTTTGACGAACGCCCTCTGGTTTTCTGTCATCATATCCTCGCCTTCCTTACACACCACCAGAGGTGGTTAGAGTAGCCATAAATTGTACTTATGTAAGTGTAGCACTACTCAGACATACAGTATTATTACTCAAGTAAAAATAATAAGTTGTCAGCCAAGAAATTACTCAAATAAGAGTAAAAAAGTATTCAGTAAGAAGGCTACTCAAGTACTGAGTACCTAATCAAAACAGCTGATGATTTAATATTTAAAAAATGTGATTGGACAGACAAAAATATAAGGTTATGTGCATATTCTGGTATTTTAAAGACAAAATATACACTAAAGACAAAAGAAACACTTTTCTAAATGTTTTTTCAACAAGTTATTTTTACAGCAGTTAATGTACATACAGTAAGTTAGAACAGTGCAAAGTACTTCCAATGACAATATCTACTGTTTACAGTATGTTCATTTGACCTCCAAATGGTTCAATAAACTCAGCAGATAGAAAATAACGTTGAAATAACAAAGCTTGTGTACAAATAAGAAGTCTTACTTTAACAAAAACTCTAGGTTTTTGTCTCTGGTGCATTTTTGGTTAAAACAAGTATGTTCTTTATTCATGAAGTTACTCACAGTAGGTAGAGTAGGCAGACATTTTACACAAGCAAGAGTAGCAATATTTGAGTAATAATATGACTCAAGTAACAGTAATAAGTACAGTGCAGTAAAACTACTCCTAAAAGCCCATTTTGTTCAAAGTTACTGAAGTAAATGTAACTAAGTAAATGTAACTAGTCACTACCCGCTTCTGCATACCAGCTGACGCTGTTTCACCGTGCAGTGCAGCTGAACAGCACTATTTAGATGGCACCTTAAGGATCTTGTCGTGTGTTTATATTTAAAAAAGAACCACAAAGTACATTTTGCATCTTTGGCATCATTAAACAGTGTAAAATAATTCCACACCAGACTGTTTGGACCGCTTCACCTTCCTGTTTGAGGCTACCTCCGACATGATTAATTCTCTTACAACTACTGTGGTCTGGTGGCTGGCGCCACTTCACTAATCTAATAAACCATTAACCATCAATTAACTGTAAGTCAATTGTTTTTTTTGCATCCCTGCTCTGAATCCAACTGGACATGATAGCAGACTGCTAGCCATCATCCTTTCATCTACACAATTAAGTAGAGAGGTTACTACCAAACCTATATCCTGATCCTATGTGCATATCAAAGATAAAACTTGTGGAAGTAAGGGAATCAGTGAAAACTACAGTCATATCAGTCATTCCAGCAGCTGGTTATCATGTATACTCAATGAGGGCCAGAGAAGAGGCATTGCTGACCAAGGACCTACATAATTGTTTTTTATGAAACTCCTAACTATTTATTTTTATTTTACCAGGTGAGACGATGGCATACTAGTTCTCATTTATAATGCCAACCTGGGCAAAATGCTCCATTAAAAGCAAATAATACAAACATAAAAAAATCACATGGAGACTGTAAAAATAGAGAGAAAAGAGAAAACAAAAATAAATTAAACACAATGAATACAAATATATGATTGTCTTATGAATAAACTGGTACCAAGGAAGCAGCCTGCTAAAATGGTGTAATGGCCAGCTGACAACAGTCAAGATTACAGTGGTGACAAAACAAACTGCAATACAATAGAATACATCCATTTTATGGAGGCATTCCAGTAGATAAGGTCACCGTAATCTAGAATAGGAAGCACTGCCATTTTGGAAAGGGTGCACTTTGCAAAATGGCAAAGGATGACTTATTACCCTAAAGGAAAATGATACTTGATTTGACTTTAGAAAGTAAAGAATTAATGTATGTATCAAAGGACAGTGCTTGGAAATGAAGAGATTTGACGGGTGCTGCTTCAATCCCAAATTATATTTGATCTCCATTTATTTGAAGTAAAAAAATATATATATCTTGCAGACTAGAGAAATGGCGAGTTACTTGAAGAATGGCTTTTTATTAAAATATACATATTGCGGTTTTAGAAGCAAATATTATGTACCTTTTTAGCATTAATCTTTGAAGGGTATTTTTTTTCTTTTAACAGTCTTTTTTAAATTCATTGTTTTAAAAATCATTTGTTTTATTACACAATTTTTCTTCCCTTTTTGTTCTTTGCCCCGCTACGTAATTGTCCATTCACCTATGAGTACTAATGACGTTAAAGCTTTATATGCTTTGCATAATAATGGAAAGGACAGATAAGAGACAGTGAAAGACCATAAGAAATAAGACACAATGGATAAAAAGTAAACCATAAAGAGAGTGAGAGAGAAGAAGGCAAAGGAAATAAATAAGCACATAAACAAGTCGCTCACCTCAGTTTCCTTTCATACAGTCTCATATATAAATGTGATGGCACCTCTCCCCATACAAAACCCCATAGGCAATTTAAAAGAAAGTAGGCCAAAATGAAATATGGCTGCAATATAAAAACAACACTTTAGACACATACACAGCCTGACAGGACCCTTTTATGTGTGCACATAAGTGAAGTTGCGCACACATGACCAGACAGCGTAAGTTTGGGGTAGCTATAAATGCAATAGAACACTAAGTGGGCTGCATGGCAGAAAAGTGCTTTATTAAGATTGAACAGTAAGATTTCAAATGAAATTTTATGCTGCTAAAAATGCTATATAATGCTATATAATGACCCCACCCACACACTCTTCTCTCTCACACACACACACAGACACAATTTTCTCCCTCACATGTAGACCCTTACACACGAACAGAAACACACCGATAAGTGTTGCTCTGGAGTCAAGCTGCTTTCACACTGTCCCAACCTTTAGCCACTACCATACTGTCGCATAGACAGGCTAAATCCCTTATAATCTGTGTGACAGCCACAGAGTTCTGTGCTGAGTTACATTTTAAGAGTGAGACTGACCCAAATATAGATGTGGGCATTAGCCAAGTATGTGACCTATTATTAATGTGATGTCATACATGATTGTAAATAGACTAAAGAGCAGAGGGTGGACATGGAAGCCAAGTGCCAGTGAAAGATGACTGTATTTCCTTGTTTGGAGCTTTAGGGCTTAATTACTCAGAGACTACACACCGTGACATCAGTAAAGTGGACACTAAGCTGGCTTAAACATCTTATTCCAAATGGTGTAAAATCATTTAAAGAAAAAAAGTGCAACAAGTTCAACCACTGCTGACAAACTCAGGAAAGACCAAAAACTATTTCAGTGCTTAAGACACCGTCCAAAGGAACCTATTAGATTACATACCAATTAAATCCTATTTACACATCTCTAAATATTTAGTTTAAGAATTAAGAATCTTTTTTGTCACCCCGTGGTGATATATATAAATGAGGTCAGTCAATTGACTGCAATCGCATTTCCTGAGCAGCTTCAGTGTGCAAAATAGTATTTAGTTTCTGCTATGACTTGTACCAAGTTCCAACAGTCTGATATCAGTCCCTTTTTTGAATTAATGTGTTGTTGCATTTATTAATCCCTCAAAGCTTCTTCGATGATTTGTTCATGCCCCCTGTAAATTCTGTACAGTAATCTTAAACCTTCATTTATAGAACTGTGCAATCAGCCATTCCCAGAGAAATTATAGTGTGCAAACAGGCATTACCAGATGTGTGATTGTAATCCCAGGCTCACATTGAATACAGTACAGATACAGTTGTAACATGTAACACATCACAAACTTGTCAGCAGGGGGCGATAGCCCTTACAGCTTTTGGGAAGAAACTGCTTTTGAATTTAATATATATATATATATATATATATATATATATATATATATATATATATATATATATATATATTAATTTATCTCCATCATTCTTCCCATTTACTGTGAAAATCTTCACTGTCCTTGCTCAAGAACATGATCCCCACTACACGATGTGGTCACTGCCATGTTCTACTATCAGGATGGAGTGTCAAGGGTGTAGTTTTAGTTTATCAACCCACAGACTTTTGCATTCAAGCCCATCCATCCATCCATTGGCAATACCCACTGTCGTGCAACGTGGCGGATAGTGCCCATCTCCAGCAGTTATTGGGCAAGAGGCTGGATACACCCTGGACAGGTTGCCAGTCCATTACAGGGCTGCAAGAAAGTCAGAAAGTTAAAATCTAGTGTAATTTGAGGTAACATATTTCCTGTCACCCCCTACATAGCTTGTGGCAAAATGCGGACAGGATGCCATTCTAAACCGTTGTTTTCATCTTTCAACTCTTGTGGAGTGCTTCACTAATGGTTCTACTGTCAGCACTGCTTTTCATGATGCTGTTTGTTCACTAATGTTCTCTAACAAACATGTAAGACTTTCACAAAACAGCTATCTTTACAGTGGGAGTAAGTAAGTAAAATGTATTTATAGAGCACCTTTCTCAGACACGAGTGACAAAGTGCTTTACAGTACAGGGCATAAAACACAAAAAAGCACAAAGTAAAATACATATAGACAAGATACATACAGTCAGAGCAGCCCTTGGGGAAGTGAGTCTAAAATGCTTGCTTAAAAATAATGCTTTTAGTTGTTTTTTAAAATCATCCACAGACTTTACCAAGCCCAGGTAAAGTGGTAGTGTATTCCACAGTCTGGGTGCCACAGCTTGGAAGGACCTGTCTTCCTTCGTCCTAAAATGGGTTAAAGGGGTCATTAGCAGATTCTATTCAGATCTCAGACTGCGAGCAGAAAGGTAAGGCTGAATTATGTCGCAGATATAAGAGGGAGCCTGTCCATGAAGGGCTGTAAAGGTCAGTACCAATTTTTTTTAATTTAAGCGGTACACAACGGGACGACAGTGTAGAGCTTTGATGAAAGGAGTTATGTGATCTCTTGCAGTTGAGAGAAAAAATTTTTTTTTAACAGTTTATGTGACTCTCCAGGGACATTGCCTCATCAAATACAACTCCTGGGTTTCTAAAACTGTGTTTTGTCACCTGGTTTAAGTCACCTAAGTGCTGCTTAATACAAATAAATAGCTTTGTCTGGGACAATAATGAACGTCTCATTTTTTTCTTTTAGTTGTAGACTATTGTCACTTAACCACTTCTTTAATTGGGACAAACATTCGATCAGAGAGTTCAATGTATGGGCCTCAGATGTCATGAGTTAAACATACCGTCGAACCAAAAGACGGTATAAAAATAGACAGATGAGCAGGGCAGACAAGGCAGGGCAGAATGGCTCAGGTTTCTGGAGAAACAGGGGGTCAAAAATCCAAAAGCAAACCAACATACAGAAATTTGCAGGAGGAGACTCACCTACACTCAACAAGACGACCTGGCACTGATGTCTGGTCTCAACAGTTTATATGGAGGTGGAAGCAGGTGAAACCGGTGAGAGGTGATTGCTGCAGGGGTGGAGTTAGGCAGGTGTGCAGAGTAAGTAATTAGACCAGACATCAGTGCTGAGGCTCAAAACAAGAACAGATCAGACAAATCTAAAAAGCCGACAGGACAAGTGGAAAGAAACAAACTACACACGATCTAATAAAGAACAAAACAACCCTGAAGTACAAACCTAAAACAGAAAATAAAGCTAAGACTAAAACTGATGACAAAACAGGATAAACTAACAGTAAACAAGAACCTAGACAAGACAAAACTCAAAGCAACCAGAGAACCTAAGGAAGGAGGGCAAAATACCTTAAACATAAACCAGAACAGAACCCAGAATATTACACGCTATATTTATCGCCCGCACACAGCGCATCACTAAAAAAAAATAAAGACGTTTCTGCCCACCTCACTGCCTAAACCCAGTATCATTGAGAAGAAATTATTCTGGGACTAAATAATCTGTTCCCAAATAGTATTTTTTTACTACAGTCATTTAGGAACCAGTGAGGCGGAGAGCTTGAAAATGTATGCCTATACTTACTGAATCTGATGTTACAATACATACTAAAAGAGCTCTATTTCTAAAGGCTTCACATTTTAAGACTATTGCTAGTGGGTTAAAAACGAAGCAGAAAGTAGTCTATGCCTCTCTGGGTCCACTTGGACCACAAACATAAAACATCTGTTCGGAGCACAACTTCAAAACTCAGCCTTCAGTATGAGTAATTACACACAAAGGCGCTCTGTGCAAATAGAGGAGAAATAATGTCTGATCTGGGCGTAGGCTGAGATAACACACCTGCTGCTGTTAAAGGTGATGACAAAAGGTTTTGAACTATAACAGTCTAGAAGAGTAAGAGCAGAACTAAAGTCAGCTGTGGGATCATGCATTATGACACAGTGTAACAACCCCTGCGTCCTTCAATTGTCATAGCTGAGGGGAAAAACGTCTGACTATAGGGAGGCTTGATGAAACTCACCCATAGTGACTAATTATGTTATACAGGCCTACCCTGACATACAAGCCTGCAAATTAATGACAATGCTGGGTGCTTTCGTTGCCTGGATGTGAATCTGATTATTCAGATCAAATTCACTATTTTTGTAAAACTTCTGCTTGCAAACCAACCAACCAATCCCCACATTCCCCACAAAAACTAATAACTGTAATATTTTCAACTCAGCTCAACTTTATTTATATAGCACATTAAAATACACGTCAGTTGACCAAAGTGCTTTACACACTCTAAAAAGCTAGTAATTCAAAATAGAATAAAAGATTAAAAACAGCAAATACTATAAAATGTAAAAAAAGAAAAGAAAGAACTAAAGAAAAAAAAAGCAGATACACAAAAACAAACAATAACTTCAAAAAACAACATCTCAAACTGGGCTACAATCCAAAAACAAAACGTGTTTTAAAAGAAGATTTAAAAACAGAAAGTGAGTCGGCCTGCCAGATAAGTAAAGTAGTTAATTAAAAGGTTTTGGTGCGATGACGAAGAAAGCACGGTCACCTCTCTGCACTCTCTTTGTTTTTGGAATGAGTAATAAAAACTGATCTGCCGACCTGAACGAGCCAGAGGGAGCGTGCAGATGAAGTGGGTCTGACAGATGCTGGAGAGCAAGACCATGAAGATATTTATAAAAAAATAATTTAAAATCAATCCAAAAATTATCCAGTAGGCAATTAAATGCTGAGATGTGCTCTTGTTTTCTGGTACCAGTTAAAAGATGAGCAGCAGCATTTTGGATCAGCTGCAGTCAAGCCACTACAGTTTTATTAATCCCAGAGTAAAGTGCATTGCAGTAATCTAAACAAGTTGCAATAATAGCATAGATTAAAATCTCAAAATGATGCTGTAACAGCAGCAGTTTTACTTTGGTCTGCTGTCTTAATTGGGAAAACCTCTTCTGGACAACACATTTAAACTGAGGACCAAAGTTGAGACTACTCTCAAGTCTTACACCCAGGTCTGTAGAATTATGTGCCAGATTCTGACTTAAAGATCCAATTCAATTCAATTTTATTTATATAGCGCCAATTCATGAAACATGTCATCTCAAGGCACTTTACAAAGTTAAGTTCAATCATATTATACAGATTGGGTCAGATTATACAGATTGGTCAAAAATGTTCCTATATAAGAAAACCAGTTGATTGCATCAAAGTCCCGACAAGCAGCATTCACTCCTGGAGAAGCGTAGAGCCACAGGGAGAGTCGTCTGCATTGTACATGGCTTTGCTGCAATCCCTCATACTGAGCAAGCATGAAGCGACAGTGGAAAGAAAAAACACCCGTTAGCGGGAAGGAAAAACCTCCGGCAGAACCGGGCTCAGTATGAACGGTCATCTGCCTCGACCGACTGGGGGTTACAGAAGACAGAGCAGAGACACAACAAGACAGACAAAAAGCACAGAAGCACACATTGATCTAGTAATCTGTTCTACATTAGATGGTAATAGTCGGTGATCTGTCCTCCCTGGATGATTTCACAGTCAACAGAACGTCAGACCAGGTCTACCTACTATGAAGAAAAAAGAGAGAGAACAAAAAGTTAAAAGCTGAAATGACAACAGTCATTTCAATGTAATGCAATGCAAATCTGGAGAACAGTAGACTGGACACAGTAAAAATCAGTAGAGTGAGAAAAATAGGCCCTGATGTCCTCCAGTAGCCTAAGCCTATAGCAGCAAAACTATAAAGGTAGCTCAGAGTAACATGAGCCACTCTAGTTATAAGCTTTGTCAAAAAGGAAAGTTTTAAGATTAGTCTTAAAAGTAGACAGGGTGTCTGCTTCACGGACCAAAACTGGGAGTTGGTTCCACAGGAGAGGAGCCTGATAGCTAAAGGATCTGCCTCCCATTCTACTTTTAGAGACTCTAGGAACCACCAGCAGACCTGCAGTCTGAGAGCGAAGTGCTCTGTTAGGAACATACGGGGTAATCAGAGCTCTGATATATGATGGAGCTTGATTATTAAGGGCTTTATACGTTAGAAGAAGAATTTTAAATTCTATTCTTGATTTAACAGGAAGCCAATGAAGGGAAGCTAAAATTGGAGAAATATGATCCCGCTTGTTGATTTTCATCAGAACTCTTGCTGCAGCATTTTGGATCAGCTGAAGGCTTTGAACTGCATTTTGTGGACTTCCTGATAGTAAAGAATTACAATAGTCCAGCCTTGAAGTAACAAATGCCTGGACTAGTTTTTCAGCATCACTCCTGGAAAGAATGTTTCTAATTTTGGCAATATTCCGGAGGTGAAAAAAGGAAACTCTGGAAACCTGTTTAATATGGGATTTAAATGACATGTCTTGGTCAAAAATAACACCAAGATTTTTTACTTTATTACCAGAGGCCAAGATAATGCCATCCAGATTAAGTGATTGGTTAAGAAGTTTATTTTTTGAGGACTCTGGCCCAAAGATTACAACTTTGGTCTTGTCAGAATTTAGATGCAGGAAATTTAAAGTCATCCAGCTTTTGATGTCATCAAGACATGACTGCAGTCGAAGTAATTGATTGGATTCATCAGGATTTATGGATAAATATAGCTGAGTGTCATCAGCATAACAGTGGAAATTAATCCCATGCTGTCTGATAATTTTGCCGATCGGAAGCATATATATAGTAAAGAGAATTTACTCCCAGCTCAACACTGCTGGGAGTCAGCTCAACACTGATGTTAGAGACATCAAACACCGAACAACATGACCTCAGTCTTTTTTATTGTTCAGATGTAAGAAATTTGTAGAGATCCATAATGTAATTTCTGCAATGCATGCAAGTAGTTTATTTTCAGACCAACAATTTTTATTTTTTTATGATAGAATAGTATCTACAAGCCCCATGAAAAACCCCAACAGCAACAACGCCGAAGCAAAACCCAATCCACGCCCGCATTTGTCATGACTGATTTATGACTTTACTAGTTCGTTGTTTCATTGCTTCCCTATCTACTTTTCAACCAAGCTGTCAGCTGATGAACATTGTTCTGCGTTGATCCATACCACAGCACAACCAAGCGTTATGTGGTGTAGCACAGCACAGTACGAAGCGGTAGCTCGAACCAACAGTACCCGGTCACTGGGCCGCCAATATCAGAATCAGATATACTTTAATAATCCCAGAGGGAAATTACTGTTTCAGTACAACCGCCATAACATACATCACAAACATTTCAGGGGGAGACGATTTACTGAGGCCATGCTGAGGTAGGGATGACGACCATGAGCAGTTGAGAGCAGTAATGAGCAGACTATCCAGCGGAGAAGAGCTGACTGAAGTGAGCTTATGAAGGAGGTTGGACAGATGTGCTGAGTCCAGGCTTGATAAAGGCTGACAACATACACACACATATATATATATATATATATATATATATATATATATATATATATATATATATATATATATATATATATACATATATATATATATATATACAGATCTAAAAAATAGTGATAATGTGCAAAAGAGTGCAAAAGAATGAATAAATTTCAATAATTTTGAGTCAGAATTAAAGAGGGGGGTGTCTGACTCTACAAGGGAGGCATTGTAGAGATTGATGACCACAGGCAGGAATGATTTCCTGTGGTGCTCGGTGGTGCATCTGGGTAAGAGGAGTCTTCTGCTGAAGGAGCTCCTCTGCTGGGCCAGTGTGTCATGGAGAGGGTGTGAGACATTGTCTAAGATGGACTGGAGCCTGGACATCATCCTCCTCTCTGCCACGGTCGTCAGAGTGTCCAGCTCCTCCCCCACAACATCACCGGCCCTCATGATCAGTTTGTTCAGTCTGTTGTTGTCCGCGACCCTCAGCCCACTGCCCCAGCATGTGACAGCAAAGAAGATCGTACTGGCAACAACAGATTCATAAAACATCCTCAGCATCATCCCACAGATGTTAAAGGACCTCAGCCTCCTCAGGAAAAAGAGTCGGCTTTGGCCCTTTTTGTAGACCGCCTCGGTGTTTCTAGTCCAGTCCAGCTTATTATTAAAGTACACTCCCAGGTACTTATACTCCTCCACAGTGTCTACAGGGACCCCCTGGATGGAAACAGGGGTCACAGGTGTGACAAAGATGAGCCTGATAACTAAAGGATCTGCCTCCCATTCAACTTTTAGAGACTCTAGGAACCACCAGTAGACCTGCAGTCTGAGATCAAAAGTGCTCTGTTAGGAACATACGAGGTAATCAGTTCTCTGATATATGATGGAGCTTGATTATCAAAGGGGCCATGACAACAAATTAGATTTTTCTGAGGGTATAATATGATCTGTTGTGCACTGATGAGGCCATGTGAATGTCAAAACTGAATACCAAAGGACCTGCTAAGGGGCAGTCAGCTTTGTTGACTTGTGTTGCTCAAAAATTATCAGATCAGAAAACTGGTTGTCTTTCTACGTAGGTTGTCTTTCTACTCAATTCATATTCTCGAATCAGAGCACACGCTTCTCCACCCCCCAGCTGATACACCAGCTGTAAGTTGTGCTAGCATGTCTGACTGTTCCACTTGAGACGAGGAAGGCGGAGGAGCGGCAGCCCCAGATCAGCCTCCCTGTATTGGCTCGAAAAGGCTGCAGTTACTGCAGATGCCACGGAGCGCAAATGTCCCATACCTAAACCTAACTACTTCCTCAAAAAGTAACTGAGTTACTAACCCAGTTACTACAGTATAATAGCATCTAGTTACTGGGCAAAGTATCTATGCAGTTAATTTTTACGATCTAAAATGTCAATGAATTTGGATATCTTCCCTGGTATTGGAACTTTGAATAGTACTGGGGTTAATTATCAAATATAAAATGTATAATAATTAATAAAATTGACTAAATATCTGACTTTTTTTACACTAATCTTTACCATTTTAGTATGTGTGGTGGGACAAGTAAGTCAAGAGCCTATCAATTGCATTGTATTTATGTAGATGTTATTATTATTATTATTATTATTATTATTATTATTATTATGTTGAATGCTTATATTAAAACAACAATTAAATTAGATGCTTTAGAACTTCATAATTATTGCACATGAGCAGGCTACAAAGATCTATAAAATAATTATACCAATAAAAAAAACACTTTTAAAGTAATATACCAAAATAAAATAATACAATTAAATAGGGGTCACACTCTTCAAGACAACAGCCAGGTTAATGTATTTCAAGTATTTTCTTGACTATTGTCATGAGCTGAGGTTGGCAAACCCGAAATTCAGCCGCACACAGAGTCACGTCTAAGAAGTTTATTTAAAAGGATGAATAGTGGCAGATGAAACAGATGGACAGTACCAGGCTGGAGCAGGAGAATTATGGTTGTAGGACCAGGAGGTTGGGGATGAGCAGGAGGCCTAAGGGTGCAACTTAAAGCGGCGCAGATCTGGCAGTGAAAACCAGGGAACCACCAGGGCAGGCAGAGCAGGCGTTTGGGGCTGCGGGCGAACCGGCCGCGTGGAGACAAGGGCAACTTGGAGAGTCAGCAGGCAGGACACGGTAGAGGGAGAGCAAGGTAGAGAGAGAGAGAGACTTTCCGGTGGCGAAGAGTTGGCTGAGGAGGGTATATGAAGGCTGGTGGACTGAGTAAACCTAATTAGTGGCAACAGGTGGAGATGATTTAAGGTGTGATGGTGGCTGGAGGTAAACTGGGCTGATGGATTATGGCTGAGGGGTGAGAGAAGTCCAGAAAATGTCCAAACAAAAAACCAAGACCATGACAACTATGACAATAAAAAAAAAATAACAGCATACCAGCTTACTAAGAGCCCAGTTGTAAACACGACTTAAACCATAGAGCAAACAATAACAAAAAAGTGTAAGCTTTGGCCTATTTTTGACCATTCTTTAAAAACCCAAACTACACTCCAGACTAACCACTAACTCTCCATTCACTTATTTTACTATCCATCCTGTACATTTTTGCCTTTGACTTAAATAAATGTAAAATAGTGCGTAAATTTTGGGCTGTCTTTGAATTTGCAAGGCTCTCCTGCATCTTGGTATACTGATGTATATTGCTGTTGGTCTACTGTGTGCACAATGCATGGAGAACATGAGCCTACTTTAACACTCCTCAGCCAGTCGGAATCACATACGCCTCTATCTCACCCCCACTCTCCACGCTTTAACCCTGTGCTAGAAAAAAACTTCCACTGTGGAGAGTTTGCTCTAAAAAAGTCACTTTAATGGATCAAGTTGTAGTAACACGGCACATTATATTGTAACGTAACGGAAGCGAGAAAAGTAATTAGTTAGATTACTCCGTTACTAAAAAAAATAAGACCAATACTAATGCCGCTATTTTCTAACGCCATTACTCCAACTCTGCTGTCGAGTGTTAAACCCAGGTCTGTAGCACTATGTGTCAGATACTGACTTAAAGGACCAAGGTCAACACTGATGTTAAAAACATCACTGGGCCCAAACAACATATCCTTGGTCTTTGTTGTTCAGGTATAAGAAATTTCTCTCTGTGAGGACCGCAGCCAATCAAGGGCAATCCCCCAAATGCAGGATTCTAGATGGGAAAGGAGAATGTGATGGTCCACTGTATCAAAGGCAGCTGTCCAACAGACCCAAAAGAGCACAGTGACCAGCATCTGTGGCTAAAAGAATATCACTAAAAACATATTGTGGCGAGGTTCAAAATCGGAAAAGTAATGATAGAATTAGTAAATGCTATTTGCAGTTTGTATTTACTCAGAGGTGGACTTACTGGTGTGCTTTGGATCACTGTACTAGTGCATCACCAAAGTGTGCTTGATCTGAGGTTCACCAACTAGTGGCCAGACATTCTCCTTCAGGATTCTCTAGCAGAAAGAAGAGTAATGCCTTCAGAAGGTTCCATTAACTATGGCATATCGTCTAGGTCCAGATAATCGCACTATTACCTCCATGTTTTACAAGTGGTATGAAGCTCTTGCTTGAGATATGTTATGGTGCTTTCACACCGAACGTGAATGTGGTACCCCGAGCAACAAATTTACATGATAAGTACAGGTTCAGCACGGGAGTGATGCAACGCAAAGCAACGCTAAGTGAGGCAACAGATGCAATTCTAGAGAGGCAAGAGGCGGGATTTTGCCGATTAAAGTGAAGCTAAAGCGACACAACCCCTGCGATGGATGCGAAGCGACAGTTGCTAGAGTTAAAAAATCTGAACTTTTGTGTTGCGTCGCCAATCAGGAACTGGATGTTCCTCTGACGTGGGGTGAAGGACTGTGGGGGAGACGAAGCTGTTTTAATTCAACATCGAAGACAAGCTGATTTGGTGGTCTGGGTCGGCCTGAGTTGTATGACTCGACCGGTTTTTACTACTGAGACAAGTGCAGAATGAGCCAAGCCTGGAGAAGAGTGAGGAGGCTCGGGTTGCAGTTAAGTGAAAGCGTCACTAGAAAGCAGCATTGTACTACTGCATTTCTGGCTTGTCGCCCGCTGTGCAATCGCTGTTGCCTGCCATGCGGACTGCCAGCGATATGTCAGGCGAGTGACAGCATGCAAAAGTGGCAACATTATGGCCGAATTTGTGTTCAGTGTGAACACTCACCTTTGGATTAACATCAGATGAAACAGAAAACAGACAACGTCCAAAAAATTCCAGCTCTGTCTTGTTTACGGACCATTTCCCAAAAGCCATTGGGATCATCAAGATGTTTGTTGTGACCTATAGTGTATTAGATGTTATGGGTTATTTTTTAACTGCTGGATAAGTCATGCAGTGTTGGAGCAATTTTGGTAGGTAGGCCACTCCTGGGAAGGTTCACTAATGCCCTATGTTTTCTCCATTTGGCATAATGGCTCTCTTTGTGTTTTGAGTTCCAAAGCCTTAAGAATTATATTGTAACTTACATTTTTTTAAGAGATTTTTTTTATCTCACTATAATTGCTAAAAAAAATATATATTTCCTTTAACTACTTAACTATATTTAAAAAAGTAGTAATAAGTATATTCAGCTGTTCATTTTGTTTAAAAAAATAGTTGTTTTGGACATTTTAATTAAGTTTAACAGGTCTGTTTTCTAATTTAGTTTGTTTGTTCTGGTAAAGATATACTCTCTTACTCCTACTTGTGAACAATGAGTTTATGAAGTTGAAAGGAGTTCTACAAAATTTACTATCAGGACCATACTTTTTAATCATAGGTTTCTTTTCTATTAGTTAACCTTTGGGGGCAGAAAAGAATCAGCTCTTTATTTTTGTTTGGATACATTTAGTTATGTCCAGGCCAATTCACTCTTATCAGTCTTAACTACATACAAAGTTATCCTGCTAGAGTGGTGCATTTGGAAACTAGTCAAAAAGACGTCTCACATTCCTTACCACTATTTCTGTTTTTCAGGTCACCAGTTTTTAAGTAAACTTCCTGCTCCAGCTCCCTTTTTTTCTACCCCTCTCTCTCCCACCAACTAAGAATATTTATGCCAAGATATGCCACATACTTTTTATCTTCACTTTACTTTCCCTGCAAGGGTTATAGAAACCAAAACATTTCAGACCATTTTCTTGGATAGGCTAGTGCACGTGTGGAAAAAGGCTGAGCTGAGAATGTAAATAATTATTTCTTAATGGTTTGATGCCATTTAATGAGCATGCTTGTGTACCACCACATCCAAAAAGATATTTTCAGACAGATTTACCCAATGACACAGAAGTACATAATTTGTCTTTGAAGTTATAGTTTTAAATATTTGCAGTGTTGACTCATATATACATAAAGTACATATTCATATGTAATACTGACAGACAGAAAAAGTATGACATATACCAATATCCTTCTCTCTGACATCATGATTGGATATTTGCTATCTATTTGCTCCAGGCTTTTACTCGAGAAATGAATTATCCCCCCCCCCCCTTTTTTTTCCTAACTTCCTAGCACTTCCGTCACAACAGCAGATTGACATTAAAGGGGCATGGGTGAAATTAACTTGTGTGTTTGGGGGTTACATTTCACCCCACAGCCTATTCTGGTGATGCTGGAATCAGAGACATTCTCTCAAAAGCTCCCATCAAATGCCTGTCATTTCTCCCTTTAACCACCTAATCCCTGATGGTGTGTGGTTTGGATGGAGACAGTGCTGTTTTGCATCTCAAACAAATTGCTTCCTTCATCATTCCCTATTTTTTGTGTCTGTCTGTTTCCCACCTCCATCTGTGCAATCATCCGACCTTCCTGCTGGGTTGTATATGCCTCAAAAATGCCAGAACTCCCATGAATTCCGTTTATATAGGTTGATGTCCATGTTTAAAGTCGGTTTACATGCTGAAAGATGTAAAGACAGCACGAACAACATGGACAAAAGCACAGAGTTGAGCAAAAGACGGAAAGCATAGCTGCGGGATCAGAGCAACATTCTCCTGGAACAAAACTGATTGCAGTCAATCCGATAGACAGATTACTGTGCTTCAAACCTAATCTAATTCAACACTGAATCAGTATGGATAATTTAGTTTATTTTTAATCTACATTATTGGAATTTAAAATATAACAGTAGTGCTGTGCTGTGAAAAAAAGTATTCCGCCTTTTTTAATTTGTTCAGCTATATTGGTGGATTTTTAAGCATGAATAATCTGTTTAAGGTCATGCCTCAACATTTCAGTTGGATTTAAATCTGGATGTTGACTACACAACTTCAAAACATTCACTGTTTTTTTCTCCCCCAAGTCAATCAGAGGTGGAATTGCCGCTGTGGTTTGTGCCACTGTCTACTATCTACTGGATAATCCCAGTGCACTTCAGTTTAAGATCAAAAACAGATTGCAGGACATGCTGCTTCAGGATTTCCTGGTAGACGGCAAAATATAATTTCCCAGTCATCCAGCTTCTGCCTCAGCAAAACAACCCTATATCATCACACGTCCACCACTATGTTTAACTGGAGACACATGTTCTTTTCTGACATACTGTGTTATTTTTATGATTTGAGTAACATCTTCAATAAAGTTACTTTTTGTCTCTTCATTCCACAGACGATTTTTCCAAGTGTTCAGGATCAAAAGGATGTTTTTTCTGGCAAATGCGAAACAGGCACTTGTTTTGTTTGTGCACATGACCACACAGACGAGATATGTAAACCTATAGACTTACATATGCAACCCTCAACATTTCCAAGAAGTTTATCTTTTTCTCGACCTTTGCCATCTTGTTTAGCAAAAAAGGAAAGCAGGGGTAACTATGAAGCTGCAGAAAAATAATGCCCAGAATAGCACAAAAAATAAACAACTGTTTTATGCAGGAAGCAGGATATTCACTGTTTACAGTTTTCTGCTTTTTTTCCTGGGAGGTCATTGAGGGAAATTTTGCAAAAAACGTTAATATTTCAGGTTAATATGCTGATAGATTTGCAGAGTCAATGATAACTTAATCTCGTACCCAGAAAATTTGGAATATTATCTACTTTTCTGATTTCCACAGGATGTAATGTTGGTGTTTACTGTGACTACACAGTAGGGCGTTGGTAAGCACTGTGACTGAACGACAATTATAATAATTACAACCTTTTAAACCTTGGCAGAGGCCTTCCTGTGTTATGCCCGTACATGCATATTATTTCTTCTCCATAGTTTAGAACATTCATCCTTTTATACCTCCGCAATCTCTTCAAATTTTGTCACTTTTATATCACAAACTGTAATTTATTACTACTGTATTCAACTGTTAAGCACATAGTTGAGGATATTGTGTGCAGGTGGAGGGAAAACTATTTTTTTAAACAGGAAATCTGAAAAAAACCCTAAAAGTATGTATTTAATTCCCCTGACTAAGTAAAGCTATGAGTGTTTTGGGGCATGTCTCTGCCAGCCTTGCACATCTAGAGACTAACATTTTGTTTTTATCTTGATATTTACTATATTGTCCATGCTCAGTTAGATTTGAGCTATTTAAAATTCTTGGTACATTTTATCAGCTGGATTTAGGTCTGAACTTAACACATACATAAACTTTGATCTGCAGCTAGGTGAACCTGGCCCTCTACAACCTTCAATGGGTTTTCTATTCTGGTCTGCATTTTTGATTCAAACCATCATCCCACTAATCTTTATCCTGCTTTCCTGTCCCTAATAAAGACATGAATTCTCAGAGCAAGATGGTACCACCACTATTTTCTGTTATAGACTGATGTGTTGTGATTTCATTCCACTACACAGCAGTTGTATATGCAGTCCAAAATTGTTAGGTTTGGTGCCTGATCTACTATCAGACTATCTTATGACTTTGTTTTAAAAAAAAAATTGCCAATTTCTTGACACTTTTCCATGAAGGCCAGATTTCTGAAGGGACAGACTAAAGGCTGTGGTATCTTGTTGGCATGGGCCTTTAGGCTGCTTCTTGGATGAACATTCACCTTTCCCGGCTTTTAAGTTTAGGTGTACAGCTGTGACTTGGGTTTGCAGTTGTGCCATATTCTTTCCAATTTCAGATGATTGATTGAACAGTGTTCTGTGAGGTGTTCAAAGGTAGGGATATTATAGCCTAATCCTGCTTTAAAATTCTCTACAACCCTGACCTCTCTGGTGTGTTCTTTGGTCTTCATGATGTCATTGTTCACTGATGTTCTCTAACAAACCACAGAGGCCTTACCACAACAACTATATAATGAGGTCAAATTACGCTCAAGAGAAGTCTATTTACTTATATTTGACTCCTGAAGGCAGTGGATTGCACTGGATTTTATTTTGAGGCTGGATTTTATGTCAGAGTAAAGGGGTCTGAATACAAATGCATCCTGCAATTTACAGATTTTGTAAAACCATGCATAATTTTTCAATCATTTCACAATTATGCACCATTACGTGTTTTTTATGTTCCGTTTTCTGTCAGGCTACAACTGATCTGGTGTTCCTTTGATTAACTGTGTCTCCATTCTGGAAAAGGACATCAGCTGAGCGATTGCTATCAAAAACTTTAAGTTCTCTCTTTGTAATGGACACACTTTGTCCTGTCATTCTAGTTTAACCTTTTGCCTTTCCTGAGCAAAGCCAGTCAAAGAGCTCCTGCTGCAACAAATTACATATGCTCTCTTTCACATCCCATTAATATATTCCTGGATAAGCATTCATCTGCTTAGATATGTGTCTTTCATTGATTAGGCCACTAATGTAGTTACTGCTGCCATTAGCTACAATATTTGTACTCATATTTTTATTTTTCACGGGAAGTACTTCTGAGCCAGTGCTTCTGTGCTTTTTGTCTGTCTGCTCTTCTTTCTCCCACAGTTTGACACAATACAGGCTGTTCATACTGAGCCTGGTTCAGTTCATTTCAATTCAATTTTATTTATATAGAGCCAACTCACAACACGTCTTCTCAAGGCACTTTACAAAGTCAAATTCATCAAATCAAAAAGTTTCCTTTCTAATGAAACCCAGTAGATTGCATAGAGTCTTGACAAGCAGCATTCAATCCTCCTGAAAGAGCGTAGAGCCACAGTGGACAGTCATCTGCATTATTGATGGCTTTGCAGCAATCCCTCATACCGAGAATGCATGAAGCAACAGTGGTGAGGAAAACTCCCCTTTACCAGTAAGAAAAACCTCCAGCAGAACCAGGCTCAGTGTTAACAGCCACCTGCAACGACCGACTGGGGGTTTAAGAAGACAGAGCAGTGACACAAAAACACACAGAAGCACATATTGATCCAGGAATCTTTTCTGTTAGAAAGTGTAATGACAGACGATTTGCCCCCTGGATGGTGTCACAGCTAACAGAACGCCAGACCAGGTGTACCTACTATGAAGAGAAAGAAAAGACAGTGAGAACATTAAAGTTGAAAGTTGAAATAACAACAAATAATGCAAAATTGGAGAACAGTAGGAGAACTCAACAGAGCAAGAGAAATAGATTTTGATGTCCTCCAGAAGCCAAAGCCTAAAGCAGCATAACTATAGAGATAGCTCAGAAGAACCCCAGGCTCACACTGAAGACGATGCAGAAGGAAGAAACCCAAATAATAAAAAAAAAAACTTGTTTCCACTCACATCAGTTATATGTGGGTGTGGGTCCGGTTACAGAGGCCACGTGGCGCTGCAAAAAATTCTGCAAGAAGGAAGCTTGACTAGATGCCACAAAGGTCCCGAGATCAAGCTCCTGAATTTCACAAGCTAAACAGGAAACATCAGGTGCTAGACAGGATAAAATCACTCCAACAACTTATGCTAGCTTGACTAATGGTGGTGAAGATTCTCAGTCATCCAGGTCATGGTCATTCCAAACAAAATGTAAAAAACAAAGCAACTGGACTTGTTTTTCGTAGTTGAAGACGTTTCGCTTCCTCTCCAGGAAGCTTTCTCAATTCAAAAAGTCTGGAATAATGTGAATTGAGAAAGCTTCCTGGAGAGGAAGCGAAACATCTTCAACTACGAAAAACAAGTCCAGTTGCTTTGTTTTTTACATTTTTTTTTGGAATAGCTTGACTAATGTAAACAAAATAGCAACACAGAAACATGAGGAAATAGAGGGGTGGTTGGGGGATGAAATAGGATATTTGAGCACATGGATGACAAGTTTTGACCTAAAACATGAAAACCATGGCTGTTTTCTATTCACATATGAGGGACAGCAACAGAAGGGACTAGATGATTTCTCGCCAGTGCCATTTCCGCAGCTGGAGCCACAGCTGGCTGCAACTGTTTTCCTAGGAGCAGTGTGAGAGGGGGTATCCAGCAAACCGGAACTGGATCAGGACTGTAACCCGCACCATAGTCATTGTGAGCCCCGGTAACCTAAGCCACTGTAAATTTATAAGCTTTATCAAAAAGGAAAGTTTTAAGCCTAGTCTTAAACGTAGACAGAGTGTCTGCCTCACAGACTAAAACTGTGATTTGATTCCACAGGAGAGGAACCTAAAACTAAAAGATCTGCCTCCCAATCTACTTTTAGAGACTCTTGAAACCACCAATAGACCTGCAGTCTGAGAAGTGTTAGGAACATCTGGAGCAAACATGTCTATGCTACATGATGGAGCTTGATTATTAAGGGGTTTATTTGTGAGGACATTTTTAAATTATATTCTTGATTTAACAGGAGGCCAATGAAAAAAGCTAAAATTGGGGAGTTATGATCTTTCTTAATTTTCATCAGAACTCTTGCTGCAGCATTTTGGATCAGCTGAAGGGATTGAACTGCATTTTGTGGACTTCCTGACAGTAAAACAAATACAATAGTCCAGCCGTTAAGTAACAAATGCATGGACTAGTTTTTCAGCATCACTCCTGGGCAGAAAACGGAAACCCTAGAAACCTGTTTGATTCTACTCTTCCTGTTGAAAAGGGAGTTGTTCCACTGTTTCCTCATGCCTGCTCAGGATGAGAGAGAGCAGCAAAGTTCGTGACACAACGCATTCAGCTGAGCTTCCTTACATAAAGAATTGTATTGTAACCAGGATCAAACTGGATTTTGCAACATGGAATATAAATCCATCACTATCAGGAGTGGCCAAACCAGCTCAGCTTCAAGAGCCAGAATAAAATCCAGCAGCATTGCAAAGAGCTGCACAACAAAAATCTCTGCACATTTTTAATAACTGAAATGTTAAAATGTAAACCTAAACAGTTTTTTTTAACAGTTTCAGATTTTCTTACTCTTTAACTGATTATTTGAAAATAAAGAAAGCTGAAGCCACAACTATCCTCGAGAACACACATGGCAGCGCCTCCTTTCTGAACTTGAAGCTAAACTAAGCTCTCCCGCTCCTGGCAGTCAATCTGAATACGTGCTGCAACACAGGTGAATAACAAATCAGCCTTACTGCAAACATTATGACTCAATCTGGCAAGATTAGTTTTAAATTGGTTCGATGTATCTTGGTTGTCAGTACATTAGAAGTTCAAGCAGCAATTTTATTTATTTTTCCTCGGTGTGGCGAGGAAGAGGAGGTTGTCAACAAGCGAAACAGGTTTGTTATGAAGTTCTGGTTCAAATCGTCCTACATTGTTGAGTAAAGAAGTCGAACACAGGCGGAAGTTGATATTTTCAAAATAAATATAGGCTATATTTTTTCAAAATATATCCCAAAAACTGCAGTTTAAATCAGAACCTCGACAGATCAGTCAAGTTGCACGATAAGGCAGATAAGCCGCATGCGGCTTGCAAAAGCAGCGTGTTCACCACTTTTGACCTACATGATTGGTTTGTTCTAATAATTGTGAGGATTGTATGTCGGCCCTGCAAGTGCTTTGAGATTAAATTTTTAAAATCACCTGTAATTCTCCATAATTGGTTTGTTTTCTTTATTTAGAATAAGTGAATAAGCGATTAATTATGGTTAAATTATTGATAGGTCTAAAGTGAATTAAATACAACGTACTTTCTGCGTGTAAGCGTGGCTGCAGCTGTTGTAGTCATATCACGCGTGGTACGTGTACTCAGACAGCCAGCGAGGCAGGCATTGGACAAAGGGTGTAAACGCCTTCCTCATCCTATTAAGGCTGTGTCCCGACTCACTCTACACATAAACAAATTACTAACTGACTGACAAGGTGAGAAATTAGTTAAACTTTATGGATCTAAAATGACAATATGCTTTCTTATCCAAATGGCATGTGTCTGCTTTTTTAATTAATGGATCTAATCATCTATTTGCGGTTTCTCCGTCGCTACATCAGAAGTTCAAGCAGCGATTTTATTTATTTTTTCCTCGGTGTTGCGAGGAAGAGGAGGTTGTCAACAAGCGAAACAGGTTTGTTATGAAGTTCTGGTTCAAATCGTCCTACATTGTTGAGTAAAGAAGTCGAACACAGGCGGAAGTTGATATTTTCAAAATAAATATATATATATATATATATATAGATTTTAAAATAAAAACATCCCACAAACTGCAGTTTAAATCAGAGCCTCGACAGATCAGTCAAGTCGCACATGATAGGCAGATAAGCCACATGCGGCTCGCAAAAGCAGGGTGTTCACCACATGATTGGTTTGTTTTGATAATTGTGAGGATTGTATGTCGGCCCTGCAAGTGCTTTGAGATTAAATTAGAACTATTAAAATCACCTGTAATTTTCCATATCATTGTATTGGTTTGTTTTATTTATTTAGAATAAGCGAATGAGAGATTAATTATGGTTCAATTATTGATAGCTCTAAAGTGAATTAAATACAACGTACTCTCTGTGTGTAAGCGTGGCTGCAGCTGTTGTAGTCATATCGCGCGTGGTAGGTGTACTCAGACAGCCAGCGGGGCAGGCATTGGACAGTGGGCGTAAACGCCTTCCTTAAGGCTGTGTCCCGACTCACTCTACAAACAAACAAATAACTAACTGACTGACAAGGTAAGAAATTAGTTAAACTTTATGGATCTAAAATAACAATATGCTTTCTTATCCAAATTGCATGCGTCTGCTTTTCTATTTAATGGATCTGATCATCTATTTGCGGTTTCCCCGTCCCATGCGTGTTTCCCTTTTTAAATCTAGAGCGTGGTCACGTCCCGTAACTTTGCACAATATATGTCGGGGTTCACCGATGATTATAGACGATGCAGAAGTAGCAACAGATTGCTGCCAGGTCGAGCGTCTCTGTCAGTTGCGCGGCTGTCGCAGGCACCGCTTGCAATTTAGCGCATTCAGCGTCTTCCTTCTTTGCACAGGAGAGGGAGGCTGTGAAAGCAAGCTGGTTAATATGATAAACTATACAATTAAAATTTGTTGACTTCAAATCAAGACACATGGGTGTCTGCAAGTGTTTTTCAAAATAAGTGATGCAAAGCGTAAAATTCTATTATGTACCCTAATCCTAATTAATATTCAAAGTGATTGGCATGTGTTGTTTGACTGCAAAATATATTATCTTACACATATTGCGTTGACTGTTTTTCAAAAGACTGACATTGTAACTCTTGAATGAATAATACAGTATTTTTTTCTTTGCTTTGTCCTTCCAAGATTTCTCATGGCAGCTGCCTTTCAGAATACACATGTTGCTAATTTGCTTCTTCTGCTGCCCATCCTGACTGTATCATATGCTACTCAAGATGACCTTGTAATCAGCACCACACATGGGAAAGTTCAGGGGAAGCTGTTGTCAGTGCCTAATGGAGAAGTTCGAGCGTTTCTTGGAATTCCATATGCTAAGCCGCCACTTGGAAAACTGAGATTCCATGCCCCGGAGCCTGCAGAGAAATGGGAAGGTGTGAAAGAGGCCAAGGGATTACCAAATTCCTGCTACCAGTTGCCAGATACCACCTATCCAGGTATGACTTAGGTATAAGCATATCATGATATTTAAAAATTGCTTTTCACTGAATCCCATACCTATTTATTGCCCAATATATCAGGCGAAGTTAACATTTATTACTCAACGTGATCTGGTGGGTCTTCTATCAATTTTACTGTAGAAACATAAGAGAATAAAACAACAAAAAGTCAACCTTCCGTTGTTGCAAGGGGCGTGTGCAGCAGGTCACAATACAAAAATTTCAAACCCGATATGTTAACCTGGAAAACATTCAATACTCAATACCATTTTCAATACCACGGGGATGAAAGTATGACAAATAATTAAAGGCATAACAAATATTTTGTTAACAGGAGAAACTCACCTTTTTCAATATCAACAGAATCACAGATGCTAGTTATACAAGTGTGCAAATAAATAGTACATAGGTAACCCAAATATAACACATGCCTAGTATGCTTGCCACAGCTAAACACACAACATGAATGCGGACCACTGGTCGTGCTAACATCAGTAATACATTTAATGTTTTAAATTATATTATGAACAAGAATATATAATTTACTAACCTGTCAGAATTCATCATGAAGGCCAGGGTGTCCTTGAGATGTTTGGCCAAGTTTGTTTTGCTGCTCGACTTTATTCCCACCACTTTAAAGTATTGTTTGCACACAGGCTTGTCAAGATCTTTGGGTTTCCATGAGCTTGTGAAGCTGAAGCGAGCAACACATTTTTAATTCAGCACAGCTGCAATACATTGAATCTTAATACTATGATTTCTTACGCCAAACTACAATTATCAACTGTTTCTTTAAAAAGTGTGTTTTTCCCTGTAATTCAAAACTAAACTACTAGGTGTATCGGCTATTACACTGAGTGGGAAATAGGAATAGAAATGTTGAATATATTCACTGAAATCTGCTTGCTATCTCTCATCCTGCATGTCTGGAATGATAAGCAATAACATTATCGTTTGTCATCTTTTTGTTCCTTTTACAATTTGTCAGGCAAATATTTTTGAAAGATTTGGAAGCAGTAAGTAACTGCAACAAGAATCAGCATAAAATACGAAGAGATGGAGAACTTTCAAAGTTTGTAATCTGACAGTCATAATCAAAGGTTAATTTGTCCAATTAGTGTTGTGGAAATTATTTTAGAAAGGCAAGCAATGCAAATTACTGATTACTATTACTTTGATACAAAATAATCCTAAATTCTGAAACAAACATTGAGGCAATGTCTTTGTTTGCAGTACGTTATGCTTATATGTATATGGTATTAGTGAATGTTGTTGAACTTTTTCTTAATTTAATCAGTTATGCATAAGACATTTCCCAATTAAACTTATCCATCATCTCTTTATGTTCCCGCCTTCCATTTCCGAGAAATTGCCACACAAATTGCAGACCTCTAAAGATGATCGAAACATGAACAACATACTTTTCTTCACATGGAGGTTTAATGACCCATGGCTTTGCCCCAAGAAGTCTGTTGACTAACAAAAGTATCGCAACAAACTTTTTAAAGTATTCAGTGGGGGCTGATCATTATTTAACACCATATCATGCAAACTATGAACACACACATACACAGTACATATAGAAATAAGCAATTAAGAACTGCTTTCAAAGTGAGCCACCATGTATCATAAACAAAACCATATCAGTTTGCAGTTGTTTTCTGAAGTATACACACTGATGTTAAAGTGCAAGTGTGTTGTAACACAAAAAGTAAGACTATGATAAATTATCTGAAATATTTTGCGCATAAAATGGGATTTAAAATACAGCTTAAAAACAAATAGTGAGAAGTAAAAGGATGGAAAGTAAAAAGGTGCACTGAAACAGTTGTGCACGTGTGCACACACACCCTTATACTAAAACGTTTTAAAGTATCTTTTGATTCAACATTTGAATTTCAAGTTCAGTACTCATAGGGTAGAGTCTATAAGCATTTTCACTTTTTAATATTTGCCCACTCCACCATGGAAACGTTCCCTAAGTTCTCTCAGGTGACGTCATAGACTTTCATAAACAAATTTAAGTCCTCAACTCTGATGGGAGATTTGTACCATACTTGATAAAATGAAATCTCTCTTCACCTTCAAGTTTCACTTGCAAACACCTAAAGGTTTTGGATAAAAACAGACTCATATTTGAAACTGTTTAAAATTTCGATCACCTTGATAAAAAAACCCCAGATGCAATCAAAAAAACAAAAAACAAACCAAAGATCGTGATGCTGCCACCACCATGTTTTGCTGTAGGTGTGGTGATCTTCAGGTAAAGTTCAGTATTGTTTATTTTCAAAACTTATCTTTTAGATAAGCAAAACTTAATATTTTGTTGTCTGTAACCATCACACATTCTCCCACAATGTTTTAACTAGGTCTGGATATTTTAATTGGAAAAAAGATTTTTTTATTATTATTATTCAAAACCCCACATGTCTGGGCTACAGAGTCTCAGATAATGAAAAAGACATACATTGTGTTGCTAAATTTAGCATGCCTGTTTGAACTTTTTCACATTTTGTCACACAATTATGACATATTTTGTTGCCATTTTTGTGATAGACCAACATGAACTAATAAATAGTTGTGAAGTGGAAGAAAAAGGGATACATGAGATTCAAAATTTTTTATATGTGAAAATTTAAATGTGTGCCCTGCGTACTGTATATGCTGCCCCTTTTAATCTTCCAAGCACATTCAAAAGTCAATTAATAAGCAACCTCCTGTTTGTTATTCAATTTCAGTATAAATACAATTGTCCTAAAAAGCCTCAAACCTTTGTTAGAGGACATTAGTGAATTAAACAGCATCACAAAGATCAAGGAATACACCTGACAAGGTAGGGATACAGTTGTGGAGGAATATTGCTCAAGACTTCTGCCTCCTCTCTTGATTTGCGAAACATAAAGAAATTAAGGGATGACTTTGCACATTATTTGTCAGAAATGGCCTTTAACCTTAAGACAATTATACTGTAGGAGCTTGCTCAACATCTTTAATCTATAATATGCTTTGTAATCAGATTGAATGGTGAATTGGACTCAAAGGTTAAAGAATCTATCAGCTGCTATTGTTGTAATCAAACTTTATTGTTAACAGCATGGCAAGGGAGGGAGTGGGGGCTGGGGGACTAAAGGAGACTATGAATGGAGAAAGAGAGTGATGGATGTACAATATCAATCATGTCTTGAATGTAAATATGAACAATTGTTCTACTTGTTAAAGAGTGACATGGATGGGGGCCCATCTCAGATTTGTCAGGGTTTAGTTTTGACTTGGCTTTTGTTTACTATTAGTTTTCAGTCTTTCCTCTTTGTTAGGGTTTTAAAAAACTCTAAAATTTAGTCCCGGGTGTTGTGGTTCTAGGTTCATCCATAAACAAATCGTGACAGTACGAACTGGCCAAAAGGATGGACTCAGACCCCACATGGGGCTTACCTGCAGGGGTTGACGACCCGGAGATCCTCGCCTACATCGAGAGATGCGAGCGCCTCTGGAAGGAGAGGTGGGCCAAGAAGGCTTATCCGCCGACCAGGGATGACGCCGCTGTCCCTGTAATCCTGTCTGGCTTTGTGGGGGTTGCGCCGGAACGCAGGGGAGGATGCTGCCCAGCTTCTCGTCGTCTCGGTCACCATCTCCTGGACTCTCAGCTGGTCCCTCGAGTGCGGGTTACCATTCCATCAGTCCGAGCCCCACACATCGAGGAAAGCCAGCTGTGGAACTTTTGCTATAGTGACCGAGACGACCTCTTTCACTGCTGGCCTGCTGCTGCCTCCGAGACAGCCTCTGCTCCGCCGTCTGGCTCCTTCCGGCGCAGACGCCGGGAACGCCGGAGCGTAAAGTCCTCCGAGGGAGCTCTTCCGCCTCAGTCCGAGGCCTCTGAGGGAGCTCTTCCGCCTCAGTCCGAGGTCTCCGAGGGAGGTTTTCTGCCTCAATCCGAGGTCTCCAAGGGTTCCGTCCCGCCTCAGTACAAGGCCTCCGAGGTAATCGTTCCGCCTCGGTCCGAGGCCGCCGATGGAGCCACTCTGCCTCCGTCCGAGGCTACCGTTGTTGTTGTTCCGCCTCCATCCGAGGCCACCGTTGTTGTTGTTCCACCTCCGTCCGAGGCCACCGTTGTTGTTGTTCCACCTCCGTCCGAGGCCACCGTTGTTGTTGTTCCGCCTCTGTCCGAGGCCGCCGAGGGAGCTGCTCTGCCTCAGTCCGAGGCCTCTGTTGGTGCCACTTCAGCTTCTGGTTTTTCTGGTCGGGGTCGCCGTCCGCGACGCCCGTCTCTGGTTCTGCTCCGCCGGGGTTGCCGTCAGCAACGCCCATCTCTAGTTCTGTCTCTGGTTCTGCTCCGCCGGGGGCCGCAGACTGCGGTCTCCGCACCTCCTGACTCTGCCTCGCCGGGGTCGTCCTCCACAACGCCCGCCTCAGACTTTCCTGTTCGGCCGGAGCCGCAGACTGTGGCCTCCGCAATTCCTGACTCTGCCTCGTCGTGGTCGTCCTCCACGATGCCCGCCTGGGACTTCCCTGCTCGGCCAGGTCCGCCGACTGCGGCATCTGGGCCGCCTGGCTCTGCCTCGTCGGGGCCTCCCCCCTCGAGGTTTCAGTCGGGCGATGCTGCTCCGCCGCCTGCCACGTCCTGATTGACCTCCACGAGGACTCTTTGTGGCCTAGCAGCCGTCTTTGCCTGCGCCCTTAAGGCCAGTGCTTTTTTGTTTATTTGTTCTAGTTCTGCCTTAGTTTGAATTTCTTAGCATCCCTTAGTTTCTGAGTTATTAATGGTTCTTTGTTTTCTTAGAGTTTTTTAGTTTTGCCCTGCTTTTGGTTTTCTAGTTCTGCTTTTGTTTTCCAGCTCTGCTTTAGTATTCTAGTTTTTGCTTTAGTTTTCTAGTTTTTGCTTTAGTTCTTTAGTTTTTACGTTAGTGTTCTAGTTCCTGTCCTAGTTTTCTAGTTTTGCTTTAATTTTCTAGTTTTTGCTTTAGTTTTATAGTTTTGCTTTAGGGTTCTTGTTTCTGACCTAGTTCTCTAGTTTTACTTTAATTTTTTAGTTCAAGCCTTAGTTTTCTAGTTTTTTCCTTTGTTTTCTATTTCTTGGCTTGGTTCTTTTATTTCTGTCTTGCCCTCTTGTCCCTGCAATCTATGGGTTCCTGCGTTTTATGGGTTCCTGCGTTTTATGGGTTCCTGCACTTTATTAGGTCCCAGCGCTCATTAGGTCCCAGCGCTCGTTTAGGTTTCTGTCTCCCTAGTTTTCAGCTGTTTCACACTCCTTAGTTTTGTCTGGTTCAAGCTCTCCTTAGTTTTGTTTCGGCCTCCTAGTTCCTCTGTCCTCTGTCTCCTGGCGTGTTAGATGCTCTCTGGTTCTTGATGTTTAGATTTTCTTTGTTTCCCGGTGTGTTAGAACGCCCTCTGGTTCCTGGCATTATAGTTTTCTCTGTTTCTGGTGTTTTAGATGTTCCTGTTTCCCTCACGCCCCGGCGTTTCCCTCACCCCCCGGCGTTTTCTTCACGCCCCGGCGTTTTCTTCGAGCCCCGGCGTTATTCCCTCTGGCGTTGTCGTACGCCTGTCCTTCCCTCTGGCGTTGTACGCCTGTCCTTCCTTCTGGCGTTGTCGTAAGCCTGTCCTTCCCTCTGGCGTTGTCGTATGCCTGTCCTTCCCTCTGGCGTTGTCGTACGCCTGTCCTTGCCTCTGGCGTTTTCGTACGCCTGTCCTTGCCTCTGGCGTTTTCGTACGCCTGTTCTTCCCTCTGGCGTTTTCGTACGCCTGTTTTTCCCCTGGCATTTCCCTCCGCCCTCTAGTTTTCCCCGCGTTTCACGCTCTCTGTTTGCCTGCCAGCGTAGACGCTCTTTGTTTGCCTGCCAGCGTAGACGCTTTTTGTTTGCCTGCCAGCGTAGTTTAGACGCCCTGTTTGCCTGCCAGCGTAGTTTAGACGCTCTGTTTGCCTGCCAGCCTAGTTTAGATGCTCTTTGTTTGCCTGCCAGCGTTTGTTAGAAGCCCTTTTGTTTACCAGCGTATTAGACGCTTTTTTTTGTTTGCTTTCGTTTTTCCTCCTTATTTTGGTTCGCCCTGGTTTGATTAGTTTGGTTTTGACTCTAGCCCGCCATCCGTAGCCTCCCGCCACCCACCCTGGTTAGATTAGTTTTCAGCTCCTCCTTCCCCTCACTTAGCTTTCCCTTCACTCCCTCTGCAGTCAGTCACACCTGTTGGTCATTAATCAGTCAGACTCATTTCACCTGCCAGCCTCCCTACTTAAACCTCCCTCTGTTGTCACTCCTCTACCGGTTCGTCATCATGCAACACCTACTCCTTGCCTGTCCACCTGTATATTCCCTGCTTGCCATTGGAACTCTGCCACCTCTACTTCTATTTAAGGTTCGTTCTCTGCCGTACTGTGGATCCTGCTGCCTTGCTCTGGTTCCCCTCTGCCGTACTGAAGGGCCCGCTGCTGTGCTTTGGTTAGCTCTCTGCCAAGCTGTGGATTCCCTGCCGTGCTGGGAAGCCTGCTGCTGTGTTCTGGCTAGCTCTCTGCCGAGCTGTGGATCCTGCTGCCTTGCTCTGGTTTCCCATCTGCAGTACTGAAGGGCCTGCTGCTGTGCTCTGGCTAGCTCTCTGCCGAGCTGTGGACTCTGCTGCCTGTCTCTGGGCTCCAAGAACTCTCTCTCCAGGCCATCAGCTCCTGCCCTCATCTACACCCCTGTTCCTGTGCAGTCCTGCCTCCCTGGTTACATCATCCACCATCCCATCAACCTTTCAATAAAAACTCTCAATTTTAGTCCCGTGTGTTGTGGTTCTGGGTTCATCCATAAACAAATTGTGACAAGATTATCTTGTTCCAGGCACAGGCATGCTATGAGCTGGCCTGGTTAATAATAATGTGATTTTTTTTTCTTTTACAGGGTTCAAAGGTGCAGAGATGTGGAATCCAAACACCCCTCTGAGTGAGGACTGTCTGTACCTAAATGTTTGGTCCCCTAAATTCAACAAATCTCAGTCTTCAACACTTGCGCCTGTACTAGTCTGGATCTATGGTGGTGGCTTTGCCTCAGGGACATCCTCCCTGGATCTCTACCAAGCCCACTTCCTGAGTAAAGCTGAGGGTGTTGTTGTGGTATCAATGAATTATAGGTCAGAGGACATTTAAGTTGAAACTATTTGTGTTAACCAATCCTGGTCCTTGTGACACACCTTCCGTATGTTTTTTTTTCTGCTCAAAAACACTAATTTCAAAGGAATAAATTATGAGTCGAATAATGTTTTCCAGAACTGTGGACTAACTTCTCATTTATTCAGATATGAGACTCATTTGAAACAAATGCAATAGCAGAAGACCAGAATTGGGGAAAGCTGTTATATACAATAGCCATGTTATGCATCTGTTTGACCTTACTGAACTTGTTTTCTCACTTTTTATGAGAGCCAGTTAAACATTCAGTTCAGAGAGATTGAAATGAACTTGTTCATGTTCACAGTTTACAACTAGAATTCAGCAAATAAGTACAACGTCCCAACATGAACTAGTTAATATTTATCAATCCATGATATGCTATATAGCCAAAGTCTGCTTCATAAAAAAGTATCACCAGAAAATATCATAGATAAGTACCATGTACATCTAATCACCCTTTAAAATGTAAATACTGATAACTATTTTTGATCTCCTTTTCCCCCTCTACGGAAGGCGACTGAGGAAAAAAAATCTAGATTAAAACATTTCTACGTTTTTTTTTGTACTGCCCTGAAAGGCAAGTGAAAAAAAATCAAAGGCATATTTTTGAGTTTGTTCTTGTAATACTTTATTTTGCCACTGGAGGCACTAAAGTAAAACCACAGACCTTCACTGACAGCTGTATTCTTCAAATGGATAGTCAGAAGCCTGGTTTCCAGGAATCAATGTCCCATTTTCTAAATTAGATTTCTGCAGAGAAAATAAGATACTTTAAGATACTGTTTATTTGTTGACCATGGTATGTTATCATATCAAGCTTGTATATTTATGAGCAATCTAGAATTAATTACAGTGGTGATCAAGGATCCCCTCGACACCTTGGCTACGCCTAGAAATTCTGTCCATAAAAGTTATGAACAGAATCGGCGACAAAGGGCTACCTTGGCGGAGTCCAACTCTCAGCGGAAACGAGTCCGACTTACTCCCAGCAATGCGGACCAAGCTCTGACACAGGTCATACAGGGACCTAACAGCCCTTATTAAAGGGCCCGGTACAGGCAAGTGAAATTTTCTTTACTTGCCTGTCAGGGCAGAACGGGGGGGGAACAAGTTAGATATGTTTTAATCTAGATAATTTTTTTTCTCGCTTGCCGTTCAGGGCAGAATGGAAAAAACAACAACTTAGAAATATTTTAATTTAGATTTTATTTCTCACTTGGGCTTCCATACGCCACTTTTTGTTGGCATAATTAATTTTATTTGTGATACATTTTCAATAAAGCTTCCCCGACATTGCTTTATCTGCAGAAATGATTACAATGATCACTTAGAGCACGAGAAGTGGTAGTAAATATTTGTTGAGCACAACACAGAAATGTTTTGAATGCTTTTTGTACTTTTCTTCATTCTTGTGGTCTTAATTTATAGAGTGGGAGCATTTGGCTTTCTGTCTCTTCCTGACAACAAAAACATCCGGGGAAATGCAGGCCTACTGGATCAGCGTTTGGCTCTCAAATGGGTATCCAATAACATTGCTGCATTTGGAGGTGATCCTTCCAAGGTAAAATAATTTTGTCTTTATTGTTTCTAAAATCAGATTACAAGATAGTATGAACATATTAATCGTCTGCTTTTGTATTTGCCTTTGTTTCCAGGTAACAATATTTGGGGAGAGTGCTGGGTCAGCATCTGTGGGGTTCCACCTGCTCTCTCCAGGCAGCCACAGCCTCTTTCAAAGGGCTGTGATGCAGAGTGGCTCCCCTAATGCACCATGGGCTACAGTAAGCCAGAGTGAAGTCTGGGACAGGTATTTGTGATTGAGTTTGTTGGTCCAGTTTACTCTGGATTTCTGTGAACTGTCCATCCTACTTTCAAAATATCTTATGGACATATAATTCAAATGTTTTTATACTGGTGTGTAATTTTGATCATGTTTTAGCACAGGTCTGATAACTGGTATGGAAATAAACGTAGACATGAGGCATGAGAGAATGGATTCAGGCATATACAGTACAGTGTGCAGTGGTTGTAAAATAACTAGCATTCTGAGTATGAAAGTGTATACAGTAGTACAAATACTTCCATTGAGGAAATATTTGCCCCTTGAAGATTTCTCCTGTTTTTGCTTTTTTTGTCACATTTAAATGTTTTGGATCATCAAACAAGATTTTATGTCAATCAGAGTTAACATCTGTGAATACAGAAAGCAGTTTTCAAATGTTGACTTCTATTATTTGAGGACAAAAGCTATTCAAATCAACCTGTCCTTATGTGCAAAATGAATTCCAGCATAATAACCTAATAACTGGTTTTGCCACCCTTGGGTGTAAGAACATTACCATCAAACATTTGTGAAAACTAGCAGTGAGGCTTTTACATCACTGTAGAGAAATTTTGGCACGCTCTTCATCAGTGACCTATTTAGGATCTTGCCAAAGCATCGCAATCAGATTTAATGGTTTTCTACCTTTCTTTCACCACAAAGCTACATGAACAGGAACAATCAAAATTAACACATATCTATAATTGAGTTTAAACAAAGATGAGTTGATCAAGAACACATTCTTTACTCACATTTTGAGGCAGATGCCACAATATAATGGAAAATTATATTGTATGCTACAATATAATGGAAAATTTGTATTGCGGGAACACAAAACCTATGTTTCTGGAACTGCCACATATATACTGGAGTAGTGATTACTATCATTACCACCAACAAAAAAAAAAGATTTTTAGTTAGCTTGTTTTGTTTTAAATAAGTCATAAATGTTGTGCTCTTATCATGTCATGTTATAAAAATGAATAAATCACAAAATCCATGTAACACAGACACATATACTACAAGTACACTTGCACAGGTTCACAATCTGTCAGGCTACCCTCACCACAAACATTACGTAGAAAAGAACAAAGGGGCAAGTGACATACAGCCGCATTAGCAAGAATAAAGCATGGAAATAAAAACAGTTAAATTTGCTGTGATGAAAGCCAGATTTAAGACGCATACTGCTCTGGTAGACAACATGTTTATATTTGTGTGCTGGACTAAAAAATTATCAATTCAAATGATAATGAGGTGCTATTGTCTGTCTCTAAAATAATCATTGTTGCATCCTGGCTTTAGTACTTGTCATTGCTTACTTTTTAGTTGAAAGCCAATTTGTTGTTTGCTACCCTACCCCTTGGTGGGTCTTTGGCCAGGTTTTCAGTTACTTCCATTTTTTTGTCTCCTGAATAAGATATTGATTTGCACTCAGAGCAAATTCGATAGGTGTCCTTTTGCGAATATCAGTTTTTACTATGGTTCATCTGAGTCCCAAAATCTTAGAATTGGTTGTATGCAGACTGATTGATAGAAAATTTGTTTCTAACCCTGTTCTTAAATTTTCTTTAGATCGGGGCATGATGTGTTGCTTTTGAAAGGTACTTAATGTTGGCAGATACATTTTACTTTTGCCTGGTTCACGCAGCAGGATAATTAGCTTGATTTTATTCCCAGTTTTCCCCTTCCAACATGCCCCGATTATCAGGATGGCTCTTAAGATTGATATTCAATCTGTGGTGTGTTAAGAGTGATCTAGTCTGCTCGGAAGGATGTTGGGACCACTCGGACCTCAGATCGGGGATATTCAACATGTTGGTTTGTCTTGCCTTGATATTCTAGTGTTTGCGGTGTTCCCAGAGGACAAAGGAGCATGCCAACTGTTGAATGTGACATGTAGCCCATCAGAAAGCATGTCATGGAAACCTGGAGAAAAAAAAACACAGCAACTCACCTCCATATCCAAGTGTATTAAACATACAGCCCCCACTCACAGCCTCCACTCGTTTAACCATCTGCTTTTCTTTGTGTACTGTTTTTTCCGTTAAAATTAGTCCACAGACTATTGCCATTGTTCTTCCTCGTTGGCCAAGTTTATTTACTCTGAACTCACGTTTGATGCTGAGAGGTTTTGTAAGATTTCCTGTCTGATATTTGAATGTTCCTAAGTGAAATCTGTGTGTGTGGTGTATTGTGGTTGCCGTTTGACTTTTTGATTGATTATCGTCATATGTGGGTTCTCGCAGGTTTTCTGTTAGTCTTGTCTGTGTTAAAGCTATTTAATAATCTGAAATGTGCCAAAACAGAGTGACAAAGAAAACAGAAATAGAAGTAATCTGTAAGGGAACAAATACTTTCTCACAGTAATGTTTTTTTGTTTGCCTTAGTTGAAAACCATGCAATTTTAAAAGTTTTGGTCCAGCCATAAAAACAAGCAATTGCAAGTTATGTATATAATGTTATTTATAACCAGTTGTCTGTTCCTTGTTTTAATACCTCTTTCATGAATGTATTTTTGTCTCTACAATAAATAGTAAAGCCACAATAAATAGTAATACTTTTCAAAATAGATTTCATTCTTAATTTGAGAAAGAGCAACTTATTACAGATCAATATAAAACTACATTATTTAAAGTAGGGCTGGGCGATATGGCTTAAAAAAACTCTGCTTTTATTATGCTAAATCAGATTAATAATTTTTTTCTCCCTTTCATTTCATAAAGACAAATTACAGAAATTCTTTTTTAAACATACTTTTGTTTAAATCATCTCAGCTGGGAGTTGACCTGAATACAAAGTGCAACTAAATACAAGCTGTGAAAACAAGTTGGCAGGTCCTAACATTGTGAACAATGACATATTAAAACAAAATCTTTGCTGCTAGTACTTTTACACAATGAGCTAGTTTTGAGTAGACATCTAAGAAGTTCGAACTAACTTAAAAAACAAGTAAATGAATAAATCAAAGTACCTGATCTTAGTGTAAAAAGGTTTCTTCTCCAGAGTTTTTTGACAGTGTATTTTATTTAACATATATTCAATGTCGCATGCTATTACCGAAACAATTTCCTTTTTCAAGACTGCTGTAGTACAGTTTCATGGAGGCCCAACAAGTGGATTGGCAAAAAAAATCCAAATTTTTCAAAAATTTAATCTTCATAAATTGCAAATTCAAATCAATCGATACAATTTATTTATTGTACTGCCCTGATTTAAACATGTTAGTTAAAAGCAGACTAATTCATAGGTAATGTCCCACATTCATAACGTAAGAATTTTAGAATTTAGTATGAAGGTAAACCTCTAAATGTTTAGTATAGGATTCATTCCAAACATGTAAATAATGTAGATGAGTATGAATGTTGAAAATTATGCTTTTCGTTCGCTGTCTAGTCATCACAACATGTTTTTTTTTGTTCATTATTTTTTATTCTAACTTTTTTCTAACTTTTTTCCCACCGTTTTAAAATAAATCATCAGTGTTATTTACTTAACTGAAATTTGTCAAACTTGCTTTTTGCTCATTTTCTAATTGCTTTATTGGCCTTCTTTGCCAACAAACAGGTCCTTAAAGCTAGCAAAAGAGCTAGACTGCCCCACACATCATTCTGCTCGTCTGGAAGCTTGTCTACAGCAGGCTGATCCTCAAAAGATCTCAGTGACGCAGTTTGAAATTATTCAGCCTTCAATATTGTCCTCACCTTTCCTCCCTAATGTTGATAGGGACTTCTTACCAGCTGAAGTTGAAGTAAGTCACTACATGTTTGTATAACTGGTTTCTTTGGAAAGTGAAAAAAAATGACATATAAATATTTATTTTATACATAAAAAACACTACTTTAAATTTTTTATTAGTTCTGTGTTAAATTGGTGTTTGAAAAAATTGGTTAACTATTGCTAAAAATCAGTAGCAAACATTGGTTCAGTGACCAAGCCTTGCTGACTCTCTCTCATACAGAATTCCTAAAATATTAAGGAAAAAGAAAACCATTCCCCAATATCTGCATTTTGTGGCAAATTCCAACATATAATATAAAACATTTCCTATACCAATACACATTTACACAGGGAGTACTTAAATAAACCAGCAGGCTGACCCAATCCAAAACATTTTTGGTATGAGAATATGTCAGTCTAGAGGGATCACCAACCTTTTTTAAACTGAGAGCTACTTCATTTGTACTGTGGCATACGAAGGGCTGCCTGTACTGACCTTTGAACTACAAGAGTACAAGGTCACCTTAACCTTATGTAATATAAATATGTTTTTAATGCTTTTGTCATTTTTTAAATCTATGTAAATACAAGTATGATTATAAAGGAAAAGCAACTGAATAAAATAGCGTTTTCAATGCAGCTCACAGGAAGGTTGTGCTATTTTTTTTAACAGGCTTGTGGGCACCGCTTATGGTCCTTAGAGTCTACCTGGGGACTGCAGGCATCACCCCTGGTCTAGAAGGTTTAGGTTCACAGTGTACTTTGCACATCAATTTACCAGAAACATGATGAGTTGTAAAAATAAATTGATAACTTTGAGGTAAACAGAGATCTTTGTTTTTTTTGCGAGGTCCATTCCTATTACTTTTAAAATGCTGCCTATATTTGACTCCTGTATGAATTGTTTGCGGCTCCAAACTGACCCACATGCGCAAAAGAACGATATTAATTACTTCATGCAGCCAACTTTGGTCCAGTAAACATGGGAGAAATAGGTTTATGGATTAAAGTGCCCAACGGAAGCCATTTATTGTGTCAGCGGTTGCTGAGGAGGAAATAAAAAGAAAGTGAATATCTGGGATTTTACAACGTTTTGGCTAAACCGAGGTCTGTTTGGCTGTAGAGATGCAGCCAGGACTGGTGGGGCAGAGATTTTAACAACTTCAGAGACCGAGTTCATTCATAACTTTAGAAAGTCGAGGGTAACTTTTAATAATATCAGCACCTCTCATATTGACTCAAAAGGCAGGACACTCGTCGTAGGAGCAGATTACGGCGCGCCCCATTGAAATGCAACACAATGGATTGCAATGAGTGAAAACCTCTTTGGCAATGAAAATGTCCTCCATGTGCAGGATTGTACATTTTGTACGGCCACGCGTTACATTCCTCAACCAAACAGTTCTGTGCAGCGCTGTGGCAGGCAGCTGCTGACTATCTGTCTTGCTAATGCTAACGGCTATTACCTCCAGCTGCTGCTGGTGCAAAGTTGTGACACATGTCGGTTGAAAGTGATGTCAAAGACGCATTAAATCCGCCTTGCCGGTTCCCACGGAAGTCAAATTCAAAAAGATCAGCTACAAATCTTATTCAGGACCGCATATGGAAGTGGCTCAAATGTGACTTGAATAGATAAGATTTGGGTCAGATCTGAGGTTTCCAACTGGTTTTAAAACATCTGCCCTGGTCACTTGACATGCAAAAAAATCTGATTTGGGCCACATTTGCCTAAGACTGAATTATTTCTGTTGCCTCAAATCACAATAACAAATTAATAATCTTAAAAATGAAATGGCTACTGCGTTAGACTGCCGACCTGTCCAGGGTGTACCCTGCGTCTCGCCCATTGACAGCTGGAGATAGGCACCAGCACAAATAAGCCAACAAAACAATGCAGTCAATTATCATTCCTAAAAACAATCATAATACCTAAGTATTTCAATCACATCTTTTTTTTTTTTTGCAGGTGATGCTTAATAGCAGTAACCTTCCCAAAAAAGAACTGTTGATAGGCCTGAATAAAGATGAAGGGACCTACTTTCTTCTTTATGGAATGCCTGGTTTCAACATCAGTGGCCAGAGTCTCATCAGCAGAAATGACTTTCTGAAAGGTGTACCACTAAGAATGACAGATGCAAGTCATGTCGCCAGAGAAGCAGCTATTTTTCACTACACTGATTGGACTGATCAGAACAATGGGATGAAAAACCGAGACTTACTTGGTAGTCTGGTTGGAGATCAGCTGTTTTGTTGTCCCGTATTGGACTTTGCTCACAGGTAAGTTCCAAGTATCGGGTTAAATATTTGATATGACTGGCCTGATAGCATATTTATGAAACAGTGTCTGATGTTAAAAATCTTTTAGAAAATCAAACTAAAGTATAAAGTCTAAGTGTGGCATACATTTGTTTGATCCTGACAGTAAGACCAAAATACTTTTTAAAACCACTGTTTGCTACAATACAGCAGCAAATATTTTGGGGTGTTTCTCTACCAACTCTGTACATCAAGAGACTGAAATGGTGATCAGTTCTTTTTTGTAAAGTACCTCAAGCTCAGTCAGATTGGATAGGTCTGCAGATATCAGTCTCCAAGTCTTGGCAAACATTGTCAGATGTATTTAAGTACATACTTTAACTGGCTAATAGCATATCCTGTGCAACAGGACTACTTGTCCTTACTCCAGCTGATATTTATTTTAGTACCA
Organism: Fundulus diaphanus; assembly: GCA_037039145.1. NCBI lineage: Eukaryota > Metazoa > Chordata > Actinopteri > Cyprinodontiformes > Fundulidae > Fundulus > Fundulus diaphanus. Next base: position 34,291,413 of record CM073124.1, read on the forward strand.
TGACATACTGTATATTGCACGTGGCTGTAACAGTGAGAGGTTGTTTGCATTCTTGAGTCCTATTCTAGACTAAAGGTTTCAAATGTCAGAGTGTTGCTCAGGGCTTGATGTGCACTAAAATAAATATGTCACATGAAGTATTAGAGCTGTGATAATAGTTCTAACTTTTTTGCTGCAAGGAAGAATAATCATCTGAACTGAGTTTGCTTTCCCATCTGTTTTCTGCTAGTAGTATTACAATGTAAAAATAATGCTTTATATATTTGCTATATTTATTTATTTTAGGTACTCACAGGGTGGCGGGAAGACCTTTCTATATTTCTTTGACCACATGTCATCTACAAATCCCTGGCCAGACTGGATGGGCGTAATGCATGGTTACGAGATAGAATTCATCTTTGGAATGCCTCTGAATGCTACCCTTGAATACACGAAGAATGAACTAAACATGACCAAGAAGTTTATGAAGCACTGGGCTAACTTTGCCCGGACTGGGTAGGCCAGACATATTCTCAGTCAGTTATTTAGGGGTTTTTATGAAATCTAAAGACACTTCTGTGATTTTTCTTTCTTTTCAGGAATCCAGGGCTTGATGGAGTTGCTTGGCCAATGTTTACCTCTGAACGTCAGGAGTACATAACACTGAACTACAATCATCCAGAACAAAAGAGTATGATGAGAGCTAAAGAATGTCATCTGTGGAACAAATTGCTGCCTCAAGTACAGAAGACTTCAGGTTAGACACACACATCGACAACTCCTTCTACACACGCTGACGCGTAAATCCACATACACATTAAGTTTCATGTAAGAGTATCTTTTGTGGGAAACATTTTGTTGAGATTGCCAAAGAAAATGTATTTTGCATGTGAAGATTTGTGATTCAGCTTTTTGACCAATTTGTTTAACAAACTGAGTGAATGACTCTTGTGTGTTTACAGGATTGTAGTCAAATTACACTATATGATTTTGTACTTTCATTTATTGTTTTTTAGCCAACATAAAATAATAAGATTAAAACAGAAAATTGCAGCTGAAAATCCATCAAAAACACATTTATGTTAAAAATCTGTGTAAACTCTTTATTTAACCTTTAATTGAATTTGTTTCCTTAAACCTTCACGTAGTGAAACATTTTTTAAAAGTATGCATTCTTATATATAGATAAATAATGTTTTGATGCTGAACATTTAAAGGTTTTCTTTCCAAGGCATCTTAATGTTCTTAAACTATCCCCTTGTGAAAGAGTCCGTCTTGACCCTTCTACTGTTTCTCTTTCACAGATGAGCTGCAGTCTTGTAATGCAAGTGGGATTATACTCTGCTGTAACTGGGTTTTCCTTCTTATTTTATCAGTTATGAGTTTAACCTATTGGGACCTGAGATCGGAAGCCTTCTGTCTGTTAAGTTAATGTGTTCATATATCTGCCGGCTATTATCAGACCACCACTTGAAGCCTATGGCTTGTTTTCGCATGAGTTCTTCCTTACTACCATTGTGAAGAACCACCTTTCCTTTGTAACTATCCACACAAACAAAATAAAAGTAAGACAGGCAGTATTATTAGTAATACTGACCATGTACCTAAAACACTTGCTTAGGTGAATAAGCAAAAGACCACTTCTTATAGTTCTGCAAGTCCAAATATTGTCAGTTAATGGCTAAGCTAAAACGCATGTTTTTTTTTTCTTTAATAAAAGGCCTATATCAATGTGGATACATTTTTTCTACACTGATTTAATTACCTACTATACAGATCAGCTATGAAGATGGCATAGGAAATACATATGTTATTGTACAGTTGTAACACAGTGGGCTAAACAACTTTATCCAATGTGTCATGTTTTGACTTTTGTTTCCGTCAAACACAAGGAGACACTTGTTTTTTCTTGTGTTTTGTATTTACCTTGTTATTTATAGATTTGATCTACAAATGTGAAACTGTGTGACTAAAAACAGAAGGTAATCAGATTTAAGCTGATAGTCAGTAGTTTTATCCGCATCCATATTGCTCTCTCTCTCTCTCTCTCTCTCTCTCTCTCTCTCTCTCTCTCTCTCTCTCTCTCTCTCTCTCTCTCTCTCTCTCTCTCTCTCTCTCTCAGGCTAATAAAAAGAAATTCAAGCCATCTGTGATCTCTTCTACATGTCTCAATAGCTATGTTTACATGGACAAAAGTAATCACAATAACGGGCCTATCAGAATAAAAAAACCTGTCATGTAAACGCAGCAATCAGAATAGTGTGATCAGATTAAGATCAATCAGAATGAAATTTTAATCCGAAGGAGATTGGTGGTTTATGCCAGTTGACAATCCGATCGGCATGCATGTAAATGCTTGTCAGGATCAAGTTATTCTGAGGGGGAAGAATGACAGCATATAGTGAAATGTCAAGCTTCAAATACTGGCAGCCAATGTAAGTATCCATATCCACATTTAAGGGTGCATTGCACAAGTTTTGAAGTTAGATATAATTTATTTTCTTTCTCATACATGTCCTTACAATTGCCCGACACGTAAAATAAGTTTTTCTGTATTTACTGCAGTTGCCTTTAGAAGCTGCATTTGTCAGTTCATGCAGACCCAGCTGCAGAAACAAATTACAGGGGGGGCATTCCATTTTTTTAGGGGGGCACACTTTAAAAAGAAAATATATATATATATATATATATATATATATATATATATATATATATATATATATATATATATATATATATATATATATATATACTTCAGACTGAACAGTGGCTCTGTGACTACTGTAACGAACAAACAAATAGCAATAGTGTAGTCAGTGTTGCCAAATTAGGCAGGTTTCCAACCAATTAGGCTTTTGAACACATTGAGCTGGAAAAAAAATAGCTTATGGGCAGATAAAAAATTTCGGAAGCTTTTCATAACATTTGTTGGGCTTTTAGAAAGAGTTACTAACAAAATATATCAAAATAGTCATTATCTATTTTTTAAATAAGTTGAATCTGTCGATCTGACATCATCAATGAATAATAGTTATAATGAATAATATTGTTATAATAAAACAAGAAAAGAATAAGTGTTTGGTCAGTGTAAAAGCCTAAGAGGGGTTGAGTTCTACTTATCAACTTAAAAATATTTCATGACTGCGTGTAAGAGAAATGTTTAATTGAGCTATACTGAGAGAAATTACGTTTAAATTAAGGTAGATTTACAACTCATGTTGGGAAGCTATTTATAATTTATTTTTTTCCGGTTGATATATCCTGATTGTTAAAGAGATCTTGTGTGTATTTGGTTGTCTGATTGTACATTTTGTTTGGAGCCCATATGCGCAGTTTTTTTCTTTGCTTCGGCGCAGTTGTGTGCTAATGGCATGTTCTTATGTGTTTAATAGTTCTGTGCTTTTAACATGAGAGAGTTTGAGATTTGGGCTTGTTTTTTTATTTTAAGTTGGGCAGGTTTTATGCTGGTTTGGGTTACTGGAAACTAACAGTGACATATAGGGTAACCTGTAGCGCTGTGTCTTAACTTAAAAGTCCAGCATAAGGTACACGCTAATAAACATGAGCGCTGGTGTCAGGCTGAGCACTGACTGAAGTAACAATTCTGACTAGAACAGGTTCTGTAATTACAGCACCTATGAGAACAAGGAGCAGAACAGCTTGTGCTCGTAGCTGTCCTAGCTAACCCTGCTAGCTGTCTAGCTAACCCTCCTAGCGTTAATGTTTACTCCAGTGTAGACTTCAGTACTGGCATTTCAAACAGAAATTAATAACGCTCCTTCCAGCTCGCTCTCTGCTTCGTTGTCACTTCTTGTAATTGTTTGGTAATCAGACCAAATTTTCATCCCCCTCTACCGACACCAACGGTGACCACAACTGAACTGCGGCGGCGACTGAAGGCTATGACTCGGTGTCCCGCCCCACTCCAGCTGTGATTGGCTAGCATGTTGCCGTCAGCAGTGTTGCCAACTCCTCAGTAAGGAAAGTAGCTATTGGCTGTGCTAAAAGTCGCTAGAAGTTGCTGAATGACGTCATCGGATAATTTGCATAATCTGCCACATGATGTGATGTGCATGTTATTGACGCTGTGGGAGAAATAACGTTGTTAGAGAGACAAAAAGTGAGTACAAACACTCAGAATATATATAGAGCTACTTTTTTCTGTCCATTAATGTTTATTTATTTATTATTATTATTATTTATTTATTTTATTTTTATATTTTTATGTTTATTTTATTACAATACTAACCCTCCTCCTTTACCCGGGTTTGAGACCGGCAAAATGAACCATAAAGAGACACTATGGCGCAGTTACACAATTTTTTTTAAACTTTTTTTTAACGTTTTCTTTTTTCCCTTGTGGTCCACCAAGGAGCCTACAAATCACGGTAAAACACGAACATGTGGCTGTGTGAATCAAATGCCGTTATTTATTTAGGATAAAATATTTCAAATTCAGTTATTTATGATCAACCTGCGCCGTCAATCCCGGCACATGCGCGCTTCATTTGCAGTCTGGACGCTGAGGGTAAACATGCTGTGGCTCTGACTGCAGCGCTGAGAGGGACTCCTGCGGTAGCGGGAGAACGGGGTTGGGACGGGGGAGGTGCCCCACGGCAGCACCTGCCGCTGGAGGACAAGCGTAGGAACGATACGTGCTTTCACGTAAGAGTCTCCAAAATTCGCCAGTGACACCAGAAAAGTCGCTAGATTTGTCGCTAGTCGCTTTTTTGAAAAAAAGTCGCTGGAGGGGTCTGAAAAGTCGCTAAATATAGCGACAAAGTCGCTGAGTTGGCAACACTGGCCGTCAGTTGTTGATTTGATTGGTTAAATTGTATGATTGGCACATCAAAGATAGTACTAAAAGGACGATGGCCACTCCGAGGTAAAAAAAAAAAGACAGCTTCCAGTCCAGGGCGGGCACAGCTGGCTCACAGGGTGGGCACGGCCCCCCAATGCCCGCCCTTGCCGCTGGGTCTGAGTTCATGAGAGAGTAAATCAGGACGAATTCTCTGGGCGGGCAGGTGGGTGTGACATGATGTGCACTCTCGTTCATCCTGCTACTCTGTTGAGTCTCTGCTGTAATTGATGCATTAGCGAGAGAACATGGGCTAACTTTAATATTTATGACTTTCCTAACTCAGAAGACATCACGCCTCTAAACAAAAGACCTGCGCAGTCACAGCAGCAGATGTTTGTCCTCTCCTCCCATGCATGTGCACAACACTGATGTAATTTCAGCCTGTCGCCACAGGTAGCAAAATTGTGCATAAATTCTGGAACTTGTGCTATTCTCCTTTAAAAAAAAGATTACCCATAACAATCATGGCAACCATCCATTAGAAGATAAAAATTATGACATATAATCTAAACTTTCCTGGCTGCATAAAATGTCACTTCCTTGGTGGTGAAGGAAAGTCCACAGGTTGTTATACCTGGCTTACCTAGAAAACCCTCTCACTTCAGTTTGTCACCTGGACTATGTTTCAACCTATACTTGCCAGGACAAATTAAAAATGTTTATGAGGTAATTAGTGAAGGTACCCTGAGAGTGAATATTTATGTGGATATTTGGTTCAGAACCTGCTATTATACAGACAAAATTATGTTGGCTCGCCCTTCCTAAAATAATTTGCAGGTTGTTGGACCATTTATTTTGTTTTTCTTGTGGATGTCGGTACTTATGTTTGATGCATCTAAAATTATATGAAATTTCTTACACATATACGTTTCTAGCCCCCCAAAAATAAAATAAAATCAATCCATCCATCCATTGTGTACAGTGTTAGTTTTCTGCCACTTTTTATGTCATTTGACCCTTTTCACATTTTGCTTTGACCACTACATGGGGTATGTCAAACTATAAATGACACTCCTGAAAGCAGCACTGTGTAACTTTTAGCCACCACTAGACCTGTAACTTTGAGGTTTAGTGCCAATAAAGGGAACTGGCAACACTGGACTGTTGCAAAATGGAATAGTCTCCCTCCGTTTGAATCTAATAGCAGACCACTTTGGACCAGCAGATCGAGAGGTCATTGAGTTACTTGTAAAGACAAGGCCGCATTCACCCCTCTAGGTAATACTCAGAATGTGCCACTGAAACGAAGAGGGAGAGGACGAGGCAGAACCAGGGAGAGAGGGAAAGGAGGGGGAGCTCCAGGAGCCATGGAAGAGAGGGACAGGGCAGACAGGCACAATCATCTAATTATGAAAGGTTGCAGGAACTTCAACAGAGAAGAGCTGAAATGCAGATATGTGAACTATATTTACTGTATTTTGTAATAATAAGCATGTCCATGACAAACTTTGAGTCAAGGCTGAAAAAAGTAGAAGTATGTAAGGTTAGCTCTCATGTTTAAGGGGAACTCAGACTGCAGTAAAGCGGCACCTCAGAAGTTACTTAGGCAGGTTTTTGAGAAGGGCAGCCTGCACTGAGAATCTATTCACACCAAGTGCTTTCTATTGACCTGAAAAAGAATGTATTACCATATATGTCAAATTAAGGTAAGACTTGGGTCAACACTTACACTGAGCTTTTTTTGCCTAGAAAATACAGGCCTTCTAAATCCTTGAAGCCCTTGAATTTGACCCATTTTGTTGTTGGGATGGGGAGGCCTGGAATTTGTTTAATTCTTCAAAGGGGTATTAAGGTAACACTGTCTTACAATTAAGCTTTGCAAGCTGTTAGCAGTATGTCTTTAATTTTCCTTTGGGATTAAGAATGTATTTTTAAATTAAATGTAATAGATTTTTTTAAGTAAATACACAATACAGTAATATTGTTATTTTCGCACAATAAGGGTTGGAAATTTATCCTTAATTGAAAATGTCTGCAAAAATGTTGAGCACAGATTTATCTGTTGTACCAACTGGTATGGGGCTGACTGCACTTTCACATGTTAAAGTTTCTGCAAAGGAAAAAAAAATCACAAAGATCTTAAGGTGAGGCTGTTTCCTGTTATGAAGTATAATTCTGGCCATAAAGTTATACCTGCAGCTGTTTTACACATTAGGATCTAACTTTACACATTTAGCATGGGTGTAACTGACATCACAAGCCTAGGACACATGCACTAATTCTACTCCAGACTCCCAATAATAGTTGGGAAGCCTTCACACAGATACCACATGACAGTCAATACTACTATGTTTATAGTGTTAAATTGGATGTAAGGCTCTCCTGATAGGAATGAAGTAGATCAGACCTAGTATAAATAAATGATGATTTTGGGATATATCTGCTTGCACTTTCCTGGAAACTGTTAAAAGCACACATTCAAAATCAAGGGGAAAGGGTAGCAAGAGAGTCTAGGTGTCTCACATACAAATGGGTCTACAATTTGTCCAAATTCAAAAACTAAACATATATGGCAAAATGTTGGTGAAGATTGTCAGTCATCCAGCTCATGATCAATCCAAAAAAAGGTTAGAAAATAAAACAACTGGACTTCTATTCTGAAGCTGAAGACGTTTCGCTTCCCATCCAGGATGCTTTCTCAATTCAAAATGTCTGGAGCAGTGTGGAGTTCAAAGCTTTATAGACCCGCCGGCGAGGCCTCGTTAGAGCTTGGATCCGCATGTAGAATCACCTGGAACTGATCGCCCCTCACAATGGAGAGTCGTTAGGCTCATCATTTGCCTGTCTCACAGGAGAAATGTTGTGGTCACATGCATGGAGGTGTGAATTGGGATGAAACTTGGCAGTAATAAAACCTATTGCTGTGTTGTTACCCCCAAGCCTAAATGAGCGGAGTGGTGTATGCAGTTCAGTGCAGTGAGGAATGTTGTGATCTTTATATTGGAGAATCCAAACAACCTCGCCACAAACGCATGGCTCAACACAGGAGAGCTACCTCCTCAGGACAAGACTCAGCCATCAGCCTGCACCTCAAGGACAAAGGACACTCTTTTGAAGACCAGAATTTTCACATTTTGGACAGAGAAGACAGATGGTTTGGAAGAGGGGTGAAAGAAGCCATTTACGTAAAGCGAGAAAAAACAACTTTAAACAGAGGAGGAGGGCTCAGGTTTCAACTTTCAAAAAATGTACAAGACAGCGATACATTTCTACAAAAACTTTAAGAGCCTCATAGCAGAACATTTACCCACGTCAATCAACTCTGCATCTGAGCCTTGGCAGGTTTAGCATCCGCTTCAGTGAAGACTGACGGTCATACGGTATTCCCAGCAACATTCTAGTCTTTTCCCTCATAGAATAATTTATTGTGCTTTTTTTCACTGGATCTTGGACCTTTCTTCATTGTTTCACTGGGAGATGCTAATAACCGTTAGCCGCTTCCTTGCATGCACATTACATACTTCCGTTAATATTGTAAATAAACACAAAAGCTTTATTTACTAACAAACTGAGCAAAAACAAAGCATAAAACACCAAAATAACAACTAATACGCCAGCAGAATGTGATAATCTCTCATAAAATCTTTGTATGTCAGATCCAGCCAGGTGGTGGAGGGGTGTTGCTCTGTACGCATGTCTGATGTTTGAAAAGTAATAGTAATAGTAATAGTAATATCATCTTTATTGTCATTGAAACATACATTACAACGAAATTTGTTCTCTGCTTTTAACCCATCCCCTTGGGGAGCAGTGGGCTGCCATGTGCGGCGCCCGGGGAGCAATCTGGGGTTAAGCGTCTTGCTCAGGGACCCAGAGAGCAGGCACTGGGGATCGAACCGGGTACTTACATCCAGCGCGCTGCTCTAACCACTCGGCCACGACCCCCCAAAAATAGCCGCAGACTTGCCGTGTCGCCATACAGAGTGACCCATCTCTGCCGGGACTCGAACCCGGAGCTTCTGGATTAGAAGTCCAGCGCGCTATTCCATTGCAAGCTGTTTGAATAAACATGGTCCAAAGTGTTAATCCCTCTGGTAGCAAAATCCACAAACTGAAAAAATTTGGGAAGGACAGTCTTTAGGCACAATTGGTTGAAATTGCCTGTGACAATAAAAACTGGGTCAAGATGGGCGAGCTGCTGTTTTTTTTAGCGTTAAGCAGGAGGCTGCACTGATATTAGCACCCGGTGGGACATAAACTGCTATCACCAGGGCTCTCAACTCTCACGCATTGACCGTGTGACACACGCATTTCACTGACTTTCACTGACTTCACACGCAACACATGGCATTTCTCACGCATAAAAATAACAAAGCCCATATGGGCTGCGGATGATCTGTTCACAGCTCTGTCCATCCAGAGCTCAGTCTAAACCCCACCTTCTGCGGAGCTGTTTCAGCTTCTTTCACAACTTGTGGCCATCAAGAAGAGCGATCAGTTATAAATAATTTGGTCTTATCCAGTGGTGAAAAGTAAGCTGGTACCGTCCGGTACTGCGTATGCAGGAGCCTCAACGCGCTTACTGCTCCTCTCCCCCCCCTTCCCTTGGACCCAGGTGCTTTTATCAGCGGTCACCATTCAAAACGTGAATCACTAATGTCCTCACACCTGTAGCAAAAGGTGCCAGTTGAAGTCAATAGGAGAGTTAGTAGCTGTGTTTCATGCTCTTTTGTTTTTAACTACATAGAACCAGTGGTGCTGCAGTGGGCCTGCTGCCTTATTTCGCTTTAATTCAGGTGCGCATAATTACGTTACATGTAATTTAGGTGCGCACTTTTAAGGGTCATTTTAAGGAACTTGTAACATCATCGGTTTTAGCTCAGACCCATCATTCCTCTTCTTCCCTATAAAGGAGCTCATTACAGTCTTTATTTATGCATTTTCCCCCCGTTTATCCCTCGCGTGCAGCGCACCAATGGGGGTAAAATCTGCTCACCTCACTGCCTCAAACCGATATCGTTAAGTATAAATTATGCTGATACCAGACGTTACCAAAAAAGGTGTTTTTTTCTACCGTCACTTAGGAGCCAGTGATCGCAGAGCTTGAAAAGCTGCACCTGTATTCATTAATTCTGGTGTTGCAATACATAAATAGTTCTATATTTCCTATAGGATTACGCCTTTAAGACTATTAGTGGGCTGAAGGCGAAGCAGAAAGTCATCATTCCGTCCGGTCCGACCACAAACAACAACTTCAACTTCAAACTCAGCCTGCGGCTTGCGTAATTACACACCAGAGCACACTGAGGAGAGCAAAAGAGGAGGTTTGTCTGGTCAGCGCGGAGACTGAGATGAGAAACCTGGTGATGATGTTTATAAACTGTAACAGGCTAGAAGTGCATGGAGCTGAAAAGAGGGAAAACATCAGCAGCTGGATCATGCGTAAAGACGCAGCGTGAACACCTGTGTGCTTTAAGTGTTGCAGCTGAGGGGAAAATGCTGGCCATATGGGCTTGATGAAACTCAGCCTGATTCCCCAATGAGGTTATAGATCTACACTGATAAACATTGTAGATCTATAACCCATAGATTAATGTGTAACAGTGTAATAATATGGTCAATAACTTAAAATTACTTTATTTTATTCAGTATTATTCGAACAATTGTGTGTTTTTTTTCTGTTTTAACCCACTAATTGAACAATAACGGGTTAACACTTCTCTTTCACTTTTTGACAAAAGTAATACATGTCTACTTCCATGTCTGGTAGGATAAAAATGACACTGAGTTGACTGGACCGGCTCTTCCAGGGCCAGTCAGCTCCACCCCCCAGCACCGCACCCCCCCCCCCCTAAAAATTAGCATAATCTCACTCTTAACTTTTGATAAAAGTTGAGAGGTCTGGCTATCACAATAACCACTGTAAACTCCCTCGGGAGAGAAAAAGGTCTGCACGAGACTGCCAGAACCTCTAAAGCCAGAGAACAGTTTGTGTCAATGATACTGCTGTTACAACACCACTCATTATTCACATAAACACAGAGCCCCCCTGTTCTGCTCTTACCCGAGTCTCTGTTCCTGTCTTGCCAGTGTAGCGTGCGGCCTGCTAGTTCAACTGCATCGTCGGGAATCCGCGGGTGAAGCCACGATTCTGTGACAAGAATAATGCTACAGTTCCACACAAAGCTCGTTGTGGCCATCTGTAGTGCCAATTCGTACATTTTGTGTTTAATGGATTGGGCGTTCAAGAGGATAAGGCTCGGTAATGCTGGCCTGTGTGGTTGTTTACATAGCCTAGCATCGGAGCCCAACCAGAATCCCCGCTTCTGTTTTCTTTCCCTGCGCCACCTCTTATGCTTGCTGCGCCACCTCCTACGCTTGCTGAGCTGACCACAGAGACCCAAGCAATCTCGCTATGTCCTCCAGGATGTTGTGTGTTAGCTAGTAGTCGCCCATAACAGACAGATTATACATGAAGCCAATGTTAAAGTTCAGATAGAAAACCACATACTTATAATTTCTCATTTCATAGTATGTACAAAATTAAATACATCACAAGTGAAAAACATAAAAAATGTCCAGCATTTTGTTGTTTATAGCATAAAATAATTCACTAAAATAGCAGATGAAGCTAAATTCCTCATTTAGTCTTAGCCACGAGGAGGCGCTGTAGGATGCCGTGACGTCAGTTTAGTCAAACACGATATCAGGAAGTAGTAATTTTACATAGCAAGTCTATTTATTCACCTTTGTGATGGAGTTTTTTACCCTAAACGAGGATGAATTCGAAGCTAGCCAATTGGATGTTAAAAACGAAGAGTGCCGTGTCCAACCATATGCTTTTGAGCCGATAGTTGGGCGTGAATTCCGGGACAACACTGAGGCAAATGGAGAGGGGAGTAGTAGCGATGATGATGACGCTAGTAGGCCTACATCGTTGTCGTCCGAATCAGAATCTGCTGGTGAAGAAGATGTTGACGACCGTTCCCAACGACTTACAAATACTGACTGGTATGTTTTATGAGTCTAAATTGCAAGTCTGATGCTGCTTAATATAAATTATTTCTTAATTTATATCAATTAACGGACTGTAATTCGTGAATGTGAAGGTTTATTTAAGCAACTGAATATCTTACCTCAACTCGTTGATGTTTTTCATAGGCCGACGTTTTTTCACCGTGCCCGTGGGCTCGGGCTGCCACATGTTCAGGGTAGGTATGGCATCTGGCTTAAGCTGCAACTTTGGTATATTGAATCCAACTGATGCAGCGAGAACAGGATTGACGATAAAAGAATCTGCCGTGAACTGATCCGAACATAGTTTGCTGTATCGGCTTGGACGCCACAGACTGTCCGGTTGATTTTTGTCTAATCTATTCACTTTCCGGATCCAAATTTGACGCAAAACCGGGTCAGTCGGATTCCTTTCCCCGATCCAAAGTCATTCTTACAATTGGCAGCAGTACAATAGACCACTGTAATGACTTTTTAACAATCCTTTCAGAGTGCTTAACAATGTGTGAAGTAGTGGTTCTCGACACATGCTCGAGGATGTTTGACTACACTGACGTCACGGCTGTGTTTTCGTCACGTGACTGCTCTCGCTGGACTCGCAGATCGCTGGAGGCACCCAGCATAGTGTAAAATTCTCGCGATTTTTATTACTTGGAGCACTTTTATCGCAATTTCGACCAGCCACATAGAGAAAAAAAACAATAATCTACCATCACACACGATAAAACTGCTCTAGACACAGTCCTTTCTATTTGAACTTTAACTAGGTTCTGGCTATTCTATTTGACAGCTGCGTCACAAGAATAAATAAGCGCACACAAAAAAGTAACAAAAAACAAGCACCAGACTGGAGAGCTAAGAGCCGCTGCACACGTGCTCGCTGCCATCTTGTTTTCTGCTGTAATATGGAACACTGAGGAGATTTTTCCTGCCCACAGCCATTAGCATCTACTACAATTTATTGAAGACATCTGCATAATATGATTTACAACAGCATTTAATTTCCTTTTGGGATTAATGAAATCTTTTTAAATACAATTGATACCATGAAAGGATGGTATTAAAGCAAGGTCATCTTATAGTGAGAATATTCTACCGCATGCCAAAAAACCCACAGTTCCCACAAAATTAGGAAATAACTTAGGCCTTTATTCAACAATCTTCTGTGTAATTTATTATAAAGATGTATTGTTTTGCAGAATTGTAGTCTGGATGTATTGTGACACTCATAACTGACATGGCCATTAAAATAAGACTAAAACTGGGCATTTCAATGGCAAGATGCATTTCAAACATCTCTTTAAGTTAACTGGAAAATGCCATTCAAAATCATGGCAGAGCAGAAAATGACTGTGACCTTGACCTTCATTGTCAGTTGAGACAAAGAGCCCCATCATTCAAAAGAGACAGGCAATTAGGAAGAGACACATTTCAAACAGCTCCAAAGAAACAGAAAGCAGTAAAATATTTTAGATTTCACAGAGAAAGAGAGATGATGATGACGGGTAATGATAAGGCTTTAAACTACTACGTATTGCAGAAGTTGGGGGGGGGGGGGTAAGTCCAGTTGTTTTTACAGAGAAAAATACTAATTTCTCATCGCCAATAACAGGAGAGGAAAAGATAAATGGACAAACACTGCAAAGAAAGCCTGCTGAGTTTGTGCAATGAGAGCAGATTTCACAACTAAGTGATACATGAACAGGGAGGTTTGCTTTCTTCAGTCCACTGATGACTTAAGGAAAGAAATATGTCATTCAATGAAAATTTAAAAGGGTATGAAAGGGGGTTAGGGTTATTAGTAAAAGCAAATGTGAAATATATTTTGTGGTTTTGTTACAGTCTGCACCGATGAATTATTGCAACCAATGTTTTTTTTATGTTTTTTTTATAATTCTCCAGTTTTCAGTTATATGTGTTCTGTTTTAATTGATGCATTGAGTAATTGGGTACATGATGGGTATGTTTTGAGAGATGAGGTAAACTTTTCACCTTGCTTCTAATATTTTTCTTTGCTTTAAATCTCAGTGTGCTAGAAACTTTTAGTTCCAATCAGAAAAAAAGAGTCAGGCCCGCTAAATAAGAAAAACTAACTTTCAGAGTCAACTGTCCCAGGTAAGACAAGAGAAAATGATTTCAGCATAATGTATAATGTTTCCAAGGCATTATGAAGCTGCCTCGGCTTTCCTAAACAATTTCAAAAGATACATTTTAACACAGACACACATGGTACTTACTGCCTTTATAACCACAAACACAACCACAATCCTTTAAATCCTCTAAATAGCTTTTGTAATGTTTTTACGTTCATAAACTAATGCATGTCGCTAGAATAAGGCCCTTTATATCTGCTACATGTCAAAATCTTTAGTGACCCTTGAAGAATACACCATAAGTATTCGGATTGGATTGCACTATTGCTGGGTTTCTTTGGTATGTAGCTAATTCAAAATGTATCTTAATACACGGCTAACAATGTAATACATTACTGACAGATCAGCAGCAAACACCCATTCAACATGATTTGATTCTCCTTTCAGCCACAACTTGCCCTGTTTCAGTTTTTTGATTTAACAGAATAGGATTCAATGTGATGTAAGAGGTTAGAGCAGGCATGTCCAAAGTCTGCCCCGGGGGCCATATGTGGCCCACGTTAAATTTTCACTGGCCCACGGCTGCAGTCTCTAATAAAATTAATAATTATGTACCGAACACCTGTACCAAAAAAAAAGTATATAATTTGCCAGCAGAAGGCAGCAGTCCTGTGGCCACACTATCACCCCAGGCTCCAAACAACCTGCAATTGGAGCTCATTGAGCTGCTGTGTGACGTTGAATGCCACGGTCAACACCAACAGCTCCTTCTTGTTGACTTTTACCACCGACTGGATAAAGGCAGGTTCCAAGAGATTGAAACATTTGCCAAGAAAATGCTGGGTTTGTTTGGATCGACATGGTTATGAACCTTAAAAAGAACCGAGTGACAACAAAACTAACCGACTGTCACCTACTTGACATCTTGCGCTTCAAAACTACTGTCTTTAAGCCAGACCTGGCCTGTATACTGCAGACAAGATCTCAGTATCACCCTTCACATTAGTGCAGGCAGGTATTTCTTTAGTCTTCGGATGTAAATAAACTAGAATTGATTTTGCAATTCTTCAGTTAAAAAGCTCAGGTAAATTATTTATTGTGGTGGTCAAAACCACAGCTTAAAATACAGTTATTTGTGATAGAAATTCAATGTCAAATAACACTTTTCTAATTGTCAATTGAAAAACAAGTGTTACATAAATTCATATGGCTCTCAGTGTTTTGTAGTTGTACATAACAAAACTGTTGGTGCTGTTTCATTGTTCACATGTTTTGAATTTGCAAGTTTACTGTGAGCATTTGATAAAGCAAACATTTCATGTTTAAAATGAACCTAGGTGCATGTAATTTACCTGAGATTTTGTTGGGGTTTTTTGTTTAGATGTCTTTGCTTCATTTTCTATAATCTACAGTGATTTTGATAAAAAGTCTGTATTTATATGGTGTAATAAAGTTTGCCATTTGCAATTTAAAAAACTGTTTATTTGCATTGCCTGTCATCTTCACAGTGATCTTGATAAAAAAAAATTGGTATTTGTTATGTGATGTAATAAAGAATTCCATTAGCAATTTAAGAAATAAAATAGTTCATTTGCATTTATTTTCAAGGATGCAAAAAATGTCAAGCTTATTGGACGGCTTCCACACATTTAACCTCACCGAATCTGGCCCTCCTTGCAAAAAGTTTGGGCATCCCCTGGGTTAGGACGAAGAAAGGAAATTATTTGCAACTGACTGAGAATATTTAATAAAACATTTTAAAAAGTGTTATTTTGCTAAAAATAAATAAAAGGTTTGTTATTATTCCAGTGCACAAAAATTGTGCTACTTCAGCTAGGACATGGCAGACAACAGCCTACAGAGGATTGTGAGGGAAGCTGAGAAGATTTACAGGGTCCCTACTCTCTCTCGAGGATCTTTCAACACGTTACTCTCCGGGAACCCATCTCTCTCCTGGACAGCAGGAAGCCCGGGCATTTCTATGCTTTTTTTATACTAACAATTCTTTACACAGACAGACATGACACCTTCTAGCAGCTGGAAATGGTACCCAAGGGTAAACTAGAGTTGTGGAGGTCAACAGTTAACTTCCTGATATCTTGGATAATTCCTTTTGTGTTTCCCATGACTTCAGAAAAGAAAGCAATGTGTTGGAGTTGTTGCCTTAAAACACATCCACAGGTATACCTCCATATAACTCAGATGTTGTAAATTAATCCATCAGAAGCTTACAAAAGCCATTACTTCATTTATGGGCTTTCCCATATTGTTTAAATGCATTGTAATCTTAATGTATGTAAACTTCTCAGGTTGAAGTAAGTAATAGCCTCTCTAACCCTAACCCTCTGTTATTCAGGCATAAAGCAAAAATAATTCTGGTAATCAGAACTGACCGACAAGAAGAAAACTAACTCACTCTCTGACTAAATGTAGGGCAGTCTCAAAAAGGGTTATATGTTGAAAATTGGTATTGGCCAGAGAAAGCCTCATCAGTGCAACTCTAGATCTTTCCAAAATATTTCCTCTTAAAATCCAAAGCTTAATCTTAGTCACTGTAGAAAATATGGCATTTTGTATGTCAAAGAACAAGGCCACTTGAAAAGGAAACCCATCACCCCCTGACTGCAAGAAAACAATATGTCCATCATGAGTATGAATACAATCAATTTAAAAGGGGAGCACTGGTGGGTCAAATACCCTACAAAACTCCTATTGCTGACAATACAAACCAATATTTCTCTGTGGCTATGCAGGAACCTAATACACTTCACTCCTGCAGCACCCCTACAAGACAAGAAGCATGATTTAAATCTTCTGCATCTCAAGAAAAGACAATAACTGGTTAGGCAAACTCTCACGTCAAAATTTTTTAAGAATTCCACCATCAGAAAGAAAGCCACATTGTCCTGCTTGATTTACGGGGTTGATCAAATTCCACTTTCTACAACTTTTGCAAAGACAAACCTAGAGATTTAGTCTATAGATTTAGTGTGATCCCCTAAGAGGTATAACAAACTTTCCAAATTCTCATTTTGAAAAAAGGGACCAGAACCCTATTCATTCACTTCAACCACACTGTCTGTGTCCTCCAGTCAATGGTAATGGAGAGTGGTAGCCAAGTCACCCCAGCAAAAACACAAACATAAAAAGAAACCTACCCATCTCTGGAATCAAAAATCAAGCTGCCACAGATTTGTATTACCTTGTTGATGCAGAAAGCAAGCTTATCCTCTCAAATACCCCACATTTTTCTTCCATTATTGAGGGCATATCAGTTAAGAAAATCTTCAAAGAATTTCTTCCATCTCAGATGCATGTCCAAAGTTTGGCCCAAGAGGTTTTTATCTCATCTTTGAATAGGGAGAATGATGGCACATTTGCTTCACGTAAGGCTTTGGGTGGTTGGCTGGAATTTCGATGGGGCTGAGTAAAAGTCCTGTACTATAGACATTTCACAAACCTTCAACTACACAAACCTCATGTTTGTTACTCTGTCAGTGCTTATCAGTTACCTCTGCGACCTGGAACTTTATTAGGATTATTTTATTTCGGCACAAACCTCCCCTTTACCTTAAGTCTTTAACACTGTGTTTAGGGATACTGCAAGAACTAACACCAATAAGAATGTCTATATTTTTGCACAGATACATCAACAATTGCATCCTAGAAGGCTGTCAGTGCAGGCTGAATGTCATCAACGTCCCTCAGGTGTTTCTGAGACTGGGTGGTAGCAGAGGGTGGAGGCCTTACTGGTTACTGGGTACTTGGCAGCAGAAAAAAGCTATAAGTACAGCAGAGTCTGTTCCCTTGGACCAGGCTTAAATTTACTTTATGAAAGGTATCTTTAATTCAATTCAATTCAATTTATTTATATAGCGCCAAATCATGAAACATGTCATCTCAAGGCACTTTACAAAATCAAGTTCAATCATATTATACAGATTGGGTCAGATTATACAGATTGGTCAAAAATGTCCTATATAAGGAAACCAGTTGATTGCATCAAAGTCCCGACAAGCAGCATTCACTCCTGGGGAACCATAGAGCCACAGGGAGAGTCGTCTGCATTGTACATGGCTTTGCTGCAATCCCTCATACTGAGCAAGCATGAAGCGACAGTGGGAAGAAAAACCACCCATTAACGGGAAAAAAAAACCTCCGGCAGAACCGGGCTCAGTATGAACGGTCATCTGCCTCGACCGACTGGGGTTACAGAAGACAGAGCAGAGACACAACAAGAGAGACAAAAAAGCACAGAAGCACACATTGATCTAGTAATCTGTTCTACATTAGATGGTAATAGTAGGTGATCTGTCCTCCCTGGATGATTTCACAGTCAACAGAACGTCAGACCAGGTGTACCTACTATGAAGAAAAAAGAGAGAGAACAAAAAGTTAAAAGCTGAAATGACAACAGTCATTTCAATGTAATGCAATGCAGATCTGGAGAACAGTAGAAATCAGTAGAGTGAGAAAAATAGGCCCTGATGTCCTCCAGTAGCCTAAGCCTATAGCAGCAAAACTATAAAGGTAGCTCAGAGTAACATGAGCCACTCTAGTTATAAGCTTTGTCAAAAAGGAAGGTTTTAAGATTAGTTTAAAGGTTTAAAGATTACTTTAGACCCAGTAAGTGAAATTATCCAAGCGGATTTGTGTCTGGAAGCCAGAAATGGTAAAGTTTAATGCTAATGAGTATCTAAAAGAAAGGTTCAGTCAGAAATATCAATACAGATCTATAGTATAGAATGATTATGAATTATTTACTGTAAGAGCCACATCAATCAAAGCTAGAGAGACACTGTTTTCTTGTGGCATTCCTCACGCCAGATTGCATTAAAATGCAAAAAACTGTTTCAGTCACCCTTGTTGGCTTTTTTGCAGTGTAAGTAAAAAACAAACAATTATCATTTACAAAATTGGAAAATGTCAATGTCAGTTTAAGCTTTTTTTTATCTCTGTATGTTTTTGTGTCTGCAAGTTGCATCATCCACAATGGTATTGTTGTTTTTTAATTGCTTGTCCTGTTTTTTAAATATTTTTTTCAAAGTGTGTTATGGGCACTTGTTGAGATAACATTTCTCATTGTCATTACAATACAAAATAATCCTATGGAGCAATCTTCCAGGTATAGCAGCAATCAATCATTCAAAAGATCACAGTTTAGGGGTTGGTGAAGTGCGTGTCTCCTCAAAATGCAGGAATGAACAGAGATGTTCACACCTATACACTATGTTTTTCATAGGAGTCTATATAGCTTTTAAATGTGATAAAAATTTTAGTAAGTGGTAGGGATTTTAAAAGTAGTTTTTTTTTCTATCTTGGACTCAAAAAAAAAAAAAAATGAAGAAGCAACCAAAGCATGTTTAAAACATAATGCATGCTTCTTTTAACATTGATGTCTTGCAGTCATGTCTAGTGGCAACTTTGATGCATTTAATTAATTTTACCGTTCTTCTGTGATCTGTATTTTCACTTCATAAACATATAAATTTTTAACTGTTTGAAAAGTTTTGAAGTCTCTCAGCTTCATAATCTTTACAGTACATAGATAAAAAGACAAATATTCACCTCTTGCTTCATCCTTCTGTTTTCTCCTTTCAGTGCTCTGTGTTTGCCAAGTGCCTTGGTGCTGAACTACTCTCTTTTCAATACCGCTGATTAAAAATGTCTGATGTATCAACACAACTAAGCTGATTACAGATTTTGTTTCCCTGAGCAAAGGTTTCTAAAGAAAGAAAAACTGAGCAAGAAGTGAGCTATATCAGGGCACACACTGAGTCAAAGTGGTTTTATACTGTGTTGAGTCTAATTTTCCTAAAGTGTGCGTAAAATTAGAAGCATTTACGTGTGTGTCTGTTCGAGTTGCTTTAAGCATGACTGAATGTGAAGTGTGTAATTTTAAGAGGCAAACCACTCAGGAAAGAAGCGATTAAACAAGACTTTGCAAGTGTATGTGACATTTTTTCAGAAAGAAACTTGATAAATATAAATACAATTGGCTCATTAAATATCATCAATAGGACTGCAATTCATAGTTTTATCAAACTATTTGGTTTTTAACTGGAATGTGGTCAGTACATCTCTCCCCAAGTTCTATAATTCTATACAATGGGTCATTTGTGAGTACCTAACCTTTTAAATAAAACATTCTGACCAGATGGCAGTTTTGCAGCTTTCCTGCTTTTGAAGTTACCAAAGTGGTTCTTTTCTTGAAATATTCTTGGATTTTGTGAATATCAGAGACTCTCTTCTTCACCTCTGGCTAAAGAGAGCTATGACGCCAAGTACTAGTAAGCTATGCCCTGAAACGGTATGTAACCAGGTGCCCACTCAAACTTGAGGAGAGAGAAGAGCTGTCTCTGATGGGAAATGATTAGAGGGAGGAAAAAAATCTGACCTATTTTACATCTGATATTGCTTTGAAGTGTGGTGGATCAAGCAAATGTTGTAGTGGTAATACACATAAATCTTTTAGTTGCTACTTTGCATGGGGACTCTCTAATGCAGATCAGGCTTATAAGATTATTTTTCGGTGCCCCAGAAATTAGACAGAATCCACTCTGACTGGTGTGATACTGATGCACGTTCAACCTTTTAAAACTGTCAGAAGGCTCTGAAAGGTTATGGCTTCATTCTTCTTATAATTAAGTTTAAGTTGCACGAAAATGAGCTGAAACTTCAATTTATGTGTATATGTGGAACAGTGAAAATAGAAAAATTGTAGTGTTCTTCTTGAAGGCTATAAAGGCAGAAAGTTTGCTTTGAGAGAAAACAATATTTAATTATAGCCTGTTTTTGCTTTAATTATATGTATCATTCATCACTTTTTAAAAGTATATTCACATATTCACATCAAAAGATAAACAAATACCAGTTTAAAGATAGGTCTGTGAACTTGTACAAATTATGAAATCTAAAACATTAAACTTGAAGCATCTAAACAAGCCAGCAAAATGCATTATCTACAGTCCTTTCCAAATATCAAGTCAGAAAAAGAAAAATAGCTGAACAATGGATCCGAAGTTTTTACATAGTAGAAAAGCTAAAGTGGCTGAAATTAGATTTAAAAACAATGTACAGTGCCTTCCAAAATTATTCACACACTTTGAACTTTTTATCATTTAGGCACATAACAACCATATACTGCGATGTATTTTATTGGGATTTTATTTTCACAGACCAACACAAAACTGTAATAGTGCAAAACTGTGAAGTAAAAAGAATAGGATACATGGTTTTACAAATACAGATCTGAAAATCCAATCACTCAGGCTCAACACTTTTTACAGCGACCTGCTGTAAGTCCTTTGGGTGTGTCTCTTTGCACATCTAGAGAATAAAATATTTGTCCATTGCTTTAGCTGAGTCAGATTGGTTGTAGAGCCTGAGTTAACATTAATTTTCAAGTCTCATTGCAAATATTTCAGAACAATATTGGTATGCTCTATGAATAGGCCGTTTGAACTCATGAAAACAATTTTCAACCATTCAATTTTACAGTGGTGGATGGTGATGTAGATCTAAAGTTCAGTTTCGGTCTCTTCTGATCAGATCACCTTTCTTTTAGCTTTACTTTATGGTGGTCCATCACAAGAGCTATATATTATTAAGGTTTGTGGTTATGATGTGACAACATTTGAAAAATGGTCAGGGGGTATAAATACTTTTGCAAAGCACTGTAGTTTGTCTGTGTTTGTACGGAGCCTCTAAAGGGACATGGAGGAAAAAAAAAACTTTTGCGAGCTCCTGCAAAAGGTTTTCCTATGTCTTTAAGGCAGGGATTCGCGCGCGAGCTGCCACCAGGGGGTGCGCGAGATGAAAACTGTAATGGTGGTCTGACAGTGTTTTTCCCCCACAAATAAACCTTTCCTTTGGAAAGACTAAAATCCAAAACTGTACATTTAATCAATAAATAAAATGTATTGCAATGATCCGTATTACACTTTATTGCTAAGTGCTTTTGCACACTGTTTCCTTAAATTAGGTTGTTTTGGGGTTATACCGGAAGAAATGTGTGGCTTTGTGGGGGGAGGAGTGGTGGTTCAGGGACTGGTGGGGTGAAAGCTGTCCCATTCTGTTCGTCCTAAAATAAAGTGTTTGCAGCAAAACCTTGGTCTGGTGCTTGGGTGTCATAACAGAACGATACAGTATTCAATTCAATTCAATTTTTTCAATTTTATTTATATAGCGCCAAATCATGAAACATGTCATCTCAAGGCACTTTACAAAATCAAGTTCAATCATATTATACAGATTGGGTCAGATTATACAGATTGGTCAAAATGTCCTATATAAGGAAACCAGTTGATTGCATCAAAGTCCCGACAAGCAGCATTCACTCCTGGGGGACCGTAGAGCCACAGGGAGAGTCGTCTGCATTGTACATGGCTTTGCTGCAATCCCTCATACTGAGCAAGCATGAAGCGACAGTGGGAAGAAAAACCACCCATTAACGGGAAAAAAAAACCTCCGGCAGAACCGGGCTCAGTATGAACGGTCATCTGCCTCGACCGACTGGGGTTACAGAAGACAGAGCAGAGACACAACAAGAGAGACAAAAAAGCACAGAAGCACACATTGATCTAGTAATCTGTTCTACATTAGATGGTAATAGTCGGTGATCTGTCCTCCCTGGATGATTTCACAGTCAACAGAACGTCAGACCAGGTGTGCCTACTATGAAGAAAAAAGAGAGAGAACAAAAAGTTAAAAGCTGAAATGACAACAGTCATTTCAATGTAATGCAATGCAAATCTGGAGAACAGTAGACTGGAGAACAGTAAAAATCAGTAGAGTGAGAAAAGTGTTATGATCGTGAATCAGGCAAACCCAGTATTCAAACCCAACAAGTGAGGTTAAGGCAAAAAACAGGATTTTAATAATGAAAACAGGAACAGGCGGGCTCAATAGTCAAAAGGGCAGTCCAAAATCCGGTACACAAAAAGCAGTCCAAAATAGGCAGAGGTACAGACAGGGCAAAGCAAGCTCGGATAACCATAGGACAGAAACTAGTCGGTAAACCGGTAAATCAGTCAGACAGGGCAGGAAAAACAGATCAGGGAACAGGCTGGCTCAGAATCAAAAAGGCTCTCGGGTTATCGTCAACAGGTCAATCCGAATAAAGAATGCTGGAACTAAACTCACCGTGGCTCGTTAAATGATCTGGCAGATAGCAGAGGTTTGTGGCAGGACTATATAGGGGAGTGAGCAGGTGAACAGGAGTGAAGGCTAATTATAAGTGAGCAGGTGGATCTAATCAAGGCAAGAAAGCTGACAGATTGCTGAGGGGAGACCGAACAGAGCTGATAAAGTGACAGGTGGAAAACAGGTAACCTAAACAGAAAAACATGTCTAAATCAAAACCAAACAAGACCCCAAAATCAGAAACTTAACTAATAAATCTGATAACATAAACCAAGACAAAACCCAAATCGTGACAGAACCCCCTCCTCAAGGCCGGATTCCAGACGGCCTCAGAAACAAAACAGACTAGCTCGGGTGGGTGGAGGGAGGTACAGGATGGAGGGCTAGAATCAAATAAATGTCCAAATAAAAACTCAAACAAAACAAGACGAGTCAAGTTCTCAGGCGGGCGTCCAGGAGGACGGCCCCGACGAGTCAGGTTCTCAGGCGGTCGTCCAGGAGGACGGCCCCGACGAGTCAGGTTCTCAGGCGGTCGTCCAGGAGGACGGCCCCGACGAGTCAGGTTCTCAGGCGGTCGTCCAGGAGGACGGCCCCGACGAGTCAGGTTCTCAGGCGGTCGTCCAGGAGGACGGCCCCGACGAGTCAGGTTGTCCGGCGGACGTCCCGAAGGACGGCCTCGGTGTGTCAGGTTGTTCGGCGGACGTCCCGAAGGACGGCCTCGGCGTGTCAGGTTCTCCGGCGGACGTCCCGAAGGACGGTCTCGGCGTGTCAGGTTCTCCGGCGGACGTCCTCGGCGTGTCAGGTTCTCCGGCGGACGTCCTCGGCGTGTCAGGTTCTCCGGCGGACGTCCTCGGCGTGTCAGGTTCTCCGGCGGACGTCCTAGGCGTGTCAGGTTCTCCGGCGGACGTCCTAGGCGTGTCAGGTTCTCCGGCGGACGTCCTAGGCGTGTCAGGTTCTCCGGCGGACGTCCTAGGCGTGTCAGGTTCTCCGGCGGACGACCTCTGTGAGACAGGTAATCCGGCGGGTGTCCTGAAGGACGGCCCCGGTTAGCAACGATGTCCGGCGGCCGGTGGCGGAGCAGGTCTCTCATAGACCGGCGGCGGAGCAGGTCTCTCATAGGCCGGCGGCCGAGCAGCAACCTCGGGGACCGTCGGTAGAACCGGACCCTCAGGAACCGACGTCTGGAGAGAGAAAGAACAGAACCTGCCGCCGGACTAAAGGCTGGAGACAACGCCGGACTAAGAGCTAGAAGAGAGGCCTGGTTAAAGAGTTCAGGAGGCGTCTGGCTACAGAGTTCAGGAGGCGCCTGGCTACAGAGTTCAGGAGGCGCTTGGCTACAGAGTTCAGGAGGAGCCTGGCTACAGAGTTCAGGAGGAGCCTGGCTACAGAGTTCAGGAGGTGTCTGGCTACAGAGTTCAGGAGGAGCCTGGCTACAGAGTTCAGGAGGAGCCTGGCTACAGAGTTCAGGTTCAGTCGGCCCCTGGCTACTGGCTTCAGGTTCAGTCGGCCCCTGGCTACTGGCTTCAGGTTCAGACGGCCCCTGGCTACAGGCTACAGGTTCAGACGGGGCCTGGCTACAGGCTACAGGTTCAGACGGGACCTGGCTACAGGCTACAGGTTCAGACAGGGCCTGGCTACAGGCTACAGGTTCAGACAGGGCCTGGCTACAGGCTACAGGTTCAGACGGGGCCTGGCTACAGGCTACAGGTTCAGACGGGGCCTGGCTACAGGCTACAGGTTCAGACGGGGCCTGGCTACAGGCTTCAGGTTCAGACGGGGCCTGGCTACAGGCTTCCGGTTCAGGAGACCCCGGGCTACAGGCTTCAGGTTCAGGAGGCCCCGGACCACAGACTTCAGATGCTCCCAGACCCTTTAACACCCAGAACCTCATCAATAACCCTTCCAGAACCTCCGACAAAGACAGTTTGGTCAGCCACTTGGGAAATTGGCTGTCAAGCCAAAGATGAGGGGGTAAGAGCTTCCGAAGAGGTCCAGGGGCCTCTAAGTCTCCATGGGGCTCTGGGTGCTTGTCTTCTCGGCGAGGCCCCCGACGGAGCTTGTCGTTCGGGCGAGGGCCACGACGCCGCTTGTCGTCTGGGCGAGGGCCACGGCGCCGCTTGTCGTCTGGGCGAGGGCCACGGCGCCGCTTGTCGTCTGGGCGAGGACCACGGCGCCGCTTGTCGTCTGGGCGAGGACCACGGCGCCCAGTGTCCCGATGAGCCCCCGAGTTGCGGCCTGAAAGAGGGCTCGTCTGAACCCCCTCATCGTGGCCCTGTGGTAGACCCTCCTGGGTTCCCACGTCGCATACTGGCGGCGGACCCTCCTGGGTTCCCACGTCGCAGACTGGCGGCGGACCCTCCTGGGTTCCCACGTCGCAGACTGGCGGCGGACCCTCCTGGGTTCCCACGTCGCAGACTGGCGGCGGACCCTCCTGGGTTCCCACGTCGCAGACTGGCGGCGGACCCTCCTGGGTTCCCACGTCGCAGACTGGCGGCGGACCCTCCTGGGTTCCCACGTCGCAGACTGGCGGCGGACCCTCCTGGGTTCCCACGTCGCGGGCCGGCGGCGGACCCTCCTGGGTTGCAGCGTCTCGGGCCGGCTGCGGACCCTCCTGGGTTGCAGCGTCTCGGGCCGGCTGCGGACCCTCCGGGGTTGCAGCGTCTCGGGCCGGCTGCGGAGCCTCCGGGGTTGCAGCGTCTCGGGCCGGCTGCGGAGCCTCCGGGGTTGCAGCGTCTTGGACCGGCTGCGGAGCCTCCGGGGTTGCAGCGTCTTGGGCCGGCTGCGGACCCTCCGGGGTTGCAGCGTCTTGGGCCGGCTGCGCAGACAGTGCTGCCTTATAGCTGCCGGAGGCCGGCACTGGAGCTGAGGTAGGAGGCGGGTCCTCTGGGACAGGTGCAGGTGCCGGGGCGTCGGCTGGACCCTTGGGGACAGGATTGAGTCCACTATAGAACCCTTGGAGAGCCGCTCTATAGTGCCCCTCGACCTCCTTTAATTTTGCCTCCAGCTCCTCTGAATACTGGCAGAAAAGAGCCTCCCTAAGGTCTTTAATAATAGGGGCAAAAGCTCTTAACTGGTCCTCCAGAGCCAGATCCTCAGCATCACGGGCGCCAACAGGAGGCGCTGTGGGCTGCTCAGCTCTGGGAAGCACCGGACTCCGATCCACTGGGCAGGAAGTGGCAACGGACGGGCGCGGTACTGACTCGCCTGTCGGCCGAACAGAACGGGTGAAGGAGCGACCCACAGGTTTCCGTCCCCTCCTCCGACGGCGGGACGGCAGGACTTGCTGGAGGTTTGATCCTGTCGGTAGAGCCGGGATCGGTGGAGCCCACAGCGTTCCCTGCATCTCCTCCTCTGGAGGGAGAGAGAAAAAAAGATCCGGACGAAGATCCCGCACCACCTCCGCTTCGACCTCCATAAACAAAGTTGGTTCTGGATAAAACCCATGGGCAGAGCCGACAGCGGTGTCGCTGGGTGAGTGATCCCTTCTATTCTGAGTTGAATCTGAATTTGTGACAAAGAGCCCTCCCAATCGTAAACTCGGAGCAGGCAGCGGGTTACTGCTGCTGCGGCTGCTGGAGAGATGGCGTCTGGGACCGATACCAGGGGGACAGAACGCCAATCTGGAACCCTCCCAAGCCATAGCGTGTGGAGGGGGAAAAAAAAAAAACCTCTAAAAACTTGTTGGGCGATAGGTTTTAGTGGGCCAGATCATTCTGTTATGATCGTGAATCAGGCAAACCCAGTATTCAAACCCAACAAGTGAGGTTAAGGCAAAAAACAGGATTTTAATAATGAAAACAGGAACAGGCGGGCTCAATAGTCAAAAGGGCAGTCCAAAATCCGGTACACAAAAAGCAGTCCAAAATAGGCAGAGGTACAGACAGGGCAAAGCAAGCTCGGATAACCATAGGACAGAAACTAGTCGGTAAACCGGTAAATCAGTCAGACAGGGCAGGAAAAACAGATCAGGGAACAGGCTGGCTCAGAATCAAAAAGGCTCTCGGGTTATCGTCAACAGGTCAATCCGAATAAAGAATGCTGGAACTAAACTCACCGTGGCTCGTTAAATGATCTGGCAGATAGCAGAGGTTTGTGGCAGGACTATATAGGGGAGTGAGCAGGTGAACAGGAGTGAAGGCTAATTATAAGTGAGCAGGTGGATCTAATCAAGGCAAGAAAGCTGACAGATTGCTGAGGGGAGACCGAACAGAGCTGATAAAGTGACAGGTGGAAAACAGGTAACCTAAACAGAAAAACATGTCTAAATCAAAACCAAACAAGACCCCAAAATCAGAAACTTAACTAATAAATCTGATAACATAAACCAAGACAAAACCCAAATCGTGACAAAAAGTAGGCCCTGATGTCCTCCAGTAGCCTAAGCCTATAGCAGCAAAACTATAAAGGTAGCTCAGAGTAACATGAGCCACTCTAGTTATAAGCTTTGTCAAAAAGGAAAGTTTTAAGATTAGTCTTAAAAGTAGGCAGGGTGTCTGCTTCACGGACCAAAACTGGGAGTTGGTTCCACAGGAGAGGAGCCTGATAGCTAAAGGATCTGCCTCCCATTCTACTTTTAGAGACTCTAGGAACCACCAGCAGACCTGCAGTCTGAGAGCGAAGTGCTCTGTTAGGAACATACGGAGTAATCAGAGCTCTGATATATGATGGAGCTTGATTATTAAGGGCTTTATACGTTAGAAGAAGAATTTTAAATTCTATTCTTGATTTAACAGGAAGCCAATGAAGGGAAGCTAAAATTGGAGAAATATGATCCCTCTTGTTGATTTTCATCAGAACTCTTGCTGCAGCATTTTGGATAAGCTGGAGACTTTGAATTGCATTTTGTGGACTTCCTGATAGTAAAGAATTACAATAGTCCAGCCTTGAAGTAACAAATGCATGGACTAGTTTTTCAGCATCACTCCTGGACAGAATGTTTCTAATTTTGGCGATATTCCGGAGGTGAAAAAAGGAAACTCTGGAAACCTGTTTAATATGGGATTTAAATGACATGTCTTGGTCAAAAATAACACCAAGGTTTTTTACTTTATTACCAGAGGCCAAGTTAATGTCATCCAGATTAAGTGATTGGTTAAGAAGTTTATTTTTTGAGGACTCTGGCCCAAAGATTACAACTTCGGTCTTGTCAGAATTTAGATGCAGGAAATTTAAAGTCATCCAGCTTTTGATGTCATCAAGACATGACTGCAGTCGAAGTAACTGATTGGATTCATCAGGATTTATGGATAGATATAGCTGAGTGTCATCAGCATAACAGTGGAAATTAATCCCATGCTGTCTGATAATTTTGCCGATCGGAAGCATATATATAGTAAAGAGAATTGGTCCAAGGACTGAACCCTGTGGTACTCCACAGGTGACCCTAGAGTTTGAGGAAGATTTATTATTAACATGAACAAACTGGAATCTGTCCGACAGATAAGATTTAAACCAGCCTAATGCTTTCCCCTTAATCCCTACAGTATGTTCAAGTCTTTGTAGGAGAATATTGTGATCAACTGTATCAAATGCAGCACTAAGATCTAACAGGACAAGTACAGACACAAGTCCATTATCTGAGGCCATGAGAATATCATTAGTGACCTTCACCAGAGCCGTTTCAGTGCTATGATGAGCTCTGAAGCCTGACTGAAACTCCTCAAGTAGGTCATTGCTTTGTAAATGTTCACAAAGTTGATTAGCAACTACTTTCTCAAGAATTTTAGATAAGAAAAGAAGATTAGATATAGGTCTGTAGTTTACTAGCTCATCTTGATCAAGAGAAGGTTTCTTAAGTAAAGGTTTAATAAAGGTTTTCACACTAGAATTTATTGATTTAGAAGAAATCTTCCTCTACGCTTAATTTTAAGATGAAATATCCGCATGTGCTGTAGATGCGCACCTAGCCTGTGGCCTCTACTTCATTCATTCTGGCAAATATGCTCAATTGGCTGAAATCAGGGAAACTGCCATGCAGGTGAGACATCTAAGGTCAAAGTTAGGGATGAAGGAGGAGATGAACCGAGAGAGAGGAATCAGAACTACAACGAGCGAGAATCAGAAAATGTTTCTCTCTCCTGACTTTACGTCGTTTACATCAGGAGAGGAAAAATTGAATTCGGGCCGAATGTTTTATTTACACGATCAAACTAAATGACTTGGTGTCTCTATTGTTTGCGCAGCACCTACAAACAGCGCTGCTCATGGGGCCATGACTCTGAACCGCCACAAGCACTAATGCGCATAACACGCCCACACCGCAGCAGCCTCCGCTGCTGCTGGGGGAGATTGGTGATAGAAGCGGTTTGACGACAATGTTCACACACAGAGCTGTAATACTTTTCATTGTGATCCAGACAGGCGCAGTTAATTTTAAAGAGGCAGTTTTAGCGCATATTCAGACCGGAGCAGGGAGTGTTCCGGTCTGCCGGTGAGCTGAGGTGTGTTGCTATGGGCGTGTTTACCTGCTTAATGTAACCTTTGTGAAACAACCAGGATATGTTTTATTTCTCTGATTTATAACAGCTTTATCGAGTATTCTGTTATTGTTACTGTGCCACTCTACCAGTTCTCTCTCTCTGGCCCGCTCTCTCCCAACCGCACATCCTCCTTCTTAATGCGTAGTCCATGCTCTCTGCATACATCCACCGGTACCCGCGAAGCTGACCAGAGTACTGTAGTTTGTTGCTGATGAATTCAACCAGGGGTCCGTTCTTCGTACGTTGCTTAAAACATCCAAGATCAAATGAGACATCCAAGATGATTTCATCCGGCTAATCATGATCCGGCTAATTGGGTTCTTCGAACACACCTGTTGTTTACGAT
The DNA here is from genome assembly GCA_037039145.1 of Fundulus diaphanus. Taxonomy (NCBI): domain Eukaryota; kingdom Metazoa; phylum Chordata; class Actinopteri; order Cyprinodontiformes; family Fundulidae; genus Fundulus; species Fundulus diaphanus. The sequence goes on from CM073124.1 coordinate 34,321,269, forward strand.
TAGTATGGCTGGATTGAGTTATCTGAGACAACTGCGCGTGCATGCGTTTGTTTAAAAGGGGAAATGTATCGATAGTAGAAACATTGATCAGCACCGCTGCTATTGGCTGTTCAGCATGGCCAAAGAACGCCCACAGTTTTTCTCCCAAGCAGAACAAGAGCATGGAAGGTTATGCTGAATTTGAGTCATTAATTAAAACACCTCAAAATCTGTTAAAGCCAGGAGAGAGGGCTGGCAAAAAGCAGCAGACAAATTAATGCGTAAATACTGTCCATGGTAGATGTTTCTATCACTTTCTACAGTATGAATTTTTGCATTTTAATAATCTCATATTTACTTTGTTCTTTTATGTCAGAGCCTCCACGGGACCCACTAGAACATGGGGACAAGTAAAAGTGAAATTCAAGAATATTCTACAAAATGGTAGCCTTTAATTATTATACTTTATTTTAAAAAGGCACTTGTTATGTCAAGAGATCCAAATTTCAGTGTCATTCCTTAGACACGGGAAGTAAAGGACATGTGCAAACTGGGAATTTTAACAAAAAAAAAATCTTTATCCATAAAAAATGAACATTTTCCTTTTCCAAGTCATCCACAGTTTACACGGTAAAACTGTATTGCTCCGTGGCTAGATAATCAATCCATAGTTTTTTCTAATCCAATATACGGCTGGACAGGAAGCAAGCCTTTCAAAGTAAACTAAACTTCACAATAAAATGGCCCGAACAAATCTTACTGAATAGGATACAAATAAAAAGCAAACCATCATACAAATAACTTAAATATTTTAGATTTATGGCTCCAACACCACTTTTTCCTCTTTAAAAGCCACTATTAAATGATGTGTTTGTTTATAACAGCCACCAAGAAAATCTCTCTACAATTACACTGTCGCGCTGCGCTAAAGGATCCTGTCTATTGCGCAATACGCGATTAATTCGAAAAACTCTTATTCTTGCACCTTCCGCAACAGGTTGCAGTCGTAAAAATGGACATGGCTACGGCAGACTTCCCTATCTCCTCCGCTTATACAGCCGTGATCTAATCTTGTTTACATGAAATAAACCTGCTCTCGAGCAGGCTTAAGCTGGCGCACATGTTGCTATGACAACAAGTGCAGGATGTCTTTCGAAGAACCAAACGATCCAAGATCATGCCAAATCGTCAATGAAATCCTGCTAACTGAGTTAGCGACGTACGAAGAACGGACCCCAGGACCGCAAGATCACAGCACCCTTTACGACAAGAAAGTCCCCTTGCCCTGAGTATTCCTTTCAAATGTCTCACTTATGTCAAATCCATGTCTGCAGCCAAGTACGGATTTAATATATTTCCGTCAGGCCAATACCAAAATAGAAATCAATAAACGGTGTCTGTTTTACTTCCGGTTCGCTGACATGAAAACCTTTTGCGGGATCCCGCAAAAAGTTTTTTTTTCCTCCATGTCGCTTTAGGGGCTCCGTATGTTTGTAACCTGCTCAACAAATGTTCAATAAATAGTGTCCTGGAGGGTTTTCAGCTACTCTTCTCTTTTACACTCTGTACTCTTCAACTCCTCATTCAGACACCATGTAACAGCAGAAACTCAGAAACCCGCTATGCAAGTATGTACATGTTTCCATTTTAGACAGAACTGTTCTATAAACATAACATTGTAAAACTGATTAATTTCATCACCTTGTATTGCTGGGATGCAAATATGTTATACATATTGTCATGGTTTTCAGATGACGAGCCCACATGCAGATACGATCGGGAAGCAAAGCACAGTTTTAAGATGTTTATTTAGGAAACAGGCCGATATAACGGACAGGACTACAGGCAACTCGGCAGGGTCAGAACGTCACGGCTGGAGAGACTGCAAAGAGAAGAAGAGTAAGTGACTCTGAAAGGTGAACCAGGAGAACTACTAGAAGCTGCGCTGCTTACCATAAAGCTGGGCGGACCTAACCGGGGAGAAGTAGCGCCGAGGGAACTCTGTGATCCTACTCTGTTGGTGTTAGGCGGCTAGTGGCTGAGGGCGGCAGATGTTACTGGTGAGGGATCCAGAGCGAGCCTCCTCGGCAGTGGGTGACAGATGGATTGACCAGAGTGAGGGAAGAACCAGCAGAATCCGGGAGGGGGAATCTCAGGCCCCGCTGGGTAACATCCAGGGAGTATGAGGGGAGAGCCAGAGCAAAATCTGAGCAGGAGGATTCTGTAGGTCTGTTTCTTCGGACAAGACGTCAAGACAGGTGAGTGCATCCGAGCACCAAAAACTGTGACAAAAACAGGGAGATCCAAAATCAGTCAAAGTTCAAAGACGAAAAAACTCACAAACAGGGTTTCATGAGTTGGGTCAGCGGCCACGTCGTACCACGACTGGTTAAGGCTCTGGCGTCTTCCATCTGTCAGCGCTCTGCTTAAGAAGCCAGAGGAAGCCGCCTGCAACGAGCTGCGGGTGTGGGCCACGCCCCCTCAGCCAACTAGGCACACCTGAGGAGCAGAGTTAGAGCAGAACAACACAGAGAACCCTGACACATATTGGAGATAAAATTTGCAATAGTAAACACAAAGGGAACTGGATACATCCTAATTGTACCATAAATGGGTATTTATTACTCTATCCTGTGAAGATGCTGGTGAAAACCCATTGAGCTTTATTCACTGCTTGCTATTGTATTTCTAATTTATTATTGTAAGAGTGATTTAAAATGCAGTCTCCTTACTAAATTAATAGCAATGGTCTCTGATAAACTATTGACCATTTTAAAATTGCTTGATGTTTATGAAAATCAAACAGTTTGTTCATGGAAAGTGTTTAATTGCTGCACAAAGGTTATACCAAAGCAGACTTGCAAGAGTTTTTGATTTTAACCTAAGGATGTGAAAAAAACCTGAAAGCCAGAAAGAATTATTTTTGTTGCAGAACTAACATGTTCCTTAGACCAAGGGTCAGTGATAATCACTGACCCTTGGTAAAATATGGCACAAATACTGCACAATGGGGAAAAGTATAAGCAGTGTCATACAATTTGTAATTATGTAACCTTTGATGCGTCTTGATTAGCTGGTATTTCTCAACTGATCTCTGCAGTTTATATGTTGGATCATATTGCTTCATGCCTGACTAATAAATTGTATGTGCTTTGTATTATTTTGGAGTGTTTGCAAAACTGATTGACACAACCAGAAGACAGGGTCAGGTACATTATCCTCCGTGCAAAAGTCAAATGGCTATGAGGTAGGGCTAGAAAAAAGAGACCAGTTTATACACCACCATTCAGTTTGTTTGACAATGTTTGACCGTCTCCACTCCGACTTGTATTACATTTCAGCCCTGCAGTGTACCCATATGCTCAACTTAAATATATTGCTTAAATAAATATAAGTGACACTTTATAACATACAGCAGACCTTCTAAATACTAATTAATTTCATAAAACAGTTACTTTAAATCTAAACCACAGGGAAACAGGTTTTCTCACTGAAAACAAAAGCAATTAACTCAGGATTGGTTTCACACTTCAGGCACACTTCCTGTTTCAGTGTTTTCAAGTCAAAAAAAGTTTAAGAACCAGTTTAAGAACCAGTAGCTGGTGCGCCGGCACCAGCTACCTTCCGGAGGGGGGGTGGGCTGTGCCGGGTACCCCCTTCGGTGCTCCCAGTTTTAAACAGACTTGAGAACAACATGCAGCAACACAACATCTGAGCGGGCGTAGGGAGGATCGGGGTCTTTTCCACACCCCCGTTCTCCGATTGCGGCATGGAGTCTGGGGCCTGGAGGAGGAGCGGGCCACCGGGTCCGTGGTCTTGGCGGGGGGTTACTGTGGGGCCCGGGCGGCTTGCCGCGACTGGGGCTGACGCCTCTGCTCTCCCCAAAAAGGGGTGGGGGGGAGGGGTGGCTAGGGTAAGGTGGGGGAGGGAGTGGGTTTATTAGGTACTTAGGGGGTGAGGGGGGTTCTGGTTGGGTGGCCCGTACGGGTCATGTTGGCCCCCTCCCTGGGGGACCTGGGCCGGGGGGCGTCTGGTCCGGGGGCGGGATCGGGGGTTGGGCACAGGCAGATGGATAGTTGGATTGTGGTGCCCCCCCCCCCCCCCCCCCCCCCCCCACACACACACACACACACACACACTTGGGATTGTTGGATGTGAGTGTTATGTGGTAATGTGTGTACAGCGTCGTCCCCCTTTTTTTTTTTTGGAAATATTATTTTGTTAAGTGTTTTTAATGTAACACAAGACATAAAAAATATATATTTCTCATGTTTCAACCATAGGCTTAGCTCAATAATATGAAAAACATAGTGTATAGGTGTGAACATCTCTGTTCATTCCTGCATTTTGAGGAGACACGCACTTCACCAACCCCTAAACTGTGATCTTTTGAATGATTGATTGCTGCTATACCTGGAAGATTGCTCCATAGGATTATTTTGTATTGTAATGACAATGAGAAATGTTATCTCAACAAGTGCCCATAACACACTTTTGAAAAAAATATTTAAAAAACAGGACAAGCAATTAAAAAACAACAATACCATTGTGGATGATGCAACTTGCAGACACAAAAACATACAGAGATAAAAAAAAGCTTAAACTGACATTGACATTTTCCAATTTTGTAAATGATAATTGTTTGTTTTTTACTTACACTGCAAAAAAGCCAACAATTTTTTGGCCTAAAACAGTGATTTAAATTGGTTAAACTTGAAAATATAAATTATTGACATTTGAGGCAATAAAATTAGTTAGCACAACAAAGCAAGCCAATTGTATACTCTAAAACAGTTTGGTGAGTTGCTAATACTTAAATCTTTAAGTTGGAGTTCAATACAAGGGACAAGAGTTCTGCAAACTCTTATTTCTCTGTTGTGAAAGGCGGTAAAGTCAACTTTCCGAGTTGGCACTTGAAGGAGTCCACACAGGTAAGTAACTTAAATTAAGTTAAACTGATACGAGAATGTTATTCTAAGTTGTGTTGTGCAGTATTGCAAGTCGTTTAATGAAGAAGGCGACACAACAGCTTTATAGTCAGTAGCGAAAGCTAGCGGCTAACTGATGCTAGTAGCGCTGCATCAGTTAGCCGCTAGCTTGTCTGGGCAAGTCCCATAAAACAGGATAGGCATGTGTTGAAGCCGTCTTGCTCCTCCGGGTTTGTTGATTCGTTGTGCAGGACTTAAAACAAAAACTCAGCCAGGACACAGAAATCAGTTTCACCTTCGCGAAGGGAGAGCAGGTGCGCTCGCCGCATCTGCGGGCCGCGACTCTGACTCTGCTCTCCCCCCGTTCAGGCTCGTTTTATTAATTTCAAATAAAAGGATGATTTCACAGAGTCACACAAGCAAATGACGTACACAGTATCGGTTTCTACTCCCTAACAGCTACCTTTACCTTTTATGGATTTTTTTTTCTCTTCCGTTGAAACCTTCTCTTCTGCTAATTGCTGACCTGGCCTTGAGACTCTCTCTTCTGCTACCTTGCTCAACAACAGCGCATCTTACCCTAATCTATTCACATTCTATTCCTCTGACCAATCGTGCACGGCCTTGAAGCATATAAAATCATATAAAAGCATATAAAAGTATATTGAACCTTCATAAAAGTGTATAAAAACGGATCAAAGTTAATACATTCCACACATGTTATCGTCTGACTGGTTGGTACTCTGTTATTCATGTTCATTATCAGTTCTAACTCAAAATTGTGGTCGCAAAATTAGCCTACATTCCATGTAATCTCTCACTGTCAGAAGAATTGGCGGTGTTATTACACTGTGGTAATAACACTGCCAATTCAGTACCTGCATTGCTCCCTTTATGCAGCAGGAGAGCAGGTTAGTTCGACAGTAGGGACAGTTAGAGAGCGGAGCCGGAGCCGAAACCGCACACAAGCTGCGGCTCGGTCCGCTGGGCCTATTTTACTGTCTGTCTTCACAGTATATGCAGTGCACTATGGGTCTTTCGCACGTGACGTCACGCCCTGTGCATTGTGGGTAATTAGCGCCATATTGGAGGGTTACCATGCGAGAAATTCGAGCTGCTATTCAAACGTCCCGAGGAGATTTACCCTTTCTTTTGTAAATAAAATGGCTCGTTCTTGTTGTGTTAAAGGCTGTGGGAGTACTACTTTGGGTAAAAAAGGACATTCTGACATAACATTTTTCAGGTTTTCTGCCTGGAGAAAAGATTGTGGCGACGGAAAGATATCACATTCAATCACATATCTCCGAATATGCGTGTTTGCTATTTGCATTTTCATAAAAGTAAGTAGATTATCTATCCTATGCTTTATTTGTTGTTTTTCTAGTTTGTGATGCTGCAGTTAGTAATCTGTCGGATATGTGTGTTATATGTGGCATGATGCTAATGTTGTTTGCCTTGCTGCCGATGCATGAATTTTTTCTAAATAGGGTCTAAATCAGGCCTAGATCAAAATTAAATCTGGTCTAAATCATAACTAAACCAGGACCTAAACAGGGAAAAACAAGAACTAAAGACTAAACCAGGACAAAGACAGAACCAATAAAAGTCTGTCTTCTAACTTCTTATAACATATACAGAAATCTTGACATAACAGTTTGTATTTATTATCTCAAAATGTAATTGCAGGTCAACCTGCTTATGAGATGATGGAAACTGATCCAGACTGGGCTCCATCCCTACGTCTTGGTCATACTGATCTCCAACCAACTGACAGTGCGTACACACATGTATATATATATATAATATATATATATATATATATATACTTTAGAGTTTCTATATATATATATATATTATAATATATATGATATATAATATATATACGTATATATATGTATATATATATATATATATATATATACATATATATAAAATATTTATAATGTACACAAATAGGATAAAAACAGGGTTTAGCCGACTAAAGCCATGTTTATTAAGCAAAATAAGATAGTAAATTACATTTTATTGGTACATGAAGAACAGTTTTTATTGTGGATGTCCATGTTGCTGAAGTTATCACGCTGACATCGCGGCTTTACTGTCAATACTTGAACTCAAACGAACTTCGTTGCGATTAGGCAGGTTGCCCCCCAAAATGGCGCCTCCTAGTGTCGAAGTCACATGTCTGCAAAAGACCCATTCACACAAGGGAGAGTGCAGCTGTCGGATATCTGTTACGCTATAGTAGCCCGCTATATGATACTTCTATATGTAGTATATAGTAGGTCTGTCAGTTTTAACGCGTTAACTTTGTTAGACCATAACGCCCAAAATTTTTTAAGGCGCGTTAATTGCGTTAATGTTTTTTTCCTCGCCGCGCTCTCCGGACTTTGGTTCCCCCCCCCCTCGGCGCTTTCCATAGTTCCAAGAATGCTAGAGACTTTAGCACAACAGACCCGTGGGTTGCAGTTTTTCGGGCTTGAAGTCGCTTATATGGGCTCTAAATTAACAGACAGACACAGTGAGTATATCCACCGCAAATTTGCATATTAAAATACACTTTCAGAAATAAAAAGATAAATTATGCAATTAATTGCGATTAAAATTTTTAATCGTTTGACAGCACTAGTATATAGTAAATATAGTAAACCAGTGGGTACGATCGCTAAAATGCCGACGACCAGAGAGTCTAATGACACTGATCACTGCCTTAACATTTTGACAGTATAACTTCATATGAACGCAGCTCAAACCAACCCGATGCCTCAGCACGGTGACCAAGCTTTGATAAATACACCGGATCTGTGTCGGCGGAGTGTCCTCTTTGTATTTTAGCCGGGTCCCTAGAGGAGCTTTATTTTTATTTAAAAAAAGACCTGTCCCTGAAAATCACACAGGGACAACATGTAGCTGTTTGTGTGACTGGTTATTGAGTTTTATGAATGTTTACTTTAGGCTGAGTTCAGCAGATCACTATATGCTGTAGTGATTTAAGTAATAAGATGTAATTCATATCAGTTAATATCAGCATAACAGTGTAGAGGTAGGCAAGACCAATTCACCTGTATGTGTCAAATATTGTGTTGGTCATAACAGAGATGTTACTGCTTTAATTGACTGCTATGTTTTATACTGACTGTTGACTTTCTTAACCTCGACTGTTACAGGTGTTGGTTGGTTAAGTAGTCCTTGATTAATATACGCTAATTGTAATTCATCTTATTGCAGTAAAATGTATTAAAATTTAAAAACGGGACAGTCTATTCTTTATATTGTCATTAAATGGATAATATCTTTAAAATTTCTAATGAGTGCTTTACTAATCCCTAGCAAATTGTCATCTTTGTTTTTCAGACTGAAATTAATGCTGTGTAAGTTCTGCAAGTTCATCCACGCCGCTGAAGCTGTTCTGCTGAAACACTATCGACTGCATCACAGAGGTTCAACCTGGCCTTGCATCCACAGGGACTGCTGTTGCACTTTTAAAACCATTAGTGCTTTGAAATCACATCTTTCAAGACTACACAGGGCTGTCCCAAGGCAAGATAATTTATTATTTCAGTGCTGGTTGTGTGAATACAAGGACATTTGCTGTAAAAAGAAAATATTAATTAATTTGCATGATCACCTTAGACACAGAGAGATAGTGCGTTGCCCATTCGTGGGGTGCAGCTTTGAAACCAACCACCTTAATAGTTTTACTGGACATACATCACGGAATCATAAAAACCATAAACTGAGAGATTTTCTGACACCAGTCAGGGTAGTTAGTGTGTACAGAATGTAGACTCCAAAATATTTGAGCACAGATTAGCTTCCCTTTTTCTTCGTATGCAATGTCTGCTACATGTGTCGAAACATGCAATACAGGCAATTATAGAAGAATTTAACTATATATTGTCCCTTTCCAAGTTTCATACAACTGAAATTCTCAAAGAGGTTTTTGGAAAACATAATATTGAAGTTGAAGAAGAAGTTTTCCAAGAGATAAGTAACATTGTATTTGACAAAAATCCAGTACTTGTTACTACATCTGAAAAAGGTAGATTATAGGAGGAACAGATATTTCAGGGAGCATTTCTCCATCATTGAACCAACTGAGTTATTGTACGACCAGACCTCAAGAAAAACTTTTGTTTATGTTTCCGTGAATCAGGTTATTGAGCTTTTATTGAATAGAGCAGAGTTTCTAGAAAAGCTTGTTTTCAATGCAGAGTCAACTCCAGGGTTTTACAAGACTTTTCAAGATGGTTCTTACTTTAAGCAAAATTAACATTTTGGACAACAGGAGCTGTTTATTGCATTAGGTATGTATATAGATGATTTTGAATTGTGTAACCCATTAGGCACATCGAAGAAAATTCATAAAATTACTGCAGTTTATTGGGTTATTCTTAATTTGCCCTCAAAGTTTCGTTCCACTTTACACTCAATTCATCTAGCTCTTCTTGGAAAGACTTCTGATGTTAAGCAGTTTGGTTATGAAAAGTTTTTCAGTCCTTTAATTAATGATTTAAAGTCACTAAAACAAACAGGGATCTCTTAATAAATACGTAAACGGTTCAGTATTTTGTATCTGTGCAGACAATTTAGGAGCTCATGCACTTGCCGGCTTTCAGGAGAGTTTCAATGTAAAGAATTTCTGTAGATTTTGTTTAACAAATCGAGGTGAAATAGCAACTACTTTTCAGCTACGCTCCAGAGAACAGCACAATACATTTCTGCTACAACTTAATCGTGAAAATGTTCCACACGTAAATGGTGTTAAAAGTGAATGTGTTCTAAGTAAGCATCTGTCATATTTTCACTCTGTCACTGGTTTTCCTCCAGACATATTGCATGACTTTTTTGAAGGTGTTATTCCTGTTGAACTGTCTTTGTGTCTAAAGAAGTTTATTTCAAAAGGCTACATTACTTTGGAAAGACTGAATAGCCTAATCACTTTATTTCCTTACAAATATTCGGACAGGGTGAATAAACCAAAGGCAATTTCTAAATCAAATGTTGAAAAGGGCAGCATAGGTGGCAATGGCCATGAAAATTGGACTCTGTTACAATTTCTTCCTCTTCTCATTCGAAAGAGCATACCAAAACATTGTGAGGAGGTGAGGAGAGTGCAGGGGGTACTCAAACGTAAAATCAAGGAGGCTAAGGACAAATACAGGAGAAAGCTGGAGAATAAACTCCAGACTAACAACATGAGGGATGTGTGAAGTGGGATGAGAGCAATCACCGGTTTCCAGAAGTCCACTGGCATGGGGTTGGAAGGTCACGTGGACCGGGCCAATGACCTGAACCTATTTTTCAATAGGTTTGATACTGCAGCCCATCCCCCACAACTCTCTGCTGCTGGCTTCCCTACAACGACCACTCCACCTCCTTACAGACCCCCTCTCGGAGCCAGGTGCTTTTGTCAGCGACCAGCCTTCAAAACGTGAATCACCACGTTTAATGTCCTTCCACTCCTACCAAAAGGTCCCAATTAAAATCAATAGGAGAGTCAGTAGCTATGTTTAATGCTCTTTTGTTTTTAACGACACAGAACCAGCGGTGCTTTGGTAGGTTGCTGCCTTGCGCTTGAATTCAGGTGCGCAAAATTACGTTACATGTAATATAGATGCAGACTTTTTAAGGAACTTGTAAAATCAGGGGCTTCAGCTCAGACCCATTATTCATTCTCTTCCCTGTAAAGGAGCCCTTTATAGTCTTCATTTATGCATTTTCCCCACTGTTTATCCCTCGCGCACAGCGCACGAGGGTAAAATCCAGCAGCTGGATCAGCGTAAAGATGCAGCGTGAACCCCTGCGTGCTTTAAGTGTTGCAGCTGAGGGAAAAATATTGAACCATACAGACTTGATGAAACTCTGCCTCATTCACAAATTAGACCAACACGGATAGAATAATGATAATCTGTGGTGTAAATGTGATCATTCATATTGTGCCTTTTATAATCAACTACAATATTTTCTTATTAAAGTCAGGAAACAAAGATTTCTCTTCCAGGGTCCAGACAGCCACGCCCCCTGAAAATTAACATAATCTCACTCTTAATTTTTGATAAAAATTGAGGTCTGGTCAGGATTAATATTTTGGCCGGTAAAAAATATGCCTGGCCGGTTGATTTTTACATCTACCGGCCAACTTGGCCGGTGAATCAGGAAGTTAATTTCGGACACTGCTCACACCCTCTCCATGACACACTGGCCCAGCAGAGGAGCTCCTTCAGCAGAAGACTCCTCTTACCCAGATGCACCACAGAGCGCCACAGGAAATCATTCCTGCCTGTGGTCATAAATCTTTACAACGCCTCCCTCAGTGATTCAGACACCCCCCCTCTGTAACTGACATTTATGCATTCTTTGCACTGTTCTTGCACAAGTCACTATCACTTTATTTGGATCTATTGTTATACATATGTATATATATACATGTATATATATATACACTACCGTTCAAAAGTTTGGGGTCACCCAAACAATTTTGTGTTTTCCATGAAAAGTCACACTTATTCACCACCATACGTTGTGAAATGAATAGAAAATAGAGTCAAGACATTGACAAGGTTAGAAATAATGATTTGTATTTGAAATAAGATTTTTTTTACATCAAACTTTGCTTTCGTCAAAGAATCCTCCATTTGCGGCAATTACAGCATTGCAGACCTTTGGCATTCTAGCTGTTAATTTGTTGAGGTAATCTGGAGAAATTGCACCCCACGCTTCCAGAAGCAGCTCCCACAAGTTGGATTGGTTGGATGGGCACTTCTTGCGTACCATACGGTCAAGCTGCTCCCACAACAGCTCAATGGGGTTCAGATCTGGTGACTGCGCTGGCCACTCCATTACCAATAGAATTCCAGCTGCCTGCTTCTGCTCTAAATAGTTCTTGCACAATTTGGAGGTGTGTTTAGGGTCATTGTCCTGTTGTAGGATGAAATTGGCTCCAATCAAGTGCTGTCCACTGGGTATGGCATGGCGTTGCAAAATGGAGTGATAGCCTTCCTTATTCAGAATCCCTTTTACCCTGTACAAATCTCCCACCTTACCAGCACCAAAGCAACCCCAGACCATCACATTACCTCCATCATGCTTAACAGATGGCGTCAGGCATTCTTCCAGCATCTTTTCATTTGTTCTGCGTCTCACAAGCGTTCTTTGTGATCCAAACACCTCAAACTTGGATTCATCCGTCAACAACACTTTTTTCCAGTCTTCCTCTGTCCAATGTCTGTGTTCTTTTGCCCATCTTAATCTTTTTTTTTTTTATTGGCCAGTCTCAGATATGGCTTTTTCTTTGCCACTCTGCCGTGAAGCCCAGAATCCCGCAGCCGCCTCTTCACTGTAGATGTTGACACTGGTGTTTTGCGGGTACTATTTAATGAAGATGCCCTTTGGGGACCTGTGAGGCGTCTGTTTCTCAAACTAGAGACTCTAATGTACTTATCTTCTTGCTCAGTTGTGCAGCGCGGCCTCCCACTTCTTTTTCTACTCTGGTTAGAGCCTGTTTGTGCTGTCCTCTGAAGGGAGTAGTACACACCGTTGTAGGAAATCTTCAATTTCTTAGCAATTTCTCGCATGGAATAGCCTTCATTTCTAAGAACAAGAATAGACTGTCGAGTTTCAGATGAAAGTTCTCTTTTTCTGGCCATTTTGAGCGTTTAATTGACCCCACAAATGTGATGCTCCAGAAACTCAATCTGCTCAAAGGAAGGTCAGTTTTGTAGCTTCTGTAACGAGCTAAACTGTTTTCAGATGTGTGAACATGATTGCACAAGGGTTTTCTAATCATCAATTAGCCTTCTGAGCCAATGAGCAAACACATTGTACCATTAGAACACTGGAGTGATAGTTGCTGGAAATGGGCCTCTATACACCTATGTAGATATTGCACCAAAAACCAGACATTTGCAGCTCGAATAGTCATTTACCACATTAGCAATGTATAGAGTGTATTTCTTTAAAGTTAAGACTAGTTTAAAGTTATCTTCATTGAAAAGTACAGTGCTTTTCCTTAAAAAATAAGGACATTTCAATGTGACCCCGAACTTTTGAACGGTAGTGTATATATTGACTTATATATGTATATATTTATATTACTGTGTGAAATGTTGTAAATATACAGGATATAAAAGTGTTTGTATATCTGGAGCGTGTAACAAAAGTAATTTCCCTCTGGGATTATTAAAGTATGTCTGATTCTGATTCTGATTCGGAACAAGAACCTGCATGGGAAATACTGATGGACCTCAAAGAGATTGTTGAGATTGTTGTCTCACCTGTTTTTTCAGAGGAAATATTGCACTACTTGGAGATCAAGTTATCTGATCACAGAAAACTGCTCACAGACACTTTTCCGGATTTTAGCTTGCGCCCTAAGCACCACTTTGTTGAACATTATCCTTACCTTCTACGCTGTTTTGGTCCATTGGTGGAACTATGGACGATGAGGTTTGAGTCAAAACATAGCTTTTTCAAGAAGACTATGCATGATGTTCAAAACTTTAATAATTTACTTGTCACGCTGTCCTTTAAACACCAGCAGATGATGGCATACCATTTTGATAGCCAGAGTCTTTTCAAGCCAATGTTACACGTGGAGAAAGTAACTGACATCAAAATATCTTCTTTGGATGCTGCCCTGTGCACAGTGATTAAGAGAAATTATCCACATCTTGAAACTGTGTCCCTTTCTAAAGACATTTATTTCCATGGGACCCGATATGTGGAGGGTATGATTCTTTCATCTGGACATTGCAGTGGACTGCCAGAATTCTATAAAATCGTGACCATAGTAGTTAACCCTGAAAAAGTAGTCTTTGTTGGCAAAAAGCTCACATCTTGGTACCTTGAACATTTTATGTCTTTTGAACTTGTGGAGAGCATCTACGCAGACATTGAGATTTTCGATCCTCAGGCTCTCAACGACCATCATCCACTGGTGGCATACACAGTGGGAGGGAAGGTGCTGGTGACTCCAAAAGTGTGCCTCCTCCATTTAAGTGATACCAATTTTTACACGGAGTAGAGCGCGATGTGAAGCTACACTGTAGAAGCAAGTCATACTAGAAACCGCTGAAAAGGGGTCCTGTCTGTGGATCTATGGACTCATTTTACTCCAACCCCAAAACACCTACCAGACAGACAGTACTGCAGCCAAGATTACCTTAAACAATATTTAACTTTACGAAATACATTAATAACATTTTGTTAATTAAAAATGTTCATATTTAAAAGCAAGTTATGTTTTTTTCTGATAAACTTTGAGCAATTTTATTAAACTTTTAAAAAATTTAACATCCCATCCTTCATCGATTTTCTATACCGACTTTTCCCTACAGGTGTGACGTCAAGCCGTATCTGATGGGGAAACGCAGCTCAACGTCACACAGGGTCGTGGGGGGGTGGGAGCTCGTCCATCCTGGACAGGTCTCCAGTCACTGGGCTAAGATTTAACAGTTTTATCAAACTTCAAAAAAGTTAAATATTGCCTTTTTATAAACTCAGGAGTTGTGATAATTAATTGCTGTGCAATAACGGGCAAAGCAGAGACTGATTATTGTTATGTGTGATTTGTGTTAAACTAAAATGCATGACATCATAGTGTTGTTTATGTGTCCTACATTGTCCAGGTTGTGGTTGGCCTTGTATGTTCATAGGATTAATTTATACTGAATGTGACGGAGAGCCAGTGGAGTTAATGTTCAGGTGTGAAGTAGATGATGTAATGATGCAAACTGCTGTCTTTTGTACTAGTTGTAGTTTATGGAGGTTTTCTGGAGGACAGGGAGGGAAGGGAGCTGAAACTGTAAAGTGGACTGTGGACCAGTTTGGCAAACGTGTGAAGGAAGAACTTGATGCTGCAAATATGAAAGTTAACCAGGTGATGTTGTGGATGTTGAAAGTGAAGGAGAGGATGGCGAGGGCTGTCCAGGATGACGCCAAGGCTCTGAAGCTGGAAGGTGGGAGAGATACGGGAATGGTCATTGCATGTTGTAAAACTACCAGATTTGGTTAAAGTTGACTTTGGACAATAAGCAAGTGAAGTAACTAATGTGGCATTATTTCCACGGTCCCGGGAATATATGGGCTGACTCAAAAAAATTTCAGTCAAACTGATTATTTTTGCTTTAACCCATGGCATACATTGACAGTGAGCAATCGCAGGGCCCAAGCTGAAAAATGTCAAATTACCCATTAAAAGCAGTAAACCTTTGACGTTCACTCAACAGGAATATTCTAGATATGGAAGAGGACAGCTGCTTGCATGTTTAACCTACTTTATCTTTGTCAGTTACATCTTATAATGTTTCATGCAACTCTTTGTTTCAGACATCTGACATCACTGCACTTCGACAAACTGCAGCATTGAAGGGCCTTCCCTTGTATCTCCGTGACAGTCAGGAGAAGCTCTTCAGGAACTGTTTTGTAAGTAGTTATAAGTAGAAATTGTAAAAATGTCATTATACTGTATTTATAGTGCTGAATTTAACGTTGACTTCAACCATTACCTCTCTGTCCGCCTTGTTCCTTTATCTTTCCTTATTGCCAGAGTGTCTTCAATAGCTGTACTGTCCTGGCTATGACTTTCTGTAGCCTAGGTGATGTCAATTGATGTGTGTAAGGGATTAAAACTTTAATTGTGGGGTATGGGATGGAAATTGTTCACATGTCCAACTCATAATTAATTCAATTTGGAAAAAAATTGTATTCAATAATTTGTGATTCTTTTAGCGTAATACCGTATTCCTATTCACAGTAATTTAATGACTAATGTCTTTTCCTGTCTGTCCACACAAGGACACTGACCCAGAAGAGGAGCAGACGAAGGGCCTCACTGTGGGTGTCCTCACTGTTTTGGAGGATGATGACAGCGCAGCTCCTCAAAGTGTCGTGAATGTTGCTGTTGTTGTGGAAGACGAGATTGTCCTTCAAAATCTCCCTGACCTGCCAACTGCTTTTGCTTACCTCTTTGGACTGATCTATGGTTTGAACCTTAAGTACCCAAACGA
This sequence comes from Fundulus diaphanus, assembly GCA_037039145.1. NCBI lineage: Eukaryota > Metazoa > Chordata > Actinopteri > Cyprinodontiformes > Fundulidae > Fundulus > Fundulus diaphanus. Next base: position 34,337,185 of record CM073124.1, read on the forward strand.
TCTCAGGTACACATTTGAAACTGTTCAGAAGGTTTTCATGGAACTTGGTACAGATCTCTCTGCAAGGGTAAGATCCCTCAAAAACAAACTCATTGAGTGAATCCTCACGCTGATACTGTTGGGTCTGGAATTGTTGACCTTAGAAAGGTTCCTTCTGTCCAGCCAACCCATGTTAATTTTCTCTTCCTGTTACTCACACTTAACTCTGATGTACCTCAAACTCCCACTGTCTTACATTTATTTTGCACTTTATTGGGTTTTCCTTAAACATCTTAAATGTTAAGGTACAGTGTTTGTCACATAGTATTGAGCAGTGTTACAAAAGCTTGTGCTACGCAATATAGCACAAGTTGACTGGGACAATTGGGTGTCATTAGTTTGCATTTACTTGGCCCTGTTGGAAGGGCTTTGATCCTGGTACAGTTCAAATAAAACAAAAGTTTTGAATGTATATGTTGCATCTGTAATTATTTATACAAATCATAACTTAGTACAACTTACAGGAGAGTTAGTAGAATAAATAATTTAAAGTTATTATAATTTAAAATTAGACGTTTGCACAATTTACGGAAGTTTGTAGAATAAAGAATTTAAAGTTATTACAATGTAAAATTAGAAGTTAGTACAACTTCCAAAGGTAGTTGGTAGAATAAATAATTTAAAGTTGTTACAATGTAAAATTACAAGTTAGTACAACTTACAGGATTGTTGACAAAAACTCAAAAGCAAAACTTAAGATATTTAGTTGATTGCCCAACTTAAAATTTTATCAAAGTTTGTTGCCTTGAAATTTTGAGTTCATCTAGCTTTTTTTTGCAGTATAGTTTTTTGTTTGTTTGTTTGTGTGTGTGTGTGTGTGTACGCGTGTGTGTGTGTACGCGTGTGTGTGTACGCGTGTGTGTGTCTTACTGTTAAATTTGGTGTTGGACAGTTGAAAGATGTTTGCTCAAAGCACAGATCTAACACAAATATTATAATACAGAGCTTTAAATTATATTTACATGAACAAAATAGTTGATCTATACCCTCTATTGACAGGCATTGAAGGGGTGCTAGGTGTTGCTGCAAGGTATGCAAAGTAATTCAAATCAACAGCTTTTGTTAACACCTCCCTGGCTGGGTGTGATTCTACGTTTCAGGCCTGTTTTCTCACTAATCTTTGCAGAGTAACAACATTCAAATGGTCATGCATTCTTAAATTCTTTGTTGATTTCCACAAGTTTGACATCATTGGAAAGCTTGGATTCTACTCTTTCAGATTCTGTATATCTCTCAAAATGGCCCCTTGGAGACTTGTTCCTGGTTTTGTTGTGGCTGGTCATAAATGTCTTGTATAAGTAAATTCTCAAATATGTGAGCATTCCCATTGGCAAAGCCTGTCTTCAACATCTTACAATGCCTAAATAGATTATATGTAATTATGTTATTTTAAACCTTTATTTTAATAACTGAACATAAGAAAACCATAGCCAAGCAAAATCTCAATTACACAGTCACCAGAGTTTCATGGTGATGGAACTGTAGACAAATGAGAGCTGAGGGGAGATCTAACAAAAACAAGTCAGTAAAGAAATAAACAAAAAAAAGATAAAAAAGTATTTATTACACTAAAAACCAAAACAGAAAAGAGAAGTGCCACCACTGCAGTGAAAGCACTGATATAGAAAAAGAGGAAGGCTTTTTTTGTGTCTAGAGATTTACAGTCAAATCTGCTATGTTTTGTGTAATTTTGTAATTTTTCTTTTTTCTCAGTCTGGCTCTTTTTCTTGCTGTGAATAAAAAAGCTGGGTCCTATGAATATGTATAAGTTGAGGGTTAAAGCTCATCTCAAGAGCAGTAGATTGTGGACTTTTTTGAATGTGTGAAGTTCTGTAAAGAGCATCAAACACTTTAACATGCTCAATGTTGAAAATAGGAAAACAACCTCACTTCTCCCTCTTCTTGTTCTTCATTCCGATGGACCTCCCACTGCTGGCAATCAAATTCGCCGAAAAGGGAAAGTGAACCTACCTACCAGTGCACAACAATCAACTGATCCAGCATCAGTAGGTAAATATATGTTTGAAAGCATTAGTTCCTGTTTTAAACTATTTTGCAGTGTCAATGATTGCCGATCTTTGTAACATGTATCTTAAGTTGCAGTCAAGCAAAATAATGTTACCAGCCGGGTTCTGTTCTGTTTGTAGCTTCTGACAGATATGTTTGTTTTTGTTTTAATGTAAAATAAATATATATTTTTACTTCACTTCATGGCCATTGTTATTCAAAGTTTGCATCCTTTTGATGCCCAGAAAAGCCGGACGTTTTATTTCAAGTTTTAGGTCATGTGGTGTTATTAAGTGATTATCTCCTTTTTTTTAGGGAACACCTTATTTTAGTTTTAAATTATTGGAAGGCATAAGATGTTCTCTCATTTGTTTTTATCTTGAATAAATTTACATTCTTAGTGTTGACAGAATAGGATACCAAGGCCTGGTTGAAAAAAATAAAATAAAAATTGCACCGGTTTAAATATTCTACAGGAAATAGTTACAGATTAAATTATCCAACTGTGTCTTTATTCCTGTTGAGGAACAGAGTTACTCTAAATATTGTTTGGTAGGAACATCTCCCTCATTGTCAGGTTATTTTGGGCTTTTTAGGTGTAGTACATGTTGAAGCTCTGCTTTAATTTTATGCCGAGGGTCTAATTTTATAAAATAAATCACAGTTGCCTGTTAATGCTACCTTGTATGCTGTAGGTGCTGTGAGACTACAACTGTAATGGAACCTCGTTTATTTTAGAAAAACACAATCACAACAAATATTTTTTTTTTATGTTGAAGACATCAAGTAGTCTTTTACTACAGCAGCATGTTTTTGTGTGCTCTGTCCAGCAATAGGTAAATCTCATCAAAATCCATTCTGGACAGCCCACTGAGAAACCCTTTGCAACATTGTACTCACTTGGTTGCTCTAAAAGTAAATTTTTACTTTATCAATAAAATGGCTAAAACTTCAAACCTTTATAAACCTATAAAAACCTGATTTGACGTGTTCATTAGAATTCTCAGTTTTACCTTAAATTTGACCTTCTCCAAACAACTCAATTAAAACAAAAACAATCTGTATCATCAATGATTGCTGCTTGATTATTTTAAATCTGTTACTGACATCAACAGGTAAACTGTGGTTGATTTACCTCGCTTCCTCTGGAATCCCACATCACAACTAGCTTTAATTTCATTATTGAGTCCTATATGGACTGGACCATCTGCAGTTGTCAGGTTAGACTATATGACAGGGCAGAACGGCTAGATAGAGGGAGAGATTGAGGAGATAAAATTGATACAAAAAAATATGATAACATCTGAATTGCATAACGACACAACCTTGAAAATGAAGAAAAGGATTGAATGGAAAATGGCATTATCTCAGATGCAGTACAACTATGCATCAGCAGGTTTCTTTTTCTTGAAATACACTGGTATTGTGACCTTTATATGCACAATATAATACATTGGATTTAATGCATTTATTCAATATGGACAAAAAAGGTATGTCATGAATTCATGGAACCAAGCACGTTTAGAACCCTAAAACTGTTACTTTAAATGCCACAGTCACAGGCAACAAGTTTGAAAGTCCTCAACATATGTGCAATCATTCCATTGCAAAGCTTAATGAAAAGAAAAAAAAAAAACAGAAAACAAATCCCAGATTATCCCCAGACAGCTGATGTTCTTAGGAATGACAGACAGGGTCACTTTAAATCTGGCATCACTGAGAGCTTCATTCGTGGCCCGGCAGCTTTGGTGTTCTGACAAAACACATAAATCTGTGAACCTTTGACCGCCAAAAACAAAGCTGTCCTTATGGACAGCAGATTGAGAGTCATTTTCTTAAAGCTCCAAATTGCCCAGAGAAAGATCTGAACATCAAAGGCTTTCCCTGTTTTTCAGCACTCCCTAACAACATACTCTCGTGTTCCCCTATCATAATAGATCAGCTCTTTGACTTCTTGGTGAGGGACCTCTTAAAAAGAACCCAGATGAAGGACAACAGCAGTTTGTAACACGCTGAGTCTAAGCATGTTTTCTCATTTTATATTTTAAAACTAATCAGTCTTGAAAGCTTAACTGGTGTGTTGTACTTAAGATAGACAGGACTGCCCATAATTTTAAAAAATCGTATATGCCTAAGTATTTACAGTATATTTGATCAACTTATTTTTTTTGTTTCTTTTTTTTACATTTAATCACAGATTTATTAGGCATCCACAACATAAACTGTCAGGGCTCAACTGATGGAATTTAATTTATTTAGTTTTATGTTTTGCAGTGTGATATTTGATGAAAAACTAACAATATTAGAGCTGGAAAAAGGGACAAAAACCTTTTGATAATAACTTTTGAGCCAGCATATTATTTTTGTTGCATTCTTATCTCCAAGGTGATTAACTTTGTCAAGATATACAGTGGGAAGTTAAATATTTTTAGACTTTGAACTCAGATCCTGCTCTGGCATTTCCCTCAAGCCCACTTGGTGTTACCAAGCCGGACAAAAGTTCCCTTCCCTGGATTCACCCTGGTTCCTTCAGCTGCTCACCGTGCCTGCTCTTCGCTGTGGTGCTGCTCGGGCTCCCCGCCTTTGTCCCACCTGCCAGCTCACCTGTCGCTCAGTCACCTCGTTCCACCAGAAGTAGAGAACTGCAGAGTCCGTTCTTCCACTCACCCTCCCCGGAGAGGTTCTCCATACCTAGCGGTAAGCTGAGCTTCAGCAGCGTAGATTCCCGCACTAAGCTCTCGTTAACCTGTCCCCTTTCCCTCCTGCAGTGCTTCCGAACCTGACTTTCCGATCTTCGTCTGCGGCTCACTTCGTGAGCAATTATTTGTACGATTAGCCTAATAAACATCTTTAACTGCTTATTGTTTCCCGACTGTGTTCTGCATGTGGGCCAAACACCTAAAAACCATGACAATTATTATACTATTATTATTAGAGTAATATGCAATTCAGTTCAACATCTTTGACCACCAGAAATAACAACAATCTCTGAGCTGTCTCGCTTTTATATGCCAGTAAATTAAATGTAGACTCACAAATGTTTACCTTCAATACTAGCAAACACATTAGATGAGATAAATATCAAATCAATAGTTATCAATAGTTGATCAAATACTGACAGAAATATTTCAACCCTTTCCATCTCTGTGAAACACTATTTAAAATTTATTAAAGTTCAGTCCATTCTGATGCTCATTTTGAGACAAATTACAATTGATAACTTGTCCACATATCAACTCCATAAATGTCCAAATGTGCTGCCAAAGTGGAAATATAGTAAAACGTATTTTCACTTATAGAATGAACAACATAACCCATATTAATTGACCAGCAAATAGATTTCTGTAAGCACCTCTCGACCAAACTGTGTAGTGATTAAACTGACTTAAGCTTGGATGAAACAGAAGTGCTCAGCATTACTTACAGGTATTTGTATTCAAAGTCCACAATGGGCAACATGTATCCCAAAGGCCATTATTTAACTGTTGTTGCTGAGCAACTCTCGCTAGATCTACTGTATATCCACAATACAACATAACCATGTGGACCCAACAAAGTCATACTTCTTTTATGTTCCTTTCAGGCTAAAGAGACACGCTATGGCTTGTGGGTCATAAAGCACACAAAATGGAAACTAACCACAACGTTATGTTGCAGGTAGGATGGTAAGCCGATGGTTCCTAGTTCTTTGGTGTAACCTGCTAGACCAGATTAAACGTTTCTGCTTTTGTTCAGTTAGGATTTGCTAAATTATTATTGTGAATCTCAACAATGAGACAGAAAATATTAAAATTTTGCATTACTTTCTGCAAATGACTTAGACAACTTTATTGTCCTTTTGTATGTACAGAGTGCATGCAGAAGGAAACTTCGTTGCATACAGCTTATGACAATGTAATGAGATTGCAGTTGGAATAAGATAACATTACAATATAAAGTGCAGCAGTGATCGGAATATAACAATGCAGGAGAAAAACAGTGTGCAAAACAGTGTGCAGAAGAATGTTCAACCAAAATAATGGTGCAAAAGGCATTAATATGAAAACGTTCAGTGCAGTGCAAAATAATATGGTGTAAAAATTTAGTAAATGTGTACTATTTAAGTGGGTTATAAAAGTTCAGCAACATTGGTAGTGCAAAATAATGATGCAAGTGTGATGCAGAGTCCAGTTAGAGTTCAACAGTCTGATGGCAGCGGTGAAAAAGCTGTTGCAGAACCTGGTGGACCTGCAGCGGATGCTGCGAAGCCTCTTCCCAGAGGGCAGTAGGAAGAACAGTCCATGGTGGGGGTGTGAGGGGTCACTGATGATGTTACGGGTTCGGGACACGCAGCGCTGAGATGAAATGTCCTTAATCAAATGAAACGTTTACACAATCTATCATTACTTTGCCTTTAGACAATTAGTGTCAACCCAGATGTTGATGATATGGCTTTGTAAGCTCCTGATGTTACTGTCATGCTCCTGATAAGTTACAACATTTGGGTTAAAAGGAGGCACTCCCATGGATGTACTGTTACACCTAAAATCAAAAAGAAAATCAGTCAAGATATGAGAAAGAGATTTGTAAACCTTCACAAATCAGGTTAATCCACTCCGATTTTCACATGTTGGAACATTTGCTGTTCATCTTTTTAAAATTCAAATCAAATGCCCAAATGGCTCAACATAAACTCAAAGTCCTTTACAACATGACATTTTCTTTTTGTAATTTCACAGCATGTGGCTGTTTGTTTATTTCTGCTCTTCTGCAGTGTGGATGACGTTACACGCTGTTTCCTTAGCTATGCCTTCAGCGGCTCTAATTGGGAGTTGCTGCACCTGCTGTTGCTGCACCTGGTGTTGCTGCACTCTCCCTGTTTTTAGCTGCCAGATTCTCAAAAGCCACCAGTGTGAGTAGAGCTTCCAGCGGTATTTGGCTACCTTTCTGAGGTTGACCCAGATTGCTCTGTGGACTTCTGCCTGTTTGCCTTGCCCCTGTCAGATTCTCCTGTTGGCCTTCTGATTCTGGACATCGGCCTCTTGCCTTGTTTCTTGATCTAGCCTGCCTGCCTCTTCCCTTGTCTGGATTCTCCTGCCTATCGTGTACAACCCAAGCTGAACCTTGGACCTGTCATGTGTGTGGTTCTGTTTCATGGACGGAAAACTAGTACCATTCTTGGACAAACCACTCAGCTTTATCCTCTGTTACCTCCGCCTGCTTCTGCCTCCCTGTATATGACCTTGGACTGTTCCTTGGATTTCCCACACTTACACAGCTCACTAGTTGTCTCTGGCCCGAATTCTTCAAGTATCAAGCTAGCAAGACTCCTGGACCCACTGATTGGATTCAGTGCCACCTAACGGATTCAAGAAAGGTTAGCGGCTTTATTTCAGTGTGCACTGCAATCCACTGAGTGTCCAAAAGCCACTAACCCGTTCTCCTTTCTTCCAGTGCTTCCTGAGTACGTGCCAGCCAGTTTCCTGCCTCTCAACACCTTTGGCTATTATAAATATTTTAAAACTTCTCCTGTGTCTCAGCTGAATTATTGGGTCCCATACTTGGTTCATTACATCTTTTTAATAAAGCGTTTTGTCAGAAAAATGTAAATGTCATCATTTTATTTTTATTAAGTTACAGGCATTTGGTCTGTTTCAAGAGTTGGCTTGCAGGAATGTTCTGCTGTTTTAAACTTCAAACAGGGTGGATTGTTCTGCTAGATAAGGAAATGCCTTATCCAGCTGTGCAGTTGCAGGATCTTTTTAATAAAACGTTTTCAAACATATTCTCTAGCCTGTCCATATTATCAATTAGGCGTTCCTGTCTGTGTGTGGTTTATTACAGCTTTTTAGAAGCACTTGTTGCCGGTCTACAACAAAGACAGTGAATGTTTTTTTCTTAAGGAAGTGACACAAATATTTGAAAAAAGAGGGTAGTACATGCGGGTGGATACTTCCGATAAGTAGGTTTGGAATTTCCTCCCATGACAGTGCATGCTTCAGGTAACTTTAGCAGTCTGGAGCGATTCAAGAAAGTAACCATAATTGGCTATATTTTTGCTATAGATTGGAGCTGAGTCCATATTCTGAGTGTAAATCTGGCACCTGGTGGAGAAAGACAGAGATGATTCGGAATGATGTGCAGGCATAACTGCTGTGAAAGAGTCGGCTCGCCTAAGGTGAAAGCTGCTGCACAAGAAGAGAACTAAAATCTAAAGATTCACTCTAGGGGCCTCTTCTTTGAGAAAGGAACAGTGTCTTATCAAGCTAACTTCAGGTGCAATTTGGGGTTTTCAGTATGACAAAGCTGCTTCTCTTACATGGATCTGTCACCAGTGTATGCTCCAGAACAGGCTAATTTTCAAGGTAAGAGGTCAAGCCAAAGAGAGTAGCTTCTAAACCAGCTTCTATCCTAAGACAATGGAATAAATGTAAAAAAAAAATATGGAATTCATCCTCCTCAAGTCTATTCTTCTCCCCTTCGCTGAGTTACACTGTTACATCTTTGTTAAGAAATTATTTGTGATATTTATCCCCACAGCTTTGATCCATATACTGTATACCCAAAACTGAGACTCGTCGCTCAATTTTTTTTTTTCCTGCAATAAGCTACACGTTAGAAACTGATGGTAGCTTTAACACAAATGAAATTGGTAAACATAAAAGCCACACATATTCATCCACAAAAAAGTCATGCGTCAAGCGCTAATAGTTGATCTATGTTGTTACGGTCTTCCATTTTGAAATTGCAACGTTTTGCTTCGGAAACACTCTTGATCCAATTAAAAACATTTAACAAATTACTAAAAGAAACCCTTCTAGTAATTTGGGACTCTTTTTACCAGTAGTGCGTGCCAAAACTGGTGTGAAAACACAATCATATTTAAACACCGGTCATTACATTCCAACATAACATGCATAACAAATTATTCCCAAATGTTTAGATGTTTGCAGTTTGACTCATTTGACACTCTTACTCAGTTCTTTAATTGATGCATTAATAATTATCTTGCCCCCTGTACTGATATTAGAGTGTGCAGCTCACTTTCTTGGCTTCGATGAATTAGTGGTATAATATTAATTCTGCTGTCATTCTCAATTTTCTGTTCAATAAGCAGACAGGCTGATAGAAACTGAGATTACACAAACAAATAAAGTGGCAAAGAAAGTAAACTTTTTGATGTCTCTTTAACAGACAAAGACAGTGGACCTAATTTCTTTGTCAAAACAGATGCCTATTTGGGTCAGATAATGTTGCATATAATGTTCAACTGTATGAATACACCTCACTTGCATTTTGTCCAAAACACAAAATAACAGCGTGCAAGCATGGTGGTAATTCTGACATATTAACGGGACTATCACAAGCAAACAAATAAATGAATAGCAAAAAGGGAAGAGCAGAAATACAAGATACTGTAGATGCTGCTGCAATGAACCTGAGATGAACCCTACAAAATACTTGCACACAACTCTTCCCATTCAAATACAAATTTAAATCAACATGTTGCTTATTAAGGCAACACCGAACAAGTAATTTAGGCAAATCAAAGCAATAACTATCTTTCCCCAAAGTCCTCAGGGTTCTCAGAAGCTACTTTCTGTCAATTTATTTGAAAAGTAAATCAAGTTCTGGCTCCATTCTTGCTTTCCTGGATGCATGCTCAATTCATCCCTGTTAAATTTAAATCTTTGAAATTGTGCAAGCTTTGAACTATTTCCCATACAACAAGCTGTGGTGATAAAAGTTTGATATACTATTACTACTACTACTACTACTACTACTACTACTACTACTACTACTACTAATAATAATAATAATAATAATGCCCTGCGACAGACTGGCGACCTGTCCAGGGTGTACCCCGCCTCTCGCCCGGTGAACGCTGGAGATAGGCACCAGCACCCCCCGCGACCCCATGAGGAATTAAGCGGTTTGGAAAATGGATGGATGGATGGAATAATAATAATAATAATGCACTTTATCATTACAGAAACTCTCAAAATGCTACAGTCAATAAAACCATCAATATATTAAAAACAACAACAATTAAATGCAGAGAAATACAATACTGAAAGTAGTGAATACAATAATAGTAAAGAAAAAGAAAAACAGCAAAAAAGATTTTTAAAAATACCATTAAATCTTTGGGGGAAAAAAGTTTTTTTCATGTCTGTGCAGCCCTCAGTTGTGGAAGCAGGGCGTTTCACAGCCGAGTGGCACCACAGGATAAGGCCCTATGGTGTGGAACAAAGTCCTGGGAATGTGAAGAAGGTGGATGTTGTGAGGGTCAGTGAAAAGTGAGGAGGTCTTTTTAAGCAAGATGACACTTTGCTGAAAGTGGAAAGTGAGCAGGGGGATTTTGTTGGTGATCCGGGCAGAGGCGGAAAGCCAGTGAAGTGAACAGAGAGTGGGGGTGAACTATTGTGTTTACGCACTCTCATCAGGATTCTGGCAGCTCTGTTCTAAACATACTGTAATTCTGAATGTTCTTGCCAGGGATCCCGATAAGAAATGCACTGCACTAGTCCAGTCTGGAATGCATGGACAAAGGCATGGAAAAGCCTTTCTGCATCAGAGAGGGAGAGTGTGGACCAGAGTTTTGCAATGTTTCTGAGGTGAAAGCATAAGCTTTTACAGGTATACTTGATAGGGCTTTCAAAGGTGAGTTGTGGATCAAAAATAACACCGAGATCGGTGACTGTACTGGAAAGAGAAATGTTTTGGCCGGAAAAAAATAATACTGAGGACTTTTTGTTGTTAAATTTGGTGTGGAGCAGCATTTTGAATCCTTTCTGTTTTTGAGTTTTGAAGGTAAGGGATTGTTTGCATATTGTTTTGGATGCAGGAGATTAATTTATTGCTGAGGCCGTTAGTAGGTTCAATGAGTGATGCTGTTCGTGGCTGAAGGTGATTAGTAATAGTTAAAAAATATATGTAAAATATATGTAACGAAAACAAATTCAAACAATATTATATTTAAATTAAAAACTGATTAAATGTATTTATTCAAGGTGGGCTGTTCTTTCCCTGCATGTCTGGGTGTTCTTTTTAAGACATCATCACAGCAGCATGTTCCTGGAGACATCCAGACATGCTTGAAGTATATATTCAGTGGGGAATGCCTTGATCATGTTTGATGACAGCTACATTTTGGTCAGGCTGATATTTTTCTCAGAATGTTGTTGCTCTACAAAACCTTGCTTTCTCCATAGTTTGACAGCCTTAGTGAAACAAGCAACTTGAGCATCATAAACAAAGCATTTGACATATAATTTAACTTTTGATCTTTCAAATAATTCAGTTATTGATAGATTTTGTGTAAAGACTAGTGTTTTCCAGCTTGTTTCAACTCTTACAGCAAAACCCACAGAGCAGGTCAAATGGATTTTCATGATCAATTGAACAACGATAGATCATTAACACCAAATGGCAATGACATTAATTTCAGTAAACCTTACCCATGTACATTTGTACATTTTTAATGTGTTTAAACAAAAAAAAAACAACTAGTTGCCAAAAAGTAAAAAACTGAATATAAAAAATGAAATGGGAAAATGGAATAAGGAAAAGCGAGCCCAGAATGCTGATCACAAGTCTTAATAGAAGCCCATCTCCTCCTTCCATTGTTGTCAGTAGAAAACTGGTTACCACTCAGGTATTATCTGCCAGACTGTGGAATACCATGGAGTCCATGTTTATCCAAGTGTATATGCTGCCCCAAGATAACTGACCATTTCCTTTATCAGTTCCACTATCCATATCTATGTATGCCACATATGTGACGTACACAATGCCTGGGAATCATCTGTTATTTTCCCAATAACTGATTTCAACAGCTCCAACCACCTGTAGCTTCATTATAATATCTAACAACATCCATCCGTTATCTAACACGCTTATCTCTATTGGGGTCGGGAGGGGTGCTGGCAGTGTCCGAAATTAACTTCCTGATTCACCGGCCAAGTTGGCCGGCAGATGTAAAAATCAACCGGCCAGGCATATTTTTTACCGGCCAAAATATTAATCCTCACCAGACCTCTCAATCTTTACCAAAAATTAAGAGTGAGATTATGTTAATTTTTGGTGGTTGTGGTTGGGGGCGTGGCTGACTGGACCCTGGAAGAGAAATATTTGTTTCCTACCTTTGATAGGAAAATATTAAGTTTATTATAAAAGGCACAATATGAATTATCAGATTCACATCCAGGCAATAAAAAACACTACAGATTATCATTATTCTATCTATGTTGGTCTCATTGGTGAATGAGGCGGAGTTTCTTCAGGCCTATACAGTCCAACATTTTTCCCTCAGCTGCAACACTTAAAGCACGCAGGGGTTCACGCTGCGTCTTTACGCATAATCCAGCAGCTCGATAAACAGTGGGGAAAATGCATAAATGAAGACTGTAAAGGGCTCCTTTAGAGGGGAGAGAAGGAAAAATGGGTCTGAGCTAAAGCCCCTGATGTTACAAGTTCCTTAAATGACCCTTAAAAATCCGCACCTAAATTACATGTAACGTAATTTTGCGCACCTGAATTCAAGCGCAAGGAACCACACCCACCGAAGCACCACTGGTTCTGTTCATTGAAAACAAAAGAGCATGAAACACAGCTACTGACTCTTCTATTGACTTTAATTGGGACATTTTGGTACGAGTGGAAGGACATTAAACGTAGTGATTCACGTTTTGAAGGCTGGCCGCTGATAAAAGAACCTGGCTCCGAGAGGGCGGGGGGTGCAGTAAGAGCGGTGAAGCACAGAAACACAGCGCACGTAGTTAAAAAAATGCAGAATAAATAAGAACGAAACTTATAAACAGACTAATTGGCGTTTTAGACTGTATCTGGTTAGCAGAACTGTTTTCTAATCCAGCGTGCAGCCATGACTGGCTCTGAATGAAGGCTTGATCTGGGAGCCGCTCTCCCCCCCCATGCCTCCTGCTCCACAGAAGGCGAAGTTTAGACTGAGCTCTGGATGGACAGAGCTGTAAACAGGTCATCCGCAGCCCAGATGGGCTTTGTTATTTTTATGTTATTTTTAGGGCTGTCAAAATAACGCGTTAATTTCGATTAATTAATTTAAAAAAAAATAACGGATTAAAAAAAATAACGCAAATTAATCGTATAGGGTAGTTCACTGCTATTGTTTTCATCCGGGTTTTTCGCGCCTGCGCGCCGGACTGAAAGGCAGAAGGCGAGCACAGTGGCAGACGCAAACAGAGCAAACGACGAGTTCTCGACGTATTTTTCTTCTTTAGGTAACGTATCACAAGATCGTTTTAAGAGTAAGTTGATGGTATCAGATTGCCAGATACCATCCAGATAGCGAGTCTGTGAATGCTGGCCAAACGCTTTAGTCCGGCCCGGTGGCCAAATGCATTATCATTATTCAACGGCTGTATCTCCTTGCTGCATCGACTGATCTGCACCAGATTTTTTGTGAGTCGTGGGCGAGCGCTGCCCAACGCGTATCGCCCGGTGGACGGGCGGGGAAAATGTGTGACAGCTTCTGCGGTGGCTGACGGCCGGCGGTGCGCGAAGGCGCTTGGCTGCAGGGCCGGTCGACGCCACTTGCGGCTTTAATTATTTAAGCAGAACAATGACCAGTGCAAAATTAAGTTGTATTTACCGGAGATGAAGTGTAGACTGCAAATTCTGTCGGGGTATGATGGCTCCCACAGTCGATTGGGTTCTTCGTCCTTCGGTAAACAAAAGAAACGTACATCCGACGATTTGGAATGCCTCTGTGTGCAACCGGGAGCACAACAAGTCTTAGGCATTGTTTACATTTCGAAAATAAACTAAAAGCATGCTCTAATTCACCCGTTTTGTCACAGTGGTTGGCGAGAACAGTCCTGCTTTTGCCTACCGGCGTAACCCGGAAGTAGCGCGGATGTCACTTTACTGTTGTAAAGTGTTGATATTGAGGGGAGTGTTCATTTATTTTCATTGTGTCCCCTACATTACTGTGTGCCACATATGCCACAACGACACATGTTAAAACGTCTGAAGGCATGAAATGTGAATAAGAGTTTTTGAACTTTAATGTATCTAATGCTGATTATTCATTGAATCATTTGAATTTAAATATTTAAAATACTTTCACAGCAAAAATTATATGCGATTAATTTAGATTAATTAATTACAGAGTATGTAATTAATTAGATTAATTTTTTTAATTGATTGACAGCCCTAGTTATTTTTAATTTATTTGGTACAAACATTTACTCGCCATGTGGCAGCTAGCCCTCTGAAATTCACTCGCCAAACGGGAAATTTACTCGTATTTGGCGACTGGCGAGTGTTAATTTCGGACCCTGGGTGCTGGTGCCTATCTCCAGCTGTCAATGGGGGAGAGGGGGGGTTACATCCTGGACAGATCGTCAGTCTATCGCAGTATCCAACAACAATGAACAGGAAAAAAAACATATTTGATCAAATCAGGTTTATTCGTTGTAAACCTAGATGTAATTTCAGACATTGAGATCACTGTTGTACCATTTTACCTTGTACCTACAGTGTTGTCTGTCTAAGCAGCATGGTGTCCCAGTTATTAACACTGTGCCTTGTAGCAAGAAGGTACGGAAGCGTATTGCATTCACCAAAGAAAAAAAAATCAGACAGCTTATCTCATAATTACGAGATCCTGATCTCGTAATTATGACATCTTATCTCATAATTACGAGATAAGATGTCATAATTACGAGATAAGATGTCATAATTACGAGACCCTGGTCTCATAATTACGAGATCTTTTCTCATAATTACGAGATAAGATGTCATAATTATGAGATAATATGTCATAATTACGAGATCAGGATCTCATATGTCAGGACAGGCATTGCTCCGGAGGCGTTATAACTCGACATCCGCTCGCGGGATATTTCAGTGTCATCGGAGAAGATGGAGACGGAGGGAGTCCCTTTATTTCTTTTTAAGAAGTCGTCATTTATCGGAGGAATGTATTTCTGCACTGAGGAGTGACAAGGTAAGTCATGCATATAAAGCAAATAGCCTAATTGAAAGCTGATCGATTCGATAGTTATTATTTATAGTTAGCAACTCCATACTGAGTACACCTGCAGCACCGTAGTACTGTCTGTGGCTCTGTTTACACGACGAAAACAGGTTTGCGTTGCGTTTGTACTCTCCATTTATACACTACAAGGTTTAACTGTTGCTTAAGGGGACTTTCAGCTATAGCTGTGGGTTTATTCAGAAGAGTTTGCAGCCGAAACAGTACTCTAGCCGATGTTTTCTTCTTCTGGGCAATTTGACGTGGAGTTTCAAAGATAACAGCACTACTAGTGGTGTGGCATGGGAATTACACTGTTTAAGTACTGTGTCCGTGTAAACAGGGCCTGTGACTGCAAATGTACCTATATCTTTATGAATTTTAATGAAATGAAATTACATTTTAATTTGACAGTTGTAAAGCTAATGAAGTATATCTGTACTCTACATAATGAAAGGTTAAGATAGATAATGCTAAATTTATTCGCATTTTACTGTGTCAAAACAAAGTGATCAATACAAAGCTTTCTAATGTGACTAGCATTCACGAGCAAGTGAATGACAGCTGTTTATATCACCTCCATTAATCAACCCAGTCAACTATTGACATGCTTTAATAAGCCGAAAAGCAAAAACTGATAATCCATTGTCATTGCTGTAACTTCAAAGGTTATCAGAACTGATCAATAATACTTGGGGCCTCCTGCTGGTAAGGTAGTTAACCCCAAGTTGCCTACCAAGCTGTGTATCAGTGTATGGATGTGAGTGCAAATGGGTGAATGTGGCTCTAGTGTACAGTACAGTGCTTTAAGTGGCCAGTAAGACTGGAAAAGCGCTATATGAGTTTAGTCCGTTTACCATTTTAAAAGGAACAAGTGCTCAATTTGTAGAAAACATAAATTATGTTATTTTCACTTTTGTTCAAAATAAAAAACTTCAAAAACAATAATATCTCTGCTGTGTTTACAGGTTGGCATCTCTGAGGCTGAATGCTTGGATGGTAGCTGTCCAGCTCATCTACAGTGAAAAGATTCATTTCTAAAGATTTTGGCAAGGAATAAGAAGCACAGACTGCCCTCATTCATGGATGCAGATAGGGGACATTTACATTCCCTAATTGAATGTAAAAGATAAATACTATATGATAGATTATTTTAAATATGTAGTATGTACTTTAATAACTTGTTTATTTTCTTGTCTTTCAGAAAGAACTCCAAAAAGTGGTTCACTTATGGAACACCCACATCATTCGCCAGAGTACTAGAGATGCAATTGCTTCAAGTGGCCGGCCCTACATGCTGTATACCCTTCCACAGCTTTTTCTTGGACAAGATAATTTCAAACAGGTTTCTGAGCAAGCAGTGGAAACTTGCAAAGCCCAATGTCTTCAGAGAGGACTATTCACGTGATGAGACAGTGTTCGAACTATCATACCTTCTGATGACAGAAAACTTTCTTCATGCACTGTCCACACATGATGAAACAATTGAGTTATACCTATTTTTAAGAGCTTGAATACGTACAAACCTGTGAGAGTTGTGATATTTGCTTGTAAAAAGTTAGAAGAGTTTGTGCAGCAAATGATTTTGACTTGTCCAGAATGACCCTGTCACTTTCCCCCACAGTCAGAAATAACCAGCTGGAGACCCCACAACCACTGAAGGCCAAGCAGTGAAAGAAATTCTGAGGGACAAAAAAGAAACAGACCTGTTTTCATTTACTCCCATGTACCTATACGTTTCATCGTGATGTACATAACTTTTTGAATTTTGCTGCTAGGTGTTATATTTGGTGTGCTTCTTGTTGTGTATGACAGCAAATATATGCTGCTACATCTATTAGGACAATAGCAATAAATTTAACTTCACATTTGCCTTGTAATCTATCATACAGGACAGAAACTATTTAAATTATATATGTTCTATAAACGCCCTGCGACAGACTGGCGACCTGTCCAGGGTGAACCCCGCCTCTTGCCCAGTGAGAGCTGGAGATAGGCACCAGCAATCCCCGTGACCCCATGAGGGATTAAGCGGGCAGAAAATGGATGGATGGATGTTCTACAAACCACACCACTGCTCCTCATATTCAAGACATCCATTCATCCATTATCTATGCATGCTTATTCCTCATGGTGTCCTGAGGGGTGCTGGTGCCTATCTCCAGCATTCACTGGGCGAGAGGCGGGGTACACCCTGGACAGGTCGCCAGTCTGTCACAGGGCAACATATATTCAAGACATACTTTTCATATTTCTTAGACTTTTACAACTTTATTTGTCATTTTGTATGCACAGAGTGCGTACAGAACGAAATATATAACAGCAAGACTCTTGTAGTTCTCTTTTATTGAACTCTGAGACCCAAGTTATGTACTTTGACAGTGATGATATGGTCAAATTTGTTGAAAAATAAAGTGCCGATGCTTATGTTGAGCATGAAAACTTTTAATGAATCTTTGGTAAAAATCCATTACAAAATAAAGTGTTATGTTTTGTGATCAAACTAACTCATTCTTTTTTTAGAAATGTTACATCAACTCACAGAAGAACATACATTAAAAGTACAAGTGCTGTGAAATATCCTTTTGAAAGGAAGTTCTTTACCTCCAGAAGATGACTTGACTAGAAAATTATGTGTATTTAAAAGGTGGATCTCAAAGTTGAACATGAGAAAATCCTGATACATACGACAAAAGTCTTTATTATAAATCAGGGCACTATTGCGCTCAATGCTTTCATATATTTTACAGTCAACTTTGAAAAATATAAAAGAAAAATCATGCCCTGTGGAAAGAAAAGGAAAATAAGTACAGTTTAAACACGTTTCAACATTTTTAAATTAAAGAAACTTCATATCAACAGCAATAATTTGACTTGAGAAACTTGTATTTCATAATGTTGTTGGAGTAACCTTTTAACCAAAAACAAAAGCTACATGATTCTATTGTGGCTCACTGCCATATGTTCCTCACAAAATCTTTATTAAACTTTATGTTTCTGAGTCAAATGGTAAGCTTTCTTCTGAAATATATTACATAGTGGTATTACCTGCACCAAAACATTTCCCATAATAAATTGCACTTTTTCCATGAAAGAATTCTAACAGTTTTCCCTTTTTAGATCTTCTGTTAGGAAAGAATAGTTATTTTGCTACACTTAAAATGTCAAATTTTTTGCGTCCTTTGGCAAACCCACTCTCCTTGTTCCTCCATTTTTCTTGCATAGCTGCTTTCCTTCATGTATCCATCCTAACTAAACCCGTCTTGTTTTTCTCAAAGCCAGTTTCTTCCTTAAATATGATTTTGGGTTTTTATGAGTTCCATCAGAGTTTCTTGGTCATTTTCTTCCGGATCTTTGTCACTTCCCATCTTTCTTTTGAGTTTTTGAAGCAATGTCTGTCGATGCACATCTCTTTCACCTTTTCCTTGGTACTCGGAGCAAAATCTCCGGGTGACAATTCTGTCACCATAGGTGGGAATGTAGGTGGCTAAGCTCTCATCATCCATGCTTGATATAGCTGATATGTCAATCTGTAAGAACAATGAAATTATAGTTATATCAAATAGAAAAACAAAAACTGTTTGCAACAGAATTCATGATTAAATACATTACATGTTTTTAAAAAAACTAACCTACTTATCCTTATCTCTATATCTTTTTGTCAGCCAATTTCATCAACATTTATAGAGTACATTTGCAGTCACAGGCCCTGTTTACACGGACACAGTACTTAAACGGTGTAATTCCCATGCCGCACCACTAGTAGTGCTGTTATCTTTGAAACTCCACGTCAAATTGCCCAGAATAAGAAAACATCGGCTAGAGTACTGTTTCGGCTGCAAACTCTTCTGAATAAACCCACAGCTATAGCTGAAAGTCCCCTTAAGCAACAGTTAAACCTTGTAGTGTATAAATGGAGAGTACAAACGCAACGCAAACCTGTTTTCGTCGTGTAAACAGAGCCACAGACAGTACTGCAGGTGTACTCAGTATGGAGTTGCTAACTATAAATAATAACTATCGAATCGATCAGCTTTCAATTAGGCTATTTGCTTTAAATGCATGACTTACCTTGTCACTCCTCAGTGCAGAAATACATTCTTCCGATAAATGACGACTTCTTAAAAAGAAATAAAGGGACTCCCTCCGTCTCCATCTTCTCCGATGACACTGAAATATCCCGCGAGCGGATGTCGAGTTATAACGCTTCCGGAGCAATGACTGTCCTGACATATGAGATCCTGATCTCGTAATTATGACATCTTATCTCGTAATTATGACATCTTATCTCGTAATTATGAGATATTATCTCATAATTACGAGATAAGATGTCATAATTACGAGATCAGGATCTCGTAATTATGAGATAAGCTGTCTGATTTTTTTTTCTTTGGTGAATGCAATACTCTTCCGTAAGAAGGTCCTCAGTTCATTTTCCAGCTGTGGCCTTCTTGCATTGAGCAGAAATGGCTTAATCTTGCCTGCAAGCTGAATTCTCGCGTTATTTATGTGTTCACAAATACACAATGATCCATCTTGTACTGCTACCGCTTCAACCGTTTGTCTCCGTACCAAAATCACGGGCCAATCACGTTGCAGTATTTTGTTTTAAGGCGGGACATACGGTTGAGACGAAAGAAAGAGCAGTTGAGCCCACAGCAGAAACAACATAAATATGGCAGCGCAGGAGGACGCAGACGCGGATGCTGCTATCACATCTGATTTGTAAGATTCCACAATTTCCTCTTTGATAGTAGAGCAGCAAGAAGCTTCTTGAATAGCTTACCTTCTTGTAGTTCCTCGTAGCAGCTGCTGCTTACGTTTTAATTTGATACCATGACTGGCTAAAACCAACCTTTGGTAGACGGGCACTAGGTGTCGCTTCACCAGCTTGGAGAGCTCTGCTCCTTAGCGCAAACGGATTCAATGGGAGCAGTCCCAGATTGATAATGTGCAGAACGGAGAGTGCTTCACACTATCAATCTGGCTGACCATGTTAGAGATGGCTACTCATGTTTGAGATTCAAGTCGCGCTTTGTAAGTTTTCTTTTGCCTTGGACCAGTCCTGGATGATCTGGAGTTTAATTTTGTCAGCTAACCTGTACTTAATTCTGCAAAGCATTTTTACATTATGTTTTATGTTTATTGATGAAGAAAAACAGACACAAATGCATTCTCAATATAATTTCAGCAGTTATAGCAAACAGGTCATGCAAGGAGAAAAATTTATTAAATTATTTGATTGAGTAAAAACAATTTTAAACACAGCAAGTATCCATGGAATAAAAAAGAATTCTGTGTAACGTCTGCAACAATTGGACCTTTTAAAGGTTTTTAGCCTTCGTATGTTCCTTGCTGTTTTCATCACGGAAAGCATTCTTCTCCATTCACTTTTAGTCTTTACCTTCCTCCTCTCTATGTTTTATGTCTTTTTTTGCCGAAGACTACTTTTGCTGCTTTCAAAGTTCCATCTCGTTTTTCACTGGCATATGTCGCAAGTGACTCAGTCAGGGCTACACATAACATTGTCAGCATTTCTCAGGATAAATAAGGAAACGAGCATGGATACCAAAATGTATATTCCTGACTAAGCACTAAACTCCACATGACAAGCTCTGACTCCAACATTTCCCACGAGGTTTCTTGCATACTGCTTACATACACATGGCAAACAACTTTTTATCCATCCAAAGCCAATTAGTGGTATTGTTGTTTAAAAACACTGTTATGGAATCATGTTCACATAAAAAGGTTGTACTAAACATTTTGTACAACTACATATATGTACTCAGTGAGTATATATGTGTTATATTATTTGCACCTTAACAAACACAGAACAGAGTCTCTTTCCTTCCTACGCCCACAAAAACAACAAAAAACAAAACAGCACATTGCAAGTCAACATCAATGCACAGTCATGACAATGCACATTAAATATGCCACTGGATAATATTCTAATAACATCCTCAAAAAAAACAAAAACATTTGAAGGAAAAGGGCGTATACAATGGTTAAGAATAGCAAGGTCAGTCTTACAGGTTCACATTCATTATAGTGTCATACTGTCAGGTCTGGGTGCAGGTCTGGTTTTCTTCCTCTCTCTCCTCTGCATGGCGTGACGGGCAGGTGCACCACATCATCGTTAATTGCAGCTCTTCATAAGGAGCTGGAACCAGGAGGAGGGCGTCAGTTCATTAGCACTCCTCGTCAGTCTCCTCGTCATCCCCTGCAGGACCCGGACAACCCAACCTGCAGACACTGTCTCTATTCAAACCGCATCTTTTACAATAAACTCTTTTACAGAAATGTCTGCCTCCATGGTTGCTGTCATTCAGAGTCTCGCTTCTTCAAGTATGACATATAGGGAATTGAACACAGGGTCCAATATATTTTTAAGACATTACCGCTATCATTAAAGGGGTTCATAATAATATCTGCAATTTTACTGAGCAAAATGATGCATTGAAAGGCTTAATTTTCAAGCTGCATGACATTTCTTATTCCATCTCTATAACTGTGCAAGGACTTTTTTTAGAAGAAGCCTCTTATTTTAAGATTATTTGGTAAAGATATTTTGGTACCACTTTAAAACTAGGCTCCCCATAGATGGCTAATAAATAGTTTATAGATATGTTAGTAATCAATCTGTAAACATGTCATAACTTATTCATATTCATCACAACCCTCCTGCACAATCAACACATTGTGGGTCATCCTGTCTCCAAAGCTTCAGACAAGCAAGCCTCATTTCTAAAACATTGCGTAGGATCTATGCTAAATGTTTGCGTAGGCCAAAAAGCCAAACATGGCGTATGCCAAAAAAAGTCCAAATGTATAAAACTATCAGCATGCACACCAGCAAGCAATTTTCCTTCATAAATCACAGTTGCACCTCAACATTTGCGTTCAAGGTTCTACCGCTGGACTAATCCGTCTAGACCATTTTATCAAATTAAACATTCTTTAAATATAGCAACACAAAGTGCTGCCAACTGCACTGAGTATTAAAGAGAATTATTCATTCATCCACTCATCCATCTCTCCATCATTCCATTCATTCAGGTGTGGACTAGTCTGGAGAAAATGCTCCAAACAGCAGAGCCCAGAAAAGCAGCTGCTCTCTAGCCTGCCACAGAGGATGATGAACCTGCTAAAAAGAAGAAGAGGAGAACCGCTCTCCTGCTGGTGTTGGACTCTGACTCAGAAGAAGATGGAATGGAGTCTGGAGAGCTGCAGCGCTACAGAGCAAAGCCCAGCATTAGTATCGATGACTGTCCCCTGCAGTGGTGGTATGCTCACTCAGGACCCTATGAAAAGCTGTCAGCCCTAACACGCAAGTACCTGGCCTCCCCGGCAACCTCTGTACCTTGTGAGAGACTGTTTAGCCTTGCAGGGCACATAGTACAAAAAAGGGGAGCCTTACGCCCTGAAAATGTGACCAAGCTGGTTTGTCTCAGCGACTGGCTAAAAAAGAAGAAAAAGGGGCAAGAGGTCGCCTGCTTTCTCATCTATAGCCTGCTAGAAGTGATTGCTTGACGTTAATTCAGTATTTTATTTTGTGAAGATTAACAATGTTATTTCTGATGCGTTAACTTACACTACTGTAATTGATGAGTCTGTTTTATTTATTTTATACTTGAAGCAGAAGAAAAGGCTACAAGTTCAGTGTTCAATGCTTGTATTTTTCAGAAAAGCATTCTGTTATTTGATTTGTTAACTTAAAGCACTTAATATGGACTTGATATTTAATTTTGTTTTTATTTTCTAAACAATGTTGCAATATGACTACCTCTTCGGCGGTCAAAACTGAAGGTTGCAGGTAACACTTGGGACTAGTCTCAAATACAGAGGAATGGATATTATTGCATCTGTTCAAGTCAAGAACAATAAATGCTTTATAAAGCCACTTTTTTTTGTTACATATCAATCTTTTGATCTGACAAAATAATGTCATGAATATAAATGAAAATACCTTAAAGGTATACTATGCAACTGGGGTTGATTTTCCAGCGAGGCTCCCCCCAGAGGGCGAAAGTAAAAGTGCACTGTCGTAAAGATGCTCAGCTGTTCTGGTTTCTCCGTCAAGACAGGCGCGGTTGTTTTGAGCTTAGCAGACAGGCGAACGCAACGAAAAGTGGAAAAAACAGCAGTACAAACAATGACTAACACAGTGAAGGTATGAACATCAAGCTTCCCGCAGCGCTATCTTGGCGAGGCGGCCGCGGCGGCCGCCTCGCCAAGCCGCGGCTGCCGCCGCCGCCGCCGCCGCCGCGCCAAGCCGCGGCTTCCGCCGCCGCCGCCGCCGCCGCCGCCGCCGCCGCCGCCGCCGCCGCCGCCGCCGCCTCGCCAAGCCGCGGCTGCCGCCGCCGCCGCCGCCGCCGCCGCCGCCTCGCCAGTTTTATTATTATTTTTTTTTTTATGTTGGCGGGACGCTACCGCCGCCGCCTCGCCAAGCCGCAGCCGCCGCCTCGCCAAGCCGCAGCTGCGGCCGCCACCTCGCCGCGGCCGCCGCGGTAGCGTCTCGCCAACATAAAAAAAAAAAAACAAATAATAATAATAATAATAATAATAATAAAACTCAATATGCTTGCATGTTTATTTGACGTTAACACGCGGTTCTTTGTTGTTGCTTTCGCGCGTGCATATAGTGAATGGCAGGGCAAAAACACATGGAGTTCTCGCCGTAAAGCGAGACTTCTGTGTGTGCGAGCCGAGGGCTCTTGCATTGCAAGTGCGGTATTTCCCCCACAGACCCCCAGGGCGGCCGAGAAAACCTTTGTTCGACCTGAAATGACTCATTTAATCATCCAAAACGGTATGGAACACATTAATTAACTGAAAAATGTTGCATAGTATGCCTTTAAGTTGAGGGCTTTTCTCAGTCATATTTGGGTGAGATTAAAAGAGATAAATTAAATTCATTATTTAGAGGTCATAATTAATTAATCTCTCAATTTCTTTAATTTCTTGGCAGCACTAATGTGACTTCCATCCCGGGTGACAAATAAGAATGATTTTGGTTAATTTTACAAGAAATGACTTACTTATTGCTCGTTTACATTTGTAAATCAGAGGCAATAGCACTCGATTTGACCAGATTAAAAGAACTTGCTAAAAAGTGAATGTTAAAATTCCTCTTGTCTAAGACAGGGCTGTGGCACACTCCACAGTTCAGCGTGCATGGATGTGAAGTGTGCCTCCTCTAGGCTCTGTTTAGAAAACTGGTTAGGAGCCAGCACCTGTGGGTACCCACTGTCACCTGTAGGTTTTAGCGAAATGCAATGCTCTAGGGATTCTAAATCGGTATATTAACCAGTCATCATCATGGGCTATAGCAATGGTTCCCTAAGTGGGCTTTGTGTAATTAGAAACCTATTTTGAGAGGTTATTTAAATATATATATATATATATATATATATATATATATATATATATATATATATATATATATATATATATATATTGTTTGAAATATTGAAAGCAATTACACAATAAAATAGACAGTTAAACTTAAAACAATTACACTTTAAAAGTGGTAGTTTTGTGATTTAAAGAAGATTGCAGTTTATTTTATTGTTATATGTTTTACTGCAGTCAGCCTCTCTTTGTTCAACTGTCGAAAAGATTGGTTAGAGGGCGGTACAAAAACGTTCTTTTAAATCACAGGGGGGCCCACCAAGAACAGTTTGGGAACCAGTGGGCTAGAACAATCGAATTCCTGAAAACCCATGCTTTCCTAATTCTCCCATTTGCAAGGTCTTACAACAGTGCCGATGTATCCATTCCATAGTATTACGGGAGTCACCACGGTATTTACAGCAATTATGTGGTTCCCTTACACCAGGGATCACCAACATTTTAGAAGTCGAGAGCTACTTAAGTGGTACTGTGTCATACAAAGGACTACCTGTACTGACCTTGGAGCTAGGAGAGTAAGGGCTTACCTCAACTTTATGTAATATAAACATGTTTGTCGTGCATTTATCATTTTAAATCTATTTAGATACAAGTATGGTTAAAACGCAAGAGCAACTAAATAAAATAAAATTTTAGATGCAGCTCACTAGAGGGTCGTGCTATTTTTTGAACAGGCTTGAGGGTACCACATATGGTCCTTGGGGGCTACCTGTTGCCCGCGGTCACCATATTGGTGACCCCTGCCTTACACCTTGTCAAAATTTTTATGTTAATCTGCATTACACATCATCCTGGTAACCATCGGGAAGAGGAATGTGATGGTAGAAAACTGATGAAATATTGTGCAGATTTTGATTTAAAATTTAAGATGGCTTATGGGCCTTTTTTTGTTTATTTGAAAGGTCCTTAGGTCCCGCTATGGCTTGCCAGCACAAGCATAAATAATTCTGTGGTTTTGTTATTTATGCTTTTCACCACTTCACTGTTTTCCCGTCTCCAAAACAAGCATACACACAACCTTTGTGTGAAAAGTGATGTATGCAAGTTTTAGGCCCGTTTTTTTTGCATATCCAACCTTTATAAATTAGACCCCAGAGCTGTGACTTCTTCACCAGTCCTCACAGCCATGGCTGTACCACGAGTCTCCTGAGCACCAGCTCCAGTTTTTGGATGGTTTAAAATCAAACCGCCTCTCCCAGTGACTTTACTGATCCCTCTGAGGTACTTTTAGATGACCTGTCCACAAATAAGCCTTTGAGTGTTGGTCTAATTATTCTTTCAGTGTATTTTCATGGCTGCTTTCTAGAGCTTTTCCATCAAGCCCTCTGGTTCCTGGTTCTCCTTCCAGAGCTCTGATGTTGGTTCCTCTGGTCTCCATGCAAAACTTTAGACTGTTCATCAGTTTCTGTCACCTATCGAAGTTCAACAATGCAGCTTGAGGTCCTTGGGCAATTCCCTTGAGTCTCTTTTTGGTTGTAATTTTTATTAGGCCTGGGCAGAAAATAAAGCAGCAAGTAAATTTTTTTAATTTCAACGGAATAGCGTACCGCGCACGTGACGTCACCGTCTCAAGAGCAACGCCCCTTTTGCCGCTTAGGTAGGGCAAACAGCAACCAGCACCAGCAAAACACAGCAACCAGCAACAGAACCAGCGATATGACCGACTTTGCAGCCATTAAACTTTCCCAAGACGATGTCCCAGGCGCACGGTTTACTGGTCGCACAGTCGAAGAACACACCAACCTTCAGCTCAAACGATGGCTTGAGTGTCGAGGGCTTAAAAAGACCGGAAAACGGGCCGAGTTGATCGAACGGTAAGCTTTGTTTTTTTTTCCCTGTGCGGCGTTCATTGTGTCGTCTGCCGTTTTTTTTGTTTGTAATCACCGTCCAGGAATCGGTATATGTTGCCAATTGGTAGCTACAAAACAACTGTTTACATCTCAGAATCTTTCCCTTAAGAGATTCATGGCGAATTGTTTGTTTAATGTTTGTCTTATTTGAAATGTTTTTGAGTAGGCTATCCTGGTAGCAGGGTATCATGTTCGACGCATGAGCAGATTTAAGCTTCAATAAAACACCAAAATACTCTTACCTGTTCACTACTTGATGTCGCTGGAATTGGGTCAGGATGTTCTTCGGTTGGGCCCTTTCCTCCGACAAAATGCTTGCTACATATGTAGGTGAATTTGGTAACTTTTTCCGGGTTGAAATGTTGTGTAGGCCGCCCGCACCGGTGTACCCATCGCACACATTTCTCCTTGGCACTCTTGAATTTCGGGAAAGTAATGAAGAAAACATCCTTCATATGTGGCCGATCAGCGTACCTCGAGTCGCTGTTGCACGTTCCATAGCAACAATGTTTAAAAACCATGGTCTTAGATTTTGGAAAAAGCAGTCGTTTAAATGAGTAAAACCTAGGCTAACGCACGTCTCTTTTACAGCGAAACAGCGGCGGACTATGCAAGTTTGCCATACCGCGTACCACGTGATGTGACGTCATCGTGACGTTATGTTTCTAAAAATAGCTTGCTCGCGGTACGCTATTAAAAAGGGACATGTTCAAGTGGCTCTGCAGCGCCCCCTAAGGTCAGCAAGGCCAACCGTTATAATGTGGACATTTGAAATTTTGGTACGCAGATAGAACCCTCCAAAACAAAATAAAAAAGTATTTTGGAGAATAAGTCCTAAAACCAACAGGAAGTCAGGCATTTTGGGTCAAATTATCTTTTTTATTTTTTTTTTAGATTTTTACACAGCTTTGACAAACTCCACATGCTGATGTTCCACATTTGATCTAAAATATAAAATGAAAGTATCTGACATATTTAGTCTTTCTAATTGGCCATAAATGTACAATAAAAAGTTACTAAGTAAGGCAGACAGCCTTACTCAGCAAGATGGCATCTTTTAATTATTTCCATGGCTTTTATTTTCATATTTCATTCCAATTTATTTTCGGTCATTTGCATACTTTCCATGTTTGACCCAGAAGCAACAAACTCAGAGACAACAGTTTAATGTTAAAAGGTTTATTGAATGTAGGGAAGAAGGGGGGGGGGGGGGGCTGGATGTGGTTCTGGGGTTTGGCCAACAGGGAAGGCTCTCGTCGGGTTTATTCTTCCTAGTGCCTACTGGAACAGGCTCTCTTACCTTGAACACGAGAATGCAAGTATAGGAAATGAGTGAGCTAGTGGGAGCATTGCTATTTGTTAAACATTTTTGAGTTTCTAACAGATAGGATTTACACAGATTGATATTTGTATAAGACCTGTCAATTCACAGGGCCATATTTCTGCCTTTTTGCAGGTTTTCATGGACAGTGTTAATCATCCTGCTTGGGAGCACCTGGCCAGTACTCCCAGGATCTTTAAAAGACAGCTGCATGAAGCTTGCCAGAGGCTCCTTATTCCTGGGTTGTGCTGTCATTCTGTTTAGTGTATCTCATTTTTAGCCTTCCGCAGGACAAAACTGCTGTGGTATTGCGGCAATCCATCTGCTGACAAACTAATTTATTGTCATATAGATTTCATGTTGTTAAGAATGTTTAGTTCTGTAATCAATGACATTCTTTTGACTTTTCTTTTGACATTTGTATATTTTTATTTGTCTCAGATTAGATGCTTGTTCAATGTTACACAAGTGTTGTAAATTACTTTTATCTTTTGAATCAGTTTATAGAAAATAGTACTTAAAGTGATGTCAGTACATTTTCTATGAAGCCGTTTCCTGTTAGTGAAAGGCCCTGCATATACACATGCTCAACTATATACTTTAACATTTTCACTCTTTGTTGCATTGTGGGCATCAGCAGGACATGCTAACAGTTTTTAAGAGAAACAATCCAAGATAATGGTTTGTGTGTCCACCTTTTTACTCAAACTGGGACATGAAAAATACAGAATATTTTCCTTCACATATAAAGCTAAACATGCCATTTTTACAACAGATTCACTGAAAGGAGTGCAGCAGATCGTAAAATTTTATTCTGAATGCCTCTGGCAACCTTTGGTTGCCTCAGGCAGCTTTGGTTCTGGGACATCAAACTAAATTCTGAACTGTCAACAGTAGTTGTTAACAAAACCAAAGAAATTGCTGAATATGCCCATTGATTTTATTCTCAAAATCTGCCTGTGTCGAACCCTGATATGATGTAAGACATTGAACATTAAAGACTTAAGACTAGAAAACTCATTCCGAGAGCGCAGTTACTGCCCCTCAAGCATACATCACAATATTCAGGAGCTAGCCTACTTGAGAGATTTTTGTTCTACAAAAATAAAAACTTTCCACAAATATAGCATCTTGACAACCCCATACCTAACCTCGTATATGTTCTTTAACTTTTTAAAATACATATTTGAATTTTGACACATGTAAAAGGTCTAATTCTTTAGTGGTCATTGTTGTCAGGGTTTAGTTTTGATCTGGCTTTTATTTACTGTTAGGTTTCAGTTCCTCCTCCTCCTCTCACTCAGCTTACCCTTCATTTCCTCTGCAGTCATTCACACCTGTTGGTCATTAATTAGTCAGACTCACTCCACCTGCCAGACTCCCCACTTAAGCTTCCCTCTGTCTTCACTTCCCTGCCGGTCCGTCATCAGACTCCACTCTCTCCTCGCTTGTCTACCTGGTTTACTCCTGCCTGCTACTGGATTATTCTGTCACCTCTGAGTCTCACGTTAAGTCTCTGCTTTCTTCTGGATTATTCTGTCACCTCTGAGTCTCACGTTAAGTCTCTGCCTGCTGCTGTTTCACCTCTGAACTTCTAGTGAAGCTGGTCCTTCTGTGACTCTGGCCTGCAAGTCTTCACTCTGCCGTGCTGCTGGTCCTGCTATTGCTCTGGCCTGCAAGTCTTCACTCTGCCTGCTGCTGGATGTTTCCTGTTCCTTGCAGACAGTCAGCTCCTGCACCCATTTCCTCCAGTCCAGTAACAGACTCTGGTGTTACTTATCCAGTATCATTTCTTTCAATAAACTGTCTAAACAAACTCTGTGTGTGTGTGTGCTCTGTCCGGGTTCACGAAGACAAATCATGACAATTGTAGATAAGTTACTTTTAACCATCAGCAAAGTCAAATAATGGGGTGGGTGATATCATATTTGGTCATTACCATAAATACAAGTAGTTCTTATACTGACATTTACCATAAACAAACACTGTACTACTTAGATAATGCTTAAATGCTTGCATTGCGGTTGTAGTGAGTAGTCAAATTGTTACAGCAACTTCAATTCAACTTGACTACCACTGCAACTGATGCCATTTGCGAAGATAATACTACAAATTTTAATCATCTGTAAAAACTGGACATTTTACTTTAGGCTTTTACCTACTTTGACAAAGCTACTAGAGTAACCTCTACATGTTTGTATCCCTCCGAAACATTAACAAACTGTAATGTTTCAGGTTTTGAACCAGATAATTTGACAGACACTGAGTGCCAATTTAAGATCTTTATTAAAAAGGAGCAGGTGTAGCCGGTGCAGGAAGCTTAAACTGGAACCCCGATGTTTGGATCCGGGATCTGGCACAGAATCCAATGAAACATCCCAGATGTGAACTGCAGAATAGTCTGCTGGCAGAAACCTATTCCCCTTGTACAGCTAGATGCATGGGTGGAAATCCAGAGACCAGTCCAGGGTCATACACAGGTAGTCAGAGGCACCGGTAGGAGAATCCAACAGGCGTGTCCACAGTCCAGTCCTGGGTCCAGATCTCCGGCGTTAATCCAACAGGGTGAGGTACAGAAGGTCTAGGCAGAGAAGCAGAGTCAGGCAACAAATACAGGTCGAAGTCCAGAATCCGAGAAGCAACACGAGAGTCTGACAAGTGTGAGGGAAACAGGTAGGAATCCAAAGAACAATCTGAGTCACTCATAGGAAGGCTGTCAAGGAACGCTGGAAGGTCTCCTCACACAAGGGTTTTTGAGAATCTGGCACCTAAACTCATAAAGAGACAGGTTTAAATAGAGCACCACACAGGTGTGGCAGCGTCAGTAATCAGAACAGTCACAGGTGAAGGCAATTAGTGGATAATTGCCAGAGCAGCACAAGAAGCAGAGATTGACGTCAGCAGCAGAGACAAAGAGTCACAGCAGAAGCTGTGAACGTCACACAAACTAGTCAATTACATCCTCTGACAAGTCCTAGTGTGGAAAGTCAGAGCTTTGTTCTTTAAATATGCACTAGAAATGACCTGCTAGAGAAAGAATACTTTTGAGATGAAACCTGAACTTGTAGTGGCTGTAGCAACTTTACGTGATTGGTGGCTTTTACTGATAACTGCACTAACAGTACTGAATGTCAGTTTTTTACAGTGTCTACATGCAAACACATTATTAAAATCAGCAAAGTGTAATGAAAATCATAGTTAAATAATTTGGATAAGTCACAGACTTTTGTGTTGGTGTTTAAAAGAAAGAAACAGTTAAATCGTTCTCTGAAAGGTACATTTTGTTACTGGTGCTATAATTATCATAAGTAAGTGACTCTATGATGAATATGCCGTCATGATTCAGGCGTGTTGTTCTTGCTATATCAAACAGAAAATAAAGGAGCTATCAGTGTCGCATTCCAGTTTTTGTCATCATTATTTCACATGAGTATTAAGCACACTTTGTTTCAGTGGTGGTAGAATATCCATCTTTAACAGGTGGAGAGAGTAATGTTCTTGTCAAAAACCTTTTAAATGGACTTAAGCAATATTTTAAAAATGTTTTACAGCATGTATGTTCGAAGACAGACCGTGAACAAGCTCAACTTCCCAAAATCGTGGATCTTTGATCAGTTTTAAGTTTAAACGGTACAGACGTGTTTCAGTTGCTTTTGCATATGTGTGTGTAGTTACACATCACACGGCCTTTAATTTTTAAGAACCCACACATGTGGGGCAGAACATGGAAACTCCATGCAGAAGGACCCTAGATCAGGGTTTGAATCCAGGACATTCTTGCTGCAAGTAATCAGTGCTGGTTGAAGTTTCATGACAGAAAATATTTATTTTTGCAAGTAGTTTTCCTTTTCTCTCTCTATAGACTTAGGTTTTGGGATCTGGTTGTCATTTGAAATTTATTTGTTTACACATTTCCACAGATTGTGAAGTGGCAATGCACTGCTCTTGAAGCATAAACACTATAAAATCATTTGTGGCATATTTTTTCTTTCCACAAACAGCTCTAGGGTTTCCAGGGCAATTTGTCCTTTCACTGGCTAAGAGGCTCTAGTCATTTTGTTGCCTAAGGAAAGCTCATGGTTTGGCACCCTACGGGAACCCTTTGTATTTAAGGTTTAAGATTTAATTATGTGGACAAGTTGTCAGCACCCATGTCTTGTAGAAAACATGCATGTGTGGAAACAGTGTGTAAGGTTAGCATATGGAGAGAGAGGGAGCTAAACACCTCCACTCAGGTTTCCAAGACATCATTACAGAAAATCATTCACTTAAGATGGAGTTCAAAACCTAATTTCCCGTCTTTAAAGCTACACTAAGTAACTTTCCTACCTTAATATATCCTCTTTTAAGTCCCTGTGATGGTAGTCTAAGTGTTTATGAGACGATTGAGGGGTCTGTCAGCTTCTTCTACGGTCTCTGCCTGGAAAAATGGCACTTGCAACTTTCTGGCCTCCGACCCGGAGGCGGACCCTGGCAGCTTTGTTCTCATTCTCACAATAAGACAAACAGCTTTACGGCAGTCCATTGGCACCAATAGCCACATGGCTCTCACTGCGTTTACTCACGTGTGAATATAGAGCACGTTTGTATTTTGGAGGTTTGTGACATGGCGGAACCTGAAAAAAGGAAAGGCAAAGAAAACCTTTATCCAAAGAGGGAAGGAGGAGAAAACGAAAATTGGATCGAGACGGGGCTCACGGAAGAATGAATTTGGGCAGGCTTTTACTCCATGGCAAGACCTCAAAGAATAACAAGCATGCAAAACTGACGCAGACCTGGCAATGCTGTTACTGGACTTGTAAGTACCATATATGCTAACCTCTATTAAAACTATTGTGACTTTAGAACAGGATCTTCAATTCTGGTCCTCAAGGTCCAGTGTCGTGAGGCTTTTAGATGTGTCCCTGATCTAACACACCTGAGTCACATAGCAGGACTCTGGAGAACTTGACTGCAGGCTGAAGAGCTAATTCAGCCGTTTGATTCAGTTGTGTTTGGCCAGGGACACATTTAGAAGCTGCAGGACACCGGACCTCGAACACCAGAATTGAACACCCCTGTTTTAGAGTGATCAATTTCTCATCTGGTTCATTAACAACAGTATATAGTAATCTTGCTAGCAGATGCTATTAGCATGCTGTTGTTTTTCCAGTCGATCATCAGTCCCGATTAGAAAATGGGTTTATGGCAATGTAAATGTTAAGCTGCCAGCTGTTACTCTGTGCTAGTTGTGTAATTTAGTTTTTCCTACTGCCAATGCGTGTGAGGTTATTAGACCAAGGCTAATTTCATGTACAGTATCAAACATGGTAAAGTCCTCTTATTTACATCAGTATGACGTACTTGTGTGAGATCCATGTGACTGTTGTCATGGAAAACCACATATGTTTGAATGTTTATAAATGTAGTACTTCTGTTTTATAAGAAATATTCTTTGTTATAGTTACAATCATTGGCAAACATCAACACCAAGGAAGGTTCGAAGAAGACCATCATCTCTGTCCACGTCGAGCCTAGCAGAGGAATCTGATCGTGACCGGTATGTCTTCATATACTTTCAGATGTCAGCAATTTGCCTTTTGCTGAATGTTTAACAATGTATTTTATTAGATGCGTTTCAAAACAAGATCTTGTTGTTCATCCTATACCCGAGGAGAGAGAACAGCTCGCTTTGGAAACAAGGTTTTGTTTTAATATTATTATTTTGTATTTGCTTAATGTAACGTATTTGCAATTAATATGCATATCTACCATTTGATGTAGCACCATTCTCTGAGCATTGCAGAGGAAAATCCACCTCTCCAGATGAGGGTAAAGACACCAGTTTGAAATATACAGCATACGTTTCCTTTTGCATTTACTCACAGATTGCATTTTTTTAGTCAGATTTTATTTGAAAAACTACAAGAATGTAAATATTATTATTTTCACAGAACTGTCAGTGCCAATATTTATGAGCTTGAGGAAATAACTGTGGATCAGGCTGTGCTTGATTATGAGACTGCAGGTCTTTCTGAAGATTTAGATTCTTTACTAGAAGACAATAGGGTTGAGACTAAGGAGGATCTAATTGGAAATAAAGAAATATAACCTCCTTTTCCTTGCAACATACATGAAACTGCTGGTCCAACAGTGTCATCATGTGGACAAACTCTCTGGTCGGCAATATCCTGGTGTACAACCTTTTCAGGTTGTGTTAAAACTAGGGCTGTCAGTCAATTAAAAAAATTAATCTAATTAATTACATACTCTGTAATTAATTAATCTAAATTAATCGCATATAATTTTTGCTGTGAAAGTATTTTAAATATTTAAATTCAAATGATTCAATGAATAATCAGCATTAGATACATTAAAGTTCAAAAACTCTTATTCACATTCCATGCCTTCAGACGTTTTAACATGTGTCGTTGTGGCATATGTGGCACACAGTAATTTAGGGGACACAATGAAAATAAATTCACACTCCCCTCAATATCAACACTTTACAACAGTAAAGTGACGTCCGCGCTACTTCCGGGTTACGCCGGTAGGCAAAAGCAGGACTGTTCTCGCCAAACACCGTGACAAAACGGGTGAATAAAGCCTGGCATACACTGTAGGAGTTTTTCAGTAGTGGTACTTATATACATCTCAAACTGTGCAACGGAACCGCGGGGTTTAAAAGTTCACCGCTCACGATCTGTGTTCTCACACTGTACGGCGCGACGCTCGGACGCGACCGGAGTGCTCACACTTTACGTCGTGCCCCCTCCGGAAGAGGGGGGAGAGTTGGGTAGTACGGCGCACGGGAGGCACCGGGCGTCGGGGGGAACGGAGGGGAGAGAGGAAAGCGAGACGCCCCGGCGGCCGCGCGGCACAGCAGACCGCCCGTAACAGTACTATGAATCTTTGTGAAGTGAATCATGTCACTTCACTATTATTTTCTTTTTTAGAGCTATGCCTCTATGATCATCAGGTGTGGAGCTGGAATTCTAAGCCAACACTGAAATTGAATATGCAGGGAGGAGACTTCATGATGTCTACAAACATTCTACTTTCTTGGAAAAACTACATAAAGGTGGCTCTCCTCTTCAAGTTTATGCAGATGGGAATGGTTGCAGAGTCAACATTCTTTCGCATTCAAAGAATGTTATTGCAAAGAACCAATACTAAAGTACTGGGAAGAAACAATGGCTTAAGTGATCGAACCCTTGCAACATGAAGATGGTGTAGTTCTCCATGTTGAGTGCACTTTTATCATCTCTCGTTATATTCAACATTACAGCTGTGAATAGGCTTCATAAAGAGGCTTATCATTTTCTGCTTTACTTCCTAGGTGACGGCCGAATAGACTATCCAGGTAATTCTTTTCATTGTAGGGTAATTAATTTGTACAATAGTTGTTTGTTGACCATTTTACATATGACACAGTTCACTGTGCACAATTTTGCACCTAGAGCAGTCAAGAAATATTGTCTACATTTACTCCATTAACAAAAGGATGGTTGCTCGGAACTCCGTGGTCATGGAGAAGGCGTGCTTTTGCCGCACCATGGATGCTTTCCTCCCTGATCTAAAAATGAAGGAAATGGTCACAGATGTTCGCCCACAGATCACTACTTTGCTTCATAAGGAAAACATGATTTAAATGCTGTATTTGCGTATAGTGTGGATTGATAAGCCTTATATTATTTATTACAGACCCAGAGCGAGGGAAATATAAGGGCAGTCATCGTTCCCTTAACATACAGCATGCTGCAAAAAGTCTCAGCAAGAAGCTGTGACGAGTCAGTAATATTTGTCTATGTACTTTCAGAAGTGAAACACTTTATCAAGGATTGTTAGTAATTAATAAGTAGGAATTAATCAATCATTTAGGCTTGGATATTTTTCTCAGTCGTGTCCTGTGGATAGATTGGAACAAGTAAGAAACAGAGGGAAATCATTGTGTGGACACGGGACATCGTTAATCATTTTTGATATTGCAGCAAACAGGCACAACTAGAGGAGCATTTCAAGGTTTGGCACCCATGCAATAGTTTTGGTATACGTTTCTTGCTACTTCACTTTATTGTTGTTTACTTGTCTCTTATCCTGAGCAAATGATGTTGGCTGGAGGCATGCAACATATCTGAAATAAACACTCTTGGGCTACAGGAAGCTGCAAACACGAACCACTTGCAGAAATTAGCCAGGATAAGCCTTGGATCAAGCCAGGTATTTTTGTCATTGACAATCAGTGCGTAATATATTATTTACAGTAGTAATGGAGATGGGGTTCATCAGGACTAAAGCCACCTGCCACAATAATAGCCTTTACTCAGCACATGAAAATGGGATTTAATCTAATTTCATACTGTTAATGCTATCTGCTATAGGGCTTGTGCTCTACAAAGGTTTCACTATTCATCTCTAGTCTCATAAACATTCCTCCACTAGTTGCTTTTTTAAATTTCAAATTATACCTTCCCCAAATTAATTTATGTGAACTGCATGTTTGCATGTCAGTGTGTAGCACCTTACCATTAAATCAAATTCCTCTTACATGTAAAACACTACCTGGGAATGCTGTGCAAGTTTACTTGTTTTATTATGAATGTTATTAATAATTATATTAGGCAATTATTATTTGTAATATGTCATTCAAAATCAAAGGACAGCTACAATGAAAATTGTTTCGAATGGTTGTGATCTAAGGCTATCAGCTTGTAACGATTAGTACTAACAATTGGCTTAATAATTAACAGTTATTAACTTTATTTAGCCTGGAAGAGGGGTATCTAACCAGTATTAGAACTGAGTAAGGCTTGCTCAGTAAACATTGATAACTTTAATTAAAATTGCAATTGGAGTTTTAATCATTAGTCATTAACCCCAAGACAATGAAGATGTCTCAGTATATTTAGTTATTAACTCAAAAGGAGATAATTTGATAACTCTTTGAGACCATTCAATTGCTGATTCAAGATAATCACAGAACAAATAAGATTAAGCTGGTCAGAATTTATTAAACCAACAATTCCCTGTTACAGCAATTAACTAACTAACTATTTCGTTAAGTAGTGCTTTTCCTTTTCGATAAAGATCAAAATTTACCACAAAACAAACTACTACTACTACTGAATAAAAACAAAAAGTAGAAAAATAAATAAAAATAAAAGAGTAAAAATGTATTATTTGTAGTGATAGAAATTTGTAGTTAATTCACAATTTATCAGAATCCTACTGGATCTAACATTGAATAATCATCATCAACATTAGCAGCACGAGTGCTGCTAATGTTGATGATGAAAAGCCAACATCAAGCACATATCGAGGTGCTCATTCGTTCTGCGCCTTTAAATCAGCTATTTTCTCCGTATGTATAAGCAAGCGGATATGTTTGGGAACGCTCCGGAGGGCTTTGCCATATTAACAAGAGAAGCGGCGCAAGTGAAGTTAGCACAGGGGTTGAAGCAAAAATAATGTTTGACTGAAAACATTTTCTCGCAAGCCCATATATTCCCGGGCCGTGGACATCATGCCGCATTAGTTGGCTCACTTGCTTAGTGTGCAAAGTCAACTAAATCTGATACTTTTAAAATATCCATTGAAAATTCCTGTATCTCTGCCACCTTTCAGCTTTAGAGCCTTTGCGTCATCCTGGACAGCCTCTCCATCACTTTCCCCATCCACATCATCATCTGGGTTACTTTCATCTCTGCAGCATCAAGTTCTTCCTTCACACTGTTGACAAACTGGTCCACAGTCCACTTTACAATCCCAGCTCCCTTCCCTCTCTGTCCTCCAGAAACCCTCCATAAACTGCAGCTAGTACAAACACAGCAGCTTCATCATTACATCATCTACTTCACACCTGTACATCAACTCCACTGGCTCCCTGTCACATTCAATATAAACCAATATTATGATCATACAAGGCAAACACAGCCTTGGAAATGCAGGACACATCACCAACACTATCATGACATGATACATTTTAATTTGACACAGATTGCACATGACAATAATCAGTCTCTGCTTTGCCCGTTATTGTTCACCAATTAATCATTACAGTTTATAAAAAGGCATGATTTAACTTTTTTGAAGTTTAATAAAATGGTTATATTTTAGCCCAGTGACTGGAGACCTGTCCAGGATGAACCCTGTTTCCGCGCTCCACTTTAACTTCATAAAAAAACTCTCTGAGAATCGCCTTTCTCTGGCCTCACCCAGTTAGAACCCGTTCTCCAGTCCATGTTGTAGCTGCAGTTTATTTGTTTTATCTTTTTGATGTAGTTTTCTTAACAATCTGTAAGAATCAAAATCCTTGTCATTCTATTTAGTGTCCTGGAGCGCAGCTGCTCATCAGGTGAACACTGCTGCATACCGACAGCAGATACAGCTCTGCCTTCTTTGTTTCAGAACAGCGCAGTTTTTTTTTTTCTTTTTTTTTTTAATCTTTCCGAATCGAACCCAGTCAAATGAGGCACATTGTTTCACATTCCGACTGCTCTTCTTCAAGGGTCATGCTAAATTAGCCTGAGCTAGCGCGTTACTCTTCTTTGTGTTTAAATAAAACATAATAGCGAATCACGAGGAGATCCCTGGTTGGTCGCCGCGTTTATCAGCGAGGGAATAAACGCTGACAGACGACTTGGCCACAGGTGGAAATAATTCATCAATTAACTGCCGGAGCAGATTGACGCTTACCGAGGGAAGTTGTTGTCAGCTGCTGAACTTTCTGACCTGCTGGTTTGCATAAATCCATAGAAACCTTTGACCACCGCTACTTTCATTCATACCATCTGTGGCCAGTTTAAAATGCTCTCCCAAAGGTTAAAATGATGAACACCGATAAACCTCAGACTGGCAATGTCCGCTTTGGAAAGACCCGCCCTGCTCTTATTCTGATTGGCTAATGTCCTGGCTCTTCCAGGTTTGATTGGTTGAGAGCAGCTTGTGATTAAAACATTGAATAAAAAGTCTAGACGGAACTTTTTGCGCTCAATTTCCAAATAACGGAAATCCGTCGCAGCGACGGAGAACTTTAACCCCTGAGTTAGACACTGTCGTTGGACAACATGCAGTAATATATAAATGTTTTAAATGAGGTTGGGTCCGGATTAGGTAGCAGCTGGGTCCGGATCCGGACCGTGGTCCGCTAATCCGTGACCTCTGCTCTACAGAGTAGACACATTGCAAAGTGCTGAAGGAGACTGGTTGAGCCAAATCAAATCACCAAGAGACATGGAAAGAATATTGATTCTTTGATGAAATTTGATTGGTAGTTTATGAGTTATGATGGATTTCTGCATTTGTAACACATTCAAAAACTATAACACACATTATGCACATTTCATTACAAAAACAAAACATGAATAATTATCGCTGTCTTACCTCTACTTATAAATGAAGTCCATGCGGCGCTCTTTCTGAACAAAAATATCGGTCATTTTCCGGTAAAAGTTCTCTTTATCTTCTTTAGTTTTAAAAGTCTCTCAGTCTCAATGGAGATCACTGCCAGGGAGGAAAGCCTTCCTTCCTCAGTCCTGTTCCAGCTGGATGTTTTGAGTCTTTTTAGTGCTTTACTTGTTTAGCATAACTCGCTAACAATAGACCCTTTTCACAGTGACGTCATGCAACTTCCGTTCTGCGGTGAAGCAGGGTATCTTTACTTCCGCTTTCTCCGCGAGCAGTGTTTTTACATAGGGAATTCACACAGTCCCTCACCAATCTACCCAAATTTCGTTTGGGAGACGTGCACAAACTGGCACAAAAGCTTTCGACCACACCAGCCTCCAAACTCGACAAAGATGACAAGTTCTTTGTGGAACAATACCTTTTCGATTATGAAGGTAAGAGCTTTGTCTTCTTAGCTCTGTTGTTAGCATAGATGCTAGGATAATGATAGCAATGCTACCAACAGGACTTTTGTCATTTATTAGTTTT
The DNA here is from genome assembly GCA_037039145.1 of Fundulus diaphanus. NCBI lineage: Eukaryota > Metazoa > Chordata > Actinopteri > Cyprinodontiformes > Fundulidae > Fundulus > Fundulus diaphanus. The sequence goes on from CM073124.1 coordinate 34,376,729, forward strand.
CTATTTCTCCATTATATTGCTACGCTAGCTTTATTGCTATATCAGCTTATCTGTGTCACAGCTTTTAGCCAATGAGTCTCACCAGGGATATAGTTGATGTATAATGTTGAGCCTTTTCATACTTTGTTTTGGAACAGTGTCAATGCTTTTGGCCACTTGGTCACAGTTAGAGCACGCTGTCACACCTCTATGAATAAAAATGAGGAGCCTCATTCCCTCCCGTTTTTTTTTTTTTTTGTGTAGTATTTTACTGAGGTTGCAGACTTTGCAGTATCCCTCAAAATTCCTCTGTGGGTTCAGTGTGTTTCTCAGTCTCGTCAGTACATTTGGAGCCTCAATTAATAAAATAATTCTGCCCATTCCTGTTAAAACTGTGATAGTTTAGGACATCATAGACTGAGAAAGACGCTGTCAATAATGTTGAATGCACACTGCATGCACACTAATAATCAGTTCAATATAGTATTTATGGATTATGCTGCTGTCGGGCAAACCCCTTGTGTCCTATACTGTTATTTTTCAGGAACTGACCAAAAAAACATGGATTTAAAAAAACTTCAGACATCACACTTCATATATTTTAGTTATTTATTACATAGATACTTCATAGCAGCTCTGTCCATTTTACCTTTTACCTGTCCTGTTTATCCTGCTGCCTTGCTCCGGTTCCCCTCTGCCTTACAGAAGAGCCTGTTGCCGAGCTCTGGTGGGTTCTCCCCTGAACTGTCAATTCTCTTCCGAGCTGTGGACCCCGCTGCCTGTTCCTGGTTCCAAGAAGTCTCTCTCCGGGCCGTCAGCTCCTGCCAACACCATCACCCTGTTCCCGTGCAGTTCTACCTCGCTGGTTACATCACCCTCCATCCCATCAAACCTTCAATAAAGACTTTAATTTTAAGTCCCGTGTGTGTGGTTCTGGGTTCATCCATAGACAAATTAGACTTAGACAACTTTATTTGTCATTATGTATGCACAGAGTGCGTACAGAACGAAATTCCGTTTGCATACAGCTTGAGAATTACAGTAAATTACAGGATAAAGTGCAGCAGTGATTTAACAGTAAACAATTGAAATGTAAACAATGCAGGAGAAAGAGACAGTGTGCGATCACAGTGTACAGGTGAGTATTTTTAAAAACCATTTGTATGTGCAGAAATTAATGAATTTCTCAGATTAATTTCCTTTCATTAACAAATTGATTTTGACAGCTCTAATAAAAATTTACGTGGTGAGCCACTGGGTTATTATTATCTTGGGAATAGCTAAATAAACTTATAACTCAATTATCTTTAAGAAAGAAAGATGTTTAATTTGTTAAAGACCACTTGCAGAAACATAGGTGTCCTCGGAAGAGAAGTGCTGACTGCAGGCGTAAGTGCTGCTGCGAAGGATTTTAAAATTTGGCCCCTCGTCTCTTCTTATTGCTGTCACCCAATAGGCTCCAGTCTCAGCATCAGCTGGGAAGTCGTGAAAACTGAGATATGGAAAGTTGTTCGAACACTGTGGGACACTGCAGTAGCAGTTTCTCTGTGATTGTGCCATGCTTGGTGGATATGATGCTGCTGAGAGATGGACACAAGGGGAGAAAAAATAGATTAATTATAATACTTTTTAAAACCTTTATTTAACCAGATAAACTCCCATTGAGATTAAGATCTCTTTTTTAAAGGTTGATCTGACTAAGAGGTCAGCAGCACATGTCATTACTAATACAGTATAATAAAACAATTTCAGGCTTCTACTTAAAATATACAGTATTTTGCACAAAAACTAAAAAAAAAGTGCATTAATATAAGTGCAAATAATATTATGAAGAAAATTCATTATAACACACAGAAAATTCAGAAACAGAAGTACTGTCCAATAGACCCACGGTCATTTTTTTTAGGAATGAACAAAAAGATTCAAATGGAATAAGATCTTTTTAATTCAGTGACTGCAATTATATATAACACGTCACCATAATCAAGTAAGGGGAACAATGTAGCAGATAAATGTCTCTTTTTTCACTCCGTGAACAAGATTTATTTCTATAATAGCCAAGCTACAGTAATCATTTTATAACATCTACATCAGATTAATGACAGGTAAAGTAGGCTAACAAGCTGCTGCATGTTAGCTTTGATCTTCATGTTACTGTCCCAATCAAAGCATCTATATAACAGCAATGATCGCTACAAATACTAAAGAAAATAAAGATAGTCAATAAGACACGTTTAATATTGTGCTCTCAGTCTTACTTAATGAAATCACGCTGATTACTGATAGGTAAAAGTTTGGTAAGGTAAGCTAACAAGCTGCTGCATGTTAGCTTTGATCTACATGTTACTGTCCCGATCAAAGCATCTATATAACAGCAATGATTACTACCAATACTAAGGAAAATAAAGATAGTCAATGCGACACATTGTGGTCTCAGTCTTACCTTATGAAATCGCACTGATTATCAGTGAAACACCTCTTCACCTCCCGAATTTTTTATGTAAAAGCATGTAGCCGGAAGTAAAGATACCCTGCTCCGCTTCAAAACGGAAGTTGAGTGACGTCATGTGAAAAGGGTCTATACATCCATAACTTGCTGTCACTTTACAGTTTTGGGATCACGAGTGGTTCCCCTTGAGCGCCCCCTACCTAGAGGCCAAGGAACTGCCGGCCTCACCTACAACCAGTTCTTTGCCGTTTATGATCACCCAGCAGCACACGAAAACATGTTACCTGCACACAGTTTGATGACCAAAACACAATTCGTAATCCACATACATTAAATTGTGGAAAATCAGTTCATAACTGTTTGAACAATTGAATTTATGATCTAGAGACAGGAAGATGCATCACAGAATGGAAGCCAGCGCAGTTAACATGGGATTGCGCAATCCCAGGGGAGGCCAAGCTCGCTGCGGCCTCACCGGTTTCGCTATCAAGCGCCACCAAGGATTTACATAGAAAATAGCGAAAAGTCTGCGATTTTAAAGAGAATCAAAAATGAGGAAATTTGATAAAAAATTACTTATTACAAATGACTGAGTGAATCACAATTTATATTATGTTATCATTATATCTTTTCTTTCTTTCCATGATGACAAGTGAGGCCTGGCCTCACTTGCCTCCCCTGACTGTACGTCACTGTTCACAATAGCTTGTAGCCAAGGGCCTCAAAATAGCTTCATAAACTAGTGCTAACACAGGTTAGCTTAGCTACTCCATGCTATGCACAAAATGGTGGCTCTCATGACGTATGAGCTCCGGCCCCTACTACTATGGGAAAGATGGCTTCAGCCGAGACAATAAGGTAATTTGTTTAGCTGAGGGCTGAAAGTGGACTCAGTTCGAAGGGCGGTTACTGAATGATACAAAAACAAAAATCGCGGAAAGCTTTAAAAACCCAGACTTAATGACCTTTGGTGAGCAATACCTGGAGGTGTTCTATTGTCATCCTCAAGTGAAAGTATTTACTGGAAACATAGGTTTGGTTTAATAACGATGGAAACTTAAAATGAATGGGCATTCTGAATTAAGGGGCATCCAATTAACCATGCAAATCAATGACTAAAATAAAAAAAGACATAAAAATCATTCTCATATGTCCATATTCAAAGGAGGACATGAGAAACATTCTTTTAGAACAGAGGGGTAAGAATGATAACTGACTCCATATATTGTGTTTAAGAAGTTTATTTCATTGGTTGAGTAATCAATCTGGAATCCGGAACCGGGAACACAGAATGGGTCTTCAACTGCACACAGGAGAGGATAGGTGGGGTTAATGAATGTGTTGATGGATCTTGGAATATTGTTTAGTGGTTAGCTTGAGGGGTGATGGTAACCGCAAGGGAGGAATGAGTAGGGCCTGGGAGTCTGGTTCAGCCGGAGAGAGGTGAATCCGATCCGAGTGAGGCTTGTATGATGAACATGATATGGAGGGTGAGCGCGTTGGAGGATGAGCAGGGTTCGATCACAGTTGAGTCCAAGTAAACAGGAGGCCACACTCGGCAAGCCAGGAGCTTCAGCCCAAGGACACTACTTGAATTGGTGTGAGATAACTCTGGAATCAGGAACCGAACTGAAGTAGAATCCAGTAGACAGGAGTAACCAAGGAAGTAGGAACACACAAGGTAAGACTTTGGTTAACACTCAGGCGAAGAAGTGTTGGCAGCACGCTACTCGTCTCCTGATGAGGCTTGATGAGTAACACCTGCCGTTTCACCCAGCCACCATGCTTGCTGACACCATCTAGTGGAGGTATACTAGACTGGACCACCCAGAGGAGACAAAGTCTCCCCTTAAACATATCACTTTTAATTTGAAAGGTCAAACCCAGCATTGCTACTGTATTTCATGGTGTATGTGTGACCTATAAAAACCCAGTGAAGGCTGGCTTGACAGTCATTTTCAAAGTGGAGGCTGGCTTGACTTCAGTCTCATGTCTTGCTGGATGAATAAGAAATGAGCATGAACTTAGATTTAGGTCATTTTGAGTCAGGATTTGGGTTTTACCCCTGACGTCAGCCTAGTTTATCCCGCTTCCACCTCCTCTCTGTGCGTCACAGGACGCTCCAGGCTCGAGCCCTCCACTTGGTTCTGGTGCGTGCTGCTACAAGTGAATGAAGCCATGTCCTCTGTTGCAAACCTTTCCATGTAATGAATGAGGCTGGTAACAAACGTGATCATCCTCATATTAGACAAACAGTATTGAAACAATCATGTAGACTGCAATACCACAGGAGAACAATAGAGTAATTTTCTGTTTTAACCCACTAACTGAACAATGAGGTAACAACTTTTTTTTTTTTTTTTTGCTTTTTGACAAAAGTATAACATCTCCGTCCATATGAGGCACTTAATGAAACACACAGTCAAAACGTCCACACAACAGATAATAAAGTCTGGAATTACAGCAATGTTTTCAAATCAAGTTGTTAAATGCCTCAGCTCACTGATCCAACATGACAGCAGCCAGTAGCAGCAGCAAGAGCCTACTATGGACAGCTGATGCTAACCAACCAATAGGGAGCAGTTTTCCCCTGAAGCTGGCCCCCTCCTCATTTGCATAATGATACAGAAATGCATATAGAAAAGGAAAAATGACAGGCATAAATAAATTGGGTGGAAGAAATAAATGGGGTATAGAAAGGACAATTACAATGAAAAATAAATAAATGAGGTGATTATTAAAAAGAGGAATTAATCAATAAGCTAATTGAAAGAGATATAATTTTTGTGTGATTTTGTTGTCAGCACATTCTACTATGTATAGAATAAAGTATTTAATAAGAACATTTCACATTTCATTCATCCAGATCTAGGATGTGGTATTTTAGTGTTCCCTTTATTTTTTTAGCAGTATATATATATAAATATGTATATACATGGAGTTCTAATTACACTGACAAACCTTGACCTGGTTGTTTTTTAAATGTAAAACCACTTTAGTGTCATTCACATTGACAGTGTAATTGGCGTCCTCCTTTAAAACCAACCCAGTGCATGCATACATTATCCAATGTGTGGGTAGCTGTCATCAGTGAATAAAAAATTAAGCCTAGCATTAGGTGTTGGGCGTATATGTGATTAACGTTCTTACGTCCATGTTGCAAAGTTAAATAATTCTCCTTGTCAGGTAGTTTTATCTGAGGAAAAATCTGATTTTAACTAGAGCTTTTCGGACGTCCTTTGATCTTTCCTATTGATTTATATGTAAATGTTTAACATTTCTGTAGCTTTTAAAAAAATATATTTCATAGTGAAAGCTGAAAAAAACGAAAACAAATGGATATAAAACACTGCTGACATAAACGTGTAGTGCATTTAATAAAGACTTAATAAACATATCTTAAAAATTATAGCAATCTAGTTCCATTTTATTGTCATGCCATTTTTGACAGTACAATTTCCTTAATTTTCTCTTTAGTCAAGCATCATATCACATTCCATCTGTTTTAAGCAACAATATATCAAATTCATCACCTTCTTTAGCTAAAAAGTCACAAAATAATAAAGTATAAACCAAGTTGAATGGGTGGGCTCCTTGCACATTTCCTGTAAGTTTTGTGATTTCTTTATTAAATATCCAACATAATCTTTCCAAACTCTTGTATGCATTTTGGGCCATCTTTAAACTCACACAACATGGCAGGAGGAACCATCCAATACCCAGGCCAAGCATACAGACTTATTGTGGACTTAGAGGAGAGGTGCTGGTAGATGCAGTAGCAGAGAAAGCACAAACGGACTTATGTTGAGATTCTGCCTTCTTCACTAGTGCTGGGACATATAGAGCAAGTGTCAACTTTCTGGAGATTTAAGCTGGTGTTGGACAACCAGGTTATTGTCCTGAGCACTATAAAAGGGCATCCCACCTTGTAGCCTGCTCTCATCACAAGCTTTTAGCACAGTCACAAGGATATTCCCTGAAAACTCCCAAAGTGGGACACCCAGGGAGCATCCTGATCAGATGCCCAAACTGCAACTGACTCTTTTCAATGAGCAGAAGCAACAGCTCTACTTTGAGCTTCCCCTGAATAACAGAGCCCCTCACTCTGTCTCTAAGGCTGAGTCCAGTCACTCTCTGGAGGAATCTCACTTGAACCACTTGTATCATCATTCTTTCAGAAGGTAAGGTACATATACACACACCCAATTCTGCACCCAGCCCCATGGACATGACAGGCTCGAGCTGGTAATAGATTATCAACAGTGAAATGAGAATAATGATACTGATGAAAATTAGCTGAAAGGCTTCTAGGAAAAGAAGACAATTGCATTAGTCCAAAATCATCTCAAATGTTTTGGAGACGTGTCCTTTGGTTTAACAAGAAAACAATTAAAGTGATTGACCAAAATGACCATTGGTACATTTGGAGGAAATCTGAATGCTTGATAAATCCATCCCAGCTGTAAGGTATGGGAATAATATCATAATGTAGAAGGTTTTAGTGCACTTTACAAAATAGATTGCTTCATGAGGAATGTACTTCTTGTGATTTTTAAAGCAATGTCTCAAGACAAAAGCCAAAACTTTAAAGCTTGGTTGCAAATGGGGTTTCCACATGAAAAATGACCCTAAGCCAGGGGTTAAAGTTCTCCGTCGTTGCGACGGATTTCCGTCATTTGGAAAATGAGCGCAAAAAGTTCCGTCTAGACTTTTTATTCAAGGTATTAAACAGAAGCTGCATTCATCCAATGAAACCTGGCAGAGCCGGGACATTAGCCAATCAGAAAGAGAGTAGGGCGGGTCTTTGTGAAGCTGACATCTGCCAATCTGAGTTTTATCGGTGTTTCATCATTTTAACTTTTGGGAGAGCATTTTAAACTGACCTCAGATGGCATGAATGAAAGTAGCGGTGGTCAAAGTTTTCTTTGGATTTATGCAAACCAGCAGGTCATAAAGTTCACCGGAATAAACAGCTGACAACAGCTTCATCGGTAAGTGTGTCTGTTGCTGCTCCTGCAGTTAATTAATGAATTATTTCCACCTGTGGCCACGTCACCTGTCAGCGTGTATTCCCTCGCTGCCAGTAACTTAGCTGATAAATTAAACAGGGATCTCCTCAAAGAGTTACGCGCTAGCTCGGGCTAATTTAGCATGATGCGCTTTTTCTTTTCTTTTTTTTTTAAGAATGTGAAACAGTGTCCCGCATTATAATGGGTCTGATTCAGAAAAAGTAAAAAAATTCCACCTGCGCTTTTCTGTAACAAAGAAGGCAGAGCTGCATCGGCTCCACCTCAGGAGCAGCTGCTCACCAGGACACTCGTTAAATAAAATCACAAGGATTTTGATGCATGCAGATTATTAAGGAAACTACCTCAATAAATAAAAAAATAAACTGCAGCTACAATATGGACTGGAGAACGGGTTCTAACTGGGTGAGGCCAGAGAAAGGCGATTCTCAGAAAGCTTTTGTGAAGTTATTTTTTATTTTTAAACAGAGTGGAGCGCGATGTGAAGTGACACTGTAGAACCAAGTCGCACTAGAACCAGCTGAGAAAGCCTCCTGTGGTTCTCTGGACTCATTTTATTCAACCCAAAATCACCTGCCAGAGAGACGAGCTACAGCAGCCAAGATTGCCTACAGCAATATTTAACTTTATGCAAAGTTTAATAACATTTTTCTAATTAAAGTGTTCATCTTAAAAAGCAAGTTATGTTCTTTTCTGATAAACTTTGAGCAATTTTATTAAACTTTTCAAAAATGTAACATCCCATCCATCCATGGATTTTCTATACCCGCTTTTCCGTACAGGTGTGACGTCAAGCCCTATCTGATGGGGAAACAGGGTAGTTGGGGTGGGGGAGTGGGGACGGCAGGTGGCTCTTCCTAGGCGGGGACACAGATTACATCCTGGACAGGTCGCCAGTCACAGGGCTAAAATATAACCGTTTTATTAGACTTCAAAAAAGTTAAATAATGCCTTTTTATAAACTCATGAGTTGTGATAATTAATTGCTGTGCAATAATAGGAAAAACAGACTGATTATTGTAATGTGCGATCTGTGTTAAATTAAAATATATGACGTCACCATAGTGTTGGTTATGTGTCCTGCATTGTCCATGGTTGTGGTTGGCCTTGTATGATCATAGTTTTGGTTTATATTGAATGTGACAGGGAGCCAGTGGAGTTAATGTACAGGAGTGAAGTAGATGATGTAATGATGAAGCTGCTGTCTTTGTACTAGCTGCAGTTTATGGAGGTTTTCTGGAGGACAGGGAGGGAAGGGAGCTGAAATTGTAAAGTCAAGAGGTGAGTGGACTGTGAACCAGTTTGGCAAAAGTGTGAAGGAAGAACTTGATGCTGCCGAGATGAAAGTAAACCAGGTGATGATGTGGAAAGTGAAGGAGAGGATGGGAGGCTGTCCAGGATGACGGCAAGGCTCTGAAGCTGAAAGGTGGGAGAGATACAGGAATGGTCACTGGACATTGTAGACCTACCAGATTTGGTTAATGTTGACTTTGCACAATAAGCAAGTGAGGTAACTGATGTGGCATGATGTCCACGGCCCGGGAATATATGGGCTGACTTGAAATTTTTTTCAGTCAAACTGATTATTTTTGCTTTAACCCATGCCCTAAGCATACTGTCAATGTATTTAAGTGGCTTAAGGACAATAATGTCTGTGTTTGGTATAGTGTTATTGGAATATTATCCTAAAGTCACTATGACCTGAGGCCACTCGGACATGGGAGCACTGGAGACACGAGGACTGCACATCAGCTCCACGGTCATGCTGATTGCCAAGGTCAATGTTGGCATATTTGCTGTGCGGGATAATAAATGGGATATAACTGTCTTTGTTCTGTCTCATTGCAATGCCACTGTCAGGTATTAGGAGAGGCGAGAACAGAGGGGAGTCAGAAACAGGGCAGACACAGACTGCAGTGGGACTGTTGGGTGCAATTACTTTCCATCTATGTGATCTCTGCTCTGTTTCTCAATAAAAGTGCTGGAACTTCATCACTTTACTGTTTCGTTATTCAATAAGTCTTGGAGGTCAGTTATTGTTTGGATTCATATTACATATAGCCACTATAAAGTCCTCATCTCAATAAAACTAAAAGGTTGTTGGGCAGATGGGAAAAGTGTGTGGTAGCAAGGCATCCATCAAACAGGACTCCGTTACACCAGTCAGGAAGACCTAATCTGCAGTAAACTATTTTGAGAATGGCAACTGTACTCTATGTGCAGTTGCAAAACTTACACAGAGTCATAGCTCTGTTGATCCATCCATTCCCTCAGCACTTTGCAGTAATGACTTTATGGGATACGTTATAAATAAAATTGATTCTATTAAACATAAACATTGGCATCCCCCCCAAACATGATTACTACATACTCAGTAAGTGAGGCAGCATTGGAGGTATCTTTAGTGCAATGCTGGAGTACTAAGAGAACCCAATATTCAAGCCAACAGAGTTTCAAAGTTTATTAATGAAGTGACAGATGAAACAGGCAGGTAGAAATGGCAGACCAGGTCAGGAACAGACAGAAGTCGGCTGACCAGTTGATGAAAGTAGAAGTAGACCAGAACAGGGGCTGGAAGCAGAACCGGACTTCAATAGGAACTCGCCAGAAGCTGTAGGGTGATGCAGACTTCACCAGAAGCAGCAACTAGTTCCCAGTGATGCAGATCGAGACATGAAGAATCCAGGAGTGACCTTCACCAAGCGGAGCCCACGATCACCAGTTGAACTAACTAGAGCAGGCTGGAAGTGAGCAGGTCTAAGGATTAATCAGGCAAAGCAACAAGAAGACACTGGGGAACAAACACATGCAGGCAAGACGAGCCGTTCTGGCAGGGAGTAGATGAGTGAGGCAGGTATGAATAGGGAGAGTGACAGGTGAGCAAAGTTGACACTAATTAGCTGCAGCAGGTGGAGCTGATCTAGTGCTGAGTGGTGGCTGGTAGGTGACTGAGCTGATAGGATGGTGGCTGAGAGTGGACTGAGCTGATTGGATGGTAACTGGTGGTTGAGGAGTGGACAGAGCTGATTGGATGGGGACTGCTGGCTGTTGGCTGAGGGGAGTGGAACCTAATCAGTCCACGATAGTCCAAACAAAACAAAAATCATGACATTTAGAACATGACCCGTGTTTGGACTGTTTAGACCCTATGGAGCTTTCTGAGTGATCTAAAATCTAAGATTGTAGCTTCATCTAAACCTCCAACTTGTATGTTAGACCCATTCCCAAACAAGTTATTTAAAGACGTATTCCCTGTGATTAATGCCCGTATTTTAGACATGATTAATATATCTGTAGTAAATGGATATGTACCACAGGCTTTTAAAGTAGCTGTTTGTACTTAAACCGGTTATGAAGCATTAATCGTTGAAGTGGCAGATCAGAGAGATTTTTCTCACAGATGATGTCCACATAGCTATTTATTAATTCTGATAATTTTTTCCGGTCTCCTACCTGCATCTGTCGTTTTTTGCGTTCGCAAAATCCATGGAATCAACACGATCTCGCTAGGCGGACTTTCCCAGTGACGTCATAGCGGGAGTCACAAACCTGGAAGCCGGCACCCGCTATAGTGTCTGAGTACTAAATGGATAACGTTGTTTTGCTTTCACGGCTTTTTTTACAAGATGCCTCGTCGTTGTGTCGCTATGTACTGTTCCCATGAAGATTGAAGATTGCATGAGTGGCCAACAGACACACTTAGAGCCCGTTTGTGGCTCGTCATTTTAAAGACGACTGCCTCGGTGCTCCGGGGGAGGGGGACTTTGGCTCTTCACATTCACAACCGCTGCTCTTCCTCTGTAGATTTTAACGGCAGCTTGCATCCATTATTGTTGCACTACTGCCATCTATTGGATCCTAATATCTATTCCTCAAATTCTCTGATCCCAGTATTTTTTTTAAACCTAAAAATCTTCTTTTTCCCCTAAATACTATTTAGCTTATAAACCACATTCTCAAATTTGAATTCCTATTAAAACCTAATTCCGTTTTTAATAATCTTTGATTTACATACCTTCTACAATTAATAAAAACATGTTCTATTGTTTCTACATCATGACACCAACTACAAAAAGCAGTAAGATGTTTCCTGTGACTGGTTCTTATTCTATTTATAATTACTTCCTCCCTCCTGTTTATTCCTCTAATCCTTACTACATCAACTGTATTTTCCTATATAAGTGCCTTCCATTTATTTAATTATCCCACCTACCTTTCCATATCTTCTTGCTTTCTCTCCAAACTATACTTTTGCCTTCAGATTTGGATAACTTTACTGGCAAATCAATATATTCTTTTTTAATAGCCTCCTTAGCCAACCTATCTGCTCTTTCATTACCCAAAAAACCTACATGAGCAGGAGTCCAAAATAATATTACATTTTTATTTTGTTCACATATTCTATGATGAACAGCCATAACCTCATAATATATTTTGATGATTATGTGTACATCCATTTTGAATACTCAATGCAGATAATAACTACAAATTATTTTATTTATATTAGTATCCTCCACCCATTCTCAAGATAATAATATAGCACATAATTCTACTGCATATATACTGAGATAATTAGATGTTCTTTTTGAAATAATCTTTGTCAGGAATCACCACTGCTATACTAGTTGCTTCACTCTTTGTCTTTTTATTTTCATGTATCTATGTCTACATGTGTGTTGTCTCTTACTTTCCTGTATCTGTTTATTTGTGTGTAAATGCACCCCAGCAATCAAAAAAAAATGTATTAGAAATTTTACTCACTGCTGCTTTTTGTTTCAGACTATGTAGATGACTGTTTGGAGTCGCTGCTAGCAGAGCTGGAGAAAATAAAAACTAAGCAGGTTGATGCAGCATCAGAGCCCCCATCACTGACAAGTTAATTTGTGAAACCAACAAAAGATGATGCCATCAATCTCTCATTCAGTCGATTTTCAAAAAGACCATGAAATCATTTTATCAGTAATTGCTTATATTACATAATAAACACAACAATTTTGTTTACATGCATGTTTTAGATTTTATTCTTTCAGCTTGGGTATTTTTTTTAACTGCCAACAGGTAAAGTCATCTTCAAGTCCTGGGGGTGGGAAGTGGGCCCTTATACAGCTGACTGCACACGAGGGTATCACAGCCCAGGTATCTTTGCCTAAATAGTCCCAACACCATCTCACAAATTGTCTATAGGCTATATGCCTACGCTGTTGCTTGTATTGGGACCAAGCAACCTGCAATGTCCAGGCATTTAGACACATCGCTTCCATGTCAAGATGGTGTGTGATACAGCCAGGGATTTCTCCATCCATATCATCTCTGGCTTCTTCCATCTTAGCAACAACCAAGCCGATTTCCTTGCAACAGATGCACTCTCTCACAGAATCCATATTTGGCAGTGAGAACAGGAACACCTAAAAAATAAGATTTATAAATTGTATATTTGTATATGAATTACACACCATAACTGATTTGCTAAATTCACTATTAATGCATTTATGGTAAGTTGGAAATGGATTTACATTAAGGAAATCTTTAGGCCTCAATATTACTCAGTGTATATTTTTGATATATTATTATTTTTGACTTTTGTTATGCTAGTATGTAGGTAGGCTAAATATAATTATATGTACCGATACTGTTTATAAATTGTTGTCAAGTGATTCTTCATAAGTAGCACCTCATCATTGGGCCTAACTAGGCCATGGCATAAATTAATTTTTAGCTGTGAATACATGCTCATTCATTGTAGTGATACATTTTGTCCTCATCTCTTCATTTAAGATAAGATAAGATAGACTTTATTGATCTCACAGTGGAGAAATTCGCTTGTCACGTCGGCTCAGTAAAAGTGACAAAAGTTGGAAAAAGACCGATTATCTTGGCGTTTAAAATAACACAAAACAGCGCAAGAAGACTTCGTTTATTTATTTTTATTTTATAATTTTGTAAACAACTGCCGATTAAACTGAATGTTACAACCTTGACACGATTATATGCGTTGTTTTACCGAAAAATCAATTATACGAGCCGTGAAAACGGCAGCAATGCGCGCTCCCGACAAAGGGAGGGGGGGACAGATTTTCACAGGGGAACTGAATTTCGCACAACACCGGCATTTTAGCTATTAAATATCTATGATGCCTAAAAGAAAATGATGTCAACAAACGAATAAATATTTTAACTGCGTAGTTAAAAGAAAAAACGTGTCCTACCATTCATCTAATCTCCCGACGTCCAATCTCCACTCCTTGTCCGACTCGGAAGGCTGTAGTTCGTCCGCTGCCTTCTCTTCATCTGAAACGTCTGGGTCGAACATGTGAGGCTCGAGAAACAAACATTCTTACTCCGACACATCAGAATCGTCACCTGGTAGGAATCGCTCGGTTGAAGTCGAAATTTCACTTTCAGACTTCTTGTTGTCGAGTCGTCGTAGTGCAGTAATCCGCCATGTTGAGATGAACGTTCACGACATGACGTCACCACTTCCGGGTTGGAGGGCGCATGAAAAGTTATCCGAATCTTTAACGATTTTCTCTTAAATGTGAATTTTTTTTTTTTAAAATTCGGTGGTATATTTATTTTTTCATATTTTGCTATATATATACGGAAGGTTAAGTCAAACTGACGGACGCTTCATAACCGGTTTAAGAAATCTTCTCTTAATTAAGATGACTTGATAAATTACAGACCTATGTCTAATCTTTCTTTCTTATCTAACATTCTTGAGGAAATAGTTCCTAATCAAGTATGTGAACATTTACACAGTAATGACCTGTTTCAGGCAGGCTTCAGAGCTCATCACAGCACTGAAACAGCTCTGGTGAATGTCAGTAATGATATTCCCATGGTCTCAGATAATAGATTTGTGTCAGCACTTGTCCTGTTAGATCTCAGTGCTGCATTTGATACAGCTGATCACAACATTCTCCTAGAAAGACTTGCTGTAGAGATTAAGGGGAACGTAGGCTTGTTTAAACCTTATTTATCTGACAGATTCCATTTTTTCATGTTAATAATAAATCTATAAATTCCAGGGTCACTTGTACCACAGAGTACCACAGGGTTCAGTGCTTGGGCTAATTCTCTTTAATATATATATATATATACACTACCGTTCAAAAGTTTGGGGTCAACCAAACAATTTTGTGTTTTCCATGAAAAGTCACACTTATTCACCACCATACGTTGTGAAATGAATAGAAAATAGAGTCAAGACATTGACAAGGTTAGAAATAATGATTTGTATTTGAAATAAGATTTTTTTTACATCAAACTTTGCTTTCGTCAAAGAATCCTCCATTTGCAGCAATTACAGCATTGCAGACCTTTGGCATTCTAGCTGTTAATTTGTTGAGGTAATCTGGAGAAATTGCACCCCACGCATCCAGAAGCAGCTCCCACAAATTGGATTGGTTGGATGGGCACTTCTTGCGTACCATACGGTCAAGCTGCTCCCACAACAGCTCAATGGGGTTCAGATCTGGTGACTGCGCTGGCCACTCCATTACCGATAGAATACCAGCTGCCTGCTTCTGCTCTAAATAGTTCTTGCACAATTTGGAGGTGTGTTTAGGTTCATTGTCCTGTTGTAGGATGAAATTGGCTCCAATCAAGCGCTGTCCACTGGGTATGGCATGGCGTTGCAAAATGGAGTGATAGCGTTCCTTATTCAGAATCCCTTTTACCCTGTACAAATCCCCCACCTTACCAGCACCAAAGCAACCCCAGACCATCACATTACCTCCACCATGCTTAACAGATGGTGTCAGGCATTCTTCCAGCATATTTTCATTTGTTCTGCGTCTCACAAGCGTTCTTCTTTGTGATCCAAACCTCAAACTTGGATTCATCCGTCCACAACACTTTTTTCCAGTCTTCCTCTGTCCAATGTCTGTGTTCTTATGCCCATCTTAATCTTTTTCTTTTATTGGCCAGTCTCAGATATGGCTTTTTCTTTGCCACTCTGCCGTGAAGCCCAGAATCCCGCAGCCGCCTCTTCACTGTAGATGTTGACACTGGTGTTTTGCGTGTACTATTTAATGAAGATGCCAGTTGGGGACCTGTGAGGCGTCTGTTTCTCAAACTAGAGACTCTAATGTACTTATTTTCTTGCTCAGTTGTGCAACGCGGCCTCCCACTTCTTTTTCTACTCTGGTTAGAGCCTGTTTGTGCTGTCCTCTGAAGGGAGTAGTACACACCGTTGTAGGAAATCTTCAATTTCTTAGTAATTTCTCGCATGGAATAGCCTTCATTTCTAAGAACAAGAATAGACTGTCGAGTTTCAGATGAAAGTTCTCTTTTTCTGTCGATTTTGAGCGTTTAATTGACCCCACAAAGGTGATGCTCCAGAAACTCAATCTGCTCAAAGGAAGGTCAGTTTTGTAGCTTCTGTAACGAGCTAAACTGTTTTCAGATGTGTGAACATGATTGCACAAGGGTTTTCTAATCATCAATTAGCCTTCTGAGCCAATGAGCAAACACATTGTACCATTAGAACACTGGAGTGAAAGTTGCTGGAAATGGGCCTCTATACACCTATGTAGATATTGCACCAAAAAACAGACATTTGCAGCTAGAATAGTAATTTACCACATTAGCAATGTATAGAGTGTATTTCTTTAAAGTTAAGACTAGTTTAAAGTTATCTTAATTGAAAAGTACAGTGCTTTTCCTTCAAAAATAAGGACATTTCAATGTGACCCCAAACTTTTGAACGGTAGTGTATATATATATATATATATATATATATATATATATATATATATATATATATATATATATACATATATATATACAGTATATATATATACTTCCGATTGGTAAAATTCTGAGATTCTCAGGTATGTGGTTCAGGACAGCAGAGTTGTGTGGTTGTTCTTCCTACCTTTCTCCTCCAGGGTGCGACAGTCGGACGCCGGTAGGAGGTGTTCCCCATCTTTGCCAATCAAGAGGATAATTTAAGGTGGCTTCAGACAGATGGAAGGTCTCAGAGCATTAGCTCACCTGAGTGGTACCTGACCGGAAGCTTCCTCCTTGTTTGACTCTCCTGTTTCAAGTTATTTCCCAGACTAACTCTTCCTCTCACCTCAATAGATCTGTTCCTGTTTGGTTCTGTCAAGCTTCTCTTGGGTCGTAATCATCCTGGTCCTCTGAAAGTTCTGAATTCCTCGAGCCTACCTGGCACTCCAGTCAACCTGAACCTCCTCCACTTCTGCTGCCATCCTGCTGAACATCTGACCTATCCATCCTACATTGTGCAACGTCCCGCTAAATCTGGAACCACACCTCGACCTATCACTGATCACCATAGCCAGACATCATCAGCCCCATAAGTCAGCCTCTGTTTACCATCACTCAGCATGTCTGTTGTTGGTGCTCACCCTTTCCTCTTGCCTTCTCCACAGTCCATCACCAGAGCCTTCACAGTCAGCAAGTATTCTCATCCACATTATTATCACCTCTGTCCATTTACTTCTTAAAGGAGAAGTCCGGTCAAAATCAGAATTCAAACTGCTGAAAGTACTTTAAATATAAAATTATTAAATACTGTTCAATAAATAATTTTTTTATAAGCTTTTTTAATTAAGAGTAATTTTCATTTGAAGGTCCTTTTATGGGGGCCGCCATCTTGGTGAAGAACAGTACTGGCACCTCCCAGTTTGTGACGTTTTGTCGCGGGATCGACTGTAGAGCAAGTCCCAATGCCCTATCTGTCCCCTTGTAAATAAATATCCGTTTTCATGCCAAAAAATTTTTTAAACCCCTTAAACAAAGATAGACATGGTATTAAACATTTAAATTTAAATTAATACTAATTTTACATTTTAGGGACATAAAAACACAACAAATAAGCATTAAAGTACGGTTTATGGGTTTGGTTCTGCAATGTTATAAGATTCAATTCAATTCAATTCAATTTTATTTATATAGCGCCAATTCATGAAACATGTCATATCGAGGCACTTTACAAAGTCAAATCAATCATATTATACAGATTTGTCAAATATTTCCTATATAAGGAAAAACCTCTAGCAGAACCGGGCTCAGTATGAACGGTCATCTGCCTCGACCGACTGGGGGTTACAGAAGACAGAGCAGAGACACAACAAGACAGACAAAAAGCACAGAAGCACACATTGATCTAGTAATCTGTTCTACATTAGATGGTAATAGTCGGTGATCTGTCCTCCCTGGATGATTTCACAGTCAACAGAACGTCAGACCAGGTGTACCTACTATGAAGAAAAAAGAGAGAGAACAAAAAGTTAAAAGCTGAAATGACAACAGTCATTTCAATGTAATGCAATTCAAATCTGGAGAACAGTAGACTGGAGAACAGTAGAAATCAGTAGAGTGAGAAAAATAGGCCCTGATGTCCTCCAGTAGCCTAAGCCTATAGCAGCATAACTATAGAGGTAGCTCAGGGTAACATGAGCCACTCTAACTATAAGCTTTGTCAAAAAGGAAAGTTTTAAGATTAGTCTTAAAAGTAGACAGGGTGTCTGCCTCACGGACCAAACTGGGAGTTGGTTCCACAGGAGAGGAGCCTGATAGCTAAAGGCTCTGCCTCCCATTCTACTTTTATAGACTCTAGGAACCACCAGCAGACCTGCAGTCTGAGAGCAAAGTGCTCTGTTAGGAACATACGGGGTAATCAGAGCTCTGATATATGATGGAGCTTGATTATTAAGAAAAAATTCTTACGTTAGAAGAAGAATTTTAAATTCTATTCTTGATTTAACAGGAAGCCAGTGAAGGGAAGCTAAAATTGGAGAAATATGATCCCTCTTGTTGATTTTCATCAGAACTCTTGCTGCAGCATTTTGGATCAGCTGAAGACTTTGAACTGCATTTTGTGGACTTCCTGATAGTAAAGAATTACAATAGTCCAGCCTTGAAGTAACAAATGCATGGACTAGTTTTTAAGCATCACCCCTGGACAGAATATTTCTAATTTTGGCGATATTCCTGAGGTGAAAAAAGGAAACTCTGGAAACCTGTTTAATATGGGATTTAAATGACATCTCTTGGTCTAAAATAACACCAAGATATTTTACTTTATTACCAGAGGCCAAGTTAATGCCATCCAGATTCAGTGATTGATTAAGAAGTTTATTTTTTGAGGACTCTGGTCCAAAGATTATAACTTCTGTCTTGTCAGAATTTAAGTGCAGGAAATTTAAAGTCATCCAGCTTTTGATGTCATCAAGACATGACTGCAGTCGAAGTAATTGATTGGATTCATCGGGATTTATGGATAAATATAGCTGAGTGTCATCAGCATAACAGTGGAAATTAATCCCATGCTGTCTGATAATTTTGCCAATCGGAAGCATATCTATAGTAAAGAGAATTGGTCCAAGGACTGAACCCTGTGGTACTCCACAAGTGAACCTAAAGCTTGAAGAAGATTTATTATTAACATGAACAAACTGGAATCTGTCTGACAGATAATATTTAAACCAGCCTAATGCTTTCCCCTTAATCCCTACAGTATGCTCAAGTCTTTGTAGGAGAATATTGTGATAAACTGTGTCAAATGCAGCACTGAGATCTAGCAGGACAAGTATAGACACAAGTCCATTATCTGAGGCCATGAGAATATCATTGGTGACCTTCGCCAGAGCTGTTTCAGTGCTATGATGAGCTCTAAAGCCTGACTGAAACTCCTCAAGTAGGTCATTACTTTGTAAATGTTCACAGAGTTGATTAGCAACTACTTTCTCGAGAATTTTAGATAAGAAAGAAGATTAGATATAGGTCTGTAATTTACTAACTCATCTTGATCAAGAGATGGTTTCTTAAGTAAAGATTTAATAACAGCTACTTTAAAAGCCTGTGGTACATATCCATTTACTAAGGATAGATTAATCATGTCTAAAATAGGACCACTGATCAAAGGGAATACCTCCTTAAACAATTTGGTTGGGATTGGGTCTAACATACAGGTAGAAGGTTTAGATGAAGCTAATATTTTAGATAGCTCAGAAAGCTCTACTGCTTCTAGACAGTTCAGACACTGCGCAGGTTCTAAAGATTCCTCCAACGCTGCCTCACTTACTGAGGACGAGGTAATCATGTTTGGGAGGATGCCAATTATTTTATTTTTAATGGACTCAATTTTATTTATGAAGAATCCCATAAAATCATTACTGCTAAGAGCTAAGGGAATGGATGGATCAACGGAGCTATGAATCTGTGTAAGTTTGGTAACTGTACTGAAGAGAAATCTAGGATTATTTTTGTTCTCCTCAATTAATGATGAAAAATATGCTGCTCTAACTCTGCGAAGGGTCTTGTTATACAACAATAGACTGTCCCTCCAGATTAGGTAGGATTCCTCTTGGTGTGTAGAGCGCCATTTTCTCTCCAATTTCCTAACATTGTGCTTCAAGGAACGCAGCTCTGAATTAAACCAGGGAGCCAGCTTCCTGTGAATAATCACCTTCTTTTTCAAGGGAGCTACATTGTCCAATGCAGAACGTAATGACGAAGTCATACCGTTAACAAAGACATCTCTTTGTGAATGGGAAGAAACAACATTGCTGCTATCTGCAGGGCATTTCTGCAATACTGACGATATTAAAAGGGGGACAGACTCTTTAAAGTTTGATGCAGCATTGTCCGATAGAGATCTACTATAATGGAACCCTCTTTGGGGGTGGAGAACTCAGTTAGATTAAACTCAAATGTTATTAAAAAATGATCAGATAGGACAGGGTTGTGAGGAAATACTGTTAATTCTTCACAATCAATGCAATATGTCAGCACAAGGTCTAAAGTATGGAGCCAAGAGTGCGTCGGTTTATGCACATTTTGAGCAAAACCAATTGAATCTAGGATAGTTTTAAAGGCTACACTAAGGTTATCACATTCAGTGTCAACATGAATGTTAAAATCCCCCACTATAATAACCTTGTCAGTGTTTATCACCAAATCAGATAAGAAGTCTGACAGCTGATCCAAAAACTGAGTGTAAGGGCCTGGTGGACGATACAAAACAACAAACAGAAGAGGTTTTATTGCTTTGCAATTTGGATAAGGGAAACTGAGGGTTAAATGCTCAAAAGAACTGTAGTTGTTAATTGGCCTGGGACTAATTAATAAATCAGACTGAAAGATGGTTGCCACTTTTCCTCCTCTTCCCACAGATCTAGGAATGTGGAAATTTGAATAATTGGAGGGAGTTGACTCATTTATACTAACGTAGTCCTCTTGTAGCCAGGTTTCTGTGAGACAAAATAAATCAATCTGTTTATCAGAAATCGATTCATTAACTAACAAAGTCTTTGGAGGGAGAGACCTTATATTTAATAGACCACATTTAATTTTTTTATTTTTTGGTTCAAGGTGAGCCGTATTGATTTGTATTCGATTTTTATGATTTGTTCCTTTTAGATCAGTTTTTGATCTGTTAAGTTTTGCCGTGAGAAAGACACCGTCTCAATAGGATAATGGGTGGGTAACAGTACAGAAGCTGCAGAGAGGTGTGTTAAACTACGGCTCTGCTTTGTATAAAACTCACCTTTAGAACCAATCTCTGCTCAAAATGGTGATCTGCACCGCCTAATCTACTTTCAGCAGTTATCATCAGTTATTGCAACCGTAAACTGCAGAAAATACGGGCAGGGCGGCTCTTTCTGAGTTTACTCTCTGCTCCTGTCAGGATCAGCTGCAGTGCGTTATGAGGCGGAGGGATATTTCGGCGTCACCTAGTTGAGACCCCAAACAATCGACTTCACTTTCAGAAACAAGCCCAAAAAAAACTGCAACCCACAACTCATGAAAGTTACAAGTGACTAGAAAAAATAAGACCAAAGTTGCATAAAATAAGTGGGCTTCGCAGCAGTCAGCATACTTTCTAAGTGTGTCGTATCCCTCCGCCGCTCTGATCGGGTAAACAAATGTTCCGGCAAATTCTACATTATTAAAAAAGAAAAACCTACCGAAAAGTCTCGCTCTCATGTCATCTTGAAGACATTCTTCTTCCAAATGTTGGCTACAGACGACATGTTTTCTCTCTGGCCAGAAGCACGATGGCAAATCCTCCCTCTTCACATTGGTAATCCAGCAAAACAGCCCATGGTGGATGATGAATCGGAAAGGTGAAAAAACTAATGTTTTTTCCACTTTTACCCGATGTATTGTTACATCCAACTGCCATGCACGTGAGCATTGTTGCTTCAACAATAGCGCTCGCAAATTTCAATGGTGAAGTCCTCTGGAAATCCGAAATAATTGTTTCTGTTCGCAGCTGTGTATAAAAGCTCCTATTCAGTTTGCTTGTAAAGCGCGGCGAACTGCCGTTGGCTCTCCACGATGTGACGTCACAGTGATCCAGACGACAATTTATGCTTTTTTTTCCTTATTGATTAATGCTAAATTCATTAAATATCCAGGAACGTATTAGTTTTAGGTATAGCTAATGATCCCCTGATTTTTCCTTGTTGACCGGACTTCTCCTTTAAATAAACATCCTCAAACCATCTAGCCATAACATAGATTGTATGGAATTAATTTCCACTGTTATGCTGATGACCCTCAGCTATATTTATCTATAAATTCTGATGAATCCAAACAATTACTTAGACTACAGGCCTGTCTTGATGACATCAAAACCCAGATGACTTTATATTTTCTGCTTTTAGAGATCTTTTCCACTTATTCTGATGTTTTCCTACTGTTCTCTAATTTTGCAATATGTGTTGTTATTTCAACTTTTAACCCTATGTTCTCTGTCTTTTTCTCTTGATAGTAGTAGTAAGAGTTACATCTGGCCTGGCATTCTTTTTAGCTGTGGCACCATCCGGGCGGGGTTCATCTGCCATTATATTATAAAATAGAAAAGATTCCTGGGTCAATATGTGTGTCCGTACTTTTTTAAGTCTCTGCTCTGTCTTCTCAAACCCCCAGTTGGTCAAGGCAGAAGGTTGCTCACACTGGGCCTGGTTCTGCTGGAGATTTCTTCATCTTAACGGGGAGTTCTCCTCTCCACTGTGGCTATGTGCCATGCTTGGTATGAGGGACTGCTGCAAAGTCATCAACAATGCAGGTTGATTGTCCACTGTAGCAACACATTCTTCAGGATGTGTTCTTCAGAAATCTGCTGGGTTTCCTTAGCTGGAAAAACTTTTGACCAATCTCTGTATGATTTGAATGAAGTAGACTTTGTAAAGTGCCTTGAGATGACATTTGTTGTGAATTGGTGCCATATTAATAGAATTTGATTGAATTTAGGGGGTGCCTGGGTCTTGGGGCTCTGGGGGGTGCCCAGAGTGGGGTGTCTGGTGGAACCGGCCCGAGGTCTATGGCCTCCACCTGGGCGGGGCTTGGGGGGGCCTCACGACGCCCTCTGGCAGCTGCTTGCGATGCTCTTGGGGGGTTCCGCGTTGGCGGACGTGGGTTACTGACCTAGTAGATGTTTGGAGGGCTCTGTGTCCGGCTTCTTATCTTGGGGGGCTGTGGTGGTGTTGGTCCTGGTTTGCGGTCAGCTCTCGGGCCCTGCCACCTGTCCCTGGCCCCTCTGGCTATGGTGGTGCGGCTGGCGGAGCCTCCCTCTCCGGGTGGGTTTTCGGAGAACAGGGATGTCTATTGGAGTCAGCGGGGGAGCTGGCTTCCTGGGTGAACATGATGCTCCCCAGTCCTTTCCTCCCCATCCCCAGACGCCTCCCTCTGCCGGCTCCATCAAACTGCCACACATGTAGGACTTTGGGGGGTGAGGGCATCGCTGGGGAGAAGGTTCCGCTGTCTGGTGTTGTCCCTGACCCCAATTTTATTATGCATCTTAGACACTTTCATTCATAACATTCTCATAACACACATATATGTAGGGCATTAATTGGGGGTGGGGGGGTGGGGGGGTAAGACATCTGGGGCCGGGCTTATTGTGTAGGCCTCACCCCTGGTGGCTCCCTCTGCCCCCACTCGCATTGAGGGTTCTGGGTAGGTTGCGGGGGGAGGGGGGCAGGCACTAGCTACCTTCCAGAGGGGTGGTGGACGGTGCCAGACACCCGGCAAGGCTCCACTTGTGAAAGTAAGATCTGTTGGGCTGTTTTTGGCATTAAGACAACATTTCTTATTGCCCCATTACCAAACAGGACACTATTAAAAAAAAGAAAAAAAAAGGGATTGAATTGAATTGAACAGGAATTTGTGGAATAAAGTTCACTCAAGTCATATAGTTAAAATGCAATGCTTCCATCAAGAAAATTAAAACTTTGGAATCAGATGAAAAAAAAAAAAAAAAAAAAAAATATATATATATATATATATATATATATATATATATATATATATATATATATATATTAGGGCTGGGCAACGATTAAAATATTTAATCGCGATTAATTGCATAATTAGCCTGATTAATCATGATTAATCGCATTGTATTTACAAACTCCAAGAATGAATTCAAAAGTAGTATAAAGAGCACTTTTATTTTAATGTTCTGCTGCCATATGAACAAAAGTATTGTAACATTTGTAGCACTTATCAGTAACACATATTTAGTGTAAAGCTCAACTTAAACATGTAAAACAAAAAATAGCAATAATAATAAATTAAAGCTTATTGCCACTGACAGGGAATTCTCTTTATGGGGAAAAAATCTACCAAAAACAGGCAATTTCTGAGGTAACCGCAGGGAGCAGCATTACCATTTTATGTTCAATACCAAAGATTAACTTGGCAGTGGTTACAACTAACTTGTTTCTGTCATATTCGTTGCTGGAAGAACTTTAAACTGAAATACTTGCTAACTCGATATGCTTGCATGTTTATTTGACGTTAACAAGCGTTTTTTTGCTGTTGCTTTCTCGCGTGCATATAGTGAATGGCAGGGGAAAAACAGGCAAAAACACATGGTTACTTTGAAACGAGAAGCGACTTCACCGACGGCGTCGATGCACAAAACTTGTTCCGGCCGCCAACTCTCCGCCTCGCCTAAGCAAATTCCTGCGGGAAACACCGTCTTCCCCATGTCGGCAGTTTTTTTCCGGCCAGCACCTTTCTTCCTGTTTGAATCCGAGGCTTGGCTGACAGCGAGGTTATTGGCGCATTATCGCCACCTACTGTTCTGATTCAAACCCCTACACCGCAGCAACAGACCTTCACAAAATAAAAGCATGTGAGCAACATGCGTTAATGCGCGTTAAAGTAAATATCGCCGTTAATAGTCTAATGAATTAACGCGAAATTAACGCGTTAACTTGCCCAGCCCTGATATATATATATATATATATATATATATATATATATATATATATATATATATATATATATATATATATAATGCCCTGCTCATTATACTCATATGTAGTAACTGTAACAAATCTTGGTAATCCTAACCAATTTAAGCAAAGGTAAGTCTGATTTCATGTTATGCAGACAGAAAGATTGTCTTTCTAGGGAATTTCTGGCTGTAAACTTATTATTTTCCGTTTTATACATTAAAGTCTTGTGTTTTTCTTAGTAATGTTTTATTTTTATTTGAAAAACTATTCCAAAACTTATGTTGCAGTTTACAGGGTGTGTCACATTAATATCACGAAATAGGTCAATTACTTTCCAGTTTTTAATAGCAAATAAGAAATTAAAAAGTTGAAAACATAGCATCTTAAAATTCCATCGCAGTCTGAAAGGGAGCTAAAGTAGAATTTGCTCATGATTTCATTTCCCTATGTAGGAAAGAAACGTTACGTAGGATCTACTGCAAATTTAAAATACAGTAAAATATGTCCGAACTTTAACATTTAAAACACATCCATACTCGTGATGCTGATCTTTTCAGACAAGAGGGGTGCCAACTTTATTCATAAAGGCTATCATAGAGGTCAAAGGCCACACAATTTCTATATTTTGAATATTTAAATCTTTATTCTTAAGCCTAATTTAAACATGAAATATTACCTTATTCTCTTTTTCAGAAATTTAAACTCAAATGTAAAAATGTTATTCTTAATGTCCAAGTTTTATTGTTACATTTAAAAAACATTAAGGCACAATGTTTACCCCACAAAATAATTAATGTGCCCCCAAATTTCAAAACACATTTTCTTAATGGCTTTTATCAGACGTTGAGCTGCATCTCCGTGATGCATTTTAGCTGTTACCAACTTTGACAGTATACTTATTGTTACAGTTTTCAACAGATTAGTTTTGTCAGTTTGCACTTTGTCATATTGTGCGCTGTCAACATTGCATAGTTTGAAGTTTTTACAATGAAGAAACATTGCAGAGAGGGCCCATTCATTATTGTCAAATGTTACCATTACAGCAAATCAATTGGATACACAAAGACTTAGACTTAGAAGGGCCAACATTACATTATACATATATAGGGTTCCATTATAGTAGATCTTTATCGGATAATGCTGTATCAAACTTTAAAGAGTCTGGCAGAAATGTTGTTTCTTCCCATTCACAAATAGATGTCTTTGTTAAAGGTGTGACTTCGTCATTGCGTTCTGCATTAGATAATGTAGCTCCCTTGAAAAAGAAGGTGATTATTCACGGGAAGCTGGCTCCCTGGTTTAATTCAGAGCTCCGTTCCTTGAAGCACAATGTTAGGAAATTGGAGAGAAAATTGAGCTCTTCACATCAAGAGGAATCCTACCTAATCTGGAAAGACTCTTGTTGTATAAAAAGACCCTTCGCAGAGTTAGAACAGCATATTTTTCATCATTACTTGAGGAGAATAAAAATAATTCTAGATTTCTCTTCAGTACAGTTGCCAAAATTACTCAGAGTCACAGCTCCGTTGATCCATCCTTTCCCTTAGCTCTTAGCAGTAATGACTTTATGGGATTCTTCATAAATAAAATTGATTCCATTAAAAATAAAATAATTGGCATCCTCCCAAACATGATTACCTCGTCCTCAGTGAGTGAGGCAGCGTTGGAGGAATCTTTAGAATCTGTCTGAACTGTTTAGAAGCAGTAGAGTTTCTGAGCTATCTAAAATTTTAGCTTAATCTAAACCTTCTACCTGTATGTTAGACCCAATCCCAACTAAGTTGTTTAAGGAGGTATTCCCTTTGATCAGTGGTCCTATTTTAGACATGATTAATCTATCCTTAGTAAATGGATATGTACCACAGGCTTTTAAAGTAGCTGTTATTAAACCTTTACTTAAGAAACCATCTCTTGATCAAGATGAGTTAGTAAACCTATATCTAATCTTCTGTTCTTATCTAAAATTCTTGAGAAAGTGTCAGGATACAGCCTGTAGGCTGCATCCTGAACATTTCCTGCCTCCTCCCTTCCCAGCGCAGCCTGATTAGGAGCACCTGTCAGGCTGCAATCAGCTCATGACTGGTTCCACCTGCTTACACCACTATTTAACTCACCTCTGGTTGTTCTTCCTGGCTGGCTCGTAGTGTTCTGTTCCTCAACATCATGCCTGTCTACTCCTGTTCCTCCGCCTTGGTTCCCATCTCGTCAAGTTTGGTTTTTGTTTGGCTGCGCTGCTGGTCTCTGTTCCTCCGTCTTGGTCTCTGGTCCCGTTCCTGGTTCTGCAGCAGCCCGGCTCCCCTCTGTATCATGGACTACTGTTCCTCCGCTTCATGGACTCTGTACCTGCCAGCCAGCTCCTGCATCCTTCACCTCCGCCTGGTAATAAACTCCGGTTCTCCATATCATCACCATCTACCTGCAATAAACTCTCTTAAGACCTACTATGTGTGTGCGTGCTGTGTCCGGGTTCATCCAAGACAATATCATGACAGTACAAGCCAGCCAAAGGATGAACCCGAGCACACACAGAGCATGATGCAGGAGCTGGCAGGATCTGCTCCGCCTCAGCCCGAGGTCTCCGTGGGTGCCGTCCGCCTCAGGATCCGCTCCGCCTCAGCCCGAGGTCTCCGTGGGTGCCTTCGCCTCTGGTTCTGCTCCGCCGGAAGGATTCGCTCTGCTTCAGCCCAAGATCTCCGTGGGTGCCCCTGCCTCTGGTTCGTCTCACCGGGGTCGCTGTTCTGCGACGCCCTGCCTCTGGTTCGTCTCGCCGGGATCGCTGTTCGCGATGCCCCGCCTCTGGTTCGTCTCGCCGTGGTCGCTGTTCGCGATCCTCGCCTCTGGTTTGTCTGCCGGGGTCGCATCCGCGACGCCCCGCCTCTGGCTCTGTTCCCCGGGATCGCGCTCCGCGAAGCCCGCCTCTGACGCTGCCCAGCGTTAACTGTTGCCGCTGCCCAGCATTAAAAGACGGCGCTTCCTGTCGTTGCTGCCCAGCGTTAACTGTCGCCGCTGCCCAGCATGTCAAAGACGTTTGCTGCCCAGCGCCTTTTAGTTCTGTATTTTAGTTCTTTAGGTCCTTGCTTGTTCTTTAGTTTCGGTTCTGCCCTAGTTCCCTACTTTCTGTCTTAGTTTTGAATTATTTTCACCCTCTAGTTTTGAGTTACTTAGCATTCCTTAGTTTTAGAGTTATTCAGTGGTTCTTAGATTTCTTAGTGTTCTTTAGTTTCTGTTTTGCCTCTTGTTTTCTAGTCCTGCCTTTGTTTCTAGTTCTTGTTTTAGCTTTGTAGTTCATGCTGTAGTTTTCTAGTTTTGCTTTAATTTTCTAGTTCTTGCTTTAGTTTCCTAGTTTTGCTTTAGGCCTGTAGTTCCTGTCTTAGTTCTGACGTTCTTGTCTCAGCTCTGTATTTTAGTTCCTTAGTTTCTGTCTCATTTACTAGTCCCTGCGCTCTATGGGTTCCTGTGATCTATGGGTTCCTGTGATCTATGGGTTCCTGTGCTCTTTGGGTTCCTGCGCTCTATGGGTTCCTGCGCTATACGGGTTCCTGAGCTTTCGCGGCGCTCACTAAGGTCCCGGCGCTCATTAAGGTCCCGGCGCTCGTAAGGTTCCTGAGCTCCCTAGTTATGAGCTGTGTTACGCTCCTTTATTTTGTCATGGTCCTGGTGTTCCTTATTTTGTCTGGTTCTCGTGTTCCCTAGTTTTGTCTGGTTCGAGCTCTCCTTAGTTTTGTTTTGCCTCCTAGTTCCTCTGCCCCCTGACGTGTTAGGACGCCCTCTGTTCCTGGCGTGTTAGACGCCCTCTGTTCCTGGCGTGTTAGACGCACTCTGTTCCTGGCATGTTAGACGCCCTCTGTTCCTGGCGTGTTAGACGCCCTCTGTTCCTGACATGTTAGGAAGCCCTCCGTTCCCTGGCGTGTTAGGACGCCCTCCGTTCCCTGTGTTATTAGATGTCCCCGTTTCTAGCCGCCGCCAGAGCCCTCCGGCGCACCCGTGTCGCCGTATGTGCCCTCTGCCGCACACGGCATGTCGCTACCCAGCGCACGCAAGCTGCCGCCAGAGCCCTCCGGCGCACCCGTGTCGCCGTCTGTGCCCTCTGGTGCACACGGCCTGTCGCTGCCCAGCGCATGCAAGCCGCCGCCAGAGCCCTCCGGCGCTCCCTAGTCGCCGGCTGTGCCCTCTGGTGCACCCGGTCCGTCACTGCCCTCCGCACGCTAGCTGTGCCCCAGCGTTTCCGCACGCTTGTTGACCCCTAGCGTTTGTCGTACGCCTGTTTGTCCCTCTGGCGTTGTCGTACGACTGTTTATCCCTCTGGCATTGTCGTACGCCTGTTTGGTCCCTTGGCGTTTCCGTACGCTAGTTGTTCCCTCTGGCGTTGTCGTACGCCTGTTCCCTCTGGCGTTGCCCTACACAAGTTGTTGCTCCGGCGTTTCCGTACACTTGTTGAGCCCTAGTGTTTCTGTACGCCTGTTTTTTTTGTTTTTTTTTTCCCCTGGAGTTGTCTTACGCCTGTAGTTTCCCTGTGTTTTCTAGGCTTTTGGCTCCCCTGTGTTCTGTTTTTGTTTGACTCTTGACTCTTTGACTCTACTCTGTGTGTGCGTGCTGTGTCCGGGTTCATCCAAGACAATATCATGACAGAAAGTAATTGCTAATCAACTTTGTGAACATTTACAAAGTAATGACCTACTTGAGGAGTTTCAGTCAGGCTTCAGAGCTCATCATAGCACTGAAACAGCTCTGGTGAAGGTCACTAATGATATTCTCATGGCCTCAGATAATGGACTTGTGTCTATATGTAGATCTCAGTGCTGCATTTTAAACAGTTGATCACAATATTCTCCTACAAAGACTTGAGCATACTGTAGGGATTAAAGGGAAAGCATTAGGCTGGTTTAAATCTTATCTATCAGACAGATTCCAGTTTGTTCATGTTAATAATAAATGTTCTTCAAACTCTAGGGTCACTTGTGGAGTACCACAGGGTTCAGTCCTTGGACCAATTCTCTTTACTATATATATGCTTCCGATTGGCAAAATTATCAGACAGTATGGGATTAATTTCCACTGTTATGCTGATGACACTCAGCTATAGTTATCCATAAATCCTGATGAATCCAATCAATTACTTCGACTGCAGTCATGTCTTGATGACATCAAAAGCTGGATGACTTTAAATTTCCTGCATTTAAATTCTGACAAGACGGAAGTTGTAATCTTTGGACCAGAGTCCTCAAAAAATAAACTTCTTAATCAATCACTTAATCTGGATGGCATTAACTTGGCCTCTGGTAATAAAGTAAAAAATCTTGGTGTTATTTTTGACCAAGACATGTCATTTAAATCCCATTTTAAACAGGTTTCCAGAGTTTCCTTTTTTCACCTCAGGAATATCGCCAAAATTAGAAACATTCTGTCCAGGGGTGATGCTGAAAAACTAGTCCATGCATTTGTTACTTCAAGGCTGGACTATTGTAATTTTTACTATCAGGAAGTCCACAAAATGCAGTTCAAAGTCTTCAGCTGATCCAAAATGCTGCAGCAAGAGTTCTGATGAAAATCAACAAGAGGGATCATATTTCTCCAATTTTAGCTTCCCTTCATTGGCTTCCTGTTAAAACAAGAACAGAATTTAAAATTCTTCTAACGTATAAAGCCCTTAATAATCAAGCTCCATCATATATCAGAGCTCTGATTACCCTGTATGTTCCTAACAGAGCACTTCGCTCTCAGACTGCAGGTCTGCTGGTGGTTCCTAGAGTCTCTAAAGGTAGAACGGGAGGCAGATCCTTTAGTTATCAGGCTCCTCTCCTGTGGAACCAACTCCCAGTTTTGGTCTGTGAGGCAGACACCGTGTCTACTTTTAAGACTAATCTTAAAACTTTCCTTTTTGACAAAGCTTATAGTTAGAGTGGCTCATGTTACCCTGAGCTACCTCTATAGTTATGCTGCTATAGGCTTAGGCTACTGGAGGACATCAGGGCCTATTTTTCTCACTCTACTGAGTTTTACTCTTCTCCAGTTTTGCATTGCTTGTCGTCATTTCAGCTGTTAACTTTTTGTTCTCTCTCTTTTTTTCTTCATTAGGTACACCTGGTCTGGCGTTCTGTTAGCTGTGACATCATCCAGGGAAGACAGATCACCCGCTATTACCATCTAATGTAGAACAGATTACTGGATCAATGTGTGCTTCTGTGCTTTTTTGTCTGTCTTGTTGTGTCTCTGCTCTGTCTTCTCTAACCCCCAGTCGGTCGAGGCAGATGACCGTTCATACTGAGCCTGGTTCTGCTGGAGGTATTCCTTCCCGTTAATGGGTAGTTTTTCTTTCCGCTGTCGCTTCATGCTTGCTCAGTATGAGGGATTGCTGCAAAGCCATGGATAATGCAGACGACTCTCACTGTGGCTCTACGCTTCTCCAGGAGTGAATGCTGCTTGTCGGGACTTTGATGCAATCAACTGGGTTCCCTTATATAGGAAATTTTTGACCAATCTGTATAATCTGATTGAATTTGACTTTGTGAAGTGCCTTGAGATGACTTGTTTCTTGAATTGGCGCTATATAAATAAAATTGAATTGAATTGAATCACTTACTCAAATTATTCACACTTATGTGCTTACTTTTATGTGAGATAAATATTGCTCATGAGACATTAGTACCAAACAGTGAGTTTGAGTTAAGTCTCTGGACTTTAGAGAGAAATTCCAAGTCAACTTTCAAGTCTTCGCATCTTTAGTGCCATGTGGCGTCTAACCTCTTTGATTTGTCAAGTATTTTGTAGAGTTCAGTACCTCATCTACTTTATTTAACAAGATATGGTGTTTATGATCAGGGTAAATTCTCTTGGAGAACTTGAGCTGATGTAACAGTGAGAAGCATTCCACAGCAAACTTCAGTCAAAAGCAATAGAGACCTTATTACTCTTCAAAGTTCAACTAAAGGCTGAAACAATCAGCTCAAGTAAATCATTCTCAAGTAAAAGCATTGTCAGTTGTGGAAAGTAACCACTCTTGTCTTTTTGCTGCACAACAAAAAGTGCTTAGAAACAACATCTGACTGAATATAGTGATTTCAAACCGAACTCCACACTGCTGATTCCCAAATCTGTGATGACAGCTGCAAAAGATCTAGGTGAGCTTCAAGAAAAATACACAGCCGTGTGCTATGAATAAATCACTTGCAAATGCAGCAATAAATTACCGTTTTCTACCTTCAAATGATGTTTCTAATTACTGGGTAAAGTTAAGGAATACAAGCAGTCAAATAAAAAGGGTAAACGCCTAGGTAATCTGCAAATCAAGGTAGTGTGATAAGCAAATGCAAAGAAAATGTGAGCAGCAGGCTGCATGAAGTAAATTAACTGGTTTGATCTCTACACAATAGAACACAGATAATGATGTGTTGTGGTTTTCACCACATGATAAGTACTTGCAATAGTCTCTTACTAGAACTACAGGCATCAGCTCCTAAACATTGACTGCTAATATAACATATTGTGTCTAGAAGCTTAGACTGGGAAAAAAAGAGCTCAGGAAAATTCAAAATGATTTGAAAATATAAAAATGTATGTTAATTTATCTGTCAAAATACTGGGGTGTGGCAAATTCTCTAAAAGGGCTGGCTGAAAAACCTTTGCCTCAAACAAACAGAAATTAAGAGTTAGGGCTTAGACAGACATTTAGCTTAAAAACTGAAACACATGCTAGAGAATAATAGGCAAACATTTAAATATTGAACTGGTATTCTGGGAACTTACTTGAGGAAGGGGGGGGGGGGGTTGGAGGTTAAAAAGCAATGCAACCTCCTTACTTTTTTGCGTCAGATTGCACCTGCCTAACACTTGATGGGTGGATGCAATCTGTCAATATTTTAACAGACAAGAATTGTCTAAAACAAACCAGAATATATGTATCATGCTTTTTTAAGATTACAAAATAGGACGTTAACATTAATAGAAGAGATGCTATATACCCCTTTTATATGAAAATCTAATACTTTCTAGAGTTCAGCTGCAGAAATTATGTTTTAACTACTTAAGCAAATTTCCCTTATAGGGGCCCTTCTGAAAAAAAAACTCAAAGGTTTTACCCAGTTTGTTTAGTTTGTACCTGTTTTCTCAGCCTCAGCAACAGTTCTTGCAACAGTAACTTACTTCATCAAGAACCACCAAAGCCTACTATAGCACATTTTGTGAAAAGATAATTTATTCACATTTCCTGGTTTTGCATAGCTAAAGGTAGCACTCAGAAACAGAGTAACTTGCACTTCCCTCAACATGAGCTCAGCTTGACTGACATCAAATACTGCACAATCTTTCTATTCTTAGAAGCAATGGGTACCTACTCAACACAGAGGGGACTTGCACAAGCATAAAAGCAATATTAAGATTGTTCATGGTGAATACTTTCCTAATTAGGGTGCTTTTGGAAACACCCTCTTTTAGTGCAGCCCTGGCTAACTGCATATATGGCCCATATCTACATGCCACTAAGTGAATGTTATATCAGTTTGCCTGATTGGCCACAATTTATTATTCTGCCTCTACCATTTCAAAACTACAAGACAGTAGGACAACTGATCAAATTGGTGAAGATTACTCTTTTAGGAGACAAGAAAATATCCGTATGACCCAGATTATACAGGTGAAAAAGATAAGAGAGACACAGAGCAGAGAGGAAAACGGTGAACTAAAACTCCCAAGAGAACACAATCTACTTAGAAGCGCAGAGGTGATAACTATATTTTGTTGCCATCGCATCTGCACTGTGCTGCCATGAATAGAAATTGACAAAGAAACAACTCCAGAGTAGGAAGTATTTTACAGTTAATCAGTGTTTACATTATCTATGTATGTATCTATCTATCGATATACATATCGATAGATACATACAACATACATATACATACATACATGCATACATACATGCATACATACATACATACATACATACATACATACATACATACATACATAGATGGATAGATAGATACCAGTACTAATTTTTAAACTATAACAGTCAGCGCTCACCGATAAACATATTTGCAATGCTCTTTTTTATGATATTGTCATTTTTAAATCTATATAAATGCAAGTGTGATTACAAAAGTAGAGCGACAGACTACAATAACATTTTAGATGCAGCTCACTGGTGGTCTGTGCTAGTTTTAGAAAGGCCTCGAGGGCACCACATTGGTGACACCTGGTCTATATGCCTACTTACAGCTTGATGAACTTGGACCAATATCTGCTGAATGAAAAATCAAAGTCAGCTTTATTGCCGGTTTTGTGATACATACTTAGACATATTTGGAATTGAAATTTCGACTCTCTCAATCTTAATATCAGAAAAGTTTAAAAGACGCATAAGTAGAAAAGTATAAACTATTTACTATCATGTGCGGGGAAAAATGCAATACAGTTAACTATAAGTATAAATATGTATACAAATAACAGATTGTTGTTGCAGGAATTAAATAGAATGCTGTATGTAATGACAGCTTATAACTGGTTAAAGTGCATGATGCATAGACAGAAAAAGAGCGGCGTGTTGGGGGAGGGGGGCATTTCAATGCAGGGCTACAGTGCAGGGGTTTGGTGTGTGTGTGGCAGCAGGGGGATTGGAGGCAGAGCAGAAAGGGAGTTGAGTGCCCTGACAGCCTTGGTTGTTGGTTGGGGGGCAAGGCCCCAGCTTTTCTTTGTTTGTGGAGGAAGTGGAGGCTTTGGTGAGCCCTCTTGGATAATGATGAGGTGTTGGTGGTGCAGGAGAGATCCTCTTAGGTGTGCACACCCAGGAACTTTGTGCTGCTAACCCTTTCCACAGTAGCACCGTTGACGGTCAGAGAGGAGTGTTGGGTGTGCGCTCGCCTGTAATCCACCACAAACTCTTTTGTCTTCTCCCCGTTCCAGGAGAGATTGTTTGACCTACAGGTCAAATGGGGGGGGGGGGGGGATTTCTGTGAAGGCGGGGTTTATATGCCTCAAAGCATGCGAAGAACCTGCTCAGTTTGTTTAGCAGAGAGGCTCTACTGTCAAAGGTCTGCGGTGGGGACTTGGAATCTTTTGGAGTTTTTGGTTATTTGTTTTTGAGTTTTCTGAACTAATTAGCTTTCACTCCCCTCAGCAATCAGCCATCTGCCCCCATCCAGTCAGTTCAGTCCACTCAGTCACCTGTCTCCAGTCAATCAGCTCAGATCAGCCCCACCTGTAGCCACTAATTACTGTAAACTCTGTTAACCTGCCTACCTGCCTCTTTCATCCACTCACTGCCAGAACGCCTCATCTTGCCTCATGTGCACTGCCGCCTTGTCACTCTCAGTTTATATGTGCTCAGCCTGTTGGACGTGTTCAGCCCCCACGTGCAATAATACTGTTAAATAATCCTGTTTAATAAGCGACTTCAGCTGTATAGATATCTCACTACCTCACCGTGTTCTTTCCTGGTACCACTTAATGTAAAACGTCATTCCATTTGTATATAAGTCACCTGAGTGTACATAAGTCACCCTAAATATCTGCTTTATTTCCCCTGTACTTTTATTTTATTTTTTACTGTACATATGTGGACACACTGTATATACCTTATACCTTAAACCTTATGCACCTCTCCTCCTTTTGGCACCTTATTTTTGTCTATTAAGCCGATAAGTGACAAGTAAATTTCTCCAATGTGAGATCAATAAAGCCCTATCTTAAGTTTCGTTGCCTGCATGCTGCTCAGCTTCTGCCCTGTTTTCTGTGAGGTCCAGCTGCTTGCACTGCCTGTTCTGGTGGGTCACTGGTCTGCACCTTCTGTTCTGTGATTATTCACATTGTTGAATAAACTTAAAAAAAAAAAGCTCTATGTCTGGCTGAATATCGACTTCTCCGGCAGTATTCATAACACCTGGAGGTTGGTGGAGTTGAAGGAGGCAGCCTGCCCTAACACCTCCCAGTCTGTGGTATTAAAACAGTCCTGAAGTGCCTCTACAGCCCCTTCTGGCAACACTCGCACCACATTCCGAACTGGTTTGGTGACTTTAACCAGTGGTCTATATGCTGGCATTAGCATGACAGCGATGTGGTCTGAGGCACCAAGGTGGGGGAGGGGGAAGCCTTGTAAGCTCATCTCTGAAAGGTGTAAACTTGGTCCAGAGTGTTGTTACCCCGAGTTGCAAAGTCTATGTGCTGTTGTAGTTTGAGAAACACAGGCTTGGGATTAGCATGATTAAAATCCCCACCAAGATGAGGAGAGCATCTGGCTGGGCTGTCTGCTGCTCACTGATGTGGTGGTAGAGTTCATTCAGAGCCTCACTCCTGTTGTAGTTGAAGTTTGGAGGAATGTACCCTGCAATGATCACAACAGCTGTAAATTCCCTCTCAGGTAGAATGGCCGACACTTAATGATTAAGAGCTCCACTAGTGGCGAGCAGTGCTTGTTCACCACAACAACATCCCTACACCATACGTTATTGATGTAACACATAGCCCCCCACACCCCTCGCGTTTTATCTCCCTTGACGAGGGCTCTGTCCGCTCGGCAGAATGACGCAGTCTGGGACATTGCTGTTAAGCCATGTTTCCCCAAACACAAATACACAGCAGTCCCTCACGTTCCTCTGTGTATTCCTTAAGAGCTGTATGTAGTTATTTTTATTGTCCAGAGAGCGTACGTTGGCCAGCA
Source organism: Fundulus diaphanus (assembly GCA_037039145.1). NCBI lineage: Eukaryota > Metazoa > Chordata > Actinopteri > Cyprinodontiformes > Fundulidae > Fundulus > Fundulus diaphanus. Next base: position 34,413,056 of record CM073124.1, read on the forward strand.
CGATTGATGGGATGGCCAGCCTGTGAGGGCCAGTTTTTAGCCTGGCTCAGATACCTCCGCACCTGCCCCTCTTTTGTTTCCTCTCACGCCGCTTGTGGTGCCTCCACTCTGTACCAGGTGCAGAAGTGGGGGTCAGGCCTCGTACAGGGGTTGGTAAGTGAAGAAGACAGCAAAAGTTAGCTTTAAATGCAAAGAAGGGTGATCCATGGAACAAGGAACTGATGAATAATTCAATGAAAGCAATGCAGCATTTTATTTATTTATTTTTGTGGGGGGGGGAGATAACTGTTTGACTTGAACAAAAACTAAAATAGTTAAACTACAAACTCCAAGGGTCAACATAAATATAAGAAAACAGATATTCAAAACTGAACTCAAAGTGCAGTAAAGCTTTTATTTATATATATATATATATATATACATATATATATAAATCATCTTTCAAAAACTCACAAAGTGCTGTATGATATGAATCAAATAAAAATACACATCCAAAACAATTAAAAAGATGCACAGTGGTCAATGGTTAAATTTTGAAACACAACATGTTGCCACATACATTTACTACTGAATTCACACAAGGGCAACTCAAATTGTGCAGCAATGAGTCATTCATAACATTGTTTGATTTTATGTTATTCCATACATACAACAAGTGTGAACTGATGAAGATCCAACTCACCTTGGGTTGCTGAATGTTTGGAGTGGCTCCAACAGACACATTCTGACCTACTTTATGATCAGCTTTGCTAAAAAAATCACAAATTTGTATGATTGTCACTTACAGGAACACATGGAATGTGTACAGGGCATGGAACTGTCATTTCTAGACCACTGAGTATTGGAAAAAGTAAAACGAGATAGTGGTTTTAAAACAAATATAATTTACCCTGTCCTACCACAAGAGGTCACTGAATTTGTGACATACATAATTCATATACATGATAGGACAGTATGCTTTCAATGCATTAGTGTAAATGCATGTGTAAACATGGGACTTCTTTAATTTTCATTTGATCTGGGAATACAGAAAACAGGCACATTAGTCTTATGTGTTTCACAAATACTAAGGGTGTATTCCCACCTGCCACATTGGGTTCACGGGTAAACGGACCAGGATTTGCTTCTTCTCTTAGTTTGGACCTTTTGTGCAGGCGTGAATACACTCAAGCAAACCCCGGTTTGGACCAAACAACTGGACCTAGATCCACTTTTTGAGGTAGTCTTGGTCTGCTTCCAGAAGGACTATGGTGCGGTTTGCTTTTAGTGTGAATATGAAATGGCTTCAATCTGACCCAACTGCACATAACATTTCTCTTTGGACTTAGCAAGCCACCATAATAGTTAACCTAGTTGCTTAGAAACATTGCTGCCAGCATGCTGTGGAAAACCTTTAGCTTGTAAGGCAAGGCAATGCAAGTTTATTTATAAAACACTTTAAAGGAAACTCTAAATTAAAAGGCTCTTAAGATTTAAATCAACTTCAGCATTTTTACAGTGCTCTGGGTGTTTATTCCAGATAAGTGGAGCATAAAAGCTAAATGCTGCTTCTCCATGTTTGGTTCTGGTTCTGGGTATGCAGAGCAGGCGTGAGCCAGAAGACATTAGTGGTCTGGAGGGTTGATAGACTAATAACAAATCTGTCATGTATTTAGGTGCTAAGCCATTTGGGGATTTATAGACTAACAAGAGTATTTTAAAGTATATTCTTTGAGATACAGTGAGCCAGTGTAAGGACTTTAGAACTGGAGTGATGTGCTGTACTTTCTTAGTGTTAGTGAGGACACAAGCAGCAGCATTTTGGATCAACTGCAGCTGTCTGATAGACTTTTATGGCAGACTTGTGAAAATACCATTACAGTACTCGATTTGAATAAAACAGAAATGTATAGATGATTTTTTTCAGGATCCTGCTGAGACATTAATCCTTTAATCCTGGATATGTTCTTCAGATGAATGAAGGCTGACTTTGTAATTGTGTTCAGATGCCTTTGAAGGTTTACGTCGGAGTCCATCATTACACCCAGATTTCAGGTCTGATCAGTGGTTACTAGCCAAAGCAGCTGAAGTTGTGTACTAACTTTTGATCGCTTGTCTACTGGTCCAAAAGTTATTACTTCAGTTATGTTTTAATTCAATTGAAGAAAATTTTGGCACCTTCATGAATTGATTTTACTCATTTTACGCATTTACTCAGTGCTTGAATGGGTTCATAGTCACCTGGTGACATTGTAATATAGAGCTGTTTGTCGTCTGCATACTTATGGTAACTTATATTGCTGTTTTTTATGATCTGAGCTAGAGGGAGTATGTAGATATTGAATACAAGGGGAGCCAGGATGGAACCTTGGGGATCCCCACATGTGATTTGTGACGCCTCTGATGTAAAGTTACCTACTGTCAGGGTTTAGTTTTGATCAGGCTTTTATTTACTATTTTTCAGTTCTTCCTCCTTGTCTGGGTTTAGTTAGGTTCTAGCTTTATTTATGGTTCATTTTCAGTTTCCTCCTACCTCTCTCACTCAGCCTTCCCTTCACTCCGCTGCAGTCAGTCACTAATTAGCCAGGCTCACTTCACCTGCCAGCCTCCCTACTTAAGCCTCCCTCTGCCTTCACTTCTCTGCCAGTCCGTCTTCAGACTCCACTTACTCCTCGCCTGTCTACCTGATTCTGCCCTCCTCTCTGTTGGAACCCTGCCACCTCTGCATCTCAAGTTAAGTTTTTTCCTGTTGCTAGATTCTTCCTGTCTCACCTCAGTCTGTAGTTTTGTCTCTGCCTGTTTATTGGACTATTTGGACTCCTCTCTGTCGCAAGCCTCACCTTCTGTTGGTAATACCTGTTTCTAGTGATGGCGAGATGAAGCCTCATGAGGCATTGAACCACTTGAGCCAACTGGTTCCAGAAAGGGTTTATTTCTTGGAGCTTCATGTGCACACAAAACCACCTACTGGCGAGGTGTATAAGCCAGCTGTATCTTAACACGTGTGATGCATTGATTTTTTTTTTTTGTGTCTATTATGGCTCTTGGGAATGACTTCACAAAAGGTGTAGGACGAAATCATTTGTCTACATAAATTATGTATACACTAGTGATGTTACGTGATGTGCCGAGGCTTCGAGGCGTGTGTCGAGTAATGGAGGGGGCGTTTCCGTAAAGCGCGTATCGAGGCTTGCTTCATTTAGGGGAAGAGCCGAAAACGATGACGTCCGAAGCCTCGCTGTACCACGTGACTGCTTCGGGAAGTGGTTCAGATTTCGGCGCGGGGTTTGACAGCTTTAGAAACCCCACAGGCTCCATTCAAAATGTGGGTTGTTGTAGGCGAGTTGCGGTCAGTTGAGAGAGTGGATAGAGTTTTGATAGTTTGGATAGCAGAGTTTGGATAGTGGTTATTTAGTTTGAGACAGTTAGTTTGGTGTTTGGAGAGTTTAGGAGAGAGATAGATAGATAGATCAGTGCTCTCAACTATCACGCATTGACCGTCACTGACTTCACACGGTCACACGCAAACATGGCATTTTTCACGCATAAAAATCCCAACGCCCATCTGGGCAGCGGACGATAAAAACTCCGCCTTCTGCTGAGATGTTTCAGCTTCTTTCACAGCTTGTGGCCATCAGTAATTCCTGCTGCAGTTCATGTTAACAGAGCAGCAGGAGGAGCGATCAGAGTTATGAATAATTTTAGTCTTAACCAGCGGTGAAAGTGAGCCGGTAAGGTCCTGTACTACGTACGCAGGAGGGGAGGGGGGGCGGGGGAAGAGAGCTGCTGCCAGATATTGCCTTCATTCAGAACCAGTGATGGCTGCACTCTGGATCATAAAACAGTTCTGCTCACCAGATGCAGTTTAAAACGCTACGTCTGTTTATAAGTTGTTTTTATTAATTCTGCATTTTTTAACTACATGCACCGTATTTCTGTGCCTCAGCGCTTGCTCCTCTCCCCCCTCCTTTCCCTCGAACCCAGGGGCTTTTATCACCGCGTTCACCATTCAAAACGTGAATCACTGCGTTTAATGTCCTCACACCCATAGCAAAGTGTGCCAATTAAAGTCAATAGGAGAGTTATGGCTGTGTTTTTATGATCTTTTCTTTTAAACAAAACAGAACCGTAGCGCTTCGGTGCGCTGCTGCCTTGCGCTTTAATTCAGGTGCGCAAAATTACGTTACTTGTAATTTGGGTGCGCACTTTTAAGAGTCATTTTAAAGAACTTGTAACATCAGGAGGTTGATCTCAGACCGGTCAGCTCCTATGATCACTGTATAGGAGCCCTTTACAGTTTTTATTTATGCATTCCCCCCTGTTTATCCCTCGCACGCAGCGCACCATCGGGTAAAATCCTCCCACCTCACCGCCCAGAACGCACTGAGGAGAGCAATAGAGATTTGTCTGGTCGACTGAGATGAGAAACCTGTTGCTGTGAAAGGTGATATAGGTTATAAACTGTTACTGTCTAGAATTGCATTGAGCTGAAAAGAGAGGAGACATCAGCAGCTGGATTGTGCGTAAAGACGCAGCGGGAACCTCTGTGTGCTTCAGTGTTGCTGCTGAGGGGAAACTGTGGGACCGTATAGTACTGGGCTAATCATTGGTCACAGTACCCCAATCTGTACATACTTGCACTTATTTATTTATGCACCCCGGCATCATCTGTGCCATGTGAGCGTGTCTTTTCAAAGGCTGGAGAAGTAGTATCAAAAAAGAGAAATCATTTGAAACCAAAAACTGTGGAGAAATTGTTGTTTCTTAATAAAAATGCATGAAATCATCCAAGTTACACAAGCATTAGCCTATTCACTACCCCCTCCCTAGTTCCACAAGCACTTTCATTGTCCTCTGCCTGATTAAGCCCATGCCATTTTTCTAGAGTCACAAAAAAACATTACACAACATGCCATATCACGTCACTACTATTTAGGGAATAATTACACACAGAGAATACATTCAAACAATGTTTTATTATACACATGTGTATACAAAATTTAAGTAGACAAATTATTTCGTCCTACACCTTTTGTGAAGTCATTCCCAAGAGTCATAATAGACAAAAATTCAATGCATCACACGTGTTAAGATACAGCTGGCTGTGATTATACACCTGGCCAGTAGGTGGTGTCGTGTGCACATGAAGCATCAAGAAATTAACCCTTTCTCGAACCAGTTGGCTCAAGTGGTTCAATGCCTCATGAGGCTTCATCTCACCATCACTAGTATACACATATGTGTATAATAAAATATTGTTTGACTGTATTCTCTGTGTGTAATTATTCCCAAAATAGTAGTGTCATGTGATATGGCATGGCGTGTAATAATCAGACCTCTCAACTTTGATCAAAAATTAAGAATGAGATTATGCTAATGTTGGGGGCGGGGGGGGATTATGGTCAACAATTTCTCCTCAGCAGCAACACTGAAGCACACAGAGGTTCACGCTGCGTCTTTACGCACGATCCTGCTGCTGATGTCTCCCTCTTTTCAGCTCAATGCACTTCTAGACTGTTACAGTTTATAACATTCTCATCACCTTTCACAGCGACAGGTTTCTGTCAGTCGCTGCGCTGACCAGACAAATTTCTATTGCTCTCGTCAGTGCACTCTGGGCGGTGCGGTGGGCGGATTTTACCCCCGTTGGTGCGCTGCGTGCGACGGATAAACAGTGGGGAAAATGCTTAACTAAATACTGTAAAGGGCTTCTAAAGGGAACAGGGGTACTGACAGATCTGAGATGTAGCCCTGATGTTACAAGTTCTTTAAAATGACCCTTAAAAGTGTGCACCTGAATTAAAGCGCGAGGCAGCAGCCCACCGAAGCGCCACTGATTCTATGTTAAAAACAAAAGAGCATGAAGCACACCTACTAACTCTCCTATTGACTTTAACTGGCACACGTTGCTACCATTGTGAGGACATTAAACGTAGTGATTCACGTTTTGAATGGTGAATGGTGATAAAAGCACCTGCTCCGAGGAAAAGGAGGGGGGAGAGGAGCAAGCGCTGAGGCACAGAAATACGGTGCATGTAGTTAAAAAATGCAGAATTAATAAAAACGAAACTTATAAACAGACTCCATCCATCCATTTTCCAAACCGCTTTATCCCTCATGGGGTTGCGGGGTTGCTGGTGCCTATATCCAGCGTTCACTGGGCGGGAGGCGGGGTACACCCTGGACAGGTTGCCAGTCTGTCGCAGGGCAACACAGAGAGACAAACAGGACATACAACCATTCACACACCTAAGGACAATTTGGAGAAGCCAATTAACCTAACAGTCATGTTTTTGGACTGTGGGAGGAAGCCGGAGTACCCGGAGAGAACCCACGCATGCACAGGGAGAACATGCAAACTCCATGCAGAAAGACCCAGGGGTGTGGTCTGACCTAGGACCTTCTTGCTGCAAGGCAACAGCGCTACCCACTGTGCCACTGTGCAGCCCTTATAAACAGACTAAGTGGCGCTTTAAACTGCATTAGCAGAACTGTTTTATGATCCAGCGTGCAGCCATAACTGGTTCTGAATGAACCGACATGTGTTCTTCTGCAGAGAGCTCCGTAGTGGCGTCATAGAAAGGAGAGAGTAAAGAAAGGCACGCTACAACAATGTCAAACTCACTGGCAGTGAAAAAGGGAATGTCGGTGTGTAATCCAGCCAATGCCGCTCCTACTGGCTCCCTCAACTCCACCAGACGTTGCAGCATCAAGTAGGTGCTGTTCCATCTTGTTTCCACCTCCTGCATCAGCTTGGTTGCTTGCATGCCCAGCTGAAGCTGCACTTGTGTAAGCTTCTCCTTTAAAGATACAGAAGAGTAGGCCATTAAGTCACTGCAGTAGGAGTACAGACAAACTATTAACATCATATATTGGAATAAAAGAAAAGAGCATACCTTAGCAGTGGTGCTGCTTCTAAAGTAGCCAACCAGCTTCCTTGCTTTGGCCCGGAGGCCAGAGAGCACAGGGTGCTGGTCAAGTGCCCTCTTCACAACAAGATTGAGGGTGTGAGCAACACAAATATGGTAGCGAAGCTTCAGCTCTCTCACGCATGCCACCATATTAGGAGCACCATCGGTGACCATGCATGTCACCTTGTCTGAGATTCCCCATTCCTCCATCAGGGGGGCTTTCACACAAGCAATATTTTCAGCAGTGTGAGACTGGGGGAATGCCTGCACTCCCAACAACACCGAGCTCAGGTTTTCGTTCTCCACCACAAAGTGGCATGTCACTGCCAGGTAGGCATCCATGTTGATGGATGTCCACATATCTGATGTAAAGCTAACAGCAGCCACCTTCTCTACTTTAGGCTTAGTGTGCTCCTTAGCAGACTCATATTTGGCCTCCACCATGGCCTTCAGAGCCTAAAGGAAGAAATATATATATATTACTGAATTGTGACACATACAATAATGTAGTCATTCATTTCATGTATGGACCCACACATACCTGCCTTGTAGGGAGAACATAATTGGGATCCAGCTTAGACACAAATGTCTTGAATCCAACGTCATCCACAATAGTGAAAGGCTGGGTATCCTTCACTATCATGGAGACTAGAGCTTCATCCAGCTCTTGTTTTCTGGTGGCTGGTTAAAAGGGAATAAATACAGTGTCTGTTACCTGTCTTTATTTGCACAACAAGCAAACATCAGCATGCAAAAATTGTGATAGTGTGTTTGTAATATAGTAATGAAATACCTTGGCTGGGTGAAGCTCCAGTTTCCTCCCTATTCTCATGCAAGGCACGGTAGTGCCTTAGCATGGATGAGGTGTTATTATTGTACCCAAACTCCTTGGAGCACAATAAACACCTCACCTTTACAGAAAATAAGAAACAGTGAAAAATACAGTTCCTCATAAGCAAACCTAATGCATCTGCAAATGTTCAGTTCACCTTACCTTGTTAGGGCTTATCAAATCGAAATGTTCCCACATAGGGGAAATCCTCCTCTTTCTCGCCGGCTCCATCCTACTCCTATCCTGTCCTCGCACTCCTAAATCTCCTATCTATCAATATCTCTCCTAAACTCTCCAAACACCAAACTAACTGTCTCAAACTAAATAACCACTATACAAACTCTGCTATCCAAACTATCAAAACTCTATCCACTCTCTCAACTGACCGCAACTCGCCTACAACAACCCACATTTTGAATGGAGCCTGTGGGGTTTCTAAAGCTGTCAAACCCCGCGCCAAAATCTGAGCCACTTCCCGAAGCAGTCACGTGGTACAGCCGGGCAGCGAGGCTTCGGACGTCGTCGTTTTCGGCTCCTCCCCTAAATGAAGCAAGCTTCGATACGCGCATTACGGAAACGCCCCCTCCATTACTCGACACACACCTCGAAGCCTCGGCACATCACGTAACATCACTACTATTCAGTATCTAAAAAAAATATATATATAACTTAAGACCAAAACAAAAAAGGATTTCCAGAAATCTTGGCAAACCAAAAAGTATGAACATGAAAAATACAAGCATGTACAGCACTCAACACTTAGTTGGGGCTCCTTTTCCCCGAATTACTGCAGCAATGCGGTGTGACATGGAGTTGATCAATCTGTAGCACTGCTCAGGTGTCATGAGGGCCAAGTTTGCTCTGGTAATGGCCTTCAGCTCTTCTGCACTGTTAGGTCTGGCATATTGCATCTTCCTCTTCACAATACCCCATAGATTTTCTACAGGGTTAAGGTCGGGTGAGTTTGCTGGCCAATTAAGAAATCTCCTGGTAGATGGCTGCATTGACCTTGGACTTCAGAAAACACAGTGGACTAACACCAGCAGATGACATGACACCCCAAACCATCACAGGCTGTGAAAACTTTACACTGGACCTCAAGCAAGCATGGATTATGTGCCTCTCATCTCTTCCTCCAGACTCTGGGACCTTAGTTTCCAAAGGGAATGCAAAATTGACTTTGATCAGAGAACATAACTTTGGACCACTCAGCAGCAGTCCAGTCCTTTTTGTCTTCAGCCCAGGTGAGATTCTTCTGATCTATTGTTCAAGAGTGGCTTGACACAAGGGATGAGACAGGTGAAACCATGTCTTTCATAAGTCTGTGTGCATGGTGGTTCTTTAAGCACTGACTCGAGCTGCAGTCCACTCTTTGTGAATCTCCCCCACATTTTTGAATGGGTTTTGTTTCACAATTATCTCCTGGGTGCAGTCATCCCTATTGCTTGTGCACTTTTTTCTACCATATACTTTCCTTCCCTTCGTCTGGTCTTGGACATAGAGCTCTGTGAACAGCCAGCCTCTTTAGTAATGACATTTTGTGTTTTGCCCACCTTGTGCAAGGTGTCAGTGGTCATCTTTTGGATATCTGTCAGGTCAGCAGTCTTCCTCATGATTGTGTAGTCCACAGAACTAAAGTGAGAGACAATTTAAAGGTCCTTGCAGGTGTTTTGAGTTAAACACCATTAAACACCCTAACAAGGGGTGGTCTCTGTACCATGGTAAACATGAAAGCCCGACTGGAAAATATCAAAGCAGCTGGTCATGGTTAAGAAGGTGTTTAATTGTTGAAACACAGCTTTTTCAATAATCTTACTGATAAAGGTTTGAAATGGGCATGTAGTTCTGCAGTGATAGTTTGACCAGATTGTTCTTTTTCAACAGTGGTTTAACAACAGCTTTTTTAGAAACTAGGGAAAAACACCTGAGAGAAGGGATGTGTTTATTAGCTGACTCAAATTAGATGTTATGACAGGCAAAACCTTGTTAAAGAAAGCTGTGGGTAGAACATCAAGACAGCAGGAGGAAAAACTTAGTTGGTGAACAATTTCTTCTAAGCTTTTGTAGTTGGCTGAATTGGGACATTTTGTCAAGAGGAGACTGCTTTGGTCCTGAACTTGATATGGATGTACAGACTGCCCCTCTAATCTTTTGGATTTTCTTTTTAAAGAAGTTAGCAAATTTGTTGCACTTCCTGTAGGTGCAGGAATCTTTGATGCCGTTCAAAAATTAGACATAAAATGTTCCAAAACCTGCACTGAATGAGCTGCTGTGTGTATATGTATACATATGCACTTTTACTGTTGCTGTTTAGAGTTCAACAGTCTGATGGCAATGGGGAAAAAGCTGTTGCAGAACCTGGTGGACCTGCAGCGGATGCTGCAGGACCTAATCCCAGGGGGCAGCAGGGAGAACAGTCCATGGTGGGGGTGTGAGGGGTCTCTGATGATGTTATGAGCTCGGGACATGCAGCGCTGGGATGAAATGTCCTTAATGGAGGGGAGAGGAGCCCCGATGATCCCTTCTGCTGTCCTCACCACTCTCCTCACGTTCCTCCAGTCAGAGGCGCTGCAGCCTCCACACCACACAGAGAGACAGCTGGTCACAATGCTCTCTATGGTGCTTCTGTCGAAGGTCGTGAGGATGGGCGGGGGCAGGTGGGCTCTCCTCATCCTCCGCAGTAAGTGCAAGCGCTTCTGTGCCCTCTTCACCAGTGACGTGGTGTTCACAGACCAGCTGAGGTTCTTCGATGTGCACCCCGAGGAATTTGGTGCTGCTGACCACCTCCACCGCTGAGCTGTTGATGAGAAGTGGAGCGTGGTGAGGCCGGTTCTTCCTGAAGTCGACGATGATCTCCTTCATTTTCTCCACATTCAGGATCAGGCTGTTGTCTCTGCACCGGCCCACCAGCTGCTCCACCTCCTCTCTGTAGTCCTGGTCTTTGTCGTCTCTGATCAGGCCCCCCACCGTCGTGTCATCTGCAAACTTCACAATGTGATTGGTGGTGAACCTGGAGACGCAGTCGTGTGTCAGAGTGAACAGCAGGGGGCTCAGGACGCAGCCCGGAGGGGAGCCCGTGCTGAGGGTGATGACATCAGAGGTGTTTTGTCCGACCTGGACCGACTGAGGTCTGTTGGTGAGGAAGTCTAGCAGCCAGTTGTGAAGGGGTGTGCTGAAACCCAGATGTTCCAGTTTTTCCACCAGATGCTGTGGGATGAGGGTGTTGAACACTTAACTGAAATCCAGGAGCATGCTCAAATGGGCGGGGCATGGGTGGGTTCTTGGAACCCGTTAATAACTGCTTGCAGTTCTAGTAATTATTGTTTTGCGTGCTGTTTGTTTCGTCGTGCATACATGCAAGTTTGGAAAAGTGTTTAAAATTTCCAGTTGATTTGTGTCTTACACTTTGCTTGCAACTGAGGCAGGAGTTTAATATCATTGAAAGAGAACTGTTTTGCACAGTTTCTTGCATGTGTTGACACTGTAACTCCAGGATACTTCATTTGGCAATATGATTCAGCCGTAGTTTGTCAAATACAGAGACAACAAATTAATAAACATTAAAGTATGGTTCATTAGTTAGGTTTCTGCAGTATTATCAGTGCGTAAAAACACATAAAAACTCATCTTCAGAATCTCCTATGTCAGTCAGCCAAGAGTAGAAAAGACCCAGCCAATATTGCAGCGACACATGATGCGCTCCAGCATGTAATGAGGCATCTAGAATATTTTTCTATGGGTAGGAATGTGTGAACATGGAGGGGAAGAAGTATATTTCAGCCAGTACTGTGTCTGTAGCGCAGCAGTGCAAGCGCGTCCCTAACGTGTTTATCGTCACTTATTTTAGACCACTTTTAGAAACAAGGTGCAAAAACAAGTCGGAACTGCTAGATGCCTGGATAAAGGCCTGAACGTCTGGGCGGGATTAACTGTAAGGGAAGAGAGATAATGAGTTATGGATCGAAACCAGAAGGATGCCAGATTGTGCGCAATTTACCCTTAGTCGGAGGAACACGAGCTGGGAACAGTAAGCACCGAGGGAACTAGTGTCTACTCTGATATGTGGGTGGTGACTGGAGGGCGGCTGGTGGAAACTGAGAGACCCGAAGCAACCTCCACAGGTAGGAGGGACAGACGGATTGACCAGAGTACAGAAAGCTGAGGGTGCCAGTGGAATCCGGGAGGGGGAACTTCACCCCAACTAGGTACGTCCTAGGAAGTTTGAGGGGGAACGCCAGAGCAACATCTGAGCACAGGACTTCCACTGAACAACTCCTCATCAAAACTCCAGGCCAGGTAAGTGCATCCAAGCACACAAAACTGTGACAAAAATAGAAGAGCCAAAATTAGTCCAAGGTAGAAGGGCAAAAACTCACGATACGAAAATCCAGGACTGGTCAGAGTCCACGTCGGACCACGACTGGTTAAGGCTCTGGCATCTTCCGTCTGTCTTTGCACTGCTTAAGAAGCCAGCGGAATCTGCTCCTGACGAGCCGCAGGTGTGGGGCACGCCCCCGCAGACACCAACAACACCTGTGGGAAAAGACCCAGAACTAGAGCAAACAGACAGCACCCTGACAAACCCATTTATTAAGGCTGGTTTAATGGAGGGTGCTATCTTTTTGTCTTCAAAAGTTTTATTGAAAATGATAAGAAATACAGGCCCACAGTCTGTTCACAAGTCATCAAGAACATTAATCAACACACAATCATAACAGAAAATGCCAGGGGGTACATAATTCAGTACTTATAGGGGCTTTTTTAAGGAGAGGCATCTTCTTTCTTGTGCTATTTATTATACTGTACACCCTGTTGTATGTAAATCTGAGGCTTGAATATTGGCTTTGTTTAAAAAGTTCCTTTTTGTATTTTGTTTTTAGTTAAGAATGATGCTGTCTAATATTGTGAAATATCTCTTTCCACTACATTTTAAGCCTCAAATAGTAAAAGCAGAGGGAGGCTGACATATTAGACAAAGACTAATCTTTTCATCCATATATTGTTAGTACCCTCTTATTTTTACTCAGGTTTGCAGGACGCAAAAGGAGACCATAAACTCAGCCCCTTAAATATCTTATCCCATTCCCAACCCAATTGCCTGACAATCCTAAATGCACTGCTCTTTTAAACAAATGCAAATTTAGGAGAGGAGATTGCCTGTTTCAGTTAGAACCTTTATGTATTGGTTTGTTCATTGCAATGAGCAATGTTTCATTGCCCATCTCTCTATGCAGTTTAAACCTTTGCATATAATATATAAAAGGATACACAAATGGGATCCTTTTATTTAAATGTTTTTACTTGGTGTCAGACATTACGTCAGACTAAATGTTCATTGTTTTTGGTCAGTAGAGATTACCAAAATTATTTAGATTTGTTAAATGCTAGAATAATGGGAGCTATTTGTTTTTTTCTATTAAGAAGTTTACAGTAAGATTACTACAATATGCATTTAAACAGTCTGGGCTTTGGAAAATTCTGATCCTGTAATTTACAACGTCTAAGTTACATACAACCATACCTGTGAGCAATGGCGTCTCTGGCATGGTAAATTAAGTGGGGCACATAAACTCAACACCTATTAGTAGCAACTATTTGTTTTTTTTGTAATGCATACCAGCTGATTTTGATCGATGTTAAATTAAACAGATAAATTAGCATAAACCAACACACAAGAAAATCCATTGTATATAAGCTAAATGTAATTTAATTTTTATACATAAAATAACAAATAAACAGTCATATTGTTAATTTATTGAACAGAAAAGATTCACATCGATCATTCAATGAGCTAGCAAGGACAACCAACACTAGATTAATATTTGCTTTCAGTTTACATTTTCCTATGTTTTGTTTAAAATGTCCTACATTTTATTCCAACTGTTTTTTTACTTGCTTTTATTCTGTTTTTATTTTCCAATGTTTTAATCATTTAAAGCACTTAGTATTGTCTTTGTATTGAAATGTACTATACAAATAAATTTGCCTTGCCTTGCCTTGCCTAGATGGTAGCACACTATCCAGCAGAACGTAAATGTAACGTGTGCAATCCAAGTATTTTGATTGGATGATTTGAACTTGGGGCCACAGGATTTGTGCCCCTCATCTGTCTACTGAGAACGTATTGGGCATGCACACTGCAATTTCAGATGTTGGTGGGCCGGCCCTAATATCAAGGCACCTCAAGAGGATTTGGCCTACTGAGCTTGTCAGTTTTCTGGCAGACTTAGATAATACAGACACAAACGTTTCTAAAATAATTTTATTGGTAAGGGAATCTGCCTTTTTTACATTTTTGCTCTATAATGAACGATCAGGTTCTACTGATTATTGTGAACTTAGAGCTCCATGGCGAGATCTGGTGGAGCCAGGCCCCACTAGCCCCATATGCAGAGACCTCACCGGCTCTGAGTATATTTAAGGGCAACATCTCAAAGACATCAGTACAGAAATCAGCCAAAATATCAAGAACAGAACTGGGGTTCTCCAAAAGTTTGGTTCATCATTGGGATCAATTTCTGGATGACTACTGCAGCATTTTCCGGAATAAGGTAGATAAATAATTTGGAAACCCAACAGTAATTTTGCACCACGTTATACTGAATTTGAACTACGGGTACAAGTACAGGTAACTTTGACTATTTAGAAAAAGGTTAATTACTCTTGCGTGAATGGAGGTTGCGTGACTCTAGAAAGGGTTTAGAGTTTATAGAAATGAATCAAGATTGATAGAAAAAATAAAAGCAAAATAAAAATAGAATACATTTCCTCATGTGCATCCATCAAGCTCAAAACAGGTTTTGCCCTTTCTTTTCTTTTTTTAGGTTTTCTCCCATTTGTGGATCTTTCTTTACACCAAAGGTGAGTTGAAAATCTCAACCAGCAAGGGGGTTGGTATCTCTGCTTTGCACGCTCGTGGCGCAGCGGGTAGCCCGACCCATGTACGGAGGCCTCAGTCCTCGACGTGGTCGACCCGGGTTTGAATCCGACCGGCGGTCCTTTGCCGCATGTCTCTCTCCTCCTCTTCCACCCCCCTTCCTGTCAGCCTACTTTCATAAAAAAGTGAGCCACTAGAGCCCAAAATAAAATGTAAATCTTATGCTCTCAATATGAGCTTGTGTGTGAAATTATTTTTATCATTTCCTTACAAGACCACACTTTGTTTTCTTTTTTATTGTGCCATTGTAATTTAGCCCCCCAAAACCTTGTAGAGGCAGCATCTTATGTTCCTCTGTGTCTCTCCCTGTCTGGTTCTCCAGGGAAAGCTGAGTGTGAGAATTAGGTCTCTCAGTAAATATGTTGTTGGTATTTTTGCTTCGACAGATTGAGGCTACAGCAGGCAGTGAGAGATTGTAGGCCAAGATGGAAAGCTTCTTGATTTTTAGCTTCTCTGTTTGTGCATGTCGAGGTTACAATTACAATGTTTTTAGACAATACTATCTGGTCATGGGCTTGGATGACTACAAGACTAAAAAAATATATACATGGATTAAAGTTTTGTATGACAACCATGGACACACACACACACACACGCACACACACACACACACACACACACACACACACACACACACACACACACACACACACACACACACACACACACACACACAAAACTAATCCAAATGTGTGAAAGTCATACAAACACACGTAACTGTTACATCAATGTGGTCTGCCCACTTTCATGCTGGATCTAATTTTGTTTTAATAAAGTCAATCACGCAATTAGGATTCTGTCTTGAGGCATCCTTCTTGTAGAGCAAACCCGGCCTAGCACAAGTAGGCAACCAGCTTCTCTATAATGGTATGCCTGAAATATCATGACAAAACATATAAAACAAAGAAAAACATATTTGTTAAGTTTGCTGCCAAATTACTTACCAAAATGACTTATGGGAAATGGTGACAATGTTTAGGAGTGGTTCCTAACAAAGCCCCAATCTCATTCCCATTGAGAATTTGTGGGCAGAGCTGAACAGGTTTGTGTGACTAAGGCCACCTACAAAAGTGACTCAGTTATAATAGTTCAGTCTGAAGGACTTCTTGACCCAGTAAAGAAGTCCAACGTAATGCCAGCAAATATTAAATAGAGGTATGTACAATTCAGAATAAAAAAAAAGTTATCAAACAATGTCTAAAAATTATATCTCATTATTTTGGAATTCTGCGACAGACTGGCGACCTGTCCAGGGTGTACCCCGCCTCTCGCCCAGTGAACGCTGGAGATAGGCACCAGCAACCCCCGCGACCCCATGAGGGATTAAGCGGGTCAGAAAATGGATGGATGGATGGATATTTTGGAATTCAGAAAAGAGAAATTATTTTGCTAATCCTTATTGATCTTAAACTAGTAGGGGCTAAAACAACCTAAATTATTCACATTTTTGGTGAATTATTTCTAAATGTCAAGGTTTAGTTTTGACTTGGCTTTTGTTTTCTATTAGTTTTCAGTTCTTCCTCCTTGTTAGGGTTTTAGTTATGATTTGACTTTATTTTCCGTTAGTTTTCAGCTCCTCCTCCCCCTCACACAGCTTCCCTTCACTCCCTCTGCAGTCAGTCACACCTGTTGGTCATTAATCAGTCAGACTCACTTCACCTGCCAGCCTCCCTACTTAAGCCTTCCTCTGCTTTCACTTCTCTGCCGGTTCGTCATCAGACCATACTCACTCCTCGCCTGTCTGCCTGGTTTGCTCCTGCTAGCTGTTTGTTTCCTGCCTCAGTTTTACCACATCATTTCCTGTTTGCGGTAAGGCGTATTGTGTCACTTCCTGTTTTCACGGTGTGATTTGTGATCTGTTGCTCCAGACTCTCTCGCTTTTATCTTAATCTCTTTGCTGTAACATCTGTTTCCAACACATAAGCACTTTTAAAACATTTTCTGTTGCTGCACATAACGTTTGGGAACTCCCCGTGTTTCACACGGTTTGCTTTTTGGCGTGGTAAGAGGGCGCTAGCCTAGCCTAGCTTTAGCCAAGCCATAGCCTC
Source organism: Fundulus diaphanus (assembly GCA_037039145.1). Classification (NCBI taxonomy): domain Eukaryota; kingdom Metazoa; phylum Chordata; class Actinopteri; order Cyprinodontiformes; family Fundulidae; genus Fundulus; species Fundulus diaphanus. The sequence goes on from CM073124.1 coordinate 34,429,763, forward strand.
ATGGCTTCTCCATCTATCTCCTGCTCTCAAAACTGGGAGTTGGTTCCACAGGAGAGGAGCCTGATAGCTAAAGGATCTGCCTCCCATTCTACTTTTAGAGACTCTAGGAACCACCAGCAGACCTGCAGTCTGAGAGCGAAGTGCTCTGTTAGGAACATACGGGGTAATCAGAGCTCTGATATATGATGGAGCTCTGTGGCGTGCACAGACATTTTGGGGGGCAGGTGCTCAGGAGGGGGGGGGCACTTTTTAGCACACGTGGAATATGAATATATATATATATATATATATATACACTTCAGACTGAACAGTGGCTCTGTGACTACTGTAACAAACAAATAGCAATAGTGTAGTCGGTGTTGCCAAATTAGGCAGGTTTCCAACCAATTAGGCTTTTGAACACATTGAACTGGAAAAAAAATAGCTTATGGGCAGATTGTAAAAAATTTCGGAAGCTTTTCATAACATTTGTTGGGCTTTTAGAAAGAATTACTAACAAAATATATAACAATAGTCATTTATTTTTTAAATAAGTTGAATCTGTCGATCTGACATCATCAATGAATAATAGTTATAATGAATACTATTGATTGTTATAATAAAACAATAATAATGGTTAATCAAGTGTTTGGTCAGTGTAAACGCCCAAGAGGGGTTGAGTTCTACTTATTAACTTAAAAATATTTCATGACTGCGTGTAAGAGAAATGTTTAATTGAGCTATACTGAGAGAAATTAAGTTTATATTAAGGTAGATTTACAACTCATGTTGGGAAGCTATTTATAATTTATTTTTTCTGGGTGAAAAATCCTGATTGTTAAAGAGATCTTGTGTGTTATTTGGTTGTCTGATTGTACATTTTGTTTGGAACCCATATGCGCAGGTTTTTTTTCTTTGCTTCAGCTCAGTTGTGTGCTAATGGCATGTTCTTATGTGTTTAATAGTTCTGTGCTTTTAACATGAGAGAGTTTGAGATTTGGCCTTGTTTTTTCTTTTAAGTTGGGCAGGTTTTATGCTGGTTTGGGTTACTGGAAACTAACAGTGATATAGGGTAACCTGTAGCGCTGTGTCTTAACTCAAAAGTCCAGCATAAGCTACACGCTAATAAACATGAGCACTGGTGTCAGGCTGAACACTGACTGAAGTAATAATTCTGACTAGAACAGGTTCTGTAATTACAGCAGCTATGAGAACAAAGAGCAGAACAAAGCAGAGTTCCGTTCTACCTGCAAGTAACTCAAGTCTCTTCAGTTTGGCAGTTTTAGTGCTTGACTCAGCTCCTTGTGCTGCTAGCTGTTCTAGCTAACCCTCCTAGCGTGAATGTTTACTCCAGTTTAGACTTCAGTGCTGACATTTCAAACATAAATTAATAGCGCTCCTTCCAGCTCGCTCTCTGCTTTGTTGTCACTTCTTGTAATTGTTTGGTAATCAGACCAAATTTCCATCCCGCTCTACCGACACGACTGTGACCACAGCCGAACTGCGGCGGCGACTGAAAGCTATGACTCGGTGTCCCGCCTCACTCCAGCTGTGATTGGCTAGCATGTTGCCTTCAGTCGTTGATTTGATTGGTTAAATTGTATGATTGACACATCAAAGATAGTACTAAAAAGACGATGGCCACTCCGAGGTTAAAAAAAGAAGACGGCTTCCAGTCCAGGGTCTGCTCCGCGCTCAACCAGAAGGTACAAATATCGCTCCATTATATAATCGGGGAAATGTAGGCGACGGCAAGAGCTGCTATAGATGGCGATTTGCCGCCGTTGACCGGCTACTTTTGACTGCCCTGAATATTAATAATAAAAAAAAGGGCACTTTCGTTGATAAAGGGCAAACTTCCTAGTGCTTTAGCACCACCTAGTGTCTATGTATGCACGCCCCTGATGGAGCTTGATTATTAAGGGCTTTATACGTTAGAAGAATAATTTTAAATTCTATTCTTGATTTAACAGGAAGCCAGTGAAGGGAAGCTAAAATTGGAGAAATATGATCCCTCTTGTTGATTTTCATCAGAACTGCTGAAGACTTTGAACTGTATTTTGTGGACTTCCTGATAACAAAGAATTACAATAGTCCAGCCTTGAAGTAACAAATGCATGGACTAGTTTTTCAGCATCGCTCCTGGGCAGAATGTTTCTAATTTTGGCGATATTCCTGAGGTGAAAAAAGGAAACTCTGGAAACCTGTTTAAAATGGGATTTAAATGACATGTCTTGGTCAAAAATAACACCAAGATTTTTTACTTTATTACCAGAGGCCAAGTTAATGCCATCCAGATTAAGTGATTGATTAAGAATTTTATTTTTTGAGGACTCTGGTCCAAAGATTACAACTTCTGTCTTGTCAGAATTTAAATGCAGAAAATTTAAAGTCATCCAACTTTTGATGTCATCAAGACATGACTGTAGTTGAAGTAATTGATTGGATTCATCAGGATTTATGGACAAATATAGCTGAGTGTCATCAGCATAACAGTGGAAATTAATCCCATGCTGTCTGATAATTTTGCCAATCGGAAGCATATATATAGTAAAGAGAATTGGTCCAAGGACTGAACCCTGTGGTACTCCACAAGTGACCCTAGAGTTTGAAGATTTATTATTAACATGAACGCATTGGAATCTGTCCGATAGAGAAGATTTAAACCAGCCTAATGCTTTCCCCTTAATCCCTACAGTATGCTCAAGTCTTTGTAGGAGAATATTGTGATCAACTGTATCAAATGCAGCACTGAGATCTAATAGGACAAGTACAGACATAAGTCCATTATCTGAGGCCATGAGAATATCATTTGTGACCTTCACCAGAGCTGTTTCAGTGCTATGATGAGCTCTGAAGCCTGACTGAAACTCAAGTAGGTCATTACTTTGTAAATGTTCACATAGTTGATTAGCAACTACTTTCTCGAGAATTTTAGATAAGAAAGAAGATTAGATATAGGTCTGTAATTTACTAACTCATCTTGATCAAGAGAAGGTTTCTTAAGTAAAGGTTTAATAACAGCTACTTTAAAAGCCTGTGGTACATATCCATTTACTAAGGATAGATTAATCATGTCTAAAATGGGGCCACTAATCAATGGGAATACCTCCTTAAACAACTTGGTTGGGATTGGGTCCAACATGCAGGTAGAAGGTTTAGCTGAAGCTAAAATTTTAGATGGCCCAGAAAGCTCTACTGCTTCTAAACAGTTCAGACAGATTCTAAAGATTCCTCCAACGCTGCCTCACTCACTGAGGACGAGGTAATCATGTTTGGGAGAATGCCAATTATTTTATTTTTAATGGCATCAATTTTATTTATGAAGAATCCCATAAAGTCATTACTGCTAAGAGCTAAGGGAATAGATGGATCAATGGTGCTATGACTCTGGGTAATTTTGGAAACCGTACTAAAAAGAAATCTAGGATTATTTTTATTCTCCTTAATTAATGATGAGAAATATGCTGCTCTAGCTCTACGAAGGGTCTTTTTATAAAACAGTAGACTGTCTTTCCAGATTAGGTAGGATTCCTCTTGGTGTGTAGAGCGCCATTTTCTCTCCAATTTCCTAACATTGTGCTTCAAGGAGCGCAGCTCTGAATTAAACCAGGGAGCCATCTTCCTGTGAATTATCACCTTGTTTTTCAAAGGAGCTACATTGTCTAATGCAGAACGCAATGACAAAGTCACACCGTTCACAAATGTGTCTATTTGTGAATGGGAAGAAACAACATTGCTGCCATCTACAGGGCATTTCTGCAATACTGAGGATATTAAAGGGGGACAGACTCTAAGTTTTGATACAGCATTATCCGATAAAGATCTACTATAATGGAACGCTCTTTTGAGGGTGGAGAACTCGGTTAAATTAAACTCAAAGGTTATTAAAAAATGGTCAGGGTTGTGAGGAAATACTGTTAATTCTTCTGGTTTGCTGTCATTCACTACAGATATCCCTCAAGCTGTCTCTGTGACTGTCTGACAGCGCTGTTGACATGGTTTTTGGGACACATGGTGGATGTCTTCCAGGTATTTATGTAGATTTGCAATCAGGGAAGAGGACTGAGTGGCTCAAGGAACAGGGGCGTCCAATTCCAGGCTTAAGATTTTTCAAGTCCATGCATGGTGTTGTACATCTGAATTGTTTTGTGCACCGCAGGTTTTAGTGTTGTACATCTGAATTGTTTTGTGCACCGCAGGTTTTAGGATTTCTTCGTACCGTAAACATTTAGTATGGAAGCTGTGCACTGTTCCGTACATGAGGCCCCAGAATATAGAAGAAAAAATCTTCCCTATTTCAGGTCACAATAGTCTGGGGTCTCATTTATAAAACATTGCTTAGGATCTATACTAAAAGTTTGTGTACGCCCAAATACCAAAATCACGTACGCCAAAAAAGAAAATCCTAATTTTAAAAAACATGCACATATACCCCGTGCTCACGCACAGCGGAACTTAATGTTCTATTGAGTCTAAATCAGCATTTTAGCCAGTCATCATCATGGGCCAGGACATCTTGGTGAAACCGCGTTCTCTTCTAATTCTCCCATTTGCAAGGTTGTCCAGCAGTGTCGCATACACCGTACGTGCAGTATTATACATCCACTGCACAGCATTACGTCTTCATCAGGCGCGGATCCAGGATTGTCATCTTCTAATATGTGTGCCTTAAGATGGTAAGACCTCATTTCTTTATATTTGTACATGCCATGTGATATTGTACATTTGTTCAAATCTTTAATAAAAAAAAAAAATTCTCCCCACAGAAAAAAGGTATGATGATCGCTAGAAAATGTTGATAATGAGAAAACATGGGGTTCTCACAAGTTGTGTAAAGTTGTAAAGTAATGCAATTTAGGGAAACTTTTTCAAGTAACGGGAAAGTTATGAAAATTTTATTTTTGTTGCATGGTTTTTGAAAAATAATGAAAAAAGAGTGTAAAGTTAAAAAAAAATAGTGGACATTGACATGCATACAATAGTTATTGTGTAGTGTGTATTGTCTGGTCTAAACCTGTTGGTGCCACATGTGTTTTATTATTAAAACTAAGAATGGTCTCCTTTATGAAAACATACTAGGCTTAAAACTATTGCATCCTGGTGTCCTCTGAAGTGCTAATATGTTTTTCTACCTCTGTGGTTCTCTTTTCAAGTTTGGTAATTTCTCCTTTGAGTTCTTGTATGGAGGATTCAAGTTTAGTCAGCGACTGCCTGGTCTGCTTGTGTCCGTCCCGATTTTCTTCCCTTAGTTTCTCCAATTCAGCTAGTATTTTAGACTCGTGGTTGCTAGGGCTATCACTTGCTGCGTCACTGGAGGTCTGCCTTAAAGTTAGTTGCCTCAAGTTTTCGTTTTTGTCGCCCGTGAGATCCTGTTTTGAGCCTTTGCCTCTCGAAGAACTTGCCATATTGAGTTTGTATAAATTTGCCGAGTTTTAAGTAGTTTTGTTAGGAAATTACCAATTAGCCGGCGGAGCCTTGTTTTATGCTACAGTCTGCAGCATGACGTCACCGGAAGTTCCTTCCCTGAAATTCTAAGGATAACAAATATGAAGTGCTACCCAAACATTTCTATGATTCTTCACCCTCTGTCAGTTATACCTGTTACCAGTGCTTCTGTGGAACGTGCCAACTTGGGCCTTAAAGCAGTAAAAACTTTGCTAAGGTCGACTATGGGACAGGAAAGGTTTGTGGCTTTGCTACTTATGTATGTCCACAAGGACATTGTTGATGTCTAAATGAATGTCCACAAGGACATTCATTTAGACATCAACAAAATCATTGACATATTTGCCCAGAAGCATCCCAGAAGGTTGACATTTCTAAACCCATTATCATCGTCATCATAAAGTTGAAGGTGTTGTAGAAGAGAACAATATTCTTTGTCATGTCTTACAGTTCTATTATAGGCTTATGGCTTAACTTCACCATACATGTTCATTGGTTTAACTTACTTTAAAGTTGTTTTTTCTCCCAAAATAGTTTATCTTGTTAAAATATATTCAAACATCTTTTATCACTTGAACCATACCAAACTGTTCTTAAGTCCTTGGGTCTTTTTAAGTCTTTTTTTTTCTTAATATAGTTTATCTGGTTAAAATATATTGTTAAAATACATGTATATTCAAAACTCCTTTATCACTTGAATCATACCAAACTATTCTTAAGTCCTTGGGTCTTTTTATCTCATTTTCTGTATAAATATCTTTTCTGGAAATAAAGAAAATCTTTGTTTGATTAATTGTTGATAAGGATAATTTTTTTCTTCAAACTACTTTTTAACCTTGTGCATGCTGTAAAAACCAATAGATTTTGGCTTAAAAATCCTTTTTCAATTACAATAATGTAATCTTGCTAATTCCACTTATTTTCATCCATTAAAGTGATTATCAATTTAAAAAATGAATAATTAGGGTAGTGTGGAAGAGTAAAGATGGCATTCTTTGGTCATTTAGCCTCACATTGTCTTGACATGACCCTTACGTGCGCACCCCCCTTTGAAAGATCCTGGATCCGCCCCTGTTCATGGTATTAGACTATTTACAGCAATTAATGTAATTGCCTCAAACCTTGTCACAATTTATGTGTTGATCTGTGGTACACATCATCTTGGTGATTATTGAAGTGAGAAATGTGATGGTAGAAAAAAATACCTGGTGAAATGTTGTGCAGACTGTGATTTGAATTGGCTTATGGAGCTTTTTTTTTATTAGTTTGGAAGGTCCTAATGTGTAGTGATGGCTCACTGGCGCAAGCATAAATAACACTGTGGTTTTGAAGGCTTATGATAAAGTCAGTCTACAATTAAAGTCTGATAAGGAGTAAAATTGAACATCTGAGAGGAATCATGATTCAGCGTGGCTGCAGTTCACCACTTCACAATCTGTGTTGCCACTGTCCCCTCTCTCCAAAATGAGCAAGAGGAGGGGAGAGAAGCAAGGCAAAGAGCATTGCGACTCCAAAATACAGCACAGTCGGACAGCTCAGAAACAATTTTGAATAAATAAAAAAGCAATCCATAAACAGATTAAGTCTTGTTTGCCTGCATATTGCTCGTGGATCTGTTTTCTGACCCAAAGTGAACCCACTGAATCTTTCAACGGTGCAGTACCAGGACCAAGTGACATTACATCTGAATGACAAGAACTAAAAACAGGTTTTTACCACTGTATTCTGCACCCTCCATACTTGCAGGCATGGAGCTGCACGGACAAACAAGTCAAGCACCCCTGTCCCAGCCCTAAGGTCACACTGTTTGGAAATATATCTACACTTATATTAATGAATAATACTCCAATCTTCCCTGAACCCTAGTGATGGGTCGATGAGGCGTCATGAAACGTTTCGACACATTGCCACTCTGTGCCGATACTGTGCCGATACTGTGTCACTGAATACTGACACCTGCTGGACCTTAAAAATCCCTACAGGCAACCCGGTTGACAGAGTTAACTGACACTGATTTGATGACCAAGTATACACAATACAATTTAAATCATTGTATGTTGCATTGTATTATTTTATATTTTCATTTGAATTAAACATATATTTGATTTTTTTTTAGATACAGTCAATAAATAAGGTGAAGGAGGATGCTTGTGGACTGGCTTTTTTATTTTTTACAAATGGTTGATCGGGCGCTGTGTTTAGTTACCTGACTGATATCATCTGTTCTGAAATCGGACATGCTGAGTATGACAAAGGGAGGAAGAACTACTCAGAGTAGCAGCTTTCTACTCAGTGTAAATCAGCCGTTTTTTCTGAAACGACGCTCAGAACAAAGACGCACAGCGCAACCCGCCCAACCATAAAGGCGTCTGCCCAACCCATCAATCAGTGGTGCGCTCCGATCAGCACCTTGCGCTCACAGAGCGAGACTGTGGTACACCATCACACCAGAGTTGCAAAATGGTTAAAAATTAACCATTATTAACCGTTATTTTGTTTACAGTTCAGCTTGGATTTTATTTACTGCGCAGCATAGCTTTGCTGTGCGCGCTGCTGTGCGCGAATGCACACGCGTGCAGCTTGGAGGGAACAGAAACAGTTTGGCGCGTCAGTCAGTTCGAAACAGGTGCTGTATTGGTCACGTGACCGAAACAGTTCCTGTATCGGTCACGTGACTTTTCCGTAGCAATACACACATCGACACGGGTTTCGCTCTATGAGACCAACACATGCGCCGATACATTGGTGTTGCCGGACCCATCACTACTGAACCCCCTTATAGGAATTCTGTACCAAAAAAGAATTTACTTTAAGCAGTATTCAAATTGAACCAACAGAAAACTTCAGTTAAAACAAAGTTGTCCTCTGTACAGCTGTTTAGCACAAATGTTGCAACACTTACTGGGATGCCCTTTGGACTGGATTTTGCGACCTACAATGCCTAAACAGATGTAGAGATGACCACAAATCTGAACTATAAGCTTCATATAAATATATGACTGCTACTATTTCATATCTGCTCCTAGATTTGCAAGAGAGGTGAGCTGTCACCTTTGATTGATGAGTGTTGTACTTATTAGTTTAAATTGAATAGGCAACCTATCAGATCTGGGGTGGCCACAAAAATGTTCACTATCACTGTGGAAATGTGTTCATCACATGACATTCTGCAACACATTGCAAAAATTATTAAGGTTAGATTGGCAATATTTCCCCTTCGTTTTATGATGTGTAGTTCTATGAAGGTTGTTCAGGTCATAATTGCATACAGGGAGAACGTCAGACTGTGTGAGTGTAAAAGAGAAAGGGGAAAGAACACTTATTTATGTTTTATACTTGGATGCATTTTTAACCTGAACTGCATTTACACTGTCTAAGACGTGACCAGATTAGTGAGTGATATTAAGCCATGTCTGCCACACACACGCACGCATATATATATATATATATATATATATATATATATATATATATATATATATATATATATATATATATATATATATAAGTAAAATTTCCTCTTCAAATTGTCTGTAAGCTTCCATTGGGACAAAAGGAAAAGAAAAAAAGTGCTCTGCATTGCTAAAAAAATCCTTGTTTAAACTGAATAAACTTATCTGCTCATAGAATCCATTTCTGTACTGCATTTTAACTCAATACTTCCAAACAGCTACTGCTACTTAGTGCCCAGGCCAAGGTAGATTCGTACGGTGGAAACAGAAACAAGAAATTTCAAACAAGGCCGGGCCCTGAGCTACAAAGAGCAACTTTTAAAATTAATGCAGCTGTGTATTCCTTATTCTCACTATGTCTTCTGAATAACCTTATCGAGAGCTTCTTAATAAAGCCTGTCAGTCAGCAACGTTGTACAGTCCCTATAATATATTCAGTGAAACCATCAATACATTATTAAAAGGGAAGCTCAAATAAAACAGCCGGTCAGTTTTCCTTGCAAGACTGCTGCTTTCATTAAAATCATATGAATAATTAAATAGGTTTTGCATGCATACAGTTTGGCCTTTGAGTATGAAGATCTAACATATTAATTTAGCTTTCCTTTTCTTTTTAATCCACATTCTTCAAATCCTTTTTATGATTGATTATGTGTATGCTGGTCAGTAAAATAAGCTAATCAACATGATGACTCAACCATGTGCTAACCGCAGTGACATGCTGTAAGACAGATTGGTTTACTGAAAGCTTCATGGACAGATAAACTGGAACAGTGACAGGCACACATTAAGCAAGCAGGCAGTCAGCCAGACAGGCAGGCCATCAGGCAGAAAAGACTGGTAGGAGGTAGGTGGTCTGCCTGGTGGGCAGCCAGGTGGGGATGGAAGTAAATGGAAAGCGAGAACGGCAGGCAAGGTGACACGTTGGTTACACTGACTCAAGTAGTCAGGCAAAGTGACAGGAGGCAAGACATGTAGATAGACAGACCAACAGCCTGGGAATTACTTGACTGCGCCCCCTCATCGTCTCTTGGGGTTCACTAAGGGCTGGAGCGTGTAGCATGTGGTATGTCACTGAAACCCCCCTGATGACAAGCAGAGAAGCAGTAATGGAATGCTTTAAGAGGACAGCAGAAGAGTGGAAAGTTTTTATTGGGATACAAAACTTTTTTTATTTCCTTTTTCAGATTTGAATTATTTGTTTTGAATTACATTCTAATGAAATTTGAAACAATAAATTATTTAAATGAATAAACAACATTTTCACCTCAGTTTTAGCTGGGGAGAAATAGGGGTTTCCTCATATTTTGTCCTTTTTTTATTTGATTTACTCCTATGCCCATAATAGATTTCCATTTGGACATTCTTACAATAGTATGCTTCTGCATGTTGTCATTTTGACCTGAATGCTTTCTTTCCCTTTAGAAAAAAGGCAAAAAAATAAAACACTTTTGAATAAAGAGTTTCCTCTTGTAACACATGACTCAACATAATAGACATTTCTTTGTTTCCCGGTTACCGTAGATACTGTAATGACTTAACCCTCTATCTTGTATTTTTAAGTTCAAGACTTTGTGTAATGTTTAGTCACTTTCCGTCTTGTACCTGTTCAGCACTCATCTGTCATTGAGGTAGTAATCAATTATAATGGAAAACAACCCGGACCATGTAGAGCTGAGTTGAGTGAAGCTGAGTGGAGTGGTGAAGGTACAAATCAAAAAGGGTCTTTATTGTCAGCTGTTCGTCCCTTCTGGTTAGGGAGCTATTTGCTGTCTATGATGATAGAGTTGTCATTCATGTGTCTTTATCATGTGGCGATGACCTTAAAATGTCACAGATGGCCAGATTAACTTTCATGTCTCTTGCCATTTCCACACAGCATATTCATCCACTTTGACTTTGAATCTAACATAACAGCTGCACAATTGAGCAACCTATAATTTACTCTAAAACAAACTCTCTTAAATCAAGCCAATCAGGAAAACATTGTTTGACATTTCACTCTTTAAATCACCCTTACATCTTTTAACTAAAATTATTGCTTTTAAGAGATCAACAGCGTCTAACAAAAAGATTCAGACTCCTTGAACATTTTCATGTGCTGCGATGTCACAACTGCAAACTTCTGTGTATTTTTAGTTGATTATGTGATAGACCAACACAAAATAGTAAATACTGAAACAGAGGAAATAATATTTTTTTCTCTTTTTTTCTACACATCTGAAAAGTGTGGAGGGTATTTGTTTAGGAATTTAGGAAGCGGCGTGAACAACATTGAATGAAAACAAACACAATAACATAACATGTGCATGATCCCAAGGATTAAACTTAAACTGATAAATCTGATAATCAGAACTGCCTTGGGATCGTGACAATCACTCTATAGTAGATTTTCCTGTATGTTTTGGGTTGTTGACCAGCTGAAAAGTGAGCAACGACCATGGTCGGAACATGTTTTCTTCCATGACGGTCCCGTATTTAGCTCCAACCATCATCTCATCAACACTGATAAGCTTTCCTGTCCCATCCATCCTTCCATTTTCAAACACGTCTATCCCTTGTGGGGTCATGAGGGGTGCTAGTGCCTATCTTCAGCTGTCAATGGGCGAGAGGTGGGGTACACCCTAGACAGGTCGCCAGTCTATTGCAGGCTTTCCTGTCCTTGCTGAGCAAAAGTATCCACACAGTATGATGCTGCCACCACCTTGGGGACTGTGTGGAAAGAGTTTGCCATGTTTATTTTCTGCTAAAAAATAGCACTGTACCTGTTGGCCAAAAATATAACTTTTGGTTTCTTCTGACTAGAACACCTCCATCAGTGATTGTTTTGTTCCTTTCCTGACAGGTGGCTTACCGCAAACAGGGTTTCATTTGGCTTTCTTTCAACATGGGCTTTGCACTTCCCACTATTCATGAAGGTCTGATTTGTACAGTGCATTGGTTGTTGCCAAGTCGACAGATCCCCCACCTAAGCTTTGGATTTTTGCAGATCCCACAGAGTTGCCTAAGTCTCTTTGCTGCTTCTCTGATTAATGTTCTCTCTGCATGTTTTCTCATTTTAGGTGGATAGAGATCTGGTACCTTTCCAGTTGTGCCATAGTTTTCCATGTCTGAGTGATGGATTGAAAAATCCTCTGAGATATTTGAAGCTGGGAATATTTATTTATAGCCTAATCTCTTAAATGCCTCACCAACTTTTTCCCTGCCTGTTTGTGTTTCTCGATGTTAATCCTGATAATGTTTATTCTCTGACAAACATCTGAGACCTCCACAGAACAGCTGTATTTAAAATAAGATTAAATTACACACAAGGCAACTCTAATTTGCTAATCTGTCAACAATCAGTTAGGATTTTTACCTAGGGGTATCTGAGTAAGGAGGGATGCATACCAATGACACACTTTTTAAAAGTTATTTTTGTATTTAAAAACAAGAAAGGTTGTGTATCCCTTTCAGGGAACCTGACAATAACCATCTAAGGCATATCATGGGAAATTCCAATGCAGTTTTAACTGCATAAATACATAAATTCAAGGGTTAATAATACTTTCACATGGCACTGCAATTCATTAATTCCTTTAATGAAAGTATATACTGAATATACTTGGGTATATCCCCCCACTTACATGAAACTTGTTAGAAAATTACATTTATGCTAAACTACACTACAAGGTTTCTCATGACTCAATCTTTTTGGTGTGAAGTCAAACTTTTTCAATTGTCTGCAATGGCAGTTTGTGTGATATTTGTCAAACACAAAAGCATCAATGTCCACTGTATATACTGCCTGGCAAACTCATTAGCCCCGATCTGTACTTTGTCACATTCAAGCAGCACTAAAGCATGAAGTCTTTGCAGCCCATGTCCAGTGACTGAATGAAGGGTTTGCCTTTTGTCAGCCAGTGAGACAGTAGCTGAAAGACTGACAGAGTGAATGATAGCTTTTCATGAAGAGGAATGACAGTTTTACAGACCACAAGCTGCTCCCAAACACTCCTTTCTGACCTATCCGCCCTGTGTTGCCTCCAAATGTGTATGCAGGCACTGGCTGTGTGTCTTCAAGCATTTCTTGACTGAGGCCAATATGTATTTCCTGGACACGCATATTGTATGAAATTAGCTTATTCCAATAAACAAGAAAAGGAAATAATTAGAATAATTTAACAAATCATTATTTTGTATATGGTCTCATATGTTTTCATTTAAAATGTATTATTTTGTTTTATTTTCATTTCAGGGCCATGTTGGTCACTGTATATACATTGGGAGTCTGTTTATGGTCAAGGATTCAGTCACAAGCTGTGTATTACAGAGAAAAGCATTTTAAAGTTATGAGATCCTCAGTGCTCTGTGAGGGTTACAACCACAGTGAACATGAATTTATGTCCAATATACCCTGCAAATGATAATGTCTCCAGAGCTCAATCATTTAATCCACCATGATGCGCAAAGTGGCAAATCTCAGCAGGGATTACAAATAGGATATTTGCTCACTTGCCTTGTACCTCAACAGATTTATTTCAGAAGCATTTAATACATTTGACAGGGAAACTTTATTGGGCGAATGTAGAGTTGACTGCGTTTGCCTTACTAATAAAGGAACTCCTGGAGGTTATTAAACAAATCTTCATACAAGCTTTTGAACAACCTATTTATCAGTAGTCAAAAAAGTTGTAAGAATTTAACCAATCAACATTAGCATGACGTGTTGCAGATATTTTATTTGGTTACAGGTTAAAACTATATTTATGAATAAACATTTTGCCTTTTTCTTGCGTTTTCTGAAAGCACCGAGATGGCAGGGAGGGCAAGAATGCCATTTCAGTTTGAATTCAAAGCATAGTCTTTTCATATCTGAGAAGCCAAGTAAGGTATTCACAGCCCCGTATTAGCCAAACTATCTAGGGGTTCATTGCTTGAGGGTGTGGTTCAGCAATTACAAACAGTCTGTGCAACCAGCTGGCTGCGAGATATAATGTGAAAGGGATTTGTGACTACAGCAGTGTCCCCTATTTCACGAAATATATATATATATATATATATATATATATATATATATATATATATATATATATATATATATATATATATATATATATATATAATTAGTTTTTCATATGAAATTCTTGCTGTAACACAGATATGTTCTCAACCACAAGTCTTATGGCAGTTCCTCACTTTTATGAAACTGATATATCAAGTCATGGTGCCAGCCAACAACGTATGTCAGTCTTACCATTCACTGGTGGACACCGCTCACGAGGAAGGACAACAGCTTAACGCAGCCGGGATCTTTGAAAAATTTCGAATCAAAATGTTTAGATAAAATGTGTGTGTGTGAGAGAGACAGAGAGAGAGAGAGAGAGAGAGAATTGTACCAATTTTATCCAAATATTTTGATTAGACTTTAACTGAAGATGTTGCTTCGATCACTCTTTTTTGTAGAATTCAGTAGAGAATTTATATGTGGATTACAGTATATTATGAAGGAATGTACCACTTCGGTAGAAGTAAAAAAACTTTTACTGTATATGACTTGTGGTTGAGAAAGTTTGAGTATTGGATAAATAATTGATCTAGTTCTGACTGGTTTAGCAACAAAAAATGTGTATTCAGTTGCAGCTGTTGCCAGTGAATGGTAGATCTTGGATGTTGTTGTCAGGAAAAAGGTTTATCCTCCACCTTGTTAGAATAGACACAACAGAACATTTTATCCATTGATAACAATCCAGTTCTTTTTTTTACATCCTTTCTTTTCCACAGATAACAAAATTAATCTTTGCAGTTACTTAACATTCAGTACTCCATAATATGTTTTCATGGTTTACATATCAAATCCAAGCAGCCCTCTTTTTAAAGATACAATTCTTTGAAATCTAACTCCGGTTGTGTTAATGTGGTACAGGGGCCAAGATACGTGTATCATCAACCAGAGATCATAAGATCAGCCTCCTCCGTGTTAAGCCACAAAAAAAGAAGGCGCCTCGTGCTCACAACATGGGCTTGTGTTGCCCGCTGGAGGTGAGACTGGGGATGACAAGCAGACGGAATAGAGAGAAGAGCGGCTCCATATTCTCCACTCCCTGCCTTGTTAGTTGTAAACAGTTCCGGCCACACTCTTTGTCTTCTCTGCACATCGGCAAGGTGACAGGGTGCCGGCTCCATCCCGCCAAGTCCTGAGGAGAAAAAAAAAGCAAAGGGCCAAAAAAAAAAAAAAAAAATCACCGATATTAGATGAATTCCATTTCAATTCATTGAGTAATTAAAATGATTATGTGGGGAGACACGATGAGAGGAGGAGACGTCCAGTCTGGGATCCACAGGTCTTGCCCGTAAAATATTTAATTATTTCTCACTGATGCGCACTCCCACCTTCGCAGCTAGGGCGCCTCTCATTCGCTTCTCTCCTCTCTTCACTGCACTTCCTTTCCCCCTCTCGACAGCATCCAGAACTATAGAGCAGCCGTCCCCCATCACTCGTGTTCTCCCCCTCCCTCCCTCTTTCTCACTGACTGCCAGATCTCTCTCCTCTGCTTCTCCCATCTCTTCGCAGCCCTCTCTCCAGCTCAGTCCGTCACTTTCTCTGACGCACTACAGGGGGAAAAAACACCACGTCGAGGCCGATATGATCCAGATACCCGTTCCGCTGCCGCTGTGCTGACAGAGACGGGCTCCAGAAGCCGAGAGGAGAACACTTTCACCCAGTTGTTGAACGCTCGCCCGAGAGCCGGTTCAGGAGGAGGAGGAGGTGGAGGAGGTGGTGGAGAGGGGTGGAAAAGGAAGAGGATGGGCAGAAGTAGAGGACTTGCATTTTAAACAAACTGCTTAGAAAAAAAGAGAGGAGAGAGAGAGAGAGAGCGAGAGTCAGCATCACCGGAGAGCAAGAGAGCGATAGGGGAGAGATCGCATTCTTATCACGTCTACATTTCTCTTCTCCTCTCTTTCGGTTCCGCCACTAAGAGAGGGTGAGGAAAAGAGGGGAGAGGGAAAGAGAGAGGGAGAGAGACAGAGAGAGAGGGAAAGAGAGAGTGAGAAGGGGAGGAAGAGAAGAAGAGAAACGAGAGATTAACCAGATTCAAACTAGTCATCTTTTTTTCCCGATGCTTTCCAATTGCACAACAAAACTAAGGTGAGCAGTTATAGACAATTTCGTATGGATCATAGAAAGTATCTGTCCGAGATTTCTGTGTGTGTGTGTGTGTTTCTGTGCTTTTACCAATGCTTCTACTGGTGTCTGCATAGCTAGGGACTTTAAACAGTGAGGCAGCGAGCGAGGATAACGGAGAACAGGAATCCATCCTACTAATCAATACCCATTTTGTGCTTGCTTTAGTCGCCAATTTTACGGCCAGTGTCACGACGAAATCCTGCATTATGCTTGGCATGTATTCCAACACGCGCTCTGCTGTTTTTCCTTTTTTTTTAGAGTGAGGGTGGGTGTTGGGGGTGTCTTGGGTTGGCACCAAATCAGAGACCGTTCCTTCTAGACCGGAACTTGTTCATCATCATTTTTCCCACATTAACTCAGCGCGATGATGTCCATTGAAAGGTTTACACCTTTTAATGGAGCCTGGTTGAAATTAGCCAATTCATGACATGCAGCAGCACTTTTTTTTTAATTAATCCGGGGCTCATTTTCATTCACATCTCCTCCTCCTCTCTCCGTACTCAATGCCCCGCTGTCTCCGTCCATGTCCTCCTTTGTGTTTTCCCCGTTCAGACGGCTCACTCACTCCCCTCATTTTCTCGTTCTCTTCCCCTCCATTACAGCCCGGCATCGGACCGTGAGACGCGGGACGCACCGGGCAACGATAGGACCCAACGCCGCAGGAGGAGGATATGTAAAGTTGGAATCCAGCTAAACTAAGTACGTACACACACACACACACACACACACACACACACACACACACATATATATATATATATATATATATATATATATATATATATATATATATATATATATATATATATATATATATATATATATATATATGCATACATACCGCAAAAGGAATTAATGTGCTGTGCAATTTGCGCACCGTCCTGAACTGTTTTCTTACTTTTTTAACATCCATCTGGCTTTTTGATCTGTGTAACATGGAGGCAGAATCAAATCCTTCTGGATTACTCCTGGAATGTGAAAATAAAATGAACATCGTGTAAAGATCTTAATATATATATATATATATATATATATATATATATATATATATATATATATATATATATATATATATATATATATATTTTTTTTTTTTTTTTTTTTTTTTTTTTTTTTTTTTTTTTTTTTTCCTTTTTAAATACTGTTTATCTGTCCCATTTTTGAGGGATTACAGCATTTTCCTTTCTCTTACTCTTTTGCTTTCAGCACCATGGGCAGCGCTTTTGCCTGGGCTAACGGTCACATGCGCTGCTCTGTATTTTTAAACGGAACAGCGCAGTGCATACATGAGTTTGCAATAATGGCAAAGATTTTCAGAAGCTTTGTGTGTGTAAGAGAGCATGTGTGGGGAAAAAGAGAGAGAAGAAAGAGAGACATGCAGGGACAATAAGGCAAATATATTTGGCACAGCCATGGTTTAATCCATATCAGAGGAATGCAATTTGTAGAAGACAATGGCATGTTTCACTATCCCCATAATCATAATTGCTATTAGCTTTTACTTTTACAGTAAGGCAGCAGAGCTCTGGTAAAATCGCCCCACAGCTGCGCTTCTCGAATCATCTACTGCTCTTTTCACCTGTGCATTTGTTACTGTTATCCTAATTAGAGTTGCATTGATTAATAAAACAAAAAATATTAGAATTTTTTAGAATTTGGATCAGGAATTTAAAAGAAGGTATTGTGGTAATATGTGTTTCCTTGCACGCCAAAGATCTAAATGGAGGGGATACACAAGAGGCAAACTACTGGGTTCCCTCATTCTCTGAACATCTGACTGTTTTTCAGTCACATTCACCGATGATATAGAATTAGCATTTTCCTCACAAAATTCATGAATTTTACATGCAAAACTAAAAAATGTATTCCAACAGCTTTAAATGAGTCTAGCAAACATGTTCCGAATGGCTTAAGCACAAAAGACAATTCTGTTGCAGTGGTTTATTTCATGGTTTAAATGTTTCTCATAGTCTTCTGCAGAAGGGTGGATTTGAAGTCCTTGTTATGCATTGAATAAAGCAGAGGGACAGTGTCTCCTCGACGCTACTCTTCCTCACCCACTGTTCCCTTCGTTTATTCATAGCGATAAGCATCTTTGCTGTGATTTATTGCGACCTTACCAGCACATCTGCTGTATAATAAATGGCATTTCAGGCTACATAGTGAAGTGTACTGTCTGACTGCAGAGAGCCGTTAGTGTTCTTGGGTATCATATTATATATTTAAGAGCATAGGGTTTTATATTTTGTTTTAAAAAGACAGCAATGTTGCGGAATTTGAAGTAGCGTCCAGCATCCTTCTATTATTCATAGGTATTCATTTCAAAGCTGCCTTCTATTCCACGGAAACTAATGCACTCTTCCTCGTATCTTCCTTTTCCTTCACTGCCTCTGTCATCGCAAACATCTATTGGTTATTGGTATATTTGTGTGTTTGTGTGTGTGTGTGTGTGTGTGTGTGTGTGTGTGTATTTGTGCACGTAACCATTAACACTACACCTTCCCTTTCTCTCTGATCTCATCTACACTGGTGTTCTCTCTTCTCTGTTGCAGTGCTGTGAAGTAGCTCTGTCCCTGGAGCTGAAACTTCATCGCCGTGGTGTCAAGCGAGGATGCTGTGGGTTACCTTGCTGAGCACCATAGCCTTAGGATGGACCACGCCAATCCCACTGCTGGAGGACTCAGAGGAGATCGACGAGCCCTGCTTTGAGCCATGCGAATGCGAGGTCAAAGAAGGCATCTTCCATGTCCACTGTGACAGTAAAGGATTTACAAATGTCAGCCAGATCTCTCAAATTTGGAGCCGGCCCTTTAAGCTCAACTTGCAAAGGAACTCGATGAGGAAGCTCTACTTCAACAGCTTCCTCCATCTTAACAATGCCATATCCATCAATCTTGGTAATAATGCCTTGCAAGATATACATGCTGGGGCATTCAATGGCTTGGGCATACTCAAACGGCTCTTTCTGCATGAAAACAAGCTAGAAGTTTTCCGAAACGACACATTTCTGGGGTTGGAGAGTCTAGAGTATCTCCAGGCAGATTACAATGTTATTAAAAGGATCGAAAGTGGCACATTCAGGCACCTTCACAAATTAAGAGTGCTGATATTAAATGACAATCTCATACCCATGCTGCCGAATTACCTTTTTCGGTCTGTGTCCCTAACACATTTGGACTTGAGAGGTAATAGACTAAAGACATTGCAGTATAAAGGCACACTGGAGTATGTTGGGCGGAGCTTGATGGAAATCCAGCTTGAGGAAAACCCTTGGAACTGTGTGTGTGAGATTGTCCAGTTAAAAACATGGTTGGAGCGAATCCCTTACACAGCTTTGGTTGGAGAGATCACTTGTGAGTACCCATTCCACCTACATGGAAAAGACCTGCGGGAAATTAAACGCAGCGAGCTGTGTCCTCTGCTCTCCGATGCAGAGATTGAGGCCAAACTGGGAATTCCCCGGGTGCCATTCAGCAATGAGAATACTTGGCCTACTAAACCTTCCTCCATGCTTTCCTCCTTTCACAACACAGCCTCTTCTGTGGAGTACAAGGAAAGAGCTGTGAAGCCTACTAAACGGCCCCGGCCCACAAAGAACCCTCCAACCCCTCGTAGCATTTACCCGGGCCTCAACCAACCCCCCGTTGCTGGTTACCAAACCAGACCACCCATTCCAATAATCTGTCCAGCTAGTTGTATCTGTAACCTTCACATCAATGACCTGGGGTTAACGGTCAACTGTAAAGACAAAGGCTTTCACAACATTTCAGAGCTTCTGCCACGACCCCTCAATGCCAAGAAATTGTATCTTAGTGGGAACCTCATACAGAAGATCTACCGCTCAGATTTCTGGAACTTCTCAAGTTTGGATTTACTACATTTAGGGAACAACAGGATATCCTATGTCCAAGAGGGTGCATTTATCAATCTACCAAGCTTAAAAAGTTTATATCTGAATGGAAATGACATTGAGAGGCTCTCTCCTGGGATGTTTCGTGGACTTCAGATGCTGAGTTATCTTTACTTTGAGTACAATGTCATCCGTGAGATCCAGCCTCATTCCTTCTCCCTAATGCCCAATCTGCAGCTGGTTTTCCTCAATAATAACCTGTTAAGGTCACTCCCAAATGACGCCTTTGCAGGCACCAACCTTGCACGTCTTAATCTCCGCAGCAATTACTTTGTTTCCCTCCCTGTTCATGGTGTCCTGGAGCATCTGACATCCATTGTGCAAATCGATCTCCATCAGAACCCCTGGGACTGTTCATGTGATATCATCCCACTCAAACAATGGCTGGAAAAGCTCTCCTCTGTCATTGTGGTGGGGGACGTCACCTGCAAGACACCAGAGTATGCCTCTGGAAAGGACCTGCGCTCACTTGAGGTTGAGGTCATCTGTCCTGAGTTGAAACATTCCTCAGGTCCCTCGCCAGCTCTGCCTGGTGGGAATGACCTCACCACAGGGAGCTCTGAACTAGGTAAAGCAGGTGGGAGAGGGGCTGTTCCACTGTCAGTTCTCATCCTCAGCCTGCTCATCCTCTTTATTTCAGCTGTGTTTGTGACTGCTGGGCTCTTTGCCTTTGTCCTCCGTCGTAGGAAGAAACTACCTTTCCGGAAACGTTCTGAGGTGGACCTAACAGGGATTCAGATGCAATGCAGGATTTTTGAGGATCCGCCCAGGCAAAGCAGTTCTGGGAATACTGGTACGCCGGATAAACCAGCACCCAATTTGCACACACACTCACACACTACTCATACACACTCCCATGGCCACGTTTATGATTACATCCCCCACCCTGTGACTCAGATGTGTAACAACCCTATCTATAAACCTAGAGAAGGAGAGATTGCAGAGGAGGAGAGGGCACAGTTTGCAGAAAAGAAAGATAATGGCAGCAGTAGCAACAGTAACTACAGAACCTTGTTGGAGAAAGAGAGAGAGTGGACCTTGGCGGTCTCCAACTCTCAACTCAACACCATCGTTGCAGTCAACCACACCACAGCGGACATGTCAGGATTTCATGAGAATGGAGGACTCTGCCCTACAGTGATTGACAGTCAGAGACCCACGCCAACAGTGGGCTTTGTAGACTGTTTGTATGGGACCGTACCCAAATTAAAGGACATGCATGTTGCACATGCACATCCACCAGGCATGCAATACCCAGATTTGCAGCAGGATGCACGGCTGAAGGAGACGTTGCTTTTTACAGCCGGGAAAGGCTGCTACCCTGATCCCTCCAAAAGTGATTACCTTGAGTTAAGGGCCAAACTTCAAACCAAGCCAGATTACCTCGAAGTCTTGGAAAAATCCTACAGATTTTAATGACTGTAGCCCACAGGAGAAGAAATAAAAACACAAATTTGTCATATTCACTTTGCCACCATCTAACAAAATCACTTAGACCAATATTCAAAGAAAACAAAAAGCAGCATGATTTAAAAGTAATATGTAAAATTATACAGCCACAATACCCCCACACCCACCTAAAATCACCTTGGAGGAGAGGTCATTCTCAGATGTTTCAATTAAGTGCCTTTTTTTCAGAGTAGCCAGCAACGTCAACCCTTATTTTTATAATATAGAAATATCTCTATATGCCCTCAAGAAAGCAAACGAGGAAAAAAGGGGGGTTCTGGGAAATGAAAAACACAAAAACCATGTTACATCTGTCACTAAAATCCACCTGTATGGAGTTAACATGATGTGCTACTAGTTACCATGAGGACGAACGGGAGCTGGACGTCTCCCTTAATTTTTGGTTTTTATTTTGTTTTTTCTCTCTTTTACCCCTCAACTAGGATGTACAAACACCTGGAATCTGTGCACATTTTTTTTCTTTATATGACATTATCAATAGAGTCTAAAAAAACAACTTATATTCAAACTGAACTGCAGTTTGCTGCATGCGCTCGCTTCAGTGCAGGAAGTGAGACGATTTACTCAGAACTTTTAAGTCACTCTATGAACAGAGATACTGCAACACATCTACGGTTTAGTGTTGTATTTAATTTTTTATATCTTATTATGGTTATTACTATTAATGAAGACTTATGTCTTATATCAGGGTGCTTCTTGTAAAGAAAAGGAAGTGCCAATGCAGGGATGGTAAAACATTTGTGAATATTATTATGAGACCTTACTGAGGGGTTTTCTGGATATTTCCACACTCTTTGTTAAAACCCTACCCCCTCATCCCTTTTCATTGCTTCTGGATTTCCCATTGCAACCCACTAACAGCTTTGTAGTAAGCACTTTTAATGTTTTCTCTTTCACAAAAATTTGAAGAAAAGTGTGCATATATTTATTCTGTAATTTCAGTGAAGAATTTTATTGTAAAGATAATGTTAAATCAATGTATAGTGATTATGCGTCTGGTATAGCCTTCTTAATAAAAGCAAACTCTTTACTCTAACTGATGAAGGTGTCAATGCCAATACCAGTACCAATGCCAGTGGAACATGTGTGGAGTGGATACTAACAGGTTGTGCCTTTGGTGAAAAATGTGGTCAGTTATTAGCTGTTATTAGGCACAAACCCCCCACTAGACCGAGAAACAGTGCAAGGTAATAAACATCCAATCATAACAGAAACTTGTTAATATTCATGTAATGAGATCTGCATCCAATTTATCTAAGCTACATGGAAAACATAAGTACAAGGTGCTGTTTTTTTTTCTCCTTTTTTTAAGTGAGGCTCTCCTTATCATATTTTAATGCACTGTTTGTTTTTCTTTTGTCCAGTAAATTGCAGGGTTTTGATGGATATAATCTAAAGCCAAAGTAAAACACAGTCCAATACAAGTTGAGTGGATGCTGCTGTGTTTTGAGGAAGACATTTTAAAAGGCAAAGGCAAATCAGTGAGGCCACAGTTGTCTTTATCTGAACATGTATCACTTATGTATGCAAATAAAATTAATTGAGAGGATGAGTGCTATTGTAATTGGAAGATACGTTTCGAATTTGCACATCTCATTTCTCGCTTCTCCCTTTAAGTTTGCTATGTGATTTTACTCCACTGGAGGGCGATGAAAAGGAGTATATAGTATATATATATCAGTGACGTGCGGTAGGGTTCATAGCTGGTGAGGCACTGACGTCATCAGAGTCAGATTTACAAATATATACACTCTACAGAGTAAACTCATTGCAAAGTTTTGAAGGAGACTGATTGAGCCAAATCAATTAACCAAGAGACATGGGAAAAATATTGATTCTTTTTTAAATAAATAAATAAAACTAAATTATTTGTCATTTGATTGGTAACAGTTTATGAGTTATGATGGATTTCTGCATTTGTAACACATTCAAAAACTATAACCCACACTATGCACATTTCATTACAAAAACAAAACATGAGTAATTATCGCTGTCTTACCTCTACTTAGAAATGAAGTCCAGCTGCGCTCTTTCTGCACAAAATATCCTCATTTTCCGGTAAAAGTTCTCTTTATCTTCTTCAGATTTAAAACTCTCTCAGTCTCAATGGAGCTCACTGCCAGGGAGAAAAGCCTTCCTTGACCAGTCCTGTTCCGGCTGTATGTTTTAAGTCTTTTTAGTGCTTTACTTGTTTAGCATAACTCGCTAATAATACATCCATAACTTGCTTACACTCTACTATTTGGGGATCACGAGCGGTGCTCCTTGAGCGCCCCCTGCCTAGAGGCCAAGGAACTGCCGGCCTCACCTACAACCAGTTCTTTGGCTTTTATGATCGCCCAGCAGCACACGAAAACACACAGTTTAATGACCAAAACACAATTCGTAATCCACATATATTAAATTGTGGAAAATCAGTTCATAACTGTTTGAACAATTGAATTTCTGATCTAGAGACAGGAAGATGCATTCACAGAATGGAAGCCAGCGCAGTTAACATGGGATTGCGCAATCCCAGGGGAGGCCAAGCTCGCTGCGGCCTCACCGGCTTCGCTATGAAGCGCCACCAAGGATTTACGTGAAAAATAGGGAAAAGTCTTCGATTTTAAAGAGAATATGATCAAAAATACGGAAATTAGATAAAAAAAAAGAACTTCTACTGAGTGAATCACAATATATAATAGTGTTATCATTATTATATATTTTCTTTCTTTCCATGATGACAAGTGAGGCCTCACTTGCCTCCCCTGACTGCACGTCACTGATATATACTATATATATATATATATATATATATATATATATATATATATATATATATATATATATATATATAGTAGTTAGTTTGGGCTGTCTATTCATCAAACCTTTTATTAAATTCTATATTTTTATGATATGATGATGATATATGTAACTTTATTTACAAAATTACCAAATCTTAGAAAGATTAGTTTAATAAATATATACCATGAAGTAAATCTATACTTTTCCTTACAGATTAATGTAGCTTTTTATTGCACATGCTACACATGCTACATTCTTAGCCTCATTGATGCTGCAAACATGACAAATTACATTGAAACTAAAGGTTGGGGGTTGTACCAGCCATGGATTAATATGCTGTATAGAAGTCAATACTATCACCAATCAATCTCTTTCTCTGTTTTTAATAGTACAATATTTTTGGGAAAAATTACAATGCAGTCTTGAAGTCTTAACATTTGTAAATATAGTGAATG
The DNA here is from genome assembly GCA_037039145.1 of Fundulus diaphanus. Classification (NCBI taxonomy): domain Eukaryota; kingdom Metazoa; phylum Chordata; class Actinopteri; order Cyprinodontiformes; family Fundulidae; genus Fundulus; species Fundulus diaphanus. Next base: position 34,454,429 of record CM073124.1, read on the forward strand.
TAAAGAGTTTACACTCCTATGTTAAAATGACAGGTGTTTGTGTTTTAAAAAAATGAGACCAAGGCAAATCATTTTAGAACTTTTTTTCATCTTTAAGGTGACCTATAACCTGTACAAGCTGATTTTATTACAGCTGCTGGTCCTATTTGGTAGGAATGTATCTGCATGCCACATATTTATTTGGCAATATTAGCTCACTCTTTTTTTGCCAACATGTTCCAAACCTGTCGGATTGTGAGGGCATCTCTTGTGTACAGTTCTCTTCGGTCAAACTTTTTATCAGAATCATGGCTGGGCTCTGTCTTGGCCATTTTAGAAAAACTACAAATTTCTTCTGGTGAAGCTGTAGTTCTGTTTATTTGGATATATGCTGTGAGTTGTTGTCATATTCAAAGATAACTTCAGCTTTCTTGCAGAAGCCTGATATTTTGTACAAAAATTGACTGGTATTGGGAACTGTTCATGATTTCCTTCAAATTGATTAAGTCCAGGTCTAGAAAAAACAGCTCCAGCATGATGTTGCCACCACCATGCTTTACTTTTATATCATGTTCTCTTACTGATGTGCAGTGTTGTTTTTGCGTGAAACAATGCAGTGATCCAAAACACTGGTATTATAAGATCATTACCTATATTTCCTCTTGTCTTTGAGAGACTAGGCCAGAAAGCTCTTTACAAGAAAATGCTTCAATTGTTTCCAAATTAAAACTGTACCCAAAGTGCAGATATTATGAAGATCACAGTCAGTACTTGTCAGCAGTTCCTGAAACTCCTTTAGTATTGCTATAGGGCAGCCTCCCTGATTAGTTTTCTTTGTTGTTTCATCGGTTTTGAGGGGAAGTCCAGTTCTTGTTAATGCCAATGTTTCACCATATTTCCTACAGTTGCTATGTATTGCTCTACGGTGTGTATAATTCCTGAGGATGTATTTTGTACACTTCTCCTGACTGGTACTTTTTAACAACGGGATTTCTTTTAAGTCTTGGAAACTTTTTGCAGATCATGGCGTTTGCTGTGAGAGGCAACAAAGGAAATGTCAGGATAAGCTTATTAGGACAGCTGTAATGTATTTAGGGTTAATCAGAGGCGCTGCAAATGATGGCAGATGTGTGTACTGGCTCCTATTTAAGATTAGTTTGAATGGAGCGGCAAGCCACATCCCTAGATAGAAGAGGGTGTGCACTTTCAGTTGAATTGACATACATGTCTTATGAAAACTTGAAACGGTTCAGAAATTATTTATCTGGGTCTCAGTTATTTTAAATCACACAATCAGGTATTTTAAACAGGTGTGTAAAGACTTTTCATTCCCGTTGCAAGTGCAAGTGCATTCCTATTCCTATTCCTATTTTGCTCAATGACCAGTTTGTTTTGATTCCAATGCATCAAGTAGGTGGAGTGATGGTCAGTTTGAATATGGTGTGAGTGTTCCTGATATGTGTCAACTTCCAAACTCAAAATGTAGCAAACCAAACTTTCTTTCTGAAACATGTTGAGATCTTTTTGATGATCCATCTACAGTATTGGTTATCAGCTATCCAGTCTACAAGCTTGCATTAAATTGAACATTTTATCTCATGTTGCCTTCATTGTTCATTTATTTTTGGCAATTAGTGGTACTCAGACAAATGAAGGACACCTTCATATAAGTCCTTCAAAAATGTGACTAGATAATGTCAAGGCTCTTTTGTTTATACAGCTTTTGGAAGGTTTTACAGTCCACAAATCTAGTGATCTGCTGCACCTAATTTGTCTTCGTCTTTTTCTGTACTTACACACATTCACACCCAGAGAAACACACAAAACCTTAGTTTCCATGAAAACAAGGTCAGATTATACAGTCAGCAGTTTTAGGGTGCACTCAGTTTGATTAAAGACATGATGAATTACTCTGTTAACCACAAACCTTTACCATACCCCACTCACTCTAAAATTAATAGAAAACTAGAGTTGATAATTTATGCTTTGGTCAGTGTCTTGATAACCATTTTAACCTTCTCATTGTTCAATCAGTATAAGACTTCATAGATTAACTTTGAGCATTCTTCTAAGGTATTTATTTTGCCATGATAAGTTCCTGTTATCCTCCATGAACATCTGTAGGTGACTCTATGGTGAATATTGGTAAAGGTTTTGAGAGAATGTGCTCTAATTTCACAGTAAAGGTTATATTTGAATGGAGTCAGTGAAGTTTAAATACTTCACATCATGTCCTGAGATTCTTCCACTACTGCTACGCAGTCAAAGCAAAGTGTTTTTTGTTATTCATTTTGGATGTTTGTCTACTTTTCCTCACAGTTATGCATGTTTTCTTTATTTTATATCCAACGTTTAGGATGTTATATATATGTTCTCTTTTATCTTGCTCAAAAACAGGTTTACAGTGAACCTGTCAATCCTACGATGGACTATGATTGCATAATAATGTATAGATGTGTAGATCTAGGTGATTTCAAGTAATTTTTTGTATTCAGTAAATTTGTGGTAGCTGTTTCTTGGGACTATATTCAACCCCACTTTTTTACTTCAACAGTTTATTTAACAAAAGCCTATATGAATCTAGTTATGCAGGTGTTTTTTTTAAGTTAAAACATGTGGGGATTACATACCACATATTTCATATCCTACAACATTATTTAAATTATATAAAAAACAATCCTACTACAAGCTGTGATAGCATTTCGTCCTGCACATTCTTTTTTTACTGTGCCTGTTCTCTTTACTTGGAATTATTTTTTTATCTTTTTATTTTCTAGTTTTTTTTATTTAACCATGCATGTTTATTAACACAATTTATATGACATGGAATTCATTATCTGTTGTCTGACATGAACTGCTGTTGTTAATTCTTCAAGAGATATCAAATACCATAAACCCATTAGAAGAGCTTCTGCAGGCCCCTGCGACAACTGTGCAGAGAGCATATTTGGAGTAAAATTGATAATGGGACCATCTAAAAGTGGAAACTATTTTCAAGCTCTGTGTGGTGTGATGTTTTTCTCCTCCTCTCTTCTTACTTTTTTTTCTTAGCATCTGATGTGTTTTGGCCTCTGGTTGTTGTTTGGCTGGTATTTGTCTGCACTGCACATTGGAGGAATGATGCTGTCAGTGCACAGCTTAGTGCGTTGCTGTGACTCGGCGTGTGCGTGTGCATGGTGTGCAATTTCTCTCATTCTCTTCTGCTCCATTAGTTATTTGCTGATTTGTTTTGTGGTTATTTGAGAGTGAAAATTGGCTTAGGCCTTGATTTGGAATGGCAGTACATTGTTAACGGAGAGGAATGACAAGAGGAATTCTCTTTTTGAGAGCACATTTGAAAGGTAGGGAAAGCAAAGACGAACAGCTTAGGAAGGTGTGATAGAACATTGAGTCAACAGAAGGAGGTTGTGACGAATGTGCCTTTTGAATAAAATAAAAGTGTTGTTTGGTTCCCTAAAAATGTGACTTAAAAGAAGAGAAGTAGGAGGAGACATAGAGCCATTTAGAAGTACTGCATTTTGTGTCTGCGCACATGTGTGTGTGTGTGTGTGTGTGTGTGTGTGTGTGTGTGTATCTGTGTGTGTTTATGTATGCATGTATGATATGTATTTCTCTTATTGGAATAAAGCAGGGTATTATCTTCAGCTTGCTGAAAAAGCCAACCTGCCTCCGACCACAGTGCTGAATTTGCAGGATGATGCAGGTGCTGCATACAAAAAGGAATGTTCTACTTTTTGTACAGTAGTGTGCAATAGCAAGTGTAGGGTGATGGATTTGACCTTTTTTTCTGCTTGTATATTTAACTAGCAACTAATATGCCAGTACTAGTGGTTCACTTATTTAATAGATCAGTCTGTGCACAAGTCAACGTAATAAGCCAGGTTTTTATTAGCTTTTTACATCTAAAGATAGAAATTGTTTGTCATCCCTCTAAGCATCCCATCTTTCTATTCACTCCAGTCAGCTAGCTTGTCTCGAGTAAAAAAAACTAACACCCCACTGCATGATGCTACCACCACCATCTTTTGCAGAGAGAATGGTGTGTCCAGAATGATATTTAATGTTAGTTATCCAACACATTTTGTTTTACATGAGCATAAAAGTTAAATTCTGGTCCCCCTCCGGTGACTAGATCGGCTTCTTCCATATATTTGCTGTGTCCTCTCGGGTGGAGCTTTTTTTTTTTTCTTTCGTGACACACGTCACAAGAGATCTTTTTCATTTTATTTTATTTTTTGCATAGCTTATAGTTGTCCTGTTAAAAAATATATATATATCTGGCAGCCTGGCCTGTTTGATAGCGTTGATGACCATGTCTTGATCAGTTTGCAGTTGTGACAAACTTTCGATTAGTTTATAAACTGAACAATTTCACGAAATTTCGCACAGAGTGCCTACAAAATGACAATAAAGTTTGTCTAAGTCTAAGAGATGTTCAAAGTTTGGGATATTGTTTTATAATCAACCCTGTTTTAAACTTCTGAAGATTACTGGTTACACTGGATTGCCTTTAGGGGCATCAAAGAAAAGGGAGCTGAATACTAACAAATGCTGAACTTTTCAGATTTTTATTTGTAAATAAAATAAAAACATGTATTCTTTATAGACCAGTTCACGCGTGACGTCCGAGCTACATCCGGGTCCCGCGGGTAGGCAAAAACAGTACTGTTCTCGTCTACTACTATGACAAAACGGGTGAATTAGAGTGTACTTTTAGTTTATTTTTGGAATCTAAACAATGCCTACGACTTGTTGTGCTCCCGGTTGCACACAGAGGCAAATCGTCGGTTGTACGTTTCTTTCGTTTACCGAAGGACGAAGAAAGACGAAAGAAATGGATATTTTCCATCAAAAGGATGCAGGCAGACAATCCCAATCGACTGTGGGAGCCATCATACCACGACAGAATTTGCAGTCTACACTTCATCTCCGGTAAAAACAACTTAATTTTGCACTGGTCATTGTTCTACTTAAATAATTATATAAATAAAAAATTAGGATATATACTTAAGTCAAGACGTAAACGTTTGTTTCGTAATAATACCCTCTGGCATGAGTCTGTGAAAAGGATTAATAAGACAAAAACACCAAAATAATCCTTAGTGAACAATGTTTTTTTTAACCTACCGGTGGCGGGGCTTCCTCTCTGCTGAGGCGCTGTCTGTGTCCGACTCCGCTTTCGTATGTTACACAAACATGTCTGAACATCCATCCTTTCATTTTCTGACCCGCTTAATTCCTCATGGGGTCCCGATATAAAATAATTGTAGCCGTCCAGTGGTTTCATGGCTTCCATGCTCTCTCGTCTGTACTGGCCTGGCGTGTTGATAAGGTAGCTGTATATGTCGCCGTACGGAACACTTGGCCAGCATTTCACAGACTCGCTCCGTCCCTTCAGGCTTTTGCTGTGTGGATCTGGCAATCTGATACCATCAACCATCAACTTACTCTTCAAACGATCTTGTGATACGTTATCTAAAGACGAAAAATACGCCGAGAACTCGTTGTTTCCTTTGTTTGCGTCCACCATTGTGTTCGCCTTTTGCCTACCAGTCCGGCGTGCATGCGCAAAACCCCCGGATCAAAACAATAACAATGAACTGGTCTATATTCCCTTTCACAGTTATGTATTTTTTATGATATTACGACCACATAAATTTCCCCAATATACATTGGCGTTTTCTAGTATTAATGTGGCAAATGTTGTGAATACAGAACACTGTTTTCAATTGAAGATTTTGGTTAATTTTATTTAGTTATTTTTTTTTACCATAAGACAGCTTTGCTCGTTGTTATATGTATGGAGAAGTGAAAGACAAAGGACCCCTCCAATCGATGCAGTTTCCCAATGTCCTGAGTTCATAAAAAAACAAAAAAAATTTCACCAGTGTAGTTGACTGTGCTGCAGTGCAGGAGCACAACTGACCCAGTATGTTGAAAGAGAGCGTGAGAGGGAGTTGGACGAGAGGAAATATAAATGGGCGCAGGAAGCAGTAGAGTGAGAAAGACGGAAACAGGGTGATTCTCTAAGCCACCCCCCCCCCCCCCCCCCACACCCCCCCTTCCCTCCCACTACTGCTGCCGCCATGTGTGCTATAAAGCTCTGCAGCCGTATTGTTTGGCTTGTGAGTTTTGGCTCCCATGAGATTTTGGTTCTCTCTTCTTTCTGGAAAAAATACTGCAAGTTTGGGGAAAGTAGCAGCCGTTTGTGCTGCTCAGCAGTGTACTACAGCCGCAGCTTTTTGTGCATGAAAAAGATTAAGAAATCTATGTCCTTATCACTCTTCCCAGAGAGAGAGGGAGAAAAGAGCAGGAAGCATAAATTTATATAAAAAATGGAGCATGGTGTCCCTAGCTGGTGTTAGGAACAGTCCATTTCTCTCTTTGTTCCGCAGTATGGAGCCTACTCCGTGCTTTTAAATGGCCTGTAATGAAATTCTATGGACTACTGCAGTAGACCTCTTCTCATATCCCTCCTCCTTCTAATGAGGTGACATTTGCACACTCACTCATCTTAATGGCTCTCGATGTCTTGTGGTGTAAAAATCTTCACTTGAGTTAAACTCAATTAGAACTTTTTCCAGTTTTCAGTTTTCTACACCCATTTACACAGTTGTGAAAATGTTTTCCCTCCTCACTGACTTCTTCTGTTTTTCCATTTTTTCCCCCCAAGCTCAGATGTTTCAGATAAAGTATTTGAGTATTTACTTGAGTAAATACAACATTTTAAAATGATGATTTCATTTATGAAGGGTAAAAAAGCTAAAAAAAAATACCCGAAATGTACCTGGCAAAATGTATTTCACATCACTGTGGAGGAATTTTGTCACACTCTTCTTTTGAGGGCTGTTTTAATTTAGCCACATTGGCTGGTTTTGAGCATGAACAGCGTTTAAGGTCAATGCCACTGCATCTCAATTGAATTTTAGTAAAGACTTTAACAAGGCTTTTCCAAAACCTTTATTTACTGATAAACTGATGGTTGGACATCCTCCATTCATGGTTTTCTGCTTGAGAGCAGGTCCATCATAATTCAATCAATTAGAACAAGTTGTCCAAGTCTTCAAGTAGGATGATCACCACCATGTTTGGCTGTTGGTACGATGTTCTTTTTCTACACAGGAATTTTTTTCTCAGTAAAATTTACTCAAATTGAACAAATGTTTACTCAGAAACAGATGATATTTGGCCCCTCTGTAAAAATGTCCTTCAATTGAGTAAATCTTACTCAGACCAATTTCCTGTGAAAAATGCTATCATTTTCATGTTTGAAGGTAACCTTCCAAGAAGTTTAGCTTTTGGCAGGTTCTGATATAGGTTCTAATTATTACGCAGGTTTATTTTTTCTGATCTATTGATTCTGGCTATAATAAGGCCTGAGTGTGGCTATAAAAGCTTTCTTGAAAATGTTTTAAAACACACTTAAACCATGATTTTGTATTATAATTGTACATTCCAACAAAACCTTTTTTTCTGCATTTAACCCATCCCTTTGTAAAAACACAGTTTTTACAGTGCTTGGAGAACACTCTGGGGCTAAGGGTCTTGCTCAAGGACCCATAGTGGCAGTCTGTGGGGTTCGAACCAGTAATTTGCATCCTTTTCAGAACACAAGCACAGTGCTCTAAGCACTAGGCCACCACTAACTCCAGGAGGCAAAGGAGACAATTACTTTTTCATATACTAATACTTTTTTTACAGCTCCGTATCTCAAACCCTGTACATAGCCCCACATGTGTTTCCTGTCCATGTGGGCAAACAGCATGCTGCTGACCTAAAGACCTCTATGCTTCTGGAGCTGGATAGGTAATATTCCTGTGACACCTTTCAGTCATGTAGTCTCTGCTCTGCTTTAGCTGACACGATACTGCTTTACTTTGGACCTAATTTCAAAAGAAGGGGCTCTGTGTGTGTGTTTGTGTCCAACGAGTCAAGGGAATTTAATCCACAGGGTTTGTTTTGTGTATTTAGGATTCACTTTCTGCTCATTTATTTACTGGTTATGTTTCTGTCAAAGAAGATGGACAAAATCAGCCTTGTTGCTTCATTTTGATTTTACTCTTCTGTCACTTTTGTTTCCTCCTTTTATGTGGACTTGTAGTTATAGAGCCTAAAGTGTCAAATATTCCCTTGATTCTGAAGGCTGAGGGAAACTGCTGTCTTTGTTGTGTGCACATTTACAAATGTAGCTGATCCTCTCAGAAACAAATGGCTCAGTCGTCCAAGCCCTCATGCTGATTGCTTTTATGGCCGACATTCTTGTTTGTTCAGAGGACATAATCTTTTTCGTGTTAATGTATCCTTCAGGGGTTTTACAGCTGCTGCAAATTTTGAAAATCTCAGAGATTCGGCGAAAGCAAAATCTCACTTCCTGTTCAAATGCACAAAGATCCAAAGCATGTATGAAATTTATTCTGATAAAACAAGATGTCAATAACGTAATGCAAATGACACTGTCAACAATCTCTATTTTAAGTATCAATACAATTAAGGATCAATATGACAAGAAGTAAGAGATCCTTTGCGATGAAAACTAAACAACAGAAGAAGAACGGGGAAGTAGAGATTGATTCTTCAAATTACCTTACCCTTTGTACAATTTGTCTTTTAAATTTTGTGTTGATGTAGCAGTTACATGTAAGGCTGATGCCTCAAGTATGAACCTCAGAGTAAACCATAGTAAATTTGCATAAGTTATTCATGAGGGTCTGAATGTTTGAGGTCAAGTGAGAGATAATGCCATATTGTATGACAACACAGTTTTGTAATCAAGGTTTTGACACACTAAGATCTATGACTGAACCATCTGCCTATTTACTTAGGAAAAAATTATGTGATGTTTCCATGATATCAAACTAAATGCCTTTAACTCACATCTTTTAACTAGTATTTTAGTGAGCAAAACAGGAACCATGACTGTTGTATTCCTTTTCCTTAATGTTGAATTTAAATTTATGTATAGTTTGAATTTAAGAGCATTTCAATAAGACAGAACATCATTAAAAAGTTCAAATTCTCATCCTATATCAATTTATTACACACAGTGATATATTTCAGGTAGTTTATATGTTAATGTTGATGCAAATAGCTTACACCTCACCTACAATTCATTTTCTCAAACAATAGAACAGAAAATTAAACAATCCATCATTCAAAACGTTTTTAAATATAGAAATATACGTACTGAAAAGTACTTCCATGTACTTCCATGTACTTCCATGTACTCTACAGTACAGGGGTCACCAACATGGTGCCCGCAGGCATCCTGTAGCCCCCAAGGACCATATGTGGTGCCCACGTATGTATTTACGTACATAGATTTTAAATGACAAAAGCTCTAATTCTTCGAGTATAAAGGTCAGTACAGGCACCCCTTCGTAACATACAGTACTAATGAAGTAGCTCCCAGTGTAAAAAAAGTTGGGTTAGGTGAGTTTGCTGGCCCATCGTGTACAGTAACACCATGGTCATTGCAGCTGGTATTGGTACTTTTGGCAGTGTGGGCAGGTGTGAAGTCCTGCTGGAAAATGAAAACAACGTGTTCATAAAACTGGTGGATGGGTGTACTGACTTTGAACTTGTAGAAACACAGTGAACCAACACAAGCAGATGACATGAATCCCCATATCATTACTGGCTGCCCGTTGGAGCTTACACAATTGAAATTATGTGATTTTTTTAATTCTTGATTTTCCAAATAATTTTTTTTTTACCAGACTGACTCATGGCGTATATGCTGCATATCAGTCTGGTAAGGAGCTGGTAGAGCCCGATTTCAAAGACGAGACTAACAGGAGCAGCGTCATCAGGTTAGAACTAATCGGATAACTACGCATGAGATGCAAAAACACTCCAAACACTCCGGTCTGTTTTGGGCCGGAGGGAATGGAGCCTTACCAGACTGGCTGGCCAGGATACCATGTGACTCCTCATCGAACTCTCGAATAGCCTTTGCATCAGAATCTTGTCATGGCTGTGCTTATCCCTTTTGTTTGTGAACATGCTTTTCTTTCTCCTCAGCTTTCCTTCAATATGCTTGCATCCAGCACTCTGCTGACAGCTTTTTTTAGCAGTTACATTTTGTGGCTAACCATTTGCACAAGATGGCTAAGACACTCTTCATTAAGAGGATAAGTCTAGTGTCAACAGTCTTCTTCATAATCACAACACGTCTATGACATAGCATTTATATTATACATGTCCTTTTTTGATCATCTGTAATATTTACATTTTCTGAGAAACTCGTGTTTAAATGAGCTTCACTTTTTGAACAGATGTATTGAAATTAATTAACTTTTGTGTGATGACTTTATCAAAAGAGAGGCATATGTCCGTCCGTCTCCGTCCGTCTTCTTCCACTCATCCGGGGTCGGGTCGCGGGGGTAGCAGCTTCAGTAGGGAGGCCCAGATGTCACTCTCCCCGGCCACTTGGGCCAGCTCCTCCGGAGGAATCCCAAGGCGTTCCCAGGCCAGCCGGGAGACATAGTCCCTCCTGGGTCTTCCCCTGGGCCTCCTCCCGGTGGGACGTGCCCGGAACACCTCACCAGGGAGGCGTCCAGGAGGCATCCTGACCAGATGCCCCAGCCACCTCAACTGGCTCCTCTCGACGTGGAGGAGCAGCGGCTCTACTCTGAGTCCTCCCCGGATGACTGAGCTCCTCACCCTATCTCTAAGGGAGAGCCCAGACACACTACGGAGAAAACTCATTTCGGCCGCTTGTATCCGGGATCTTGTTCTTTCGGTCACGACCCAAAGCTCGTGACCATAGATGAGGGTAGGAATGTAGATCGACCGGTAAATCGAGAGTTTCGCCTTTTGGCTCAGCTCTCTCTTCACCACAACGGACCGGTACAGCGCCCACTTCACAGCAGACGCTGCACCAATCCGCCTGTCGATCTCCCGCTCCATCTTCCCCTCATTCGTGAACAAGACCCCAAGATACTAGAACTCCTCCACTAGGGGCAGCACATCCTCCCCAACCCGGAGAAGGCACTCTACCCTTTTCCGGTTCAAGACCATGGTCTCGGATTTGGAGGCACTGATTTTCATCCCGGCCGCTTCGCACTCGGCTGCGAACCGCTCCAGTGAGAGCTGTAGATCACGCCCTGATGAAGCCAATAGGACCACGTCATCCGCGAATAGCAGAGACGCAATCCTAAGGCCACCAAAACGGATCCCCTCAACACCTTGGCTGCGCCTAGAAATTCTTTCCATAAAAGTTATGAACAGAATCGGTGACAAAGGGCAACCTTGGCGGAATCCAACTCTCACTGGAAACGAGTCCGACTTACTGCCGGCAATGCGGACCAGACTCTGACACCGGTCGTACAGAGACCTGACAGCCCTTATTAAAGGGTCCCGTACTCCATACTCCCGGAGTACCCCCCACAGGATCCCTCGGGGGACACGGTCGAATGCCTTCTCCAGATCCACAAAGCACATGTAGACTGGTTGGACAAACTCCCATACCCCCTCCAGAATCCTGCTGAGGGTATAGAGCTGGTCCAGTGTTCCACGGCCAGGACGAAAACCACACTGCTCTTCCTGAATCCGAGATTCAACTATCCGACGGACCCTCCTTTCCAGAACCCCTGAATAGACCTTACCAGGGAGGCTAAAGAGTGTGATTCCTCTGTAGTTGGAACACACCCTCCGGTCCCGCTTTTTAAATAGGGGGACCACCACCCCAGTCTGCCAATCCAGGGGACCTGCCCCCGATGTTCACGCAATGCTGCAGAGACGCGTTAACCAACACAGCCCCACAACATCCAGAGCCTTAAGGTACTCAGGGCGAATCTCATCCACCCCCGGGGCCTTGCCACCGAGGAGCTTTTTAACAACCTCGGCAACCTCAGCACCAGAGATGGGAGAACCCGACCCAGCGTCCTCAGGCTCTGCTTCCGCAATGGAAGACGTGTTGGTGGGATTAAGGAGGTCTTCGAAGTATTCCGCCCACCGAAACACGACGTCCCGAGTCGAGGTTAGCAGCACACCACCCCCACTGTAAACAGTGTTGGTACTGCACTGCTTCCCCCTCCTGAGACGCCGGATAGTGGACCAGAATCGCTTCGAAGCCGTACGGAAGTCTTTCTCCATGGCCTCTCCGAACTCTTCCCACGGCCGAGATTTTGCCTCGGCGACCAGCCGAGCCGCCTGCCGCTTCGACTGCCGGTACACATCAGCTGCTTCCGGAGTCCCAGAGGCCAAAAAAGCCTGGTAGGACTCCTTCTTCAGCTTGACGGCTTCCCTCACCGCTGGTGTCCACCAGCGGGTTCGAGGGTTGCCGCTGCGACATGCACCGACAACCTTGCGGCCACAGCCGCAAATAACTACCTACTTACCAGTAAATGCATCCATATTTGGGCCATTAGAGGTAAATATGGGACTTTGGTTATTGCTGACATCTGTTTAGGCTTTGAGGATGCACATCTTGGTGTTGAACGTTTAGCTCTTGGAAAGAGATCAGTGCACTCTGACCGATCTTGTGTTAACCAAACACTTTTGTCTGATTAGAGATCATAATGTACTGCAAAGAGCGTGGCATTGACTGTGATTCTGTGTGTGTAATGATGTGCATTTAATGTTGTGCCCTCTGAAAAGTACTACAGTGGAGAAGGAGTGATTTGTGGAGCGTTTTGCATAATCAAGGAAGGATCACTTGCATTGCTCATGTTAGCTCAGCATTACAGGAGTTAGCTTAATTAAGGCTTGGGAGATTTTATAGGGATCAGCAATTCCTCACACCTTCATGCACCCACACACACCTGAAGATCTCTATGGGTCATAAATGTCTCAATATAGATTTTCATTGTTTCTACAACAACAAGATTTTTTAGGTCTTAAAGATAAAGTACTTTTAGTTGTATATTTTTCAAGACAAGAACCCCAAAGACAATAAACAATGCATAGAGGTTGGCTTATAATAAGAGGTTAAGATTTCTTAAATCTATTATATATTGTTTGCCTATAATGGATGATTTAAAAAGGGCCCTTTTGTTCTTTGATTTCATGTTTTAAACATCTACAGAGAAAAAAAATAATACACACAACTTGGTATATGGTAATGGAAAATACATCAAATCCTTAAAGACACGCCTGTGTATGGTATGTCCCATCTAAGCTTGATTTCCCAAAACCCTCTTCCACAGGAAAGAAGCTGCCTGTTGGCATATGATCCATGATACCACACCCAGCACTGTTCTGGAATACAGTGCAAGAGAAAGCCAGAAATGTGTATGTGGCAATTAGGCAAATGCTATTATAATTTTTGGAATTATTAGAGGTGCATGGGAGTGTAAACGTAGGAAGAGCATGTGTTGCATATTGTGTCAGCAAAGCAATTGCATAATCTTCCTGGTAGTGTGAAAGCAGTCTAATTAGAAGAAAGAAACTCAAAGTTGGAACTTTTTACACAGATTTCTGATTTTTGTTAACTACAGGTTTTATATTTCACATGTCTAGTGTGTGTGTGCCATATTTGTTTATTTGCTATGTCCAGAGAGCAAAAGTGTTTGGACAGAATCCATAATACAGCCCTAAAATTCAAGCAAAAGCTGACTCTTGGACATGGATTTACTGTATTTCACATCTGCTTCTGCTGAAGTTGTGCATTGTCTTGTTGCTCAAATTTGCTGTCTGTCTTTATTCCTGTGTAATCTGCAAGTCATATAGTTATGTCAACATAGACAGGCGTTCGACACATGCATATGCATGCATAGAGCATATAAACCTAAGTATTTAACCAGTTAAAATTTGAATACATTACTAAAACAATACAGTTTAAAATAAATAATTCCAGAAATTAACACCAGGCAAATTAATCCACTCATAAAAATATATCAACACAATTTAGTTCTTAGCTTAAGTTATGAGTATTTAAATGGAATGGTAAAGGAAATACTCTTAAAGACATGAAGACAAAGATCTACGGAAAGGCATAACATGCCCAGAAAACAACTGAAAACTCAATATCGGCTGATTTATTTTGCAGTTATTGCCTATAAAATGGTTTGTCATTACTTAGGTATTGCAAGCATTGTTTGGTAAAAACTTCTGGTAAAACCAAAAATGATATTCTCATAAAAACTTCAGTTGCAAAACATACTAATGATTAAAGCAACTTTCTAAACTTCTGAATATTCCAGTGAGTCTTCTTGGAGCCATAATCCAGAGAAAAAAATAACATAATTTCCCTCCAAACCAGTCAGGACTAGTGGCCCCTTGTAAGATTTCTGACAGAGGAGTGAAAAGAATAATCAAACCACTTGTTCAAGAACCTACAAGGCTCTTGGACAAATGTAACATAAAAATTATGTTTGATAGGTTAATTGTTTTTTTTATCTAGTACACATTACAAAATTATTTTTAACCAAACTAATTTAACTGAAATTGAAATGTTAACAAAAATGGACAACTGCCCCGGTTCTCTTTTTTGAGAATTTCTTACAAGATCTCAGTTTATCTCAGCATTCAACGATGGTTGTTTGATAAACAATATTTGATAAACAATTACGTTTTCATTTATTCATTTTGGTGGAAAGTGCTTATCTGTACTCCAGTTTTGTAATACCAAAGAAATTATTCTAGCCCCACAGTAAATCAGCATCTAGTCAACACTAAGGTGATGCTTCAGTATATGAGTGAGTGTACACAATAGTGGTACAACGTGTGTAAATATGTAAATGATTACATGGAGAAAGCAAGTTGTTAAAAGCTCTGCAAAAAAGCCCCCAATAAATTCCCTGTAAGCTGCTGTCACTCTTCTTTCCACTATCTTTTCTTCCACCGTGGTCAGTTAACATTTTTTTCAAATTCCATCCATCTTGTCTGAAAAGGAGAGGGGCAATGTGTGATAAGAAGCCAGAGGGAGAAAAGTGTGTTAGTTGGGGGGGATGGGATGGGTGGGTGGGGGGTTGTTGATAAGATGAAAAGGTGTGGAGAAGAGAGGATGGGAGATAAACAGTGTAGGCTCTGCAGACAAGTGAAATTATGGACACAGACTAAAGAGCGAAGGGGTAGAAGAAAGAAAAGAGACGGCAGAGAGGTACTCTAAAGGGCAAGGACTATTTTTAAATGACTGATGTATGAGCATGCTTAACTACTTTGGGTGAGAAATCTTAGGGGCTTCATGAATAATTTCATTTGAAGAGGAGTGACGAGAAAAGAAGAGGAGGTGATGGACAAGCATGGTAGGAAGAGGAAAGTGTAAAATGTATTGCTGTAACCTCTTCCAATGCAGGTTGGACTGATGCTTATAACAAAGGCTAGGGAAATCATATGCTTATCACATACATAGTTACACAAAATTATAGCTCTATGAAAATCTATTTCGGCCCTTTTTCATTTTTTCTTATCACACTTTCAGATAATAAAAATCAGACTAAATTAAAAGTAAGAAGAAAATATAGTTTTTAAATGTAGGGTTTATTCATTGAAGGAAAAAAAATAAACCAACCCAACTTACTGTGATTTACCGCAGTTTTTGGAAAGTTGATTAGACTAAGCACATCAAAGGCAGATTACTACCGGACCTGCAGAATGAAGAACGTTTAACAGTCTTTCTGCCAACATGTAAGTAGGGCTACGTGGAATAGGATCTAAAAAAAAGAAACATTATGGTGGCAGTCAATGACATTTATTAAAAAATTGAAAACAGTAATTTACATCTATCAGTTTGGAAGGGGTTACAATGCCAATTCTAAGGATGTGGAACTCAAGTAAACAAAAGGGAGAGCAATACATAAAGTAAACATTGAACAGTAATGAACTTTCTCAGTAATAGCCTACCTACATTTTCTGAAGAATGCATTGACAACTCATTCATGAGGACAGAAAAGAATGCAGAGCAAAATCTAAAGGATATTCACCAATGAAAAAAAGATTGGGCAAAAAAAGGCATCCATTGGAGTTCTAAGGTGAAAATCAATAACCTGACTCTCGGCAGATGGATTCAGTTCCGCTGAGCTTCACACGGTGTCAACACATCCATCTGGAATTGCTGCCATTGGGAGGGATTTCAATACCAAATAAAACAGATGGGCCAGTCAGGATCAGCGGGCAGGATTTTCGTAGATGTGACATATCAGAGAAGCAACTGTTTGGATTCAGACAACAATGGCGGCTCACAGCAAGGAAGCAAGGGTGATCAGATGTCCCTGAATCCCTGTTTTGGATGACCTGTCCCCAGCAAAAGTTGTCCCCGGGAATGTCCCCGATTTCAGTGTATCATGATGGAATAAAAAAGTTTAATGGAGCAAGAGGTATTTACCAGGGCCTGCCGCTGTCCCAACGTAGTACAAGAGCTGAGCCAAACATACCTTCCTTGCCCCGTCAGCGTGGCAGATCAGGCAAAACAAACTAAACCGCCGACAGAAACTCTGTGCCTGCCCGCTCAGCAAAAT
This sequence comes from Fundulus diaphanus, assembly GCA_037039145.1. NCBI lineage: Eukaryota > Metazoa > Chordata > Actinopteri > Cyprinodontiformes > Fundulidae > Fundulus > Fundulus diaphanus. The sequence continues at coordinate 34,470,808 of CM073124.1, forward strand.
CAGAGACATCCCCAGTTTTCATTAGAGAAATCTGGTCACCTGGTAAAATTGATGCTGCTATTTCATCAGCATTGTCGAATCTACTGAATATTAATTATTTAAATGAACACCAGAGAACAGCTTTGAAGGCTTTTGTTACTGGAAATGATGGTTTCGGTTTCGATGATGGTTTCGATGTGAGTGGTTGAAGTAGCACGTCAGGAAAGATGACAGATAAATCATATGCAAAGATTTTTGATCAGGCCCTTCCTTCTGAAATACATCTCCAACGGAGCAATCCCAGATGGATGTGTGGAGCTCAGCGGAACGAAATCCATCTAACAAGTGACGCTAGAAAATCAAAATCCATGCCACTTTTTCCCTAAGAAACTCTTGATGATCCACAAATTATTTGTAAAAATGGTTTAAGGACAGACAAGACCAAAGTGGATTTTTCTAGAAGGTGTATATTCCGTTTTATCTGGCCATAAGCTAACATGATGTTTCAGTAAACGGAAATCTTACTGAAGTCAAACATGGTGATGGTAGCATAAGGGTCTGGGGTTAGCTCAGGACGTGTGTGACTTGACCTAATTGATTAAACCTATTTATTGATGAGGAAATGCTAAAGGAAAATGTCTGGCCATCAGTTTGTGATCTTAATTTCAAGTGCACTTGAGGTTATAAAGAAAGACAACAGTCTGAGGCATACAAACAAGTCAAGATGATGTGGCAAACCTTACACAGGCAGTTCATGTTTAGAAGACCTTTGTGGATGAAATAAATACAAATAAATTCTCCAAAGGAGAGTGGGCTAAAATGCCTCGACAAAGATATACCAAACAGAGATTAACAGTTATTGCAAACATTTGATGACAGATGGGGGTATTAGTTATCTGAAAGTGTTTCCCATTAAAGTCCCTAACCGGGCCTGGTGTTAGAGCCAGTTCAAAACTACTTCACAGTCCTGGTCAGCTGATCTCTCATCCGCATCAGCAGTGCTGGAAAATGGTAGTTAAATGCAGCTTTGCAAGCAAGATTTATTACCACCACCTGGAGCTATTAAAAGATAGACAGTGTTTAAGAATCCATGTTGGAAATAACGCTTATGTTTTCAGGGAAAATAATTAGCTGTGAGCACTGCTGTAAGCGGTGCATTGACCCAGTTAAACTCTGTGATGGGTGATTTCAAAATTGACTGCAGGAAGATAAGAGACAGTCCACCTGTGTTATTCTAAAGCTAATCGGACATTTTATTACTGTTCAAGTGCTGTGTTTTTAATTGTTTTTATGTTTTAAATTTGACACTCCAGAGTTTTAAACATGGGGCTCATAAAGATTTGATTGGTTGGTGGACTCAATGAGCCCCCCTTCTCGCTCCTGATAAAGATGGATCATCCTTCAGGTTCAGCAGCAAACTTTTGCCAGGTTAGTACTGATTTTTCAGGCCTAAAGCCAGAGCTCATCCTGGTGGAAACCTGACTAACTGGTGCTAGCTGAGCATTAGCACCAGTTAAGTACTGGAACCGGTTTTGTGGAAAAGTACCCAGAAAAGAAACAGAGATAAAGAAGTCAGTCATTGTAGGGAAATTATGCCAGAGAGCAAAGCAGTTGCTTGAACTGCTTTCAATGTGTTTAAAAAAGGCAAAGCACCTTTTCCACCCTAGACAGTCTATGGTTGCCTAAACGTTTCTAGGACGGTGTGTCATATTTAAAGAAGTGAGACTCTGAATGAGGGCAACCACGGTGACAGACAGTTCGGTAAGAGAGTTTATTGAAAAAAGGTGCGGTTGGATCTGAGGTGGTGCTGGCAGGTTGGACTGTCCGGGTTCTGCTGGAGAAAGACAAGGAGACTGGTGAGCAAGGGATGGTGCTGATGAGAATACTGGAGGGTGTTTGACTCACTGAGGTTGAGGCTAGCTTTAGTCCTGGGAGGGTGGTGTCCAGGGGTCCAGGCTGTAGGTGCAGGTCCGGCGAGTACTCTCCAGTTATGGTGGTGTTGGAGGGTGGACAGGCTTGCTGGGTTGGTAAAGTTAAAAATAAATAAACAGAGGAAAATTAATAATTTGACGGTTTTTGTATGACAAATAAAGACAGTAGGAACAAACAAAAGTTACGTATGTAACTACGGTTCTATGAATCCCAGATGACCGCCAGAGGGTCTGCTGAAAGCACTGAATGTTCCCTTCGAGGCATTCGTAGTTCGAGTAATTATACAAACAGAGTCACCCCTGGGATGCCGGATGACCACTCAAAACCTATATAGCCTGATGTCATCCTTGGCTCTGTTCCTACAGAATCTTCTCAAAGAAGCAAGGATTCTGAGTGACAGAGAAATTCTGGCGGTCATCCGGGATTCATAGAACCGTAGTTATATACGTAACTTTTGTTCTATTTCATCCCTAAAGACTGCCCGAGGGTGGTGCTGAAAGCACTGAATGACTAATATAAACAATGTCACAAGGAATCCTGAGCACATACTTGTAAAAGGACCTGACCCAATGGATGAGGGGCAGCCTCATTGACATTGTAGAACCTCGTGAAGGTGGTCAGGGAAGCCCATGATGCAGCAGCACATATTGCTTCCAGCGGGACCCCTCTCAAAGACGCCCAGGAAGCAGAGATGCAACTGATGGAATGCGCCTTCACACCAACTTGCAGGGAGCAGCGACCTGCAGCGTAGGCATGGCAGATGACACTCACAATCCAATAGGACAGACGCTGCTTGGAAAGAGGACAGCCTAACCTCGGACCCCCATAACACAGGAAAAGCTGGTCCGAGCTTCTTTCATTTACAGTGGCCGCAATGTATGCCTCCAGCTCCGTTACTGGGCACAATAACTCAGACTCATCCTCAGTTGCACCTGACTGAGGCTGAAACCGATGGCTGGTTACGGTGAAAAGGAGACAACACCTTAGGAACAAATGCAGTATTATAGTAATATAAAAAGACAGACCAGATTATGGGGCCCTACTGTACGGTCCTCGACAGATAGGTGACAACATGAGATTGCTGAAACATACACCTTAATGGTCGAAGGAGAGCGGCCCTTTTCAAGCAGAGACTGGAGGAACTCCAGAATAGTGGTCACCGAGCAGGAAACCGGATTCTCATCGCGGGCAGAGCACCACTGAGAAAAGAGACGCCATCTGTTATCATATTGCAGCCGAGTGGAGGGCGCCCTAGCACTCAATATGGTGTGTCTGACAGGGTCTGAACACCCAGTCAGCCTCCCAGGGGCCATGTCCACAGCTGGAGGTGTTGAGGGTTGGGGTGCCATATCTGTCCCCCCAACTGAGACAGCAGATCCCTCCTTGTTGGAAAACGCCATGGAGTACTGTGACCAGGCTACTGGAGGACATCAGGGTCTAATTTTCTCACTCTACTGATTTCTACTGTTCTTCATTCTACGGTTCTCCAGTTTTGTATTGTATTACATTGAAATGACTGTCGTCATTTCAGCTTTTAACTTTTTGCTCTCTCTCTTTTTCTTCATAGTAGGTACACCTGGTCTGGCGTTCTGTTAACTTTGACATCATCCAGAGAAGACGGCTCACCCGTTACTACCATCTAATGTAGAACAGATTACTAGATCAATGTGTGCTTCTGTGCTTTTTTGTCTCTCTTGTTGTGTCTCTGCTCTGTCTTCTGTAACCCCAGTCGGTCGAGGCAGATGACCGTTCATACTGAGCCCGGTTCTGCCGGAGGGTTTTTTTTCCCGTTAATGGGTGGTTTTTCTTCCCACTGTCGCTTCATGCTTGCTCAGTATGAGGGATTGCAGCAAAACCATGTACAATGCAGACGACTCTCCCTGTGGCTCTACGGTTCCCCAGGAGTGAATGCTGCTTGTCAAGACTTTGATGCAATCAACTGGTTTCCTTATATAGGACATTTTGACCAATCTGTATAATCTGACCCAATCTGTATAATATGATTGAACTTGATTTTGTAAAGTGCCTTGAGATGACATGTTTCATGATTTGGCGCTATATAAATAAAATTGAATTGAATTGAATTGAAAAAGACTCCAAAGCAGCGGGGAACCACGGCTACGCTGGCCAGAATGGAGCTACCAGCAACACCCTGTGGCCTTCCTCAAGAACCCTCTGTAGAGTAGGCCAAATCAGTGAGAGGGGTGGAAAGGCATACAGAAGAACCCATGGTCATGGATGAGCCAGCGCGTTCTGGCCCAGTGCGCCCGACACCCCTGTAAGGGAATACCATAGGGGGCAATGAGTCAACTCCTCTGTGGCGAACAGATCTACCTCTGCCTGGCCAAAGAGGTTCCAGATCATGCGCACTACGTCGCGGTGAAGAGACCACTCTCCCAGAGCAGGTGCCTGGTGGGATAGAGAGTCTACAACCTGGTTCTGCCGTCCTGGCAGATACGATGCTCGCAGGGTGGACAGACGGGGGAACACCCATTCCAGGAGATCCCTGGACACTTTGAGGAGATGTGCCGACCTGGTGCCGACCTGGTGGTTGATATGGTAAACCACAGAGGTGTGGTCCATCCGAACCAACACATGCTTTCCCTCTAGGTGTGGCAGAAGGGGCCTGAGGGCCATGTGCACAGCCTGCAGCTCCAGTACGTTTATGTGTTCGGTGCACTCCCTTGGATCCCAGAGACCCCGAACCGCTCTGTGTTGCCACACGGCGCCCCGGCCCATGAGGCTGGCATCCGTGGTGACCATCTCTCTTCGACACACCACTAACTCCTTGGGACACCACTGGACAAAAGGGTCCTGTCTCGCCAAGGAGCTAGGGCACGAAAGCACGTCCCCGTCACCATGAGCCTGCGACGCCTGGCATCTAGGCGAAAGCTGTTGAGCCACCACTACAAAGGAGGCAGAAGGAGCCAACCCAAGGGCACGACACAAGGGACTGATGTCAGTTTGCCCAGCATTCGCAGGAAGATGATGTAGGGAAGCTGTCTGCCCAGCCTGAATCGACTGACCAGCTGGAGTATGTCGTCCACCCTGTGAACAGATGGACAGAACATTATGGTAGTGGAGTCCAGATGTATTCCAAGAAAGGTGGTTGTCTGAGATGGAACCAGACAACTCTTTGCAAGTTTAATTTGAGGCCCAACCATGACACATGAAGAAGAAGCTGGGACGCATCCACAACCACAAGCCAAGCTACTCTTGCTGCTGCAGGTAAAGGCTCGTTAGCTCAGCAAAGAAATACTCTGTAATTCCGATAAAACTTGCTCGACAGCCACGCTAACGCTAGTTTCATCGGCTGAAGCCGCCATGTTCTTTAGACTGAACTGTCCCGCTTCTCGTTGCGTCACACCTCAACCCGCCTCAAAGCCAACGCTGATTGGACGTTCGTTTGGTGAACGGCTCCAAATTTTCTTTAACGGAGAGTAGCCAGACTGATCTGCGAGTGAAACCTTGAAAGCTCGCGAGATCAGGATGGTCTCACGAGGCTAAAGATATGCTGCATTAAGTAAAAAATACCCCATACATATATTCAGCTAAAACAGACTGCCATAGATTATTATAAACATATTCAACAATTTCTTGGCTTGAGACTCTCAACTGAGACAGTTCACATTTAAACCACACATGTATGGACCAGTGGTAAATAAAAACTATATAATTTTTACTTCACTTCCACAGCAACAACATTACTTGATTATACAGTTACCTAATCTTATGCTTCACTATGCTGACGTTCTGTCTGCACTGCTGAACATTTAATCCCCTGCAAGCTTCAAGTGGGACCAACAGGAGATCAGAAAAAGATTTGTCAGAAATTGAGGTTTCACTAAGCATTTTCCAAAACAACAAAATGTTGTTTTGGATATGAAAACACAAATGGCAAGATAAGAAAAAGTATGGCAGCAGTTAAAATGAGAAAAAAATGTGACACAATCAGCCCTGATTTTTTTAAAACTGTCTTAGTCACAAAAAATGTTTTAAATTTTAATTAGAGATACATCAGTGGCTTGGTAATTAAAAAAGGAGTGCTGTGATCTTTAATAAAATACTATATCTACACCAAGTATCCACCATCTCGAGCAGAACAAATACTATTATTCTTTATTGTACAGTTAGCTGGAAGCTATTGTATTATCCCTATAAACCCCCAAATGACATAATGATGGTGGCTTTCTCCTGACAATTGCCATTTGATACTTATCAACTTTCATTTAAATGCAGCTTAGCTAAGCACATTATATTGCTTTACTTTAAAAACATATTTAATTTGGATTTAATGCTACAGCTACAGTACTTGCTTTGCACTATTAACTCTTTGACTACTTTAATCCTACGTATGCACATTCAGCAGTGACTTTTACTGAGGTAATACTAAGAAGAGGAAGCAGTGATTACCACTGCGTGACACTTAATTTTTCAAAATGTTAAATATATATTTTAATTGAAAAGCCGTCAACAAATGCCTTTTGATTTTAATGTTTCAACACTTTAGCCCCATTTACACTACCCTTGTTAAACTGATCCATGCCGAGCTTGGACCGGCATGGATGGTTCTGACGACCGTTTACACATCACCCTAGCACAGTTCCTTGCCTCCTAGTGACGATCTGCAGTACTACTGCTCTCTGGGGATGAAGGAGGGACTCAAGCAAATCAAAATGGCGACGCCCATAAAATTCAGGAAGTTATGCTTGGTTATAATTGCTTTTTGCGGAGAGTCAGGCGAAGAAGGCAACCTTTGGTGAATTTACTTGACAGAGTCGGCTTTTAGGACGTGGATAAGACAAACGAACGTCTAATCAGGGCTTACAGGCGCAGGAAACAATGACAGACGTTGAGGTTCATCACACTGCTAAGCAGAATCATCACTGGAAACCGTGTGGCATGGTAAGGAAGCTAGTATATTTATGAATGTCTGAAACCGCAAAATTAGTCAACTGACTGTAAGGAGATGACGCGGTCTGCTCATACGCTCTTATCCGAGAACCGAGCCAGGGAAAAAACCGGGCCGAGCCCACTCATCGAACTGGTCTAGATTTAGCGCGGTCCGGTTGTGTCTGGCGCGGTGCAGTTCAGTTTGCAAACCATTTACACTCTTAAGTTATCTCAGTTACCGAGCTCGGACTGGTATCGGCACAGTTAAAAAAGGGTAGTATAAACGGGGTATATGGCATTACAAACTACTTGTACAATTAAGACTAAGATCTGTCAATACTGACACTGAAGCTTTTGCAAAATAGCCATTTATTAGTGTTAGTGCTTGTACCCCTCACTGACCTGCAAACAGTTTCCAATAAGTCCATAAGATTTTTGTTTATTATTGTTTTGGTGCATCCATGTGAAATATAATAATATTATTTTTTATAAATAACAAGCAACACAATTAGATTGTTTCTCTGAATCTATTGTGTTAGTGTAAAGAGAATCATTAGATAGATAGATGACAGAAAACATAAATCGATAAAAAGACAAACAGATAAAACACAAGTGCAATATTGTAAAGTATGCAATATTCACAACAGTTCCACATTTCAACAGCTTGTGAGAAAAATTTGAATAGCAGTCTGGTTGTAATGCTTTCAAAGACCATTTCTCAACGTCAGGACTTCAAAATGTCCAAAGAGAAGGTGAGGGGATTCTCTGACAATGTTTTGTCCCTGTTCCAGCGGTGGCTATGAAGCAAATTCAGGGCAAGATCTACAGACACCCCAATGGTCTTCTTAGCTCCTCTCACTATCTTCCGCAGGGCCCTCGTGTCTACCAAACCACTGCAGACGGCATCACCTTGACGTTCAGTATGTTAATACAATCTCAACCCCAACACTATAGATTATTGTAAGGATTGCTGGTTTGGAGTAAATCTTTTTCAGTTTTCTTACAAAGTGCCATCTTTGCTGGGCCTATTTCAGATTACAAGTGGGGTTCTTCCACCAGGTGTGGTCATCAGAGATATGTAAACTAATCCAACAAATTTAATGCCATCTATTATCTCTACTGCACTGAAGCTGAAGGTGTGCATGCACATGAACTTGTTGGCTATTGGCCTTCAAATGGTGATAATGGATTACTTTGTTTTATTTACATAGCACTAGGTTGATCAGTTTGCACGGGGCTTCATGCTTTGTCCACGCATCTTTCTGATGCATCTTTCCAAATAAGATTTTTTGTGTTGTTTTCTAACACTTTTCAGCACAGATGGGGGTTCAACATGAGAGCACACCACAAGCAGCTTGAAGAAGTCTTTAAAAACCTGCAAATGTCTTCACAGCTGTTACAACAAGGTTTTGCTGTTGTTGATATTAAAGTGCATGCCAGGACAAACGGAAAGAGACTACAAAAGCTGAACTTTAATTTGAGGTTTGCCAGGAGGAAAAAAATTGATCTGTGACAAATAAAAAAATGAAGGCCAGGCTTAAGTTTACTAAAATAAATGCAGACAAAGACAAGGACTTCTGGAATAATATTGTTTGGACAGAAGAGTTGAACTATTCGAACATCAGAACAGAGGAAAGACACCATCCCTAAAAGAATAAGCTGAAGCAGAACTGGACCCTACAACATGTTCATTTAGAAAAGGAAAGTCCTGGACCAAATCTGGCCCAGCCTTCTCTAGGCAGCTGTTTCAAAATGAACCACGTTGGTAACAGGGCTTATTTGCAAATGTACATAAACAGAGACATACTTATTTGGGAAGCCAAATGTCATCTTTTGTTGGAACTTAGGTATATTTATCTAATCATGGGCTCATTACTGTATGTAAAAATAAGAAATAAAAAGATATTTACAACTCTGTGTGTGTGTTTGCATGTGTGAGTGTGTGTATGTGTTTCTTTTTGTCGACATGGAAAGTCTGAGATTAGATTGCTCTTGTGAGACCTGATTGAAACACTCCAATGGATTGAAGTGGACATCAGTAAAGCCTGACATGGCACATAGCTACTGCTGAGCTCACACTACTTTATTTATCACCCTGGTGTAGGAGTGGTTAGATTGATCCAAATATTTATCATGTCAATACAGTCATTGATACTGCTATTGGATCAATGTTTACTTAATGGAATTGATACTTTAATTTCAATTTCTCTTCTAACTGTTTAAAATATTTTCCCTTTTTAATTTATTTTATAGTGGGCCCATATTCTCCATCTCATCTCCCCATCTTTATGCTCGTTTGTCGTGGTGCCTTCGACGCAGCACAGTACAGGGGGCAAACACACGCTCACTCATTCATTAGATGCGGTTAGTGATTGCATGGCGAGATAGAGGAGCATCATGTGGAGGTATTTTATGAAAATCCCTCTACTTTTTAGTGCAATATTAATTTACTACTTTGGTAATTCAACAAAATAATGAACGTTAAAGAGAATACATGGATCATTATTTGCTTTGTCTCAACATCAGCATAGGTTGGGAGCAACAAATAAACAAACAAACAAATAAGCAAAAGTAAGGCATACTAAGTTTCCTTTACTCTTTGACAAAGACAAAAATAGGCTAGCAGTCGTTGTGCACAAGGGTTTGATCACCTTTAAAATTAATGAAAATGTTTCCACTGAAGAACCAAGGAGGATATATTCCAACCCAGCCCATAACAAAGAGTACAGATCCACACATCCTATCTGGAGGAATCTCAAGGTGAAAATAAAACTCCCCAAAGAACTATGAACTAGGACTGTCAAAATAATTGATATATAGATTTAATATTAATTGCTTTGATTAATAAATGGTAAGTATTTATATTTGCATATCCTCCCTCCATAGCTTTAAGTGGCTTGGTCATTAGCATGTGACCTGCATATTCATGAAGCATGCATGCAAAAAAGGTTTGCACCCAAATTGCTTTGCACCTAGTATGCAGATCAGCTTTGCACACGCTAATTAGCTTGGATGTGTTTTAATACACTCAAACTTTTTGAAGATCAGGCCCTTAGTGTTATCTGGTCTACTATTTTCTCAAACGGGGAATGTACACTTAAGCATTTCTGTTAATGAGGTGTGAATTCTCCGCTATTTACCCTAATTAAGGATAGTTGAAGTTTAAGTCTCTCAAATAACCATGTGCCTTCAGAAATTTGACCATGTTATTGAAAATTGTGTCAACTCTTTTTCTTCGTTTGAAAGTTTATGTGTCGTGACAAGCTAACCATGAACACAGCCTCTCATTATAGGCATACAGAAAGCTCACATACAGTTTCCCATATGTGGCTTTATTACCATGAAACATACAGCTCCGACATGTACTCTAACTTTAGGCACATTTTCTTCTACAGGCACACACTTTTAATTTTTAGCATTCCATAGCCTTTAGCTTTGTGCAGGTTCAGGTATTTATTCCTTACCTTTTTCGATCACTCTCAGTACAACTGTAGATTAGGAATGTGCTCCAAGCCCACCCTAAGGCTTTGAGATCTCATGTATTCTCAGACACTACACAGGATATTCAGTTAGATAGGATTTCTATTGCGGTAACCTCCTTTTGAAATTGAAAAATTAACATTTATGTCCTGTTTGAACTAAACTGTGTTTAGTTATACTTAGTATGGATTTAACTTTATGCTAAAGATGAAAATAGCAGAACTGAATATCATTTAACTCAAAATTGTATTTTTTCTATTGCTGTTGATTCTATAAAAATACTTGTAAAAAGCCATTCTGTGTGTAACAGCAGTTTTGGATTTACACTATACACTATACCACTCAAATGTTTGGGGTCACTTAGAACTGTTCTTATATTTTTAACAAAAATATACCCTTTTCTTCAAATAAAATAACTCATCAACAACAATATATTACATCAGGATTACAGTCTAGACATTGTCAGTGTGGTATTCTGTCTATAAAGGAGTAACCAGCACAGTCACCAGATCTCAACCCCATTGAGCAGTTGTGGGAGCAGCTTGACCGTATGTTGTATAGTAAGTTCCCATCAAGCTAATCCAAGTTGTGGGATGTGCTTCAGGAAGCATGTGGTGATATTTCTTCAAATTATGTCCACATCTTTCAAATTATCTGCAAGGCTGTAATTGTAGCAAATGGATTATTCTTTCATGAAAGCAAAATTTGAAGTACAAAATTATTATTTCAAGTACTAATTATTTCTAAACTTGTCAATGTCTTGATTATATTTGGTATTCATCTTGCAACTCATTTGATCAATAAAATGTGAGTTTTCTTGCAAAAACTTTTAAGCAGTAGTGTATACTTGCCTAAAGTTTGATATGGGCAATCAAGGTTTCTCCCATAATCCAACAGAGACATTAGTTAATCGGTGTGTTTTAATTGCCCAAAGATGTGAGTTAATGGTTGTTGGTCCTGGGTGTCTCTACGTTGCTCTGTACTGGACTCGTGACCTGCGGGGTGTACCTTTCCTCTCACTCATTAGCCCCATTTACACTACCCTTTTTTAACCGTGCCGAGAACGGTCCGAGCTCGGTAACTGAGAACTATCGAGTGTAAATGGAACGCAACTGAACTGAACCGTGTCAGACACATCCGAACTGCACTAAATCTAGTACCAGTTCGATAGGTGGACTTGGCCTGGTTTTTCACTGGCTCGGTTCTCTGATAACAAAGAGCGCATGAGCAGACCACGTCATCTCCTTACAGTCAGCTGACTAATTTTGCGGTTTCAGACATTCATAAAAATTCTAGCTTCCCTACCGTGCCACACGATTTCCAGTGATGATTCTGCTTAGCAGTGTGATGAACCTCAACGTCTGTTGTTGTTTCCTGCGTCTGTAAGCCCTGATTAGACGTACGTTTGTCTTATCCACTTCCCAAAAGCCAACTCTGTCAAGTAAATTTACCAAAGGTTGCCTTCTTCGCCTGACTCTCCGCAAACAACGAAATATCACAATTATAACGAAACATAACTTCCTGAATGTTACGGGCGCCGCCATTTTTATTTTCTTGATTCCCTCCTTCAATCCTAGAGAGCAGTAGTACCGTAGATCGTCACTAGGAGGCGGGGAACCATGCTAGTGTGATGTGTAAATGGTCCTAAGAACCAAGCTCGGCACGGTTAACTGATCCAAGCTCGGTCCGAACTCGGCATGGATCGGTTTAACATGTGTAGTGTAAATGGGGCTATTGACTGTTAGAGGTAGGCACCAGCCCTCTGTGAATGTGAAATGATTAGCATTATATATTATATATATATTAGCATTATATATATTTTTTAAAGACAACTATAATTATACATTTGATTTATTTTCCTTTTTGGCAAGAGCTGAATAAAAGAGATACAATTCAAAAGTTTGCTACCAAACAACATTTTGAGAGCAGAAGCTCAGAAAACCTCAAATAACCAACAATTTCAACAATTTCCCTCTCTATCTTAATCCTTGCAGGATTTGAAGGGGGATTAGTCCCTATCCCTAGCAGTCAATGAGAGAAACAAATTATAAAGTATTTCCAGCTAATTTTTCTTAACAATTTTACTTTTGATTAATACATATACTTCCTGCTATAGTATGGGGAAAATTAAAGTTTTCTGTATTTTAAATAAGAAAAATGCATTTTTTCTATAAGGTGCTTTTACAGTTAAAAACTTATGACATTTTAATATACTTTTTACATTGCTCTGAAATTAGAAAGATTTGACTATAGCAAACCATTGCCCAAAGAGAGCATGTTTGGGATTGTCTATACATACACAAGCCTTTCACACATGAAAATGCATGTAATCCAATGTATCTATCAGTGACGTGGGGTAGGGTTCATAGCTGGTGAGTAGGGATGGGAATCGAAAACCGGTTCCTGTTCAGAACCGGTTCCGTGTTTTCCAATTCCGTGGCACCGTTCGACAGCTCGCTTAACGATTCTCTTTTCGATTCCGTCGTGCCGCGGCTCTGAGCAGCACAACGGTAGCACAACGTTTTTTTACGCAAGTTACGCCACGTTTTATATGCAAGTTACGCACACGGCATTCATGTAAGCATGTGTGCGTAAGTTGCGCATGACGTAAAGCAAAACAAAAAAAAGTGGTGCCCCATCGGGGAAAGAGGTCGAAAGTTTGGCTTCATTTTAAGGAAGAGAAAGATAGCAACAAGGCGCTTTGGAATTGTAGTGGATTAATATCTCACAATGAATATCTTATAATAAATATAGTCTTATCACAATTGATATAAGGGGTGCTGTAAACATTCACCTAAGAAACATGTGTGTGTGTCATGCAACAAGCCCAGAATAAGAATTAGGGGGTCAATGGAATTTACCAATTTACCAGGGGAAATTGAAAAACCTCTGGGTCAAAAGGGCAAGCCATTTGCAATGTAAAGCAGAACATGAAAGACTCCAAAATGAACACAGAAAATGCAAGGTCCAAAGTCCGAAAAGGTAATGACGTGTAACCATATGGAAATGAGCAGGGGCCATGATTGGGAGGAGCTGTGATGTGTAACCTTGTTTTAAAAAAAGCACGCCCCATAAAAGTTTCCACTGATAGGTAAAAAATTAACAAAGATATCCGTGGAAAAAACAATGGAAATTATGTAAAAAAGGAGTGGCTCACAGGAGGAGCTCAAAGATCCAGAGAATGTATTTAAACCGACCGCTTTCTGTATGTTGTCAGATGATGTTGTCCGGAGCACATCTCACGTGTGGTTGTCTTGTGTTGTTGCAATAAACCACCCTGGACTGAGACTCAGCTACTTTTGTTCACTTTTTGACTACTGTTTGATATTTTTAACTGCCTTACCAAGAACTTAGAATTTTTGAAGGACTTAGTGCAAATCATTACGTTGTGGGAAGGCCCATCCACAACATTTTGGCGAGCCGAGCCAGGAGGACGCGTGATCCCGGACGACTGCTGCCACACGTTGGACGCCAGGAACCCCAAGGGCCCTTAAGAATCCACCAATACAGGTGAGATACTAATTTGTTATAATTATCTAAATTTGTGGGGAACCGGCCTCCGGCAGGTGGCTAGTGGATGTCAGGTATCACAAAGCCCTCCTAAAAGAACCTAGTAATCTAAATTTAGTAATATACACAAAACAATAACATAACAAGAAGAATATATACAAAATAACATAAAGGAAGAACAGAATAAGCTGGGGAGCGGTCCAGAGGTGTGTGTGTGTGTGTGTGTGTGTGTGTGTGTGTGTGGCTGCATTGTCGTTTTATGTGTATGTGAATATATGGCTAATTGTATGTGGCTGCATGTTTGTTTAAAAGTGTTGAATATATGGCTAATTGTATGTGGCTGCATGTTTGTTTAAAAGTGTTGAATGTATGGCTAATTGTATGTGGCTGCATGTTTGTTTAAAGTGTTGAATATATGGCTAATGTAAACTGCTGCAATTTTGTTTAAGGTATCAATTGATGAAAAAAGTATATGTGCATGAATATATGGCTAACGAAAAACTGATGCATTTTTGTGTAAGGTATTGATTGATGCAAAGAACTGTTTTGTATCTGAAATAGATAATAGGTAGAGAAGTAGGGACAGACCGGTCAAAGTGATTGACATAAGTCTGGTGAGACAGCCGCTCGGAGCAGTGGATGCATTTAGTGTATGGTTCATATTTGTGGCAGAATAAGGGCATTGGTGACTAAGTGATAGTCAGGAAGTGTGCTATGAAGTTGTGCAAAAGTATTGATGATTAAAGAGACCTGGCCTAAGCGATAGACCAGAGTATAAAGTACCGCTCGAAGGAGACGTCCCTCACTTGTCCAGCGTGAAAGTGGGGCCGGGAAGCTGGGAAAAACGCGTATGCCACTGTAAGAGACAGTGAGGAAAGTTATTGTAAGAATAATATAGACCTGCAGAGTAACGCACAAGAAGTGCAATAGGTGAGAGCTAAAATACATGTCTGTCTGTGTCAGTGTATGTAAAGTGTAGATTAATTGTTAAAAAGGGAAATAAGGGAAAAACGGGAACTATAATAATAATACATAGAAATAAGATAATAATAAATAATAAATTGACAGTGATAAGGATACAGATATATATTCGAAAGAAACAAAGTATAGAACAAAATAAAATTTAAGCAATAAAGCATAAAAAGATAAGATAATGATAAACAATAATAACTGATAGTAGTAAAATATATATAATAAAAAACTATAAAACAAAGGATAAAACAAGAAAAGTTCAGCATAACAGAAATACCCTAACCCTAGATTGTTGAAATATAACAGATCGAAAAAGGTAAAAAGTTAAAAAAGGAAAAATCTATATTGGAAAGAGCAGGACCCGATAAAGAGCAGACAAATAGGGACTAAGAGGGTTAGTAAATAGCTGGGCTGGACAAATAATAGCAGTCTTAATATAAACGTAATTTCCAAAATCACAGAGTTTACAATTTGTAGCTACTAACAATTATAAAACTAAAACGTGTCCATTAGGTGTTGACAAAAACGTTAGCTAAAAAAAAAGACAATAGCAGCAGGGAGATAATCTAATTTTATTACTGGATTTGGAAGTCTCTATAATCATACGTAGCATAAAAATACAGATCAATTAGTTTAAAGCTGGACTTGCCTGTAGACTGCACCTTAAATTTAACAAGGATTAAATGTCCAAATTAACTAAAAACTAGTCTATTGAATAACATTCTGATTAATAGAAACAATAAAGGTTCTAGGTGTAACTAGTCCTTGGGTACAAACAACTCTAGGTATAGGCCATTCTTTCTTTACCTACGATTAATAAAGAGAAAGGTAAAAAAATTACAACCTAGGTTAAAATATAGTTAGGTTAAAACAAAATCATTGCTGTTCTGAATTTAGATGCGGTGAGTCTTTTAACAATTGAGCTGCACAGCAAGGAAACAAAGTAGATTTGTTGTTTATATGTGAGTAAAATTAGATTGGAAATAATCACATTAAAATTACAGTAGCAAGGAGAAGCATAATTAGATTATTTCCAAAATCGTTCAGCCCTAAGTAAATAGACACAGGCCACAGTGTCCGCTGACTGCTAAGTGCCATGGGAACCAACGTGAGCAAACAGACTAAGGAACTGACGCCTGCTAAATTAGTAATGATAACACATCCTTCTAACAAACGCAGAATTCAAAAATGCATGATGGAATGGCATAAAATAACATCTGGGAAAAACCGCTGGCCTATAGAAGGTAGTTTTGACCCATTATGCTATGATGAAGTAGAAGAAAGGCTGCGGCATAACGATGCAAGAAATGACCAAACGCAGTTGCGTAAGAAACAGAAACATGCTGAACAGAGAGATATCTTGCGATATTTTAAAGTTGAAAGTAATAAAATCCCAACAGCACCTGAGTTTACTGGTTCTAAGCCACCACCTTACCAGGCCACAGCAGCAGGACAGTACCCAGTGTGTACAGATAAAATTAGTAGGGGTAAAATCACAGGGAGGTTAAAATTAGTAATGGATAACGAGGGGGAGGGAGAAAAAGGAAAAAGAGATAGACAGCAGAGAAATTGGGGAAATATAAGCCAAGAAGAGATGCCAAGTTGCTCGTTAGATGAGGAGGAGGATAGTGCCTGCTCCAGCCCACCGACACCTCCTAGGGCTCATTTGCCCGCATCAGTCGGATGGCCCACGACTCTCCCTCAGGCACTTAGAAAATCAAATCCAAAAGAAAGGTCAGAATCAGTGGAAGAAAGAACAACTGCAGAGCTGGAGGAATTGCAGGAGTGCCTTAAATTAACCCGAAGCTGGGGGAAACATAGGGAACGTTTGGAGAGACAGAGGGAAGCAGAAAGTCGAAAAAAAGAGGAACAAGAGGAGGTGGAAAGACTGAGAAAAGAAGTAAAGGAATATGAGGGAAACTTAAAAGAATTACAGAGATGTGCAAGAAAGCAACGAGAAGAGAAGCAAAGACAGGAAGTTGAACAGCGGATGGAGGAGTCAGCCCAGATTGACCTCGCGGACCACCCTGACCAGCACATCAAAACTATGCTCACAGAAGCAGAAAAAGAGGAAGAGGATGAAAGAGAAAGAAATATGGAACTATGGGACGCAACTGAACGTCTGGATGATGGGAACGACATAATATCCCCACATTTTGTCAGCAGGACCAGACAGAGCGGGAAGGGCCCAGCTGTAAGACCTCGGGAGGTCACGGAAAGGAGAGCGATGCTTTCAGGTGTGAAAAAACAACTTGCAACTGAACTTGAGGTGGATGTGGAGGTGGAAGAGCACCGCAATCATGCAATGGAAACGAGATCGCAAGCACATCTACGTGCAGCAGCACAGGGGCAGGAGGCTAAGATCATGCCCTTAATTTCCAAGGGACCTAATGATGACAGGTACATGCCATGGTCATTTATGGACATGATAACGCTTGCAGGAAGACTGAGTCCGCTGGTCGACGGAGCAGACAAATGGATAGAAAAGCTAGAAGAAATCACGGGGGGCATCAACTTGGCAGCAGGAGACATCAAAGCACTGCTAATAAAAATGGCAGGACACTCAGCAGCCAAAGAAGTGTTTGTGGAGGCTGGACTTCCAGGGGTCATGCGCGGGCACCGGTGTGATGGGTTACCCTTCAACCATATGAGACCCCGAGTATGGGAAGCACTGAGAAACAAATATCCCTCACGCAGAGACCCAACCAAGCTGAAAGAAGAATGTCTAAAAGATGATGAGAGCCCAGCCCAGTTTCTGCACAAGTTTCAACAAATGTGGAAAGCAGAGACAGGAAGTGAATGGGATGAGCAAGAATCAACCAAGGCACTATTTAAAATGTACGTTAAAGGTGCCATGCCCAAAGAAGTACAGGCCAAACTGGATGGAGTAGTGGGACTCATAAAAATGGACTGGCCTGCGTTCTCTGAGCATGTCATACATTATGTAAACATGCACCGAGCTGAAAAACAAGCGCTTGAAGACCAAAGCAAGATGTTGGCCACAAAGTTGACCCAACTGCAAATTGGAGAATTAACAAAAGCAAAGAGAGACAGAGAGAAGCCCAAACATCAAGCCGCGCTGACAGTGGCAGCCCCTCCCACAGCTGAGAGTGGACCAGCAGGAGGTGAAGTTGTTCAAGCCCCAGTGATATCTCCCACCATCCCTCCACCCACACAGCAGATGCATTATCCAACAGCACCACCTGCAGGAGGGGCCCAAACTCAACAGGTTCCCCCCATCCATGTCCATCTAAATCAGGGAACAGGTCCCCCGCACGTGATGACTGGAAGAGGAAGAGGGGGGCCACCCATGCGGGGAAGATGGAGAGGACAACAAGGAGCCCCGAGGAGGCCCCCTCACGGACAATACCAGCGGATGCCCCAGGCGGGTCCAGAAATGGGACAACAGCAGCTGAGGCTGCAGTGCTGGGGATGTGGTCAAGTCGGACACATGCAAAGAGACTGCCCAACCAATCCATGGATGGGACCCCAGCACCCTGCCACAGGACCTGCCAGCAGTGGAGCAGGGCCTGAAGCGTACTGGCAATAGGGGTGCCCAGAGAGACCTGAAAGAGAGGCCATTCTACCTGTATTAACACAACGCCCACAAACGGAACCCACAATTGATGTCACAATATACGACAGCCATCATCAATTCATGATTGATACAGGTGCTGCGTACTCCTGCATAGGAAAAAGTGGAATTGGTCTGCCTCTCTCAGCATCAAAGATTCGAATGGTAGGTTTCTCTGGGAAAACCCAAATAATACCCATGACTGAGCCAGTTCCCATGATTATAGGAGAAAAGACTGTGTATGCACCACTACTTTATTCAGCAGATACGCCAATTAATCTGCTGGGCAGAGATGTGTTATGCCAGCTCAACGCAAAGATTAAATGCACTCCAAATGGAATTTATTTTGAAGCAACTGACAACAGCAAAGCCTTCATGATGCCACTGGGCCCACAGATGACCCTACAAATGACAAATCATGACCCAGAAGACCAAGTATTTTGGATGAAACTCACGTCACCTACTTCTTTCCTCCAATTGGAGTGGGAAACATGGAGACCTCTGATAATGAACCACTACGATGAATCTAAAGAGCCTTTCCTACCCCTCCATTGCACCATGTTTTATGATAAAGGACAGAAACATGAAGACTATGAGAAAAGCTGGGATGAAGAAATTAACAACAAAACAACTGTCATCCAATATGCTGACATAATGGTTGGGCCACAAGGAGCCGCAGCCGTTGTCAAGTTTCCTGAAAAAGACATTGCCGAATGGTTCCAGGTCACTGACTCAGCGCCGCATGTCACATTGCTGATTGCTGACCAGTACGAGTCGCATGACCTGTGTCCCATGATTCAAGAAGCCAAGAAAGTCACAGAATGGATCGATACTGCATGGAACCGGATTAGTGTATCAAAAGATGGACTATTCTTTAAAATCTCATTTTCACAAGCAGATGAAGTAATAGCACAACACATCAAAGTGCCTGGGAAAAGACAAATGGCGGTGACTGAGGAGCACGCATCACTATTAGAACAAGTTCCTGAGCAGGTGTGGTCCAAAAGCAAAACAGATGTAGGTTTAGTAAAATCAGCTGACCCCATCAAATTCACCACCAAATTAAATGCTAAATTACCCTTTCAAAGACAATACCCCCTCAAACATGAAGCAGTAGAAGGCATACAGCCCATTATAACAGGATTAGAAACTGTAGGCGTTCTAAAACCGACGGTAAGCCCCTGTAACACACCAATTTTTCCCATCAAAAAGCCTAACGGTAATGAATATAGATTAGTCCATGATCTAAGATTAATCAATGCCATTGTAGCAGAAGAAATACCGATAGTACCAGACCCCCATACATTGTTAAGCAACATACCCCCGGGTACAAAATGGTTCACTGTGATAGATCTGTGTTCAGCATTTTTCAGTGTGCCTGTGCATCCAGATTCCCAGTATCTGTTTGCATTTACGTACAAAGGTCAGCAATATACGTACACACGATTACCCCAAGGGTTTGTACATTCACCATCTATTTTTAATCGTGTGCTGGCAAATGATCTGAATCACTTAGACTTACCATCCACCATGTTGATGTATGTTGATGACATTTTGATCTGTTCTGCCTCAAAAGAGCAGTGTGAAAAAGACTCCATTACGGTGTTGACTTCATTGGCAGAAGGAGGACACAAAGTAAGTAAACAAAAATTACAATTCTGTCAACAAACAGTAGAATACCTCGGCAGGCAACTCAGTGGGGACAAGAGGTCTATCGCACCGTCCCAAATAGAAGCCATTACCAAATTGCCCAAACCTCAAACTGTTGGTCACATGTTGTCTTTCCTTGGCATGGCAGGTTACAGCAGACCGTGGGTGTGTGATTACGCCATCAAATCTGCTCCATTGAGAGCACTTATTAAAGCCGCAGGCCAAGGACACCAGTCGGCTCAGTTACAGTGGACAGACGAGGCAGAGGGAGCGTTTCAGCTGCTAAAACAAGATCTCCAAACGGCTCCTGCTCTGGCCAATCCAGATTATGGCAAACCATTTCATCTGTACGTGGCAGAGCGACAAGGGTATGCATGTGCAGTATTGATGCAAGACACCCCCACAGGTAAACAACCAATTTCTTATTACAGTACAAAATTAGATGGAGTTGAAGAAGGCCTGCCTCCTTGTTATCAAGGCTTGGCAGCAGCGGCATTTGCATACAAAAAGGCCTCAGTAATTACTATGGGCCACCCTATTTTCTTGTATACATCACATCAATTACATGCACTGCTCACAAGCCCACGCTTCGTGATAACCCAAGCTCGTCGCACTGGTTATGAAGTTCTGCTTTCAGGACCTGACCTTACCGTGCAACGTTGTGTCACGATCAACCCGGCCACTAGGGTGGTATTGCCAACAGAAGGTGAGCCCCATGATTGTCTCAAGGAGACGGACGCCTTCATGAAAGTAAGGGAGGATTTATACAATCACCCAATCCCGTCCGATCTAACATTGTTTGTTGACGGGTCATGCGTCAGAGGTGAGACGGGGAACAAAGCAGGATATGGAGTGGTCCGGCTTGACCCCGACGGCACCTATATAAAAGTTCAGTCCATGAGCCTTGACCAACCTTGCTCTGCCCAATTGGCAGAGATAAAAGCATTAACAGCTGCATGTAAATTAGCTACAGGTAAAAGAGTCACCATTTATACAGACAGTGCGTATGGTTATGGGGTATGCCATATAAACGCGAGCATCTGGAAACAGCGAGGTTTTGTTCGAACTGATGGCACCCCGGTGACACATGGGCAGGCTGTCATGGAATTAATACAAGCCATGCAGCTCCCATCTGCGTTAGCTATTGTAAAATGTGGCGCACATCAGACGACAAAAACCCCTGTAGCAATAGGAAATAACTTAGCAGATGAGGCAGCCAAAGAAGCCACAGGACCTGCAATACAAGGACCAATGGTTCTTGCAGCTGACTGTGAACCCATCACTAATTTAGCCTCATTAATTGAGGCGCAGAACAGCGTCTCTGAAGCAGAAAAACGGTTGTGGGTGCAAAGGGGGGCGGTACGCACATCACACCCCCATGCAGGGTTGTGGCGAAGTTTCCGAGGACATTTTGTACTTCCTTTGTCCTTATTACCAACAGCTATCAGAATAATGCATGAACCTGATCATTGTTCGCGCGCCCAGGTTGTTCGAAAATTGCAGGCAGTATGGTGGTCACCTTATTTGACACCTATGGTAGACAGAGAATTAGCTATATGCCCACACTGCCCCAAGTACAATGTGAGAAAAATGTTCACACAACCTTTAGCACATATCCCTATGCCGGATGGCCCTTTTCGTCATCTAATTATGGATTATGTTGACATGTTAACTCGTGTGCAGGGAAAGAGATACATGCTTGTGGTTGTTTGTCGTTTCAGCAGGTGGATAGAAGCCTGCCCCACTGCTAAAAACGATCACAAATCAGCAGCAAGGTTTTTATGTAAAGAAGTGTTTCCCAGGTTTGGTATGCCTGATACTATTTCATCTGATAACGGACCTCACTTTATTTCACAGGTCATCCAGGCGATGTTCACCCAGTTGTGTATAAAACAAAAGTTTGGTTGTGTTTACCATCCCCAGTCACAGGCTTCCGTCGAACGGGCCAACGGTGTGCTCAAAACCAAGATTGCAAAGATTATTGCTGATAGCAATAACCGCCTGACGTGGGTGGATGCGTTGCCGATTGCACTGATGGCAATGCGTTCTCAAACTAACCGATTAACCCATCTTACTCCTCATGAAATGCTTACAGGTCGACCTATGCCTCTCCCACAGGTGCGAGGGCCCCAGGAGGAGATTTCCCTGGCGCAACTTGAACGTGAACTGGGGGACTACCTCAGGTCCCTAACCCGTATTCACAGACTTATATTTCAACAGGTGAAAGCAGCTCACAACCGAGACGAGACACGTATTCCAGTGGACGTCAGAGACGTCCAAGTCGGTGACAGAGTGTTCATACGAGTATTTAGACGTCAGTGGAACGAACCTCGTAGGGAAGGGCCCTTTAAAGTTGTTCTTACCACCCCCACTGCCCTAAAAGTTGAAGGTAAGCCCTTCTGGTTCCATAAGAACCACTGCACACGTCATCGTCCACCAGACCCACCTGGCCTTGATCCAGGACCGACGGGCTCTGCGCATGCTGAAAGGGCAGCAGCAAGTCTCCCTCCGCATACTACCATAGCACATTCACAGGCGTCTGATGTCGTACCTGGGGCGAGCACTGATGCATCCTCAGCCCCGTCGTCATCTGATGGCCAGAGACGATCAGCCCGCTTGGCAGCCCGACGGGCTTCACTGTCAGGGGACTCTGAGAATGATAATGTTCATTCTTTTGCTTCCGATTCGCCTTCTGACTTTGGCAGCAGTAATGATGATTCTCCTGCCACTCAGACTCCTAGCAGGTCTGTCTCAGACTCACCCAGCTCTGAGGCACTGGAAGAACCTTTTTCTCATCACTCATCAGACAGTGCTGGAATTGTTTCCCCTTCTCCACATCCCTCACCTTCACCTTCCCCACCCCCTCCCTCCCTATCCACTCCCTCGGACGGCACGTCTGGGTCGGCGAGCGGGTCGTGTCCGCCCACTCCATCGCCGTCTGGGCGTCACTCGTATGCGTCTTCTTCCGAATCTGACTAGTTTTCTTCTGTTGTTAACCCTTTTAGAGTTAACAAGGGGGGATCTTATTAAGCTCACCACTAACAATGCACACTCACATGTAAAGCGTCAAACAGAGACATGTGCACTAGCAATGATAACACTAGCTACTAACCAAGGGATAATCAGTAATAACGGTGGGGAGAATAAATCATTAATGCATGTGCAAACCGAAGGTTATGACTATGTGATGTCTGAGGAAATTTTAGGAGACGAGTCAATGGGAAAACATTGGCTTGGAACTCCACAAAGCATGGACTGCCGTGGGGATGGGATGGTGATCATTACGGTAAGATGCAAAACAAACATGTGCCAAAACATACTAACAAAACAAATAATGACGATAGAAAGAGCTCATAGAGTAGTAAAATTAATAAACAAAAGACAGAAAAGGGATCTGAATAAATTAAAAACGTCACAATGGCAAATGAACATGTTTCAACAATGGATACAATTTTCAGTTCAAGCTATGTTTACAGCTAAAAAGCGCCCTAAAGATGATTGTATAGCCTGTTATAATGCTAAGCAGTTACCGACCCTTCAGAGTATACCCGGAAGTAAAATAGGCGACTGCACAGACATATCAGAATGTTTTGCTCACTGTGTTATGCATATGGCTGCAGGTTTACCATCATGGACAAAAGACAGGAAAAGATGCCCCGAAGCAATAACCTCCTCAATAAATACAGTAATGAGTACATCTTCCCTCCCTCCAGTAGTGCAAAAGCCGGCTAAACTAAGCTTTCCATTTTGTATAGCACGAGGAACAGAATTAGAAGAGGTGACCGACAGAACCTCTAGCAAAATGGAGACTGCAGATGAGATGGTGAAATGTAATAAAATACCGTGGTACCCACCGGCAGCAGGAGGGAACGTTAGTTACATCAAACTATGTGAAACTAGCCTTAAAAGTAATATAAGTTGTAAACAAATAGTACCAGATGGAGGAAATATTATCTATGACTTCCAACCTACAACAGTAGCTCAATACCGAGTAAGGAGTCTGGCGCAAGGATCTGTCCCTTTAGGAGACATTTTTTGGTTGTGTCACAATACTGAGCAAATACTATCCTCACTGCCTCCTCAGTGGGAAGGTATCTGTGCTCCAGTAATGCTTACAGGACAACTAAAATTAATAATAGATAATCAAAAACTCAGCATCAAGACACCTAATGAAATGAGAAACCGTACAAAAAGAAGCTCTCCTACTGAGCACAAACAGAATTGGCAAATGTCAGATGAAGTATACATTACATGGGATCAGGTCCCATTAGGGGTGCCAGAGAAACATGCTGCTATAGGAAGTGATTGGATAAAATCTGGGAGAGGAGTCGGCTCGATACCATTCGTCGGAACAATTACCAATGCGCAATACATAGCTCGAAATAGTAGGTGGATAAATCTCCTATGGTACAATCAACAAAGGTTTATAAATTTTACAATAAAGGGCGTAGACCTTATAAAAGAACAATTACATGCTACATCACTAATGGTTTTACAACATAGGTTCGTACTGGAATCCCGTATGGCCGGAGACCAGGGGCTATGTGATTATATCGGGACAGATTGTTGTACTTTAATCCCTATGCATACTGATATTAACGGCAGCCTGACAGGTGTTCTTCAAGAAATGAAGCGCATGAGAGATGAACATGTGGAGAGATCCAACTGGAACACTCAGCTGAAGGGGTTTTGGGATTGGTTCAATAAGCTTGGGTGGACAAGATACCTCAAAGCGGCAGGAATAATACTAGGAACTATAATATTGATAATATTAGTAGTTGTCTGCTGCATCATACCCCTCATTCGGGGGTTGGTCTCAAAACTTATTGTGAATGTAACTGGTCAATTCCCCATAATAGAGGTACAGATAGACCAAGACATATAAAGTAATACCATGATCCCCTCTCACCCCCACCAGGTACGTGCATATTTTATATATATATTACATAAATAGTACATGGCATGCTAAGTCTTTATAATCAACTGTAGATATAGTTATTTGTATATCAAGTATTTATAGATTAGCTTAGAAATAGTAATTTGCATGCTAAAAGTATTTATAAATTCTTTTAGGAAAAGTATGTGCCTCTCATGTGGATATATACCTATAACATACTATGTCTCCACATGCAGACTGCTGAAAATGGCGGACGCTTATTTTAATGTGCACCACACACCCGCTGAGGATTGGCAGGGACGTGCAAATAGAAGAAACACAGACGCCGCACATGCGTCGTTAGGCACACAAGCATATGTAGGTACAGGCACTGGTCTCCCTAATAGGCGTCCAGACGATCCAGCAGAGGGCCCTAGCGCTGCACTACCAGGAGGGATGGTGGACCTGGGAGAGATACACATGGATGACCCACCATCACCAGGGGCCCTGAGGATCATCTTCAGCCCACTCAGCCCCGAGGACCCAGCAGACCGAGGATTGCCGGACACAGCTGCCTTGGAGTTTCCATCCACACCGGGCCAAGGAAGGCCAAACGGAGCTGGTCATGAGAGGCCATCTACATCGGGCACGAGGACGACGGGTCCCACCGCAATGGGAAATCCTGCATTGGAGCCTACTGTTAATATTTTTCAGCAGATGCAACTGAGCTCCCTCGAGATGAGCCACGTCCAGGGGTTTCTAATGAGCCCCCTGGATCTTTACAGAACCGCCCAGGAC
The DNA here is from genome assembly GCA_037039145.1 of Fundulus diaphanus. Taxonomy (NCBI): domain Eukaryota; kingdom Metazoa; phylum Chordata; class Actinopteri; order Cyprinodontiformes; family Fundulidae; genus Fundulus; species Fundulus diaphanus. The sequence continues at coordinate 34,496,472 of CM073124.1, forward strand.
CTAAAAACTGAAATTGCCTCCATGGATACTGGAGTTTACACTCTGCTAGTCAAAGGTCTATCTCCGGCGTCAAAGAAGCACATATTCGCAATTCGCCGCAGCACATACAAAGCCAAATATAAGGCTAGAGTATGCCAGTTAACCCAGGAACAGGACAATCTGACACGACGACTTCAAGAGGCTCAACAAACTATTGTCAATTTACAGGAAAAACTGCTGCAAATGACAGCAGAACGGGACACAGCAAGGCGGCAAGTACTGCAGTGGCGTTTAGCTGCTACGACACTGGCACAGCTACAGGGACAAGCTCCTGGGACTTCCACAGAAGGACTGGGGAATCGACCTCCAAGGGGGGTGGTTTTCCCTAATCCCCAACCTTAGAACTTTCAATAAAAAAAAAAAAGAAAAGAGAAAACTAAGCTGATGTGAATGATGAAATGATTATGTATACTTCAATAATAAATATGATGGTGCATGCTTAAAAAGATAAATATAATTATGTATGTATATAACCTATGTGACAGTACTAATACTGTGCAGGGAGCATCGATAGGATTGCTCATATGTTGGTTGTAATGAAGGTCTACTGACCATTAAGTGACTGGTTAGCCTGATACAGCGGGCATGATGGAGTATTTGGTATTAATATTTAAACATCAACTCGTTTGATGTAGGGTGTCCAATGCACCCTGGGTAAGGGTGGAGGTGTCCTAACAGGTGTTCAAGCTGCACGGATATGTCAACCTGAGGCCCATTAACATTGCTGAAACAAATCCTGAAAATCCTTCTATAAAAAAGTAAGCAAGAGGAAAAGTCCTCACAAGAGTGCCAAGGGGGTTCCCTCTTTGTTTAACTATAAATCTTATGTTTTACTGTGTGATCATAGTTTTGTGTATCCCTTACTACTAGTAGAAGTGTGTTTTGATCTTAGATGTTGGTATTAATCATGGTACGTTTGTGATGTGCTAAGTATTAATTACAATTAGCCTTTGTTATACTAGTAATATTTACTCTAGACATTCATAGCTATGATAAATAGACAATCATTTGTAGAGTGTGATTTATTTTGTGACCCTTTACAGGATCACAGGGGGGAATGTAGTGGATTAATATCTCACAATGAATATCTTATAATAAATATAGTCTTATCACAATTGATATAAGGGGTGCTGTAAACATTCACCTAAGAAACATGTGTGTGTGTCATGCAACAAGCCCAGAATAAGAATTAGGGGGTCAATGGAATTTACCAATTTACCAGGGGAAATTGAAAAACCTCTGGGTCAAAAGGGCAAGCCATTTGCAATGTAAAGCAGAACATGAAAGACTCCAAAATGAACACAGAAAATGCAAGGTCCAAAGTCCGAAAAGGTAATGACGTGTAACCATATGGAAATGAGCAGGGGCCATGATTGGGAGGAGCTGTGATGTGTAACCTTGTTTTAAAAAAAGCACGCCCCATAAAAGTTTCCACTGATAGGTAAAAAATTAACAAAGATATCCGTGGAAAAAACAATGGAAATTATGTAAAAAAGGAGTGGCTCACAGGAGGAGCTCAAAGATCCAGAGAATGTATTTAAACCGACCGCTTTCTGTATGTTGTCAGATGATGTTGTCCGGAGCACATCTCACGTGTGGTTGTCTTGTGTTGTTGCAATAAACCACCCTGGACTGAGACTCAGCTACTTTTGTTCACTTTTTGACTACTGTTTGATATTTTTAACTGCCTTACCAAGAACTTAGAATTTTTGAAGGACTTAGTGCAAATCATTACGTTGTGGGAAGGCCCATCCACAACAGAATCATTGCAAAATTAATTTAAGTTTGTTCTTATATTCCTTTTTTTATTTAACCAAATATAAATGTTACTCCAGTTGCACATTTGCTGTGGACATCTTGACCTTGTTAGTTTGTAAGGTCATGTGATAGTTAAGTAAACAAAGTTGATGCTCATCATCAAACTGTTATCCTTTTTTCCCCAAATTGGAATCGAAAAGAGAATCGAAAAGGAATCGAATTGTTTCACAGAATCAATAAGGGAATCGGAATCATGAAAATCTTTTCAATTCCCAACCCTACTGGTGAGGCACTGACGTCATCAGAGTAAGATTTACAAATATATACACTCTACAGAGTAGACTCATTGCAAAGTGCTGAAGGAGACTGATTGAGCCAAATAAATTCACCAAGAGACATGGAAGAAAACATTGATTCTTTGATGAAAGAAAATATTAAATTATTTGTCATTTGACTGGTAACAATTTATGAGTTATGATGGATTTCTGCATTTGTAACACATTAAAAAACTATAACCCACATTATGCACATTTCATTACAAAAACAAAACATGAATAATTATCGCTGTCTTACCTCTACTTCTAAATGAAGTTCATGCTGCGCTCTTTGTGCACAAAAATATGGGTCATTTTCCGGTAAAAGTCCTTTTTATCTTCTTCAGTTTTAAAAGTCTCTCAGTTTCAGTGGAGATCACTGCCAGGGAGGAAAGCCTTCCTTGGTCAGTCCTGTTCCGGCTGTATGTTTAGAGTCTTTTTAATGCTTTGCTTGTTTAGCATAAGTCGCTAATAAAACATCCATAACTTGCTGTCACTCTACAGTTTTGGGATCATGAGCGGTGCTCCTTGAGCGCCCCCTGCCTAGAGGCCAAGGAACTGCCGGCCTCACCTACAACCAGTTCTTTGCCGTTTATGATCGCCTAGCAGCACACGAAAACATGTTACCTGCACACAGTTTGATGACCAAAACACAATTCATAATCCACATACATTAAATTATCGAAAATCAGTTCATAACTGTTTGAACAACTGAATTTATGATCTAGAGACAAGAAGATGCATTCACGGAATGGAAGCCAGCGCAGTTAACATGGGATTGCGCAATCCCAGGGGAGGCCAAGCTCGCTGCGGCCTCACCGGCTTCGCTAGCAAGCGGCACCAAGGATTTACATGGAAAATAGCGAAAAGTCTGCGATTTTAAAGAAAATCTGATAAAAAATCAGGAAATTAAATAAAAAAATTACTTTTTATACCAAATGAGCGAATCACAATTTATATTATGTTATCATCATTATATATTTTCTTTCTTTCCATGATGACAAGTGGGGCCAGGCCTCACTTGCCTCCCCTGACTGCACGTCACTGGTATCTATGTGTATGAGAAAGGAGACGGGAGACTGGGCGAGCCCTTCAATACACATGCACAGATGTGTGTTTGTGTATGGGACTCTGGACTTGGTCCAAGTTCTTCCTTTTCTCCTCTTTTTATATATGATATTTACATCACAAGGACAGTCATGAAGTCAAGATTAGAATGGTAATGAAGTGTATCCTTATTTGCCTTTCATGTGTATATGTGTGTGTATATATTTTTATAGCACAAGGACAGTGATGAGGAGAGCAGTGGCATACTGATTAAGTGAAGTCAAAGAGAGGGTCTATGTGTTGGCAGAACCTCCCAGTAACAAAAAGTCATTCACCTAATTTAGGACACACACACACAAACACATATACACACACAGTTTGACCCATAATCCCTAAGATAATGATTCATGCAGATGCTACAACATAGGTTGTTGCAGAGAAATAGCATTTAGTCATCTGCAGAAGAGCTGTTCTTTTAATTGTAACTTTCAGTTTTTTGTTACATTATTGCTACCTTCTGAACACACTATGCTGGCCTCTGATTCAGCAAGTGGCCATCAAAAAAGAGCTTGAAAGGAAGACGGGACCAGAAAGAAGAGAGTATAATGGATAGAGCGAGCAGGAACAGAGACAGAGGATGGGAAAGATCAATAGAGTCTGTACTTTGAGAGTGGGAAATCTGCATATCATTGAAAAAAGGGTACAGGGCGAGGGAGGAACGTGGGTGGAGGAAAATAGAAATGCACAAAGCAAGTTTTCACATTTTGTTTACACATGTTCAGGGCAGAAAGAAAGAGGAAAACATCAGGGCAGATAAAAGATAAAGAGAAGATGACAAAGGTGAGATTTCTCCTGTCACCCACAAGAAGAGAGACATAATCATGTAAGGAAACCACTCCATTAAAGATAATGCAAGATATCAAAAGAGAAGCTGAGACACAAGCAAAGTCGTGCTGATTGATACATCAGAGTGGCAAATAAAGTTATTTTCTTTAACGCTCACCAGGGTTAGGGCTAGGTACATTTCTGAAAAACATGCAATATGTGATAATATTGGTGAATGTTGCAAAAACAAAATGAGTTGTGTTAAATCACCAAATGACTAAAAAGTGTTACTGTCTTTCTGCTTTGGGTTAAAACAAACTCTAGATAATGAGAAGTCAATACACATACTGAAAAAAAGTGATACATTATTTGTATTATTATTCTGAACCAATACACAAATAAGTGGGCACCAATACACAGATAAGTGGCTTGCATAGCGGCACATCGCCATGTGACAGGATATGCCTAGAATTTAACCCACAACTTTTGGGTGACAAGGTGGCCACTCTTGCCACTGAGTCCCAGTTGCTATCATATATTGTCGTATGTTTTTAAACTATTGAGAATTCATCCATCCATCCATCTTTTGCCACTTATCCGGGGTCGGGTCGCTGGGGTAGCAGCCGTAGTAGAGAGGCCTAGACTTCCCTCTCCCCAACCACTTGGGCCAGCTCTTCCGGGGGAACCCCAAGGCGTTCCGCCAGCCGAGAAGCATAGTACCTCCAGCATGTCCTGGGTCTTCTTCTTCTTCTCCCAGTGGGACGTGCCCGGAACACCTCACCAGGGAGAAGTCCAGGAGGCATCTTAACCAGATGCCCAAGCCACCTCAACTGGCTCCTCTTGATGTGGAGAAGCAGTGGCTCTATTCTTAGAATCTAACCTGGAAATTTCTTGCAGTAAGTCCAAAGTGAAAACAGTCCCACGACCTTGACCATCTTTTGGCCTGCAGACTTGGGTTATATAATGATACATGTCCCTTCTAGTTGTCAAAGAAATTTTTATTATTAATCAATATTAATCAATATTTAAATTCCTGGAAGGTGCCATTTGTATCATGTAGATTCCAAAGATTTTTGTATCCTATAGATTCAGAAATGAAACCCCATTCCTTTGTGAGCTTTACTCTGCTGCAGCTCTTGGCACCTGACAAAAGTTCATCTGCTCAAGTTGCCATAGCAACAGAGACGTTTCTTGTTGCTACCCGTACGCCCTGGTTCCCAACCTTATGAGTGAAAGGGAGTGTGAGGGGATAAAAAAGGGGATGATAGAGCAAATATTTTTTTTTTAATAAGAATGTTAATTTACTTAGAGGACTATTGAAAAGGAATCTGATGACATGGAATATTTAGATTTTTTTGTTAAGTGATTTCTTAACTAATGTTTGATCAGCATATGATTTTTTTTCAACATTGAGTGGACACTACAGTGTGTCTGTAGCCATGGGATGGTGGTTTTATTTTATTAATTTATATTTTTATTTTTGCCTGAAGTTCAGGATATCCTACTAATATCTTCTGGTCAAAGGCTATTAATATCAATTTCATTTTCAATGTTGGATACTTTTGCAATAGCAGTTTCATTGTTTTAAAAATTCATTGAGGTGATTTTTTTTAATTTTTTGTGTTTAATTAAGAAAGATGACACGTAAGATAATTACTGAGGTACCCATGACATCCTGAATCAGTACACATTTTTAACTAATACTGCTGAAACAGCGTGGCTCTATTTAACACTCATTTGAGGAACTGATTTTCTGAGGTTACCAACTTATTGTTTTCCTATCTCCTGGGCATGTTTTCAGTTTCACAGTGAATCAGTTTTGTTCACTCAGGCCAAAAAACTGCTTTACGAATAAATATAAAATGGTTCTGTCACTCTGTGGAGCTGTGAGCTTTAAATAAATTGTAGTGGAATTTCTTCTGTTAGTGTCATACTCTGTGGTCTAGGTGCAGGCCTGTTTTTCCCTTCTCTTCCTCCTCTGCAGGGCTGGACGGGCAGGTGTGACACATCAGACCTAATTACCACCCTTTTAGAAGGAGCTGGAACCAGGAGGAGGGCGTCAGTTCGTTTGTGCTTCAGCGTGGTACAGACCAAACCCTAGTGTACTTCTTGTTACTACCTGATACCTTGATTAACCTTGTTCCTGTTGCCTTTTGCCCTAGAACCTCATTCACCCGTACTAAGCCTGGAAACCCCATTTCACCTTCATCGGAAGTCAGCCTGGAACGGTAACCCAGTTAGCCCTCCTGCCTGCGCTCGCCTGCCTGCCTGTTCACCCTCCTACCAGTCACAACACCGAGAAGGGACCAGGACCTGCACCGACAACCCGGACGTCTGCACAGCACCTTTCTTCTGGACCAAACCCAAGCCACAGCCTCAGTGAGTCCTTTTGCCAAACATCATCTTCACAATAACCATGCTCAAGTTATTCACCATCCTCTCCATCTTTTCCGGCAGAACCCACAAGACCTTCGACCCGCTGAAAAACCCGTCCGATTCCTACCATACAATAAACCTTTAAAAAAACTACTATTGTTTCAGTCATTGCGTTCCTCAGAGTCACATTTACAGAAATATGACAGTTAGATATCTTATAACACAACCACAAAATCAATTGCTAAAAGTACATTTTGGGAAATCACATGACTTGAAGCAAAGCCCTGTAGATTTTTTTTTTGTAGTTTATACAAAGTATATGTTTCTTATCTGAAAAGAAAATAAGATTCTTAATGCAAAATGAATAACCAGAAGAACAGCTTATCTCTCCATGTAAAGTCTGATAAATTAGCACTCTACAGGACTTAAAGAAGTACACAAACACACACACATAGGTTGGCATAGGAGCCAACAGGAGTAAATGCAGAAGGAGCAACTTTGCCAGTATGTTCTGCAGCTTACAGTTGCAATATCCGGCAATAGCTACTGAATGTAGATCACACTGTGCAGATCACCATTTTGGGCTGAGATTGGTTCTGAAGATTAGTTTTTACCTGGTGAGAACCTAACAGATGGACCATCATTTTATGTTTATTAATTTATTGCTTTATTTCACAAATTAAGGCTGATTCATGTTGCCAAATTAAGTACACTGGAGTTACAGAGTGCCATCACATGCAAGAAGCTGTGGAAAACACAAATTTTTCAAGGGTCCTAAGATCCAGCCATATTTGCCAGCAGGGTAGTGTAAGACATTTTTAAAGAACACTTTTCCAGGCCTTAAATGTGTGCATGCACAGCACGCAAAAATATAAATAAATTGTTGTTGGTTTGTAGAGAAGAATCAGGATTTATATATACTTGAGTTAATTCATAATTCCTCGGTTTACAAACATTGTGAAATTTTGTTTCTCTTTTTCTTAGATTTTACTTGATGGGTCAAAGATGGTGAAAAGAGTGTGGGGAAATTCCTGTGGGTGTTTTGTCAGTTTTCAGCTGCCAAGAATCATTGTTTTTGGAAAACATCACATATGCATAAATCTATACTTACAGGAAAACACAAGACATGACTTGTTTTACTTGGAAAGACTGCAACAGCATATCTAGCCTCACAGATTTGACTCTCAGTTAACCCTCAGCCACACTTCAGGGAACAAGATTTATATATTTTACAGGTTAAAATAATTTCTGTACAGCAGGAAGTCTAGTCACTCAGAAATGCATGTAGACCACATATTGTATAAAATCTTATGTACTTTATATTTACAACAATCTTTACGCAAATAAATCACTGATTAGATTTTCAATTATTTGTTAACTCACTGATTTCATTAAAAAAGTTCATAGACTATACAATGCAAAATCAACTTTTTTTAACTTTTAAGTATGTTATGAGGCAATTCCTTCATCATAATCCTGCCTGAAGTGGTATTTTGCTTGATTCATGCATGCCTTCTGAGCAGCAGCCCCTCCCTGTCCTGAAAAATGAATGGCCATTACTGGTCTACATAGGGCGGTGAATACCTGCCCCCTCCAGAAAGTACTTACCTTGCACAGTAAACAACATGCCCAACCAGTGGTGATGTGAAGCAGAGCACAATCATTTCTGCGCAAACTTGAGACTGCCCTTTTAGCATCTAATCTGCACAGCGCCATCAATTGCTCTTTTATAAAACCATACAGCAGCGGCTCTAGGGAGACATCATGAAATGGGCAGTGTTAAAGTGAACGCAAGCGTCTTTCTGCAGGTTGAAAAAAATAGCACAAGAAAACAACTCATATTTCATAACAATGGAATATTCCTTAGTGCCAAAGGCAATATATTATCATATTCAATTCAATTCAATTTTATTTATATAGCGCCAATTCATGAAACATGTCATCTCGAGGCACTTTACAAAGTCAAAATCAATCATATTATACAGATTGGTCAAAAATTTCCTATATAAGGGAACCAGTTGATTGCTTCAAAGTCCCGACAAGCAGCATTCACTCCTGGAGAAGCGTAGAGCCACAGGGAGAGTCGTCTGCATTGTCCATGGCTTTGCAGCAATCCCTCATACTGAGCAAGCATGAAGCGACAGTGGAAAGAAAAACCACCCATTAGCGGGAAGGAAAAACCTCCAGCAGAACCGGGCTCAGTATGAACGGTCATCTGCCTCGACCGACTGGGGGTTACAGAAGACAGAGCAGAGACACAAAAGAAAGACAAAAAAGCACAGAAGCAAACATTGATCCAGTAATCTGTTCTATATTAGATGATAATAGCAGGTGAGCTGTCTTCTGTGGATGATGTCTCAGATAACAGAACGCCAGACCAGATGTACCTACTATGAAGAAAAAAGAGAGAGAACAAAAAGTTATAAGCAGAAATGATGACAAGCAATACATAATTGAAGAACAGTAGAACTCGATAGAGTGAGAAAAATAGATCCTGATGTCCTCCAGTAGCCTAAGCCCATAGAAGCACATCCCCATAGGTAGGTCAGGGCAACATAAGCCACTCTAGTTATAAGCTTTGTCAAAAAGGAAAGTTTTAAGATTAGTCTTAAAAGTAGACAGGGTGTCTGCTTCACGGACCAAAACTGGGAGTTGGTTCCACAGGAGAGGAGTCTGATAACTAAAGGATATGCCTCCCATTCTACTTTTAGAGACTCTAGGAACCACCAGTAGACCTGCAGTCTGAGAGCGAAGTGCTCTGTTAGGAACATACGGGGTAATCACAGCTCTGATATATGATGAAGCTTGATTATTAAGGGCTTTATACGTTAGAAGAAGAATTTTAAACTCTATTCTTGATTTAACAGGAAGCCAATGAAGGGAAGCTAAAATTGGAGAAATATGATCCCTTTAGTTGATTTTCATCAGAACTCTTGCTGCAGCATTTTGGATCAGCTGAACACTTTGAACTGCATTTTGTTGACTTCCTGATAGTAAAGAATTACAATAGTCCAACCTTGAAGTAACAAATGCATGGACCAGTTTTTCAGCGTCGCTCCTGGACAGAATGTTTCTAAGTTTGGCAATTTTCTGGAGGTGAAAAAAGGAAACTCTTGAAACCTGTTTAATATGGGATTTAAATGACATGTCTTGGTCAAAAATAACACCAAGATTTTTTACTTTATTACCAGAGGCCAAGTTAATGCCATCCAGATTAAGTATATATATATATATATATATATATATATATATATATATATATGCTTATAGTTGACTTTGGAAGGCTTAAAAACACATTCAATAGACCCTTTAAGCAGGGGCGTAGCCAGAATATTTTTACCGGGGTGGCCAACATGGGGCACAAAGCTAGCGAGGGGTGGCCAATAGAAAACCCTTCACAAACATATATAGTATACTATACTATATACAGTACACAACCCAACCCCTTCTTGCTAACACTTAACAGGAATAAGTAGGTTTAGAATATAGCTGAAAATGCCTGTATACTTAAAATAATCGACTCAAATACTTGTTCACACAAATGTACTTTATTTAAAGTTCAAAAACAGACAGTCACAAAAAAAAAACACATCAAATTGTGGCATGAACCGATAAAAAAGTAATTTTCTTAAATCTTGCAGTAACCAATACATTTTTGCTGTTACAGTGCTTGCGTATGAAATATTTAACAAACAGGTTATGGATTTACCTTTCTTACATATGAACTATTAAATACACAAGTAAATCATTTATTTATCTTGCACATCGTTAGCCTCATTGTATAATTGACTAAGTCATATTTGAAAGCTTTTGGAAAGCAAGGACAAAATATTATAGGAAGAAGCACATATTTTATGTAACAGGAATTTCAGGGAAAACAGGGAACAACAGTCATATTTTGACTACAAGTTTATACTGTATGTGTAAGAAACAGTTATACCTTTACTTAGTCTGAAACAAAAATAATTACTTTTACAAAAATAACTTCCCAGCAAAGATCCAGTCTCCAACTCTGGTTACCAGACTCAGTTCAAGCCATTTACATGTGTTTTACCAGTCTTTAGAAAAGCATCTTCTTCTGTCCCCTTGACAGGTTCGAGGGAAGATGTTTATTTGTGGCTGCTTGGGCCGTTCTAGTCTTGACTGGGAGATATCTATAATGAAACAGGAGCAAACGTCTGTTATTCTGACATTAAAATGATGGTGACAATAACAATAAATAATAATAATACCAGCCTCCCCATAGTTAAGATCATTTCTAGTTGTATTAATGGCCTATAGGCATTTCGATTCAGACAAATAAAACTAATATATATATATACAACGCATAATTATTTGTTTTATTTTTTTAAGTGTATATATTTAAGTGAGTCCGTCACAATAAAAAACAAATACACTTAACAAAACATACATTTCTTCCGAGGATATTACTTTCTAGACAATTCATTAATTTCATTATTATGGCCACATGGTCATAACTTCACCTGTCGGTGCAGGAACACCTGTTTCGCTACAGTTTTAAAACACTGTACATAATTTATGTGGACACACTGTATTAGCCTGGGTGCCATTCCGAACTTAGTCCCGCCCACAATGTTTTTGGTCGGGAAGTTCGGTCTGGCATTGCTCAATACTAGCGCGAGTATGCTCGCCCAATATCTGGCGGGCCAATCAAATTGTCAGGGCGGGCTTTATACGATGATGGACAGATGATCAACAGTAACGTAATCAACCACGTCACCAAAGCACGCTTGGGTTTACAACAACAATGGCTGCCCCTGGAGAGTTGAGGTGTGTAGATTCTGCTATTAGGTCTGTTCTAGAAGATATCGACAGCAAATTAATTTTAAAAGAGGAACAGAGAAACACGATCAAGGCATTTGTTGAAAAGAAAGATGTTTTTGGCGTCCTTCCTACGGGATTCGGCAAAAGTTTAATTTATCAGCTGGCTCCGTTGGTCGCTAAGAAGATGGGACACAATGAAAACCCATTGGTCATTGTTGTTTCTCCTTTGGTCGCACTCATGCAGGACCAAGTGAAAGAAGCAACTGAAATGGGCGTCACGGCGATGCAACTCGGCGTGAACGACGAGGTGGATATAGCCAGCGGTCGTTGCCAGCTCCTTTTCGGAAGCCCGGAATCCTGGCTGCTGAACAAGTGGAGGGACATGCTAGGCTCCGATGTTTTTCAAGCCAACGTTATGGGTATCGTCGTGGACGAAGTTCATCTAACTTACAAATGGTAAGAGATCATCTGACTGTCTGACTTAGTCAATGTCGTGATATGAATCCCATGTTGTAAACATAGTAGGTAACATTGTACGTTCGCTAATTCAGACTATTCAACTATGTTTCGCTTAACATACGGCGCACACTCCGTTGCTCTTATTGGTTGTAGCTCTATCCAATTGAGTGCAGAGGAATTTTTTTTCCTGGTTCGTTCGAAACACGCCCCATAATCACAGCTCTATGTATCAGACTCAAATTCTGACTAGAACTGAGTATGACCATGTCAGGCTAACACTGTATATATCTATACCTTTTCATCCTTTGGCACCTTCTTTTGTTTATTAAAGGAGAAGTCCGGTCAAAATCAGAATTCAAACTGCTGAAAGTACTTTAAATATAAAACTACTACATACTGTGCAAAAAATTATAAGTTTTTTTTAATTAATAATAATTCTCATTTAATCATGTTTATGTGGAGGAATCCATCTTGGTCAAGAATAGTACTGTCACCTCCCATTTTTTGACGTCACTCGGCACACACAGCGGAGGAGAGATCGCTGAAGTGACTTAAGTTAGCTGATTATTATAGTATAAGTATTAAAATATAAGAGCATTCCAGCACATGCTGGGCTGAGCACGGCTTTGCACCGGCGCTGCAGCTCAGCGCGCACACACACACACACACACACACACACACACACACACACACACACACACACACACACACACAGCGGAGGAGAGATCGCTGAAGTGACTGTGTTGAAATAAGCAATGTTTTTTCCACTTTTACCAGTTGTGTTGGAACATCCGATGGCCATGCACGTGGGCATTGTTGCTTCAGCAATAGCTCTTGGGAATGTCAGCGGTGAAGTCCTCTGGAAATCCGAAATAATTATTGATGATCGCAGCTGTGTAGAACGGCTCCTATTGACTTTGCATGGAAAGAGCGGAGAAATGCTGTCGCCGCTTCCGCTCTTCCACGTCGCAGGATGTGATGTCAAACGCCCCTTACTGCCCATATTTGGGCAGTCATGTCAGCCCCCATACACAGTGATTCAGACGACAATTTATGTTTTTATTTTCTTATTGATTAAAGATAAGTTCATTAAATAACCACGAATGTATTAGTTTTAGTTATAGCTAATGATACCCTGATTTTTCCTTGTTGACCGGACTTCCCCTTTAAGCCGATGTGTGACAAGTGAATTTCTCCACTGAGATCGATAAAGCCTATCTATCTATCTATCTATCTATCTATCTATCTATCTATCTATCTATCTATCTATCTATCTATCTATCTATCTATCTATCTATCTATCTATCTATCTATCTATCTATCTATCTATCTATCTATCTATCTATCTATCTATCATGCTGCTCTCTGTTCCTCTCCTCCATCCACCTCCTCTTTCTCCTCCTCCTCCTCACTCGTTCTCTGTTGCTCCCCTGTCATCTCTTTATCTCCTTCTGCTGTTATTTTCTTCTTAAAATAAGAAGACATGTCGGTGGACTTTCACTTCGTTGTCTGGAAATCGACAAACCATACAGAAGCACCAGCTAACAGCGGTAGCTACGTAACTCTTTGAAAACTTGTCAAAAAGACACCAAAAGCCGCTGTAACAGGAGCGGATACAGTTCATATATCCCCCTCTTCTTTTACAAACGAATGATTTGACTTATTTACTTACTGTTAGTCTTATTCGCTTTCTCTATTAATTCCTTTTATCACCGTTGAAGGCGGGCACGCGCTGAGCCGTAGTTGTCTGAGAACGCAACAGCGGCTAGAAGGGAGGGGGAGGGAGAGGGAGGGCGGACGGGCGGGCGGGGGAGGGGGGAGCGGCAGGGTGAGCTACGATGCGCAAGAAGGTCAAGAAGAGCGGCTGTGCTGCTGCCTGTGCATAATGGGATGAAATGCTAAACTGACGCTACTACCATTTACACTGGCGAGTGGGGTGGCCAGGACATCGCCAGGGGTGGCCGCCCCTGGCCACCCCCTGGTGACGCCCCTGCCTTTAAGTCTAGGCATTTAATTATTTCTTATTTTTTAGGTTCCTTGGATTGTGCATCTTTCAATTGGTGTTTACGTTTTGTGCATAGTTTGCTTCTGTTTCATGCAATCCTCAATTCCCCAGCCTCCTCTTTTCCCCATCTATTAGATATTCTGTTGATTGCTACTCACCTGATTTTCCTCCTGCTGATTATTTCCCAATGTATTTAAATTCCTGATGGCTGGCTCTCGTTACTGGATTCTGTGTTCACCCCACTGCTGCCACAGTGTTTCCAAGTTTTAAGTTTATTATTAAAGATATGTCTTTTCATGATGGCTCTGCATCACTCCTGCTGCACTTTGGTCCTAAATCATGGATCATGACAGAAGAATCCAGCCAGACTAAGGAGCTAATGGCAGAGGGTGAAATCATTATCTGATGAGTATCAGGAGGCGGAACGGAGTGCTTGTCATTTGAAGGCAAGATTGCCTCCTTGCAGGACTCAAGTCTGGCCATCCGTCTACTAGGAAGTAGTCTGCAGCATCACAAGTCACTTTGGACTCTAGACAACAGAGCATCAGGTCACAACCAGGGATCTTGTCATTGTAATGCACCCTCAGAATCTGTATTTAGGGGTGGAGAACTCAGTTAGATTAAACTCAAAGGTTAATAAAAATGGTCAGATAGGACAGGGTTGTGAGGAAATATTGTTAATTCTTCACAATCAATGCCATATGTCAGCACAAGGTCTAAAGTATGTAACCAGGAGTGTGTCGGTTTATGCACATTTTGAAGAAAACCAATTGAATCTAGGATAGTTTTAAAGGCTACACTAAGGTTATCACATTCAGTGTCAACATGAATGTTAAAATCACCCACTATAATAACCTTGTCAGTGTTTAACACCAAATCAGATAAGAAGTCTGACAGCTGATCCAGAAACTGAGTGTAAGGGCCTGGTGGACGATACAAAACAACAAACAGAAGAGGTTTTATTGCTTTGCAGTTTGGATGAGGGAAACTGAGGGTTAAATGTTCAAAAGAACTGTAGTTATTAATTGGCCTGGGACTAATTAATAAATCAGACTGAAAGATGGTTGCCACTCCTCCTCCTCTTCCTACAGATCTGGGAATGTGGAAATTTAAATACCTGGAGGGAGTTGACTCATTTATACTAACGTAGTCCTCTTGTAGCCAGGTTTCTGTGAGACAAAATAAATCTGATTATCGGAAATCAATTCATTAACTAACAAAGTATTTGGAGGGAGAGACCTTATATTTAATAAACCACATTTAATTGTTTTATTTTTTGGTTCAAAGTGAGCTGTATTGATTTTATTAAATTTTTATGATTTGCTCCTTTTAGATCCGTTTTTAATTTGTTTAGTTTTGGCCGTGGGAAAGACACTGTCTCAATAGGGTAATGGGTGGGTTACAGTACAGAAGCTGCAGAGAGGTGTGTTAAACTACGGCTCTGCTTCCTGGTCTGGACCCTGGGTTGTCAGCATTTAGGAGAACTAATAAATCCGGCCAGATTCCTAGAAAGAAGAGCTGCACCATCCAAAGTGGGATGGATGCCGTCTCTAAGGATCAGACCAGGTTTTCCCCAGAAAGTTCGCCAGTTATCAATGTAGCCCACGTCGTTTTCGGGACACCACCTAGACAACAAGCGGTTGAATGACGACATGCGGCTAAACATGTCATCACTGGTCAGATCAGGCAGGGGACCAGAGAAAATTACGGAGTCCAACATTGTTTTAGCAAACTCACACACCGAAGCATCACCAACTTTAGTTACCTTCGATCGGCGTGACCGGGTGTCATTACCGCCGGTGTGAATAACAATCTTACTGTATTTACGCTTATCCTTAGCCAGTAGTTTTAGGTAAGATTCTATGTCGCCCATTCTGGCCCCTGGCAGGCATTTAACTATGGTCCCTGGTGTCTTTAGTGCCACGTTTCTTAATATGGAGCTGCCAATAATTAAGGTCGGCTCCTCAGCGAGACTGTCGCTGAGTGGGGAAAATTTATTAGAAACGCAGACGGGTTGGTGGTGATCTGGGGGCTGAAATCTAAAGCTATGCTTCCTACGAACCGTCACCCAGCCGGCCTGCTTAACCGCCTGTTCAGGTGCTGCGGCTATTGGTTCGCTACGTGAAGTTACTCTTTGTGGCTCCGTGCTAGCAAAGGAGCGGCTATCAGCCGGTTTTTCAACAGCACGGAGTCAGGTCTCCAATTCTGATACCCTCGCCTCCAAAGCTACAAAAATACTACATTTATTACATGTACCATTATCACTAAAGGAGGCAGAGGAATAACTAAACATCTGACACAGAGAGCAGCAGATAGGAGACTTAGTCAGAGACGGAGAAGCCATTATGAGGCTAAGGCTTGGCTAAAGCTAGGCTAGTGCCCTCTTACCACGCCAAAAACCAAACCGTGTGAAACACGGGGAGTTCCCAAACGTAATGTGCAGCCACAGAAAATGTTTTAAAAGTGCTTATGTTTTGGAAACAGATGTTACAGCAAAGAGGTTTAAAGATAAAAGCGAGAGAGTCTGGAGCAACACACTGCAGTTCACACAGCGACAACAGGAAGTGACACAATACGCCTTACCGCAAACAGGAAGTCCACACAGGTGCTGTTGTCACCTGTTTAGTTTTCTGTTCAGTATGTATACAGTATACACCACTGGAAACTAACATCATAATCAAACCAGTGATGGTCTGTCTAAGTTGTGCAGGAGAAAGCTGACCTGGGAGCTGAGCCACTATCCTGCAGGAGTACAGAGACCCCACTTGGAACCCCCATTTACAGGCCATGTTGAAACCCGCATGAAGGACCCTGGAGCCGCCTCCTCACAGCCACACTCCGAGTTAGCTGCCTGCTTGCCTGCTGAGATAACCAGCTTTACCTTGGAGTAATTCACTGCAACCAGACACCCGTCGCCACAACCAGGGACAACAGGAGAGGTTTGACAGAGAAATAAACAGGGAAAGTTTAGAATAGTTTACGTAATGTGTTTTCACATTTTGGTTTTTAAAACACATTGAGCTAACAGGCATAGCTTCCCAGATAAGACTGGGTCAACGCAACTACGGTTCATTTTAAACACAATGCAATGTTTTCGTTTTGCCATCGTTCGATAATGCTATGAGCATTATTACCACTTTAATATGGAACATTAATGTCAATTTAATGGTGTTTTGTGTAACTTTAGGATTAAACCATCAAGAAATAATTGCATTAATAAAATCAAGTGTCCTAAAGATATTGATTTCTACTGAGCAAATCATTCTTTAAAATGTTAATTTATCAAATAATCTTTTGTTTAACTCAGTATTTGCATTGTGAATGGGTTGAGACACATACCAAATGTTGTTCCAAATTAGTGTTATGGAAATATATAATCATTTTTGTCAAAATCATTTTCATTATTCATAAAGCACAAAGAGTTACCTTGTAATCACTAAAACTGTGGCTTGGAGTCTACAGAGGGGGAGGTGTGCAGCAATAAATTAATTCAAGCTCTTGTAGATACCAGGCACGAAGAGACAACGGAGTCTTATGGGGGACCTTTCAAAATGGTATACGGTTTTAAAGCTTTTTTTAAGGGTTCTAAATCTTTATCTCGGTTAACTCCTAAAAAAATCACCTGGGCTTTTGATTAAAAGTTAGTTCCTGAGTTGGCAGTTTAGGATCTGTTTTGCTTGTGGGAAGATGGACGCCTAGCGACTGTGTGCGGGGACTTCACTCCTTGAGGGGGTGGTCAGGCTATTACATGTGTGCCTCTGAGCAGGATTCTTCAGACAGATGCTTACAATGGCCATGGAGGGGGACTTAATATAGGAGGGGGACGGTAATATACTAAATGAAGCTTTATGGTAACGTTGTAATTCACAGATGTCAAAGTCCAGTCCTCAAGGGCCGGTGTCCTGCCACTTTTAGATGTGTCCCTGGTCCGACACGCCTGAGTCAAATAATCAGGTAATTAGCAGGACTCTGAAGAGCCTGACTGCATACTGAGGAGCTAATTGTGCCATTTGATTCAGGTGTGTGGGACCAGGCAAACCTCTAAAAGTTTCAGGACACTGGCCCTCGAGGACTGGAGCTTGACACCCCTGTTGTTGTAACGTACAGGAACTGGACCCAGAATTCAAACCAGCACAGGTCAGTGGCATTTAAAACAAGCTTTACTTAAAAAGCACACTAGCGCGGGTAGTCGGGGCACGCTGCTCACTCTTCTGCTGGAAATCCTCTGGTAACTGGGCTCAGAGTCTGGGAACTCGACTTCGGGCCGGGCTCTACGAGGCTGAAGCCGTTGGGCGGCTTACCGACAGGCAGATGATTCGTAAAGGGCTTTCCAGGGGCGTAATCCAGGGGGGTCCAGGTCCAAATCACAGAGAGGCAGTTATCCAGCAGCAGTACAGATGGGGAGATCCGACAGGGAAGGTCCAGCTCCGGTCCAGGTCCGATAACAGGCGGGCTCAGAAGAATCACAAAGGTTAGGCAGAATCCGGTACTCACAGGCGGGGTTCAGGTCTCCAGGCAGACAGGCAGAATCAGTACAGGGGACAGGCAGGCTCGGTAACTAAGGCAGAGTCGGGTCAGGCAACAGGCAGGCAGAATAAGGAACGCTGGAATGCTCGTACGGGTGGCTTGAGACAAGCTGGCACTGGCATCTGATCTGCACGGGGATTATAAGGAGGTGAAAACAGTTGGAACCAATGAGGACTAATTCCAAGCAGGGTGGAGATGAGCAGGTGTGCTGATAGGAGGACAAGATCAGTGCCAGTACCGAGATCATCACAGTTGTAAGTGTTTTGTCTCCCTTTGGAATTCAAACTGTAATAAATATATGCAAATTCTAAGTGTTTTGTCTCTGATAATTGTTTTCTTCCCTTGCTGCCAAATCTTCATATCGGGTGAGGCGGGCCTTCATGAATGAGACCGGAAGAACTAACAGGCCATCTCGTTATTAGTCAAGCTAATTTGATCTCATTCCATATTCTTTACGATGCATTTTGGTTCTCTAACTTAGATCTGCAGTGAACCAGGATTCACTGAATCTTTCTGATGATCAACCATTTTATTTGTCTTTTTGTTTCTTTTGTGTGTACATAGTTCCTTAGCTTCTTTTTTATCTTAATTTTGCTTGGTAGTTTTAGCTAATTTTCACTAGTCAAGTAGAGAGGATTTGTTGATTGAAATATAGTGTTAATTCAGATAAACAGCATTATATAGTGATGTTGTCTGGATGTTCAGTTTTATTTCTGTTTATAAATTCTTGAACTTGAAGAGAAGTTGTCACTCCTTTATTCTTTATGTGTGCAGAGTTTGCTGTTAAAATAATTCCTGTGCTTGAATCATATGGAGGACCAATCCTGCCATAATTAAAAATACACACAGAAATAAATGAAGGCCTTAATAATATAAAATGGCTTGAAAAAGTAGCTAATAATATCAATTTGTGTGCCATTAAATGTGGCAAAATAATAAAAAGAAGATATTTATTCAACAAAGGAAATATTTATGGTGGAGTAAAAACAGGCTTTAAAAATGTTGTGTTGTAAATAAGAATGAAACAAAAATAAAAACATATTTTAAAAATGTTGGTGTAAATAAATATCAAACAATAAAAAAGGTTGCAGTGGAAATACGGAACCAAAAAAACCCGCTTGAAATAAATACACAAAGACAAAATAAAGACTTCAATAAAAACGTATAACAGAAAACAAGTGGGTTAAAAATAAGTCAGCATAAAAGCAAGAAGAAAAGTAAAAATAAAAGTGTAAGTTAAATTATATATTTTTTGATGAATAATTGATCAATTGTTGAATAAATATCTTCTTTTTATTATTTTGCCGCATTTAATGGCACACAAATTGATATTATTAGCTACTTTTTCAAGCCATTTTATATTATTAAGTCCTTCATTTATTTCTGTGTGTATTTTTAATTATGGCAGGATTGGTCCTCCATAGCTTCATTCCTTTCAACTATTGTCCTGATATCAGCTGTTTGGGCAGATATTTACCGGACAGTACCTAACAGACAGAGTTATTTATTAAACATTTAATAACTTAAAACAGTGCGTAATAATAGCACAAGGGTAATGTAACAATCCCAAGGTATTTGATTATTTATTAGTTCTTAGGTTCCTTGGATTGTGCATCTTTCAGTTAGTGTTTACGTTTTGTGTATAGTTTACTTGTTTTGTGCCATCCTTAGTTCCCCAGCCTTGTCTTTAACCCCAGCTGTTTGATATTCGGTTCATTGTTACTCACCCTATTTTTGCTTGTTGATTATTTCCCAGTGTATCTAGATTTCCTGTTGCTGTCAAAGTGTTTCCCAAGTTTTCAGTTTATTACTGAAGATACATCTTTTCTTTATGGCTCTGCGTTAATCCTGCTACATTTTGGGTCCTAAATTACCATGAATCATGACACTTTAATTGTTGTGTCAGTATTGTTTTCATCAGCTTCTATGGGAAATCGAATGATATTTCAAGTAAACATCAGATATTGCAGATTGAAGTAAAACAATTAAGTGGTGAAGGAATGTAATAATAGTTAATTATTACCATTATTGGAGGGATGTTATCACAGCATAATAATTTATGTATGCATGGTTTCAATGAAATAAATAAAAGTGTTTAAAGGACACGGGCCTGAGGGGAGCTGATGTAAGATACAAGTGCATCAGACGACAAATACTTCTGTTAGTTTATAAATCACTGAATGGCTTAGCATCAAAATACATTAAAGACATGTTGTTGCTGTATCAACCCTCCAGACCACTCAGATCTTCTAGTTCTGGTCTACTATGTATACCCAGAACCAGAACCATGCTCCACAAATCTGGAGCAAACTTCCAAAAAAAAAAGGTTCCTTTAAATCAAGACTGAAAACCCACCTGTTTAGAATTGCTTATAATAACAGGACGATTGACCAACATATTTGATGTGTATTGATGTATTCACTTAATACAATTTAATGTTTGTTACTTGTCTCACAACCAGGGACTATTTTGATGTTTTTATGATGTTTTTATGATGTTTTTATGTTGTCATGATGTAAAGCACTTTGAACCGCCTTGCTGGTGAGATGTGCTATTCAAATAAACTTGACTTGACTTGACAAGATGCCATTAACCCTTACCTTCTGAGGTCTGTTAGTTTAAAAAATCCATTAGCCAGCACACTAGATCCCGGTTAATGTGGATACTATTCATAAGACAATTAGCAGGAATATGGGTTTTTTATACAGTTTAAAAGCTGATGAAAATTCAATAAAAGGCAAGCGAATAAAATGTTTCGGCCCATCCAAGTGACCCATAACCAAATGGAGTAGGGTGTTGACAGCACCATCATCACTCCCACTTAATCTTTAAGAAAATTGTAAGGGAGCTAATCTGCTCTCAGTTGCACTCATAATTTTAGCTTTAATCATCAGATAGATAAGAGAGGTGAGAGCAACTGGAATAAAATAATTGAGGGTATTTGGGGATTTGCACTTGGGTGCTGGTACAATTTAACTTGACTCTCCCCAGATGGATGTAGTTCTGCTGAGCGCCACATGGCATCAACACATCCATCTGAAATCGCTGCTATTGGGAGGGATTTCAATACCACATAAAAGGGACAAGCCAATCACGATCACCGGGCGGGATTTTCGCAGATGTGACATATCAGAAGTTGTTTGGATTCAGACAACAATGGCGGCTCGCAGCGAGGAAGCAAGTGGTAACATTGATGCTGCTATTTCATCAGCATTGTCCAATCTATCGAATATTAATTCTTTAAAAGAACACCAGAGAATGGCTTTGAAGGCTTTTGTTAGTGGAAACAACATTTTTGCTCTTCTCCTGGGTTTGGCAAGAGCTTATAGCATGCCAGTAAAGCTGACGGACATGTGGGTTATCCAATCGTATGTGAAGATTTTTGATAAGGCCCCTCCTTCTGAAATACATCTCCAATGGAGAAATCCCAGATGCACAATATATTGCCTTGACTCACTTATGAGCTTAACTGACCTCCCATTCCTACTCCACAGGGGTTCTATATGACGTCAGTCCACCTTTTGCTGCTAGAATAGCTTCAACTCTTTTTGGGAAGGCTATCTACAAGGTTTAGGAGTGTGTTTATGGGAATTTTTTACCATTCTTCCAGAAGTGCATTTGTGAGGTCTCATACTGATGTTGGACGAGAAGGCCTGGCTCTCAGTGTCCGCTCTCATTCATCCGAAAGGTGTTCTATCGGGTTGAGGTCAGGACTCTGTGCAGGCCAGTCAGGTTCATCCACATCAGACTCTGCCATCCATGTCTTTATAGACATGGTCATGTTGGAAGAGGAAGGGGACAGTTCCAAACTGTTCCCACAAAGTTAGGAGCACGGAATTGTCCAAAATTTGTTGGTATGCTAAAGCATTCAAAATTCCTTTCACTCGAACTAAGGGGCCAAGCCTAGCTCCTGAAAAACAACCCCACACCATATTTCCCCCTCCACCAAACTTTACACTTGGCAAACTGCAGTCAAACAAGTACCATTCTCCTGGCAACCGCCAAACCCAGTCGCTTCAGTACTGATGTTCAGACCTCACCCGAGCCACACGCTGTGTCTCTTCCTGCAGCCTGAACTTTTAAATAAACATCTTAAAACTGTGCCTGTCATCTTTCTGTATCTGCATGTGGGCTAAACACTTAAAAACCATGACAGTATGCCTACTTCCACTTAAGAAGCATCAACCGCCTCTGTCCCTCCCTTACCCCACAAACTGCTGCCATACTTGTCCACAGCCTCGTCACCTCCCGACTGGATTATTGCAACTCTCTCCTTTTTGGCCTTCCTCAAAAATCACTCCATAATCTTCAACTGGTCCAGAATTCAGCTGCCCACATTATTACAAGAACTCCCTCTATCCACCACATCACTCCAGTCCTCCGACAGCTCTACTGGCTCCCTGTGCAGTTCCGCATTCAATATAAAATTCTCATGGTGACATTCAAGGCTAGGGTTGGGACTTGATAGGATTTTCACGATTCCAATTCCCTTATCGATTCTGTGAAACGATTTGATTCCTTATCGATTCTCTTATCGATTCCAATTTGGGGACATTTTTTTAACCTCTTAAACAAAAATAGAAATGGTACTAAGCATTTAAATTTAAAGTAATACTAATTTAACATTTTAGAGACATAAAAAGACAACAACATTAAACATTAAAGTACGGTTTATAGGTTGGGTTCTGCAATGTTATGAGTATAAAACTCATCTTTAGAACCAATCTCTGCTCAAAATGGTGATCTGCACCGCCTAATCTACTTTCAGCAGTTATCATCAGTTATTGCCACCGTAAACTGCAGAAAATACGGTCAGAGCGGCTCCTTCTGCCTTTACTCTGCTCCTGTCAGGATGAGCTGCAGTGCGTTATGAGGCGGAGGGATATTTCAGCATCACTTAGTTTAGAGCCCAAACAAGCGACTTCACTTTCAGAAACAAGCCCAAAAAACTGCAACCCCACAACTCATGAAATTTACAAGGGACTTTAGAAAAAAGAAGCCCAAAGTCGCATAAAATAAGTGGGCTTCGCAACAGTGAGCATTCTATCGAAGTGTGTCGTATCCCTCCGCCCCTCTGGTGGGTAAAACAAATGTCCCGGCAAATTCTACATTATAAAAAACTACCGAAAAGTCTCGCTCTCATGTCATCTTGAAGACATTCTTCTTCGAAATGTTGGCTACAGACGACGTGTTTTCTCTCTGGCCAGAAGTTCGATGGCAAGTTGACAATCCAACAAAAGAGCCCGTGGTGGATCATGAATTTGAAAGGTGAAGAAACTAATGTTTTTTTCACTTTTACCCGATGTATTGGAACATCCAACTGCCATGCACGTGGACATTGTTATTCCAACAATAGCTCTTGCGAATTTCAATGGTGAAGTCCTCTGGAAAACCGAAATAAGTGTTGTTGTAGAGCGCAGTGCCTTACCGCGACATTGCGTCACAGGATGTGATGTCAGGCGGCCATTATTGCCCATATTTGGGCAATAATGGCCGCCCCAATACACAGTGATCGAGACGACAATTTATGCTTTTATTTTCTTATTGATTAACGCTAAATTCATTAAATCACCACAAACGTATTAGTTTTAGGTATAGCTAATGATCCACTGATTTTTCCTTGTTGACCGGACTTTCGATTGCTTTACCCGATGGGGCGCCATTTTTTTTGTTTTGCTTTTCTAGACTTACGCCTGGTCACGTCGTACTTGCTTACTGAATGCCGTGTGCGTAACTTGCGTAAAAAACGTGACGTATGTCGTGCTGCCCGGCTCTGGTGCTGCCTGGAATCGATAAGAGAATCGTTAAGCGAGTTGCCAAACGGTGCCATGGAATTGGAACACACGGAACTGGTTCTGAACAGGAACCGGTTTTCGATTCCCATCCCTATTCAAGGCCCTTAACCACCTTGCCCCCCCCAACCCCCCATATCTGTCAGGCCTCCTGCATGTTCCCACCCCCTCCTGTGCTCCTAGATCCTCATCTGCTTTACATCTGTCTGTCCCTTCCGCGTATCTCACCACCATGGGGAGCAGAGCATTCAGCCACTCTGCCCCCCGCCTCTGGAACTCTCTACCACCCCTACTTAGAAACACGCACTCACTTCTCCATTTCAAATCACAATTCGAAACTCATCTGTTTAAGATCACCTATTCTCTTTAATATCAATTTCCCTGTCCCAGCCTTTGTATTTTTTAAATGTTTTTTATTCTGTGTTTCGACTTTCTGACATTGTGTTTTTATCTTTTTTGTACAGTGACCTTGAGTGTCCAGAAAGGCGCCTTTAAAATAAAATTATTATTATTATTATTATTATTATTATTACTATTATTATTATTATTATTATGGCAGAGTTGCTGTGGTTCCCAAAAACTGTTCTTCTTGTGATACAGCTGGCAGTTTACTGTGGATTATTTAGGATTGAGGAAATGTCACGACTGGATTTGTTGCACAGGTGGTATCCTATCACAGTTCCATGCTGGAATTCACTGAGCTCCAGACAGTGACCTATTCTTTCACAAATGTTTGTAAAAACAGTCTGTATGCCTAGGTGCTTGATTTTATACACCTGTGGCCATGGAAGTGATTGGAACACCTGAACCCAATAGTTTGGATGGGTGAGCAAATACCCTTGGCAATATAGTGATCTTCAGTAGTGGATATGAAAAAGACAGAAAAAATATGAATGTGAATAATGTGATTTATGATGTTGACACAATAGTCTACTCTTCTTTTCTTTATACTAAACAATACTAAAATAAGTAATGATCATGAGAAGCACAGCATTGGTAGAAATTACATTTTGTGGATATCTTTTAATCTTTACTTCTGTTCCTGGAGTAATATTCCAAGGCCTTAAATTCAGCGCTCATGGATTTTACATTATTGCTGGCAGGTTTCACAACAAGGGATAGACAAAGGAAGGAAGATAAAGTGATACTTTGACCCTTTTGACAAATGCCCAACAGTTGCAAACATTGTGCTTTGCACTGCAGTGTGACTTGCATTCCATGCACAGACATTTAAAGAGCAGGTAATCATTTTACTGCGATAATACGCAGTAAAATGATTAATGATTACTCTGTTAAAAGTAGCAAACAAGGCTCAACAGTGATAGCTTTTATCATACCTATTTTATGAGCATGTATCAGCAGACACGTGTGAGTGTTTGAGTGGAAGTAGATGTCTATTTCTCTCAAAACATGCAGACAATTACAGCAACGACATGACTCTCAGGAATGTGAGTACATGTCTGGGGCTCTGTGCATTTTTTTTTTTTATCTTCATTCACATTTCTGCCTCTTTCCCAAAGGGGTGTAACATCTGTGCCATGTTTATGGGGGAAAAACTACATAATGTGATAACATTTAGACAGAACACCAGCAAATTAAAGCTGGAGGTGCCTTTTGGAGACCTAACCGCTATATACAATTGCAATGACAAAATGTGAAAAGTAATAACCTAGTCTCTACTGAGGAGGTCCGTAAAGCGCTAAAAGCACGGAACTCAGCCTTCAAGTCTGGTGACAAGGAGGCACTGAGGACATCGAGAGCCAACTTGAACCGTGCCATCAGGTTAGCAAAGCGGAACCACACTAAGAAAATCCAGGAGCTTTTCCATGAGGCCTGCAAAACCAGGAGCATGTGGAAAGGCATACAGGCGATCACTGAATACAACACGCCCTCACCCCCGGTGGGTGAAGTTGATGCTGACTTCCTCAATGGACTAAATAACTTCTTTGGGAGGTTTGAGGCACTGAACAACACTCCAGAAGTGAAGGCTGTTCCCCAACAGGAAGAGGAGGTGCTCTGCCTTGACACCGCTTACGTGTGGAAGACTTTGAGGAGAGTCAACCCGCGGAAGGCCCCAGGTCCCGACAACATACCTAGGCGGGTGCTCAAGGAGTGTGCAGGTCAGCTGACTGGTGTCCACACAGACATTTTTAACAATTCGCTGAACCAAGCCACAGTGCCTGCGTGCTTTAAGTCGGCCTCCATCATTCCGGTGCCGAAGAAACCTCAAGTCACCTGTTTCAACGACTACCGGCCTGTTGCACTGCAATCGTGATTCATCATGATGACTCCCATCATGATGAAGTGCTTTGAAAGGCTGGTGAAACAACACATCGTCTCCAGTCTTCCCCCAACACTCGACCTGTTCCAGTTTGCCTACCGGCAGAACTGCTCCACTGAGGACTCCATCTCCTCTGCTTTTCACCTGAGCCTGGCACACCTGGAGGAGAAGAACACCCACGTGCGGATGCTGTTCCTGGACTTCAGTTCAGCGTTTAACATCATCATCCCACAGCACCTGGTAGGAAAACTAGAACATCTTGGCTTCAGCACACCTCTTCGCAACTGGCTGCTGGACTTCCTCACCAACAGACCTCAGTCAGTCCGGGTCGGACAGAACATCTCTGATGTCATCACCCTCAGCACGGGCTCCTCTCAGGGCTGCGTCCTGAGCCCCCTGCTGTTCACCCTGATGATACATGACTGCGTCCCCAGGTTCACCACCAATCACATTGTGAAGTTTGCTGACAACACAACGGTGGTGGGCCTGATCAGAGACGACAACGACCAGGACTACAGAGAGGAGGTGGAGTAGCTGGTGGGCTGGTGCAGAGAAAACAGCCTGATCCTGAACGTGAAGAAGACGAAGGAGATCATCGTTGACTTCAGGAAGAACCGGCCTCACCACGTTCCACTGCTCATCAACAGCTCAGCTGTGGAGGTGGTCAGCAGCACCAAGTTCCTGGGGGTGCACATCACGGACAACCTCACCTGGTCTGTGAACACCACGTCACTGGTGAAGAGGGCACAAAAACGACTGTACTTCCTGCGGAGGATGAGGAGAGCCCACCTGCCCCCGCCCATCCTCACGACCTTCTACAGAAGCACCATAGAGAGCATTCTGACCAGCTGTCTCTCTGTGTGGTGTGGAGACTGTAATGCCTCCGACTGGAAGAACGTGAGGAGAGTGGTGAGGACAGCAGAAGGGATCATCGGGGCTCCTCTTCCCTCCATTAAGGACATTTCGTCCCAGTGCTGTGTGTCCTGAGCCCGAAACATAATAAAAGACCCCTCACACCCCCACCATGGACTGTTCTCCCTGCTACCTTCTGGGAAGAGGTTCCGCAGCATCCGCTGCAGGTCCACCAGGTTCTGCAAAAGCTTTTTCCCTGTTGCCATCAAACTGTTGAACTGCTGAACTCTAAACTGGACCCTGCACTACATTTGCACATTTGCATCACTGCATCTCTATCTAGCATTACAAATGCTGCCGAACTTGTAGTTTCTAAATTAATTTTTGCACAAATGTCTTTTGCACCATCATTTCTGCACATACAAATGGTTTTAAAAATTCTCCTGTACACCGTGATCGCACACTGTTCTCTTCTCCTGCATTGTTTACATTTCAATTGTTTACTTTTTAATAACTGCTGCAATTTTCCTGCATTGTTTACATTTCAATTGTTTACTTTTTAATCACTGCTGCAATGTATACTGTAATTTACAAGCTGTATGCAACAAAATTTCGTTCTGTATGCACTCTGTACATACAAAATGACAAATAAAGATTTCTAAGTCTAAGTCTCTAAGTCTAAGAGTAATGAATAACTAAATTGAACTAAGCAATCGATTGTAAAGCTAACATTTCCATCATCCGATTATGATGTGACTCAAAAGCACCACCACAGTTTAACTGCAGCTTGATGACGACAGTAAAGTGATATCTTTCTTATCACAGACCATAAAACAACAAAGATAATGCAGATAATACAAGAAAGAATCCAAAATTTCTAACATGATTTTTGAAAAAAGAAAAAAGTTTTTGGGCATTATTTATTACATCGGGAATTATGTATTTGAATGACTGAAATATACAGTCATATTCAATAAATCAGAATAGTATTGAAAAGTTAATGTATTTAAGCAATTTACTTAGTGAAACACACAGATTGAAGCCTTTAATTATTCTAATGCTGATGATTTGGAATGGCAAAACAAGATTTGAACATTACATCAGATCAAGATGAAACATTTTAAAAACAGGAATGTTGGTTTAGGGACAAATATATTTAGTACCTGCTGGGTTTTCAAAAGAAAAAACAGTTTTATGGAATGCCTATTGTATTTTATTTAATATGACTGTATTTAAATGTGCACAGTGCAAGTTCTGAAGGTCAACGTTGTTTATTTTATTTCCCATACATGCCCTTACAATTACTCAAAGTGTAAAATGAGTTATCCTCTATTTACAGCAGTTGCCTCTATAGGCTGGATTAATCAGTTTATGAGAGAGTGATTCAGGCCGAGTCCTCTGGGCATGCGGGTGGGTGTGACGCACTGCACACTCTCATTCACCTGGCTACTTTGTTGAGTCTTCATTAGCAAGAGAACACGGGCTAGCTTCAATATTTTTAGCGTTCTTACCCCAGAAGACATTACGCCTCTTAACAAAAGACCTGTGCAGTTGCAGCGGCAGATGCTTTTCCTTTCCTCCCATGCACGTGCACAACACTGGTGTCATTTCAACTTGTCGCCAGAAGGGACAGATGTCTGCAAAAATCCTGGGACATATGCTATGCTCCTTTAATGATTGGAGACAGTGGCGTCTCTGGCATGATAAGTTAAGTGGGGCACAAAAAATCAACACCTATTAGCAACAACTAATTGTTTTGTGATGCATACAACCTGACTTTGATGAATTTTAAATTAAACAGATAAATTAGCATAAACCAACACACTAGAAATGCCATTTTATATAAGCTAAATGTAACTTAATTTTATACCTAAAATTACAAATAAAGGCTCACTAATAATGTTAAGGTATTGAACAGAAAATATTCACATCGATCCTTCAATAACCTAGCAGGTGCAACCAACGCCAGATTGTTGCACACTTTTCGGCAGAACTTAAATGTAATGTGTACATTTCCAGTATTTCTATTGGACGATCCAAGCTTGGGGCCAGAGGATTTGTGTCCCAAAGCTGTCTACTGAGAGCATCTTGGGCATGCGCACTGCGGTTTCAGATGTTCATTATTTAAACAAACATTGGTTGGCCGGCCCCCATATCAAGATGCCTCGAGAGGATTTAGCCTACTGAGTTTGTCAGTTTTCTGACAGACTTAGATATATACACAAATGTTTAGAACAGAAATTTATTGGTAAGGGAATCTGCCTTTTTCTTTTACAATATTACTCTATATTGTACTCAATATTACAATATTATAAAGAACAGTCCTGTCCCACTGATTTTTGCCAACATAGAGCTCCATAACGACATCTGGTGGGGCCTGGCCCCACTGGCCCCAAATGCAGAAATGTCAAAGATTGGAGATAAGGAAACACACTGCACCCTTTAATCAAAGACATCAGATTGTCCTCAAACAGCAGTTATGCAACATAATTAGTACTTTGTTTCAAACCAACCCAGCTGGCAATGATGCTGTTGTATCACTGTTGCTTTTCATCTTTGCTTTTTATTGATCATGGCACATTTTGATGATTAGCCTGTACATGGATTCTCCAAATAAGATAAAGATCACAGATGCTTTTAAGACGGCAGGTCAGAAGTTTACATACAAGATGAATGTCAAAATGTTGGCCATTTAATGATGCATTAATTTCCCCCTTTAAAATCAATGAATTTTAAAAACATCAAGTGATTCACAACTTTGAATTTATTGTGGATTTTTTCTTTTCAACACAAAAGAAAAATTATAAGCAAAGAAACCCAGCCTTTTCTGTAGCAATACCTAAGACAAACGTTTGGTTAACATTTTAACCACTCCCCTAATCAGAAATGGGGAGATTTAGTTCAATTCAGTTTATTTATATGACTGTGATATACAAAGTTATCTCAAGGGTCTTTACCAAAGAAAGTAAATCCTGTATATACACATATAAATGGTGAATTCAATCCAATCATATAGAGATACTCACATTCAATTGAAAACATTACCATGCAATACTAGTCATTAGAAAAATGCAGTCAAGTTAATTTTTAAAATTGGAAAAAGGTTTTCTAAAAAAAGTAATACATTTGACTGCACCACGTCACTGTCTGTGTAGCACTCACTTGTCCTGTTGCAATCACTCCTCTTGAACGAGCAGGTAGTGACAGTGTACAGTCGATTGCATTGAATCCTTAACTTTGCAGCAGTCCCTCATACTGAGCATGCATGTAGCAACAGTGAAGAAAAAACATGTCCCTTTGAAATAAAGAAACCTTCAACAAAACTTGGATAAGTTTTTACTTATAATTATACTTAGCCTGTTAAATACTGATTCCAATTCAAGCAGTCATAGATCAGCAGTTGATGAATCCTTGAACCGGTGTGATGCTCATAAGTTACACGTTAATAAAGAAAAGACGATGGAGATGCTGGTGGATCCCAGGGCATTTGGAGACCACAGCCATGTGGCTATACATGAACAGAACATTCAACAGGTGAGCTCATATAAATACCCGGGGCTTCATACTGATAACACTCTTGGCTAGCACACACATGTGGCAGGTGTGTGTGCAAAACTTCACCAGCGTCTTAATTCTCTTCGTCGTTTAAGCATGTTCGGTGTTTGTAGCAATATAATGGTAATTTTCTATAGAGCTACCATAGAGTTGTTTTAGTCGAACTGTGATTTATGAACTATTGCTACTATTGTGTCTTTATTTATTATTTTACTGAGACTCCTTTTATTAGTGATTGAATATGTAGTACAATGAAGCTGATCCTTGTATCCGAGGCAAATTTTTCTCAAGGGAGACTAATAAAGATATTTTGATTTTGACTTTGAGGTATGAGCAGCTGCCTTCCATGACTGACTTGGTTGTCTGAGAAGACAAAGCTTACACCTAAAAAAATACAAAATCATTGGTCTAGTACCAGTAATTTCAATGTTAAATAAAGAGTTAAAGGCAGTAGTAGATTCATTATTTAGAGAAACAGCTAAACAGATAAGCTCTGAGCCAGTTGTAAAATATAATGGCTGAAAGGGAGTACACACAGTTTGTCACGGAAATAGCTACCTTATTTTCTTTGTCTATGAGAAAGATGGAATTAAACACAGAAAGACAGGGACTTAAGTATTATTTATAGAAGCAGAACATTGAGATATTGGTAACAGTATTTCAGCCAATGGAACCCTGGAAGAAGGTGTGCCAGCTAAACAGAACATATAAATAATAATAATAATAATAATAATACATGTTATTTCAAGCGCCTTTCAAAACACTCAAGGACACTGTACAGGTAAAAACAATACGTGGTAAAAGCAACACTGTCATAATTAAAAGAAACAACACAAACTACACACAGGAAAGTAACAGAAAATCATAATGAAAAGGCAATCTTGAACATGTGGGTTTTGAGTTTTGATTTGAACAAGGATAAAGACTCGGTATTGCAGATGTCAGGGGGGAGTGAATTCAAGAGTGTGGGCGCAGACCGAGAAAAAGCTTAGCTCCCCATGGTGCTAAGACAGGCGGAAGGAACAACGAGGTGAGAAGAAGATCTAAGTATGCGAGAGCGAGTTGAAATTTGAAGTAAACCAGAGATATATGGAGGGGAGAGATTGTGAATAACTTGAAAAGTAAGGAGGAACTGAACTGAACTGAATTTTGAACTTGACAGGTAGCCAGTGGAGCTGCTGTAGGACTGGGGTGATGAAAAGAGGGGGTTCTAGAAATGATGTGTGCTGCTGAGTTTTGCACTGACTGAAGCTTGTGAAGGGATTTTTGAGGAAGACCGAAGAGAAGAGAGTTACAGTAATCAATGCGTGAAGTGACAAGACTATGGGCAAGAGTACAGGTGGAACCAGGGGAGAGAGATGGGCGAAAGCGATTGATATTGCGTCAGTGAAAGTAAGCAGCGCGAGTAAGGTTGTTAATGTGAGAGGAGAAGGACAATGTACTATCAAGGATGACACCAAGACTCTTCACCCGATGTGAGGGGGAGATTACGGAGTTGTCAAATCAAAGGGAGAAACTGTCACCTTTGGATAATGTAGATATGGTTCCCTCTAGGAGGAATTCTGTCTTGTCGTTATTCAATTTAAGAAAGTTGGAGGTTAACCAGGATTTTATTTCGGTTAAGCAGGAGATTAATGAAGGAGGTGGGAATGAAGAGTTTGGCTTACAGGAATGATAGAGCTGGGTGTCATCTGCATAGCAGTGAAAATGAATGTTAAATTTCCTGAAGATATTGCTAAGTGGGAGAATGTAAATGATAAAGAGTAGGTGTCCCAGGACAGAGGCTTGGGGAACACCAGTTGTAATTGGAGAAGAGTTGGAACGATAGGACTTAATCTGAACAAACTGTGTGCGGCCAGAAAGGTAGGAATGAAACCAGGCTAGGGGAGTATGAGTGATGCCAATTGTGTATAGACGATGGAGTAGGGTAGAGTGGGAAACTGTGTCAAAGGCTGTGCTTAGATCAAGAAGAATGAGGATGGAAATTAGACCAGAGTCAGCTGCTATTCTAAGATCATCATTTATTTTAAGATTTTTTTTTTAAGGTATGTTGCTTTGAAGAGGAGGAGTTAAAAATACAAAATTGGAGAGCAGTAGGAGAATGTAGCAGAGAGTGGAAAAATAATCATTATGTCATCCAGCAGCCTAAACCCATAGCACCATTACTACAGAGATAACTGAAGATATCTTAAGCCAATCTAATTATAAGCTTTATCAAAAAGTAAAGCTTTTAGCCTAACCTTAAAAGTAGACAGGCTGTCTGCCCAATGGACTAAAACTAGGAGCCAATTCCAAAGGAAATGAGCCTGATAACTAAAGGATCTGCCTCTAATTTAATTTCTAGAAACATCAGGAGCCACCAATGTGTTGTGTGAGAGTGAAGTGCTCTGTTAGGAACAAATGGAACAATCACATGATGTATGATGAAGCTTGCTTATTAAGGGCTTTATGAGAAGGAGAATTTTAAATTATACTCTGGATTTAATAGGAAGCCAATAAAGAGAAGCTAAAATAGGAAAAAACATAATCTCCCTTTTTAATTTGCAGCAGGACTTCTAATGCAGGGATTTGTATAAGATGAAGGCTTTTAACTGCATTTTGAGACTTTCCATATTAATGAATTTCAATAGTTAAACCTTGAAGTAAACACATCCATGAGCTAACTTTTCTGCACCACTCTAGGGCAGTATGTCTTAAAAGGGTTGGATATTTGAAGGAATTGTAGCTATTAACTGACCAAAGACTAATCAATAAATCTGATTAAAGAGAGAGATTGGGCTTGTGTTCAGTAAACCAGATTAAATAATTTAATACTTTTGTTGAGTTAAAGCAGTATTTACTTTTCTGAAATTTTCACAATATTCTAGGTAGATGTTATAGGCAGAGTCTCAAATCATTTAATTTGTATCTTTGTTAAGACAGTCTCAATGGGGTAAAGGGGGGCTAATAGTACAGAAGCTGCAGAGAGGTCTTTAAAAGTACAACTTGCTGGTTTGGATCTCGGGTTGTTACTCTTTTGGAAGACATATACAGTTTGCCAGATTCCTAGAAAGAAAAGCTGCTCTGTCCAAAGTGGGGTGGATGCCGTCTCTCAGGATAAGACCACGTTTTCCAACAATATTAGCTAATAATAGGCGATGTTGCCCCTATTTTTTTGCAAAACTGCTCAAAGTAGATTACGCGGTGCAGGTCACGATTTTGAGCAGAGATTGGTTTTCAAGATAAGGTTTTACACGCTGATAATACTGCAGAAACCCAACCCATAAACCGTACTTTAATGCTTATTAATTTGTAGTCTCTGTATTTGCCAAACTAAGGCTGAATCACATTGGCAAATGAAGTACCCTGGAGTTACAGTTCAATTCAATTCAATTCAATTTTATTTATATAGCGCCAGTTCATGAAACATGTCATCTCAAGGCACTTTCCAAAGTCAAATTCAATCAGATTATACAGATTGGGTCAGATTATACAGATTGGTCAAAACAATTCCTATATAAGGGAACCCAGTAGATTGCATCAAAGTCTTGACAAGCAGCATTCACTCCTCCTGAAGAAGCGTAGAGCCACAGGGAGAGTCGTCTGCATTGTCCATGGCTTTGCAGCAATCCCTCATACTGAGCAAGCATGAAGCGACAGTGGAAAGAAAAACTCCCCAATAACGGGAAGGAAAAACCTCCAGCAGAACCGGGCTCAGTATGAACAGTCATCTGCCTCGACCAACTGGGGGTTACAGAAGACAGAGCAGAGACACAACAAGAGAGACAAACAAGCACAGAAGCACACATTGATCCAGTAATCTGTTTTATATTAGATGGTAATAGCAGGTGATCTGTCTTCCCTGGATGATGTCACAACTAAGAGTATGCCAGACCAGGTGTACCTACTATAAAGAAAAAAAAAAGAGAGAGAGAACAGTGTCAGCACATGCAAGCTGTTCTGAACAGTTCTCTTTCAAGGGTATTAAGCTCCAGCCCCAGTTGCAAGCAAAGTGTAAGACTCTGGAATGACCTGGAAATTTAAAACCTTTTTCCAGGCTTTAAAAAAAAACTTTGTATGAACGTGGATATAAACAACATGCAAAAATATACAAAGAAATTATTGTTGTGTGTCCGAAAGATCAGGGTTAGGTGTGTGAGAGAGTGAAAAAATTAACAACAAAACTTTCGACTTTATTAAAATGTAAAATGTATTAATTTATATGTATATGCGTAATACCATGTCTATCTTTGATTAAGAGCCGAAAAATATTTCGGCATGAAAACAGGTGTTTGTTCATACTTCTTGAACATTTCGACATTTTGTCTTGTTAAAGTCAAGACTTTAATGTAATATTTTGGGACTTGTCTGGTCAGACCAACATGATGTCATTTATATATTTCTGAAACAGAGGGAAAAGGATAAAATGACTAGAGATTGTTACCATAATGTCTAAGATACAGGGTTGGACAGCTGTATGAGGTTAGACTAAGGTGACCAAACATCCTCTATTGCCCTGGACATGTCCACTTTTTACTCTCTTGACAGGAAATCCGGGGGTGGGGTGTGGTGGGTTCATAGATTAATGAAAATGTCAAGGGAACAATAGGCGTTTACTTAAAATTGACTGGTGCAAGGGATGGAATAAGACAACTCTTTTGTGGGCTGTCATCGTGGGTTGTCATCCCCAAGCTGCATCCTTGTGGGTGGTTCTTCTCCGCTAACAGAGTGGAGCAGTACTGGTAGCATTGCAGCTACTGTTTACAAGATGTCAAAGCCTAAGCGTAGCTTTACAGACAAACTACATAACAAATACCCTTATGTGGTTGGGTAAAATTGGCGGCGGAGTTCACTGTGTGCAATACTCGCATATGTGTTTCTGTGTATGACAAAGATGCAGTAGATCTTATAGATCACATGGACAAAAGGGTTTTTCACTGATACAGAGCTCATGGACCAAGCAGATGAAGCAGCTTTCTAATGAGTCACTGAAGGAGATTCTGCTTTTGCAATGTAATCTTAAAAGCACTATTTGCAAATATTCTTATGCTTATTTGGTGAAAACCCCCAAAAAATCTAAAAGAATAAAAATATCCTTTATTGTCTGACAGTAGGGAAATTCTGTGTACCAACAGCTCAGTGAAACACAAAAGGAATCATGCTGATTCACACAAAGGTAAATATAAAACACACACACTCACACACATATGCATACATACATACACACATAGATACATACATACATACATACATACATACATACATACATACATACACATACATACATACATATATATATATATATATATATATATATATATATATATATATATATATATTGTACAAGAAGGGCAGACATAAGACAATTATTTTACAGTTATTAGTTAATAAAAAGCATATTGAAAAAACAAACAAAAAAAATATGAGGTGTGCAATTGAGCAGAGTGCCCTCAAGAAATGTGCAAGACATGTTTGTATATTTATGCATAAAAACAGTGTTTTACAAGAATGAAAACGACTGCAAAGTAAATTCAGCTCTACATGAAAATATGGATGGAAAGACAAGGAGGATGACAACAAATATTATAATGAAGTAAACTAAAGACTAGGGTATACACATTGGTTTGTTAAATAGTTGTCTTTGTGAGAATATTAATTTTTATTTTTATTATTACATAGAAAAGGAAAAATAGAATACTTGTTTTCTCAGAATATTATTTCAGATTTTTGGTCATTTATTTGTCCAGTATGACTCGAGAAGTGAGCTATTGTTGTATGTATTGTGTCGTCCTCTTTGGTAATCAAAATATGTTTACCCTAGCTAAAAGGCACAATTTTGCAAATCAGTAAATCCTTAAACTAAACATTGAACATTAACCAATGTAGAATACCATCATCTGCTAATTTTATAATGTGCACTTTTTGATTCTTTGTGCATACACTGTATGTCTGTAAACAATACTGCTCTGATTCAAGGCTCAAGTTTCGGTCTTGTTCTGACAGTAAAGTAATATTGTATTATATCTACTGAGTGAAATCACAGTAAAATGCAGAAAGGTTTCTGATTGCAACATAGCAAAAATGTGAAACAGTCTGAGATTTGTGAATAGTTTTCCGAGGCGCTGTATAGGCATATTGTATAATAACATTCACACAAACAGTAGAACCCATGCATTAACACAAATATAAACTTACTTGGCAGCTCTCAGTGTTGAGTGCCAACTTTTGAAGTGACTGGATCGATACAGGGGAGTGAATTGCCAATTTCAGTTTGTTCTATTGAAATCGGCTGTCGCTGCATTCTAGAAGGAGTGGACCTGAAATTGGCAGTGGCAGAGTGGAATTGAATTTGTTCAGGGAGACAGAGATTGAGGAATAAAGAGAATGACCACAGAAGAATGTACACATATACATCTACACTCACAAACTTACATTTAGATAATTTCATCATGGCACAAAGGTGCATCTCAAAAAGTGATAAAATATTTAACTTTTTCACAATAATCTCTGTCATTTCAGAAAGAGAAATGTCTGTATTATACAGATTCATCACACAGAGTGAAATATTCCAAGTGTTTCTTTTTTGTAATTTTGAAGATTATATTTTACAGATTAAAAAACTCCAAATTCAGTAATTTAGAAATTTTTAATATGGTGAGAATAAATACTGGAAATTGTTGGTGTCACACCTTAATCAGCTAATGAACTAAAAACAGTTGCAAATGTTTCCTGAACCTCTAAATGGCATTTTAGTCGGGGTCAGTAGGCTACACAATCATTGGGAAGACTGCTGATTTGGCAGATGTCCAGAGGACAGTCATTGATACTCTTCACGATGAGGATAAATCTAAAAAAGGTTAATGTTAAAGAAGCTGGTTGTTCACATTGTTGTATCCAATCATATTTAGAGAAAGATGAGTGGAAGGAAACAATAGGGGAGGAAAAGGTGAACCAGCAACAGGGATAGCCATACCCTTGAAGATTGTCCAGCAAAATCCATTCAAGTATTTTGCGGGAGGCTGGAGTCAGTGCATCCAGAACCACCACGCACAGTCGAATCCTACCCATGGGCTACAAATGTCTTACCTATGCCAACGATTTGTTTTGTCGCGTGACTAATGCATCACTCGGCATGTCACGGAGCTATTTACCTCACCTGCAGGCGGCTATCAATGCAGACTGACTGGCTGCAGAGCGATGTAAGCAAAGCCAGGCGGATCGGCATTTTCAAATTTTGCTTTTTTGTAGTAAATTCTACAAATGACGACACAGAGAAAGCGGCTAGAATTAAGTCCTCAAATCATAGGCAGCACGTTGGAGTTCACTGTTAGCGTTTTAGCTGGTTAATGACTGAGCTTGATTACATGTGAAACGTTCCCTGATCGGATTCATATGTTTTTGGATTAAAAGGAAATTATTCTGAATGCACCATTTATATGGGCTCAAAATCAAATAATCCGATTGTGACGTGCGTTTACTTGCACCAAGTTTTATTATAAGTAGAAACTCTCTGACATTAGCAGAGTTGTTGAATTTCCATAAAACAACTGCAGACGTTTTGTACTTCTTCATGTGGAAAAAACAACTAATGCAGAGGTGAGCTGGTTCTGACTGTTCTGAGCACATAGAATGGACCTGCACCAGGTTCTGAGTGATTGAGACTTTGCTTTCCATAATTACGCTACAGGCTCAGCAACTCATGCTGTTACTGTTGAGAGAGCGGGAGGAAGTTATGATCATCCCAAGATGTTCTGTGCTGCCCAGTGCTGCGGCGCTATCCTCCACATTCAGTCGCAGTAAGTTCATGAGTTCAAGTACAAGTGTTTAGATTGACGATGATCAGATTGTGGATCATAAACCAGCCCTCTCAATCGGAATACAATTTCATTCTGATGGTAATAATTTGTTGATTAAGTTTTAAGTCTGAGTGACGGTACTGTATGGTAGCGAGGAGCAGGGTTCTAAACTAACTTTTCAAGAATCAAGAGTCTTTATTGTTGTTATGTAACCATAATGAATTTTTCGTGAGACACTCAAAATGATAAGAGGCAGAACCAAATTAAAAACCCTTAGAGAAAAATGAAAACTCAAAAATGTAAATATCCACCACCCTGATTGACTCTTCAAAGAAAAATTAGAAGATTTATAGAATAAACATCCTTGGAAGAAAAATATGTACAAATGTAGCATGTAGTATTTACATTTGTGTTAAATCGCTGTTCATATAGACAGCATTGACTATTAAATGATTGACTAACCAGCTCGTCAACATAAACTTCTTTATTTGAAGAAAAAATATCTATTACCTAATATTGCTGTAACATAACACCTAAGAAGCAACTTGTGTTTTTGTGCACTTATTAGCTCTTTCAGTCCAAATGTTCAGTTTTGGAAAAAAGAAGTGGAAATAAAACGTTTTTTGTCTGATTTATCGATTAATCGTAAAAATAATCAACTGATTAATTGATTATTCAAATAATCTTTAGATGCAGCCCTACTCTATGTGTATAATATACAAATTTTACTTTCTGAAATGAGTGACAATAAATACAGAAGTTTTTCACTATAATCTATTTTTTTTAACTGTAGCTGTACATTTGTGGTTGAATTATGAACTCTTACAAAACTGTAAAATGCACACTACATAAACATATCTTGGTTTTGACAGATTAAACAATCAAAGAATACAAATCCTTTCTTGGAACACAGTTTGGAAAATAATTTTTGTTTTATTTGGTTCACTCACTCACTCACTCCAGTCCATGCACATACATAGTGTGGTTACACTCAATGAAATGTAAACCATAGAAGAATAAACTACATTTTCAGGGGGTTTGGAGTTTTGGTTTGTATTTCAAGACTTGTCAGCCAATGTCAATGTTTCAGAATGCAGTTTCTGTTCTGAACATGTGGCCAAGGAAACCTCACTCCCACAGCCAGATGTTCGGCAGCAGTCAAGCTGCAGTGAGACTACTTTGCTCCGATTTTTCTCTGTAGAAGGCGGTCAGTGAAACTTGTTTACTTAATCCTTGTTAATGTATATTATTTAGCTGGTGTGGTCTTTGTTTTATCATGTACCTCTAATTTACTTATGTTGGCTGTTCAGTTTTTAACCTGTTTCGATGTTGTTTTTTTAATATTCTGAGTAAACTTTTACCTTTTCTTCTTTTTAAATCAGAGGCTTTTCTTTTGATTACTTATGTCCAGTTGCAACTGTCCTTGGTTTGGTCATTGCTACCTACCTGTTGTTCAGTTTCCCTCTGAACAGTGGGCCCAGTCAGGCCCACCCATAGCTATGCACCTGCCTCTGAATGTGATCCCCTCTTTCCTTTGTTCACTCATTGAAGATTCAGCTGACTGACTAAGGAAAATAAAAATGAGCAAAAATATTTGCCGCTTAGACTTGGGCTTCCATTTGTCAAAGATTTTGTTTTTAGTAAATGCAACAAAACAGATTTTGTTAGGGTGTCACCTAACACTTCTTTCTTTCTTTGTCTTTGAACATTGTCATGTACTCAGACCAGTCCACTGCGAGCAGCATAGGCTGTTGCTCCCACCCCTCCTACTTTGCTATGTGGCAATAATTGTCTTACCATCTGTTAAACATCAGCTTATAAAGCATAAGAGCTGTTTTAAAAATAAAAAAGTCCATAGTACACATTGCTTTAAGCAACAGTATGCCTACCAACTCAAACGGTTTAAGGTAGTGGTTCCCAACCTATTTTATGCTAGGGAGACCAGTCTCCTCCTTACATGGCATAAACAATAGTGTGGGGGAAAGTATTTAACACTTATACACATTTGATCTATTTTTTGTTTTTTGAAATCATACTAAAATGCTTTCTGATATGAACAAATATTCCTCCACAGTGATGTAGAAGACAGATTGTCAGTTATCTCAAACTCTTAAACGCATTTGTATTTGTCAAGGGCAGCACAACCACTTATTAGGTCTAGGCATATACTTGTTCAAATAGGGACTTGCTGGTTTGAATAACCACTTTCAGTTAGTCAGTGCAATCAATATTTACAAATTGTACTTTGTGTTTACTCAGATGATCCTTTTCAAATATTAAAAGTAGTTTGATCTGAAACATTTCAGTTACACAATAACACAAAAATAAAAGTAATCAGGGAGGGAGCTTTTTTTTCTTTCACAAGACTGTCTTGTTGTTTTTCTTATTTTCCGCTTTCCAACTGTTTTTGACTTTTAGCTCACAGTTAATTTCCATAATTCCAATAACTGTAATAGAAATATAAAAAAAAAGCAAAAAGGTGTAAGAAAAGTGACCACAAGGCAACCAAAAAGGCAGCTACGAAAAGAGCTCAGAACACAGCCATATGTTTGTTGAAGTTTGGGAACACCAAATTTGGGCATCAGTGCATAACTAAATTTCCACACATTACTGAAACAGTGACAGCAAATTCTTTGCTTCTAATTAGAGTTCATAAAGTAGTGAGAAGGGAGAAGTCGGTGCTACTGTCTGGGAGTACCAGTTTGGAAACATAAAACAGTACAAGTACAAGTGCTCTGTAGCCTGCCCAGTCTACCTGTAATTCACCAAAGTTGTCAATGATTGTTTGTGACAAAAAAATCCTTCAAAATGCAACAATTCTGCCAGTATGCAGATAGACTAGACAGATAGTTATATCTCCTCTGGTTCTGAGCAAAGTCTTTACTCTGATTTGCACGGGCATACAGCAACATGTCTCTCCCAACCAATGTGTCTCCAGCTATTACAACCTTATATTGTATTAGTGAGTTTGTCAAATTTGATGAGACTTTATTAGGACCAACATGCAGATAGGAAATCAGAAGCTACATGACGAAAACATAGATTTCATGGTAATAAAGGCAAAACTTACAATAAGGTAGTGATGTTATGAGACGAGACAAAGCTTCAAAGCATGTGTCAAGTAATGGAGGGGACATTTCTGCAAAGTGCATTTCGAGGGCTTGCTTCATTTAGTGGAGGGTCCAAAAATGATGACGGCCAAAGTATCAACCGCATCATGTGACTACTGTGGGAAGTGGTTCAGATTGCCTGTTTGGTTTGACTGTTATTTAAACGCCTTAGTATTCAGTCAAGATGTGGGTGTTTGTTGGAGAGTTGCTGTAAGTTCAGGGTTTGGGTAGAGTTTTGATAGTTTCGAGATAGTTTAAAGATTTTAGGTGAGGGAAGGAAATATAGCTTGGAGAGTGAGGGGAGTAGAGGATAGAGCCAGTTAGCAAGGGGAGGATTTTATCTATATGGGAACATTTTTACTTGATTTCTCCCAATTAGGTGAGGTAAAGCTAATGTACTTAAGATTCATTACATTTGCTTCTCAATAACTGTATTTTTCACTGTTTCTTAATTTATTCATAGGCGAGGTGCTTTAGCTGGCCTAAAAACTGTCATCCCTTTATTAACATCAGAGGAGTTCAGTATGGTTGCAGGGTGCCTTTCTTTGCAGTCTCCATTTTGTGATGCAACTGTTGATTTATCTGTTGAGAAAAAGAAAACATTTCTGCCTCCAAAGTGGTTCCCCTCATAAAAATGTTGGAGCAAAGTCTTCAGGAAGAAATGACAGAGCCAGCACCAGCAGCTGCATTAGAAGTTTGACACCACCTCATCAGGCAACCAAAGGAAAATCTTCAGATTTGGCAGTCCATGAGCATTCTATCCCTAGCTACCCTCCTCAACCCTAGATTCACAGTCATAGTTTTTCTTCTGCCAGACTAAAGTCACCAAAGCAATTAAGAGGCATTGTTTGGACACGAGTGTAATAGAGGCAAGAAAAATGCTAAATGTAACCGCAAATGCTGCTTTTGAAGTCCAGCGCTACCTTTCAGAGTGCAATATTAACAAAATGGAAAATCCACAGGAATATTGAGAGGCAAAAACTACTGTACCCCAATTTACACAAAGTTGAACTTGCGTTCTCATACATGCCAGCATCTTCAGCGCCCTGTGAACGGGAGTTTCCAAAGGCCGGAGAAGTAGTATGATAAAAAAATAGATCAACCCCAAAACCTGTTAAAAGTCTTATTTCTGAATAAAATTTGTTTTGCTCAGCATTGTCCAAGTTGCATAAGCATATCCAGTGTCCTCCTTCAAGTTCCACAAACACTTTCACTGTCTGTCTGCTTAAGCCCATGCCATTTCCCTAAATTAAAAGACAAACATACGCAGCCTGCCATAAAAGATTGTCAAGTGGTTCAATGAGGCCTCGTCTCATCATCTCAACAATAATTTCCCCGAATCTGTTAATAAACGTTTTTTGTTTGAGCGCTGCTCCGAGTCTGGTTGAATATCGAGTTCACTCTAAACAAACCATAACACCAACGTAACATGACTGCTTCATGTCTTTCTGAGACGCAATGAAATATTTGCCGAAACTAAAAAATGAAAGGTTGTCTACCTTGCCTGAATGAAGATTATACATATAGTATGCATACGTTTTGCTAGAGATGTCATCAAAATGCATAGAACTGCAATGTTTTTTCTTTAATATTTAATATTCATGTCAAGTTGTACCACCTTGCAACTTGACATGACTGCTTCACGTCTTTCTGAGACGCAATGAAATCTAAGGCGGAATTAATAAAGGAAAGGTTGTCTACCTTCCCTAAATGAAGCTTGTAATATATTATGCATACTTTTCGCTAAGGATGTCATCAAAATGCATATGACTGCAGATGTTTTGCTTAAATGTTGTTTTTAAAAGTACCGGAATCTCGGTGACAATCGGTGACTTCCTAACGTCTTTTTTTTTTTTAAAGATTTTGAAAATAATATCCATACTTCTCGCTAGAAACGTAAACAAAATGTATATAAACGCAGTTGTTTTGCTTAAATGTTTACTTTTCCACGAGCAAAGGCAGCCATGTTCTTTTTTTGCTGGGGAAAACTTCATAGTCACGTGATCTGGTTGTAAGCCAATGTAAATGAATAGGCCAAATAAAACGTAAGCTTGACACGTATTGAAGAGCCAAATTGTGACAATACTACGTCTCCCACTTTGGACCGATGTGGATATTACACGTTTTTCAGTGAGACTGGGTTGCTCACCCACACTTATCGAACAAAGATGATCTTTTTAGCAGAGCTGCTCACATCATCCTTTTCCTTTGTTGCCAAGACAAAGGCACACATTAATTGACCACAATGTATGTTCACAAGGAGGCTAAAAAACTTTTAGCCTCCTTGTGATTTTATGAGTGACATAGCTACAAAGGCTTTTCATTTTCAAAAAATCTATTTCAAACTGTAATTGAAAGGATGATTACAATTTATGTATGTTTCATTTGATATTTGTCTTTATGACTTTTGAAGCAATTTATGGATATTGTGCCTTCATTTTAATGCTACCAAGTTTGAATATGATTTACACAATTTTTGAAAGTCATTGTAATTTCCAATTTTCAACAGTTGATCCTCTGCCAAAACTGTTTTGGTTGATGCACTGGGGATGTTTACAAATGGGTGACAGATCCATGTGCTAGCCTTTCTTAGGTTGTTGTGTTTAGGAAGAAACAATCCAAATCTTTTGAAAGCAGGAAGGATAATCTTACAAGGTGGAAGAATGAAAGCTCAGCTGCTTCTAAAACCCCTACAGATGTTTTATGCAGGTAAAATGTTTTACTGCTCACATGTGATGCCCAAAAGTTCTGGTTTGGCTTTGAAATGGTCTCTTCACCACCTAGCCTCATACTCCCCTGAAATGACAGATTGAGCTCATTGAAAATGCTGAATGTATCAGGTAACAAAATTCTCATCACGTAAATGTACTGCATTTTTCCCCTAAAAAGATCTTTGCAGTGGCAAAGAAATTCAAACATTGACCAATGATCTCCCTATGGATGGTCATCATACTCATGTAAGGGAAAGCGGTCGTCCTTTGAGTGAATCTCCCCAAATGATTGCTGAAACATATGTAAGAACAGATGGGCTTTTATGTAGTTAACAACTTGAAAATACCACAAGTTTGGGAGACAATTTTCTGCTAGCAGGCAATTCCCTGTGAATGACACATCC
Organism: Fundulus diaphanus; assembly: GCA_037039145.1. Lineage (NCBI taxonomy): Eukaryota > Metazoa > Chordata > Actinopteri > Cyprinodontiformes > Fundulidae > Fundulus > Fundulus diaphanus. The sequence goes on from CM073124.1 coordinate 34,541,087, forward strand.
AGGTGCAACCTCCTTAACATACCAAGTTAAACTGAGAAGACAATATGGCATTGCTAGCACAGCTTGTAAGATGTTCTTACGACTTTTTGCTTTTGTCATTCTTCTGCTTTTTTATTTTCTTTTGGAAAAACCTTAGAAGCATTTTTTGATGCAAGGTGCTATGTGTCCAAATAATTTTCAAGACTCCATGGCCTCAATTGACAGCCTGCCTCCAAATATTGTCCAAAGAGGGTAATTTGCTAAGTAAATGTTACCTGCATCAGAATAAATCAGTATTTAAGTCATTACTCCAGGTATGTTCTATTAAAGCTTCCCTTTCTTGGAAATCTGATAATTGGGGTAGTTTGCTATGTAGAGTCACTCTTCAAATGTTTTGTTTTGTGATTTTAGCTGTCTTGCTGATTTAATTTTGGATATGACAAGACTGAGGCCTAGTCCACACATAAAACTGATACGTTTTCATGCGGTTATGCCTTTCATTCACAAGTAAACGCCGTTTTACATTCCTAAAAACTAATGATTCTGAAATCTATGGCCAAAGTGGAGATTTCTAAAAACTCAATTTTGGAGCCTATATGTGTACATGACAAGATGGAGTTTTAGGGTCCAGCACTGATGTCACTTGTGCGGCCATTGTTACAGATTGTCAGTGTTGTCAGTGACCCAGTTTTGCATCATAGAAATGTTCATAGTGGGATTTTCAATGGAAATACAATATAAATACAATATATATGATTTATTGTTGCTCTGTGGCCTGGTAACATAAGACCCAGTGGCTCAATAAAAGTGTACCTGTGTTTTAAATAAATGGTTTTCATATATTAAATCTCCCCACTATGTTTTCTGTAACACAGAGTTGAGGCAGGTTTCTCAAACAACAAAAAACTCAAGATATTTGAATGACATCTTTTTTATCACTGTTGTCATATGAGACACAATTTCCAAGAGATAAATAGCAGTTTGAAAATAGTATAAATCATTGTTGAAGACACTTGATGTTGTTTGATTAAGATCTTGTTAGACTTCAGTGAGAGTGGATACAGAACTGAACTTCACAAAACTCGCAACAAAACTTGATTCTTTTGCATACATAGTCAGACTGAACTTTGATAGCACTGCATTGTTTTATTAGTTATTGGTTTCAGTGTTATTTTTTATCTGTTCATTTTTATATGTTTTTCGCCTAGTTTCGAACTTTTCCTTATTCTTCAAACTTCTTAACTGAAATATTTTGACAGGAAGTTATTTCTGTTTAGTCTATATAGGTGTTTAGGGCTTGCTGCTTAAGAACTACAGTGCATAAATTCTATAATACCACATCTAACTGAGTAGGTATTCACAGACCAACAGCTGGATGAGAATGAGAGCTGTTTGGCTATTTCAATCTGGAGAGACTCAGACGGAGAAAGAGAAAACGATTAACAAATTTATTTGACAAAATGAATAACAGTTCTTTGGCGCTCGGGCCCCAGCTGAAGATTTGAGCAGTGAATTCCGACGAATTCAGATGAGCCCATCAACGCTGAATAGGGATGCTCCCCCGGGGCCCGACACTGGTGGTGGAGGTTGGAAAAGATGACGTCTTGGAATGCTGGTGGAGAAGGGGAGGAGGTGGGTCGAGCACGGCTGGAAAGCGACAGGCGGCGTGGGTGTGGAGCCTTTTAAACGGAAGCTTGATTGAAGATTGGAGAAAGCGGGTCGAGGTCTGGAAATGAAGATGACGCAGTAACAGGTAGGCGGAAGTCTTCCAGCTTGAATTTGCGCCTAGGCTTCAGTAACTCCTGCAACTCAGGTGGTGCCTGACTTGGTAATTTTAGTAAAAATTAGAAACTTTATTAAACGGTTCTTTTTGCACTTAAAAATAGTTATTCAAAAGCAAAAACAAACCTATTGTTGCACAAAACACAATTACCAGTAAACTCACCACTTAAGTCCTCTCTTTTGAACAGACGTTAAGTCATTGCCAAAACGTCACTACAAAGAAAACTATACAAGGACCCTTTTATTATAGAATCAACAGATACCTAACACATTTAGGACAAACTTTTAACAATAATCCAAAATTGTGTCTATGAGATAAAACAAGATCAGTAGAGTGCAAAAACCCTGAAACCAAATCTACCTAAAATATCTTTTAATTCAACATTTAATTGAATATGGAACCTTCACTGAATACGGAATTTAAATATCTTCAAGTATCTAGAGAGTAATCACATACCTCCTTACATTGATGACCTTTGTCAGAATATGACTTTTGTATAATTTAAAGCAGAAATAATTGAAATTTCACCACTAGGTTGGCTGTTGAGTACTGTTTTTGTGTGCATGGTTGTATGCCCTGTGTATCTGTATTGTGCAGTGATGGACTGGCAACCTGTCCACGGTGTACCCAGCCCATTGACAGATGTAGCTAGGCACCAGCAAACTCACGACCTGCAAAGATTTAGCCTTAGTCTTGAAAATGGATTGATGAATAATCCATCTAGTGATCCAATTTTTTCCAGTAGTCTGTGTAAAAAAATGCTGAATACCCCTGACTAAATTCTGCTCAGAAGCTCCATATTTTTTGCCAAAAGCAAACAGCTATTAACTGCAGTACAATTCAATGTATTAACCATCATCTCTAATTATCTTAAATGTCTGGTTACCACAAAACTTTATGATGCAAATTCCAGAGGATTTGTGTAAATATGAAACATATCTCATCATAAAATTGTACCGTTAAAGATTGCCAGTCATCAATAAGGAAATGCAGATAAAAGTTTGCTAAGTCCTACTTTGAAATCAGTTTGTTGAGTGTGCTATTATGAACTGTCAAAGTTCAAAAAGTAACAGTGTTCACGAAGCTTATTAGCTGTTTAATCAGTATATACATTATCAGAAAACATTTTACCTGGTTATTATTATTATTATTATAATAATAAGTATTATTATTATTATTATTAGTAGTAGTAGTAGCAGTAGTAAGGCAACATACTACTGTAGAGAAGAGACATGACTTATGATGGCACCCAGCAAGAATTAAATGCATGTGTTGATTCAAAATTCGGCACAGATATATTTACTGCAGTATTGTGATGCATTCGGTTTCCTACCACATTCCTGTTTCTGCTCCATTTAATACACAAACTTCTGGTAAGTGAGCATACGAGAGTGTATACCCAAGAGTGTTAATTACTGAGAAGTGGCGATGTGGTCTCGATGGGTTAAAGATTACACTAAATCACATTTTACATAATTCCACAAAAAGACACACTGTGATTTGAGAAATTATAGGCTAATAATATGCCCCTATTAAAACTGATGTAGAGGTCAGACTGAGTTCAGGTGGAATTAAAATGAAGCTGCATGATAGATAACAACATGCTGATATTGCCTTTTTTATTATTTTTTACTACAGATTGTTATCTGACATTCTACGGCCTTGGGGTCTGCACGTTGAGACCGTAAAACACACACATACATACACACCCAGCCACAATGACTTGCACTACGAGGAGGAGTGGCGATAACCCCTGACAACAATACATCCGTCGGTTTATAAAGGAGCTATCTCTCTTGAACCAATCATCACTTTTCCTTGGACGCAAAGGAGAGCCAAGGTAAGACCATAGACCGTAACATTGTTCAGGTGTTACAGGCGCTACAATCTACAGCAAGTAAAAGTTCTGCACAGTGCTGTTCATAGATTTTGGTGCACAGCATGATGAAACACCTTGATAGAGAGTAAAGAATAGAGATTAATATTTGCTAACAGAGAGTAAATATTTAGCAAAAAAAAGATACGTTGTTGACCATATTCATAAGATTTGAAAATGAAAATGCATATTTATGTGCACTCTGCAAAAATAGTATATGTGGTCAACATTTTATTCCTAGATAATTCTAAAAGTCCTACAGTGGCACGTTTAAAAAAAAAGTTTCAGCATGTTGAGTTTGCATGTATTCATGAGTGGTTCTGTGTTGGAAGTGGTAAGATGATACACTGTGTTAAAGGTTATTTTTAGGAGAGTAGCGCAAGCTAAATGAAGACAAGTGAGTCTGCATGCTTGGTTTCTGTTTATCTGTTTGCAAATTCTGTTTTCTAGATTTACATGCTACCTTACATGTTAGCCAGTATTGATTTCTGTGTTTTGTGTGGGGCTGATTGCAAACTAACAGGGGCATGCACACACTTGACTCTTTGACTGTTTCCATTCCCTAGTGGTTCTTCATGGCACATTGACCAAAATGGCTAAGAGCCTTGCATACGTTTAAAGAGACATCTTTTTTTTTTTAAATACACAAACATACAGACATTCGCCTTTATTTGTGCAAACCTAGACTTGCTAAAACGTGATAAACTGACAGAAATTATAGGTGTCTCTGCAAGTACTCTGTGTTTCCCTCGGAAATAAGATTGCTTATGATCAGGATATTTGACAACGTTTCTTTAAATAAAGTGATGAAAAACGCAGTAGAAATGACATTGTTGTTTAACATAACATCAGCATATTTCTCAGTTTTATTTCATGTTTTCTATTTTTTGGGGTCTTTTTAGATGGGTAAAAGGCAGTGGTCCAGTTTGGAAGTGATTCTTTTGGTCCTGTTTCTCCTGATGACCATAGTGGCCATCACTATGATCATCCTTTTTGTCACCGGAGAACCTGGTGTCATTTCAGATGGTAAGTGAATTATGCTATCAAAATAATATACTATATAAGGGAAAATTAAGGAAAGTATTTAACATTTGGAGTTGTCTGGGACCAATCAAACGAACAAACAAAACAAAGGAAATTTATAAAACAATGATCGGAAAAGTGACTTTAGTTTATATAACTTTAGACAAAGACAAAATATATAATTTTAGTACATAACAGTCTTCTAACGTAAAATATGTTAATCAATTTCCTTTTTAGTGATTATGTATTTAGTTTAGCACATTAAAGTTGGTCCACACAAAAGACTCCCAACTGTTGAGGTAAATTCAGAGAGGAAATCTAAATGAAAAGGACCACTCCTAGGCATTAAGTGGTCAGAAATTATAGCATTTTTAAAGTTGCTTTTTTCATTAGGGGAAATACCATTCCATTGCAATGTGGGTCTCATCTGCTTATACCATCTCCGTTATCAATTATGGTGGTAGAAGTATCATGCTGTGGGCTGTTATAAAATCACAAGTTAATGGAGAATAAATATAATGCTTTTTGTGTGTACTTCTCCTTGATCTTACAGAAAGACCAGATGAATTTGTTCCTCAGTGCCCCAACATTCCTTTGACTGAAAGAGTGGACTGTTTCCCTGATGCTGGAGCCTCAATGGTACGAGTCAACATCAGCCATGAAAATTAAAGCTAATTGCGTTTCACTTTCCAGAGCTTAGCATTACTATTGTAAAGAATAATGAATAAAAAAATGACTATGACTATAACGTATTTTATGATGGCTATTGGAAAAATCTCTGCAGTAATAGCATTCATAATTATAACAGCACTAAAGACAATATTGGAAGAATGGTTATAGTTAATATCAGTCAAATTATTTTGTTGGAACAGTCGAGATGTGAGGAGCGTGGCTGCTGCTGGAGTCCTCTGAATGAGCGAAATGTTCCCTGGTGTTTCTTCCCAACCAACCACGGATACACTGTGCAATCAGTACACAGCACCAACTCTTATGGTAAAACTTTATTTCCCAGTTATCAACTTTGCCTCCAAGTTTAAGTATTTACAGATAATACAGTTGTTTACTGTATTTTATTATTGCTCCACATTCTCTCAGTATTTCCCTGATTTTCACTCACTTTGACCAAGGTATGATTTTTTTGTGAAAATAAGACATAGATGGCAAATCAGAAAACAAGATTGACTTGACTGACGCAAGTTTTCCATTTTCTGCTTGATCTCTCTGCCGCAAGTGAGCCGAGTTATTGTGTAAAAGAAAAATAAATCTAAACCATATATTCAGTTGTTTTGTTTGCAAAGTAAATTAACACTGTTTTGAAAGAAGAAAACAGAAAAATATTTTGTGATAAAGATAGGTAAACTGAAAAGAAAAAGTTACAATGATGTGTTTTTGTGCTTAGACTAAAAGAAACACAATCAAACTTCTTTCCATTTTGTTTCAAGGCCAGCCTGAGATATCCATGGGACTAATGCATCTAGTCTAACACATAACAAACAGCAAAATGTATTAGATGAAAAAATATAAACTATGACATAAGAAACTAAGCTTAAACAAATTTAGCCTCAACATATCAATACACCTACACCTTACTACAATGTGTGCCTTGATGAATGAAATGCCGTCAGTATGACAAGAATGATGCAGGAAGATGGTTTTATGGAAAGAAAAAGAATGAAAACTTGACATATTGGCCAACAAAAACATAACAGCATTGAGATGATGAAGTGCTACTTGCACTTGGTAAGTTAGACATCTTTCAGTTGTAAAAATATGTGAACATGTCAGATAAATAATAACAATAACAAACTAATAATTAGAACTGAGTCATAACTTCTTGACCACAGGTAAAAATAGGAAGCCTGCAGATCTTGTGACAGCACAATATCTTCTTAGGAAAAAGAGATTCCTAGAATTGAAATGAAATACTGCACAATAATAATTGACCAAATGCGATGTTTGCATTTGAAACTTTTGAAACAGCAATTACTTGCTGTAAAATAACTTTACTGCTAAAGACAATCTGACAATCCTCCTGGCCTTCAACCATGAGACATGGTACTGCACTGAAGATTAGCTGGTGATTATCACAGGCTGTTAAGATTACTCTTTTTCCACTGTCCCAGTCCAATGATTTCCTTCTTGAAGAAGCCAAATGATTTCTAGTGTAATCATTTTAACTGAGTACAAATTTTATTGCTGATTTACTTTATTACAGATCTTTGCCTATAAAAAGTGTCACATTGATAAAATGTGCTTACTTTATAAGAGGGTGTTTATCCAGCTTTGCAACTCCCCAACTCAAATTTAACAGTTTATGACACCCTATGTGGTAAACAAGCTCACTCAAATTTGACAATGTATATTTAAATTTTTTATGGTCCAAAGTATCTTGACAGCAAAAGGGGGACATAATTCCAGGTGGGTGTTTACAGTGCTATGGTGGCTTTTCCCCTGACTTAGACCTAAAATAAGACAGGTTGTTACAACAAATTCAGAACATTTAATTTAAGTGCTTGTTCATGATGGAAAAACTAATTTGACTATGAAACAACGTCTACAACTAAACTTAAATATATTCTCTGCTACAGCTTTAACACGTGTTTTATTGGGGTTTCTTCTGCAGAGCTGCATGCTGAAATGGAGAGAATGGTCTCTCCTTCTATGTTTGGTGGCGACATACAGCAGCTGACACTGCATGCAGAAATGCAGACAAGCAATCGACTTCATTTTAAGGTGATTGCTGACAGACTCCATCTCTCTCTCTCTCTCTCTCTCTCTCTCTCTCTCTCTCTCTCTCTCTCTGTAAAAAAAGGAGGTATATCTCTTAAAGTGTGAGGATGACCAGAAGATAGGACTCTCCCTGATTGGCGGTTTCTTTTCCCTTAGATCTTCGATGCCAAAAGCAAGAGGTTTGAGGTCCCTCATGAGCACATCCCTACAGTCAAGAGCGACTACACAAGCCCTATCAGCGACACACTCGAAATCACAAACAACCCCTTTGGCCTGACTGTGCGCAGAAAGGAGAACAAGAAAATTCTGTGAGTGTTGCCATGAGGCTCCTATGTGATGTGTCTTGGATATAAACAGGGTGATGCAAAATCCCACCATGTCATGGACTGAAAAGACTGAACAGATGACAGCAGTTATGCATATTTTGAATCCGTCCGTCCGTCCGTCCGTTGTCTTCCGCTTATCCGGGGTCGGGTCGCGGGGGTAGCAGCTTCAGTAGGGAGGCCCAGACGTCCCTCTCCCCAGCCACTTGGGCCAGCTCCTCAGGAGGAATCCCAAGGCGTTCCCAGGCCAGCCGGGAGACATAGTCCCTCCAGCGTGTCCTGGGTCTTCCCCTGGGTCTCCTCCCGGTGGGACGTGCCCGGAACACCTCTCCAAGGAGGCGTCCAGGAGGCATCCTGACCAGATGCCCGAGCCACCTCAACTGGCTCCTCTCGACGTGGAGGAGCAGCGGCTCTACTCTGAGTCCTCCCCGGATGACTGAGCTCCTCACCCTATCTCTAAGGGAGAGCCCAGACACACTACGGAGAAAACTCATTTCAGCCGCTTGTATCCGGGATCTCGTTCTTTCGGTCACGACCCAAAGCTCGTGACCATAGATGAGGGTAGGAACGTAGATCGACCGGTAAATCGAGAGCTTCGCCTTTTGGCTCAGCTCTCTCTTCACCACAACGGATCGGTACAGCGCCCGCTTCACAGCAGACGCTGCACCAATCCGCCTGTCGATCTCCCGCTCCATCTTCCCCTCATTCGTGAACAAGACCCCAAGATACTTGAACTCCTCCACTAGGGGCAGGACATCCTCCCCAACCCGGAGAAGGCACTCTACCCTTTTCCGGTTCAAGACCATGGTCTCGGATTTGGAGGCACTGATTTTCATCCCGGCCGCTTCGCACTCGGCTGCGAACCGCTCCAGTGAGAGCTGTAGATCACGCCCTGATGAAGCCAACAGGACCACGTCATCCGCGAATAGCAGAGACGCAATCCTAAGGCCACCAAAGCGGATCCCCTCAACACCTTGGCTGCGCCTAGAAATTCTGTCCATAAAAGTTATGAACAGAATCGGTGACAAAGGGCAGCCTTGGCGGAGTCCAACTCTCACCGGAAACGAGTCCGACTTACTGCCGGCAATGCGGACCAGACTCTGACACCGGTCGTACAGAGACCTGACAGCCCTTATTAAAGGGTCCGGTACTCCATACTCCCGGAGTACCCCCCACAGGATCCCCCGGGAGACACGGTCGAATGCCTTCTCCAGATCCACAAAGCACATGTAGACTGGTTGGGCAAACTCCCATGCCCCCCCAAGAATCCTGCTGAGGGTGTAGAGCTGGTCCAGTGTTCCACGGCCAGGACGAAAACCACACTGCTCTTCCTGAATCCGAGATTCGACTATCCGACGGACCCTCCTTTCCAGAACCCCTGAATAGACCTTACCAGGGAGGCTTAAGAGTGTGATCCCTCTGTAATTGGAACACACCCTCCGGTCCCCCTTTTTAATATTTTTGTATTTGCATATTTTGAATATTTAAACAAATTTTATATACAGTCAAACATATCTGCATACTTTTTGTAATACTGAGCCACAATACTGAGCCATAACAAAGGTTTATCTTGTATAAATACACTTTTGAAGGGGAAATCAGGCATTTCACAGATGGTAAACTGAAGATATTAATAATATTAAAAGGTAATTTTAATGCATGTAATGGACTTAATAGATGGCTTTAACTCTGAAGACACATCATGTGTCATATGACCTATAATCTATCTGACAAGATACAGTAAATTGCAGCAAATTTGAGTGTCTCTATTATGGATTACCAGATTACCCTCTAGACTGAAAGGACTGAAACTGAAAGTTGCCAAAAGATGATCATTGTTTCTCATCTGCTGTAATTATGTCTGAAATTATTTAAAGTGGGTTGTTCTGCACATCATCTTCTTTTCATTCATTATAGCCAATGAGTGACATGTGACTCCTTCCCCATCGTACACTCAAAAATTTGAACCAGTGCAGTTGTCCACTTTGTCAGCATTTTATTTCCAGTTAACACATAAAAAGGTGTTTGTGGGGTTAAAAACAAGCAATTATGTAATTGTTTACTAGAAAGAAAACCTATTTAACCCAACAAAGACCATTTTTTGTGTTAACTGGAAGTTAAATGTTAAAATAAAGTAAAAAATTGCCCTAGTTCACTTTTTGGAGTATGTAATTAAGATGACTAATAGTGGTAAAGTCAGTTCAAGGACAATTTAGTAGGTCAATGCTGACGTCACGATAGTTGCTAGTATGCAATCCCATTAGGCATCGAGTTATCACCATCATAACTGTTCTATAGAAAAGGTATGTTTCTGGGAAATTGCATAAACAAAAGCCAATAAATAATGAAACTAAATGATAAACAATAACTTCTGTCAGCTAAATTGACCTTGAAAGTAATTCCTGTGGGCTGTTATGTGAAAATCCTTTGCCTCCCTGGAATACTGTTTCTTTAACCTAGATGATTTAGATGGTTTTCCTTTCTCACGAAAAGGAAAACGAAGACTTGATCTTACGTTTAGCAATTGTGCTTAAAACAATGGATTGTGGTATTTTAATCCAGTCATTAACACATCCGTATTTTGTAATATTATGGGTTGATGCTGATAAAGAGAAAGGATTGAAGTTGGCACTGTGGGTATTGCTGGTGCGTTAATATTGGAATTATGGGTGACTAAGCGTCTATCTCTTATATGCATTTGTTACAGGGTAAAGAAAAGCAATGTGCAGGCGCAGGCTGTCAAATGCATTTACTCACAGTATGCCCTGAAGTCCTAGAGACTTCAAATCTGGTAACATGTCAATTGTTACAGAGTAGCTTGTCAAGTAGCCCCTGTCCCTCCTCCTTTTAATACAATTCCTGTATCTCATCTTGTTAATGTGGCCATGTAGTTTTACATATGCCAGAAGACATTTAATGAATAAAACACTGAGCTTCGTGACTGAACATGTCTTCTTTAAAACACTTTATGGCCTTGAAAGAACATAGTTCATCTAGTCGTTCCTTTATGTTTATGTATATCACAGTAAACCACAGGATACCAGCAACAATTAATACAGCAGCTATGCAATTACAGTTATGGTTCTAACTGTGTGATAACCCATAATTACAGCAAAACTGTGGGACTTCACCATCTAACCATCCCTATTTCTTATTTAGACATCTATGCAAGGGCAGCTTTTGACATAGGGGAGAAATACCTCCCCTCCCAGGGTGTCATTACATAAAGAATGACATGAGCACTCAAAACAAAGTTACATGTCATTTACACCTATGCCTTTTCTTTAGCATATTCACATGTCCTGGCAATAGGGACAGTGAGATTAAGAACTGTAGAAAAGCATTGGTATCCAGTGGGGGTGGATATAACGCTAAGATGGCTAAGTGATTCATAAATTCTTAACTGAACCTAAATTAAGGTACTATTATGCTATTTGCTTTTTTTGAGAATCATGAATCCATTAGCTCATCTTTAGTTAAAAATCTAAAACACTTGGACATCCCAAATCTGAGCTGGAATTTGTCTACACTAGAAAAAAATATTTGTACAAATTTGTTTGACTTTTATTCTGTTTCCAAAACGTTTCTGTTTGTCCATGTGTTTTTCTAGCCCCTGAACACAACAAGAAATGTAACCCTCTTAGCAAATAGCTTCATTTCAGTTTAGCCTAAATATTCTGTAGAAGTTGCAAGTCAAGCTTAGAGTGTCTGCTCAACTGTTCTTTGAGTTTTCAACCATATTTTCCAGTTGCTTAGACAGAAAGCAATATTGCCTTAGTGTAAATTTACCTCCAAAGTTTTTTTTTTTATAAAATCCCCGCACTTTAAAAAAACAGCACCTTAGTAAGAGTGTAAATGCATATTAAACAATTTATGCTAAAACAAAGACACGCTATAGAACGCTTTACATTCAAACAACAATTATCAAAATTAATTGGACCATTTCAATGTATCTCCTTGGATTAGGTGATGTGTAGTTTCTCCTCCTAAAGTGGGAGCTGAACATCAACTCCCTCACCAAGAAAGCCCAGCAGAGGATGTACTTCCTGTGGCAGCTGAAGAAATTCAACCTGCCAAGGACAATGATGGTGCAGTTCTACTCCTCCATCATTGAGTCCATCCTCACCTCCACCATCTGTTACTCAGGTGCCACCGCTAAGTACAAGGGCAGACTGCAGCGTGTCATCAGGTCTGCAGAGAAGGTGATTGGCTGCAATCTTCCATCCCTCCAGGACCTGTACGCCTCCAGGACTCTGAGGCGTGCAGGGAAGATTGTGGCTGATCCCTCGCACCCCAGTCACAGACTATTTCAGACACTTCCCTCTGGCAGGAGGCTGCGGTCCATCAGGACCAGAACCTCACGCCACAAGAACAATTTTTTTCCCATCTGCTAACGGCCTTATGAACAAGGCCAAGAGCCGCCCGTGACACTGGACACTGCCTCTCTCCCCCGTTCAGGACTTACAAGCTTCTGCGTTACATTAACGCACAGTTTACTGAGTGTATATAGCTTCTGTTTATATATCTACTTTATTTTATCTTATTTTTTGTCTGCACCATCAACACCAAGTCAAATTCCTTGTAAGTGCAAACCTACTTGGCAATAAACTTGATTCTGATTCTGAACTAGAATCAGAATCTTCTGATTCTGATTCTAGTTTCCATAGTTCACTGATTGCAAATGTCCAGACCCCACTTAAGATCTAACTTTCCACTCACAGGAAATAAATGCACAGTCATCCTGAGAACACGTCCCAACCTTTTCCACAAGCCCTACCAGTGCATTTCCTACACTTCCTCTCACCTTGAACCAGGAGACATGACATACATCTTGATTAGCTGCTGAATTTTATAATTTTTTTCACTTTAATTCTTTTCAGTCCATTAGTTAATCTACATTATTACCCATTCAGATTTTGTCCAAGCATATATGCCTTTTTCAAGTGTTTGTTTTATTTTAAAAAGTATAAAGTTCACGTTTTGTTGTCAATTTTCTTTTCTCAATCTATTACTTCAGCAGTTAAAGAGAACATTAAGAACATTTCAGCATGCCCCTTGCACAAATCTGAGGTGATATCCTGACAATAATTACACGAGTGCACACTATCAGATACATATCTATGAATGGTTATGCAGATAATCAGGATTAAACATTTACTTTCAAAATATTAAAGATTGCCCCATATGGTCAATAAAAGCTGATTGTGGTACATAATTACAACAGTAACAAGCATTTAAAACCTAGGTACTGACTGTGCATGCAGAGTAGTCGTGATTCTGCTCTTGTGTCTGTGTGGCTGCCACGTGGGTGTTCTATTGTCATAATGAAAGCTTCTTGTAAAAAGATATGTCTATTTACAGCGACACCATTGCACTGACTGTGTTATATAACCGATCACGATGGCTGATAACAAACACTCTTTGCTTTGACCATATGTTTATTGTTATTATTTATTGACAAAGTATATTTATTGCATCCATAACTTTTAGTTGTAGGTTTTGACAGCTTTTTGCAGTTTCAGTATTTAAACTACTAGTGCATGTCTTGTGTTGCAGGGATGCTGCCCAGAAGGCTTATTAGAGCTTGATGAGATGGCCTGTTTCTTTTTTCTCTTTGCAATAACTCCTCCACAGTTCCAAAGACTTATTTCTGCTCTCTCTTCTCACTGCATCATACTCTCATTTTCTTTCGCACATTTTCTCTCTTCTCACCAATCCATTTTTTCACTTCAAAATCATGTCTCACACATCTGTTTTTTTTTCTCTCTCTCTCTAAACACATTCAGGTTTGACACCACTATGGCTCCACTTGTGTTTGCGGACCAGTACATACAGTTGTCTGCTAGGCTTCCATCTCACAACATCTACGGGCTGGGGGAGCATGTGCATCAAAGATTTCGCCACGACACAAACTGGAGAACTTGGCCCATTTTTACCCGAGATGCTTTCCCTAATGGGGTAAAGACATGCACACGCATTGACAACACAGTTGATTAAGATGCAACATGTAAACCAAGTCTCTTCGACACCAATTGACTCTGAAGTATATACTCACTTGTGCACAGATGCGACCTGTACATGTTTGCATTCTGCTCCTCACAAGGTTTTTAATTGAATGTCTCATGATCTAATTAGACAACACGGTCACCCCCCTTCAGTTGCATTGAGCCCCCACCCCCTGCAATTCAAAGCACTTTCCCACATCCTTCATCCTTTTTTCCCTGCAGGGAACACACAATCTCTATGGACACTATCCCTTCTTCCTCTGTCTGGAAGATGAGAGTGGAAAGTCATTTGGGGTGTTTCTGCTGAACAGCAATGCCATGGGTAAAGATAAACATTGACACGTGCACACACAATACACACTTTTCCATGTGTTTCACTCTCCTCAGGGATGTTCACAGCGACCAAGAAACACAATATGAAAAGATGGTAGTGTTTTAAGAGCAGTCTACATGCTTGCTTCTACAGTTGCAATGTGCAAGATAAAATACAGGCACATAACCGCTATTAATGTGTTTTTTAAGTATAATCTCACAAAGATTTGAGAAAAATCCAACCTTTAATTTGAGTACATTTATTAATTCGAGAAGAAATATTTGTTTATCTAAATCATTGCTGGCACAATTTTTTTATAAAATACTTATAAAATGCCTATGTCTTCAGCCAGCAGTAATTAAAACGTCTACAACTTGAACTTTACAAACAAGGCTAGGGCCAGAGGCCTGTTTATCTCAAGGAGAAGAAAAAAAAAAAATCTCCTAAATCCACAGTTAGAGAACTATAGCGTGTCACTATGTCACTGCAAAAAGAGGACTTTATTATAACTATTTTTTACATCTTTACTAGAGATGCCAAGAAATATGGAGAGTGCTCTAGAAAATGCATAAACAAAAAGTAAAAAAGAAGGATTTGGACACAAAGCTATACTGTATAACAGGAAAAAATATAAAAAAATGCCATTGTTTCTTTAAACTTTCATAAAGGTAAAGGGTTATGTCAATATCCATATATATATATATATATATATATATATATATATATATATATATATATATATATATATATATATATATATATATATATACAGGGGTTGGACAATGAAACTGAAACACCTCTCATTTTAGTGTGGGAGGTTTCATGGCTAAATTGGACCAGCCTGGTGGCCAATCTTCATTAATTGCACATTGAACCAATAAGAGCAGAGTGTGAAGGTCCAATTAGCAGGGTAAGAGCACAGTTTTGCTCAAAATATTGCAATGCACACAACATTATGGGTGACATACCAGCGTTCAAAAGAGGACAAATTGTTGGTGCACGTCTTGCTGGCGCATCTGTGACCAAGACAGCAAGTCTTTGTGATGTATCAAGAGCCACGGTATCCAGGGTAATGTCAGCATACCACCAAGAAGGACAAACCACATCCAACAGGATTAACTGTGGACGCAAGAGGAAGCTGTCTGAAAGGGATGTTCGGGTGCTAACCCGGATTGCATCCAAAAAACATAAAACCACGGCTCCCCAAATCACGGCAGAATTAAATGTGCACCTCAACTCTCCTGTTTCCACCAAAACTGTCCATCAGGAGCTCCACAGTGTCAATATCCACGGCCGGGCTGCTATAGCCAAACCTTTGGTCACTCGTGCCAATGCCAAACGTCGGTTTCAATGGTGCAAGGAGCGCAAATCTTGGGCTGTGGACAATTTGAAACATGTATTGTTCTCTGATGAGTCCACCTTTACTGTTTTCCCCACATCCGGGAGAGTTACGGTGTGGAGAAGCCCCAAAGAAGCGTACCACCCAGACTGTTGCATGCCCAGAGTGAAGCATGGGGGTGGATCAGTGATGGTTTGGGCTGCCATATCATGGCATTCCCTTGGCCCCATACTTGTGCTAGATGTTCGCATCACTGCCAAGGACTACCGAACCATTCTGGAGGACCATGTGCATCCAATGGTTCAAACATTGTATCCTGAAGGAGGTGCCGTGTATCAGGATGACAATGCACCAATACACACAGCAAGACTGGTGAAAGATTGGTTTGATGAACATGAAAGTGAAGTTGAACATCTCCCATGGCCTGCACAGTCACCAGATCTAAATATTATTGAGCCACTTTGGGGTGTTTTGGAGGAACGAGTCAGGAAACATTTTCCTCCACCAGCATCACGTCGTGACCTGGCCACTATTCTGCAAGAAGAATGGCTTAAAATCCCTCTGACCACTGTGCAGGACTTGTATATGTCATTCCCAAGACCAATTGACGCTGTATTGGCCGCAAAAGGAGGCCCTACACCATACTAATAAATTATTGTGGTCTAAAACCAGGTGTTTCAGTTTCATTGTCCAACCCCTGCATATATATACATTTTTCATAATCAATAGTTTATATGTTAAGAGAGTAGCAGAATGTATACATATGATCTCAAGAGCATCAAGTTGGCATTTTATAAACCTTGTTATTTTTCAGAGGTGACTTTGCAACCTGCCCCAGCGGTGACCTACAGGACCATCGGAGGAATCCTTGACTTCTACATCATGTTTGGGGACACACCAGAACAAGTGGTGCAGGAATTTGTCGAGGTAAAATTCTTATTTAATTAATACATGGGCTCCTGATTTACTTTAGGCACTGTAAAGGTTTTAAAACTGTATTATCATGCCCAATCCTATTCTCCAGCTCGTTGGCAGGCCTGTCATTCCTGCCTACTGGTCCCTGGGCTTCCAGATTGCTCGGTGGAACTACGGTAACCTCACTGAAGTCAAAGCCACAGTGGAGAGGAACCGCGCTGTGGACCTCCCATATGTAAGATCTGGTTGTCTTTCAATTCGTTCGTGTTTTGTTTCTTTTCACTTTTTGTTTTTTTTTATCATCCCCTTACAAGTTTTTTTCCCAGCTTATTTAAAACTGATAGAAATTTCTAGAACTATAATTTCAATCTCATTTTCCTATATTTTGCTATGGAAAACATAAGCATTTCGTACAACAGCTTTTATCTGCAGCAATGGGGTTTGTACCTGATATTCAGTGAAGCTTGGCATGTTGTCAAATCTCATAACTAAACAACCGCCATATACATTTATAATATGTTTGTACAGTTTTTACGATCCGTATGTGAGTAAATGATAAACCCTCCACAAGTCAAATGAGGCAATATGTAAAACACTGATAATGAAAACCTGATAGCTGTTTTATTGCAAAAAGGATATTTTGTTTTGATTGAATCCTAACCCAAAAAGTCAAAACACTGAGAAAAAAGGGTCTTTAAAAATATATACATCATACGACCCAATAAATAGTTGTGGCAATAACTGGTACACAATAATTTCTTTAACTATTACCACTGCTTTATAGCTTCCAGGGAGGGAAGTGGAAGCAACTGATAACTCACCTTGTAAACCTGTTTTTGAATTTGAACCCATGTATGCTTCCAGAGGCAAGAGACTCAAACCACTACACTGTCTGTGAGGACGTGATATGAAGGTTGGAGCAAGAGTTCGACAGACAGCCTGAGTGATAGGGATGGCCTTTAGCTTAGATTGGGTAATCCAGCTCTCTGTCAAATAATGGAGAGTCTGCTGGCCTGTATAGGTTCAATCCAGGAACCACAATTTTTCAAGCGTCACAAATGTGAGCACTGATCAAAGATCAATCAACTTGGCTCTTTTTATTATCTCATTCATCCTCAACTGAATGTTAAAAATACTCTAGTACTGCATTGCCACTAAGCCATGTGATAAATACCAGTTCTGGTTGACATTTTCTTGGAAATGGACATCACTTCTTATCTTTGTGAAGCATATGATAGCAAGTCACTGTGAGAAAATCCATTTTATAAGCAATACTGAAATTCAATGAACATTGACTCAGCCCAAATGTACTTGGATCTTGTATATATTAAAAAACAAATAGACCCACAATTTCTCTTGCATGTTCAAGCAATAGGGTTGGAGCTGATTGCTCTCATGTTGTAAAATTGGATATGTTTAATAACATCATATAAACCATAGAAGATCTTAACACAGTTTCATCCTAACATCTGGAGGTGAGAATCGCCAGAAAGAAACATTTGGACAAATGCCAGTCTTCTTTCTATTGCGGATAAGGGTTTTATGTGGAAGGGTTTACTCAGATGAAAAGCTAATGCTAGCCCTCTGTTTTGAAAAAAAAAAACCCTCTTTGACAAATCATCTTTGGACATATCTAAGTGCGGCTCCAATTAATCATGTGGAGAAATGTTTTTCACCTGCTTTTTAAACTCTACACTCTGCCTTAAATGTCATCAAACTTAAAGACTAGTCACAGATAACTTTCTGGGGATATCTGAGCACAGCATCCAGAACGAAGCACATGACACAGACAGGACATTGCAGCAGCCAATATAGTCTCTTTTTCAGTGGGGAACATCAGTGTGAATGCTGAAAAACACTACCGTTACAAAAGAAATTGCTAGAGCTGTTTGCTATATCTCCAAAGGCTTCTGCATGGCCCACAACACATTTGTAAAAGTTGGCCATGTAAAATAGGCAGTTTTGTATCACTCATAGTAAGCATGGTTGTGTGGGAAATAAAATCATAAGTAAGGCACCGAAAACAGAAATTGCTAGTGTACTATCTCTTATTATGATTTGCCTTTAATCAGGATTGTAGTATAGCCATGGACTGCAGCTATCAATCATTAAAATATTTCCTGATTGGAACCCAGATATTAAGGTTGGATTGAGACATCAGTAGCTAGTTTGGAAGAGGATATATATCATCATTGTTTAGTATGTTGAGACTCAAATATCTCAGACATACATGATATTTCTATATAGCATGCAAAACCTTCCATGTAGTCATTAATGAGGTTTGGGGGGGGGGGGGTTGTAGCATACACATTAACTCTTATTTATTATTAAACTAAATATTTTCTGCATAAGATTGAGGTTTTGATTTATATTCAAGTTAGAAATCTGTATTGAAATCCTCTTTCTGTGATTGAAAAAACTAAATACAAGTGTTTTAAAGCATTTTTGTGGTCATTCATTATTCCATTTGACCAAAATTGTAAATGCATTTTACCGTTGGAAGAATTTCCAACATTTTCATGCAAGCTTTGAATATCTAATCAAATTCAAATACTGCAAGGTATGGTTTTTATAGCTGCTGAGAAAATTTATATATTACAGGCCTTTTATGGGATTTACTTTTCTGCTGACAGGACATTCAATACACTGACATAGACTACATGGAAGACAAGAAAGATTTCACCTATGATAAAGTGAAGTTTCGGGAGCTGCCTCAGTTTGCTGACTACCTCCATGAAAAGGGGCAGAGGTACATCCTCATTCTGGTAAGAACACTTGCTGCGCTCCCAAAAATGATATTGTCGTTACACACAATGATGAATGTGTATTCAAACATGAACCTGGCAAACTTTCCTTTCATGGTTTGGAGAATTCTAATTATTTTTATGTTGGAGGTTTATGAGCTATAATCATGCATGACATTTTTTAAATACAGAAAACATCATATAAAACAAAGAGCGGGGTAAATGTATATTTACATTAATAATTTACTCAGACAGCAAACCAACTCTTTACTTCTATGGATTACATTAGAAAAAGACAGTAGAAGGTTGCAACATTATGGAAATATTGTCAGACAAATCAATGAGCAAATGAATTCTTCCATGCCTGTTATTATTGAAGTCAATCATTGTAGCTTACTTATTGCAATAAAATAATAATTATTGATATAAACCTGTAATTGAACTCCACTTTGACAGTCTGCATTCTTCTGGTGTTTTCCTGTCTCCAGGACCCTGCAATAGCAACTAGTAAAAGGGTAGGGGATACTCCATATGATTCATATGACCGTGGTACTGCGAAAGG
Organism: Fundulus diaphanus; assembly: GCA_037039145.1. Taxonomy (NCBI): domain Eukaryota; kingdom Metazoa; phylum Chordata; class Actinopteri; order Cyprinodontiformes; family Fundulidae; genus Fundulus; species Fundulus diaphanus. The sequence continues at coordinate 34,560,679 of CM073124.1, forward strand.
CGCTTGGGTCTTTGAGTCAGATGGAAAAACTCCTATTTTAGGAGAGGTAAGCTGTTATTTTTTATCTTTCAAATGAGAAAACAATGTGATTATTGTTGTTCTATGTTTGCTACAAATTTTCCATCCTCTTGCATTAAAAATGTAGAAATTGTTCTAAACTCTAAATCAACTTATTTGTGCAAATGGGTATAATTCTTGGATTTCTTAATAAAAACACTTTCAGGACATATTATCTATCTATCTATCTATCTATCTATCTATCTATCTATCTATCTATCTATATATATATATATATATATATATATATATATATATATATATATATATATATATATATATATATATACATAAGGAATTGTGGATAATTGATAATCTTACATCTGAAACTTATCCAACCGTATTATGTTTCACTAAAAAATGTTTTTTTTTTTTTAAAGTTGGCAAACATTTATTTTTCTTAGGATCATATGTTATTGGGAGGCAATATAAATAAATAAATAAAAGATAGAAAAAAGTTTTTAAGAGCAATTTTTAAATGTGTCACCTTGTGTCCAGAGTATGTAGAACTCAAACTCTGTGGAATTGCGGTAACATCTTTTGCAGTTTAGCTTGTACGTTAATTCCATTAGACACCCCATTATATGTGCTGGTACAGTTATTTCACTGCCTGCAACACACCAGCTGATATTTATGGACATTCAAGCCCCCAGAAGGTTATTTTTGATCCCTGTTCCCACAGAGCACACATTTGTAAAGTTCTTTCCTGCAGAGTGTCGAAGTGGTGAGAAATGTATGTTGCTCCCATGGTTTTATATTGTTGCCCTTGATTGCACAGACAATTAGGCCCAGTCCCCACAATAATCACCTTTTCATGCTGAACAGGTCAAATGCTGAACAGGTCAAACATATGCATTGATTCTGCATTAGTGTTTAATCTTAAAACGTTCTGAGTCATTGCATGATAGATTGGCTTTTCAAATGTGTGCAAGTGTGTTTGTTTGTGAGATAGAAAAAATGACTGTCTGCGAGTTCATCTGTGTGTACCCATTTTCAAATGAGAAGCTATATTAGGCTTTCTGTACATGCAGACCGCACATGTGAATATGACTGATTATGGTTAATTTTCATATTATGCTGTAATGTGCTGTGGTTCTAAAAATGGGCTGGCTTGTTCAAAACAACCTTTTCTGTTTCTACACTAGTTAAAAAGTGATGCATCCAGTGGAATTCTGGATGTGCAACCCCATTATCTCCCTCCCCCAACCTCCAAACCACACATACTTTACTGGGTACACATTGGCACCACATACAGGCTCAACTTTTCTGCAGCTTTTAGTTACCTCCAAACTCTATTCACAAAAATATTTGTGACTTACTTCAAATTTAATAGAACTTTAAACTATCGCTGTGAGTTCATAACAGTTAATACTACACACCATGTTTTAGCCACATTCAGTACTCTTCACCATACTTTTTGCATGAGTATGTAACCTCCCAAAAACCTTCAGTGATGTAGAACTCCTTAAAGTCATACCCAAAGCATGTTAAACAGGTAATAGACTTTGATAGCAACATATTTCATGCTCTGTTTTCTTTTCTTTTGTCGTTGTGACTGCTTCCATTGTTCAAAAGAAGCATTTTGATAATGAGACAAAGAAATATTTGTTTTTCCTGAAATTATTTTCCCAAAATTGCATTTACTTTGACCTTTTTGTGAGCATTTCCAGTGTGGAGTTGAGAGGGCTGAGCTGGTAACTCCTACCGCTGCAATAGTGTTGACCAAGGTCTTGCTCCAGAACTAGTGGTGGAAAGACCCCATCATGAATCTAAACAACCATGCTTTTTAACAATAAAATTATAAACAGTTATTCTGATACAGCAGTTACACCTTAAAAGGTCTATACTATGCAAAATCATTTTTTTTTAGCTTTTAGCTTTGTTATGGTGCTATTCCTTCATCAAAATCATGCCCAAAAATGTTATTTTTCTAAGTAATCCTTGTGAATTCTACTCTCTGAGCAGCAGCCCCTTCCTGTCCTGGAAAACAGAGTGTCCTTGACTGGGTCTGCATAGAGCTGTCATTACCCGCCCCCTCCAGGAAGTACCTACCTTGACTGTGCCTCCTATGCTCAGAAAACGAGACACTAGTTTACCTATTTTTATTTTCCCTCCCCCATGATCTAAGATATTTTTAAATTTTTTATTTGATTTTTGTAAAATAATAGGGCCATTATTACATTACTAGAGGTCAGCCCCTTCCCCAACATTTCTACACCTGTTACAAGGATGAAAACAGATTATCAGAGTGTAAATGTACTCCAGAAAAAGGCCCTGGCAATTTACTAGGAACTTTTGTAAGGGGTTTTGTGGTGGAAGGGTGCTGAACATTTCAAATTGATGAAATATTTTATCTATTATACCTGAATCCTATCAATGTAATCTAGTTTACAGCTCATATTTTCAGTTAAAAGAGCTAATTGCTTTAAATAATAGGGATTATGTGTCACATATGTCTCACTGTGTATGCAAAAACCTATTTGTACCAACATATTCTTCTTCGCTGATGAGGGAGGTAATAAAATTAATTGGAGTAAATAAAGCAACTGGAAGGGAAAAGAAAGTAGCATGGAAGTACAACAGAAAGATATAAGACACGGTTAATGGATCAGAAGTGGCTGTAGATAATAGATCAGAATGCACCCAGAGACAGACAGTCTGTCTAACTGAGCAGCTGACAAGACAATTACACAGGAATCCATCTACAATGAGATGTAATAATAATAATAATACATTTTATTTCAAGCGCCTTTCAAAGCACTCAAGGTCACTGTACATGTAAAAACAATAAATGGTAAAAGCAGTCGTCATAATTAAAAGAAACAACACAAATTACACAGAGGAAAGTAATTTAAAATCATAATGAAAAGGCAATCTTGAACATGTGGGTTTTGAGTTTGGATTTGAACACGGGTAAAGACTCGGTATTGCAGATGTCAGGGGGGAGAGAATTCCAGAGTATGGGCGCAGAACGTGAAAAAGCTCTGCTCCCCATAGTTTTAAGACGGGCTGAAGGAACAACTAAGTGAGTGGTAGAAGAAGATCTAAGAATGCGGGAGGGAATAGAAATTTGAAGTAAATCAGAAAGGTATGGAGGGGAGAGATTGTGAATAGCTTTAAAAGTAAGTAGGAGGATTTTGAACTGAATTCTATACTTCACAGGTAGCCAGTGGAGCTGCTGCAGGACTGGGGTGATGTGATGGAAAGAGGGGGTTCTAGAAATGATGCGAGCTGCTGAGTTTTGTACTGACTGAAGCTTGTGAATGGATTTTTGAGGAAGACCGAAAAGAAGAGAATTACAGTAATCAATGCGGGAAGTGACCAGACTATGAACAAGAGTGCAGGTGGAGCTAGTGGAGAGAGAGGGGCGAAGGCGATTGATATTGCGTAAGTGAAAGTAAGCGGAGCGGGTGAGGTTATTAATGTGAGAGGAGAAGGACAAGGTACTATCAAGGATGACACCCAGACTCTTGACCTGAGGTGAGGGGGAAATTATGGAGTTGTCAAATGAAAGGGAGAAACTGTCAGCTTTGGATAAAGTAGATTTTGTTCCCACTAAGAGGATTTCAGTCTTGTCATTATTCAATTTAAGAAAGTTGGAGGTGAACCAGGATTTTATTTCGGTTAAGCAGGAGATTAATGAAGGAGGTGGGAGTGAAGAGTTTGGTTTACAAGAAAGATAGAGCTGGGTGTCATCCGCATAACAGTGAAAATTGATGTTGAATTTCCTAAAGATATTGCCAAGGGGGAGAATGTAGATGATAAAGAGTAGGGGTCCTAGAACAGAGCCTTGGGGAACACCGGTGGTAACTGGAGAGGAGTTGGAACGATATGACTTAATCTGAACAAATTGAGTGCGGCCAGAAAGATAGGATTGAAACCAGGCTAGGGGAGTGTGAGTGATGCCAATTGTATAAAGTCGATGGAGTAGGGTAGAGTGTGAAACTGTGTCGAAGGCTGCACTTAGATCAAGAAGAATGAGGATGGAAATTAGACCAGAGTCAGCTGCTATTAAAAGATCATTGATTATTTTTAAGAGGGCGGTTTCAGTGCTATGACGGGGACGGAAGCCAGACTGGAACTGTTCATAAAGGTTGTTGTGAGTTAAGTGAGAATGAAGTTGAGAAGCGACTGTTTTTTCCAATATTTTTGAAATAAAAGGTAAATTTGAAATTGGCCTGAGATTATTGTAATTGTTGGGATCTAGTCCAGGTTTCTTCACAATAGGAGTGATAACAGCAGTTTTGAAAAGAGATGGAACAATTCCAGAACCAAGAGAGGAGTGAATGATGGCAGTTATGAAGGGGAGAAGAGCGTGGAGGCAGGATTTGACCAGGGCAGACGGGATAGGATCAAGTGGGCAGGTGGGAGATTTAGATTTGTTGATAAAATCAGAAATATCGGAGAGGGTTGGTAGATGAAAGCTGCAAAAAGGCTGGCAGGGTGAAGGGGTTATAGGGGAAGGGGGTGACAGGATAGGAGGCAGGCACTGGTGAATTATTTTGATTTTATCATTGAAAAACTGCATAATCGAATTGCAGGCGTCAGTTGAGCATAGGTGGGGAGGAAGAGAAGCTGGGGATTTGAAAATATTGTTAAACACCAAAAACAGAGTCCGAGAATTACTTTCGTGTGAGCAGATCAGGTTGGAGTAGTAAGTGGATTTAGTTTTAGTGATTAGTTCTTTGTATTGAGTTATCTGAGTTATATACATTTCGCTGTGAATTGTTAAACCGGTTTTCTTTTTAAGTCTTTCAAGTTGACGGCACTTAGCCTTCATGGTCCGGAGTTCGGGGGTAAACCAGGGGGCGGAGTGGGAAAAGGTGACAGTCCGGGATTTTGTTGGGGCAAGGAGGTTCAAAATATCATTTAAGCAGTTATTGTATTGAGATGTCAGTTCATCCGGTGAGGAAGAAGGATCCAGGATTAAAGTTCTTAGGATGTGTGAAGATAGAGTGTTCAAGTTAATGTTCTTAATGTTCCGGTATGAAAGGAGCCGTGGGGTCTTTGCTGTGAAGAGACGAGGGGAAATGCTGAATAAAAGGAGGAAATGATCAGATATGTGAAGATCCTCAGCTGAACAGTTAGAGGGGGTGAGACCAGAGCAACAAATTAGGTCAAGAATATGACCTTTAGAGTGTGTTGGAAAATTTGAAAACTGATCAAAACCAAAATTATCCAGACAAGATAGAAAATCTCTGGTGAGGGGAAGGTTAATATTGTCCATGTGAATATTAAAATCCCCCACCAATATTACATTGGGTGAGAGAGAGGAGAGGAGGGTTAGAAGATCTGTTAGTTCATTTAAAAAGTCACTGTGTGGCTTGGGGGGGCGATAGACGGCCGCAACAATGGTAGGTGTAGGGCCAGAAAGTGTACAGGACAGGCATTCAAATGAGCTGTAGGAAGGCACAGTGACGGGAACCACTTTCCATTTCTCGTTGTAGAGTACCGCGAGACCGCCTCCTCGGCGCGTCACGCGGGGCTGGCAAAGGTAAACAAACCCAGGTGGAGTGGAGTCATTTAGTTGTGAGTAGTTATTAGGCTGTTGCCAAGTTTCCGTTAGAATGAGAAAGTCCAGTTCACGGTCAACAAGGATATCTTGGACGAGATGACCCTTGTTTGTAAGCGAGCGGATATTGAGGAGACCGAAGTTGAGGGTGATGTTTTGGAGTTTGACTGGAGGCTTAGCCGACCTAGCTGGGCTGGCTAGCACGCTGTGGTTCACAGTCCGATGGGATTTACGTTGAGAGCGGCGAGTTGTGGACCAGTAGGATTTAACAGGTTTGGAGTCGCTGGGATGGAAGAGTCGGCGAGATCCGCGGTGTGTGTATTTCCGGCGGGGTAGGAGAGCAATATCAGGGTAGAGGTTTAAAGATGCCGGCGGAGGTTCAGTCAGAAGTGAGCGGATGCGGAGGAGCTCTGTTGCGGTGTACTGGATTAGACCAAATCCAGGACGGAGAAGAGGCAGCATGAAGATCAGGATTATTACGGTCCAGGTGAAAATCTGTGGAGGCCACATCATTTGTAGCAGCAGCTGGTCCGGAGGGTCGAAGGGCTGGATAGAGAGGCAGGTAAGATTACACTTTTGCCGAAACTTGACGAAGCATGAAGAGTATCCGTAACAAAGTTTCAGAGTAGCTCCAAGCGTTGGGTTGTGGAGGATTGTTAATTTAGTACATGAAATTATTCACAAAAAATTGTAGAGCACAGCTGTCGGAGAGTAGCGGCGCCAGAAATCACGCCAGCGTCCACTCACGCGAGAAGGCCCATGCTCTCTCCTATGTAAGAGACAAAAGCTGTTTATAAGGTACCTGAAACAAGAGGCCAGACAAGGTGGAAGCAAGAGAATTACTTTTTGAAGAGAGAGGGCGGGTAAAGGGACCCAGAAGCAGTCAAAAGAAAGAGACAAAGTCCAAATTGGCAAGAGGGACATAGTAACTGAAAAAGGCAGCAAGAGGTATGTAGTGACAAATGCTAGCTGATTAGTTTAAAGGATTTGCCCTGTAGAAACCGTCAGCGGGGTTCTGTAGATGACAAAATCCTAGAGTAAGGGAACAAATGACTCATAAAAGAAATATGGCATCCGCAACGGTCTATCAATAAGCTATGACCTTGGAGTTTTTACCATGTGTCAAAAGCATCCGCACATAAATCTGTGTGCATGCACGTGAGTGTACATAAGCATAACTCTTACCTTCGCTACAAGCCGGGCTGTAAAGTTATTACCGGCAGAAGTAAAGGTAAAAGATAGCTGGAGTGTAGCAACCTTGAGATTTGAAATCCACAGCAGTGTTTACACACAAAAGCTGCTCATACACCAACACACACACAAACACACACATTGGAAATCTCTCCCTCTCTCTTTGTGGATTAATCATTTTTCTCAATACACGTCATTAAGCATGACTTCTAACACACAGTCACGTTGCAAGATTTCTATTGCACTATTGATTTCTTCTCTTCTCTGTTCTCTCCCTCAAGTCGTCCAGCTCTTTATCCCCTTTCTCCTTTGCCACCTTTCCCTCATCAATCCAACCCCTTACTTTAGTTCATCTATTTTTTCCTATCTTTCTCATTCCCACATCTTGGAGCTGTTTCTCTGACAACCCCACAGTTTTTTTTTCTTCCTTTTTCTTAGAATTTCTATGGATCCCACTTCTATATAATTGCAGGAGCTCATGCCCTGTTAACATGTGTTACAGACACCACACCCTAATACACTTGAATAATGTAAAAAAAAAAAAAATTAAACTCTATTTTAAATATGGACAAAATACAAGACACATTTTGTAAAGTGGATACCAAATACATTTTCCCACGGTTTTATCTGGAACAGTTTTAAATTGTATTTGCTCAAAAACAAATACCTTTTATGCGTTCTCTGATTTGTAGGTTTGGCCAGGGGAGACGGTATTCCCAGACTACACCAGCCAAAACTGCATCGACTGGTGGATAGATGAATACGAGCGATTCTACCAGGAGATCAAACACGATGCCCTCTGGATTGTAAGTGGATTTCAGAAACAAAAAGCGATCTCAGTAATTAGCCGCAGAATGGTAAAAAAACATCCTGACACTAATTCGCACCCAATTACAAACACTCAGCCAGGGATAGCTTACTTGAATTTCTGATACATTTTTTGGCAATTACATTCCTGTGGATCGAGCACCACATCAACAAGAAAAAGCTGCGACTAAACCAGACTGAAATCTGTGCTGTTAATGATTTCTCAGCTGAAATCGTGGTTTGGGCTCTCATTACTCAGACCATTTTTCACAAAACACATAGCTAAGCCCAAGATCAGAGATGTGGCCCTCTCAAATGTCTCTGGAGTCCTTTAGTCAATCCAGGTCTCTTGACCAATTGAAATAAAGAAAAAAGATGTTGGTTAAAAATAGTCTAATTTTTCAGCATGTCAACACTGTAGTTGAAGATCAAGGATTCCCAAAGCAGCATAAAAAACAAGAGATAATAATAACTCCTTATTCAAGTTATTAGGTTGCTCTTACCATGTAATTTTTGTTCATTATCTAATGCATGTACTTTCAGGACATGAATGAAGTTGCTAATTTCCAGAAAGGATCAGTTAAAGGCTGCGTTGATAACAAACTCAACTACCCACCCTACACTCCAAGTAAGAATTTTTATTTCAATATCTAAGACAAAAATCAATAGGAAATATCAAATCATGCTGGTCCTCTGTACTTCTGCTTTATTTGGCAAAATGTGGCAATATAAATATAAAATAAAGTTTATATATATATATATATATATATATATATATATATATATATATATATATATATATATATATATATATATATGGATATTGACATAACCTTTTACCTTTATGAAAGTTTAAAGAAATTCCACCTACAGTATAAAATATATACTGTATATATATATATATATATATATATATACTGTATATATATATATATATATATATATATATATATATATATATATATATATATATGTGTGTGTGTGTGTGTGCTTTTGACATGCAAATAAAAACCAGTGGGTCCCTGGTGAAGATTTTTGATAATGACCCTTTTTCAGTATCTTCTAATCTAGCAGTGACCTGGACTGCATGATCATAAGGGCATGAATAAGTGCTCCCAATATCATTCCCTTTTTTGTGCACTCTTCCTTAATCATCCATCTCCTCTCCTACTTTTATTTTTCATTTATTCTCCTTAATGTTAAGAGTTTTATTCAAGAAATTTAGCATCTTATATCAAGGTCACTCAAATTCTAATTGTGCCTACCCCACAGTGGTTTAAGGTAAATCCAGTTTTAAGATTAGGATTCGTTAAATTTATTTTCTTACATTATCTCCTTTCTTTCCACAGAGATTCTAGATGAGGTGATGTACAGTAAGACTCTTTGTATGGATGCCAAGCAGGCTTGGGGGGACCACTATGATGTCCACAGTTTGTACGGCTACTCTATGGTGCTGGCCACTGAAAAGTGAGTACATCTATAATCAGTGACAGGAGTAGTATGACTAGCTTTTTGATTGAAAGCCAACCCACTGTCTTCCTTCCTAGAGCAACGAGGCACTGGCAAACTAAATGTGCTTCCAATGTGAATAAAAGAGTGAAAAATACATAAACTATTGGAAAACAAGTTCAAAATCAGATAGTGTTGTGCAATGCCTCTGAAAAAAAAAGTTTTCATTGCAATGCACTTGTGCCCTGCTCCAAATCATAGAAAATGACTCCTGTAAAATATTCTACGTCGAATACCATGTGCAGAAATATGTTTTAATGAGCCCACCTCCAAGGGTGCTCAAATTTCTCATCTGAGTTTTGGCACTGGAACTGCGTAATGGCCCATTATGTTCGCAAACCTACAAAGGGGGCATCACGGTGAGTACAGGGCATAATCACTGGAGCATGGAAATTCATGTGGATCATGGATATGTGCCAAAAGGCTGTACAAATGCTGGCTTTATGACAAATAACTGCCCTTTCATGCCTGAAAAAGTTTTCTGGATTCATACTTAATTTCATGTGTATCATGTAGGCAGTTGGCCGGCCAATTTTTGAATAATTTTTATTGAAATTATGAAAATAGATGTGACACACATCAAAGTAATATTAAGTCTGTTACAGTGATCTGGCATGCCTCTGCAATTGACCTGCAGGTGCATCAAATCACGTGTCAAGTCTATCTACAATGTAAAGCAAAGGAACACCAAAAGCCGAGACTTAAAAGAACCAGACAAGGTTGGACAGAGCACATCCGGTTTCAACGTTTAGCAGATTCTTTTAGTGATCAGTTTTAGTTTTATAACAGTTTGGTAAATCAATTTAGAAAAAGCAAAACACTTAAACTGAAAAAGGCAGCATTATAATTGGACTGGACATTCCACTGCCTAATTAACGTAGGGTCAGTTGTCCTATTTTAAACAAGTACAATTAAAAAGAGATCAAGCAAATAATGCCTGTCACAGAATAGGAGACAAATCTAACTGGGCAATTTTTAGAGTAGAACAGAAGATTAAACAAAAGATTTCTACTTTAAAGATGAAGTCATTAGAAGATTTGCAAGTTACAAGAAAAAAATGCATAGAAGTAATAAAGCTGCAGTCATGGATCCATGGATCAAACAAGCCAAAATATGTACTTTATCAAATGCCATATATATTTTTTAAAGATTTATAATAATGTATCTGAAATGAGTTCACTTAGATACTTTAACAGTGCACACTTGCCATTGATTTTAGATTGGACTCACACATCTAGTAAAACTCAATGACACAGAGCATAGAAACACATTTTACTAGACTTTAATGTTTCATGACATATGTTGAAAAAATTTTAATTTTTGGCAAGCCATCAAAACCTTCAGCAACAATAATGTCAGGATTATCTCAGACTTTTATTCAAACCTAATGAAAGAAACAAACAAAAACAGATGACACAATGATTACCTGTAACATTCAGATATTATGATATGATATCAAAGCAAAATCCCATTTATCAAATAAGCAAAGCTTAATCTTTATTGGTGTATATAGTGCCCCCTAGACACCCTTTTTATTTAGGCTTTTTTAGTACCATGTAAAAAGTACACTGGCATGTCTGACAATGTTTAAAAAATGCCATTTTAGAGAAATTATAAGAAGATCAAAACTAAAGTATGTGTACTTCAATAAGTGGCATCTATGCAGATAGACAAAAAGTTAAAATGTTGCTTGTGTCATATTTTTTTCTGAAACTAAAATAGCCTGAAGGATTTAGCCTGACATAACACTTAGCAAAAATGTAGGTCTTGTTTTATAGACCCCTTAAACAACCCTTATGACCAAACTGATGTATTTGCACCTACATAAGTCTCCAGCAAGTTTTTATTGCTGTTTTTTTAAAAACTGAGTTTAACCAAAATGAGTCAGATTGGCCTTCTTATGATTAGGCTCGTAAAGCTTTTCCTATACTTAATTTTACATAATTTCACACAAGTGTGAATCTGAAATTTTAACTATATGTCAAAGTTACATACAATTTATTCTTAAAGCTGTATTTTGATTTTAATTTTCTTTTACCAAAATATTCTCAATGTACTGAGTTAAACTCAACACTGTTTCGGTTGGAAGATTGGGTTGTGCCTATCTCCAGCAGTTATTGGGCAAGAGGCATGGTACCCTATGACAGAACACCAGTCCATTACAGAACCACACACAAACACTCATTCATCAGTCTCATCTGTAGAGACCAACTAACCTAACAGTTGTGTTTCTGGACTGTTGGGGGAAGCCAAAGTACCCAGAGAGAACCCACGTATCCAAGGGGAGAACATGCAAAATCCACACATGAAGTCCTCAATGCTAACATGTATTTCTTTTATTATTTTTTATAGGAGAGTCTTCTTCATTTTTCTTGTTTGTTTCTTTGAGTTTTTTTCATAAGATTTCAAGAGTGCTAAAATATTTGAAAAAGTGTAACAATCTGGGGTCACATGGGTTTACCTTACGATACAAAAAATAAAAGGAGAAATGCTGGTTTATCACTGTGTGTATATGGAAGAGGCTGTCCCTAAGGATGTCTTAATCAGTCAACAATAAGGTCGTCCACAAAAAAAAAAAAGGAAAAAAAAAATCTGTAGCAAAACAGCTTCGGAAGTGCAATAAAAAGCTTAGGAAATTTAAAATGTATAAAAAATCAGAAGCAAATTTACAGTTTTTGGTGCACGAACTAGGATGTCTAATCATTACCACTCACTTTGAACAGTGTGCTTGTTCATGATAGAAGGCAGCAGAAATGTGTGCACAGTAAAACCACTGTAGGACTGCGTGTGCTCACACCCACACTCACAAGTCAAACACAAACCCACCTGAGACTCAGAAATATAATCCCACTGAAGACAATTTGCTGAATCACTACTTCTGTATTAAAGTTAGCTCATAATTCATTTGTCTTTTTTCCATTCTTTGCTGTTTTTTTCTCCCTCCCTCCTCTAATTAAAATGTAATATTGGCAGGAGACACGTTTTGTAAACATCAGCAAGACTTTGTATTGTCATGGAGATCAATGCAGCTTCGATTTCTCCCAAGCTGAACAATAGCATACAGCCGGGAAAGGGAAGAAAGCACTACAAGTCTGTGTGTTTTATTCTGCAAACACTGATGTTTGTGTGCGCTTGCCTGGTATTTTTTTTACCCTTTGTAATCTTTTGTTTATGGTTCCAACGTCCTTTGCATCATAATGACCCCCCCCCCCCCACACACACACACACACAGACCTTAAACAGTTCTCTCCTGTCCACTGTCCTATTCACAGAGCCCTGGAGCGTGTGTTCGGGTCAAACCGTACCCTGTTGCTGACGCGCTCCTCCTTCCCAGGTGTGGGGAAATATTCAGGACATTGGCTGGGTGACAATGGTGCCAACTGGAACGACATAAAATGGGCTATTCCTGGCATGCTGGAGTTTGGGCTATTTGGAGTTCCCTACGTGAGTACCAAATGGCAATTTCCTCTAAGTACATAGGGAGATACATGAACAAAGAAGAGTACGAAAGAAAACAATTTTATTATTTGGCTGCCATGACAAGATCCTCCATGACAGTGGTTTTATATTTATGCAACTCGTAGAGTTTGCACGCCGTAAAAAGACTATGTCCAAATGTAACTTGGTGTCACTGCTTCGCTGACTGTCAGTCCTTCACTGTGCCCATAAACAATTTAAAAGAACAGTGTGTAACAGTTAATTACGTTCATAGCAGGCAAGTAAAAGATAGCACACATCTTTAAAGTCCACTGCTCTCTAGCAATAAAATGTTATTGGATGGCTGTCTTTCTTGCAAATGAAAAAGCAACAAGGCTGGATTCACTGTGAAGGGTTTTATTGTTCATAGGCAATTTCCATCTGAGAAAAGGAAAATGAGGAAAACAGTTTCATTGTTACTTCTTCCTTGCCGTCTCTAACTCTCCCTGCTGTGCACAATAATTATTAACCTCTATTTCTCAAATGTCTGACCCCAAACAACACAAAATAGAAAAAAAAGGTTTCTGGCATTTACTTCCTTGAATCTTTCCAAAATGCACTCTTTTTAATGTTACATATATGCTCTGCAAATAGGTAATCACCTTAATGGTTGCCATACATTGTACTTTTAAGACAATGTATGGCAATGTATGTAATATGGACATATTACATTTTCAGTTCATAAGACCTTCAATAGGAGATTTCCTTACGGCATTTTTACAGAATTTTTGAAGACAAATGTGTGAAATTTGAAAAGTCACTTAGAATAAATTATAGCTGCTAGTGTTTTGCCAATTTTAGCAATGGCAGGTGTATCTCAATAAATTAAAGTATCATGGAAAAGTCAACATTTGTATATTCATTACACACAAAACTATAAATATTGAGTTTTGTCCTGTTCCTTTTGATTACATCAAATGCCCAAACCCCAGTTTCTCAGAAGATTTGAATTATTCTTCAGATCAATGAAACTATTTCTAATACAGAAATGTGATGTTATGGTCATGTTATGACCTAAACCAGGGGTGTCAAACTCATTTCGGTTGAGGGGCCGCATACAGCTTAATCTGATCTCAAGAGGGCCACACGAGTAAACTCATTGCAAGATTAAATAGAACTAATAAAAGTGGACTTGTTGTTGATTTTTATATTAAATGAATTTCACTTTTACACAATACATTATGAATAACCTCAGCGTTTTTAAGAAAAGTATGTGCAATTTCAACAATACTTTTACTCGGTTAAACATTTACTTAAGTGCATTATGCATAAGAACTGATCACAGTGATTGTACAATGTTGAAAAACATTTATTCAAATTTTTTGGAACTTAAAAACACTGTCCTGCATGACAAAATACATCAAACAGATAAACATGAAGAAAGGATTTAAAATAAATTTTCCACATCTGAAGCTCAGTGCTACCATCTGCTGATTAAAACACAGCGCCCCTCGTGGACAATATAGGACCTGCAGATTTTCAATTAAACGAAGTACATGTTTTTTTCAATAATTCTTTTATCATTCTCTTCCTTTTATCTTCTCTTTCTTTCACTTTTTCTTTTTTTCTTCATTTCCTCTCCTACTTTCCCATTGTAGTGTCCATATCATTTGAGCTATTCCCCGCATGAATCATAATAAAACTATTCACATTCATAAATCAAGCGGAGCACTATGGCAAAAGCCATACTGCTCCACTTGCGAAAGTCAAATCTGATGAGCTCTTTTTGGCATTGAGACAACAATTGTTATTGCCACATTTTTTTTTTTTTTTTTTTGAATAATGACAATGGATTTAGCCACCGGGCCGGACTAAACTGTTCGGCGGGCCGGAAGCGGCCCGCGGGCCGTATGTTTGACACCCCTGACCTAAACAATCATGTAGAAGACTGTTGACTCGATACTCGAAGCAGTTCACAAGGAAGAGTTAATCACAAAAACTTGTTGCCATCTAGCTGTTCAGAGTGCTGTATCCAATCAATGGAAAGGTGAGTGGAAGAGAAATAGGTAACAGACTGAGGTAATCAGGCACGAAAAGAACAGTGGATTTCTACTCACAAAAAGCTTTCAATAATCTGGCACTGTCTACAGCAGGCTTAAGAAGGGCAGGTAAATGAGAGAAGTGGTGGAATGCAGATGACTCAAAGTCCAGAATCATGAAACACAGACTTATAAGGCATGTGCAGTCCTTATTTTAAACCTCTCCTGAAAAATCCTTTGGCTTAGGGCAAAAATAAAGCAACCTGGGCTTCCATCAGCAGCACCACAGGCTGATGTTACCTTCTCAAATTGAAGTTTTGAGATAAATCGATGACTCAATGATATTCTAATTTAATTTGTACACCTTTAATTCTGTCCTTTAATTGGTTTTCTCTGTTGCACCCTGAAAATTATGGGTAATCATGGTTAGAGTTTGACATAATTCAGAGGCCATTTTGTGACAATAACGCAGACAAGAGTACCCGATATAACATCCATTTAAATTTCTGAAAGACTACCTTTAGCTACTTTATAAAAACAGCATCTCACAGACATACAAGTAGAAATGCACTGCCTAACTACCCAAGAGTTTGTCTCTCCATAGCACAGCAGTGAGAAAACAACAGGAAACATACTGCAAACCTCACACTCTCTCCTCCAGCTGTGCACATCAGGTGGTCTTACAGATGCCAACTATTCCTGGTAGGACTCTGTCAAGCGGATTTTAGGAGCTTCAGCAAACACATAAACACACATGCATGCTTCAAAAACAAAGAAGCCAAGGAGGAGGTATAGGAATTGTACTGATTCACTGTCGTTCTATTAATGAGAAAGATGTGGCCGGTTGTGGAAAATAGAAAACATGAAGTGTCTGTGAACTGACGAAGGAGCAGGAGTTTGCATTTTGCAATTGACTTGCTCACAGCTGCCAATAAAACTAAACCAAATTAAGTTATTGTAAAAGATAATTTTACACTTCGGGGGATCTGTTAACAGCTTGAGATATTTTCTTTTAACAGGTGCTTAGACTGATGTTCATAACCTTTAGATATTTCATTTTCATAAATCAAACTAGGAATGCACAGCATGGATCCACAGAGTTTATTACTCTGGGTTTGTCAAATGACCTTCCAGCTCTCTGTTTCCAGTACAACAATATCATGGAGCTAAGTTGACACACACCACAGGTACTGTAAAAATGTCACCCTGACATTCCTCCTGTGCGTTTCAGATCGGAGCCGACATCTGTGGATTCTTTGATGATTCAAGTGAAGAGTTGTGTCGTCGCTGGATGCAGGTTGGGGCTTTCTATCCCTTCAGTCGGAACCACAACGCTGAGGGCTACAGGGTACAGTAAAGGCATTTTGTCCTGCGGTTCTTTTATTTGAGTGTCACTTTTAGAGTTATGTATTGCACTGCCCCTGTTTGGTCTAAATTGCTGCAGGGTATACCCTTTATTCCATAACACTATATTGGTGCTATAAAGTCCAAGCAGTTCAAAACATAAACTACTCAGTTTATCCACAGAGATTGGTGTACACCAATACTAGTACATTAGCTTTATGGAACTGGAGCATTGGGACCTCTGATTTAGGCTTTAAAACTTTGAATGTCAGCTGTTAAACATCATAGCCTCCCTGGGGACTGCAGCAAAATACAATAAAATAAAAACAGATTCACACACTACATACCGATATTTGCAGATTTTATGGTTAAGCAAAATGTAACGGCTCTGCTGAAGTTTGTCAGATTAGCATAATATGATTTACCATATGTTGGATGCAATACCAGCATGTTGTAAAATATCAAGACAGTTTCAGCTAAGAAGTCCCCCACTGACAACAGATGGAGGTATTACTTTTTCTACCTGTACATCCTCACCCCCAGCTGTGAGCCTAGCTGGATGGGCTGTTCAGAAATGAGTAGTTTCTGTAAACCACTTGTTTTGCCTTAATGATGGTAGCAGGCTAGCATCTGACAGCATGTATTTTAATTTATCTGTTAATTAATACAAGACAAAATAAAACAATGATCCATTTCCTGCATCGCTTTATGGGCATGTCCATAGACTGAATGTGCTAGGTCATCAAGACATGCTCTTTACACATTATAGTGCTTACATCAGGGTTTTTATGCAAAAGATGATGTAAAATTAACATATAGTTCTTGAATTTTGGTGTTCAGTTTAATTTCACTGAACACTTTCATGCAATGTACTTTGAAGGCACCCACAATAATCACTGCTTAAAACACAGCTAAATTTAGCCTAATTACACAAGCCAGGAGCAGGGCTAAATGACTAACCATTGGGAGCAAAAGAAGCCAACGTTTATTGCTAATCTGATCCAAATGATCTGGCTCACTGATGGGGCTCAGAATTCCCATCACTAATTTGTAGGAATGTGATATGTTGATGTTAAATTTAAGATGCTGATTTGTTTTAGGTTTATGGAAATAAACAAATAAATGCCACCCCTGTTTATTCGATGGATCTGAACAGAAATATGTGTAAATTAAATTGCTTGCTCACAATAGTGCATCGTTATTTAATGTAGTTCATTTTAACTTTTCTCGCTGTTAATGGTTAACTGCAGAAAATTCAGGTAGCGACTGAGGCAAGGCTGTTATCATCACCTCCAGTCAGAAGAAATGCAGGCCTATTGGTCAAACTAAAAGAGTTTGTTAAACCTGAATTTGTCAGGGGTGTGAATAATTTTGGGCTCAACTATGCACAACTTTCTTATTACAAAGGCTGCTTAAATCCCTTTACATTTACCCAACTTCACACTAATATTAAGAGCAGTGGGCACTTTTGGGCAGAACTTTGACATGTGGTGGGTGAAGATGGAGCCAACCACAACCTTCCAACTGCAAGATGGCAACTGTTCTCACAGCCACTGCATGGGACAGTTTTTCCTGACTTTTGAAGATTGTACAATAGCCTTAATTACATCATATTTCCGCTTCTTTCCCTATTTGAGAGATTGATAAGAGAAATAGTCCTCTTGGGACATGTCTTGTTGATGCCACATGTAAACAAGAAGTTATGGATTACTAATTAAAAGTGTTGAACACTGAATAGTTATTGTTGAGAGTATTGGGAGGTGCCAATAATTGTGGCATTAGTGATTTTGCAAAAATGCATTTATTTATAATGTGTGCATTTTTTTTTGTTAACTGAATACCTGTATTCACATTAAAGACTGAATTGTAAAATTTTCAAAGGAACATCATGCTACTGTAAGAAAAAGATGGCAGTAATTATTAGTCTTTGATTTTGTTTATGATTATTGCTCAATTTAAAAGTAACATGTCAAATCAGTAGATTTTTTGTACTTGGGAATGGACCTGAGTCGATGTTTAGATTAGAGTATTTTTGTTGTGGACATACAACTTGTGAAAAGAAAAATGGCCTCAAACACTAAATGTCATGAAAAGTGATTCTTTAATAAGGCTCTTTAAGGGGCACTTCCATGTGCTCATCTCGGCTGGTGTGTGTGTCTGTGTGTGTGTGTGTGTGTGTGTGTGTGTGTGTGTGTGGGGGGGGGGGGGGGGGGGTTGTTAAGATGTCGACGATAAGTACGTTATAAGGTTTAGTGCTTACTGGAGGACAGGGATCCGATGATGGTGGTGATGATGATAAATCTGATTCACCATTCCCACCAAACAAGACAGCTAATGTGTGACCTTTACTCTGCCCTAATCATGGCCCTCATCAAATGCCCATGCAGCCGAGGCCGAGCACATACAGACCCGCTCCCATAAGTTGCTCATCAGCCTCTTGGAGGTGCTGAGGGCAGAAATGATTGGCTAGTTGTTATAAGCATGGCATGTTAGCAGCTAATCATCCTCTCACCGTAGTGAAACTAAATCATACTGCATTTTCACACTCTTTTTCCTTGCTAAATCTACAAGGGCCATTTCAATTTTTCTCATTATACATGGGTTTAAGGTCCACTTACATATCATAATTTAAAAGATTTTTTTTTTCCTGACCTGTTCAACTCAATTTTATCATCCTGTTACTCCCATGCCTTATTCAAACAAGTTGTTTCTTTGGCACCCCCTATCTATTTCTAGTTTATTCCCCAGAAGGTAAAAGACAAATCTTTGTTTTCTTTTTGTTATCCACTCCCATTCATCAACCCCATAGCTTTAATCTGTTTTTCTGCCTCCAGCCCCAGGATCCTGCTTTTTACGGTGCCGACTCAGTGCTGGTGAGAAGCTCCAGACATTACCTAAGGATACGTTACACTCTCCTGCCCTACCTCTACACACTCTTTTACAAAGCCCACACCACAGGGGAGACAGTTGTACGTCCTCTTATGCACGAGTAAGTCATTAATTATGTTAGGTTCTGTTGGTGTCGAGTCACACTGTTGTTTTCGTGTAGTTTTTGCTATACTTTGGTCTTTACTTAGAGGGGATAAACATAGATGAAATTGTTACTGTCGTGTGGTCAAAATAACTGTTGTTGCTTTTTAATAAAAGTAGCAGAATTTTTTATTTTCCACTCAACTTCAATCTTTTCTGAAGCTGTTTTCCACCAGTTTATTGGATTTGCACCCTCAAAAATGTACTTTAACTCCATATTGCCAAAAAATATGTTTCAATGAGTTGCAGGTTCCATGAGTTGAGCATTTCCTCTTGTTGGAGTTATTAACCACTTAAGAATGTATAGTAAAGCTACAGCACTGTTGTGGTATATTACGTTTTGGCTGTGTGTTGTTTTTCACTTCAGACTTAGACACATCAAGAAACTCAATCATTTTCAAGCCAATGGTAATAATGGTTTGGCAACAAAAGCTCTAAGTGAGCTCCCATAGAATCCAAGCACAAATTAGGAATCTGCTGTAAGAGCTAATCCCCCAAGTCAAAATTATTGGCCTCTGCATAGTAACCATCAGCAATCTTTAAAACAGGTAAGTAACTGTGTTATTCTGAAAGTATGCAGCAAGCATAGTGCTTTTCTGGCTCAATTCCATTAAATATTTATTGAATGGACTCAGAGTGCAACATTGAAATGAGCAACAGATAATCATCTGACAGAAGATTAAGTGAATCTAACAAAGCTTTATGAAAAAAGTAATGAGCAACCCAAAATACTTTTATATCAGAAATCTATCTGAAGGTGCGTTTCACTCAGATTTTAAGTGAAAAGCAGATTGGGTTTGGATCTTAATAAAATGTGAACTTCATAATTTCTGCGGAATTATGGCTGTTGACCATATATGACACTGAATTTAAAGCAAGCTTAGCATCTGAAAGATATCTCGCCTAATGGGGAGCAGTGGCTCAGTGGGAACAGTAGTTGTCTTACCATCCACGTTTCCTAATAATCTGATGTTTGACGTTGTGACGATCTAATGCCATTTTTCCTCTTGTAAGGTTCTACTCTGACAGCGCCACCTGGGATGTAGATCGCCAGTTTCTCTGGGGAAAATACCTGCTCATCACACCTGTGCTTGATCCGGTCAGTTAAGAAACAAAGTTATTTGAATCCCAATAATAAAATAAAATAAACAAAAAGTTTTGAATGGACAAAACATGCATGGAAAGTCTTGTAGCATATCGATGGAGACGTATTATGTCCTGTGTGAAAACAGCTTTTGCAATAACAGAAATGTATTACAGATGAGATGATGAGCTTCTAATATGTCCAAACCATGACCTCTCCTGAGAAAACATGACATGGGATTTTCTTTGTTGCCCTCTCCTCTTCTCATCCGTCAGCCGTCTTTCTTTCAAACCCGCCCTCTTTTCTTTCAGCTCTAATGAGAGCATTGACCTCATTACTAGAAGATTAGTAGTGCTGATAGAAGAGTGTGCTTGTGTATGTTTGTGTGTATATGCATGGTATTGTGTGTACATACAAATGTGCGGCTATGCAAATGTGTGTGTCTGTAGGTGCTTACATTTACAGTATGTATATATATACATATATATATATATATATATATATATATATATATATATATATATATATATATATATATATATATATATATATATATATACACATATGAAGTAATTGCACTTGTGTCAAATGGGCCTGAATTATACGCAGTATAGAATGCCCTCTGGTGCATTGCAAAGTAGTGGAGAGCTAAATGGATTTATGTAAGGCCGAGTAGAGTGTAACTTTAATCAGCGTGATTGTGGAAAAGTTTTTCTGTACAAAAAGTGGAAGTTTGTGTTTATGAAGGTTTAAAATTGGTGCTGTGCTAAATGCAGGGAAATAGAGGACCTAGGCGGTGACTTGGGATGTTATTTTGACCACACATGAATATTGAAAGAAGACGAATGCACCTTCTCACATCTTGTTTGCAGTCAGATGTAAAATCCAGCTTTAGCAGTTCTGCTTGAAACAGGATAAAATAAAAATAAATACCATGTCAGGAAGTTTTGCTGTGGTATCAATTATAATCAACCACTAATTTTCTTTCTCTTAAGTAGTAATTGCTTTCCATCGTAGTGCCCTGATAATTGAATACAGAGAAAAATCTGCCATAAAAGTTAATCTCCAAAAAGGGAATTAATGACCTTGCTTGTGATGACGAGGATTTTTGATGAATGCATTTCCAGTACATTAGCCAAACGTCTTCTGGAAATGGATTCAAAACTTGCACATCATGTTGCCCTTGTCTGATAGTGACAAGCTTGCTAATGCTTGCAAACTCTACTCTTCTAGAGTTAAGCTCTGGATGTATTACAGGAAGTTGTGACAGCTCTATGTTCAAAACAGGTAATTTACACCACAAGTATGCATTTAGAACAAAAACATAGGTAATAATAATAACAATTATTATTATTATTATTATTATTATTATTATTTTGTTTATGACTATTTTTCTGAAATAAATTCCTCAGCTAATAAACAGAGTTCGAATTGCATACCCTTAGATATGGGCTCTGACAAAATCAAAGCCTTGGGCCGACATTCAATATTGTTCCTCTGACTGTGCACCTAAGAAAACATTGAATCAAAGCTGTTACTCGTGATGTGTTGTCACAGTTTTCTAAATGCACTTCAATATATTCTGATGAGGAAAGCTGAATTGACTTATGAGTAATTTAAATTTCTCGTATTTCGTGCTCTGTCATGGAACGATTTAACCTTGTAAGTCAAAGCACTGCTGAAAATGGTTCTTTCCAGATCCCTTCCGGTCTGTCTCAAAATCAACCAGAGTTGGGGAAATCTACAATTCTCTTGCTGAAATCTTGGCTGATTTCTTTTGACTGCTGCATTATGTCACTCGAGCAAGCAGTCTGTTTTAGGTGTTGCTTTAAAATAGATCTATAGGTCTGCCCCCATTTCACTCAACTATTGCGAATTACAGAATAAGAAGCTTACAAAACCATGACATCATCATCTGGGCTTCCCCTAAAAATGTTTAGAAGCATGAGAATATTAGTGTATATGAACTTCGGACCTTGATTTTAGTATTAAAATATTAAATAAACAAAAAATGTTGATATTTAAGCTTTCAACATGGGTGTCCGGCCATGCAGTTATGTCACAATCATATCCATCTTGCATGCAGTATGAGAGTTACTGAGCTATGATGTTTCAGTTCAATTCAGGACAAGACCAGAGCATCCACTGTGTGGAACAGACATGACTGGCTCTTATTATTTTCTTTATTCTCTTTTTTGTCTCCTCTTTATTCATCTCACTGTCTGTCTATGTGTTTCTCTAAAGTTGCTCTTTGTATAACATTCAAATCAATGCATGATTTAACCTTGATCTCTGTGATAAACCAAGTGGATCTCCTGTACTGCCTCTCTTTACTGTCCCCTCTGGTTTTCAGAGTGCTTTCCACTCTGCCTTCATGCCGATAACTCCCTTTTCTTTTTAACTCAACCTTTCATCAAACGTTGGCTCCCATTGGAATTCTCTTAATCAGCTGCTCCCAACTTATCCTTGTGATCACGTTCCATTGCATCAAGCTTCTTTTTAACATACTCTCACACTTTCAGTCTGTAGCTTTCTCTAGCCCAGCAAGTATCTGATCATTCTGCCAGATCAAATCTTTGGCCCAGCTGATCAAATCTTACCTTTTGGCTAAGTCACTTTCAAAAATAAGGATACATGCCTTTTGCATTGTCCCCTTTAATCATAATTAGCAGGCAGGCCATGTCTTGCAGAGCCTTTCCATTAGTCAGAGGGGTGAGTGATAGCCGATGCTAATACAGTATGTCGTGGTATAAAGGGAGCATTTAAGTGCAGCACTTGTGACAGGTAATCAGAGGCAAACTGCAAATGTAGCCCCACAGGCTGTGATATTTGATTCTATTTGGTTTGGATGTCCTTAAGAACCATCTCTTTATCGTAATTTACTCATTATTATTAGTGAAAGCATAAATTCTTTGTGGTAATAAAAATTATATCGCCGCTAAGCACCAAGCTGAAGAACATTTTGTATGCTTTAGTATACAAGATGTTCTGTACAGTGGATATGGAGGACTGCAATGTTGGCAGTTTTGTACGTTTGACTTAGATCAGTAGTTCCAGAATACCACCACCACCACATCACCCAACCCCCTAAATACCAGTATAGGAGGCTTGAATTAACCACACTTTGGGATCCTTAATTTCATTTAAGCATTGTTTAAACACCACATACTGCCCATCCCTTTGTGACCACAGTGTACCCATCTTCTACTTCCAGCAGGATAATGTGCCATGTCACAAAGTTCAATTCAGCTCAACCTGTTGTTTTTTTAGATGATGGTAATGAGTTTGTTGCAGTCCAATTGCCTCAACTGTCACCAGATCTCAATCCAGTAGAGCACCTTTTTGGATGTGGTACATGGGAATCACATCATGGATGTGGAGCAACTGCATATTGATACCACCACAGATAATTAATGGAGTTCTAAAGCAAAGGGTGGTCCAACCTACTGCTACCAATAAAGGGGCTACTGGGAGCATATTCAAAGACCAGCGAAACAAACTTGTGAAACTGAATATGTCTTCTATATTATTTATCTCATATTTAAAAAAAACATAGCTGTGATCATTCAGCTTGAGTGTGTGACAGAACAAAAAGATGGCTTTTGCCATCAGTGCTTATTGGAAATTATATTAGTCTCTCTGCAGTTGACACATAGTGTCTCACAATTTGATATTCCTGGGAAGGACATACAGTTTGGCTTTCCTTTTGCTGTGCCCTCTGTGTTTATCTCTCCCCATCCTTCTGTTCTGCACTGTCAGAGAGAACAGGGAAGTGACAATGCTATCAAAGGGCTCAGCGTACATCTATTGATTGCCCCTGTCTGTGCACCACCTTAAGCCATCAAAGGCTGTCACCTATCAGTCGTCTCTTGGTGCTGTCTTTTCTGTCATCTGTTGCAGCGTAGCACCGTAGAAGAAATGTAACAAGGGCTTTGTCAAAAACTTTATATTAGATGATGGGCAGTTATAAAATGGCTTTCCTAGATGGGAACATTTTATCTTTTTCTTTCACAAAATGATTTTTTGTGTCTGTGCTGCCTTTATTTGCGTAATATAGCGTCACTTCTCATCTGAAGCCTTAGATTAAAGTGTCAAGATTGGAATGCTAAGCTTCAGCATGTATTATAAACCACAAGTACAAATCAAAACAGGTCTGATTTTATTCAAAATAATAGGCTGACATGTATTGATTAATACGCCACATATCAGAGCCACACATTTGTGGGTTTTTCTTTTTAATTGTTATTATTAAAAGTTTGGAAAGTGCACCGATGAACCTGTTTTGTCCTTTTGTCCTGCAGGGTGTGGATAAAGTCTGGGCATATATTCCAGATGCAGTGTGGTATAACTATGAAACGGTAAGAATATTCTCCATTCCTTCTACATTGTCCATTCGAAGCATCACAGAATAGGTCAATTACATTTTACAATATTTTTACAGTGTCCTGTTAAAGTGTTGATACCCTTTCATTTTTCTCATTCTTTCATGGCTCAACCACAATCTTTAATGTACTGTATATTGTTATAATTGTCTGAGATAGACCAACACAAAGTAGTCCATAACTGATTAGGGCTGAAACAAAAATAGATACATGCTTTTCAAAATTCAGTTAAAATCAAAACCAAAGTTAAAATCTGGGCAGTGTGGAGTGAATGCTTCTTGTTTTGGAATAATTATGAATACAGCTGTTCTATGAGGTCATCAGAAGCTTGTTAGTGAACTTTATCACATTAACCAGAGAAGCAACCAACTGTGGAGGAGTTGTTGAGATCCACAGATCACTTGAGACAATCATTTCAAAGGGACACTTTTTGCAATGTTCTTCAAAAGGGTGGTAAGAAGAAAGCTATTGTTGAAAGAAAGCCATGTAATGCAACATTTGTAGTTTGCCGCAAGCCTTGTAGGGAACACAGCAAAGATGTGGAAGAAGGTGCTAAAGTATGGTCAGATGAGACCATAATTAAACAACCTATTCAATGTATATTGTAAAACATCCTGAACACACCATAACCTCAGTGAAACATGGCAGTGCCAGCATCACACTATGGGGATGTTCTTTTCAGTAGAGACTGTGAAACTCATTGGAGTTGAAACAGTGGTTCAGTTTCCAGCGAGAAAACAACCTTTAGCATACAGCCTACAATGGAATAGTTCAGACCAAAGGATATCTATGTGTTAACTGGCTTTGACGTAAGAACTACTGAGAATCTGTAGCAAGATTTTGTATGGGTGTTCGAAGGCATAACTCTTACTCTTCAGCATTGGCAATACTGATAGAGACCTCAAAGGTCTTGGGAGTGCAACTACAGCACTTTTTTTTTTGCACTTCAGATTTATGCAATACTTTATGTCAGGTTAACACATAGCATTCCAATAAGATCCATAAAGGTTGTGGTTGTATTGTGAAATTGGAAAGCTACTTTTGAAAACAATTGCACTTTCACCTTCATACATTGACACAGTAATTAGAAAACAATGAATGAATGGCTATACAAAAAAGTTTAGGATTTCTATACATTTGAATTTTACATTACTTAATACGTATAAACATTAGAACACGATCTGAAACAAGCGATCCTAATTAAAAGTCATTAGCAATTATAGTATTACCATTGAGCTAAAATTTCAGGTTAGAAAGCTTAGCAAGATTTATGGCATTAACGCTGTATTAAAATGCTCCGGTCTACTATTCATAGACAAAGAGCATGTTTCACATAAAAGTCTTTGCTTTGTTTGCGTTGGAGATACTGAAGCGATAAGAGTTAGGACAACGATAGAGTGAAAGAGGGGACAAGTAGGACAGAGGGGAGACTGTCTCGCTGACAGAGAGATAAAAGAGGTGACACAGTCCTTTGGGATCTTATTTGGGCGTCACACTGGTGATGTAAAGCGCCCACTGATCAGATGAGGGATTAGATTGGCTGCCGTGCTACTGGCCCCTTGTCCTGGTTGGTCCCCTGTGATTACTTGGGTAGGAGGATGGAAGGTTGGGGGAGTTGTGATATCAGTGAAAATTACCACGAAAGAAAAAAAAGCTACAGAAAAGTAAAGTATTGAAAACAAGGAAAAAAGTAATGGTGCAGGAAAAGCAGATGGGATGAAGTTTAGTATTGATATAATAAGTTAAAAAAACAATGCTTCGCTTAAAAAGAGGACCTAGCAAGACACAAAAAAAATGTAAAGCAGGAAGATGATGAGGATTGCACATTTTGGAGAAGTGACTAATTTAGACGGTAAAACAAAAGAGATGAAGGGAAGATGAGGCTAGAGAGGACCACCTCAAAGGAGAAATGAGGAGAAGATAGGATCTTAAATTGCTTATAGACGCTTCACTAGCTTCCAGCCCACACACGCCCATACTGTAAAGCAAAACACATTCCACACACACACACATAGTAACATAGACATACATTCTCAGTGGGAATGGATAAAAATGGAATAAAAAAAGAATTAGAGCACCACAAGAGAAAAACAGGATGCGGAAAAGGAATTAGGTAGAAAAAGAATGGGAAGAGATACAGAGAAATGTGTTTTAAACAGTTTTAGACTGCTCTGAGGATTCGGTCCTCAGGGGATCACATATTAACCATCAGTGTCAGGATCCTCTGAGAAACAGCAAGGGAAATGAGAAAGATTTGGATGCTTTTTGCTTGTAAACAGTGATCTGCAAGTTTAAGCAGATAACCCCAATTGGATTCAGGCCTGGATTTTGAAAAGGCCATTCCCGATTCAGATTTTTCCCTTGAACCTTTCCAGTGTTGTTTTGGCAGTATGCTTCCGGTCATTGTCATGCTGGAAGGTGAACCTCCATCCTAGTATCAAATAACAGGTAGACTGACTCAGGTTTTGCTCAAGAATATTCATGTATTTAGCACCATCCATCTTTCCATTGACTCAGACCAGTTTTCTAGTCACTGCCGCTGAAAAACTTCCTCACAGAATCAGAATCAGAATCAAGTTTATTGCCAAGTAGGTTTGCACTTACAAGGAATTTCACTACGTGTTGATGGTGCAGACAAAATAGATATATATACAGAATCTAGAGCTATATACACAGTAGACTGTGCGTTAATGTAACGCAGAAGGTCTGGAGATGTTACGTTGGTGTAGCTTGTAGGTCCTGAACAGGGAGGGAGAGAGGCAGTGTCAAGTGTCACGGGCGGCTCTTGGCCTTGTTGATAAGGCTGGTAGCGGATGGGAAGAAACTGTTCTTGTGGTGTGAGGTTTAGGTCCTGATGGACCGCAGCCTCCTGCCAAAGAGAAGTGTCTGAAATAGTTTGGGACTGGTGTGCGAGGGATCAGCGACAATCTTCCCTGCACACCTCAGAGTCCTGGAGGCGTACAGGTCCTGGAGAGATGGAAGATTGCAGCCAATCACCTTCTCTGCAGACCGGATGACACGTTGCAGTCTACCCTTGTCCTTGGCAGTGGCACCAGCGTACCACCATGTTTCACTGTGAGCATGGTGTTCTTGATGTGATGTGTTGGGTCCTAACATTTTTCTTGGTAGCCAGAGAGTAAAATCATATCTGATCAGAGCACCTTCTTCCATACATTTGGGGAGTCACCCACATGCCTTTTAGCAAATAAAAAAAATGCTGTCTTACTCTTAACATTAAGTGAGGCCTTATTTCTGGCCACTCTTCCATAAAGCCCAGCTGTATGGAGTATACGGCTGATTGTGGTCCTATGGACAGATCCTCCAGTCTCTGTTGTTAAGCTCTGCAGCTCCTTCATGGATACCTTTGGTTGATTGATTAGAATGCACAGAGGTGAACTTCATTCCACTAATTATGTGACTTCTGAAGGAACTCCTTAGGGGCTTCATAGCAAATTAATTCTTCTCATTTATATATATATACAGTATATATATAGTTCTCATTTCACTTCACCAACTTATACTATTTTGGGCAGATCCATCAAATAACTTAAGATAAAAAAACTAGTACATTACAGGTTGAAATGTAACAAAATAGATGGAAAGCCAAGGGGGTTTTAATACATTTGCAAGGCCCTGTATTGAATTTGTGAACAGTGATTGAATTTGAAGTTGTTGTGAATTTTTGTTGTATACTGATTTCAAAATGCATTTTACTGTAAATGGGAGATCACTAGATTTTGTATTGTCGTTTTCACTTGTTTTACTTCAAAACGCAGTCACATTAAGCAATTAGTTTGATCCATTCCTGCAGTTCCGATACAGGCACCTTGTATTGAACTATATGATGCTAAGGGGGCAAATTGTAGCAATCCCATCTTTAATAAATCAGTGTGAACTAGATATCATGGGAGGAATGAAAGGCAAGTAGAAGACAGGTCAAAAATCATCTGAGGAAAATTGGCTACTGAAGCCAGGAATGTGTTGCAATATTGCAGTAAGATGCAGATAATTCAGGCTGCACTGCCTTTGCAATCAGATGCAGTCATAAAGATAACCCACAAAATTAACTCCTCTCCACTATCATCTCATGTCAAACTTGATCTCACAGACTGAGGGATGTTTCACTGGTCACGTGTATGTGCATTAAAAAATACTCAAAGAAGAAACATCAATCACTGTTTTTTCTTGTGGTCAGCATGGTTGTAATTGTTTGTCCAGTCTTTATGCTTTTGCTTTTAATTTGTATTAAAAACAGCAATACCGACTAACATCCAATTTTAGTCACTAGTATTTGTATTTAGAAAAAATAATTTAGAAAAAAAGGAAACATTTAATGGACTGACTCATTTATCCTATTGGCTTTCTTAAAAGCTTATGCTTTTTGTGGAGTATCTATGACTATATTTGTGAAGAATACAGAGTGAAGTAAGCCAAACTGTTGCTGCAGAAAAAAGTGAGGCTAAAAGTATTTCTGTATCTAATACACCTTGCTTTTTTGTATTTTCTCATTAGCTGGCTTTTGAAAGACATAGCAAAGAACCAGCAAAGAGTTTTATGCTGCTACTGAGAGCTTCAATTAAACTGAAATAAAACATCAAATCAAATTATATGCAGGATTTCCACTTCGATTTTACAATACATCCTTGTAGATAGTTGTGGCTATAGCTCTTCACCTTGAGCAGGACCATTTTTTTGTCTTCAATGGTGGGTAACAGTTTTACATCCTACTATAAATCTCAGATAGATAATGGTCAATGTAAGGTAAGAAGGTTACCATTTTTTTTTTTGTGACAAATGACTGATCTGATTTATTTCAATAGAAAAATGGCTGTTTTAATTTGAATATTTTTAGAAGATGTTTAGTATGAGAATTAAGACAAAGGGTTCTATTAATTAAAATATCTTTATTTGACTATATATATATATATATATATATATATATATATATATATATATATATATGATTGGATTTTATATTGTTGAGTAGGTGGAATTTCACTACATAATGCACCCTGCAGGTGATCAAACATCAGGACAAACATCAGTTTGAATATCGATAGCTATATCAATAACTTCTGACTCACATTACTAATGTAAATTTTTAAAAGTGTGAGCAACTAATACAGAGCCTTGAGGGTTACGAGAAGTTCAAGGAACAGATTCAAAGACCACTGATTAACACTGTTTAAAATTATTTTGGTTTTAATAACTTAGATGGAACGGATAAGAGACCGCAAAGTCTTTGTTGAAATGCATCTACCTGCTGACAAGCTTGGCTTACACATCAGAGGAGGCGCTATACTTCCTACACAGAAACCCGAAGTCACCACAACATACAGGTACTCGCATAGAGCTCATGTCACACACAAATAGACATATAATTATATTTATATCATTACATGTCTCACATTTAACTGAGCATACCTTTCTGGAGATTTTTTTGTGTTTTGGTGTTCTTGTAAATACTATTCCATTTTGTGGTATGCATTTTGTTTCTTTGTTTACTATTTAATATATATTTCCTCAGTCGGCGTAACCCAATGGGTCTGATCGTTGCTCTTGATGACAACAACCAAGCAGCTGGGGAGCTATTCTGGGATGATGGAGATACCCGAGGTATCGTAACGTTTCTCCATTTCAGTAAATGTATTTATGTGTCGCCAACACCGTGTTGTATTTCTGATTAGAGGCCTTCATTTACTACCATGTTATGGAAGCACTTATCTATTTGACCTCAAAGAACTGAATGAGTCAATAAAAGCATTTCAAACACACCAAAGTCAGCCCACATAAGTGGGGGGCAGATGCTATTGACATTTGCACTTTCTTTCCAGGTACTGTAGAAAATGGCAACCATATCCACTACCAGTTCTCTTTTGACAACGTAAGTCCCAAACATGTGCAATATCACCGTATCTTTAAGGCCATAAGACCACATATTTTATCAGTTCTGCTCACACTTAATGTTGAAAGCTGCTGGGGACTTTTGGCTTCAAGAGTCCAGATCATGAAGCTGGATTGATTCATGTTGTGCTGCTAAAGCTCTGTTGGATCAAAAGACCCCATGTTCCTGCTTCACACTGAATAGAGGATTGGCTTACATCTTTAATGTATGAGTGAGGATGTTTTTTTATGTAGCATTACTCTAATGTGGAGGGCTTACTCAACGGAAATGTTGCAGTGCTTGTTTCATTAAAATTAAATCACGCCATAGTTATTCTGCTGGTATAGTCAGATTTAAATGTAACTTTTGTATTTTGGAGACTAGAGCCTTAATCTAACCTTGTTTTTTGTTTGCTGTATCATAGGGAAGACTTAAGTTGCAGGTGACCAAGGCTGGCTACAAGGATCCAAATAATCTTGAATTTGACAACATCACCATCATGGGAGTGCCTGATCCTCCCATGTCTATCTCTGTGACTCACATTCCCACTGAAGGTGGTTCTGGCACAACCACAGTACTGCCAAACTCCACGTACTACCATGATGGAGCTAAGCAGGTAACCAAACAGGCTTTAAATGTAACACAAATATTTACCACATTATCTCATTATTTAAAGTGCTGAGTCATGGTTACATTTATTTATGTATTCATTTAATTTTGCTCATCAATATGGTAAATGGCTTGTACTTGTATAGTGCGTTTAACTAGTCTGATGACCTCCAAAGCGCTTCACACTACAGTCAGTCACACACACATTCACACCCTGATGGTAGTGAGCTATGTTAGTAGCGACAGCTGCCCTGGGGGCAGACTGACAGAGGCGAGGCTGCCATACATTGGCACCAATGGGCCCTCTGACCACTGGCAGCAGGCAATTTGGGTGAAGTGTCTTGCCCAAAGATACAACGACTGAGACGGTCGGTACAGGGGATCGAACCAGCAACCCGCCAATTGCAGGACAAACGTATCACTGTCATCCTCAGTAAACAACCATAAATTGTTCTGATGTTAATAGTGGATAGTAATGCATTAATTTCAGGTTCATTGTTGCTGCCATTGGATTAACTTTCAGTCTGGCTTCTGCTAAAGAAATTTTACATGCAGTTAAACTTAACTTTGTTTCTGCGGGAAAATTGTGATGAGCCCCCTGCGTACTCTCACGCCCCAAACAGAAGACACAGTTAACAACTAGCTCACATAAATATAGGGGGAAAATAGCAGTGAAAAGATTTATATATTCCCTTCAATCTTTGATGAAGACCAGGTTTACATTTTTTATAAATCCAGGAAAAATGGTTCAAAATAAATGCAAAGGTTGCATCTGTAGAATGCTGGTGTCTGTCCATGTGACAGTTATAATTGTAGTACTTACTGTTATTATCAAGGTTAACACTTAGTAAACATATTATCTTTTGGTATTCTTTTTTATTATAAAAATTAAACACTAATTGTCCACTACATGTGCTGAAGATGCCTTAATGGCCATTTGTTCCAGACTGGGTAGTTCAATAACAGTTAATCTACTGGGATTATAATGCACATCCATCTCTTGGGTATATAGACAATGCTTAAAAAAGAGAGAGAGAGAATATTCAGTATGTTCCAGTTGAATAGACAAAACTACCTTTTCAAAGATCAGAGATGAATGAGAAAGACTGATTTGAGGTGACTGAACGGTAACCACGGTGTGCATAATATCGTATCTGAAGGCATAGCACATAGAACCTTGAAGCAGATGGCCGACAGCAAACGGGAGTGGCATCCAGTGGGTTCTTCTGTTGCTAAAATCAGGACATTGAGGCTACAAATCCCACAGGCTCACATAAATTAGGCAATACTTGGAAAACGATTGCCTGATCTGATGAGTCTCAGTATAACATTCAGATGGTAGAGAGATTACTTGATGTAAACAGCATTGAAACATGTATTACTCCTGCTTGGTATGAATAGTTCAGAGGGGTGGCAGTGGTGCTGTGGTGTGGGGGAGATTTTCTTGGCTACATGCTACCTGAGTATTGTTGCTCTTACTATTTTTGCGCATTTGCCTCTAAACCACCACACAGCAAAGGTGATGTATGTATACCACTAATGCAACTTGCTGAATATTCTACACATACCAAAGTTTGTAAAATAAATACCCTGACTCTATCTAGCGTTCAGAGTTACACCAAATTGTGCCTAATTTTGTGAATATCCCATTCTAAACACCTACATTTTGTGTGCTTTGGTTTTACTATATTCAAATGAATAATTTCTACATAATTAAAAGTGTGCTTCACAAACAAAACAGACCAATCATCTCTTTTTTAAGTAAGTGTAAATAAAACCAGGAATTAAAGCATAAAAGCAGTTCTGAAAGCAAAAGGGTTAAAACACAGCACAAGCAAGGTGTACCTAATAAAATATCAGATGAGGGTATATTTATATTCCATTTCTACCTCTTTACATTAATTACTGTTGACTCAGACATGCAGGATAGATACATTCTCCAACAGCCACACATCTGCCATTTGTTTCAATCAGGGCTGGAAATAAACCATAGGTATGGGTTTCAAGGTTGGCCTCTAACTGTAAGAAATGACAACAATTTACATTAGTTGAGGGCCATAAGAGCCTTCTGTGAGTGCATGTGTGTGTGCAGGAAACCAAAACAAAAACTGAGGATAATGTCTCAGAGCAATGATTTTACCGTAAGCTCTCATGGTCACGAGCAAAAGGCAAGAGTTTATAAACCATCAAGAGGCTCCTGGTGAAGGAGTGCTTTTCCTTTGTTCGCTTGTGTATTCATGTGTGGTCCACATGCTCGTGTGTGTGCTATTGTAGATGCTCTTGTGCGGATCCTCAAGGTCTCTCTGGTCACTCACAGAAGTATGCATTTATCAAATGACTCTCTGTAGTAATCATTTCCTGGGGGTGAGGGGTAAATGTGCTGTTAAACTTAAATTCGGACTTGTCATGACCATTTGTCTTTGTGAGCCGACTGGACCTTGAATGTAGCTCGTAGGTGCCAAAAATCATTCATTACATTCATATGGACTTTTCAATATATGACTTCAATTTACAAGCGGTAGTCTTTTTATTTATTTAGATATGTATACTAGTGAAACTTTTTAATGATCTCTTGAAAAGTGTTAAACCTGTCACTGTGAATCTTTTAAAACTCTGTCTTTCTGTTCCCTTACTTTGTCATTTTCTTATCGTTTAACCTTGTGACCATACATTCCTTTGCATTTGCAATGTCTTACAGTTCAATTTTTTCCAAATGTAACATCATACATGTTTGCGCTGCATGATGCAATTATCACAACAGACTTAGTGAATCACTGTATCAAAAGGGATCCCTGTGAAAAACAACTGAAAGGAGATTACAAATCCCAAAACACAGTTTGGTAAAAGAACAAATTTTACAACCGATGAAAATAAAAATAATCTGAAGAATTATGGTTTTTCAATTTGGATTTCCTTTTTTAAATGGTCATGAGTATGTTTGGTATAATTTTTTCAGGTGCTTTTCCTGTATGACCTGTCGTTGACCCTGGGTGAGAGCTACACAATTCAGTGGGACATGATAAACGAAGAGCTTCAACGTTTTGACTGCTATCCAGAGGAGAATGCAGATGAAACCAAATGCAAGGCCAGGGGCTGTCTTTGGAAAGTGAGCAGTGACTCACATTGATGATGTTCATGTGTCCAAATAAAGTCCTTTTGTCAGCTAATGATCATCCTGCTAATTGATTTTCTGTTCGCTTTGCAGGAAAATACTATTACTGGAGGTCCTTGGTGTTACTATCCAAGTGACTATGGTTATGCCGTTACAACACCCGAAATTACCAATTCTGGTATCACACTTGATATCACTAGGAATATGAAGTACAGGAGCAGCGGCCGGCCAGACTCACCAGACGTTAACAACCTTCGTGTCCAGATTTGGTATCATACCAGCAACATGCTCCAGTTCAAGGTTTGTGCTTCTTTATTATCACAGCATCAGTTCATTATTTTCCAAACTGCCTTTTCAGCAGGCTTGTTTTCTGCATGCATATCTGCCTTAAAGTGATGCATACCACCATACCATTTAACACAAGAAACCCTCTTGTCTCTAGATTTGGGACCCAAAAACTGATCGCTTTCAGGTACCGGTGCCACTGTCAGTTCCTGAACCTCCTGAGACGGATGAGAACAAAAGGCTTTACAAGGTCTCATTCACTGAGAATCCATTTGGCATCCAGGTCATAAGAAAGAGTACAGGAACCAAGATGTGAGTATTAAAAGTTAAACATGTGCTTGAAAAATGCTGAATTTATGGGCTCTTAATCTATGACTGCCCCAGCAAATCCCTTTTTTGGGACAAATTTTATTAGAATGTACAAAGTGGTAATGACAAATAAACATTATTATTATTATTATTATTATTATTATTATTATTATTATTATTATTATTATTATTATTTATTTTTTACCCTTTAATTAGCCATTAAGCCAACTATTTTAGATC
This sequence comes from Fundulus diaphanus, assembly GCA_037039145.1. Taxonomy (NCBI): domain Eukaryota; kingdom Metazoa; phylum Chordata; class Actinopteri; order Cyprinodontiformes; family Fundulidae; genus Fundulus; species Fundulus diaphanus. Next base: position 34,595,490 of record CM073124.1, read on the forward strand.
AGCTTACATGAAAAAAATCCTTCATTAGTGACAAATTAACTCTAGTTACCCTTTAACTCAACCACAAAACTCTGATTCAGAAGCTACCCAAAAAAATCTCCTTTCACATCTTAATATCAGAGTCTAGTGCCACTGACAGACAACAGGGTGTTTTCCTTTTTGACCAAGAACTTTCTTTTAACTGATGCATCAATCTGCTCTCTAAAACTGCCTTACTGCACCTGTCTTAAAAATAAGATGTAATTTGATCTAAATTAATTCAGAGAAACCTATGAATTTTCAACATGCACTCTCAATTATATAAAATTTTCTCTGGGTGTCTTAATACCTCTATGCCTCCTCAGTCCTTCAGCTGATCAAATACTTCAATTGCATTATTACATTGTCTCCCTGTAAAATGCTGAATTCAAGTCATTTTATCACATTCCAGTCCCTTCACTGGCTAATACCATTACTCCAGTTTTGTCACCAAATTAGATATGCTGAAAAAAAGTTTGACATAGTCAGAGACTAAAGTAGTTTCCCGTTCTTCAGCAGTCATGATGTCATATGAAGAAGCAGAAGCTATTTTGAGCTTTTCCCAAAGCATAGGTGTCTTACTCTATAGTTAAGTTCTTCAAAATGTTTCTAAGTCTCAGCAAAGTCTCACTAGTAAAGATTCAAGAGATATGATAACAGAAAGTTGTAGTTCCTTTGGGCCATTATTCCTGTTTAAAATGAGACAAGGTGATTAAGTGTCTTTGACAATAATTCCTTCTACCACCCTACTGATATTATCCTCCATCGTCTTCCTTAGCTGGGACTCCGCTGTGCCAGGTTTTACCTTCTCCGACATGTTTATCCAAGTGTCGACTCGACTGTCATCAAGGTTTGTCTACGGGTTTGGAGAAACGGAGCATCCCACCTATAAACATGATCTTAACTACCATACATGGGGGATGTTCTCCAAGGACCAGCCTCCTGGTGTAAGTATTCCACTAAATCATCATTTAAAAAAATAAAGAGTAAAGATCACCATCCTAAGAGAAATCAATACTTTGTCTTTTAAAGTATCTTACCCACCTCAGGAAATTTGTGAAGCACTTCTAATCAGAGTTTTCTGACACGCAAGCAGCCATTTCCACCCTCAGTTTTAAAGGTTGGCAAGGTCTGTCTCAACCATCTTCATGCTCTCTATGTATTGTTACATTCCAGTGCCAAATATCTTTAAAATCTTTCACTCTCCAGAGATGGTGACTTGATGACTTGTAAAGGTGAACCTTTCTGCAGAGTATGTAAACGTGCCTTTCTCTCCGATATGCCACTTTGATGTGGTTCTGTTGAAACAAGGCATAGTTTTTGAGTGTCATCATGTTTTCCCAAATAGTGTCAAGGCCAGTCAGAACGAGCTTTCTCCCTACATCAGCATTATTAAGCATAATTGCTGAGCATGTAGGACAGCTATGCGGAGTTCATACAAATGTTATGGTGCCCCTCAGAGAGCAAGGAAATTAAAATTAGAAAGGGAAATGAGGCTAAAAAAGCAGGAGTCAAAAAAAGCAAAAACAATAAACTGCCTTACAAAAGTATTCATAGCCCCTTCACTATTTTGGGGCTTAGGTTGGAACCACATCTGACAGTGTACTTTATTGGGATTTCATTTGATAGATAAAGACAAAGTAGAGCCTTGCTGTACAGTGAAATTTTCAATACAAAACATAATATAAAAGTGTGGTGGGTACATGTATTCATCCCACTTTACCCTGTTATTAACAAAATCCAGAGTAATGAATGACCATCAGAAATCACCTAACTAATAGAGTGTTTTGTGTAACTTATAATCATGACAGATACAGCTGAACAAACAGCATGTCAAACACTAAGAAACACTCCATGTCCTAAAAAAGTAGGGACAAGTTAAAGCAGGGTTACAATATAAAACTACATACCAAGTTTTAAACACATTTCAGAGTACTCCTCACTCAATCATCCTTAAATGGAAAGAATATGGCACAACGCTTAACTTATGAAGACTCGGCCAAATAAGGAGAGAAAACAGCCTCTTGGCTGTTTCTTTGAGTATTGAGAAAGAGCCAAGAGGTTTACTTTAAGAAAATCTGTAGACATAACAATTATTGGCTGTGTACTCCACTAATCAGGCTTTTATGGAAGAATGGCAAGAAGACACCCATCGTTAGAGGAAAGCTATAAAAGTGTTGCTTACAGTTTGCAACAAACCCTACAGACACAGCAATTGTAAAATAAAAGCAAGAAAGAAGGTCCTTTGGTTTGATGAAATCAAAACTTAAAACTTTTGGGCAGCATACACAATACTGTGTGTCGTGAAAACCCTCAGAGCACATCACCTTGCTCACAGAATTAACTCGATAAAACATGGTGATGGCAGCATCATGCTGTTCTTTGCAAGGGTGAACTAATTTTTCAAAGACAAATTAACAAAAAATCAGTCTCTAGATGTGCCAAGCTGGTAAAGATATGCCCCAAAAGGCTTGTAGCTCTACTTCCAGCAGCTACAAAATATTGACCAAGAGGCTGTGTAGATATATCTTTTCATTCTAATATATGTTTTCAGATACATGCTACCCCTTTCATTATTTTATTTTTAAAGGAAATTGGAAGCCATCTGTTATTGTTCTTCCACTTCATTTGCATGCTACTTTGTGTTGACCTGTCAGGTAAAATTCAAATAAAATTAATTGAGCTGTGGCTTTAACATGACAAACCGCGAAAGGTACATGAATACTTTCGCACAACACTATAAATATAGAAGACAGCAGTATATGTTTGTTCTGTATATAAAGTTTTTAAAATACAAGTTAATTGTAAATAAGCAATAAGAAATTTCCTGATTTCTATTTTTCATGTATTTACTCAATACTTAATCATCAATCTTTCTTTATATTAAAGAGTAAGAGAGGTGATAACTTTGAAACAAGCTGCATCCTATTTTTTTTTTTCATTTAGTTGTTTGTTTATTTCGCACAGCCAACCAGAGTGCTTTACTATAAAATCATGAAAATCATTCACAACAGATAAAACAAATAAAACAAAATATAAAAGAATAAATAAAAGAAAAAAAATCTGGAATAAAATTCCACTGTGCAACTGCGTTTTAAACAACTACCTGAATATAAGGGTTTTAAGCTTGGATTTAAAAAGTCCCTAGTGCCTCATTTACAAAGCTTGCATACACACAAAACGGGGCCTGAAACTTCTGTACTTTACTTTCCACCTAAAAATTGTGATCTATACAAAAAAGATCCTTGATGGGAAAATGTGCGGCCCTCATGGCAACTCTGATCCATGCAATCATTTTGGAGGCGGGCGACGCAGAGTAAAATGGTGAATTGCCGCCAAACTGCATGGTGATGATTCCTCTCAGATGTTCAATTTCACTCCATATCAGACTTTAATCACAGATAAACTTTATCATAAGCATTAAAAACCACAGTGTGATTCATGCTTAAGCTGGTGACACATAACTATACAGGCCCCAGGTCGTTGACAGAATGAAGATCCAGAGGCAGCTGGTTCTGGAGTCTGTATGCCAAAACTGAGAAGACCACTTTGTACCAGTATTTAAATCTAGTTCTTGAAACCGTCAAGAAGAACTGGGACAATAACCTCAGGGATTTACCATGCATGCAGAATCTGAGAATAAAATCAGAAATTTTGCATCGGAAAAGACAGTAAGGAGATTTAAAAACAAACAATACAATTTTAAAGTCTACATTCAATTAAAATCTATTCTAAAATGAACAAGCAGCAAGTGGATGCAGGATATAACAGGGGTGATATGCTTGCATCTGGAGGAGTCAGTTAAAAGAAGTGCAGCCACATTTTGGACTAATTGAAGCCTGATGAGGGATGACTGTGAAAGATTGCATAAAGAGCATTGGAGTAATCATTTTTTAACTCATAAAAGCATGTATAGCCCTCTCAAGATCAGCCTGGTTTAAAAACGGCTCAACTTTAGTTAAAAGACAAAGAAAGTAAAATCTTGTTTTTACTGCTGAGTCAACTTGTTGGTTGAATTTAAAATACTTGCCAAAAACACCCTTAGAATGATCACAGTGTCACTACATTTAAAATTCAGAGCACATATATGTGCTAGGCCACGGATGCCAACATAGTGGCTTAAGCGAGACAGACGGACAGTATGGCCAACAGTATCAACTATTCTCTGTTGCTAGAGGATAAACAAATAATATTTTTGTTTTAAGCCACCATACCACTAGCAGGGTCACACTGACACTCCTGCACACATCCAAGCACAGTTATGAGAGTAGTAGATATCATTGCAGGATGGTGATATCTGAAAGTGGCAAAATTCCCCCTGCCACCGTTCTATCTGCTCTTTTTCACAACTGCCTAGTTCTGTCTTCATCTAGGAACTCAAGACAAGGAGGGTGTCTGCTCAGTAATTTCATGAGAACCAATCAGCCTCATAACACACACAGGAGTGATAGAGTGTCCCACATGTGTGAAATTACAAGACAGAAAACACACTACACCTCAGAGCACCTATTTCATAGTATAGATTTAGTAAAATATCTACAGCGACTTGCTAATGAGAAACAAAGTGGTGCATAAGCCTGCCTTAGTAGCAACTGCACAGATCTCCACACTTCACTACTTTACATGTTAAAGCCTTTTTTTTCCTTCTTTTCCTTCAGTACAAGATGAATTGCTATGGAGTGCATCCCTTCTACATGGGCCTTGAGGATACAGCTGATGCTCATGGGGTGCTGTTGTTAAACAGTAATGCAATGGGTGAGAGAAATACACACACATTAGCACAGACACTTGCATAAAGTTAGATGGGGGTAACAATAACAATCAGTTTTCCCAAAATCACAGTTAATTATTCCTTTATTGAGTGTTTATGAATTATGAGGGAAACCACAAACTATATTTTAACCAGTACTTTACCAAGATATTTCATTTAAATCCAAAAACAAAACCAAGGAGCACAAACTTTGAAAGCTGCTGTCAAAGAAAGGAAAATTCTTTACTACTATTTACGTATCATATCATTTTAAAACACAAAGTGCTGTGTTACACAGTGTCTGGTACTTCCCAGCAATAAGTCGTTTCATGGCCAGATTAAATATACAGTATTTCATGTGAATACAGTGTGTGTTTTTGCATGAAAAATAGACTTCATAAGTAATTCCCCACGGTATAATTGGCTTTAAGTAGTTGGATCTTACATTCTGTAAGAATGTAAGATCCAACTTTACATAGGAAACCTTACATAGCTGTGGAAAAAATAGACTTTATTTAACACCTCACATGAAATTTTCAGAATCAGCTATGTACTATTTGCTTTCAATCCAGATGTGACTTTCCAGCCAACTCCAGCTTTGACCTACCGCACTCTTGGAGGCATCTTGGATTTCTACATGGTCCTCGGCCCAACACCTGAGATGGTTGTGCAGGAGTACACCGCAGTGAGTCTTCGGCTTTCTTTCATATATGTGGCTGCAGCTGTTTGAGCATGTCTGGTTTGCACTTGGCCCTGGGCCACTGGTGATGGACTGCGGCAGCTGCGAGTTCCTTGCTTCATTGCACGCTTTCATTTTGCCAGTTCCAACACACATGCACGCAAAAGCACACACCAAAGCACACAAATACAAAGAAACAAACACACAAAAACCCCACATTATGGACGTTGTCCCATTTTCCCACAAAGCAACTATTTTCCTTCGCTAAATTATCTTGACTTCCTTGTTTGTTTTTCTTCTTTACAGCTGATTGGACGACCTGTTCTACCTGCTTACTGGTCCCTTGGGTTTCAGCTTTGTCGCTATGGTTATGCCAATGACTCTGAAATAGCAGAGCTATACAGTGACATGACTGCAGCTGGTATACCCTGTGTAAGTTCAAAAGATGTTTTGGGTGTCTGTTGGGTGTAACAATAACCACAACTATGGAAGAAAGGCCTTAGGATTAGTTCTGTATCTGAAAATAATACAGCCAGCAATATGAAATATGTAGACAGAGAGATGGTAAGGGCTCAGATCTGTATTTTACTGTGAAATGCTTGAATGTTGAGTCTAGTTTTCTTAGTTAGACTGATCTGAATCCACTTCTTGTAAAATCTGCGTGTGACTTATTTATACAACTTATTGTTTTTTGATTATTTTATCTAAAAAATAACAATGAAATAACAATTTTAAGCTCTCTTCTAATACAAGGTTACTTACTGTATGCTCTACTAAAACAGAAGACCAAACCACATTTAAAATGGTACAAATCCATTGTTCATTTACATACATTGCCAAATGAACAGATCCTAACCCACTGGAATGTAGAGTACCACTCAACGTATATACAATTACAAAAATGATCTGCTGTTGCTAAAATGTAAAGTCCATCCAGAAAAGAAAAAAAACACTGTGGTGCCCATGTCTGAACAAATATATTCTGAATGTTTCCTTTTGTACACTGTAGGTTGTAGAGTACTGAGATGCCATCAGAGGAATTATCTAAGCTACATCTAACATACTAATCCCCCAGTATTAACAATAATATGGAATGTGCACTGTGCATTATATGCGGTAGTACAACCTTGTCATTAGTTATTTGATTGATTCTAAATGGACATGGTGGATTACCTTAGGTACTTCCCATATAAAATGCAAACAAAATGAAAAATATTTTAAAGTGAGGACATTTAAGTCTTACAGTAACATAATATACACTAAATGTGAGCCTTATCTTCTGTATGTTTAACAGAGCATAGGGCATTTTCTCAATAGCCAAGTAATGCCCAAAATTGTCTTTTACAAAGCTCTTTCTAGTAACAAGGTTAGAGCAGATAAAATTAAGTCAGCATTATCTTCAAGTAGCTATTAGCTGGTTGAGGCAGATAAAGTTGCTGTTCTTCTCAGAAAAAATAGAAGCCATGTAAAAAAGATTAAAAAACATGTTCCCAGACATACAATACTTTAGAAAATATAATATCTTAAATGAATTTCAAGAAAATGTTAATAATCTGTTTTATGGATTTTCAACTTTTTTGATATTTCTGGCTGTCTGGTTTAGAGAAAGAGTTATCATAAAGTATGATTTAGTTGAGAATTTAGCAGTTAAGCACAAACTAATGTGAACTTTATCTGACATCTGCCGCAGGATGTGCAATACGCAGACATTGACTATATGGACCGTCAGCTAAACTTTGTCTTGGACCCGGAGTTTAAAGATCTCCCAAACCTGGTGGACAGAATGAGAGGAGAAGGCATGAGGTTCATCTTCATTCTGGTAAACAATGCTTACATGATTAAAAAAATAAATAAAAATACATACAGAATACAGAAATACAGAGATATTTTATCTCCCAAGCAATTGTGTTAAAAATGTGTAAATGTCTCTACATAGCATTAAACCATTTTAATTTAAGCTGTATTTCTTGCTTTAAAAGTAAGGGGTTTGGACTTACAAATGATGTGTCTGATAGCAACAATATTAAAAACCAATCAGATATTGTAAATCCCTGAAATAGTTTAGTGCAGACAGTGTGTTTATGTGTATGTTTTTTAATTGTAGGATCCAGCCATCTCAGGCAATGAAACCAGTTACCCTGCTTTTGACAATGGGAAAAAAGCTGATGTCTTCATCAAATGGCCGAGTCATCTCAGTGACGAAATTGTGTGGGGAAAGGTAAAACTGGATGGATGTCAAGTCAAAGTCAGAAAATTATCCTGACCTACTGATAAAGAGACATATAAAAAAGATGTGGTGATGGGTTTTCTTTTTACGTAAATATGATCTTAACCTTTTTTGTGAACCCTTTCTTTCCTGCTAGGTCTGGCCTGATTTACCAAATGTCACAGTTAATGAAGATCTTGACTGGGACACCCAAGTAAAGGTAAACTGTCCACCATGTTTAACTTGTGACACAAGAACATAGAATGTTTTTGTGAAAAATGTCCATTTAAATTACCCTTTGTCATAGAACAATATTCTCAATCAATAAACCCCCCAGGAAGAATATTATACTAAAATGTATAGATTTTGTCTTAAATTTTATCGTGGCACTTTCCATTTACATATACGTTTTGTCAGGCTGGTCATGGTAGGTCAGTGCAAATCAGTGCATTCACTACTTGAAATTTCATGATCATTTCCAGATCTATCGGGCATATACTGCATTCCCAGACTTCTTCCGTACTCAGACCGCAATATGGTGGCTAGAAGAAATTAGGCAATTCTACAAACAAATGAAGTTTGATGGTCTTTGGATTGTGAGTAAATAAAAAAAAATCACATGTTTGTAAAACATTTATAAATTATTCATTAAATTATCCATATGATTTCCTCTTCACTTTTATATATTGCAATCTGTCTTTTACCTAAAGGATATGAATGAACCTGCAAGTTTTGTCCATGGCACAGATGGTGGTAACTGTCTGGGTAATCCCCTGCTAGAGAACCCTCCATATATGCCACGTAAGAAACTGAGAATCTGTTTATTTAGTCTAACCCCATTTCACATACAGATTAATCGCTTTCAAATAGAATGTGCGAAGATCTTTGTGTGTTTATGTGCTCTAATTGTGCCATACAGCTCTTGAGTCCAAACATATGGGCTTGAACCACAAGACCCTTTGCATGAACAGTGAACAGATACTCAGCAACGGAAAGAAAGTGAGCCATTATGATGTCCATAACCTCTATGGATGGTCCCACACCAAACCTACCTATGAGTGAGTGGCGCTGACTTCATGATGTACTGGCAATATGATCTTGAATAAATGAATTGTTCCTATTAACCCATACAGTATTTGTATGTAGTATAAAGCACTATGCTAACGTCAGTACCCCATAGTCAACAGAAAGAACAGCGAATATCCATATAAAGGTCTAATCCAGCTTCAAGAGATAGATAACTTAACCTTCCCTGGCAGAAATCTGGTCTCACCACACCTCTACAATAATGATTGAAAGCGTATTGGTTCATGTAGAATAGTTTTCTCACTACACTATAGTCTACAATGCAGAGTTAGTTGTAACCATGGTTCTCAAACTTTAATGTAGTTAAGATAACTCCGGCAATACTTCAGCTGGCATTATGTGGTATCCAGAACAGACTTTGGTATCAGCTATTTACAAAGTAAAAATGAAGAAAATGTATTGCCGTGGAGAGTTAATAAATCCTAATAGCAACATTGATTAGGGGTTCAGGTCATCCAGCTTTGCTCTGGACAGATGCTACTCAAAAGTACAGAGAGAAGAATTCCCCCCAGTAGAAACAGAAACTGACGAGAGCAACATGCTATTCACCATTTGCCCAGAAGCCAGAACTTAGATCTGTGAATAACATCAAACCCAACTAAACCATCATATTCTATTTGGAAGTTTGCAAACAGTTGTTGTCTCCACTAATCAGGCTAATTAATGTGAGGAATTTAATTTAACAGCAGTTTGTCTCTACTTTTTATATATTTAAAAGGAAATGGGACCATGATTAGTAAGATACATATTTTACATATTTTTTGTGCTTTGATTTAGATTTAATGAGATACAAACTGCCAGATATTTAAACAAGCTGTTTAACGAAGTGGTTGTTGTGTTTTGAATTAATGGCCCCCATATTGGTGTTTGAGGTCAGAGTTGCCAAGACACCTTTTTATCTTTTCTCCTGTAATTCTTACAGTATATACTTGAAACTCATGAACATGCAGCACAAAGGCAGTATTTCTTTTGGTGATAAAAATCAACAATTAGGATAAGACAACTCTTGTTTTAGTCCTGTTCTAATGTTTGTTTCACAGTATGGTGGTAGTGGTTCTAAAAGGTGTGAGAAATAATTATCTATGGCAATGCTCAGGCATTGAGGGCAGTAATTTAGGGATTGATTAGTTGGCACGTTTATTATTTTAAAGTCCCAATTCAATATTGAATTACTATATTAGTTTGATTGCTAAATTTGAAATCTTTAACGAGTTCTTCCCCCATAGCATAAGACAGAATTGTATGTATGTCCATGTATATTTTTGTCTAACTTCTCTTAATTGAACATTTTTCATACAAAAACACAAACAATATCATGAGAACAAACAACAGACATCAGAGAAGATCCTATACACCACTGTACCAAACTAATCAAATATAAGTCTGTGCTGAAACTATTTATAAAACATTGACATGTTTAGTTGAAAAGTATCAGATTTTCCCCTCGGAGAATATTAAATTTTCCCTAATTTTCAATGTCCCACCTATGTATTTCATTAAAGCTGAGTGAATGGAATGCAATTTCTATATCCAACACAACAAAATTCGTCAATGTGCCATCAAGGTCACAAAGCGAACCATATAATGCTGGGTGTCTGGAAGTTGTTCAGTTATCAGCCTCACACCAAATAGAGCCAAAATTGGATCAGGCTGATGCTGTTTGTTCAAAATTTTGGGGAGAGCTTTAAATGTAATACACCGGTATTTTGTAATATGAGGACAACTCCAAAACATATGTGCCAGTGAGGCCAGTCCCCATGTGTATCTATCTTCGAAAACCATCAACAAAAAGAAACATCGTTGACCGTTTCAATTTAAGTAAATAGAGTCTGTGTAGAACCATGTCTATTTTAAAAGATAAAAAACCTGTTTTCTTCTTTGTGCAGTGCTTTGCTGGACGTGACTGGTAAAAGAGGAATAGTTGTGACTAGATCTACCTACCCAACGAGTGGGAAATGGGCAGGACATTGGCTGGGAGACAACTACTCTAGCTGGGACCAGCTGTACAAATCCATAATAGGCATGTACAAACACAGACTATATAGGATACAGTTTCTTGTCCATAATTGCTGATTGCAGTTGATAGCCTTTAATCTGACTGCATCAGGATCCTGCAGAAGCTAGATAAAACATTTTCTATTTTCCTTTTTTCCCGCAGGCATGATGGAATTCAGTCTGTTCGGCATTCCTTATGCAAGTATCAATATCTGATCTTAGTTATGACAAGACATAATCTTATTGATGTGACCTTGTTCTTTCTAAATGGATTACAGCAGCTTAAGTGATCTGATTTTGTTTGCTCGACCCACTGATCAAAGGACATCTCAAAATGATATGTGAAACATCCCCCACCCCATCGGGCAGAGTTTGAGCAAATCTGTCATAACCTCTAAAGTTTGTTGTCATTTTTTAGGCATTCTTGGATGTAACTTACATTTTCAAACTCTTGTGCTGAGATTCTCTTGCTCTACTCATTCAGCCCTTTGTCCTTGATTTCTTTCTTTCTGTCCCTTCCTCTTGCTCACATACCATTCTGTCGCATCTCATCATCTCATTGTGTCTAGGAATAATCATAATCTGACACTTTATTGATCTTTTTATGGAGAATCATTTGCATGCTCCCAGTCAAGCCACGGGGTCATAACATGCAAAGACACTTGAAAAATACAATGCTGGCAAAAAAAAGAGGTGTGATCTCTGTTATGGTCGTTGTAAGGTGCTCTGTGCAGTTACACCTGCTCTCTGATGCCTTTTCTGTCAATTCTGTTGCTCTTAGACTGGTGCAGACATCTGTGGGTTCTTTAACACAGCTGAATATGAGATGTGTCTTCGCTGGATGCAGCTGGGTGCCTTCTATCCATTCTCACGTAACCACAACGGCAAGGGCAACCCGGTGAGTCACCTAACATAACATTTATATAATAGATATGTAAGTAAATACTGATTAGAAAGGTACTCTTTAATATTTAATACAATATGCTTACAAAAAATAGCTTCACCCATCATTGTTCTTCTGCTGTCATGCCACTAATGCACTTGTAGCTGTCAGTTTTAGCTTCAGAGCTTGGTTTTTACCAAAAAAGGCTCAGGTAAGGGTCCACATGCGTTTATCCAGTCAGTTCAGATAGCCCAACTGGTCATTGCCGCCCCATTGTTGTTTTACTAGCTCTACTGTAAGAGAAATAAAGCAGAGCAAAAATCGACATGGTTCAGCTGTGTTCATACATAGCGACATTTTAATTCACAGTGATTTTAACTCACAAAGGGACAAAAAATTAAATGTTGCGTTTGCAGGGAGACATTATTTTAGACATTTGGAAACTTTCAAGTAAACTTGTTTGTATATTTTTAAATAAGTAAAAACAGTCACAGTTCCTTTAAAGGGCATCTAAATTGTTGATTTTATTCAAATTTTTTGCATTAGACTGATGCTGCAGGTTGTATATTTAACATAATGTGTTTTGTAGCATGTGTAGCAAGTGTCACAAATCAAAAATGACACAATTTAACAAATAGGTCACTGAATAGATATATTAGTGTAGTAATGTCAATAAATTGGATATACACATGATAAATAATTTAGTACATTTATTACATAGTATCAAAGTGTGCATTTATTAACTTATTTAATAGCACATAATCAACAATTAAATGTTAACATTTCAAATATTTTTTATGTTGAAAGTGTTTATAGTTATTTCAATATTTATTTCATGGTAATGTGCAGCAACATACTATAATTTACTTTAACAGTCAACCTTACCAATCAAAGTAATTGAGAGGGCCCACACTGTTATAAAAAAGGTAATTGGTCCACAGTCAGCTCTCTGACAAGCCATGGTGAAATTTAAACTATTTCATGGTTGACTCAAACACAGGAAATTTGAAATAACTAAGACATATCAAATATTTATTTAACATATAATAAATTAACATTTCAATAACTGACTCAGTATTTTTTAAATTTACAATCATCACTTATACAGATATTTATACAACAAATAAATTACTCATTGAGTTGTGTTACTTTCTGTCTCCCACACACATGGTTACAAATGCAATGACCGGCATGGTGTTTAGCAAGGCTGTTATGAGATCTCTAGGCATGAGGGCAATAATAAAATGCCATAATATTTCTTGTCAAAGGGAAGTCCATCTCACACATCATGATATATTTATTCTGTTGCTAGTTTGGACAGGTTATTATGGGTGTGGATATAAAGGTGAATGCTTTAAGCTTGACACCCTGTTTGAGACTCTTATTTGAAAGTTAAAAGTTAAAAAGCAGGTACTTTTCTAGTTGAATGATAGATTAGGCTAATCCAAACATTTCCTTTGGCTGGCCTCCAGCATTTTAAGCAATTTGTGTCCCAGCATTTTGGATACACGATTACAAAATACATGGTGAAAAAGCAATAGAAAATATGTATTTATGATTTGTAAACACTGTGAGAACACAACAATTTGCTGACCTTTGACAGCTAATGATGTTACATTTTGCTGCTTCATGGTTAACTGATTGGGATAAATGAAAGCATGACCATGAACACAGTTGTGCATCTCTACTTCAAAAGCCTCAATATTTACTGATTAAACTCACTCTAAAAATGCATTTTAAGATGAACAAAACTGTTATTCTCTTCGTGGAAACACAGGAAATGTGGAGGATTCTCAGTGCTTTACCTTTTAAGCGTTTTTGGGTCTAGTGCCCTTTATTGACAGTAATAAGACAGGAAACGGCCAGAGAGATAAGGAGGGAGGACATGCAGCAAAAGATCTCAAGGTCATAAGCATTGGATGGCTGTATCAGGGACCAGTAGCCACCATTTGTGGAGGGCCCATTCTACCACGACGTAAAATGAGAAAAAAAATCAATACATTAGTTAATTAGTTATTAAACACGGATTATAAGCTTGTTTTAAAAACACCCATTACTATATTTGTGAAAATGAAAACTGGATTCTTAGTTAAAAAGAAAAAAAACTATTATAAAATGTTGTCTTGTTGTGAACTCAGTGTTTTGTATCGTCTTGTTAGCTGAATTTATTGTAACAGGCCTGATATTGCTCAGTGTAAAAAAAATAAAAGTTCAATCTAAAAATTACAACCTGAAACAAAAGTGATGGCAACCAAAAGGATTATGGCAAGACATGTTTACCTGAACCACAAGGGAATTTGTTACAACAGATTTTTTTTCAAGAACTCTGAAACTGAAGTTGCTTTTTCTCTTGAGGCATACACTGCTAATAACAAGTCCCCAAAAGCCAACTTCAAAATATTAAAACTTTTTTTGCAGTTGACCCCTGCCTCGGGAGCTTACAGTATCTGTATTAGCCTGTGAAGTCAAGTTGCACAAACACAGTTCAAACAACAAACTCAACGTACTCATCTTTCCCTTCTGTGACCTATGTGGTGTCTTTCCTAATTTGTGTCTTACATACATACATACACCCGCACAAACACATGAAAAAGAAGACCTGTTTGGATGTCTGGTGTTGGCTTTCATTTTAGTGGTGACCTTTAAGAGCGTTAGAACACATCTGAGAAATCCAATAATGCCTATCCAGAAATCGATCCCATAGGGGGAAATTTCTGCACACAAGAGTCTGCAGTACTAGACAGGGCACCTGCATGTGCATTTGTGTGTGTCCGTGTCTGTGCTTTTTAACGACATGGAGTGGGGATGTAATTGAATTCTCAAAGTGATCTGAGTAACACAGCGCAGCGCCTTACCTTCACACAGACACACACAGAGGTTTTAATTATGATCATGCAATAATGACTTCAAATAAGTGTTTGAAAAAAGGAAAAACTAAATAGGGAAAAGGAGAAAAATAGAACTGACAGAGATACTGTCAAGGTAAAGAAAAAGTCAAATTGAAGTAGAATAAATAATTAAATAATGAGAGAATCTTTTTGCTTTTGGGCCAGGCAGCTACTTGTGCTTACCAGAAACAGATAGATAGATAGATAGATAGATAGATAGATAGATAGATAGATAGATAGATAGATAGATAGATAGATAGATAGATAGATAGATAGATAGATAGATAGATAGATAGATAGATATCTCCACTGAAAACCAGATTTGCTTTGCAGGGTCAGATGCTGTGAAAATAGAGAGATGAGAGTTTCTGCAGAGTCATTCCCAGCACTCTGTCACACTGTCTTTGCCCTCAGACAGACTTTCAGCACTGACCTCCAGATAATTTTAGTGCACTGGCAAAACACTGCTGGGTCCACGGTCAAATCAGAGCCGAGTTAATTAAGCCAGTTAAAAATCACACTGAAATGCAGCACACTTTTTGTTCACTCTACACAAGGTACCAGGGGATTACCACATGTGGCTCTGAAGCAGCAATTCCTCAATTAAAAAGTCAGCATTGTTTTTAAAATTAAAACATAAGTTTTTTTTTAACTATCCAGTGTATTTGTCATTAATATATTCAATTTGGTAGATCACAAACTATCTGCATTTTTTTCTTTGTCATTCTATGCAACATGGAAGATATCATTTAACAAAATATTCATTATCATTATATAGAAATGTACTCTGAAACCCAAAAATAGAGATGAAATTCTGGTTCAAAATTAAAATTACAAATTAAAAAAAGCAAAGTTCCCATGTAAATACTTGTGAAAATGCATTTTTTTTTCTAAGGATCATGTGTGATCATGGTTAAATCTTAATTAGCAGGACAGAGGGCAAAAACAGACCCTTGAGTTGTTTGAAAAACAGCCAGTGCCTCAAAAGTAATTTCAAAAAATAAATAAAAGCTTTTATTTGTAGAATAATTCATATTATCTCTCTTTCTTTAAGAAGCTTATGCTTACAGTTTAGAGTTGAGAATTACTTTGCAGTGATTACATTTGATTGTACTGGATCAGGGTGGAAAAAGGGCTCACTGAAATTTGAGGCACACAGAACTACTTTGGTCTCCTGCTAATTAGAATTGTGTAAATTTACTTGGAGAATGAAATGATAATCCAGTAAATTATTCGGCTCATATGATATTAGAAATTGTCTGTATTCAGTAGCATGCAGTTAGGCCTTTACTCAGTGACCACTGTGCTGCAGTTAATTATCACTGCTACAGGTAATAATCTTATTCCAAGGTGACTTGCTACTAGGAACAAAAGAAATTGTCGTTTTTTTTTGTTGTTGATGCTAATGGTTTCTCTAAAAGCCATCATATAATATTTAATTTCTCCAATCGTAAAATAAGTTGGCACATTGATGCTTAGAATCTAATTTTCCTACAGAACACAAGGCAATTTGCATATGCTTTACACACGAACAACACAAACACGGAGCATCATAGGGAGTAGCATATGGTCTTGACACGCTTCAGTTACCATTTTTCATGATTGAGGGTGTGTGTGTGTGTGTGTTTACATGTGTGTACTTGACCAGATTGATTATTGTCCACAGTGCAGGCCCTGGAAATGAGCACAGTTTTATAATGAGCAATGAACACTTTTAGGTTTGTCCCTATCTGGAGGAAAATCACAGTACATCCTGTGCTCTTTATCTGCCCTTCTCTTGCTCAACTGTTGCTGAGGTTACTGTCATTAAATGCTACAGCAATTTGCAAAAGTTTTCACACCCCTTTAACTTCTTTACATTTTACCACATTAATGTCAAACACATCAATACACTTTATTATTTTCACATTTTTATTGAGACCATTATAAATTATTGTCAAGTAAAAAGGAAATTTATTAATTCCCTTTTACTTTGTAGGGTACACAGTGGAACAATAGTCTCTGGTGCCATAACACAAAAAACTGTTTTGGGCTTACAAAAAATACTTACAAATTGGGTTTTGTGGTGGAAAGCTAACAGTGCATGTCACCTTGAAAATATCATCCCTATATTGAAACATGGTCATTGCAGCAGCATGCTTTGGGGAGCTTATCTTTAGGAACAAGGAAACCAGTACTGGAATACTGTTTGAAAACCTGTTAAAAGCTGCAAAACACCTAACACTGGAGCATAGTTTTGCCCTCCAGCAGATCAATGACTGTAAAAATACAGTCAGGGCTACAGTGATTGAGATCAAATAATATTCACGAGTTAAAATGCCAGAGACCTAAAAATTGAGGATCTGTGCCAAGATTTGCAGTTTACAGACGTTCTCCATCCAATCTCTGTCTGTTTTGAGACAGACACCCAAAGTACTTGCTGTCAAACAACTGTTAAGTGGAAGGCATAAATGCAGTTAGGAGGCATGAGTCAAGCAGGGGAAAATAAACAGTTTCACAAAAAAATTAGGAACCCACCCTCCCAAAAAATAAAATCATTAAAGCTGCAAGCGGCGATGAGCGCCCTGTGAGAAGCTCTGTCACGTATGTCACATGTGCTCAGTGTGAACCTGCTTTCATCTGTGAAGAGCACAGGGTGCCAGTGGTGAATTTACCAATCTTGGTGTTCTCTGGCAAATGCCAAACATCCTGCAAATGTTGGACTGTAAGCATAACCCCCACCTGTTGATGTTGGTCCTTCATACCTCCCTCAGAGTCTGTTTCTGATCGTTTGAGCAGACACTTGCACATTTGTGGCCTGCTGGAGGTAATTTTGCAGGGCTCTGGCAGTGTTCCTCCTGTTCCTCCTTGCACAAAGGTGGAGGTAGCGGTCCGGCTTCAGGGTTGTTGCCCTCCTACGGCCTCCTCTACGTCTCCTGATGTACTGGCCTGTCTCCTGGTAGCGCCTCCATGCTCTGGACACTACGCTGACAGACTCAGCAAACCTTCTTGCCACAGCTTGCCTTGACGTACCATCCTGGATGAGCTTCACTACCTGAGCCACTTGTATGTGTTGTAGACTCTGTCTCATGCTACCACTAGAGTAAAAGCACTGCCAGCATTCAAAAGTGACCAAAACATCAGATAGAAAGCATAGGGACTGAGAAGTGGTCTGTGGTCACCAGCTGTAGAATCACTCCTTTATTGGGGGTGTCTTGCTAATTGCCTGTAGGTTTCACCTCTTGTCTATTCCATTTGCACAACAGCATGTGAAATTGATTGTCAATCAGTGTAGCCTCTTAAGTGGACAGTTTGATTTGACAGAAGTGTGATTGACTTGGAGTTACATTGTACTGTTAAAGTGTTCCCTTTATATTTTTGTGCAGTGTATTATAAAATGTGACATTGCCAAGGAATCGGGGAAACAAATACCATACAAACATACAAAAAACACTTAAGTACAGAACCTAAAACACAGGGTAACTTACAACTAAACAATGAGCTGAATATTGAAAAGAGTAACAAATGTAAATATAAGACAAAAAAACAAAGTCCTTGCAGTTGCAATTAGAACAAAGGATTGAATCCATTGGGACTAAAAAAAACCTGACACACTTTTTCATTTTTAATCAGTAAAACATTTAATTCCACTTAAAAATGTCCTCACCTTGACCTACTAAGTAAAATCCTAGGAAATACATAGAGGTTTGTTGCACTAAAAAATTTAAAAAGCTCAAGGGCCATGAATACCTTTGCAAGGCAATGGAATACAGTCATGAGCTACGAAGAAGTCAAAAGCTTTAATTACTGGGTTCAAGACAAGTTGTATGCCATCCATGCTTTAGATCACAAATGAGCTAAATAAAAATAATGATCTGAAGAAAACCAAAGAAAGTGCTGATGAGACAGATGAAAGGATAGAACCCAAGGTTAAAATCGAACAAATATAATACAGGTGTATTTTACACATTTCTGATGAATTTTAAAGGCATACTTATATTGTGCATTGATTTTTTTATTTATTTATCTCAGTCCACATATATTTGCATTAACTTTTTTTCAGAGACAAGATCCTGTATCCTGGGATGCCAACTTTGCCAAGGCGTCCCGGGACGTCTTGAACATCCGTTATACCCTCCTGCCGTACCTATACCTGCTGATGTTTGAGGCACACCGTAAAGGAAACACAGTTGTCAGACCAGTGCTGCATGAGTAAGCACAGGCACACTTGTCACATTTTTTAACACTTTTGTACATTTTTTCATTTTATGTCTTTCTTTTAACGAAATGTTAGTACTTCTGTTTTGGTGACCTACTATCAGTGAAAACTTATTTCTTGGAAAACTCAGTTGAATAGGTAGGATATTGAGCTACTGCTATAGGGGCTACAGCATAAAAGACTTGAACTTTAAGACACTTTTTTCTAGGAAGACTGCCTCAAAGCCATTTACACAGAGGCCTGTGGCTGCACTTGGCAGCTCCCAGATGAGAGTGTTTGAAATTGTTTGAAAAAGATGTATTTATTCATCTGAAGAGACTCCTATAAAGCCACAGATGGTATTTAAGAAGCTGCCAGAATGAGTCTGGCAGGGTTATTTGGCTTGCATCTTGAAAATCAGTGAAATCTAGCATAAGTATTTGAACAGTCGTTGAGGCTAAGGAAGCATGAGTAAGCTTTGGTATCATGCCTTCTCTGTCAGGATTAATAGCTTCTTTTCTTCTCTGTCACAGGTTTGTAAAAGACAAAGCTACATGGGACATCTACAAACAGTTCCTGTGGGGACCTGCCCTCCTCATTACCCCTGCTCTAGACCCAGTATGTGTTTAACTTAACTCAGTATTCTTTCTCTATTTGTCTTTCGTTATCAGACAGATGTTCAATATGACACATTTAACCTTTCAACCATCCTATGATAAATCAGTGTTTACCTTTTAATCTTTTTTAATTTATTTTTGTGTGAATAGAACGTTACAGCGGTAGAAGGCTATCTTCCAGACGCACGCTGGTATGACTACCACACAGTAAGTATTAGGCTGAAATTCCTTTTAAAGACAGACTCTCTAATGTATGGTCTATTTATTATGAACCAGGTTATGTACAAAAAAAATTAAAACATGACCTTGGTAAACCAAGGCTACAGGCTCCAAGAAGACAATACAGCAAAAAGAAATATAGTATCAAACAACACTAATTTCATTTTGCTCCTCAACAATTGTTGATTGTTTTCTATTGCCACACAGACACTTCCTAGCTTGGGGAATTTTCAGATAAAATAGTGAAATGGGGAAAAAAAAATATGATGAGGCATAGCTTTCATATTTGCCTCCTTTTATAACCGCAGTCCCCAGAATACAGCTGCAGCCTGAACAACTTTCTAGTTCAAATTTAGACCAATGACAAAGTGTAAAATACTATGACACATAGCATTAGCTTACCAAATTCATAGTTGAAACTAATTTCACATTGTGTACTTATCTATGTGTTCCTTAGGCCAAGAATGTTGGTGTGCGTGCCACAACAATCACAATGAACACACCACTGGACCACATTAACCTTCATGTGAGAGGTGGATATATCCTACCGTGGCAAAAACCAGAGAACTCCACATTTTACAGGTAAGCACACTCACACTTCTGCCACTTCATTACAGTGCCAAGTTAGTGGTTTGAAGATGTTAAAAAAATCATTCATCTAGATTTTATTTGCCTTTTGGGAATCACTGGTTTCTGCATTTATCTCTTCACATTAATTTAGAAAAAAGTAAATGTACATGTACATAAAAAACGGTCACTAAATTATATAAAAATCATACTTTTTAAAAGTTGATAATAATTTGCAGCAGAGACCAAATTCAAGATGATTTATGAGATGATATTACGTGTTAAAAATGGGAATAAAAATGTCTTTCAATTAGCTATTATTGCAAAAATAAGTCACTTATTTGCTATTTGAACTTTGTTTGAGCTGCACTTAGTTGCATGCACACAGCATAAGACTGTTAGTGGTGAGCAACAGAGTGTGAGTGAGAATGGCTTACAGCGACACTAACTGCTCCAGCAGCAGTTTGATCAGGTGGATCCTCCTAGCAGAAATGGAAATTTATTTGGCCGAAGCAGCAGGTATAAATAGAGAAGGTCCTTTAGCTCTAACCCTCTATCTCTTCCCTTTCAGTCGAAAGAATCCTTTGGGACTCATCGTTGCCCTGAGTGACTCTGGAACTGCTCAAGGATCATTCTTCTGGGACGACGGAGAAGGAATAGGTGAGTGAAAGGTCACTTGTCCGAATAGGTGCTTGTTTTTTCATGTTTTGTGTGTGTATTCATGAGGTACTTATTCACGACTGTCAAAGTAATATATCAAAATCACATAAACAGAATAGTGTCACATTTCATATTCTTATGTATGCAAGCAAATGGTGACACACTATGACTATCACCAATCTATTCAGAGGTTAATAAAGATTTGGAAAAAAACTGTTTGGTACAACAAAATTATGCACTGAACTTCTTCCATTAGAATTTTCGCTATATTAGCAAATTTCTTCTATAGATAGTATCACAGATTTTGCATTAAGTGCTTTGCCACCATTGACTGCAAAGACTTTGAGCTTCTGTTAATGCTTGAGTTGGCGATTTTTCCAGAAGTTTCCCCAAGTCCCGTTTTGAAAAACTGCATGCGCAAGACCGTCTTACCTAATCTTCCATTCCTCAGGGGGATTGTGTGAAAAAAAAAATCTCCCAAATCCTCTTTGGTCTTATTTCTTTCTACTGAGGCCTTCCTCCTCTTCTCATAAACTTGCACGCGCTTTGCTTCTTGTGACTGTCAGCCATGTTCAAAGTATACAGTGAGAGCAGCGGAGCTACAATGAACGGCTAACCGCTAAGCTAACCGGATACATAAACACCAGAAGTGCGCATGTGCAGCCAGCAAGCGGAAACTGTGAAGGAACGAGCACAGACATTGGCATTACGTGATCGCGTCAGAATGATTGGCATGTGGGACAACCAATAGATAAGGTGATACCCCAGGAACGTGAGGGACAGAGAGGGGTGAGGGCACAAACAAAACTCTGACCAATCCCTCCCCTTCAGTGCAAACTGCAATGATTGGTCAGAGTTTTTACAGACCTGCAGCTCCCACAGAGATAGATTTTTTCAACTTCCTTTTTGTGAATACATAATATATTGACTACTTTGAGGATGGAAGGACCATTTTTCCCAGTATAACAAAAAGTTTTTCTGAACAGGATTACCAACTATAGCATTAAGTCTTAGTGTAATATTGTTACAAGTAATTATCTTTCCATGAAATGAAATCTTAATTAATGACAGTATGTCATTTTATAGGTGATAGGTTCTGATTATTTTTTTCTTCTGTCAGTTCAAAGTTGTTCACTTGAACAGAGAAGGTCTTTCTCCTTCTCCTGGGCTTTTATCTTCTCCACAGTGAACTTACAAACTTGGAACTCACAAATAAACGTACTTTCAATTGAAATTATTTAGCCTACCTAGTTTTTATTAGGCCCGACTGAAAAGCAACTTTTGGCTACCCTTTACTGCCTATTGTCATGCTGTCTCATGCTCCTCATGTGAATACCACACATTGAAAATTAAAAGATGGCAACTCGGTGAATTACAATATAAAGAAAAACATGTATTTCAGTAATTAATTTCATTCAGTAAACTTTTATATTATATAGATTAAGTACACACAAAGTAATTTATTTCAAGTGTTTACTTGTGTTCATGTTGATGAAAATGGCTTACACCCAAAGAAAACCTAATATTTAATTCCTCACAAAACTGGAATATGATTGAAGTGTATTGAAAAGGTCTTACACTGAACTTTGGGCATTCTGAAAAGTATTTGCATGTACTGTCGGCACATTTAGGCTTGTTTTCTACCACACTTTTTCCGTCTAGTCAACTGCTTTGACACAGCACTTTTTGAACATCCAGCTTCTCCAGCAGTGACCTTTCATGTGTTACCGTTTCTGTGGAGGGTTAAATTCTCACTTTATTTGGACACCTGTCAACAGTCTTTCAAAGGATTGTGTAGGACACCATTTCAGTATTAACAATAATTTTTACTGTCCATTTGTCATAGAACTTTATGAGAAAAATAATTTTCATTAGCTGTAAATCACCACCAAATTAATGTAAATCATTAAAACATCACTGTGTGTAATGAATAAAAATAATATAATAATAATAATAATAATAATAATAATAATATAAAAATTATTTTCACTTTTTGAATAGACTGAAATATTGAACTTATTATATTGTAATTTATAGAGATATGCTTTATACACGGTTATCCTGAACACACAAATTTACAAAACTGGTAAAAAAAAAATAATTGAAATATGGGAAGAAATAAAATCAATTAGTTTTATATCCTGTAATCATAACAGTATTGCATTGTGCACAGCTTTGTTTAAGAAAAATTGTTATGGTTGTAAATGAGTGTACAAAATCCCACATGTTGCATTTTATGAAAATATTAAAGATTTAAAGATTCTTTATTGTCACCGCACATTATCGTGGTGAAATTTCTTTTTGGCCACTCCGGCTTAGAATATTTACAAAAAAAAAAATAAAAGAATATAATAATTTGCAGCAGTTTTTGGAAGATTTTGTAGTTATATTTAGGCAAGCTACATTTTAGATGGACTTAAACAGAAAGAGACATTCAACTCTGACAATTGTCTGCCTATTTCCTCACTCATTCTTAGACCATCAAATGCACTCTCTCACACACTTAAACTGATTCAGCCTATGAAGCGCTTCTGTGAGAAGATGCACTCCTCTGTGAAAGAGATGTTTGTTTTGGGACAAAACTGAGAAAGTAAGATAAAAAGCGAAAGAGGAAAGCAGGGGGGTAGTGACAGAAACCATTACAGTAATTCCTCGTGTCACTGCCTAGAGATATGCTCTCCATCACTTCTCTTTTATCTTGTCCCTTGCTCCTTTCTCATGTGTCTATCTATCATGTAGCCTGTCTGTGTTTTTTTATGTTTGCTTTGCCTCTTGGTTTATTCTGTCCTTACCTGTATTAAGTACTATTCTGCTTTTTTAAGCCCCAATGGCTTTAGTTTCAGTTCACTCTGCTGTCAGTCAGGCTGTCTGTCTACTTTCTCATTCAAACACTTGTCTCTTAACCCACCCATACAGCCAGGTAATTACTCTGTTTCATCCTGTTAGGTTACTTTGCTTCTCATTAACTTATTTTATTGCTAAAAGTCTATTATTTGCTAACTTAAATCTGCCTGAACTCAACTTGGGGTTATTACTGAGCCAATATTGTTTTACTTTACTAAAACACAGCATTAGCTCATTCATTATCCTAAATTAATGTGCTAACATCTCCCTAAGACATTCACTCTGCAGTTGCGTACCGGTTTCTCTCAACCAATGTCTCTACTTTGTATGTAATTTACTCATATTTGTTTCTCCCCAACAGACACAGTTGGAAGAAACCAATATCTCGAGACATCCTTTGTGGCAGAAGGGGTGAGTTCAAGGGCCAACTAAATTTAACATGTTCCTTTTCTTTGTCTTTACTTCTATCATCATTCACCATGCATCATTTTGCATATATACTGCTCAGAAAATGAAGGGAACACTAAAATTACACATCCTGGATCTGAATGAAAGAAATATTCTTATTAAATACTTTGTTCTTTACATATTGAATGTGCTGACAATAAAATCACACAAAAATTATCAATGGAAATCAAATTTATTAACCCATGGCGCTCTGGATTTGGAGTCACACTCAAAATTAAAGTGGTGAAATCACACAACAGGCAGATCCAACTTTGATGTAATGTCCTTAAAACAAGTCAAAATAAGACTCAGTAGTGGTGTGGCCTCCATGTGCCTGTATGACCTCCCTACAACGCCTGGGCATGCTCCTGATGAGGTGGCAGATGGTCTTCTGAGGGATCTCCTCCCAGACCTGGACTGATGTATCCGCCAACTCCTGGATAGGCTGTAGTGCAATGTGACGTTGGTGGATGTAGCGAGACATGATATTCCAGATATGCTCATTTGGATTCAGGTCTGGGGAATGGCCGGGCCAGTCCATAGCATCAATGCCTTCGTCTTGCAGGAACTGCTAACACACTCCAGCCACATGAGGTCTAGCATTGTCTTGCATTATGAGGAACCCAACCGCACCGACATATGGTCTCTCAATGGGTCTGAGGATCTCATCTCTGTACCTAGTGGCAGTCAGACTACCTCTGGTGACCACATGAAGGGCTGTGTGGCCCCCCAAAGAAATGCCACCCCACACCATTGCTGAACTACTGCCAAACCGGTCATGCTGGAGGATGTTGCAGTCAGCAGAACGTTCTCCACGGCATCTCCAGACTCTGTCACGTCTGTCACATGTGCTCAATATGAACCAGCTTTGTGTGGCGAATTTGCCAATCTTGGTGTTCTCTGGCAAATGCCAAACATCCTGCACGGTGTTGGACTGTAAGCATAACCCCCACCTGTTGATGTCGGGCCCGCATACCTCCCTCATGGAGTCTGTTTCTGATTGTTTGAGCACACACATGCACATTTGTGGCGTGCTGGAGGTAATTTTGCAGGGCTCTGGCAGTGCTCTTCCTGTTCCTCCTTAAACAAAGGCGGAGGTAGCAGACATGCTCCAGCGTTGTTGCCCTCCTACTGCCTCCTCCACGTCTCATGCTACCACTAGAATGTAAGCACTACCAGCATTGAAAAATTACAAAAACATCAGCCAGAATGCAGAGGAACTGACACGTGGTCTGTGGTCACCACCTGCAGAACCACTCCTTGCTAATTGCCTCTAGATTCCACCTGTTGTCTGTTCCATTTGCACAACAGCATGTGAAATTGATTGTCAATCAGTGTTGCTTCTTAAGTGGACAGTTTGATTTCACAGAAGTGTGATTGACTTGGACTTACATTATGTTGTTCAAATGTTCCCTTTATTTATTTTTTGAGCAGTGTATGTTTTGGATAAATAAAATAGTTTTATTTATCATCATTTATTCAAGCAAGGTAATTTGAGTAAAACCTTTGAATGTTTTGATTAACAATTTGTCTTTAAAAATTGTTCTAACAACTGTATGAAACTGTTATCATAGGAAAGACCAAATTGTTAAACCATTGAACCATTTACTTCTTAGTATTATAAATATATCACCAACACCTTTATTGTCTCAAATATACCAATTTCAGTTGTCCACAAGAAGACATTTGCCTATATAAAAACCCACCTGTTCAAATATGTTATACTGAAGATGCGCAGAACCTCAATAGCCTGGGGATTTGACATATATATATATATATATATATATATATATATATATATATATATATACATCAGCCTTCTTTCCTTATCTGATATCTTTCTCCTGCAGATGTTTTCGTGTTGAGAGATTTGCTATACTAATTTTTAACATGTTTACTGGTTTCTTTGACACGACTGAACTTGGCTCAGTTCAATGCATTTACAGCTAATCCTCTGCTGACAAGATTTGCACAAAAACAATATTTCCTTGTGGCATTAACTGATTTCTTTGCTTTGTCTGATGTTTTATTTTTTTACAAACAGGAAGTTAATGTCATTGTAAGGGATGAAAAACACATTTGGTTTCTTAGGGACGCCAAGGTTTGCTGGATCAACAATAAAGTGTACAGGCTTTAATATAATTTTGTAAGCCACACACAGAGAAGATGCCCAAAATACAGGCATAGGGCTCAGCTAACAATGTGGGTGCAGCTGGCAAATAAAATCTAAGACAATCTCAGACAGTACACCAACAACATATGCATTGAGATGAAATAAAAAAAAGAAAAAAAAACTGCACAAAAAAGAAGCTTTTCACCTAATGATCACCTGACCACCTCGATATAAAATTTCAATACCCTGTACACAATCTATGAATTACCCCA
Source organism: Fundulus diaphanus (assembly GCA_037039145.1). NCBI lineage: Eukaryota > Metazoa > Chordata > Actinopteri > Cyprinodontiformes > Fundulidae > Fundulus > Fundulus diaphanus. The sequence goes on from CM073124.1 coordinate 34,621,911, forward strand.
AGTAAACAAGGGCTAAAACGTTATGTTGTTTACAATGTCACATTTTACACAACATAGAAATCCACGTAGGGGCATGGCCTTTGCAGAAATATGAACAGAAAAAATAAAATATCAATAATGGATTTGTCTTAAAACAGTCTATGGTTTTCATATAAACATAAATATTTGGGAAGGTTTTGTTTTGTCCTTCACAGTTTACTAAAGGGAAGCAAAACACCCAGTGCATCGTCCCAATGACAGTCCAGAGTTTCATTTTCACTAAAAGAAGCCACATCAAGCTGGCATTTTTCTTTAAAAAGCCTGTTTTCAAATAGCTCTATTGTCAGGGGAGAATAAAGTGTGTTTCAGTGTGGACAGAGGACCAAAACAGAGAGGAAAAAAATGCTTTAAAAAATGTGCTTGACTTTGCAAGGACATGGTCTCAGAGTAAACTTACTTTCCATTACAAGAGATATGCCGTGTGCTTTAAAGGAAACCATCCACAATGCAACTCAACAAAAACCTGTTCATTATGTTTGTAGGTGTAATCGTGACAGTATCATTATGTTTGATAGAAACAGGTACAAGATGGATTATTAACCATGGTAAACAATTATGTTAAAATTGTGTATTCACAGAAATAGACCTTTAGGATTCTGCTAATATGTGCGCATGATTATAGCCTTATGGCGACGTTCATTTATAAGGAAATATTTACCAGACCTGAGCATGAGTTAAATATATGAGAAACTTCCTAACCATTGGGACTAATGGATAGCGCACTGCACAGTTTGTTTTTTTGTCAGCCAAACAATCTGAGGCAAGTACATGCAAGTATACATGCATCACACATTACATGTTCTAAGGCATACATACGTGTGCACATCTACAGTGTACACATACAGTTACCCCGGCCAAACATCTGTGGCTGTCCTCTGCCTACTATCAGGCTCAATCCAAAGCAATTTTACATGGCGATAAAACAGACACAGTATCTGGCAGCCAAAAGAAGACAGAGCAGCACAGAAAAAGTGTGTGCATGAGTTTGTGTACGTATGTGTGAATTGGCAGATGTGAAAAGATGAGGATGAGTTGGGCAATGAAGCCAATGCTTCCTGACAGATTAGCAGATAAATGTGTGTGTGTGTGTGTGTGTGTGTGTGGGGGGGGGGTGGATTTGATCCTGCACCTCATGAACAACACTTTGCCAGTTATTTTAAGTGACTGCCAGCTCCTTACTTCTATTGATCAATAAACAGGGACTTAGAATATGTGTGTGTGTTTCTCAAAGCCCTTTTGCTTTGATCTAGCCTGATACATAATAATATACTTTAAATCAAGATTAAAAACACATTTGTTTAGGACTGCCTTCGACTGCTCTAGTCAGTGTTGTAGTCAAGTCACTATGCCTCGAGTCCGAGTCCAGGTTCGAGTCTCCAGTGTTCAAGTCCGAGTCAAGTCCAAGTCATAAAAAAAAAAATCCGAGTCGAGTCCGAGTCAAGTCCACTACTCATCCGAGTCAAGACCGAGTCGAGTCACTATTGATCCAAGTTCGTTGTAGGAACATGCCGTGACGTGTGACGTATGACATGAAGCAGTAACATTCCATTGCACTAATAATGGCGTTCCGCGAGCGAGCTATTTTTAGAACGTGACGTCATATCACGTACAGGTAGGGCAAATATGCGTTTTCCTCCACTCTTTCGCTGTAGTTACCCTTGGTTTTACTCGGTAAAACGACTGCTTTTTCTAAGTCTAAGAAGTCTCCTAACCATGGTTTTTAAACATTGTTGTTATGGAACGTGCAACAGTGACTCGAGGTACGCTGATAGGCCGCATATGAAGGATGTTAAAGCCGCAAGCGGCGTCGATCGGCCCTCGCAGCCAAGCGCGCTCCGGCCTATTGGCCACCGCCGCGGTGCCGGCCGGCCGGCGGGGTTCGCGCACCGCCGCGGCTCCGGCCGGCTGGCGGTGGCCGCCCGCCACCGCAGATGCTGTCACACCTTTTCCTCGCCCGTCCACCGGGCGATTCACACAAACGCGTTCGGCAGCGTTCCCTCATGCCTCACAAAAAATCTGGTGCAGATGCAGCGAGGAGATACACCCGTTGGATAATGATAATGCATTTGGCCACCGGACCGGACTAAATTGTTCGGCGGGCCGGACAATTTATACCGATTTCTGGACGGTGACTACAAACAGAAAAAAACGGCCGATGACGCCATGAACGCCGAGCAGGAGAAAAACATCGACTTACCTTTCTATCAACTCGGCCCATTTTCCAGGCTTTCTAAGACCTCGACACTCAAGCCATCGTTTGAGCTGAACGTTGGTATGTTGTTCCACAGTTCTACCAGTAAAATGGGCACCTGGACATCCTCTTGTGAAAGTTTAACAGCGGAAAAGTCGGTCATATCGTTGTATCTGTTGCATGTGTAATGGCTGGTTGCTACGTGCGCTCTCACACTGTTTGCCCTACCTTAGCGGCAAGGGGCGTTGCTCATGAGATGGTGATGTCACGTGCGCGGTACGCCATTTAGATATTAAAATCATACACCAAATAATATTCTAATGACATATTAAAATTATAGCCTAATGATATAAAAAAAGTCGAGTCTTTTTCTCAATTTCCGAGTCAGAATGATCTGAATGTAGGAGTCCGAGTACAAGTTCGAGTCATCAGTGCTCAAGTCCAAGTCAAGTCACGAGTCTCTAAATTTAGCTAATGACTCGGACTCGAGTTCGAGTCGAGTACTACAACACTGGCTATAGTTAAACTGTTCTACTGAAACATCACTAGTTCAACTTTTTTAGTCCAACTGTTTTTAATGTTCTATTTTGTTTCTACATTTTATTCCTACTTGCTTTTATTCTGTTTTATTTTCCTATATTTTAATCATGTAAAGCACTTTGCATTGTCTCTGTACTGAATTGTGCTATACAAATAAATTTGCCTTGCCTTGCCTTGCTTATACATATTGTTGTATTGTAACGATATGCATATACATTTATTTACAAGTTAAATATCTATCAATTTCAACACATTGCGGACAAAGTTCAACATGAGGATTGGTCATTTTGGTCATTGGTCATTTCTATACTTCTTAGTTGTTTTTAGGCCAAATTTGTTTGGAGGAAAAAAAAAAGACATTTGCCATGGGACTAATGATTTTAAGTGTTTTCTTTTTTTCTTTGATCTACTCTGTTGTGCCATTATGCACAGTTTTAAGTTATCTAATGTTTAATAAATAACTCTCAGTGTGTTAGGTATTGTGGATATCAGCCAACAAAGCTATATTAGGACTATAGATGAAAGGAGTGATTTGAGCACTGGCATTCTTTTAACAGCAAACTCTGCACATACATAGAATACACTAAATCACTAAGCAAAATTAAAATAAAAAGAAGAAAAGGAACTATGTACACACAAAGAAACAAAAAGTCAAATAAAATAGTTGAAAACTATCAGCAGCATAATTCAGTGAATCCTGGTTCACTGCGGATCTAAGTTAGATAACATAAGTTATAAAGAATATGGAATGAGGTTAAATTATCTCATCTAATTTGAAACAACATTTGATAGGTGTTTCAACCCATTCACAATGCAAATCCTGAGTTAAAAAAAACATTAAAAGTAAAGCAATCTAAACTTTCTCTGTTTATCCCTCTGCCAAACCTCTGCTTTTGTCTGGTGGTGGTGACAGGGCATCCAGTTGCATTGAATCACTCCAAGGTAAAGCTGGTTGTCTGAGCAGCACACAAGCGGCGGGCTCAAAAAGGGAAAACTCCTTGTGAATCCCAGCCTGGTATTCACTTTACACGGGCTCCAATCGGCTGTGCTTGGCCTGTCGAGTGTGGGGGACATCGGCACGGCCTTCCTGATGTGGCTGCGTTCATTCTCTGGAGGGTCTGCACAGTTTGAAGGGCGACTTCCGATCAGCCTTTCACCTGCAAAAGCTGATGAAAAGGTTACAAGCCTGTTTCCATGGCAGTCGGCTGGTTAGGTTCTGATGTGTAAGAGTCTCTCCAGTGTGGATAATTTCACAGTCCACGGACAAAGAGAAAGATGAATCCAAGGGGGCTTGGTACATGGTGTTGGCACCCCCTGTTGTGATGGGCAGTCCCCTGGGGGCCTGTAAAAGTCTCACATTTCAGTGGCTTTAAACTTACAGTCTGATTTTATTCTACATGGCGATAGCACAACAACTCATTGCCTACTGTAAGGAAATATAGTTAACTGAACTCAGTAAATAATAAAGGGTTTCATTTATGCCATCTACCATCACATGTAAAGCATCATGGAATATAAAGTGTCTTGAGAAACTAATTTAGAATTAAATAAATAATATAGAATGAAATTAATTACATGTAAGAGCAAATTAATATAAAAAGGTGTGAATAGTAAAAAAATATTCTGTTAACAACGTAGCACAAATTGTATTTTTATCAGGTCAGCAACTTAATATGTTGTAAATATGTTTTGTATAGTATTTCTTCTTTTTAATAAACTAATGGTTATCTGTTTTTCTCTCTTTTCCTTCTGTTTCTTTGCAATTCTTCCTCCAGAAAAAGTTGTCCAGTAAGCCTGATCACAACGGTCTAAATCCGACTGATTATCTGAACCTGGGCGTGGTGAAGGTTTGGGGAGCAGGCACTGTCATGGTCACAGGAGCAACCCTAACAGACTCTAGTGGATTGCTGCACCCACTTACTGTCCAGCACAATACCAGCACTGAGGTCAGAAGTGTTTTGAAATGCCTGTTCTTCATTATAGTGGTCTTATGCTTCAGCATGTTTGATTTTCATTATTTTTATGCCTGTACGAAATTAGGATGGTATAATAATAATAGAACTGAAAGTAGATCTGGCAAGGATGACAAGGGAGATATTACTTTTTGTTAGCAAAGAATGCTCTCTTCAGCTCTGTCTTTTTTCTGCACGTATATGTATCACAAGTGTAAGTAAATTAAATAATGTTACATTTAACATTTTACACACACATGTAATCACATTTCTGGAAACCGAAGTATAAATCTACTCACTTAGAAATCAGACTTACCTAAAGTATAGCGTTTGTAATTTATCTTTATGAAAGTAGAAAATATGATTAACAAAACTTCAAGAAGTATATAATCAAGAGTCTTTATTTTTGTCATGAAACCAAAGGAAATTTTGGTGAGACACCAGCTCAGAATTCATATATAACACACTGACACAAATCAAAGACATCCATGGCAAAACAAAGAATGAGGATTCATAGAGAAGACCCTCAAAATGAAAAAACACACAATGAAAAAAAGCTACATTTGAGGTTAAACTTTACAACAGAAGAGAAAGACTCCATCAGAAGTGGGAAGATACTGTACAATTATTAATAGATAATAAGGCATATTCAGATACAAATAAAATGTTTAAGTTTAATGTACCTAACAACACTTCCTGAGCAGCTAAAAAGTGTACAAATAGATAAATAAATACAACTTAAATGTTCAAGTAAAAAGAGAAGCAGTCAATTTACAGAACAATGTGAACAACTGTGCAGTTCCTTAAGTGTACCAGATAAACACTCCCTGTGCAAATAGTAATTAGCAACAATTAAAATGTCCATCTTAAGTGCATTAATAATTTCCCCCCAGTATGAATACATACATGTTCCTTCCTATATTGAATGTAAACTTGGCAAAGTTTCTGCTCTAATAATCCCGGCATAAACAAATTAATCAGTGTCTGACATGTGCTGTTTCTTGAGCATCACTGTCATACTTCAGTAAGCTTTATTTCAACACACGTCAGCAAAAACACACACAAGTGCTTGAGTTGACTGAGCACTTTCCAACCGGTCTAAAATACCCAACAAAGCAAAAAAAAGACAAACAAACAAAGAAAGGATCACAGCGCATATGCTGCTGTGCTGCTCTCTCATAGCTGTGATCAATATTGTCTTCCATGTCACACTGTCATTTTATCTCAATTTGGTAATGAACACAGAAGACAGGACTTGGTATAAGACAGATCTTTTAAAGCTGCTTGTATATTTTATTTTTTTGCCACAGTATTGATCTCAGCTGAATCTTTGACAGAAATAAATGTTTAGGAAACTCATGACCATTCCTTTAGGTTAAAGCAAAACCATTGCCAATATCCAAATTGCCTTACAGTTCAGGTTACTTTGATTTCTAGAAGCCACTCTTAATCAAAAAGAAGAATGTGCAAATGTTACATTTAACATCAAAGCTATTCCTCAGACTAACTTTGAATGAGCATGCTCAGTGGTCCTCTGTGGAGCAAAATGGTCATGGCCGACGTTTTCACTAGAACTGGAAAAAACTCATAGTTCAACTCGAGGACACTTCAGTGGGATTGTAATGGGAAAGTCCAAACAGCTCAGTACAGTCTGAACAACTGTCACAGATTAGAAAATACCCCCCCCCCCCCAAAATAGTTGAAAGAATAGACCAAGCTATGCAAAGATAGTTAGAGCCGCTTTGTAGTGACACACACACAATATAAACAACTGACTCAGAGAGGACAAAAAGAAAAGATAACAAGATAGTGTACTGTATGTTACTTCTCACTTTTGGCTGCTATAAAATGCTTCTGTTGAGGTTGTGTACCTATACACAGTGCCCTTCTTGGGAGCATTATAATGATGACTAGTGCAACTCCTCAAATAATCAAAGGTGAAAAAGCCTCCAAACTTCAGATTTGATCTGACGTTTGAGAAGTTTGAGTGAAGCGAGGCAAGAGGTTGAGAATTTCATTTAAAGAAAGTCAGGAGCTCTGTTGTTGCTTGCGCCTGTGTTGGGGATGCAAAGATTGGCTGTGAATAAGGTAAAAGGCAGAAACACATCCCATTTATAGAAAGAAAAAAGAGAAAAATGCTGAAAAGAACTCATATAGAGAAAGAATGGGCAAAGGGAAATATGAGAAAAGGAGCAAATATGACACAGTTTATGGTGATGATAACTAGTCTTTTGGTATGAGATAATCAATTTTCCATAATCGCGGTCTGATTGGGCAATAACGTGAACATCAGTAACCAAATCAGTAAGCAGATGGTGGTGTCATTTAGATACAGTGAGGTGGAGAGTCATTTCTGCCATGTATAACACAAGGTAGTTACAATCATGCAGAAAACTGGCTTATGGTACGGTACATTAGGAGAGATATTACCAACTGAGCAGTGTCTTTGTATGCGCATCTTATAGGTCAATGAAGTTGCTCAAACAAAATGAGGAGCAAATTTTAGACACGCTTTTGCACACCTGTTATCTAAGCACATATTGTGCATGGCCACGGAGGTAGAAAAAAAAAGCAAATGGCACCGTTTTGTCGTCATTGTTTTTACATAATACAGCACAGTGTTCTACGGATCATTCATTCTTTTTTTCTTACCATAGGAGCTGATTATGGATGCTACCTCATTGGCTGTTCCTCTGCACATGCCTTTCAGTATAACATGGAAGACGGACTGAAAGCGATACTGTTTTTTTTTGTGTTTTTGTTATTGAATGATTAATATGTTTGTACATCTTGATCCAGTAAGACAAATTTTTATTTGAAACAAAAGATATATGACATTAAATCTCTAACCTTAATTTATTCAGTGCTGAATCTGTTTAAAAAACACAAGTTCTTCTTTCATTAATGTGTGTTAAAATTAAATGTTAAACATAAAACTATGGGATGAATAAAATCTTTGATAATGTACAAATTGTGATGGTCAGTTTAACTCCATTTATTATACACTTCTTTATGACACATACGTTGATATGATGACTTGTGTTATTTTGTAAAGTGAAAAGAAGTATGCTCTTAAACTCAAAATCCCTCCAACAGAATGATTTGACCAGTTCCACCAATAACATTTATTGTTGCATTCCTAACTGAAATGTATTTATAATGTGACATAAAGGGTCCTCTAAATTGTTATTTATAAATCATTTAGATAGCCTATTACTTAAAATATAGATTTAGGTCATTTCTGATAAATCCCTACTTCTGCAGAAATCAAATAATTTCAGTTTACATTTCTAGTTCACATTCCGAGTAGTCAATAACATTTCCAGAATGATCAAGAATCACAAATCTTTATTGTCATTCTGTAACCATAATGAAAATTTGGTGAGACACCAACTAAGAATTTATACAGATTCACAAATAAAACACAGACACAAACAAGACATAATGTTCAAACAGTTGAATGCACCAACAGCACTTTCTGAGAAGCTAAAAGCGTGCAAATAGTTCTTCTTAGCATAATAGATTTAAATGTTGTAGTCAAAAAAGAAAGATGAGTCAATTCAGAATGAGTGCATTCAGAATCAGAAATATATATATATGTGCTGCACAGTGGGTAGCGCTGTTGCCTTGCAGCAAGATGGTTTGCAGAAAGACCAAGAAGGTCTTTCTGCATGGAGTTTGCATGTTCTCCCTGTGCATGCGTGGGTTCTCCGGGTACTCCAGCTTCCTCCCACAGTCCAAAAACATGACTGTTAGGTTAATTGGTCTCTCTAAATTGTCCTTAGGTGTGAGTGTGTGAGTGAATGATTGTTTGTCCTGTCTGTCTATGTGTTGCCCTGCCACCTGTCCAGGGTGTACCCCGCCTCTCGCCCATTGCACTCCTGGAGATAGGCACCAGCACCCCTTGCGACCCCATGAGGGATAAAGCGAGTAAGAAAATGGATGGATGGATGTATATATATATATATATATATATATATATATATATATATATATATAAGAATGAATAGATGTCAATAAATATGAGTCAGAATTAAAGAGGGGGGGGGTGTCTGACTCTCTGAGGGAGGCATTGTAGAGATTGATGACCACAGGCAGGAATGATTTTCTGTGGTGCATTTGGGTGAGAGGAGTCTTCTGCTGAAGGAGCTCCTCTGCTGGGCCCGTGTGTCGTAGAGAGGATGTGCGACATTGTCCAAGATGAACTGAAGCCTGGATAGCATCCTCCTCTCTGCCACAGTCGTCAGAGTGTCCAGCTCCTCCCCCACGACATCAATTGCATGAACGTATCCAACAAAACAGAGATTGAAAAGTATGCAAACAGTCAAAAGTAGAAATTGAAATGTTCATGTTTATTGATGGCCAAGTCAAAAAGCAGTCAGTTTACAGGATGATGTAAAAAAACAATTGCATAGTAATTAATACAACAGAGTATTCTTAGCATTGAACACTCCATTTCTTGGTAGACGCAGTGTGAAACAAAAGTATTCCTATCCTTGAATGTGATTTGTTTTCTGATTTTGTCATCTCACAACTAGGGCTGCAACGAGGAATCGATAAAATCGAGAACAATCGACAATTAAATAGGATTGGAGCACGAATTTCATCATCGATTCGTTGTGTTACGCGATTAATGCGTCACTCACCATGTCGTGGAGCCGCTTACCTGCAGGCGGTCGTCAATGCTGGCTTACTGGCTGCAGAGCGATGTAAACAAAGTGGAGGCAAGATTTTCAAATGCTGCTTTTTGTAGTAAATTCTGTAAATGACGACACAGAGAAAACGGCTCAAACCAAGTCCTCAAAAGATAGGGAGCACGTTGCGCTTCACAAAACCAAAGAATAAGTAACGTGCAAGATGTGACATGGCATGAGAGCTCCACAGTGATGCAGGAGCTGCACATAGAGGCATTCCAAATCGTCGGATGTACTTTTCTTTTGTTTACCGAAGGACGAAGAAAGAAGAAAGAAATGGATATTTTCAATGAAAAGGATGCAAGCAGACAATCCCAATGGACTGTGGGAGCCATCATACCACGACAGAATTTGCAGTCTACACTTCATCTCCGGTAAATACAACTTAGTTTTGCACTAGTCATTGTTCTACTTAAATAATTATATAAATACAAAATAGGATATATACTTAAGTCAAGACGTAAACGTTCGTTTCGTAATAATATACGTACATGTACAATGTATGCAAACCCTTTGGCATGAGTCTGTGAAAAGGATTAATAAGACAAAAACACCAAAATAATCCTTTGTGAACAATGTTTTTTTTAACCTACCGGTGGCAGGTCTTCCTCTTTGCTGAGGCGCTGTCTGTGTCCGACTCCGCTTTCGGATGTTACACATACATGTCTGAACATGTACCGATATGAAATAATTGTAGCCGCCAAGTGATTTCATGGCTTTTATGCTCTCTCGTCTGTACTGGCCTGGCGTGTTGATAAGGTAGCTGAATATGTCGCCGTACGGAACACTTGGCCAGCATTTCACAGACTCGCTCCGTCCCTTCAGGCTTTTGCCTGAAGGGACGGAGCAAAACAATAACAATGAACTGGTCTATATCTGCCGTTTGTTCCGTATTTTTTCAAAGTGATGAAACGCTGACAGCCCTTGGCTCGGGGCTGTGAGCGGAGTCCTGCACAGCCGAAGCCGTGCCTCAGGGTGCCGCGTTAACGTGAATCTGGTAGCTCGTCTAATGCGGCTGTTAGCTTGTTAGCTAACAAGCTTTATTCAAAGTAGAAACTCTCTGACATTAGCAGAGTTGTTGAATTTCCATAAAACAACCGCAGAGGATTTGTACTTCTTCATGCAGAAAATAAAAACAACACCAACACAGAGGTGTGTTGATTCTGACTGTTCTGAACGCATAGAACGGACCCGCACCAGGTTCTGTGAGATGACTGAGTACTCCTGATGTTGCTGTTGAGAGAGCGGGAAGAAATGATGATCATCCCAAGATTCCACACGCAGGCGCTGTAAATTTATGAGTTAATTGGAACAAGTGTTTAGATGGATGCTGAGTGTTTAGATGGATGCTGATCGGATTATGGATCATAAACCAGCCCTCTCAATCAGAATACAATTTCATTCTGATGGTAATAATTTGTTGATTAAACTTTAAATTTACTGACAAAGTCTGAGTGAAGGTACTGTATGGGAGAGAGGAGCAGGACTCTAAACTAACTTTTCAAGAGTCTTTATTGTTATGTAACCATAATGAAATTTTGGTGAGATACTCGGAATGATAAAAGACAGACCCAAATTAAAAACACTTAGAGAAAAACGAGACATAAACATAAAGGACACTCTCTGTTAGACGAAATGTGAATGTAATCATTTTATTTTTATTAAGTTACAGACATTTGGTTTGTTTCAAGAGCTGGCTTGCAGGAATATTCTATTGTTTTAACTTCAAACAGGAAGAACAAATGCTTCTCCCAGATAAGGAATGTCTTGCCTTATCCAGCTGTGTGTTAAACCTACACCCCTCTTTGTGTGCCAACCCCCATGTTGTAAACTCCTGTCCCTTCTTTGAAGTTGATAATAAAGGCAGAGAGAAAGAGGTGGCTCAACGCAGATGATCCCAGACTGTCAGGGAGTGAAATTCTCCGTTTGGGTCCCTCCACCCTTCTCTGCAGAAAAGTCTAAACTTGTGTTTGTGTGGTTTTCTTTGTAGGAAAATAAGGGGTTATTTATCATAACCCTATCACTCTCGAAACTGTAAAACCCTCAGAAGAAATACAAAGTATTAGATATCTAACACCCTTTTTGACTCTTTGAAGAATAATTAGTATTACATAGAGAATAAACATACTAGGAAGTAAAATATGTAAACGGACAAATGTAGCATGTAGTGTTTACATAAAATGCAGCAAGTGCTGAAACAGTCTATGAAATGGGCTGGTGGTTTATTTGATTGTCAGAAGTGGTGTTTCTGCACTGGCTGCATTGTTTTCCCCATTTTTTCCCTAGATGAGGTTCAACCAAACCACATTTGACACCCCAGTTTTACAGCTTCACTTTTGTTGTGTTAAATCGCTGTTCATATAGACAACATTGACTACTAAATGATTGACTTACAATCTCGTCAACATAAACTTCTTTATTTGAGGCTAAATTATTTATTACCTAATATTATTGTAACAGAACACCTAAGTAGCAACATATTTTTTTGTGCACTTATTTACTCCATCAGCCCAAATGTTCTATTTTGGAAAAAAGAAGTGGAAATTTTGTCATCTGATTCATCGATTAATCGTAAAAATAATCGACCGATCAATCGATTATTAAAATAATCATTAGTTGCAGCCCTAGTCATAAACATCAAATTGTATTATTAGAATTTTATGTGATCAAGCAACATAAGTAGAGCACAACTGGTACGTTGAAGGGAGAGACTAAATGGTTTTCAAAATTCTTTACAAATGATTATCTGAAAAGTGTAGCAAGCATGTCTTGAAACCTTTTTTTATTATGAGACAACTAAATTAAATCCAGTGCAACCAAAAGCCTTCAGAACTCAACAAAATAAAGAAATGGAGTAAAAATCTGTATACTGTAAATTCTGTACTGACCAAAGGTATTCCATAAAGGTCATAAAGGTTTACATTAGCAAGTAAACCTTATTATATTAGTGAGAATATTAGCGACCCAATGACATGATAAAGAGCACCTTATAAATAATGCTGTGGAGAAGTTTTGAACAGTGTTAGTTTGCAAGAACTCAAAGTTTTAACATCTTATTGAACGCTGGTTTATTCATAAAAAGGGAAAGATTATGACAGACCAATAAACCTACCTAGGCAAGACCATCACTTAAACTGACAAGAATAGTATTAATCACCAAAACAGCCTAAAGGCCACTAAAGGCTCTGGAAGAGCCATAGAGATGCCCTGTTGAGAGTATTTTTCAATTTACCTTGTCCTGACTCACTGGGTGGTGAACAGCCATAGACTGGAGAAATGTATTTTGCTATATACTTGCTTTCACAATTCATAAACAAGCAGTCATGCAATGTTATACTCATAAACTGTAGCTCTCATGTGGTTGCAAGCTGTCTTGCTGTCCTTTGCCTCATTCCATACCTCATCATGCCATGGCATTTTCTGAAGAAATCATTTTATCATATTAATTCAATTCAATTCAATTTTATTTATATAGCGCCAATTCATGAAACATGTCATCTCAAGGCACTTTACAAAGTTAAGTTCAATCATATTATACAGATTGGGTCAGATTATACAGATTGGTCAAAAATGTTCCTATATAAGGAAACCAGTTGATTGCATCAAAGTCCCGACAAGCAGCATTCACTCCTGGAGAAGCGTAGAGCCACAAGGAGAGTCGTCTGCATTGTACATGGCTTTGCTGCATGAAGCGACAGTGGAAAGAAAAAACACCCGTTAGCGGGAAGGAAAAACCTCTAGCAGAACCGGGCTCAGTATGAACGGTCATCTGCCTCGACCGACTGGGGGTTACAGAAGACAGAGCAGAGACACAACAAGACAGACAAAAAGCACAGAAGCACACATTGATCTAGTAATCTGTTCTACATTAGATGGTAATAGTCGGTGGTCTGTCCTCCCTGGATGATTTCACAGTCAACAGAACGTCAGACCAGGTGTACCTACTATGAAGAAAAAATAGAGAGAACAAAAAGTTAAAAGCTGAAATGACAACAGTCATTTCAATGTAATGCAATGCAAATCTGGAGAACAGTAGACTGGAGAACAGTAGAAATCAGTAGAGTGAGAAAAATAGGCCCTGATGTCCTCCAGTAGCCTAAGCCTATAGCAGCATAACTATAGAGGTAGCTCAGGGTAACATGAGCCACTCTAACTATAAGCTTTGTCAAAAAGGAAAGTTTTAAGATTAGTCTTAAAAGTAGACAGGGTATCTGCCTCACGGACCAAAACTGGGAGTTGGTTCCACAGGAGAGGAGCCTGATAGCTAAAGGATCTGCCTCCCATTCTACTTTTAGAGACTCTAGGAACCACCAGCAGACCTACAGTCTGAGAGCAAAGTGCTCTGTTAGGAACATACGGGGTAATCAGAGCTCTGTTATATGATGGAGCTTGATTATTAAGGGCTTTATACGTTAGAAGAAGAATTTTAAATTCTATTCTTGATTTAACAGGAAGCCAGTGAAGGGGAGCTAAAATTGGAGAAATATGATCCCTCTTGTTGATTTTCATCAGAACTCTCGCTGCAGCATTTTGGATCAGCTGAAGACTTTGAACTGCATTTTGTGGACTTCCTGATAGTAAAGAATTACAATAGTCCAGCCTTGAAGTAACAAATGCATGGACTAGTTTTTCAGCATCACCCCTGGACAGAATGTTTCTAATTTTAGCGATATTCCTGAGGTGAAAAAAGGAAACTCTGGAAACCTGTTTAATATGGGATTTAAATGACATATCTTGGTCTAAAATAACACCAAGATTTTTTACTTTACTACCAGATTAATATTAATAATCAGTAACCATCTCAGTGTTTTTGCAGTTGCTTGTGTAACAAAATTGATACACTGAAAAATTATCTGAAGTCTTGTTTTCAAGTTTTTACTTATGTTATTTTGAAAGGAAAAAGCTTGTACGTTGTTCGGTGAGGCCTGAATTTTCATATGAGTGAGTAAGACTAATAAGCAGGAAAGCTGAAAAGGATTTTTTCCCGCCTTCATGCCAAAATCATAATGTAGCAAATTGAAGAAAGTGATGATAAATGTTTCAGCTGACGTGATGGCAGCGCTGTGTATGGCCTGCCATCTGTCATGGAGAGCTCTGTTTATGTTTGTGATGCCCCTGTCAACTGTCACTTACAATACCAACTCTTTGCTGTTGGTCTTTTGTATCTACAGTTTCCAGCCAGAAACATTGTGGAGTTTTATCAACATGACTGGAAATCTTTGCCTCAGTGATACCCACTAACTTTTGCCGTGCGCAACCGCCGCCAGGGGAAACATAGTGGACGCCTGGTTAAACTGAGGACCTACACCATGCTCTCTCCTGTGGCGGCACTAAACGACCGCGAGGCGGTCCACATTTTTCTCCTTTTCTGACGCTCACTGGAGCCCATTTATGCCTGCTTATTGCCTATTACTGGACCAGAGGTGCGCCAGCTTTGCTGCCACTACTTTGCTCATCCACGGCAACACGCTATGAATCCGGGAAACCTGCGACCTCTATGCAGAGTTCCTCTGGTTGTCAATGCTTTGTTTCAGCCAGCTCCGGTCAGGTTTGAATTGGTGAACGCAAGGTCTGTATGCAATAAGACTTTCATCCTCAAAGACCTTTTCATCTGAAGTGGATTGAATTTTCTCTGCTTGAAGGAGACCTGGACGAAAACTGTTGAAATTAGCACCTTCTGTGAATTATTGCCATTGGATTGTGGTTATCTTAATTCCCCACAAATGTTGGAAAAAGGAGGAGGAATACCAACTGTTTTTAAAGTCAGTAGCAGCATGCTCTGCAATCACCTTTCTCTAGTTTTGAACTTCTTGTTTTTAAAATCGGCCACTTTAAACCAATAATGTGTGTAGTAATTTACCGACCTCCCAAATACCATAACAATATTTTAACGGATCTTTCTCAATTTTTAGCTGAAGAAAATGCCTAAACATGACAGAGTTCTTATTAGTGGGGATTTCAATATTCATATTTGTTGCCCTGACAAACCTTTGGTGAAAGACTTTTTAAATCTCATTGACTCTTGACTTTACGCAGCATGTGGCCAACACAGGAAGGGGGGCATACATTGGACCTTGTATTATATTTTCTTTTATCTATCTCCAACTTGAAGATCTGTCATGCAGTGTTTTCAGACCATATGCCCGAGTGTCCTGGCAACATTCTTAAATCTAGTGTTCCTGTTCAACAAGTGCGTATCATTAACCCTTCCACTGCAGCTCAGTTCACTGACATCTTTAGTCAAAAATATGTCATGCTTCAGACCGAATGTCATGATACAAATTATTTCAGCTCTTGGTTACATTCCTCCTGCCAAACTGTAATAAACACAGTGGCTCCATTGAAACCCAGGCTGCCTCAAACTAAGTCTGAGTCATGGATGGATGAATCGACACGTTTAATTAGACACGAGTGTAGGAAAGCAGAAAGAAAGTGAAAGAAGGATAAGCTTCAAGTGTCTTTTCAAAATTTAAGATTGTTGGTGTCATTATCAGGCAGCTGTGAGGACGCTAAAAGGAAACACTTGTCAAACCGTATCTTGTCAAACTGTCAGAAACCTTGCATATGCTTTAAAACTACTGATAATGTTCTGAATGTTCCACAGACTGCACTGAACCTTAATTCCAGGCTTGTTAACAGTTTTTACACTTTTTGTGAATAAGGTGGCAAGTGTTCAGGCTCAGATAGTATTGCCCACTATATTTCCCCCACCAGTTTTAGTCGCATGTTCTGTTATTTTTCACCAGTTCGAGCCAGTGACTTTTAACTATTTAAAGGAGATTACTGATCATCTTAAGCCCTCTGGTTCTCCCGGGGATGCTCTCCCACCGAGGTTTTTTAAAGTATTTTTTTACTTTGGGGCCTCCTCTTCTTGCTGTTATTACCAGTAGCCTGTCCTCGGGTGTTTTTCCAAACAATTGGAAACATGCCATAGTTCTGTCTTTGATTAAAAAGCCAAGCCTTGTTCAAAATGTATTGCCAAATTTTAGGCCAATCTCCAAGCTGCCTTTTCTTTCAAAGATATTGGAAAAAATATTCTGTATGCAGTTAATGGATTTTTTAACAACACATAATATTCCTGAGGTTCTTCAGTCTGGTTTTAGGTCACATCACAGCACAGAATCTGCACTGCTCAAGGTTTTTAATGACATTATTTTAGTTACTGACTCCGGAAACTGTGTACTCCTGGTTTTATTGGATTTATTGCATCACAGCATTTTAATATTTCGCTTAGATAACTTCATCTGCATTCAGGGAATTGCCCTCGACTGGTTCAGGTTCTACTTGACTGAAAGGACTTTCTGTGTCAGCTTAGCTGATTTTAAATCTTTTTCTGCTTCCCTTTCCTTTGGGATCCCACAAGGCTCAGTTCTTGGACCACTGCTTTTTCAAGCGTCTCTCAGTTTTGCAGAGAATCGTGGATGAAAGTGCTTTGTTATTGTCAGAGGTAAGAAAAGAAAGGGCAGGATGGTTGAAGATGGCAGAGTATATGATTAGTTAATATGTCAGGTTATTTTTTTCTGTCTTTATGTAGAAATCAGTCGACCACTGGATAAAATGAAAACTCTGTATCCTCCCTTTTTCCACAAACTAATAACATTAATGCTTGAATTCCTATGTTCCTGTTCTCTGCTTTCAAGCTCCTTCAGTTTTTGGTAGTTCAATCTCATGTTCCTTTCTACAAATCCCCTTATTGGCCAACTTGCTGATTAACCTGACTGCCGCCAGATGGATATAGTTCCGCCGACATCCATCTGGAATCTCTGCCATTGGGAGGAATTTCCATACCACATAAAATGGACGAACCAATCAGGATTGCCGGGTGGGATGTGACATATCAGAGAAGCGTCAGTTTGAATTAAATGAGGAAGCAACTGGTAACATTGATGCTGCCATTTCATCAGTGTTGTCCAACCTACCAAATATATATTTTTTTAAAAGAACACCAGAGAACTGCTTTGAAGGCTTTTGCTGGTGGAACAATGTTTTTGCCCTTCTCCTGACCAGGTTTGGCAAAAACTTGATCTTCCCTAACGTCAGCGTCATGGGTTGGTTTCGATGTGAGTGGTTGAAGTAGCATGTCCGCAAAGATGATGGACAAGTGTTTTATCCAGCCATATACAACAGGGGCGCCTGCAGAAATTTTTCATTGGGGTGGCACCGAAACTAAAAGCCATAATTTCAAGATTTTATTCTACGGTTGTAGTAAAGCTTCCTGTAGAAAACTATCAGAAAGACTTAAGTAAACACCTATTGATATATTTTGGTTTATTGTGTGATTTTAATGTTACTAATAATCTAATGTACATAGACACAGACCAATAACAGTACAGTTAACATTTTTAGTTGAACAATAATTGCTTTGTATTGTTTAATCATGTAGGAATAGGGTGTAAATTTATTTATTTATTGAATACAAAAAATACTGGGGAAAAGCAGATACTGGCAGATAAAAATAGAAGCAAGAACAGAAACAACATGTTTATTTATGTAACAGGAATTTCAGGGAAAACAGGGAACAACAGTATTTGATATTTTGACTACAAGGTTATACTGTATGTGTAAAAACAGTTATACCTTTATTTAGTCTGAAACAAAAATAATAATTACTTTTACAAAAATAACTTTCCAGCAAAGATCCATAGTCTACAACTCTGGTTACCAGGCTCAATTCAAGCCATTTACGTGTGTTTTACCAGTCTTTAGAAAAGCATCTTCTTCTGCCCCCATTACAGGTTCGAGGGAAGATTTTTAGTTGTGGCTGCTTGGACCGCTCTGCTCTTGACTGGGATATATCTATAATGAAACAGGAGCAAAAGTATGTTATTCTGACATTAAAATGATGATAATAACAATAATAATACCAGCCTCTCCATAGTAATGATCAATTATAGTGAGTCCATCACACTAAAAAACTAACACACTAAACAAAACATACATTTCTTCCGAGGATATTACTTTCTAGACAATTCATTAATTTCATTATTATGGCCACATGCTCATAACTTCACCTGTCGGTGCAGGAACACCTGCTTTCGTTGAGTTCTGCCATGCTTCTGGGATCAATGATGCTGACTGTTCCTGCTCTGCTCGCTGCTCTCTGATGTTTTTCCTCATCTCTGTCCTCTACTAATCCTGGCTCTGTGTCCTCATCATGCTGCTCTGTCTGTTCCTCTCCTCCATCCACCTCCTCTTTCTCCTCCTCCTCACTCGTTCTGAGTTGCTCCCCTGTCATCTCTTTATCTCCTTCTGCTATTTTCTTCTTAAAACAAGAAGAGATGTCTGTGGACTTTCTCTTCATGTCTGGAAATTGACAAACCATACAGAAGCACCAGCTAACAACGGTAGCTATGTAACTGTTTGAAAACTTGTGAAAAAGACACCAAAAGCCGCTGTAACAGGAGCTGATACAGTTCATATATCCCCCTCTTCTTTTACAAACGAATTATTTGACTTATTTACTTACCGCTAGTCTTGTTCACTTTCCACCTTTTATCACCGTTGAAGGCGAGCACGCGCTGAGCCGTAGTTGTCTCGGAACGCAACAGCGGCTGAAGGGGACGGGCGGGGGAGGGGGGGAGCGGCAGAGTGAGCTACGGTGCGCGAGAAGAGCGGCGGTGTTGCTGGCTGTGCATAATGGGATGAAATGCTAAACTGACGCTACTACCATTTACACTGGCGAGTCGGGTGGCCGGTGGGGTGGCCAGGAAATCGCCAGGGGTGGCCGTGGCCACCCCTGGCCACCCCCTGGTGGCGCCACTGATATACAATGATTTTTGATAAGGCCCTTCCTTCTGAAATACATCTCCAATGGAGCAATCCCAGATGGATGTGTGGAGCTCTGCTGAATGAAACCCATCTGGCAAGAGTCAGGTTACTTGCTGATATCAGCCAGTTGCATTCTCTAGCAGCCTACCTCACACATACCTCCCCGTCCATCCTCCATGACGCTCAACTAAGCGCTATTCATGGAAGAAAGGAAACAAAGAGACACAATTATCATAGCCCTCTGTCATCTGCCAAACTCAGATTTTGTGGATGTGCTACCATCCTACTGGACTTTTCTCATCTCCATTAAAAGTTTTATCCACCTGTTATCATTATTCCCTGTTCCATTGTTCTTACAATGATGTTTACCTCTCCTCAGTGCTGAACCAGGATGCCACTTAAAAAACCCAGATGACCTTTTTCTCTGTACATCATTGTCACTAAACTTCCATTGTGTCCGTAATCGGTGCCAGCACATGTGTTTCTTTGTTCAAACATGACAAAAAGTATTTCACAAATTAATTTGAATGTCACATTTTAGTGTTAACACAATAATATAGTAAAGAACATTACTAAAGTTGTC
Source organism: Fundulus diaphanus (assembly GCA_037039145.1). NCBI lineage: Eukaryota > Metazoa > Chordata > Actinopteri > Cyprinodontiformes > Fundulidae > Fundulus > Fundulus diaphanus. The sequence continues at coordinate 34,641,678 of CM073124.1, forward strand.
AGATTCAATCATGGGCTATGTCTTCAATGCTGGTGAGTTGGTAATAAATCCGTTTTGTTTGTGGTGTTAGGATCTATGTCGCTCTTGTGTGGTATGGGCCTCATTTTCCTAAGCTAGTTTAATGAAAATAAAGCAATGTTGCATAATAATGCTACTGTAGATATAGTAGCTATGTATGTTATCAGATGTGCTCCTAAGATGTACCTTTAAAGCACCCTTATTTTTATAAGTGTTAAACAATATTTATCCCTTCAGATTACCTTTCATCTTGCAAGAACATTAAAAAAGCAAAGAAAGTTATTTCACAAATGTCCAATATGACCTATTGTTAGTGCTTTTCAACATTCTTCCACACATATGTTAATTCTCTTCACAAATTATGAGGTCCAAAACTTTTCACACAACAGCTAAATTATTCCTTATTTTTAGATGGTCAATGCACTTTTCTAAACCTTTTTCATTGATACAGTCTTATCAGACAACATGGTTTTAAATGAGTTGCAGTAACAATGTGTCTTTTTCACCAACATCAATGGCGGATACAAGCGCGCGCACCCCCTTTTGGAGACCAAAATTATTTAACTGTATTGTCTGAACGCACTCTGTTAGTTTTATTGCTTGTTCAAACAGGACTGGAAAAAATATTTCATCCTTAATTATTAAATGTTTAATTCACCGTAATTATACGGTGAATTAAACATTTATTTTATTAGAAAGTTAAAATTATCGATTGAGATTTTAGCGCCCTCTGGTGTACATATCATAAACTAGAGAAGACCTCGTTATTATTGTAGCCGCATTGTTGTTTTTTTACAAAAACGAACAGGGAATAGAACAAAGAACACACACAAAGCGAAGGCATACCTTATTAAAATACATTTATTAAGCACAAAATACATACATATGCAAATCAAATAAATGATAAAAAAACTTCAAACTTCAAAAAAATTCAAAATCAAATACGTTTCTGTACTCCTATATGTGTTTATAGCTGGGGGTTTATGTACTTTAAGAAATGGTTTCTATATTTTTATTTCCCTAACCACAACTGGGAAACATTTTTGCTATTAAAAAAACAAAAAACAATTTATTTTTTATGTATTTCTGTTGTTTAATTTTTAGAATATGCAATATTGCCGCAAATACAAAGATATACAAAAAGAAACCCCTGCCTCGAAAAAATACAAAAGATTAACAAAGTAAGAAAAACGAAATATTTCCTACCGGAAGTTATTCTGTTCGCGCACGCGCAAATGAGCTGATGGTACGGATCGTGCCACCGGTATGGATCGGGTAGTGACAATACAAATAGTTTTCAGAGTCAGAGAGAAGCCGACGCGAGTCGCGACTCGGCTGTGGTCAGTGTCGGTGTCGGTAAAGCAGGATGGATATTCGGTCTGATTACCAAATAATTACAAGAAGAGACAAAGAAGCAAGCGAGAGCGAGCTGGAAGCAGCGCTATTAATTTCTGTTTGAAACGTCATCATTGAAGTCAACAGTGGAGTAAACATTGACGCTAGGAGGGTTAGCTAGACAGCTAGGAGGGTTAGCTAGACAGCTAGCAGCACAAGGAGCAGAACTCAGGAGTAAAACACAGCGAAATTGAAGAAACTTGGGTTACTTCAGGTAGAAGGGAACTCTGCTTTGTTCTGATCCTCCTTGTGCTCCTAGCTGCTGTAATTACAGAACCTCTTCTAGTATGAACTTTTACTTCAGTCAGTGTTCAGCCTGACACCAGTGCTCATGTTTATGTATGCTAATGTTTGACTTTTGAGTCAAGACAGCTCTACAGGTTGGTCTATCTCACTGTTAGTTTCCATCCCAAACCCAGCATAAAACCTGCCCAACTAAAAAGAAAAAAACAAGCCCAAATCTCAAGCTCTCTTATGTTAAAAGCGCAGAAGTATGAAACACATGAGAACATGCCATAATGTACACAAAATGTACAATCAGTCAGCCAAATAACACACAAGATCACTTTAACAATCATGATATATCAACTGGAAAAAACAAAAAAAAAACTTTTATCAATAGCTTCCCAACGAGTAATAAATCTACCTTAATATAAATGTAATTTCTATTACAGAATATAGCTCAATCAAACATTTCTCTTTCACACAGCCATGAAATATTTTTAAGTTGATCAGTAGAACTCAACCCCTCTTGGGGAATTTACATTGACCAATACAATTTCATAGTGACACTTGATTAACCATTATTCTTTTCTTGTTTTATTATAACAATCAATATTATTGATTATAACTATTATTCATTGATGATGTCAGATTCGACTCATTTAAAGAATTGACCAGTAAAATGAATTCAATGAGATGGCATTTTTTTAAATGGTTTTAGTTTTCTTCCAGACATAGACAACTATTTTGATATATATTTTGTTAGTAATTCTTTCTAAAAGCCCAACAAATGTGAAAAGCTTCCCAAATTTTTACAACCTGCCCATAAGCTATTTTAGTCCCAGCTCATTGTGTTCAAAAGAAGCCTAATTGGGTGGAAACCTGCCTAATTTGGTAACACTGAATACAAATTTTTGGATTTTATTGAGAGTTTGTTTCTTAGCACTGTAGGAGTTATCACAGAGCCACTGTTCAGCCTGAAGCATGTGAAATGCTTTTTTTTTTTTTTTTAAGTGTGCCCCCCCTCCTGTGATTTGTTTCTGCAGCCAGGTCTGTCCAAGCATGAATTTGAATTGCTCACAGCTCAGATCTTGCGTTATTACAACGTGACGCGATTAAAACTATTTCCAAGCAACTTGCATATGATGAACGATGAGAGTGAGAAAGAGATCTTTACATCATATAAAGATGATCTACCATCAGGATCAACATTCAAGCAGTGAATGAAGTTGTGGCACACAAAGTGGTCATCATCAGTGGAAAAACCCAGCTCTCTCCCTAAAATTCTAAGGATAATAAATATGAAGTGCTACCCAAACATTTCAGTTATACCTTTTACGAGTGCTTCTGTGGAACGTGCTAACTCGGGCCTTAAAGCAGTGAAAACTTTGCTGAGGTCGACTATGGGACAGGAAAGGTTTGTGGCTTTGCTACTTATGTATGTCCACAAGGACATTCATTTAGACATCAACAAAATCATAGACATATTTGCCCAGAAGCATCCCAGAAGGTTGACATTCATAAACCCATTATCATCGTCATCATAAAGTTGAAGGTGTTGTAGAATAGAACAATATTCTTTGTCAAGTCTTACTGTTCTATAATAGGCTTATGGCTTAACTTCACCATACATGTTCATTGGTTTAACTTACTTTAAAGTTTTTTTTTTCTCTAAACATAGTTTATCTCGTTAAAATATATTCAAAACTCCTTTATCACTTGAACCATAACAAACTGTTCTGAGTCCTTGGGTCTTTTTAAGTCATTTTCTTCTTAATATAGTTTATCTGGATGAAATAGATTGTTAAAATACATGTATATTAAAAAATAATTTATCACCTGAACCATACCAAACTTTTCTTAAGTTCTTGGGTCTTTTTATTTCATTTTACTAAATAAATATCATTTCTGGAAATAAAGAAAATCTTTGTTTGATTAATTGTTGATAAGGATAAGTTTTTAAGGATAATTTTTTCTTCAAACTACTTTTTAACCTTGTGCATGCTGTAAAAACCAAGAAATTCTGGCTTAAAAATCCTTTCTCAATTACAATAATGTAATCATGCTAATTCCACTTATGTTCATCCATTAAAATGATTATCAATTCAAAAACCCTTAGATGAATAATTAGGGTAGTGTGAAAGAGTAAATATGGCATTCTTTGGTCGTTTAGCCTCACATTGTCTTGACGTTACTTAGGTGTGCACCCCCTTTTGAAAAATCCTGGATCCGCCCCTGAACAAGACTGTGAAATGCAAGTGTGTTCCAGATGAACAAAACAAAAACATAAAACAACATGAAAGAGATAGTGGGAAGCACTGACAACATCTGAAGGTCATCAGACTTGACAAGTGTGTGGGTGGTAACATATTTGTTCTTAATGGATTTTATATGATGCTTTAGTACACTTATGTGTAAACTTGACTTTGTGAAGTGCCTTGAGATGACATGTTTCATGCATTGGCGCTATATACATAAAATTGAATTTAATTGAATTGAATTATGTGACTTTGTGTGAATCACTTATTTCATGTCTTTGTGTTTTGTGTTCTTAATAACAACATAGGGAAGTTTCATAGTAAAATTAAAGTCACCTTCAAGGGGCTACTAAAATTGAGAAACAATGAAAGCGCAAACGCTTCATCTGTAGGCTGGGTGATGTTTCAGCCCTTAGTAATATGTTTATATAGAACTAATATATATATATATATATATATATATATATATATATATATATATATATATATATATATATATATATATATATATAAAGAGAGAGAGAGAGAGTATTTACTTGTGTGAGGTTGCACTTGCAACTATTTACTCAATAATTCAGTTGCTTATTTTCCAGTGACAAGTCACTTATTGAAAATAATGTTTGCTAATAATACATCTCGCTTCTTTCGAAAACCTCAAAAAGCCAATCTCTATCTATCTATAAGGCAAATGCAAATTGTAAATGTGTAATACGAAAGCATGCTGCTTCTGTCATGATCATGTCATAAAAAGAGACATTGCTTTGACAGTAACATCACATAGCTAAACTGGTCCCCTTTTCCTTTTAATCGTTTTTACAGGCTCACACATTCCCACAAACGAAGTCAAACACTCCAAAAAAATCTCACCTGTTTTTCATGAGCCATTTCACATGTTAAACACACTGCTTACTGTCGCTAATGTGCCACTTAGTCTCTCATGCAAACTAACGTGTACTGTTCCCACTGTACCCTCTATGTTGCATCAGAGCCTAGAACTGCTGCCCATTAAATGTATTTGTTTCACAATTAAGCCCCTGCCTCGAAAAAAATTTGCAGAGGTACAGTATATGGGGTTTCTATGAATACTGGAGATGTGTGAAATTCTCTTTGACAATTTTGCAAATCAGGATAGGTATTAAAAAAATAATAGAAACATGCTTGATTATGCAGACGATTTTTTCTTCTTCAATTTTATAAAGGACAAACACCCAAAACAAACTAAAAGTTCTCCTTTTGTAATATTTACAAATTAAATAAAGGTTCCAAAGTTCACATTGTGCTTTATCAAGCAATTTGTATATATTGATGGGTACTCTTCTTTTTTGTTTCGCACAAGTGGTACAGATTTTGAGACAGAGGTGTTCTAAGTTATTCTAGATGCCAAGAAAAGCAGTTGAAACATACTATACCATAAGCTACCCAGTTCATACCCAGTTTCAGCATTGTGTTGTTTCACTATTCGTGAAACCTAAGGATAATAATTATATCTAAAGAGTTCGAGATGAATATTTCTTGCCCATATGTCTTGAATGTTATTAAAAACTAGTAATGAGATCAAGAAATTTGAGCAGGGGATGCAAAATTGATCCCTTTAACCAGTGGCGGTTCTACACCAAATTTAGCAGGGGGGCCAGGTTGGGGCCAGTGAACAAAAGATTGAAAAAAAAAAACTAAACAGGTCAACATTTCATCGTTTAATTTATTAAGTGAGCCAAAGAGCCAATTGTGGCCCTTGAACTACAGGTTGAAGACCCCTGATCGTATCTCAATATGGCTAAACTTGAAACAGATTAATTTTAAAATTATTGTTAGAGTAAAACTGTAAAGGTAAAAAATACAATTGGTCCAAGTGACCAATCAGTTATGGTATCTTTGTCAGCATATATCATGGTGCGAAATTTATTTAATATCATGACTTTAGTACAGGGGCCAGGACCAGTTCTACAGGGGCACTGGCCCCTGTTGGCCCCTGTCTAGAATCACCCCTGCCTTTAACACCTAAGCCTCAAAAGCAACACCTGGATATTTTTGCTTATTTCAACTGTAGAGATGCCATTAAATGTCAGAGTAAATAATTTTGTCAATTTTTCTATAACAGCTGGAACTTTCAAGATCTACCAGTGGTTTTTTTTTTTTTACAATTCACAGTCTAGTAACAGAGTTTTATCAGTTTAAAATTAAGAAAAGCAGAAATCTGAAATTATTTTAGGCAGGCGCCTTATAGCTGGGCAGGTTGTGGTGTCTGTCTTTGTTACTCCTGCTGCATGTCAGCGGTTTGCGTGGCTGGGTTTTTGGGATGTGCTTATTTGAGATCTTAAGTGCTGTTTTTCAACCAATTTGGTTGGTTTTTCAATGCTACACCTGCTGTTTGTTCCTGGAGCTCTATTGCTCCACTGGCATTATCAGCTGCAGTTGGAGTCCTTTGCAGTGCACAGCTTCTGCTGGTTTCTGTCCAGTCTTCTTGTTCTACCTCCCTTTTTGAAAAGCAACTCTGTTTATACGTTTCTACATGAGCGCATGCCTTAGGACTACAGCAATATATGAAAATGGCTTGTACTTATATAGCGTTTTATCAAGCCCGACGAACCTAAAGCGCTTTATACTTTCCAGTCATTCACCCATTCACACACACATTCACACCCTGACAGTGGTGAGCTATGTTAGTAGCCATAGCTGCACTGGAGCAGACTGACAGAAGCGAGGCTGCACAATACTAATAATATATAATGTATGGGTTGGTAAATGGCTCGCACTTGGCCAACGCTTTACACTGGTCAGTCATTCACTCATTCATGCACACATTCACACCATGATGGTGGTGAGCTATGTAAGTAGCACCAGCTGCACTGGAGCTCAGGGAGTTTGTGTGTATGCTCGGACACATAACAAATTAGGGGGAACATTGAAAGGAACCCTGCAAGGACCAAACAGCCATATGGGATAGAGAATGAATGGATTGAGGGTGATACAAAGTGTTATGAAAATATATAACCATTTAAATGATAATAGTGTATTTTAAAGTTATACAGATATTAACCTTTAACACAGTAACCTGGGATGAGGAGTTCTCTGCAGAACAACGACTGCATTCAGGCTTCAGTAAATGGTGCCAGGCGCAGAACATCTCGGGAGATATATGAGAGTTTTGTAGATTAGTTAACGGACCTTAAAACTTTCCCATAGCTCTGAATGTTATCTTAGTCCACTACTTACATCTAAACGGCTGTCAGAAAGCACATATCTGCTGGAGACTGGTTGTCTCCAAAGGGGGTTTAGCACAACCCCTTCAGGAGTCCTGGAGGTGTTAAAGGAGAAGTCCGGTCAAAATCAGAATTAAAACTGCTGAAAGTACTTTAAATATAAAATTATTATATACTGTTCAATAAATGATAAGCTTTTTTAATTAAGATTAATTTTCATTTGAAGGCCCTTTTATGGGGGCCGCCATCTTGGTGAAGAACAGTACTGCCACCTCCCAGTTTGTGACGTAACGGTGCGGTATCGGCTGTAGAGCAAGTCCCAATGCCCTATCTGTCCCCTTGTAAATAAATACCCGTTTTCATGCCGAAATATATTTTTTAACCTCTTAAACAAAGATAGACATGGTATTAAGCATTTACATTTAAAGTAATACTAATTTTACATTTTGTATTAGAGACAAAAAGAGACAACAAATGAGCATTAAAGTATGGTTTATGGGTTGGGTTCTGCAATGAAATAAGATGAGTATAAAACTCATCTTTGGAACCAATCTTTGCTCAAAATGGTGATCTGCACCGCCTAATCTACTTTCAGCAGTTATCATCAGTTATTGCAACCGTAAACTGCAGAAAACACAGGTAGAGCGGCTCTTTCTGAGTTTACTCTCTGCTGCTGTGAGGAGGAGCTGCAGTGCGTTATAAGGCGGAGGGATATTTCGGCGTCACTTAGTTTAGACCCCAAACAATCGACTTCACATTCAGAAACAAGCCAAAAAAAAAACTGCAACCCCACAACTCATGAAATATACAAGTGACTTTAGAAAAAATAAGACCAAAGTTGCATAAAATAAGTGGGCTTCACAACAGTGAGCATCCTTTCCAAGTGTGTCGTATCCCTCCGCCGCTCTGGTCGGTACACAAATGTTCCGGCAAATTCTACATTATGAAAAAGAAAAACATACCGAAAATCCTCGCTCTCATGTCATCGTGAAGACCTTCTTCCAAATATTGGCTGCATATGACGTTGTTTCTCTCTGGCCAGAAGTTAGATGGCAAATCCTCTCTCTTCAGGTAGGTATTCCAACAAAAGAACCCGGTGGATCATGAATCGGAAAGGTGAAAAAACTAATGTTTTTTCCACTTTTACCCGATGTATTGGAACATCCAACTGCCATGCATGTGAGCATTGTTGCTTCAGCAATAGCTCCCGCGAATTTTAATGGTGAAGTCCTCTGGAAATCCGAAAAAATTGTTGATGATCGCAGCTGTGTAGAACGGCTCTTATTGACTTTGCTTGGAAAGTGCGGAGAAATGCTGTCGGCTCTCCGCTTTTCCACGTCACAGGATGTGATGTCAGGGGGCCCTTACTGCCCATATTTGGGCAGCAATGGCCGCCCCCATACACAGTGATCCAGACGACAATTTATGTTTTTATTTTCTTATTGATTAAAGCAAAATTAATTAAATAACCACAAACGTATTAGTTTTAGTTATAGCTAATGATCCCCTGATTTTTCCTTGTTGACCGGACTTCTCCTTTAAAAAGACATGTTTTGGGTTTATACGATGAGACAACAACTTGCAATCTGTGGAAGGCACGTCGGGATAAAATAGGCTATGCGCGTCGCTGATAAGTTTCTAAGTGCTGTCTCCCAATTTTGTAATTACGAATTGTAATAAATTTATGTATGTTTTAAGTGTTTGGTCTCTGATAATTGTCTCTTCCCTTGCTGCCAAATCATCGAACCGGATGGGTGAGACGGGCCGTGGTAAAATGGAGTAGGAACGGACCCGCAGTTTTAACAAAAGCTAAAAACATCACACACCCCAGTGGCATGAAAGGTCGATGCTTAACCCTTTTAATTGACTTTAAAAGTTTAACTCACTTTAAAGGTGCATAGCCACGTTATTTTACCTTTTTATTTATTTATATGTCAGTAGTTTGCTCTGGTTGCATACAACGTTTTTCTGAAAAATGATCACGTCCTGCTAGCATATTAGTTGTTATCTACGTGTTTTGTGCTTTGATTTTGCTCAGTTTGTTAGTAAATAAAGCCTTTCATGTTTATTTACAATTTTAATGGAAGTACGTACTGCGCAGGCACAGCAGGGGTTAAAACAAGGAAGCAGCTAACGGCTAATAGCATCTCCAGGCAAAACAATCAAGAATGTTCCAAGATCTAGTGGAAAAAAAACGCAAAAGAATTATTCCAAGAGGGAAAAGACTGGAATATTGCCTGGAATGCAGTATGATTACATTAGATTAGTTTCAACTTTATTGTCATTACACAGGTACAGGTACAGGTACAAGGCAATGAAATGCAGTTTAGGTCTAACCAGAAGTGCAATAGCAGCAAGTGCAGGATAAACAATGGTTCCATAAGTACAGTACATGGGTTTTTACAGAATAAAAATAGAGATGGATACTACTATAAACAGAATTTTACTGTTAAATTTGTCCTATGAATATAATATGTAGATAACTAGTATTGTGAACTAAATTTACAGCTGGATATGTACTGAATATAATATACAGGTGGATATTACTATAAATAGAGTTTTTGCAGATATGTACAGTAGCATAATATACAGATGATTGTTATTATAACAGAGTTTACAAGTGAATATGTACTATGAATATATGTACAGATGGCTATTACTATAGGCAGAATTGTGAACATGATATACAGGTGGCTATTACTATAAACTGAATAAATAAAATTCGGACAGAAGCTATCTAAATTAAAGTGCAGTGGAAGGTAATTGCATATTGCAGTTAAAGTACGGTATTGCAAATGTATATGTAAACAACTGGTACTGTGAATAAACAGTCGGCAGTGCAAATCAATAGTCAGTCAAGGTGAGCAGTGCAAGATTGCATGTAAACAGTTGTTACTATAGTAACAGTCAGGAGTGCAACTGAACATTACAGTCTTGTAAATGATAAAATGGAGGTAGGAGTGAGGAGGGAGAGGAGAGTCTGTCAGTATATGTGGGGAGTGGGATCAGTGAGGATTAGAGTTCAATAAAGAGACAGCTCTGGGGAAGAAGCTGTTCTTCAGTCTGCTGGTCCTGGTCCGAAGGCACCTGAAGCGCCTGCCGGAGGGCAGGAGAGAGAACAGTCTGTGGGCTTGGTGAGAAGAGTCCTTAAGGATGCTCCGAGCTCAATGTAGGCAGCGTTTTTTCTGGATGTGCTCAATGGTGGGTAGTGGAGTCCCAGTGATGTGCTGGGCGGTTTTTACTACCCTCTGCAGTGCCTTGCGCTCTGCAACAGAACAGCTCCCATACCACACTGTTGCACAGTTGGTCAGGATGCTTTGTATTGCACAGCGATAGAAGTTCACCAGGATAGTCGAGGATAGCTGATTTTTCCTCAGTGTCCTCAGGAAGAAGAGGCGCTGGTGAGCCTTCTTGACCAGGCAGGAGGTGTTGGTTGAACCAGGACATGTCCGCTGAGATGTGGGTCCCCAGAAACTTGAAACTGGAGACACACTCAACAGCCATTCCATTGATGTGGATGGTGTTCACTGAAGTGGACGCTAAACCTGCTGAGGCTCAGATGTGACCGCAGAGATGACTGACGTGAGTAATGTTTGATTAAATGATTTGAGGCACAAAAAGTTGTTGTTAGATCGTTTTATTTAATTAATAACGGTTGGTCTTCGATCAGGGCAAGCTGCAGCTTTACTGCGAGGCATTTCAGAGGGTCATGCTTGGTCCGACATTATTTCATTTTGATTTATTAATGAAGCAAACCGGAATTATGATAGTTGTGCAATACTGTCGCCACATCTCTTCATATCTGCTAATCGCGCCCTGTGCTGGGGCTATATTTATCCACAAAAAGGACCTTCAAAACATTATCAGGATGGAGGTTTGGTGTATATAAACTTATTTTAACATGATCAAACGGTGTTTGGTCTTTTTAAGCATATAATGTGGCTATATACCTTTAAAGAAATAAATGAGTAATTTCCTTGAAAGTAACTTGAAAGCAAACAGACAACACAGTCCCTTGTTCTTCAACAGTTACAAAAGGAACAAAGTTACTGTTAATGGGGAGAAAAAGTGCATTGAAGCTGCAAGGTTACTTACAAGTCAGAGCAAATTGAGAAAGATTTCTTCTCCGGATAAAGCACTGATGAGAAAAATGCATTTCTTTCAACAGATTGTGGATTAAGCACCAAAGGATGGCCACACGCACACAAATTCACAAATCTCATCAAAGGGCACAGTGGCACACCCACACACTCACATACACAAACATTCCTCATGCATTAAACCAGAAACAGGGCATGCACAGAACAAAGATTTGCCAATTGGCCGGACCATCCATGCAGAAAGGGATTTAAATATCACTGAAAATGGGGCCACACTGATTGCATCACTTCCGATTCAGCAGAGCTAGTCAAATGCCTCTGGTGACTAAATAATTCAATACCTCAGGCAGTATACATACTGTTACAAATAACCCTGCAACCATGATCACCTGCAAACCTTAATTAAAATCACGCATTGCTGTTTTCAAGAATATAGGTGTGTGTTCAGGTAGTGAGCATGCGTTTCAGGGTCATTACAAGTTAAATATATCAAGGTCCGCACTTATAAATTGCAGTTTGTTTCTAAGATTGCCTCATCTGAAAATGAGAAAATTTGTGTGGCAGCTGCTCCATGTTGCCATCAGCTAAAAAAAATTGGGATGGAAAAAAACCTGAGGTCCAATAAGCAATTGAATAATCTCTGCTCATTATATACACAGAAGGAGGTGATATTTATCTGTTTACTGTGTTTATTTTAGGTCTGCCTTCCTTTTCTTTCTTAATGGGTTGCTGCAACTCATTACAACGACATGGAAAGAAGCGTCTAACTCTTTGCTTCACTGTAGATTAGAATCATCCCTGGTATATGACAAATACATGATTCAGTCACTCACTTCAGGCTTTTTGTGTCCGAAAGATAAGTAACATTTTTCGCTCACATGAAGAAAAAAATGGGGCAAGTGCCAACAATCACTTTATTAAGTTATAGATAACAGTGGAAAAACAGTGTTTTATTTCATTTGTGGGTTAATGCTGTCATAACAAACAAATGTTTCTTGACTGATATTCATAAAGGACATACCAAGATGTATTGTTCTTTGCAAAGGTAATCACACCTTTTGAACCTTTTTCAATCAAACTTTAATGTATTTCATTGGGATTTAATCATAATAATAATAATAATAATTGAACTTTATTGATCTCACAATGGAGAAATTCTGCACCTTAACCCATCCCCTTGGAGAGCAGTGAGCTGCCACTGTGCAGCGCCTGGGGAGCAATCAGGGGTTAAGGGTCTTGCTCAGGGACCCAGAGTGCAGGCGGTGGGGATCGAACCGGGTAATTGCAACCTTCTCAGAGCGCAAGCACACTGCTCTAACCACTAGGCCAGGGGTGGCCAACTACGGTCCTCGAGAGCCGGTGTCCTGCAACCTTTAGATGTGTCCCTGGTCTGACACGCCTGAGTCAAATAATCAGTTAATTAGCAGGACTCTGAAGAACCTGACTGCATACTGAGGAGCTAATTGTGCTATTTGATTCAGGTGTGTGGGGCCAGGGAAACCTCTAAAAGTTTCAGGACACCGGCTCTCGAGGACCGGAGTTGGCCACCCCTGCACTAGGCCAACACTCCCCAACACTAATGTCACACAGCAACAAAACATAGTACATAATGTGTGTAGTGAAATGAAAATGAGATATGGTTTCAATGTAATTTTTGAAATGGAACTCAAAAGGGCATGTGATAAAGCAAAACATTGTGGGATTCGGTCACCATTTTCCGGAGCAACGTTTTTTGTTTACTTTGCTGATTTGGATGACGTGCTGTGAGAGAGAGAGAGAGAGACACACACACACACACAAAGTGCTTGGAAAATGGACCAAATTAAAGAGCTAGGCTATGGACTCTGGGGACAAGCTAGACCCTCTTCCGAAGGTTTGCTATCTCAAAAAAGTCTCTATGATCAGTGGGATTGATCCATATGAACATGACAACTAAACAAAGGATTTAGATGATCTGCCGCTGCCCACCTCCACTCTTATAAGCTGAGCTAGTATTCTATCTCTTCTTCTTCTTCTTCTTCTTTTCTATTATGGCGGGTCGCAATCAACTTTAAGGTGCATACCGCCACCTACTGTACACGAGTGTGTAGCAACTGTATTCTACATCAGTCATATTCTATTTTTTAATTTTGTGTTATGAAGAAAAATAAATAACGCTTTTCTTATCATACAAATATCCATTATATTTCCATCATTTCCCAATATTCCTTTCAAACTCCATTCTTGATCTGTCTTTCCAACTATTCTTCTCAATTTCTCCCTTTCACGTTCATATGTTTTACATTTCAATAGTATATGTTCTACATTTTCTTTCTCTCCACATTTTTCGCATTTATCATTATTTTTCTTCCCTATTAAATATAAAGTATCATTTAAATATGTGTGCCCTACTCTCAATCTACTCATTATTATTTCTTCCCTTCTATTTCTCTCCTTAACATTTCTACTAAATATTGACTTCTGTATTTTATATAATTTCCTTCCTTTCTTATCTTCATTCCATCTTTTTTGCCATATTTCCATTTCTTTATTCTTAATAATTGATTTCCCTTCCCCTTTGCCAATAGGTATTTTAATCGTTATTGCCTGATCTAAAGCCCTTTTTGCTAATTTATCTGCCCTTTCATTGCCTTTTACACCTTGATGTGCTGGTACCCAACAGAACCAAACATCAATGCCACCTCTGTATAATCTAAATAAGCTATGTTGAATTTCTAGTACTAGATCTTTCCTATTGTTTCCTTCTCCTTGAATACTTTCTATGACTGCTCTGGAATCTGTGCAAATTACTACTCTGTCTGGTCGCACCTCCTCTACCCACTGCAAACTGATGATAACTGCCACCATTTCTGCCGTAAATACAGATAGTTGATCAGATAGTCTTTTAGATATGTCAATTTTAAACTCAGATATATAAATTCCTATTCCCACACATCCTTTTGAATTCTTAGAACCATCTGAATATATTTTAACATAATTATAATATGAGTTTCTTAAGTATATATCGGTTTTTACCCCTATTTCTTTTAAATACCAATCGTTTTTCATTTTAAGTAGTTTTATGTCTACATTTACTGCCGGAAATATCCATGGAGGGCTAACGTTAATTGGATTAAATTGAGCTATTTCTTTATCTTCTAATTCATATATTTTAATCCATTTGTTTATGATCCATCCAAATCCATTACTATGGAACTTTGAATATTCCCAACAATATTTTAATATTGTTGCATTTACATTTTCATCTTTTTTACTTTTTATTTTTATCCAGTATGTCAAAGCTAATTTTATTCTTCTTATTTCTAGTGGAATCTCTCCAGTCTCTACTAGAAGGGTATTAATAGGTGTCGATTTTACTGCTCCTGTACATATACGTAAAGCCCTATTCTGTAAAGTATCTATTTTTTGTAATGTTGTTTTAGCTGCTACTCCATATATAAAACTACCGTAATCTATTGTTGATCTCATGAGAGCCCTATATATGTTTAATAATGACTGTCTATCTGCACCCCAGTTATTTCCAGCCACAGCCTTTAATAGATTTATCACTTTCTTACATTTAGTTTCCAGATTCTTTGTATGCGTTTTCCATGTATATGATTGATCCAACCATATTCCCAGATATTTAAATTCTGCTACCCTTTCCAATGGTTGTTCATATAATGTTATTGTACCTATGTCTATGTTTTTCTTATTTGTAAAAATCATATAACAAGATTTACTTGTTGATAATTTAAAACCCCATTCAAAGGACCATTTTTCATCTTGTCATTATATCCTGCTGCTCCACTTGCAGCTAAATACATGTTGAATCTTTGCTTGAATCTTTTCCAGTTATCTGCAATATTTTGTGTTAGATGCATAGGTGACAGTGGGCTTAGCTTTTACATCGTTGATTAAATTAAGCATGTGCACCCATTTTGAGTCAGCAATTTCTTGCAGGAATTAAATGATTTGCTTATTTTTTCCTCATGTTCAGTTTTTGTCTTCCCTCTTGTAACTGGGGGTTACAGAAGACAGAGCAGAGACACAACAAGAGAGACAAACAAGCACAGAAGCACACATTGATCCAGTAATCTGTTCTACATTAGATGGCAATAGCTGTCTTCCCTGGATGATGTCACAGCTAACAGAACGTCAGACCAGGTGTACCTACTATGAAGAAAAAAAGAGAGAGAACAAAAAGTTAAAAGCTGAAATGACGACAAGCAATGCAAAACTGGAGAACAGTAGAATTCAGTAGAGTGAGAAAAATAGGCCCTGATGTCCTCCAGTAGCTCTAAGCCTATAGCAGCATAACTATAGAGGTAGCTCAGGGTAACATGAGCCACTCTAACTATAAGCTTTGTCAAAAAGGAAAGTTTTAAGATTAGTCTTAAAAGTAGACAGGGTGTCTGCCTCACGGACCAAAACTGGGAGTTGGTTCCACAGGAGAGGAGCCTGATAGCTAAAGGATCTAGTTTTAGAGACTCTAGGAACCACCAGCAGACCTGCAGTCTGACAGCGAAGTGCTCTGTTAGGAACATACGGGGCAATGGAGCTTGAATATTAAGGGCTTCATACGTTAGAAGAATTTAAAATTCTATTCTTGATTTAACAGGAAGCCAATGAAGGGATGCTAAAATTGGAGAAATCTGATCATAAGAACTCCTGCTGCAGCATTTTGGATCAGCTGAAGACTTTGAACTGCATTTTGTGGACTTCCTGATAGTAAAGAATTACAATAGTCCAGCCTTGAAGTAAGAAATGCATGGACTAGTTTTTCAGCATCACCCCTGGGCAGAATGTTTCTAATTTTGGCAATATTCCGGAGGTGAAAAAAGGAAACTTTGGAAACCTGTTTAATATGGGATTTAAATGACATGTCTTGGTCAAAAATAACACCAACATTTTTTACTTTATTACCAGAGGCCAAGTTAATGCCATCCAGATTAAGTGATTGATTAAGAAGTTTATTTTTTGATGTCATCAAGACATGACTGCAGTCAAAGTAATTGATTGGATTCATCAGGATTTATGGATAAATATAGCTGAGTGTCATCATCATAACAGTGGAAATTAATCCCATGCTGTCTGATAATTTTGCCAATCGGAAGCATATATATAGTAAAGAGAATTGGTCCAAGGACTGAACCCTGTGGTACTCGACAAGTGATCCTAGAGTTTGAAGAAGATTTATTATTATCATAAACAAACTGGAATCTGTCCGATAGATAAGATTTACACCAGCCTAATGCTTTCCCCTTAATCCCTACAGTATGCTCAAGTCTTTGTAGGAGAATGTTGTGATCAACTGTATCAAATGCAGCACTGAGATCTAACAGGACAAGTACAGACACAAGTCCATTATCTGAGGCCATGAGAATATCATCAGTGACCTTCACCAGAGCTGTTTCAGTGCTATGATGAGCTCTGAAGCCTGACTGAAACTCCTCAAGTAGGGCATTACTTAGTAAATGTTCACAAAGTTGATTAGCAACTACTTTCTCAAGAATTTTAGATATAGGTCTGTAATTTACTAACTCATCTTGATCAAGAGATGGATTCTTAAGCAAAGGTTTAATAACAGCTACTTTAAAAGCCTGTGGTACATATCCATTTACTAAGGATAGATTAATCATGTCTAAAATAGTGCCACTGATCAAAGGGAATATCTCCTTAAACAACTGTGTTGGGATTGGGTCTAACATACAGGTAGAAGGTTTAGATGAAGCTAAAATTTTAGATAGCTCAGAAAGCTCTACTGCTTCTAAACAGTTCAAACACCGTGCAGGTTCTAAAGATTCCTCCAAAGTTGCCTCACTTACTGAGGACGAGGTAATCATGGTTGGGAGGATGCTAGTTATTTTATTTTTAATGGAATCAATTTTATTTATGAAGAATCCCATAAAGTCATTACTGCTAAGAGCTAAGGGAATGGATGGATCAACGGAGCTGTGACTCTGAGTAAGTTTGGCAACTGTACTGAAGAGAAATCTAGGATTATTTTTATTATCCTCAATGAATGATGAAAAATATGCTGCTCTAACTCCATGAGGGGTCTTTTTATACAACAATAGACTGTCTTTCCAGATAAGGTAGGATTCCTCTTGGTGTGTAGAGTGCCATTTTCTCTCCAATTCCCTAACATTGTGCTTCAAGGAACGCAGCTCTGAATCAAACCAGGGAGCTAGCTTCCTGTGAATAATTACTTCTTTTTCAAGAGGAGCTACATTGTCTAATGTAGAATGCAATGACGAAGTCACACCGTTAACAAAGACATCTATTTGTGAATGGGAAGAAAACAACATTGCTGCTATCTGCAGGGTATTTCTGCAATACTGAAGTTATTAAAAGGGGGACAGACTCTTTAAAGTTTGATGCAGCATTATCCGATAAAGATTTACTATAATGGAACCCTCTTTTAGGGGTGGAGAACTTAGATTAAACTCAAATGTTATTAAAAAATGATCAGATAGGACAGGGTTGTGAGAAAATACTGTTAATTCTTCACAATCAATGCCATATGTCAGCACAAGGTCTAAAGTATGGAGCCAAGAGTGCGGTGGTTTATGCACATTTTGGGCAAAACCAATTGAATCTAGGATAGTTTTAAAGGCTACACTAAGGTTATCACATTCAGTGTCAACATGAATGTTGAAATCATCTACTATAATAACCTTGTCAGTGTTTATCACCAAATCAGATAAGAAGTCTGACAACTGATCCAAAAACTGAGTGTAAGGGCCTGGTGGACGATACAAAACAACAAAGAGAAGAGGTTTTATTGCTTTGCAATTTGGATGAGGGAAGCTGAGGGTTAAATGTTCAAAAGAACTGTAGTTATTAATTGGCCTGGGACTAATTAATAGATCCGACTGAAAGATGGTTGCCACTCCTCCTCCTCTTCCCACAGATCTGGGAATGTGGAAATTTGAATAATTGGAGGGAGTTGACTCATTTATACTAAGGTAGTCCTCTTGTAGCCAGGTTTCTGTGAGACAAAATAAATCAATCTGATTATCGGAAATCAATTCATTAACTAACAAAGTCTTTGGAGGGAGAGACCTTATATTTAATAGACAACATTTAATTGTTTTATTTTTTGGTTCAAGGTGAGCCGTATTGATTTTTATGATTTGTTCCTTTTAGATCAGTTTTTGATCGATTCAGTTTTGGCCGTAGGAAATACACCGCCTCAATAGGGTAATAGACCAGTTCACGCGTGACGTCACGAGCTACATCCGCGCTACATCCAGGTCACGCTGGTAGGCAAAAACAGTACTGGTTTTGTCTACCAGCGTGACAAAACGGGTGAATTTGAGCTTATTGTTGTTGGAATCTAAACAATGCCTATGACTAGTTATGCTCCCAGTTGCACACAGAGGCATTCCAAATCATCGGTTGTACGTTTCTTTCGTATACCGAAGGACGAAGAAAGAAGAAAGAAATGGATTATTTCAATGAAAAGGATGCAGGCAGACAATCCCAATCGACTGTGGGAGCCATCATACCATGACAGAATTTGCAGTCTACACTTCATCTCCGGTAAATACAACTTAATTTTGCACTAGTCATTGTTCTACTTAAATAATTATATAAATAAAAAATTAGGATATATACTTAAGTCAAGACGTAAACGTTCGTTTCGTAATAATATACGTACATGTACAATGTATGCAAACCCTCTGGCATGAGTCTGTGAAAAGGATTAATAAGACAAAAACACCAAAATAATCCTTTGTGAACAATGTTTTTTTAACCTACCGGTGGCGGGTCTTCCTCTTTGTTGAGGCGCTGTCTGTGTCCGACTCTGCTTTCGTATGTTACACAAACATGTCCCGATATGAAATAATTGTAGCCGTCAAGTGATTTCATGGCTTTCATGTTCTCTCGTGTGTACTGGCCTGGCGTGTTCATAAGGTAGCTGTATATGTCGCCGTACGGAACACTTGGCCAGCATTTCACAGACTCGCTCCGTCCCTTCAGGCTTTTGCTGTATGGATCTGGCAATCGGATACCATCAACCATCAACTTATTGTTATAACGATCTTGTTATACGTTATCTAAAGAACAAAAATACGTTGAGAACTCGTCAGTTTCTTTGTTTGCGTCCGACATTGTGTTCGCCTTTTGCCTACCAGTCAAGAACGCATGCACGAAAAACCCTAATCAAAACAATTACAATGAACTGGTCTATGGGTGGGTAACAGTGCAGAAGCTGCAGAGAGGTGTGTTAAACTACGGCTCTGCTTCCTGGTCTGGACCCTGGGTTGTCATCATTTAGGAGAACTAATAAATCCAGCCAGATTCCTAAAAAGAAGAGCTGCACCATCCAAAGTGGGATGGATGCCGTCTCTCCGGATCAGACCAGGTTCTCCCCAGAAAGTTCGCCAGTTATCAATGTAGCCCACGTCGTTTTCAGGACACCACCTAGACAACCAGCGGTTGAATGATGACATGTGGCTAAACATGTCATCACTGGTCAGATCAGGCAGGGGACCAGAGAAAATTACGGAGTCCGACATTGTTTTAGCAAACTTACACACCGAAGCAACACCAACTTTAGTGACCTCCAATCGGCATGACCGGGTGTCATTACCGCCAGCGTGAATAACAATCTTACTGTATTTACGCTTATCCTTAGCCAGCAGTTTCAGGTAGGATTCGATGTCACCTGTTCTGGCCCCTGGCAGGCATTTGACTATGGTCCCTGGTGTCTCTAGTACCACGTTTATGACTATAGAGCTCCCAATAATCAGGGTCGGCTTCTCAGCGGGTGTGTCGCTGTTTGGGGAAAATTTGTTAGAAACGCAGACGGGTTGGTGGTGACCTTTGGGGCTGAAATCTAGAGCTATGCTTCCTACAAACCGTCACCCAACCGGCCTGGTTACCCGGCTGCTTGGGTACTGCTGCTGGAGGACCGCTACGTGAAGTTACTCTATGTGGCTCTGCGCTAGCAAAGGGGCGGCTATCAGCTGGTTTTTCAATAGCACAGAGCCGGGTCTCCAATTCTGACACCCTCGCCTCCAAAGCTACAAAAAAACTACATTTATTACCATTAATTTAGTACCATTATCACTAAAGGAGGCAGAGGAATATCTAAACATCTGACACAGAGAGCAAGAGATAGGGGGAGACTTAGACAGAGACGGAGAAGCGGAGGAAAGAGTAGGGGAGGAAGCCATTGTGGAGCTAAAGCTAGGCTAGGCTAAAGCTAGGCTGGCGCCCTTTTACCACGCCAAAAAAGCAAACCGTGTGAAACACGAGGAGTTCCCAATCGCGATGTGCAGCAACAGAGAATGTTTTAAAAGTGCTGATGTGTTATAAACAGATGTTACAACAAAGAGATTAAAGATAAAAGTGAGAGAGTCTGGAGCAACAGACAGCAATTCACACCATGACAACAGGAAGTGACACAATACGCCTTACCGCAAACAGGAAGTGACGGTATTTACACAGCAGAGTTAGAGTTAATTATGTTAATAGATCGTTGTTCGACGTCAAATCCTTGATGATTTATTTTATTCCTGTTAAAGTATTATATGTAAACAGATGCAAAACATGACAGGACGAGAGGGGAGGAGGGATAACAAGGACAGATTAAGTGAAAGATAGACACAAAGAAAATATATAGACACAATTAACAGAAACAAACACAGACAGCACCAACACCAGAAGCTGGAATATGGAACAAAACTGTTGATACCAATGGAGATAACTAAAGGACAACACATCTGCTGAATAAGTTTGTGTGTATGAACATTAAAAATATGTAAGGCATAGGCCTTACCTGAATTTTGCTCAGTGATGGGTACAGATGGCAACTGCCATCCCCCTTCCAGGTATAAGCAGAGAGGACCCCAAGACCCAGGAAACTAGCAGCCCCACAGTGCACAGGCCAGGCACCCCATCACAGGGACACCACAGATCCACCAAGAGGACAGCAAATGAAAGCCCAGGACAGAGCCACCAGGAACCAAGAGTGACAACCTAAAAGTCCTGCCAGGCCCCAGTCACCCAAGTGTGAGTCAAGTTCAGAATTAGTTTTACTCTTTTACCTTGAGTCAAAATTGAGGTATAGGGAGTTTATGTTGCAGGTAATTCTCATTCCTTTTCTCTCCATCAAACCTACAGCATCCCTTCCATACCTGCAGTTACTCCTCTGGATTCTGTGTAGCCTCCTTACCAGGCATTATCAACAAAATTTCTGCAGCTTTTCCAGACTTACCACAGGCTTCTTTACTGCTTCTGTATGTAATGTTTTCATTGCCTGTAGATGTAAGTGGTTGGCCATGTCTTTGAAATGACACCATGCAGGTGGAACTATTCTCATCAGTTCCACCTGCATCTCATACTATATAACCAGCCCTCAGACCAGTCACTAGTGCCAGATTATTACATCTCACCAGTGAGTTAATCAAGTGTTTTTATCCTGTCTGCTAGCCTGTGTCCCTTACCTGTTTCTGCTTTTTGACCTTCTGAGCCTGCCTAGCCTGTCAGACCGTTATTTCTGGATTGCTGATCTGGATCTGTGCCCTGACGCTGCTCCTGGATTTTTGTGTGGACTGTTTTCCCGCTCTGCTGACCACCTGGCTCTGACTCGGTTCTGGTTCTTGGACTACGATCGTCCTGTATGCCTCTGCTGTTACGGTTCTGACCCACTGCCTGTTCCCTGTCGACCAAGGTCTAGCCAGTTTTTGGAGAGTTTTCCTCAGAGTTTCTCTGGCCGGACTCTGGAACGCTCAGGGAGACTACCAGCAACCAACGCCGACCAGCAGCAGCTGAATCTTTCAATACACTGCCTTCAAATGCTATTTGTCTTGTCTGGCTGAATTCTAGGTCCTGCGGTTCTGTTCATTACAATGCCCTCATTATTTTTGGATGATGGTCTTGAGCAATGCTGCGTGGGTTGTTCTTGAAAAAAATCATCAACTAACCCTACATTAATCTTCCCCACAACTCTTCCTGACCTATTGTTGTCTTCATGTTGCTTTGTTCCACTAATGTCCTCCAACAAGCCATATATCCTTTTCCTTCCACTTCCCATGTATAAACTACTTTGTGTAGGTCTATCATAAAATAGCAATACATTTATGTACATTGAAAGTTTTGCAATACCAAGACAAAATGTGAAAAAGTTCAAATTTAAATGAATACTTTACAATATAAACTTATCACCTGGTAAAATATTATTAATCAAGAAATGTATTAAGGATGTAGTAGACATCTTTGTAAAAAAAAAGAGTAAAAAAATCCCTGTCTCAAAAACAATAATGAAAACCTCTTGGAATTTGCTTGTAGTTGATTACCATGACAGAACACTACTGTATGTGATGACAAATTTAGAGTAATCTCAGCGAGAAGATATGGAGGAAAAAAGAGAGAGAGGTCCAAGAAGTGAGAAAGGAACTACAAGAGATGAGGAGCAGTGACACGTTGAGGGAGTGGGTCAGGTAGAATAAAGAATTGTAGATGGCAGACACTATATTGAGTGCTGGGGATGGATGAAAGGACACGGAGTTGAAGGGAATGTCCTTTTGCTAGAAGAGATCTGATTGAGGTCAGTTTTGCTACCAGATAAGACACTACTTTGTCTGCCTCATCATCATGAAGGGTGTGGCCTCATCAAGAGAGAAAGAGAGTGACTGCTTGGAGTCGAAAAGAAATATAGAGAGAGACGGAACAAATATGACTGTAGAGAGATGAAAATGAGAAAGCTTTGCTGCATAAGATAGTGGAAGACGTAGTTCTCAATCGAGAGAAAGAGAATGGTTAGAAAGAATTGCTGCATTATGTAGAGTGTTAAACTGAAGCAATGAAAACAATGAGTGCAATGAATATAAAATAGGAGAAAAAAAAGAAAAACGTTTACGCAACTCATTTGAAACATCAGTACCAGGAAAGGTGAGGAATAACCTTGCCTGCAAGCTGAATTCTCGCATATTTGTGCGTTCACAAACATGAAAATTCATCTTGTCTTGCTCCACCTCAAACGTTCAGGACCGAACACAAAATGGTTCGGGCACATCACATATTATAGTTTAAGGCGGGGTATACAAGCTGTGATGAAACCAAAAGCTGCCAAGCCCACAGTCAAACCAAAATAAACATGGCAGTGTAGGAGGAGGCACGCATAGCTCTTTGAAAGAAAAACTTGATGAAGTGCCCTGACCTGCATAACTTCTTACTTCTCATGACGTCTGCTGCTTAAAACATTTTCATTTGATACCATGATTGGCTAAAACCAAACTTTGGTAGGCAGGCACTATGTGTCACTACTCAGAAAGTTCTGCTGAATGTCCCTCCTTTCCCCTAACAAATTTGATGGGAGCAGACCCACATTGATAATGTAGAGATGGTGGAGTGCTACACCTTATCATTCTAGCTCACCAGGTTAGGTGAAGAAAACACAAGAACAAAGGAAAAATAGGACCTAAATTACGTAATATATATAGGAAAGGTTTCTGCATCCAGATGGTAGAATAGTGAGAAAGAATACTTATCTTTTTGAAAAGCAAACAGAGATATGAAATTTCCCTGATCTGATTTTACATTATGCTTTAAAAAAATGTCAGAGTAACAACATTTGAAAGACAGCCATACACTGACTTTGCCTAAAATACATTCATGAATCAAACAACACAAATATACTGTACTTTCACCCTTTCTTTTCCTATTATTTATCTCAGACTGCAAGTACAGGGCTGAGTACTGTTTTCTGCAGAAATACTTTTAATTTACACATTCTTAAATCTATGATTAACTCGGATTATATTGTAGGGCAAATCCTGGGAAACATTATTAAACCCAATATGATTCAATGTACGTTATTTTTGTTTTTCTTTTTTACTCTTTGTTCAAGTGAATGTGGTTGACAGTAAGCAAATAAGGAGTGGGTTAAAAAGCGTAAATAAGAAATATTTGGTTTAAAATGAAGGATTTTACCCACCCATTTTCTCATTATTAATCTTGAAGGGTGCCGCCGGGGGCAGAACACGGTAGTTGGTGTCATGGTATACACCCTGGACAGGTTACAGTCCACCCCAGGACAACACAGAAACACATATCCATACACATACCCATCCAAATTAGAGCGACCAATTAACCAAACAATAATATTTTTGTGAGGTGGGAGGAAGCTGGAACACTCAAAAACAAAGAAACAATAAACTCACAAATGCACAGAGAGATCATCCACACTTCCCATAGAAAGTTGTAATCATATCCTGAACAAACATCTGGTGACAGTGGAGAGGAACAACTCTCTTGTAAAATGAAAAACAAAAACGTTGCAGTTCAAGAGCGTTACACAGCAATAATAGAAAAAGGTCAATGTGAACGAAGATCATCAATGCTTATAGCCCTTGGGCATTTTAGGTGGCATGTAACTAAGGGCAAGTCATTTAATATAAGTCTAGAAGTGCTTGATGACTAAAAGATTTGTCTCCCAATCTACTTTTAGATACTGTTCAATTCAGTTCAATTCAATTTTATTTTATTTATATAGCAGCAATTCACAGCACTTCAGAAAGTCAAATTCAATCAAATCCTACAGACAGATTGATCAAAAAGTTTCCTGTCTAAGGAAACCCAGAAGATTGCATTGAGTCTTGACAAGCAGCATTCACTCCTCCTGAAATAGCATATAGTCACAGTGTGCAGTCGTCGGCAATGTTGATGGCCTTGCAGCAATCCCTCCTACTGATTATGCATGCAGCAACCCTCCCGCCCCTTTTTTATTTTTTTTGATTTATTTTTTTAGGGATGTCACTTAAAGTAATCATAAAAATCATCATAAAATAAAATTAGGCAGAATAAAATTTTACTTATGCTTGTCCCAAACATGAAAACAGCAAGCTTCATGTTCTGGCTCTCAGTAAATTTGTGGCACAGAGAAAGTCATTCAGCTAAAACCCATGGGACTGTAATAAGCCAAATGCAAGATGCTGGAAACATCACATTTGTTGAGAAACCGTTAGCATGTAAAGGTGGTGTTGGATATTGTCATGATGTGTGCCAAACGGAACATTCCTCTTAAGGGGCAAAGAGAAACAGAAGAGCACCGGATTCTGTTTCTGCCCCCCTCACCGCCTCAACGGGGTATCATTGAACA
This sequence comes from Fundulus diaphanus, assembly GCA_037039145.1. Lineage (NCBI taxonomy): Eukaryota > Metazoa > Chordata > Actinopteri > Cyprinodontiformes > Fundulidae > Fundulus > Fundulus diaphanus. The sequence continues at coordinate 34,666,966 of CM073124.1, forward strand.
TAAATTATGCTGGGACCAGCCTTTTGTTTTTCTACAGCCAGCTAGGTTGTGTAGAAAAGTGAGACACGGTAAATCGTAGAGCCTTAAAGGCTGCGCTACAATCATAGAATGTGGGGTTACGGTAGATAAAAGTGTCATTTCCTATAGTGCCATTTCCTGTGGGCTTAAGACTAATGCTAGTGGGTCCGCTTGGAGCACAACCATAAAACATCTGCTTGAGGAACAACTTCAAACTCAGCCTTCGGCATGTGGAATTACACACTTAGAGGCGCCCTGCGCAAATACAGGGGAAGTAATGTTTGGTCAGGGTGGAGGTTGAGATAACAAACCCGTCCCTGTGAAAGGTGGCGACAAATCTTATGAAATGTGACAATCTACAAGAGCAGGAGCAGATCAGAGGAAAACTCAGCAAAAGGATCATGCGTAATGACGCAGCGTAACAACCGCCGCATCCTTCAAGTGTTGCAGCACTTGAAGGATGCGGCTAACCGTATTTTCCCCTTTTTCGCTGTTAACTGTAACATTGTTTTTAATAAAAGAAAAGAAAATAGCAGAAGTTTTCCATTGATTAAAATGGTTGTGTGTGTCCTGAGTGTTCAGAAACTGCACTTCTCCATAGTGAACTTACAAATACACTTACTTACCCATTTTTATTAGGCCTGGCCTAAAAGCTATAGAGGGTAATGGCAGATGATCTGCACCCCCTAACAGAACACTAGACCAGATGTACTTACTATGAAGAGAAAAAAAGGCAGAGAGTACATAAAGTTAAAAGTTGAAATGATAACAAATAATGCAAAATTGGAGAACTATAGGAGAACTAAGCAGAGTGAGAGAAATATCTATTGACGTTCTCCAGCAGCCTATAGCCTATAGCAACAGAGATAGCTCAGGATAGCCTAAGCTACTCTAACTATAAGCTTCGTCAAAAAGGAAAGTTTAAAGCCTAGTCTTAAAAGTAGACAGGGTGTCTGCCTCACAGACGATAACTGGGAGTTGATTCCACAGAAGAGCCTGATAATTAAAAGATCTCCCTCCCATTCTACTTTTAGAGACTCTAGGAAACACCAGTAGACCTGAAGTCTGAGAGCCAAGTGCTCTGTTGGGAACATATGGGGTATGACGATGCTTGACTAATGTAGTCTTGGCGATTTTTCCAGAAGTTTCCCTCAGTCCTTTTTTTAATAAGTACACATGCGCAAGGCTATCTTACCTGTTCTTCGGTTCCTCAAGGGGATCACGGGAAAAAAATCTCCCAAATCCACTCTGATCTTCTTTGTACCGAGGCCTTCCTTCTCTTCTCATAAACTTGTACATAGTTTACTCTTGCAATTCTCAGCCATGTTCAAAGTATATGTGTGAGCAGCGGAGCTACAATGAACGCCTAACACCGAAGCTAACCAGATACATAAAGACTAGAAGTTTGCATGGGCAGCCAGCAAGCAGAAACTAACAAGAATTGAGCGGGCACATTGCAGTTACGTGAGTGTGTCAGAATGATTGTCATGTGGGACAACCAACAGATAAGGTGATACCCCCGGAACTTGAGGGACAGAGGGGGGTAAGAGCAGAACCAAACCTCTGACCAATCCCTGCCATTCGGACCAAACCGCAGGGATTGGTCAGACTTTTTACAGGCCTCTTACTTTCACGGAGATCTATTTTTTAACGTCCTTTTTCTGAATACATAATGTATTGACTACTGTCTGGATGGAAGGGCAATTTCACCCAGTATAACAAAAGGTGTTTCTGAACAGGACTACCAACTATAGCTTTAAGGGCTTTATATATGAGAAGGAGAATTTTAAATTATATTCTTAATTTATCAGAAAGCCAATCAAGGGAAGCTAAATATGACCTCTCTTTTTAATTTTCTTCAGAACTCTTGCTGCAGCATTTTGGATCAGCGGAAGGCTTTGAACTGTATTTTGTGGACTTCTGATAGTAAAGAACTATAATAGTCCAGCCTTGAAGTCACAAATGCATGGACTAGTTTTTCAGCATCATTCCTGGACAGAATATTTCTAAATTTGGCAATTTTCCAGAAGAGAAAAAAGGAAAGCTTGGAAACCTGTTAAAATGAGATTTAAATGACATGCCCTGGTCAATGATAACACCAATATTTATACTTATTGACAAAGCTCTGATTGTGCAATCTTATTTTTGTCAGGGTTCTCTGTGTTTCCGTGCTCTAACTCTACTCCACAGGTGGTTCTATTTGACTGGGGCGTGGCCCACACCTGCGGCTCGTTGGGAGCGGCTTCCACTGGCTTTTTAAGGAGTTCTCAGACAGATGGAAGACGCCAGAGTGTTAAACCAGTCGTGGTATGCCGTGGCCTCTGACCTGAAACCTGAACGCCGTATTTTGTGAGTCGTTTTTGAATCCCGTTTTTGGACTATGTTTTTGTCTCCTTTTGTTCTCAGTTTTCGTGTTTGGATTTACTCACCTGCCTTGACGTCGCGTTCGAAGAACCAGGTCCACAGAATCCCTGCCGCTCAGATTTTGCTCTGGCATCTCCACTCCTACTCTCTTGGTGTTACCAAGCCGGGCCTGAGACCCCCTTCCCTGGATTCTTCTGGTTCACCTGCAAACTCTCTGGTTACTCCGTCTGTTCCTCCCATCTGCTGTGGTGCGCTCCGGATCCCTCGCCAGCCTACCATCTGTCAGCCCTCCAGTCACTACCACCTATCACCACCTACGAGTTACGGTCACAGAGTTCCCTCGTCACTATTCTCCCCGGATAGGTCAGCCCTGCTAAATGGTAAGCGGCGCAGCTTCTGGTACTTTCCCCTGGTTTGTTCACACGTAACATTATTCCTCTTTCTTTCCGTAGTCGCTCCAGTACTGACGTTCAGACCTTGCCCGAGCCATACGCTGTGTCTCTTCCCGCAGCCTGAACCTTTCAATAAACATCTTAAAACTGTGCTTGTCTTCCGTCTGTATCTGCATGTGGGCTAAACACTTAAAAACCATGACAATTTTCACTATATAGAAAGCAAAGCAGATACTGTTGAATCCACAACTAAGCCTGGCGCCGGAGAGTAAACTGATTTGTCATGAAAAAAATAAAACTATGATTTCACAAGTGGAGCACCATACTCCACTTGTGAAAGTAAACCTGTCCAAAAAAAGAGATGATGTGATAATAGTTTAGGGTTTTGACATTAGCTCAACAATGTTTTAGTCCACAAAATGAAGTGGGGTATCAAGCTTAGATTCAGGCATCTGAGAAACCATTTGAAAATAAAATCTCATATTGTATTAGATTAATATGATAGAAATATTCAAAAGTCTTACAATATATTATTTTGGAATTTTTTTTCAATTGTGCATTCACACCAAATGTGATTCCAGCAAATTTTCCACATCATTTGTGTGCCTTTGTTGCTTGACATTTTGCCTACAATTTGAGTGGCCAATGGGGTCAATGCTTCACTCGCTTCACTGCATCATCAAATAGGGGGAGCTTCTATCTGCTTGCTGGTTTCAACTCAACCTGGCGACCTGGCTTTAACCCAGCAAGTCATGGTGCTGTATTAAATGTGGCGTCCCTGTGTCCAGCAGATCCTACAGAGATGCCCCCAGTTCGGGGAGTCCAGGATTCATGGCTGGATCATGGTGTTGTGCTTTCAGCCCAGTGGAATAAAATCAAACTTTTTCCAGTGCTTAAAGAGGCTCACTCATTAAGGAACTGCCTCATCACAGCATTGACCCCTATTAGCCTCCATTAATACCCTAGTTAAACATAACTAACATAACACTTGATGGACCTATGGGTTGATCAGGGTGAGACTGATGAAACCCCTGTGATTTGTTGATAATGAACCAACCAGGAACCATGACCTCTCTCAGGACCTTTATTTCACTTCACTCCAATTCATTTCTTTGGAATCTTTGGTGACGGTCGGACACAATGACAACAGGAAGACCGTGTAAATGAAAAACCTCTCGGGTCAGAACCTCCCCCAATTCTTTGGATGATGGCAATTTATGAAGAGATGAACCATCTTGGAGAACCTGTCAACAATGGTGAGAATGGCAGTGTACTCAGCAGATACAAGTAGACCAGTGATAAAGTTCAGTGAGATGTGGGACCACGGGCATGACAGAATTGGCAAAGGGTGTGGGAACCCTGAGAGAGGTCATCTTATGGGCTTAGAAAAATTGCAGGTCAAGCATGTAGACAAATACTCCTTCACATCCTTGGCCATAGTTCCCCACCAAAACTGGGATGAAACGACCTCCATCATCTTCTTAAGTCCAGGAGAGCAAGTGAACAGCGAACTGTGGCAGATGTGAAGTACTTGAGAGACTAAGTGATCAGGGACAAACAGTCTATGCTCAGGACAGGACTCTGGGATTGGGATATCTTGAAGTGAGTCACAGACTCTTTGCTCCACCTCAGCTCTGGACACCACCAACCAAACAGACTCAAGGAGGATGAAACCTCCTGGTTCACTGTTGTCCTCCTCCCGCTAGGTCTCCTTAATCTTAGACAGGTCATCTGGTTTAGCATTTCTCAATCCGGGTCTGTAGGAGAGAGTGAAGCAGAACCTCGAGAAGAACGTGGCTAATTCTTGCCAAGCCAAATGGCTTGGTGAGAATTCAATCTCTTGGCGAATTTGAGATACTCCAGATTTTTGTGATTCGTCCACACAATAAAAGTTTCCTTCGCTCCCTCTAGCCAATGTCGCCACTCCTCAAGGGCAAGTTTCACAGCTAGGAGTTCCTGATCTCTGACATTATAATATCGTTCCGTTGCTGCAAAGGGCTGGGAAACGAAAGCACATGGATGAATTTTAATGTCTGCACCTCTTTCGCTGAGAATGGCCCCAACAGTAATGTTGGATGTTTCCGCTTCCATGATGAACAGCTTCGATGGCTCTGGAGAACAAAGGACAGGGGCAAACGTGAACAGGTCCTTGAGTCTCTTGAAAGCCTGCTCAGCCGCTTTGGACCACATAAATCTTGAGATGATAGAGGTGAGTGAATGGGGAGGTGCAGCAATAGACCAGTTCACGCGTGACGTCAGCGCTACATCCGGGTCCCGCGGGTAGGCAAAAAACAGTACTGTTCTCGTCTACTACATAACAAAACGGGTGAATTAGAGCGTACTTTTAGTTCGTTTATTTTTGGAATCTAAACAATGCCTACGACTTGTTGTGCTCCCAGTTGCACACAGAGGCATTCCAAATCGTTGGATGTACGTTTCTGTCGTTTACCGAAGGACGAAGAAAGAAATGGATAATTTCAATGAAAAGAGCGCAGGAAGAGAATCCCAATGGACTGGCGGAGCCATCATACCACGACAGAATTTGCAGTCTACACTTCATCTCCGGTAAATACAACTTAATTCTGCACTAGTCATTGTTCTACTTAAATAGCGGCGGAGGGGAGGTGGCGATCGCTACACAGGGCCGAGAGAAGCGGTGTCGATGCAGCAGCAGCAGCAGCCGCTGTCTGGAGCAGCAGCTCCATTACGCCCCGGTTCACGCACGCTAGTACGTCTGTGTTTACGCTGCAATGTAGCTGACACCCCCACCCATTTTAACAAGACAAAAACACCAAAATAATCCGTAGTGAACAATGTTTTTTTTAACCTACCGGGCGGGTCTTCCTCTCTGCTGAGGTGCGGTCTGTGTCCGACGCCGCTTTCTGCTGTTACACAAACATGTCTGAACATCCATCCATCTATTTTCTGACCCACTTAATCCCTCATGGCGTCGCGGGGGTTGCTGGAGCCTATTTCCCGATATAAAATAATTGTAGCCGCCCAGTGGTTTCATGGCTTTCGTGCTCTCTCGTGTGTACTGGCCTGCATGTATATAAGGCAGCTGTATATGTCGCGGTACGGAACACTTGGCCAGCATTTCACAGACTCGCTCCGTCCCTTCAGGCTTTTGCTGTGTGGATCTGGCAATCTGATACCATCAACCATCAACTTACTCTTAAAACGACCTTGTGATACGTTATCTAAAGAAGAAAAATACGTGGAGAACTCGTCAGTTTCTCTATTTGCGTCCGCCATTGTGTTCGCCTTTTGCCTACCAGTCCGGCGCGCATGCGCGAAAAACCCGGATGAAAACAATAGCAGTGAACTACCCTATTTGGCGGTAATTGCGGATAAACCGCCAATAGAAATTGGCGAACTCCAGAAACCTTTTTGCTTTCATTATGTGTAATGTGAACTGTAATGTGAGTAGCCAAAGAGAAAATTTGCTGCGATAAGATGCGGTGACAAATAAAATATTCTTGATTCTTGAACTTCACCTGCTGAAAAGGTATGTCACAGGTCCAGCAAAGAATTGTCTTGAGGGCACGTTTTATCGCAATGATGAAGAAGCATATAAGAATGCATGGCAAAAGCGTTGTCCAAAGAGCTTTCAGTTTAATGTGGTTCTTCAAGCAATGCCACATGTAAAAGGCTTGGAGATACCAAGTGACTGTGAGGAAAATCAAAAACTGCTCCAAAAAGTTACAGATTAGCTTGCAGCTTGTTTGAATCACCAGGTCACTGTTATGCTTATGGATGGCAAGAACTTTCTCCCTTTCAAGAATTTTGCAATTTGTGGCAGTTGAGGCAGAGATTGCATGCAACCCAGTCACTTCTTCATATGTTCTTCCCTCATGCAGCTCATCATTTGAAAAAAGCACCACAAAGGACGTTAAATCAAACAGATCCACTCAAGTCTTCACAACACAAACCACTATGCAAGAGAACAAGGTAAGATCAGACAATATGACATTAAAGATACCCTGTATGTTCTGCAAAGATGAAAAACACCATCTGTCCAAATGTCCAAACTATTCAGATAAGCCCTTAGAATAAACTGTGCTATGGATGCTTAAAAGTGGGCCATGATGCCAAAGATTGTTGCCATCACCACACATTTGTAAAGGAAGGGATCCTACTTCTCTGCATAATGACAACCACAAAGCAAATTAAAGATTCTCAGGCCCTATCAACACAGCTCTAAGCACACCAGATGAAACTACGTCAGCCACAGCTCTCAATGTTAAAAAGGCAGGTCAGTCAAGTAGCACATCAATGGTTATTCCTGTATGGGTGTCCACAGTTCAGAACCCATTTAAAGAGCAACTAGTGTATGCACTCTTAGACACACAAAGCGACAGCACATTTGTCAGTGAAGAAGTAAGTGACCAGCAGACACTCAACCTGTAAGCTAAAGCTAACTACCATGCTTGGTGTACACTATACTGTTAAGAGTCAGAGAGTATAAGGATTGTTGTGTAAGATGTTATGATTCAGACATTCACATTGATCTTCCTCCTTCATACACTAAAGACTTCATACCAGTGAATCATGACACTATACCAACGAACGACACAGCGAAACAGTGGCCCTACTTGACAGAAATTGCTGGCCAGATACCACCTCCCCTAAGCTGTGTGGGTCTCCTTATTGGATTAAACTGTCCCAGAACTTTTGCCCCACAAAAAGTTGTTGTAGGAGAAGACCATGTGCTATACGCAGTTTGGACTGACCTAGGGTGGAGTATTATTAGAGGCGCCACACCAGCACTCAATATAATGCAGTCAAGTTTGTGTCATGGAGTCACATTAAAGGCACACTATGCAACATTTTTCAGTTAATTAATGTGTTCCATACTGTTTTGGATGATTAAATGAGTCATTTCAGGTTGAACAAAGGTTTTCTTGGCCGCCCTGGTGGTCTGTGGGGGAAATACCGCACTTGCAACTGCAGGAGCCCTCGGCCCGCACCCACAGGCTCAGAATCTCGTGCAAGATCGCGAGAGTCGGTCTTGCTTTACGGCGAGAACATGTTTGTTGCTAGCGCAGTGGCGATATCTGTGCAGTTATCATGGCGGAACCAGCGATAAAACAGCGAAAGCCCATGTCGGAGCAGGCAAGAAAGAGGAAAAGGGCTCTGGAAAGAGACAGGAGTCGTACACGGGTGAACATCGGGCAAGCTTTTTCCGAATGGCGAGAGCTAAAAGAAAGAGAAGGCTGCAAGGCTGACGCGGACCTCGCGTTTCTGCTGATGCAATTGTAAGTAACATTGTAGGGTTTCCCTCACGCTACCGCCTCCCAACATTCCAAAAAAAAAAAAAAAAAAACTAACTCGATATGCGCGCAAAGCTTGTCTCCCCCGCTCTGCCTCCGCAGGTGGCGCAAAGCTTGTCTCTTTCCCCCGCCCGCCCGCTCCGCCGGTCGCGCAAAGCTTGTCTCTTTCCCCCGCCGCCCGCCCGCCCGCTCCGCCGGTCGCTCCGCCGGTCGCGCAAAGCTTGTCTCTTTCCCCGCCCGCCAGCTCCGCCGGTCACTCCGCCGGTCGCGCAAAGCTTGTCTCTTTCCCCCGCCCGGTCGCTCCGCCGGTCGCTCCGCCAGTCCGGTCGCTCCGCCAGTCCGGTCGCTCCGCCGGTGGCGCAAAGCTTGTCACTTTCCCCCGCCCGCCCGGTCGCGCAAAGCTTGTCTCTTTCCCCCGACCGCCCGGCCGCCCGGTCGCGCAAAGCTTATCTCTTTCCCCTGCCCGCCCGCTCCGCTGGTCGCGCAAAGCTTGTCTCTTTCCCCCGACCGCCCGGCCGCCCGGTCGCGCAAAGCTTGTCTCTTTCCCCCGCCCGCCCGCTCCGCTGGTCGCGCAAAGCTTGTCTCTTTCCCCCGCCCGCCCGCTCGCTCGCTCCGCCGGTCGTCCGGTAAGCAAATTCCTAGGGGAAACACTGCATTGGAATGGTTTCTCTCTCTCTGTGTGCATGTTCATACTTTCACTGTGTTAGTCATTGTTTGTACTGCCGTTTTTTCGACTTTTGTATTCATTGCGTTCGCCTGTCTGCTAAGCTCAAAACAACCGCGCCTGGCTTGACGGATAAACCAGGAGAACAGCTGAGCATATTTACGACAGTGCACTTTTACTTTCGCCCTCTGGGGGGAGCCTCGCTGGAAAATCAACCCCAGTTGCATAGTATACCTTTAAAGGAAGTATCCCCTGTGACGCCCATAGATGTGATTTGTGTGCTAGAATCTGATTTTAAGGAAATCAAAGGAAGTGACAAAATGGTCTCAAAAGACGGTCTCTTTTTGGACACACTCAGGGAAGTTATAAGAAAAACTGAACAAGGACACTTGGAGACCCCTGGCCTGTACCATTGAAAAAAAGGCCACACTTCATTGACAACAGAGCTTGCTGAAATCAGACTCAAACACTTAGAACAAAAGTTCAACAAAGATGAAAACTACAAAAGGGACTGTATAACATATAGGTATACGCTGAAGGGAGAAAGGGAGAATGGTGGTATATCCCTCACCTAGGGATGGGCACCTTTCACATTTGAACTGATAGGTACCAATACCAGGTATCTGGGAATTGAAACTGGTACTTAATGGTACCTATTTTTGGTACTTTTGTGTGTTTATGTAGTAATAAATGTTAGTTCATTAATAAATCTCTACGTTTTTTAATCTAACATATTTTTCAGTATATAAAGTCGTTTGGATCTACAAATAAACCTAATTAAATAATTTATGATTTTTAATATATTCCCCGAATCCTCAGCACATACAACACTTTTTTTACCTAAATAACAGTTATTAGAGGCACACAGAGAACAAGGTGAATTAGAGATTAAAGCTGTGTTTGAATAAAACACATTTTAGTGCAAGTTCCAGACAAAAAAAAACATATTTTAACTTGCATTGTAAATCAGGGCAGGATACATTTGCAATGAGTGAACAGAGGCTTTCCTCTCTGCTCTTACTACAGGCGAGTTACAAGACATGGCTGCAGCAGCAAGCTGTTTGTCTGTCTGCCTGTTTCTGAGACAGTGCTTGGAGAAGTTGCGAAGAGGCTCAAAGCAGCGCTCACCGCTCTCCAAAGACAATAAGCACCGAACAATTAGTGTTTTCACGGGAAGTCACCGATAACAGAAGAAAGTCGCTAGATTTTTCGTTAGACGCTGGATGGGTCTGAAAAGTCGCTAAATATAGCGAGAAATTTGTTAAACCGGCAGCAGTGACCAGGTGCTTCCTAAGATTAGAAGTATTTCCGCCACTGGCCTTGTACTTCACCTCACAAATATTGCAGCGAGACCAATCTGCAGTGTATATTGGAAAGTGGAGCCAAACTTCCAAACATTTTCTATCAGCCATGTTTTGCTTACTGGACTACTTACGTCATTATGCTTTTGAGTGTACCATGCTGTGTTCATGTTCGGCATGGAAAATTGTCACTCTTCAGATCTCTCAGTGATGCGTTTAGGTACTGAAACATGGTACCGTTTGATTTTATGCGAATCGGTACTACGGGATTCGGTTAGTACCTATAAAAGTACTGAATTCGGTAACCATCTAAACCTTTATCACGGGATTTAACACACCAAAAAGTCCACTAAACTACGTGTTGTATTTTATTGCTCTGCAAAATATAATGCACAAGTACCCAGTAGTAATGCTAGAGGTAATTTTGCAGGGCTCTGGCAGTGCTCCTCCTGTTCCTCCTTGAATAAAAGCAGAGGAAGCGGTCCTGCTGCAGGGTTGTTGCCCTCCTACAGCTTCCTCCACGTCTCCTGATGTACTAGCGTCTCCATGCTCTGGACACTACGCTGACAGACACAGCAAACCTTGCCACAGCTCGCATTGATGTGCCATCTTGGTTGAGGTCCACTACCTGAGCCACTTGTGTGGTTGTACACTCCGTCTCATGCTACCACAAGCATAAAAACACCGGCAGTATTCAAAAGTGACCAAAACATCAGCCAGAAAACACAGGAACTGAGAAGTGGTCTGTGGTCACCACCTGTAGAACCATTCCTTTATTGGAGGTGTCTTGATTATTGCCTATAGTTTCTACCTTTTGTCTATTCCATTTGCATAACAGCATGTGAAATTGATTGTCAATCAGTGTTTGTTCTTAAGTAGACAGTTTAATTTCACAGAAGTGTGATTAACTTGATGTTACATTGTATTAACTTTATTTTTGAGCAGTACAAAGCCAAACATATGGAAAGGAGACACAACTACTATCCCAAGGCTACCAACTACTACATCACAACAATCTCTACTACTTGGATGTTCTCATGGACAAGATGTTTCATTGCTATCAGAGGTACTGTCAGCAAGACTATTTGTGATCAAGGGAAAACTTTGTTGGTGCACAAAATGAGTATAAAGCTGCTCTAAATAAACTAGATATCCAAAGACTGAACATTTATCTGTCCCAAAGGAGGACCTCTATGGAGTAAAGAGATGGCGTCATGTACAGTTTTTGGCGGAGCAGTTCTGGTGCAGGTGGAGGCGCAAGTATCTGCACATCATATCCAGGCAGTGCTGTTATTCACCAAAAATAATCTATAGTACGATCAGTAGAGTCTCATCCTAGATCGGGGGTGACATGCTACAGTTATAATATTGTTTGTGTCTGCAGTGTGATTCTGATTTAAGGTGGTGGCCTGCTTTCACCACATACATATGTGGCTCTAAGATAAATCTTAGGGGCTAACACATAGGGGAATGCAGCTTCACTGAAGCATTAATTTGCACAGCAGGAGCCTGTTTTCAAATGTGTTAGCATAATGCTGGAGACAGGGATGAGGAAAAGAGCTATAATTAGAAGATTTAAAAAAAGTGAAAGTTAGAAGGGATTCAGGTTGATTCAAATGATATTAGGATGGGTAAATTATGACTTCAAAGCCAATATGCTGTATTATTTTAGATTCATAATGGTTCAAAAAGGACTGAGTTTATTCATCGTACTGTCACAAAAAAAAAAGAATTGTAGCATTTTTAGAGAAGCTGGCTTTACATTTTTCACAATAACTTTGCATATAATTTAGTATAATATATAGATAATACTTTGCTATAAACAATCTGATACTGAGTTTTATTAATTAGCTCTTTGTTAATTTGCCTCCTTTGGTACCCTTGTATCAATATTATGTCCCCACAACTTCCAATTTGTACCCACAAAAAAAACACTTCACAACTTATGTATGCAACAAATTCCTCATCAGTTCAATTATGTTGGTAGCTAGGTATTTGGGTAGAATTATGAGAACATGAAATCATGTACAGTAAATGGTGATATCTTACATATAATTTGATTTTGTTGTGTATTAGTTGCTAAACATTTCCTGATTCAACCTATTTTAATTGATTGTATGTCTCACAGAGACCAAAAGGGCCAGCACAGGAAATGATGACCAGCACCTGTTATCCAGCTTTTGTATTGCATTGGCATTTAGTAAAAAAAAATGTACATTGATTTTTGCTTTTCTCCATCTCCCTGTTATTTTTTCAAAGTTCTTTCAAGGTTTGTTTATTCATAAATTAAACAATAAAATTTTGCTTTGGAGTTCTTCTCTCTGAAATAATAACAATCACCCCATTGTTTGCTCTGTGTTTGTTTTTGCTAATCATTTCAGGTTGAAAAGAAACCATTTGATTGACATCATGTAAACTATCATCAATCAATACTTCAAGGCAAGGCCTAAAGTTTGGGGTATTTGTGTGAGCACAGCTGGGCCAATGATAACTCACTCAAGAAAAGTTGTTGAAGCTCTGACTTCTCTTTCCAAACTTCCTTTGGTTTTATGTTCAAACTTTACAGCTTCATAAATAAGTTGTTTTGTATTTCTGTTGCACTTATCTGTTAAACTTCCAACATCATAAAAATATTTTCCTTTGTTCAAGCTTCTAATGATAATGAGTGACTTCTCATGGCTGCATATTCTGCGGGTGAAATGTAAGAGCGAAAATCGTGTGAAAGTTAAATTGTATATTATATAAAGATTTAGTATTTAAGATTCACTCAATTTGTTTTACCAAAAAAAAAAATCAACATGAGGTTTAGACGTAAATTAAAACCCGGTTGTCGTTCCTTTCATCGACCGCATCACTGCCAGCTCCTCCGTAATCTTGAAGGCTAACGTTATGCCACAGACAAATATAAGTAACTGCGCTATGTCACGGACATTACAGCTCTCGTCGAAAGCCAAGGAGAAAAAGTCGAAACTCGCCACTTCACGTTGCAGCTGAAGCTCCAAATTCCTCGCAGTGTACTCGATCCTTGTCATGGTTCGTCTGGACAACGGGATTCGCTCAAATGCTTCTTTTTTTCAGGGCATATTAGTGCTGCACAGTCCACCAAGCACTATTTGACAAACTCCCCCTCTGAGAACGGCTTACTGTTTTTAGCGATTTTGTGGGATATTACAGAGCTGGTCTTGGTTGCTGCATCACTGGATGTGTGAAGCCTTGCTGCTTTTGCAGCTTAGCTAGCAAAGCTTCCGATGTTCGTGCCCTTTCAGCATCATTCCAATTTCTGTAGTTCTCCGCATGTTTTGTCTTGTAATGCGATTCAAATTGTAGTCCTTAAACACGGCGATCTGCTCTCCGCAAACTAAACACACAGTTTTACCTCTGATTTCCATAAATAAATACTTAGCTGTCAAATTTTTGTTGAAAACTCTGCATTCGGCATCTAGCATTCTTTTTTTAGCACGATCAGACATTTTTCAGGGCTAAAGTAGTGTGGTGACCTGCTTGTTACAACGATCCAATCATGCGCACATCTTGATGCATCATTATGTACGTGAATAAAAAAACAACTTCAAAATAAAAGCAAAGCAGCTTCAGTCCATTCATGAGGTGAAATTAGAAAATATGTTTATTTCAAAATTTCCAATTAACCTTAGACAGGCCGTTTGTAGCGCGGGGCGTACAATGCCCAGGTCTGCTTAAGGCATTCCTCTGGCACATCATTATAACAAATGAGGGGGGGGGACTTGTAGTACTTCATATATAGCAACTGCACATGTAAAATCCATGTAATATTTTACACAGGCCAGTCAAACTAACTAAAGTAAAACTAATTGATTTATAATAATATTATAGGCAACATTTCTTTTTTAGGCCAAAAGTGTGAAAAATAAATAAACAAAGAAACTCCCAGTAAAACCCCAAGAAAAATTTTATACTTTTATACTACTAATATTTGAGTTCTCCATCGTCTATCCAAAAAACATTGTATTTATGTGCAAAATGGTTGGATAAACTTTGTCAGAAGGAAACCAATTGTATGTACCTAAGAATTTGAATAAATCATCTGTATATTTGAGGATGGAGACTGAGCTGTGAGTGGATGTAAGTGAATGAATGAATGAATGAAAGGAATTTATTTCAGACAATTAGCAAATTTAACAAACAATAATAAATAAACAAATTTCAGAAATTAACAAATAAACAACCAAGTACCACATAAAAAAGTAATTGGTAAACATTAAATTAAATTTTCTATTCCAATTCAATTAAATCATTTGAACATAAATAGAAATGAGATAAAATTTTCCTCTAAATAAACTTGTCAGTATATTTACCCTGATATCTGACATTGATTATTGATTAATGTAAGTTGTCTGAAAAGGGGTATGAAGAAGTAAAACTTATTTTTCATACCCCTTCTCCCTCTAATTGCACTTAAACTAACTTAAAGTACCTTCCTGTTTAACAACAATGTTTTGATCCAAAATTCACAAAAGAATATATACAATAATATATATACACATATATACATATATAAATATATACATCTACATACATACGTGCAAATGCACACATGCATACCTACACACACACACACACACACACACACACACAGTGCTCAGATATGATATCATTCACCTCACCTCCTCATCACAATACCTATTGAAAAACATCAGTTTGAGCCTTTAAACAGACTTATGCTTGGACATTGCATCAGCTCTTTCTGGAGTTTATTCCAGACCTTCACACCACTGACTGAAATGCACATTCTCTTCATGGTGATTCGAACCCTCAAGGTTCTGAAGTTAAGATTTTCCCTGTAGTCATAAGCCCCCTCTCTATCAGTGAACAGCTTTTGAATATTCTCTGGTAGTTGATCATTTCTAGCTTTTTACATCAGCTGAGTTGTTTGAAATTCTACCAGATCAGGGAGTTTGAGGAGGCAGGACTCTAAAAAGTGTGTTTGTATAAATAGAGAAAAGCCAGGGGAAAGACCACAACCCGGAGGGCACTTATGCTGAGGGTCAGAGGTTGGGACAGGAGGCTACCCATCCTGACTCTCTGTGTCATACGTGTCAGAAAATTATGGATCCAGTATGGAAGAGTGGTACCAATGTCCATGTCCATGAGTTCATTGAAGAGGTTGACCGGGTTGATTGTGTTAAAAGCACAGCTGAAGTTGATGAATAATATCCGGGCATAGGTGTGGGGGGTTTCCAGATGTTGCATGATGTAATGAATGGCTAGATTTATTTCATATTCAACAGATCAATTAGTCCGGTAATGGATTTGGGTACCAGAATCGTTGCAGATTCTTTACAACATTTAGGAACAAAGCACTGACTAAAGGGACTGTTGAAGATGAAAGTGAAGATTGGGGCTAGCTGGGCTGCACAGTGCTTCAAAACAACTGCGCTGACACTATCAGGCCCCACCGCTTTCCTTTTTTTTATAAAGGAGGCTCTGACCTCCTCCTCCTCAATTACAATATGAGGTAATGGAGGGGGAGATGGGGTGGGGATTGAGGAGATAGGCTGTTGTTCAAACCTGCCATAAAAGTTATTTAGTGAGTCTGGTAAGTTACTGTCAGAGTCCTGTGGGGAGGGAGAGCTAGTTTTGCATTTAGTCCATCCATCCATCCATCCATCCTCTTCCGCTTATCCGGAGTCGGGTCGCGGGGTTAGCAGCTTCAGTAGGGAGGCCCAGATTTCCCTTTACCCAGCCACTTGGGCCAGCTCCTCCAGGGGAATCCCAAGGCGTTCCCAGATCAGCAGAGAAATAGTCACACCCATAATGGCCTCCCTTATGTCAAACTTGATTTATGACCCCTGTGACCGCCCAGTGACCCCCCCCCCACTTCCACACCCCCCCCACCCAACACCCCCACTGTTGTGTTTAAGTCTCTGTCATATCTGGATAAGCAGGAGCATGGCATGATCCAACCTACCCAGCGGAGCCCTCGGGAAGGACCCATAGGTACGGCCTAAATGGCCATCGAAAATATGGCTCTATAATTCTCTATGAAACAACATACACTGGCAGCGTCTGGTTCGCAACTGATGAGAGAGAGAAAAGAAGTTTGACTGAAGGCTGTCAAAGGTGCTGAGAGCAGAGCATGTGATGCTGCTGAAATGGAAACATGTTCTTTAAAACGACTCTGTTTGCATGTGTGTGCCTGTAGCTTTAATACTTGGTAGGTGCACTTTTTGTGATGTCACAAAGCCTCTAAACATGCTTTAGCACACATACAAGTTACATTTCTATTTTTTTTCTTCATTTGTACTTGGCTCTGCCTTTTAGCTGTTTAGAGAACATGCAAGTCAAAGACAGGTATTGGTGCAGAGTGATAAAGACATGATGTCCTCTGACTCTATGACCTTGCACATAGCTTGCCTTTCAGGTGCCCTCTCAGATCATGTCAACCTCAAATCATCAACTTGAATAGACATCACTCAGCCCTTGACAGAAAATTGGGTTGAATGGCAGACTTGACCGGTCTGCTCGCTTTCCTACGGCCTCCTATGGAAATCTCAAGCTGGTGGTTGGGAGACAAGCCATAAAAAATAGACATCTGAATAATGCAACGGGGAAGAATGTGGACAAACCAACAATGGGGAAAAGAAAAAGACAGATAGATGACTGACATAAGAGGGAGAAAGGTGAAAACTAAATAAATAAAAGTAACAAAGTCAGAGAACAAGTTTTATGAAGAGAAATATACAGTGCATAATGGTAGAGAAGGGTCAATAGTAATAAATGGGAGGAGGGGCATAAAAGATGGCAGATAAAACATGCAACATACTGTATATGCTTTAAGATGAGGAGATGAGTTTGTAACTGAAATAACAAACAGGGAATATGGAAGCCATTCAAGGAAGAATGAAAAGTAAGAAGAACAGTCAAAGGGTAAGCAATCTGAAATGGAACAGATGGAGAAATCACCTTGTCACTAGTTTACCAATAATTGTCTTCCTTGAAAAACATCTGATAGATGCCAACCATTGGAGATCTAGAACACCCTGCAAGAGCTACATCAGAACACACACATATGTCCTGCAGCTGTTTTGCTGTAGGAAAGATGTGTAAACTTAAAAGGATAGATTACCTCATGAGTAAGGAACATTTTGTGAAAATATTACATTAACATCTCAAGACATTCATCAGGAAGTTAAGATTTGGGCACCAATAGGTCTTCGAAATAGAGAAATAGCATTCTGCTAAATTTGTTACAAGACTCATATTTTACATAGAATCATTAAACGTACAGCAAAACATTTCAAGCCTGTATTTGTTGTCATTTTACTAGTGATGTTACGTGATGTGCCGAGGCTTCGAGGCGTGTGTCGAGTAATGGAGGGGCGTTTCCGTAATGCGCGTATCAAAGCTTGCTTCATTTAGGGGAGGAGCCGAAAACGATGACGTCCGAAGCCTCGCTGCCCGGCTGTACCACGTGACTGCTTCGGGAAGTGGCTCAGATTTCGGTGCGGGGTTTGACAGCTTTAGAAACCCCACAGGCTCCACTCAAAATGTGGGTTGTTGTAGGCGAGTTGCGGTCAGTTGAGAGAGTGGATAGAGTTTTTCAGTGTTTCCCGCAGCACTATGTTGGCGAGGCGACCAACATTCAAAAAAAAAAAAAAAAAAACTCGATATGCTTGCGTGTTTATTTGACGTTAACACGCGGTTTTTTGTTGGTGCTTTCTCGCGTGTATATAGTGAATGGCAGGGTAAAAACAGGCAAAAATACATGGATACTTTGAAGCGAGAAGCGACTTCACCGACGGCGTCGATGCAGACAACACCCCATCAATGCATCACATGTGTTAAGATACAGCTGGCTGTGATTATACACCTGGCCAGTAGGTGGTTTCGTGTGTATATGAAGCTTCAAGAAATGAACCCTTTCTCGAACCAGTTGGCTCAAGTGGTTCAATGCCTCATGAGGCTTCATCTCACCATTACTACATTTTACTGATTATGGCTCTCTGGTGATGAAAACTCCAAATTTATTGCCTCAGAAAATTACAATATTATAATAAGTTCAACAAAAATGTATAGCTTAAACCAAAATGTCAGGCTTCTGAAAAATATGTTAGTTTGTGAGCTTTGAATAATTGTTTCAGGATGCTTCAGCATAGCACCTAGTTAGCAGCTAGGTGTGTCACGATCGGGGACAGAAGGACCCAGTATTCAGGCCAGACAAGCAGATGAGCTTTAGAGGAATTTATTAAAGGCAGTCGGTAAGACAGGGACAGGCAGGCTCAGTGGTCAGAGTACAATCCAAGGTCGGTACACAGTAGAGCAGAATAAACAAGCAGGGATCAGGCAGACTCAAACTCCAAAAACAGAAACTGGTCAGGTAATACAAGCAGGCAGTCAGAATAGGGCAGGAAAAAATCAGGTACAGGGTTCAGGCTGGCTCAGAAATCCGGAGGCTAATTGGGTCAGGTCAACAGGCAAACAAACAGAACAGGGAATGCTGAACTAGACTCACCAAAAGGCTCAAAAGACAATGATCTGGCAGAGTGCAGGAGATAGAGCCAGGTATAAATAGGGGAGTGAGCAGATGAATTGAGTAGAAACTAATTACAGGAAAACAGGTGGAACTAATCAGAGGCAGGGAAGTGACTGACAGAGAACCGAACTGATAGGTTGGTGACTGCTGACAGGGGAGTGACAAACTGATTGGGTGAAAACAGGGAGGTGAGCTGGCAGGTGAACAGAACTGAACTAAAAGCTTGCAGAACCCTGGCTGATAATATAAAACGAAGAACAAAAGCAAACCACAACAAAACTCAAACTATTCCATAAACCAAAACTAAGACAGAACCTAAACCTAAGACAGAATCGGTAAAATAGAAAGTACAAAACCAACCAATAACAAAACTCCAATCATGACAAGGTGTGGTGTCACATCTTCCTCTTGACAATACCCCATTCTCTATGGCAGGGATATTCAACTGCCTGCCTGCGGACCACCTCCAGCCTGCAAGCAATTGCAATCTGGCCCACAAATGACTTCTTTATAACAGAAAACAAATGAACAAAAATAATCTGTGTAAAACACCCATGCCAGCAGCATGATACAACATACAACTTTTGTTTGTATGTTGTTCATTTACTACCTTCTAGTGGCCAGTTTTAAATTAGCCTACAGTTTTCAGTTTTTCTAAAGCAGTGTAACGATCAGAGGCAGGGGACCCAGAATTCAGCCAGACCAGCAGAGGTTCAGATCAAGTTCTTCCTTTATTAACAAAAATCAAAAACAAGAAAAAAGCCAAATAGACCGACAATCCAAAAAACGGCACAAAAATAAACAGACTAACGGGGCAGGCAGGACAGGAACAGACAGGAACAGGATGGCTCAGATCACTGGAGACAAGGGGTCAAAAATCCAAAAGCAAACCAATAAACAGAAACTTGCAGGAGGAGACTCACCCATACTCAAACAGACGACCTGGCACTGATGTCTGGTCTCAACAGTTTATATGGAGGAGGAAGCAGGTGAAACCGGTCAGAAATGATTGCAGCAGGGGTGGAGTAAGGCAGGTGTGCAGAGTAAGTAATTAGACCAGACATCAGTGCAGAGGCTCAAAACAAGAAATAAATCAGGAACCAAACCTAAACTAAGAAGCTGACAGGACAAGACAAAACTCAAAGTAGCCAGAAAACCTAAGACAGGGGAGTAAAATAACTAACATAACTCAGAATATTACAAGCAGTCCATAATCAGGGTTGTTTTACAGCTTGAACAGAGACTAGCATTGGCATTGTCAATCCTTGGAGCAAGTTACCTCGTGTGACAAGCCATTTAGGTGAGCCCAACATAAGACACATTTTGCTCAACTATTATTATTATTGCTCAACAAACAGCTGTCTGAAGGCATATTTATTAACTTGAAGCAGAGTCAGCAGAGCTGGTGACCAACCGAAGAGACACATCATTCATGGTGCAGAACTGTCTCTATCTTAATCCACCCCTCCAGCACCCTACACCACTAAACAGAGACGGAACAACAGGTTAAACAAAAAAATGGTTAACAAATGAACAGTCACATGACAACCCAAACCTAATAACACAGTTTCTCTCAGAAGCATTCTTTGGGTCTCTACACTATGTTATGGTGTTGTAACATTGTTTTGAAAACAAAATTGAGCTTAACATATCAACTGTAATGCTTGTTTTGTAGTAGCTGCAACATTGATGATTAATACCTTTTAATCTAACCTAAACTGCCACGTTTGGCTGAAATAACATAGGGTTCATACAATTTCTTTTAAAATATATTTTCAATAGCCCTATTATCCAATTTTATTTCACATTTCCTTATTATAATGGGTACAAAATACTTTTGAGGTGTTGCTTACTCTTCTAAAATCTACGAAAAGAAAGGTAAAAAATGTATGAGAGTATGCTTAGATGGAGAGGACATACCTCTGACTGATGCAAAAACCCACACCCTGGGCTTGTTGTTGGTATTATGTATTTATTTTCCATGAACGAAAAGTGCATTCATTCCTCTATTCTGGCAATTACCTTTAATTGGATAACCTTTTCGTTTGCTGAGAAGCACTATTTTTAACTTTGAAAGCACAAGGTGTTAAAGACTCACGCTTTCCCTCGGGATCAGCCCACACACATCTCGACTGTTAATATGGAAAGGAGATGCAAGAAGAGGGAGTAAGCAGGGAGAAGCACAGACATCAAACACATGGAAATTCCTTGTTTAAGGGGATTTTTTCATTCACAAAGAAGTTGAAGGAAATAAATGAAAACTCAACAAATATGAAATAATTTCACCTGGATAAATAAAAATCTATGACCCCAAAATATGTGCATTTCACTGCATGAAAAGTGTGATTTTCGTCACTATGCGGCACTGTAGATTGTCGTGGAAGTTCAGGTTAACGGCTGTTCACGGTAATTTGCAGGCAACACCGGAAACTGCCGTGAATTGTCAGAAATTGACGTGGGCCTTGCTTGGCGTGGTCCCCCCATGACCCCCCCTCCTCCTAATTCTAGGGGAGGCTTTAACATGTAAATGAAAATGCTGTGAGCTATACAAATGCAAATCAGGGTTGCAGGGGGAGTTTACCCATGTCTCGCATTCAACTCCTCTTCAACTCCTCTTGGACGCGATCTACAACTTTCAGCCAGTCCGCAGACTGACGAGAAGAAAGTGCTGATTGCTATCAGTGGACTGTCTCATATGAGTCAGTCGGTACTGAAGAAATGCCAAGAGCGTGGAAATGTTCAAGTCAGAAGTTTTGGTTGGGTCATTCAGGTTAAAGTAAATGAAATGGGGTTTAATGAACTAAAAATAAGTCCCACTTTAATGGAGAGGTATAGTGATTTAACTATATACAGATGCATCTAAACTAACTGATAAAAGAATGGGTGTTGCTTATGTCATTCCAAAATTAAACATTAAAGTTGGAAAAAGAATGAGTGATGATTTAGCAGTTTACACAGCGGAATTGATTGCTGTGTGGCTAGCTTTGCTTTGGGTGGAGGACAATAGCTTCAGATTCCAGCTCAGCTTTAATCAGTATTAAAACATTTCAGTCAAAATCAAGGCAAGACATTGTGTATGATATACTGCAAGCTGCAAATAATCTAATAAAGTCAGGAATTAATATAACTCTGGTATTGTACCAGCTCATATAGGAGTAATAGGAAACGAGTTAGCAGATAAAAGTGCTAAGCAAGCAGCTAGACATTCTAATATAGATGTTGAAGTGCACTACAGCAAAGAAGAAATTAAAAGTATGGTCAAAAACATAGTTAAGGGTAAATGGCAAACATTATGGGACGGTGGGCAGACTGGAAGACAGTTCTATAACATTCAGAATAAAGTGGGAAAGAGCAGAAATACAAACAGAAGCAAGGAGGAGGAGGATGTATTTTCTAGAATGAGGTATGGACACACACGTCTAAATAAAACTTTGTTAATAATGAAGAAGCATGCTGATGGCAACTGAATTCTGTGGTAGTCCAGAGACTATAGAGCATGTTATTGTACACTGTAATAAATATCAGGAAGAAAGACAAAGACTAGTCTTACAATTACAAGGAGAACAGATGAGGCTAAACTTAGAAGAAATTCTGCAAAAAAAACACAGGGGAAATGAGTGTAAACTACGTAATTGGCTTCCTGAGGAATACAGGACTAATAAAAAATAATTTAGTATGATCTTTTTGTTTGTTTTGTTTTGATTGGTTTGTTTCGTTATGTTTGTTTGTGTGTTTGTTTTATTTTTTTGCAACCTATTAGGGAAGGTTAGACTCCAGTACCACACTCCAGTCCAGTTGGTGGCGGTAATGCACCATTAAAGTTAGTTGCCAACCACCATAAAAACCGAAAGAAGAAGAAGAAGAAGAAGTGGACCGTCTCGTCAGCTAATAGTGCCGATATGAATGAGCGGTTCACTTAACTGCAGAATTCGGTAAACTCCAGGTTGCTGTCCATAGAGGACAAGTTGGCGGCTCTGCAGTCGAACAACTGTGCGGGAGAGACTAACTCCAAGAAGAGAAGACGGGTGCAGAATCCCAAGCTTTGGTAAGAATATGTTCGGTGACTGCTAGCTAAGCTAAAAGTAGCCTAGCCTACAACCAAATCTAAGATTAGCCTAGTAGCCTTGCAAAAGAACAAGCTTTATTAAAGTGTATTTTCATTTACAGGAAGCAGTATGCCGTCTTCACAACTCGGAGACAAATTGCAGGCGCTATGAACCGGAGCGAGGCGGTGACCTCCTATTTGCTCGGAGCTATGTCTGCAATTCCAGATTGACACGATGTTGATAAAGACGACATTATCTGTAAGTGACTTGTTTTCACTGCTTCTCCTTCCTTGTTTAATGTTATTGTGACTTGCGTTTGATTTTTATTCATACCACTTTCATTTAATTATTTTCCAGCCTGGCGAAGAAGATGGCGTTGTTGGCGTGGCTCTGGATGGATTGGACGGCCGCCGCCATTTCGTAGGCCGGTGTTGTGCGCAATTCTGTTTCCCCCGTGTCGGGAGCGCACTTTGCAGCCGTTTTCCCGGCGCTTCTAGTTGATTTCTCGGTAAAACAAATCCTATAATCATGTCAAGGTTGTAACATTCAGTTTAATCAGCAGCTGTTTACAAAATTGTAAAATAAAAATAAACGGTCTTTCAGACATCTCCCGAAAACTTTGGGAAATAAAGAGCAAATGTTTTTAAATTCTCAAAAATTATGTGTGATAGCATGTAGTATACTAGAAATTTCCTTAATCCAGTAAACTGTCATATTTTATATTACAAAGGGATGTACTGGGAAGTCTACACTCTTGTGTTTTCAGGAAGTCTTAGGCTGTTTCTCAATTCACGAGAACGCGCTCGCATTCTCGTGAATTGAGAAACAGCCATAACAGTGTTTCCCGCAGGAATTTGGTTATGCGAGGCGGGGGGTTGTTGGACGACACGTTGCCCGCGGACCGACTCGCGGAGCGGGGGGGGGGGGGGACGACACGTTGTCCGCGGACCGACTCGCGGAGCGGTGGGGGGGGGGGGGGGGGACGACGACACGTTGTCCGCGGACCGACTCGCGGAGCGGTGGGGGGGGGGGGGGGGACGACGACACGTTGTCCGCGGACCGACTCGCGGAGGGGGGGGGGGGGGGGGTTGTTGGACGACACGTTGCCCGCGGACCGAATCGCCGGGGGGTATCCATGTGTTTTTTCCCTGCCATTCACGCACGCGCGAAAGCAACAACAACAAACCGCGTGTTAACGTCACTTTTTTTTTTTTTTTTTTTTGGGAATGTTGGCGAGGCGGTAGCGTGAGTTTGGCGAGGCGGCCGCCTCGCCAAGATAGCGCTGCGGGAAACCCTGCATAATGTTTGTGTCCTGCTATCAGCCATCCCATCCTCCTCTTTCAGCAATGTAAAATCATAAATACACAGTAGGTGCTGGAATAGTGTTTTATGGCTTACTTTTATTTGTCAGGTTAAAGTGACAAAAGTTGGAAAAAGACCGTTTATCTTGCCATTTATAATAACACAATACAGCGTAAGAAGACATAGTTTGTTTATTTGTATTCTACAATTTTGTAAACAACTGCCGATTAAACTGACTGTTACAACCTTGACATGATTATATGAGTTGTTTTACCGAGAAATCAATTAGAAGCGCCGGGAAAACGGCTGCAAAGCGCATTCCCGACACAGGGGAAACAGATTTTCACGGGGGAACAGAATTGCGCACAACACCGGATCTCTCTGAACTCTGTGTGAAGCTGCAGTCCCGGTTAGAGGCGACGCCGAAGTACAGAGCCACGCACAGTAGGCGTCTGCACATCGGACCTGCCTCAGAAAGAACGCCGCCAGCAGTTACCTACAACCCCGAGGAGGCAAACGGACAGTTCACGGGGTTGTAATTTTTGGATCCTCGCGTTGTATATAGTTGTTTGTTTTAATAAAGCTCTTTCTTTGCATAAACATCTTCCTGGCAAATGTTCATTTCCTGTATAAATTCATTCATGTCCTTGATGGTAGCCTAATAATAGTGTAGTAGCTTACATAGGATAACATGAATATACAGCATAATATGAATGAATGAATAAATATATATATAATAAATATATATAAATATGTAAATAAGTTATTGGGGATCTGCCAACCAATCAGGAGTGATTTTACTTGTTTGAAAGAAGTGGTTCCATCCAATACTCAGTAAGAACATTCAAGCCTGGCTTGGCCACGTGTGGTTTTGCTGCCAATCAGGAGCGATTTTACTTATTTAAAAATAGTGGTTTCAGCCAATACTGAGTAGGTTATTCAAGCCAGACCTGGCCAGCCGCGCGGGTTCGCTGCATTCATATGCTAATTAGGGCCATTAGTACAGCTGATCGCTCTCCACATACGTCAGAGTCCGGTTCCGACAATTTGTGGCACTGAAAACGGCAACAAGCACGGGTTGCAAATTGTCGTTAACTGCCGAAAATGAGGGAGATCTGCGGTAGTTTACGGGGACGAAAATCTCACTTTTCATGCAGTGTTTAATGGTAGGTATTAGCACTCACGGTAGAACAAGTTACTCAAAGCATCAAAAACTGGGATAGGACCCTAAATAGTAATAGGTCCTAAATAACAGCAAATTCAATCTGAAAAACTCACACGGAAAGAAAAAGACAATTAGAGGAATTTTATTGATACAATTATTTTAAGACTTTGGCGCTCAGACCTCAGCAGGAAACATTAATGCTGACTTTTACTTTAATATGCATAAGCAGGTGTATGAGAACAGGGATGTTTCCCCCCCAGGCCTGAAACTGGTGGTGGAGTGGAAATAGACGAAGTTGGTTCAGTCCATAGACTGCTGGTTGGCGAGACGATCTGCTTGAGCTGTATTGGTAAGATCCAGTAGACTGTGAGAGTTGATGCTAGTGCTTCACTCAGGGACCCAGAAAGATAGATGTCCAGCTTGGATAAACACAGGTTTGCATGAACCTGTCCATGATGAGCAAGCATTTTTCAATTCAATTCAATTCAATTTTATTTATATAGCGCCAATTCATGAAACATGTCATCTCGAGGCACTTTACAAAGTCAAAATCAATCATATTATACAGATTGGTCAAAAATGTCCTATATAAGGGAACCAGTTGATTGCTTCAAAGTCCCGACAAGCAGCATTCACTCCTGGAGAAGCGTAGAGCTACAGGGAGAGTCGTCTGCATTGTCCATGGCTTTGCAGCAATCCCTCATACTGAGCAAGCATAAAGCGACAGTGGAAAGAAAAACCTCCAGCAGAATCGGGCTCAGTATGAACGGTCATCTGCCTCGACCGACTGGGGGTTAGAGAAGACAGAGCGGAGACACAACAAGAGAGACAAACAAGCACAGAAGCAAACATTGATCCAGTAATCTGTTCTACATTAGATGGTAATAGCAGGTGAGCTGTCTTCTCTGGATGATGTCTCAGATAACAGAACGCCAGACCAGGTGTACCTACTATGAAGAAAAAAAAAGAGAGAGAACAAAAAGTTATAAGCAGAAATTATGACAAGCAATGTATAATTGAAGAACAGAAGAACTTGATAGAGTGAGAAAAATAGATCCTGATGTCCTCCAGTAGTCTAGGCCCATAGAAGCACATCCCCATAGGTAGGTCAGGGCAACATAAGCCACTCTAGTTATAAGCTTTGTCGATAAGGAAAGTTTTAAGATTAGTCTTAAAAGTATGAATCAGAATCAGAAATACTTTAATAATCCCAGAGGGAAATTACAGTTCCAGTACAACCGTCCATCACATACATCACAAACATTTTGGGGGAACGATTTGACTGAGGCCTTGCTGCTAAGGACCCCGCCTGACGCGGTTTCCATAGGGCGCTGCCTTTAACTCTGTGTAAAGATAGGAGACACATTTGGGGAGGGAGAGGAAAAAAAGGCATATTTCACACTTAACCAGGATACAGTTTGAGATATCAAAAAAACTCTGCATGAGAAAACCACAGATAGATTATGTGCGTCAGTTATGTGTGTGTGAGTGAATGTTTGATCAGTTTGTCCATGAACGTTGTCCAGAGGGCCATTGTGCTTGATATGATGGAAAGTTTATCAACCGGCGCCATTGTTCTGAACGCATCCACAGATGTCCGCGGGAGAGGAGGGAGAGGGGGGAGCAGTTCTGGGCCCTCTCGCCATAACATCCAAGGGAGTTTTAGATAAGAGGGGAAACCTAATCCAAATATACTATTTGTTTTGAGAACAAGCTGCATCAACTTTCCATCAGCTTTAAAGTCCTTTGTCACTGGCTCCACATCTCTAATCCAATATTCCAAATTTGTTTCCAGATTTATCCCATCTGTCCTCTGAGTTCAACCACCATAGCCAGCCTGCTTTCCATCGCATCCAGCTTACGGTTCTGCTCGTTCAAGGCCTTAGTGATCGTATCATATGCGGCCGGCAGCCTGATCATGGCCAAATTTGCTACCGACATCCTCTGAAGTTGTTGGTACAACAGAAATCCTCCGAACCCAAATAGAAGAAATCTGAGTATCATGAATCCAAACATGTATACGTCTTCAATGTCCTCGACTGACAAAATCGAAAAACACACCATTTTCCACCTGTTCCAAGAATCTAGGGTGTATCCCACGAAGTGTGTCCCGTCAGGACAGGATGGGTCCCCTTTTCCCTGCCTTCCCATCGATGAAAATTTGATCAATAGCAGTGAGAGACCAGCTGACCAGATCCATAGTTTCCTGAGTTCAGATGATATGAAGAGAGAGCACAGAACGACAAGACACAGCAGAAGCAGGGACAGCAGGGAGGGGTGGAGGGGGAGTGGGCAGCAGGAGCAGGAGGGAAATTCGACCTTCTCTACCGAGAGACAGAACAGAAAGGTGACAGTGGAGAGGAAAAACTCCCCTTGGGAAGAAACCTCTGGCAGAACCAGGCTCAACATGGCGGTTTTCTGCCGGACCGATTGAGATGTGACAGAGAATGCAGTAAGAGTCCGGGAGGAATTACACTCTGATAGGGACGAGGTTGAAGAAGCACCATGGAAAAGCCCGATAGAGCTTAGCTACGATGGTGAAGAAGGGGATGGAGGTGGGTTGAATCAGGGTCATCTGAGTCCAAATCAGACATTGCGCAACCACCGCTTGCGCTTTGGCTGGGTAGCAGGCTGAGTCGTGGATTTGAAGACCTTTTAGGATGAACTCTGGATGCTGATTGGGCTTCGTGGAGGTGTGGTTCAAAGCTGATTGGCTTGCGTCGGAGGCTGATGAGCCTCTGATTGGATGAAGGTAAGTAATTGAGTTTCTTCAGTTGAATTTTCGCCTAGGCTTCATTTAAATCTAACAATTTTGAACAATATTCTGAAAATCAAAAATAACCTTTTTTCTTATTATTTATCTAAGAATTTCTTCTTTAGTGAGAAAGAGAGCCCAACAGATTTACTTTTACAAGTGGCGCATTAGTGATTTAGCTATAATGCTCTGCCTGATATGTATGCAAAAAGCTTTATTGGACATTATTTTTGGGATTATTTCAAACTCAATGGACACGGTGTCAGGGCTCAGCAGGCAGAGCCGTGCAGCTTTGCCGGCTCCGCACTCTCCTCCTCTCCTTACTCACAGGTGACAGCAGTTGACCGGTTGGCGGGACTGTCACACCTGCAGCGTGTTCAGCGGCGTCTCAGCGCACTATAAGATCAGCGCACGGACAGCGGGAGGATGCCAGAGTGTTACCTTGTCGCGGTATGCCTAAAGGCCATCAACCACCTCCTGAGCTTCAGACCCGTGAGTTTTTCGATCCCTGTTTTGGAACTAATCCTTGTCTCGTGTGTTTTATCCAGTGCTCTCGTGTTTTTGGAACCTTTCTCTCGTGTGACTCTGTGCTGTGAAGACCAGGCTCCCGAATCCACAACCCGCTCAGATTCTGCTATGGCGACCGTCCCCTCAAACTCGCTTGGTGGTACCAAGTTGGGCACGAGTTTCCCCTTCCTGGATTCACCCTGGTCACTCTGGTTCCTCTCGCTGTTCATTCCGGATCTCTGGACCCGCCGGCGCTGCTCGGACCCTGCCCAACCTCCGCTCACCGGTCACTCTGTCATCTGCTTCTCAAACATCAGCTGAGCCCATCTCACTCACCCCGGCTTAGTTCCTAGAGCTCCGTGGTAAGCGTACGTGTTTAGTTGTACTTTCTTTTAGCGTTAGTCTCTGTTAACCGTTTTCCCCTTTACCTCACAGATCCCGTGTTACCTGCCCGAGTTGGTCATTGCGTTTCCCCGGTTCTGAGATCCTCCCCGAATCCTAGCGTAAAGATCAATAAAAACTGTTAAAACTGCTTCCTGTTTGCCAGTGTTCTCTGCATGTGGGTCAGACATCTTAAACCAAACATGACACACAGAAATTGAAAGGTAAAAGAGAAAGAAAGGTAGAGAGAAAGGATGAGGCAAAACATTAAAAGGGAGAAAAAGTGACACAAATACAAGATAACATCCTTGGAGTCTGCTTTTACACCTGCAAAAAGAGATATAGAAATAACAACAAATAAAAAAACAGAAAAAGTATCACAGGTACAACCGACTAATGCCTATGATAACATCACAGAAAAATATACAGTATTATTTAATACAAGATGTATTTAGTGGCAGCCAAAGCTAACTATAGGGGTTATCTGTATAATGTGTATCTGTAAGCACCTGGATCCAGACACCTGTTGGTGTTTGTGAGAGTGTGCTTGTATATTTAAGGTTTGTCCATAAGAAATATGCTCAACAGTGGCTGTGAGGAGCCATAAACCTGCCACCCAGGGCGCCGAGGAAGACACCCAGGAGACTAGAGCCACAGACATCCAAAAGGGCCCCCAGAGCGCGGGAACCAAAGAAAGACTAACAGAGGGATAGCTGCATCCTCCATCCCAGAGAAGAGCAAAGGAAAGCCACAGGAAAGCCCTGGGGCAGATTCAAAACTGAATCTGACAAAGAAATGGGCACACAGCCACAGGCACGCAGTCACAATCACACATTCCCACTCTAATGCCCACACATGCAAATGCTCACTCATAACCATACATTCAACATAATACACGAGAATTCACCCATTGAGTGACTGTGGCTCAGCTCAATGGGTAGATTAGTCATCTTGCAATTGGAAAGTCATGGGTTTGATTCCAGCTTCCCACAATTCTAGCAGGGAATTCCAGCCGGGGTTACATCGACATGTGTTCAGGGCGCCTAACCCCAAGTTGCCTACTATTGTGCTATTCCGCCCTTTTTTAAGTTATTTAATCTTTAATAAATAACCCTCGTCTGTTAGGTATTGTCCGGTGAACATCAGTCCAAGCAAACTTCAAACCCAAAATTTCTTAACACCATCATAAAACTGCTGTTTAACTTTCATTTCTTCAAGGGTTAAAACAGACTAAACCATGTAAGAAATTATTTTAAACCTTATCATATGCTGGGACCTGATAAGTTTCAGGGTCGCTTTTCGGATTCAAACAGCTCACAGTTTAATTGTGTTAAAGACATGACAAACTCAGCGAGAAAATCTCTGCAGACAATTTAAAAGTTTTCCTTTATGATCACTTCTTGGGAATGGCTCCACCTTTTACCAATGTTAGCTTTTAGTTTTGGATTGTGATAAGGTTGATTTTTATCTGGCTGCTTAGGCATTCGTGGCAGCCAGTTTCCACCACTTTCCGTTTGCTGGATTTCTTAGGCCTGTTTAGGTTTAAGAATCTAAGCTTGCTTTGTCTTCTGTCTAATTGCAAACGAGTGTTCCAAACAAACTGAGTATATCTGCAGATCTCCTGCATGGAAAGGTTATTTTTCCTGCAGTGCATGGTCACATAATATCATAATTCCTGTAGATTATGAAGGAACAAAGACTTATAAAGCGGGTCCTCTTCAGAACCTGGAGAATTACATCCCTGGGAATAAACGTTCCTTAGGGGGGAGTAAAATTCTCTGAGTGTTTCATTTTCCTTTTGAAAAATGGCAACAGCGTCCTGAGTTATAGAAGCCTGATCACTGTACACATAATATTCTTCTACACTCTTAGCTGTTGTTTTTCAAATAAGCTTTCGTCTCTCAAGAGATTAGGGGAAGGGCATGTCAAAAACATGTTCAATTTCCTGCAGATAATCATGAATGTTTGAATCCTGATTATCGGTGTCATAATGTTCTATGTCCTGAGCAAGGGACTCAAGTTGGCGAATACACATACCGTGCTTATGAGGTGGACCTGGACCACCTGGGAAATCAAGTCGGTTATGTTGAAGAACTGATGGAGGCATTTCAACTAACCTTTATTGATGTAGTACAGTTTATCATCACTAGCTGAGAAAATTTAGAGTAAACTTTTTTTAAAAGTCTAAAAATGTCATAGCTGATATTCTCTTCTCATGTGTACAGTGCAAGCTGTGTTTATGAATGCCCACCCAGAGACGCCACTTGTTGTGCTATTTATACGCACTGTTTTAAGCTATTTAATGTTTAATAAATAACTCTTGGTCATATCTACTAGGCAAGTGAACTTAACTAAAACTACTAAGCAACATTAAGATAAAAATAGCATAAGGAACTACGTACATACAAAAGAAACTAAAGACAAATAAAATGGTTGAGAACCATCATTAAAACTAGAAAAATTTGCATTTCCTGCGAAAATGCACTGTGAATGCAGATAGCTGAATGATTAAGCAAAAGATGCAGAAGATCTTTGAAGACGAGAAAAAATAGCTGAAAAGCATCGAAGAAGTTGAAAAAGTTGAAGAAGTTGAAAAAGTTGAAGAATTTGAAAGAGTTGAAGAATTTGAACATGAAAGAACAATAGCTGAATGATTAGAAGAAGAAAAAACTGAGGGAAAGGCACCAAACATTTCCTAACTCATTCTAAACACTGAATCGTTTAACAAAGCATAAGTAGAATTTCAAACTTGAATATACTGTTGCCATATGTGGGCCTGCATTTCTAGGGAGTATAAGGGGTTTCGCCCCCATTGAAAAGCATTGGATGTTTGACACCTCCTAACTTGGAGATGCTTTACGTGACGAGGCCCAAACTTATTGTGGAGCATTCTGTATAAAGGAGGTACAGACTCTGTAAAGCAGAAGTTTGTCCGAGCTTCCTAGAGCTACTTCTTATTAGCAACATGCTAACCGTTAGCCGCTAACATGGTTGTAATCAGGATCACCGGGTGATTGTACTCTGTCAGTTTGGTCCAAATCCTGTACTGGGAAGTGCCTCAAATAGGGGTGCCAATATTTAATGTCGCCAAACGTCACCAAAGTTCATGGGTCAGATTGGCCTCCTTTAGCAACTCAGCCTCACCACATCTGGGCCCAGAACTCAATATTTGACAAAAATGGTCAGTAGCGCCATTTCCCACAGGTGGGTGGTGCTGTATTGGCCAATTGGGTCGTGTCTGGGCATCATGCCAGGTCCTGTTGGAAGCAAAGGCCCAATAGGAAAGCATGTGAAATCCAAAATGGGATAGAAAAATGACACATAGCTGAAAGTCACGTGAAAATTTTAAAATGTCAAGAGGAAGTGACTGTGCGAATTTCAGATTCCTACATTAATCACAGCAACTGCGGTGAGCGTCGAAAGTTGCCATTCTATCTCAATTGAGCCTCTCCCTCTGGCCCTCAGAGTTCCATCGTCATGGAAACTCACTCACACACCTGCAGCGGCCAGTCTACCGAAGTGCAGAGACTTTGCTCACAATAAGTCCCATTGGATTATAATGGAGAACTTTGCCCCGAACAACGCTTCATATCTCCTGATCCATAAATGGTAGAGACGTAATTTTTTCTGCGTTTAGTTCGTAACGGATAGGGGAAGAAGAAAAGCTATAGTTTTTTGTTGGAAAAAGTTTAATAAAGGCGTAAAAAATTATGATCTAAAGGAAATTTTTAAGAAATTTCCAAAATCCTCTAAAAACGGTCCCGAACAAATCGCTCTAGCTGAAAAAGTATAAGAGATATCAAATTAATTCTTTCACTGTGAGTATCAGCAGGCTTTTGAGGACTATGTTGCTCATTTTTATGTTTGTACAAAAATCGGTGTAGGCACCGCGACGATGTAAAAAAGTGGATCATGTGGAACAATGCAGCTCTAAAGCATTGTCAGGATTTTGCACATTCGCTACTCCCGAACAAATTGTTCCTGCGGAAAAAACGTAACAGTTATCTACAAAATTCCTTTTTTGTGAGTGCCAGAAGGGTTGGGACATTCATATGTGAAAGTCTCATGCCTGTACATCAAACGGTTTAGGAGTAGTGACGATGCGAAAACGTGTGATGTTTTGGATTTTCAGACGTCATTTTTCAAAACCGCTCCATAGGAAATGAATGGGGGAGGTTTCGGGTTTGTGTCGCTCTGAGGTGATTTGCGAAAAATCTATAAATGCTACACCAATGAGGGTTACATTTCCTGAATCCAGACAAAAATTCCTACGTTTTGATGTATAATTTATGTGGATAGGTTGAAAATTGAGCGAGTGAGAGGAAGTTGTTCAGAGAAGAAGAATTTGTTGAATTTCTAGAGTGCGCACTCTAAAAGAGCCTCCTTAACGACCATAGCAACGCATGTTATTTGCTGAATTTCTTGAAAAGCCAAAATTATTTTAAGGAGGTACTATAAGAAAATGGTAAAAGATATGAAAAAGCTGAAATATACCATAATAGCTGAAAGATATCACTACATTTTAAAAGTTGAATGGTGTTTCTAGCTGAAAGTAGGCTGAAGCAGTAAGCTGTTAAAAGCAGCTGAAATGAGCGGAATTTTAGTGATTTACATTAATTTTCTATGGGAGAAAAAAAAGCTGAAAATTTGCAGAAAAAGCTGAATATTTTAAAAAGTTGAAAAGTTAGAAGTACAAAAAGATATAGCCATCGATTCCAGAAGAAGCTGAATAGTTTAAAAGTTGAATGGTTGAAATCGGAGAAAAATTGTAGGAGGAGAAGCGAATCAAACTTTGAACAGTAAAAACGCGAGAGAGGATCTCAATAACTGTGAATGCCTACTGCATTCACAGTAATGATTCAGTGAATCCTGGTTCACAGCAGATCCAAGTAAGAGAACCAATGTTCATCTTAAATAATGTGGAATAAGGTTAAATTAGCATAGCTACTTTAGAACAACATTTGGTATGTGTTTCAACCCATTCACAATGCAATTCCTGAGTTAAACAAAACATTATTTGTTAAAATAACACATAAAAGAATGATTTGCTCAGAAAAATCTGTATCTTTAGGACGCTTGATTTTATTAATGCAATTATTTCTCCTGAAAGCTAGGGGCACTGTAGCGATGGATCGCTTGATGGGTTAATCCTAAAGTTATACAACACGCCATTCAATCGACATTATTGTTCGATACTAATGCGGTAATAATGCTCATAGCATTATCGAACAATGGCAGAGCAAAACGAAAACAAGCATTATGCAGACCTCTCAACTTTTATCAAAAGTTAAGAGTGAGATTATGCAAAAGTTTCGGGGGCGGGGCGGTGCTGGGGGCGTGACTGGGGCGTGATTGGGGGCGGAGATGACTGGACCCTGGAAGAGCCGGTCCAGTCAACTTATTTTTATCCGACCAAACATTGAAGTAGACATGTATTACTTTTGTTAAAAAGTGAAAGAGAAGTGTTAAGACGTTTTAAGTTATTGACCATATTATTACACTGTTATACATTAATCTATGGGTTTGTTTATCAGTATAGATCTATAACCTCACTGGTGAAGAGTTTCATCAAGCCTAAATGGTCTGACATTTTTCCCTCAGCTGCAACACTTAAAGCACACAGGTGTTCACGCTGCATCTTTACGCATGATCCAGCTGCTGATGTTTTCCCTCTTTTCAGCTCCATGCACTTCTAGCCTGTTACAGTTTATAACCATCATCATCACCTTTCACAGCGACAGGTTTCTCATCTCAGTCTCCACGCTGAACAGACAAATCTCCTACTATTTATGTATTGCAACCCCAGAATTGATGAGTACAGGTGCAGCTTTTCAAGCTCTGCGATTACTGGCTCCTAAGTGACGGTAGAAAAAAACACTTTTTTTGGTAACGTCTGGTATCAGCATAATTTATACTTAATGATACCAGTTTGAGGCGGTGAAGTGGGCAGATTTTACCCCCGTTGGTGCGCTGCACACGAGGGATAAACAGTGGGGAAAATGCATAAATAAAGACTGTAAAGGGCTCCTTTATAGGGAAGAGGAGGAATGATGGGTCTGAGCTAAAATCGCTGATATTACAAGTTGACCCTTAAAAGTGCGCACCTAAATTACATGTAACGTAATTATGCACACCTGAATTAAAGCGCAGGGCAGCATGCCCACCGAAGCACCAATGGTTCTGTGTT
This sequence comes from Fundulus diaphanus, assembly GCA_037039145.1. Classification (NCBI taxonomy): domain Eukaryota; kingdom Metazoa; phylum Chordata; class Actinopteri; order Cyprinodontiformes; family Fundulidae; genus Fundulus; species Fundulus diaphanus. The sequence continues at coordinate 34,701,833 of CM073124.1, forward strand.
GTTAAAAACACTGGCACATTTTGCTACGGGTATGAGGACATTAAACGTAGTGATTCACGTTTTGAAAACGTGAATAAAAGCACCTGGGCCCGAGGGAAGGGAGGGGAGGGGAGCAGTAAGAGCGTTGAGGAACAGAAACAGCGCATGTAGTTAAAAAATGCAAAATTAATAAAAACAAAACATGCAGCCATGACTGGTTCTGAATGAAGGCTTTATCTGGCAGCTGCTCTCCCCCCTTCCCTCCTGCGTATGCAATTCCGGACGGTACCGGCTTACTTTCACCACTGGTTAAGACCAAAATTATTTATAACTCTGATCGCTCTTCTTGATGGCCACAAGTTGTGAAAGAAGCTGAAACAGCTCTGTAGAAGGCGGGGTTTAGACTGAGCTCTGGATGGACAGAACTGTGAATGGATCACCCGCAGCCCATATGGGCTTTGTTATTTTTATGCGTGAGAGATGCCATGTGTTGCGTGTGAATTCAGTGAAAGTCAGTGAAATGCATGTGTCATACGGTCAATGCTTAAGAGTTGAGAGCCCTGATTATGTTTAAAATGAACCATAGTTGCATTGACTTGATAGTAGCACTAATGTTATCTGGGAAGCTAATAGCGCAATGCTAGCAGACATTCGGCACTAATTTAAAAGGACCTTAAGATCTATTTGGTCATAATGAGTGGACTAGAAAACACAAACATTAATATCCTATCGATGTATAAAACTCTTACGGAAATAATGTTTGTTATAACCATAAAAACACACTCATACTACATCAGCAAACCTTGGTTTCAAATAAGATAGTGGGCATGTTAGAGATTATGAAATTGCAGAGACTGGACTGCAAAGTTGGTTGCCATGGAAAGTACATATAAACGGACTCTGGAGGCACAGAGTCTGACATACTTGGATTGGAAAGAATGACTGTTTAGGGGAAAATGTGTATAGCATGATCTTCTCCACCGATGTGATGAACAGAACGCTGATATCATACTGTGCACACCCCTGAAGGGGTGTACACAATGGGTCCTATTTAATGTCTGTGTGAAAGAATAAACGGAACGCTCTGCCACCTGTTGCGTTGGGTTGTTGCGAGGGCCCAGTATTGAAGCTGTAAACATCCCTCTGCCTCTCATATTATATACGGTAAAATATAGTTACAGTTTCAAGAGTCTTTTTATTACTACATAAGTCTACAATAGAAATTATCAGATAAAAGAATCTGGGGTGACCGCAAACAGGTAGATTATTTAACAGGCACTAGTCTGTAAGCTCCAGGGCTTTTTACTAAGTCAAACCTTAAAACAAAACAGTAAAACCATTTTAAATAAACCATTTGACTTTCCCTGCTGTTATGCCAGAAACCTGTTTGATTATGGATATTATTATTAATTATGATTTGCTATTATAATTTAATAATAGATCATTCAAACTCAAATAGTAGCTATAACAAATATAATTCAAATGGCTGTGATCCAAGGGCTATAAGCCTGTAATGATTAACACTAACAATGCATTTATTAATTAGCTGTCATTAACTTATTTATGCTGGAAAAGTGTGATCTGACCGGTTTTTGACCGATTAGACTTATCCAGCAAATGTTGATAACTCAAATTATAACTGCAATTGGAGTTTTAACCCTTACCTCTTTATCACAATCCAATGAAAATGTCTCAGTTAATTCAGTTGTTAACTCAAAAAGAGGTACTTCTTTTGCTCTTAGAGACCATTCAATTCCTGAACCAAAATAACCACAAACAATTACTATTTCACACGTTATTGTTTATGAAATTAATAATCCCTGTCACAGCAATTATTATATTTTATAAAAACACTAGTAAACTACTCACTACTCAAGGAACATTGAAAATAAAATAAATGAAAATAAAACAAGTCAAAATGGATTGAATGAGAGGTAGCAATTCTTAATTCAATTCACAGTTGTTTAAACATCACATTCAAGAAGTCGGCACTTTGACATAGCAGCATTGAAAGACAAAATAGCTTAGAGAAAACAGACCTGAAGCTAGATGGGGAACGCTTCTGTACTCCACAACACGCTAAGCTAACCGTCTAGAGCTACCTTTGCACCTTTCCAAGATGGTGACTATGACGACATATGACCTACGATCTTGCGTGACGCATGAGGAGGAGGTCCTGATGACGTATCTAGCGCACACGCCTAGTGCAGGGCGGGCTTTGATCAGGAGGCGTTTTCACGCCTGAACAAAGGCTTCAAAGAAAGTGCGCGAAACTGAACATGTAGACAAAGAAATCAAAGATGAAGAAAGGAAGAGAAGAGAAAATCGGCTCTCGGCGGAGCCAGCTCATCATCAACCCAAAAAAAACACAGCCAAAATCACTTATGAAATGCATGCACACACATCAGAAATATCCAGCACAGTTAAAACAAACTCCGTCTCGGAGTAATTAAGCATTAAACTAATTCCTAATAGGTTCTGCCCAGGCACAAAATATATCACCTTATGGGTGAGAAAGATAAGATAAGATAAGCTTTATTGATCTCACAATGGAGAAATTCACTTGTCCCATCGGCTCAATAGTCAAAAGTCAGAAGAAGGTGCCAAAGTAGGTAAGTAGAATCAGTTAGATACAGTTATACAGCTATATACAATTCTATACACTTCTATGTATAAATAGGTTATTGCACATATGTTATTATACACTTTGAACAGGATTATTGCACAGGTTATAGCACCTTGTTTAAATAGCTTATTGCACATAAGTTATTACAGTTATTGTTGCATCTATGGTGCATGGTTGCAGTAATTACTATAATGGTTACAGGTATAGAGCAGCGAAGTATGATCAGGTAGCAGCAGGAATGAATGACCTTTATGTTGACAATATACTACAGCACATTATTGCACATAGTTACTGCAAAACACTTATTACAGTAATTGTAACAGTTATACGGTTATACGTATAATCCAGAGATTGAATTCACATGAGTTGCACATTATTGTACGTTAGTTATTGCACATTATATAACGCTGCTATATAATAGTAACCGTAACCGTAATAAGTAATCTGGTAGCAGCAGGAATGAATGACCTGCGGTAACGCTCCTTTTTACAGACAGGGTGTCTCAGTCTGGCACTAAAGGAGCTACTCAGCTCCTCTACAGTCTGATGCAGGGGGTGGAAAGAGAAATAAGAGTAAAATCCTTTCTTTACTCTGACGTTGCCTCAGTGGGTATGTCCCGGATCCGCGGGCGTCCTGCAGCTGCGGCGACGCATGTCCGTGAGTGGCAGAAGAAAAAGGGGAAGGCCCACAAAGTCTCTGAGGCTTTCGGACGCTTTGTTTGGCCAAACAACAGCGGAGTTCTTGACGATCACTGGGAGGTAGCGGCTCACAGTAGGATCAAAATGAATTCAAAGTACTTTTAAAGTCGACCTCCTGCATAGAAAACAGGGATAAGTTGGTTCGGCAACTCGGCCCAGCGAGGACTCGAACCCATGCCACATGGGGGAAATCCCAACGGGAGAAAAACAGCTGTATGTCTTCTCAGTTGGCGTGGTGCCGGTGAAGAAGAATGAGTTGATTCCATAGCAACGAGATAACGTTGCTAGGGCCTGTGGTTTGGTTGACCGTGTTGCATGCTGGGAGCTGGTGATCAGGTTGGCCATGTTGCATGCTGGGAGCTGGAGTCTGTCACGTCATAAGATGGCATTACACTGCCTAGCTCTGCCCTCCTGTCTGTGCCTCTGCATCAGTTTGGTTCACTTTGGGGCATCCAGTTGGAGGCAGTTAAAGCAGGGTGAAGGCTGGTGGTCACAGCAGCGACAGCGAGCAGGCAGCTAGCTCGAAGCCAGGCTGTGAGGAGGCGGCTCCGGGTCCCAGGCCGTTGGAAGCTCAGCACTGTGGGGCTGCAGCATGTGGATCTTTGTGTGGCAGATGTGTGGCTCACTCTTGGGTCAGCTTTTCTCCTGCACATCTTATAAAAGGCAAGGCAAGGCAAGGCAAAGGCAAGGCAAATTTATTTATATAGCACAATTCAGTACACAGACAATGCAAAGTGCTTCACATGATTAAAATACAGGAAATAAAGCAGAAAAAAAGTAAGTAGGAAAAAGCAGTTGGATTATAAAAAAAAAAAATGTTTTTGCATTCGACTGTTTAACTAGTGCAGTCGAAGGCAGTCCTAAACAAATAAGTTTTTAGTCTTGATTTAAAGGAACTTAGGCTTTCAGCATTTTTACAGTTTTCTGGAAGTTTGTTCCAGATAAGTGGAGCATAGGAACTAAATGCTGCTTCTCCGTGTTTAGTTCTGGTTCTGGGTATGCAGAATAGGCTGGAGCCAGAAGACCTTAGTGGTCTGGAGGGTTGATACACTGATAACAAGTCTTTGATGTATTTAGGTGCTAAGCCATTCAGGGATTTATAGACTAACAGAAGTATTTTAAAGTCTATTCTCTGAGATACAGGGAGCCAGTGTAAGGACTTTAGAACTGGGGTGATGTGCTCTACTTTCTTAGTCTTAGTGAGGACGCGGGCAGCAGCGTTCTGGATCAGTTGCAGCTGTCTGATCCACTTTTTAGGCAGACCTGTGAAAACACCGTTGCAGTAATCAATTCGACTAAAAATAAACGCATGGATTAGTTTTTCCAGATGCTGCTGAGACGTTAGTCCTTTAATCCTGGAAATGTTCTTCAGGTGATAGAAAGCCGACCTTGTAACTGTCTTTAGATGCTTTTGGAGGTTCAGGTCTGAGTCCATCACTACTCCCAGGTTTCGGGCCTGGTCAGTGGTTCCCAGTGTTGGGCACGTTACTTTGAAAAAGTAATTAGTTATAGTTACTAGTTACTTCTCCCAAAAAGTAACTGAGTTACTAACTGAGTTACTCAACTATAAAAGTAACTAGTTACCAGTAAAAGTAACTATTGCGTTACTTTTTCGTTTCTGGCTTTTTTATTTATTTTTTTACAACTTTTTTGCTGCTATGTCCTTTCAATGCACCCCCCCCCCCACACACACACACACACACATATACTCCCCCTTTTGTGTTGAACAGTGAAGTGTGGTGAAAACAGCTTTAATTCTCCATCACATAACTTTCATATCGCGCATGCATTGACTTTTTCAACAATTTTCTCTTGCGGTTTTCAGCAGCAACGGCGTTGTTTCTTATGGTTTAATATTGTCCATATGGCTTATTTAAAGATTTCTAATTCTACTCGCAGTTACATGCGCACTTCCAAGCTTATTCCCTGTCATTGCTATGGTGAATCACGTTCACTTGCGTTCCAGTGATCGGGCTTTTTTTTCATGCTCACGTTCAATGGTTGATCTGGTGCTGTGTTTAGTTACCTGGCTGATATCATCTGTTCTGAAATCGGACATGCTGAGTATGACAAAGGGAGGAAGAACTACTCAGAGTAGCAGCTTTCTACTCAGTGTAGATCAGCCGTTTTTTCTGAAACGACGCTCAGAACAAAGACGCACAGCGCAACCCGCCCAACCATAAAGGCGTCTGCCCAACCCATCAATCAGCGATGCGCTCCGATCAGCACCTGGCGCTCACAGAGCGGGGCCGTACACCATCACACCAGAGTTGCAAAATGGTTAAAAAAAACTTGGTTTATTATTATTTTGTTTACATTTCAGCTTGGATTGTATTTACTGCGCAGCATAGCTTTGCTGTGCGCGCTGAATCCAGATGCTGTGCGCGAATGCACACGCGCGCAGTTCAGAGGGAACAGAAACAGTTTGGCGCGTCAGTCAGTTCGAAACAGTTCCTGTATCTGTCACGTAGCGCATACGCGCATCGACACAGGTTTTGCTCTACGAGCTCGACTCATGCGCCGACGCATCGGTGTTGCCGGACCCATCACTACTGAGAGGTTATCTCATCCTCCCTTCTCTCATGACAACCTGCGCACGAGTCCTATCATGAAGTGAAAAAAAAGTTCATTGTGCGACTTGAGTAACGTGCAGTAACGGGGTGTCGGCAATGATAACGGCGTTATAGTGACAGTCAAAGTAAATTAGTTAGATTACTCGTTACTGAAAAAAGTAACGGCGTTAGTAACGCCGTTTATTTCAACGGCGTTATTCCCATCACTGGTGGTTCCTAGCTGAAGCGAATGAAGCTGTGTGCTAACCTTTGATCTCTCCTCTATTGGTCCAAATATTATTACTTCTGTTTTGTTTTTATTCAATTGAAGAAAATTTTGGCACATCCACGCATTGATTTCTTCAAGACATTTACTCAATGCCTGAACTGGTCCATAGTCACCTGGTGACTGCTTAGTTCCGATGTTGGAAAAGGGCAGGGATGCACTCAGCTTGGCCAACCCTGCATGTTTGTAGGTCTATCCAGAGTGGGTGCCCCTCCAGTGCTGCTGTTGACAGTGCAACAGAATTTGCACAAACAGTGCATTGATACTTTGTGGGCCTTGATTCACACATGCCTTTACTAAGAGTAAAACAAAGAAACCAGAAAAATATGAAATATTTTTTCTATTCATTATTTAACAGGTTCCAAACAATCCTGCATGTTTTTGATTTAAGGTTATTAGACTATGCCAGAATATGTATTTATAAAAGCAGTACTTGAATTTCCATAATTAAAAGCCAAATTAGTTACAAGATTCAAGATTTAAGGCACTTTTAAATTTGGTGGAACTTTTTGTCAATTTGCTGATTACCTGGTTGTGAACATGTGTCGCTGTTGCTCTGAGATACCAAGATGTCTTGATGGATTTTGAAAACTTCAGACATTTCCTTCCCTCGTCCTTTGTGTATTTTCTTCACTGATCCTCTACCAAGCAATGTAAATAGTTTTCCCTATAGACATGTGTGCAGCAACTATAAGTAATTGCCTTTCAATTTTTCTTACAGTCTATAATAGGCCTTGCTAAATTGGTTAAATGGATTGTGTAACACTTTTATGTGGTAATTTACAGAATAATAACGAAAACAGCACTTAAATATATCCCATGGACCAGAATTATTCAGCCAAGTTCGTCTACTGGAGCAAAAGATGCATTACAGTATGTTAGGAAAGTAAAAAGACCACAGACCAGGGAATAAGTTTAAACTGCCGGCTTATTATTGAAACAACTTACACACAAGACACTGGACAACACTTAACACAATTTCAAATTACCTTAACCCCTTTTGTTAAGTAATTAGGTTTTACCCTTTCGAATTAACCTCTGACTTTTGACTTCATATCAGATTTCAGTATCAGATTTTATTATCAGGCTCTAGTATCAGGTTGCAACCTTTTTAGTTTGGTTTAGTTCAAATTAGTTCTTAATTCTGTTCAGTTAACATTTTGATCTATTAATTAACTCAGGCTGATCTAATTCACATCAGTGAAGTTTGCCGTTCGAGTTTGAGGATTCATGTAGTAAATGTACCCATTTACATTTATGCAAAAAGTAAATAGCATAACAAAAAAATACCATTTACAATTTGTTTCACAAAAAAAATACAAAGGTTATCAAACTAAATCGATTCAGCAAAAGACTGAATAAATTGGTACAAAACCAAAAGAAAAGAGAGTCCTCTTCTCTATCTGCTTTTCTTTTTGCAATAAGCAACTCAGGGTTCACCAAGAGTCCGCTGCAGCTTTGCAGAAAGTGGATGAATCCTACCAGTTCGGAAGCAATCTGCACCGTCCAATAGAGGCGCTATTACTCTGATAGTTGCACAGCACAGTTCAGAAGATCACAGGGTGGCTCGCCATCTTGCTTCAACCTCGTGGTTTCCAAGTCGTGTCAGTTGAATAATTCTCCAACCCACTCTAAATGGCCAAGTCCCGTTTTCCAACGTACTAATTGTCTCCACACAGGTACAGATCGAGTACGGAAAATATCTTCTCCACAAAATCCACCAAAATTGGCTTCTAACCACTTAAGGTTCTTCACCTTCCTCTCTCAACGTTTTTTCTTCACCTTCCTCTCTCAAAGATTTTCTTTTAGCCCGCTCCGCAAAACCCACAAGCTCCCAGCCAAGAAAAAAAACTTTGGACAATCCGATTGGTGGTTGTTGGTCACCTGGGTCACGCAGCAACGTGCCCTTCAAAATAAAGATCCAAATGCATTTTAAACACAAAATAACTCATGAAATAACATACTGAATAAAATAAAATATTACAGATGTTTTTAATGAATTGTTAACTACATTAACATATTTATTGATTGATTTTCTTTTAACTAATTTATTGATTTTGATAACTAAGTAAACCTGGGTTAAAATTGCAAATCAGAAGTTATTTATTAAATAATTAATCCAAGCAAGATCTTTGATTATTTAACAAGTGATATCAAATAACTTTATGCTGCGTTCACTTCTTTAATCTGTATGTACTATCATCATTCAGCCCTTTTATCATACATTTCATCATTAGATTTTTCTTGCATCTGTTTAACTTTGAAAGCCATTGGTTCCTGTAAGATCAAACATGACAAAGGTGAGAGTGTGCAGAAAGAATATAACTTTCATTTTATGTTCTATATAATTACCTCATATGACATAGTGATTCCATAACTACGCTTTGTAAATCAGTTTGTGAAAATCCTGTGAGAAAGTCTGAGGGCCCATATGTATTTCATAGGAGCTGAAAAATGCCAGTATTTTATTACGCTGAGCTGTGAGACAGGTCATGGTGACATCCATTGTAGAAGGAATAAAAGAGCATATTATTTGTTTTATTATAGTTTTTATTTAACATTACTCTCCATTTCATGATGAAAGGTCAAGGTATACATTCACACAGGCATTGCAAATTGATGGGAATTGGAAAGGGAATGCATTAGAGACACTTAACTGAATAAAGATTAACTGTATTTGTTTGTATTCAAATTCATGTTGCTAGGAAGGGTGATATTTCTGGGTATGCAACTCTGTGAGCATTGAGTTTGCTGTCCACTAATGTGTCTTTGCTCTTGTGCTTGCATGTCAGTGTGTGTAACTGGCCTTACGCACTTTGTGTATTTTGGCCCTGGGGAGGTACGTTATTGAACTGACCTCTGTAGTGTGACAACAGCCAAGTCTGAGGTAATCCAAAGGCCTAAACATCAGCTGCCACCAGCAACCAAAATGCATTAAAGATTAAAGCAGTCACTCAGAACAAAGTAGACTTTGTTGGTATCATCTTTTCAACTGGAGCTGGTGGGGCCTGTATATTTGTTTGTGCATGTGCATGCTTTCACGTGTGTGTATTTGGTAGCTGCTGTGTAGTGTGTTACAATGGAAGTATGCGTGTGAGTTAAACTGAATCCACGGTGGCTTCACTGAAAGCCACTTGTGAAAATAAGGGCATGTATATACGTGTTGCTTTGTTTATTGCGTTAAGCTTACACAGGGAAATTTAGGGATGTGGGCAGAGTAACAAGCTTTTCTAATTAACACTGAATTAACATGATGGTTTGGTGAAAGGGGTTGTTATATTCTTTGCAAGTGGGTATTTAAAAAAAATACCCAGAGTATTTAAAAAGGGTGAAGGTGTGCATGCTAAAACAGCAGATGTGTCTCTGCTTTGGTTGAAGACAGTTTGATGGTGACAGACTGACAAAGTATATGAGTATATTTGTAGATCACGGAAGAGATGATTTTGGCAGGGCTATAGGCAAATGATACCTCTTTATTAAGTGATTATGTCTCCTTGTTAACAGCAGATTTAACAAGGAAGGTGACTGGAAGCAGTCCTGTTGACTGCCTTGTTACAAAGTGACTCCAAAAAGCTTGTTTGGTGTGTAATATGACAGTGTATTTTGTTAAGCATTAGGTGTGATAGGACTTCTTTTATACCAATGGCAAATTATATACGTAAGAACCCTTGTAAAAAAGTATATATATATATATATATATCAACTCAACTCAAACTTTATTTATAAAGCACATTTAAAACAACCGGGGTTGACCAAAGTGCTGTACAGAAATCACAATTGCAGAGCATAAGATAAAAACCAAAAGCTAAAATGCATAAACACAATGCAAAAAAAAAAAAAAAAAAAAAAAGATAAAATATAATAGAATAAATGTTTCAATGTAAATACAATAAATTTTAAAATAAAATAAAGTTTTGCCAAATGTCCACTTAGACTTGATTAAAAGCCAGGGAGAAGAAGTGTGCTTTTAGAGAGGATTTAAAAACCTCAAAGGAGCCTGCCGATCGAACATGGCAAGGCAAGTTATTCCAGAGTCTCAGTGCCGCTGCCATAAAGGCACGGTCACCTTTGGTTTTAAGTCTGGTTTTAGGCATGGCCAGTAGCAACTGATTAGAGGATCTCAGTGTTCTGGCCGGGACATGGATTTGGAGAAGCTCAGTCAAATACCGGGGGGCTAGACCATTAAGAGTACATATATATATATATATATATATATATATATATATATATATATATATATATATATATATATATATATATACTAAAAAGAACATTCTTTGTTATTTCTTCTTCTGCTTTTTTGTTTGTGCAGAACATTCTTACTCCAAGGCATCATTTTGACAGCTTGTCAGATTGTCCAGTTGAGAAAAGCTTTTACTCCGTCAACAGAAGCAGTGAAAAAGATCAGCACAGACTTAAATACACACACAAATATCCCCACAAAAAATTAGGGATACACGCATCAGTACACACATTGTACATGATTATCTATCTTATAGTTTTGATGGTTTATGAAGAATGATGTTTCTGTAGTGACTTGTGATTCAAATACCATTTATCACTGAAACAATTACACCAACACAATTGTGCACTTCTTCCTTGTGTTATCTAATTTTTCTAAAGTAAGAAAATCACATTGTCATGCTCAAAACCATTCTAAAGTAAACTACAGATAATAGCAGAAACCTGTGTGTATTTTAATAACACGCCTCAGAAGACTTACACAAATCTTTCTCCAATTAAACATATTTTTCACAAACAAATCTATACTTTGAAATGTTGTATTTCTAGGTCAGTAAATATTTGCTAATTGTCTAAATACAGAGGTATATAATGTTCGACAAGTTGTTTTCAGATTGAAGAGGTGTTAGATATTTCCTGTGTATGTGGTCAAACATTTAGCATATCTTTCATTCTTTTACCATTTCTTCCTGGAATTTTGGTCTATTTCCCCTGATAGAACTTGTCTAAGTGAGTCTGTTTTGTGGGGCCCATTTGTTGCGCACACATTTTCAGCTTTGCCCACAATTATTTTAGGGATGTAGAGCCTTTGAGGGACCTCTCAAAAACATGGACTCTGTTGTCCAGTTAAGTTCATTACCCATTTGGATGACACATATTTTTTTCCTGAGTGCATTTATAAACTATGATCTTGAGTTTTTATATTGCTTTTTGTAGAAATAGCTTAATTTTCTTTGGCCCTTCAGATTCCAGCCAGAATCTTGAAAAGGTATTTTTCTTGTGTTTTCAGGTTGATACAGACATGTTGCACCAAACATGTTCAACTTTGGGACACATAACCCATCTATATCCTTAGCACTGTGCTGATTGGATATTCCCATGATGTTTATACTTTAATATACTGTAAATGTTTCAAGAGATGAACGTGGGACCTTTTGGCATCTGTGATTAGTACAAAAGGTTTAATCAGACTTGTGTATGTCCATAATTCACTTTCTCATATTTAGGCTCATTTTGTTCGATTTTTTTTTCATCAAGTCCTACAGGGAAATCAATGTGTGTTTGAAGTGTTGCCTGAAAATACATCTACAGGCATGTGTCCAGTTGACTGAAATGTAGCGGATTATGACCAAAAGAATATTGCAGAATATTTCAGCCACTCCAATGATTTATTCTCTATATTTATTTTTAGCGCCAGTTCTTTCAGAAACTACTGTTTTATGTGACTAGTGCCTTTTTTCTTTTAGTGTATGAATGACTTTTACATTTTATAAGTTTTAAAAAGCTCTTTGTTGTTTTGTTTTGTTTTGTTTAAACTTCCACCATATTGACTATTAATGCTTGGCTGCAGTTTGGCTTCATGAGCTTCAGCAGAATCACTACTGGGATTCCATACAGGTGTGCATGCTCATGTGTTTGTCAGTCTTTGTAAGCTTGAAAGAGCTTTAGAGAAAGAGTTGAAACCTTCACTTGGTGGATTGCCTTTTCTATAAATACAGAGGACTGATATATGTTGGCAAGTCCCAAAATGTATCAGATTTTGGGACTTGCCAATCTAATTATATAATTTTTCCATGAGCAATTGGCTAGTTTTTTACTTGTACAGGATACAAATCACATTAAGGATTTAAAAAGTCTGGAAATTTTTTATTATGGTCCCATTTTTTAAATTCTGAAAAACCTGGAATTTTACCTGGGATGGGCAGTCTTTTGATATTTGCTGAATTCATCAGCAAGTCATAAGAGTTCACATCGCAAGTATTGTTTTCCGTCTTACTCTGCTGCCTTTTCTGTGTCCCTCATTGCATGATTAGACACACAAACAGACACATGAAAAGCACACACAGGACAACTGCTCTGTCACACAAAGTCTCCAGAGCTGTATGCCAACAGACATGTAACCGTCGGCAAATGCTCTTGTTTACGGTGGAGATGAATGAGACAGATCGCTGCTTGACTTGCCTAAATAGTTCCCCAAATGCCTAGACAGGTGGTGTGAATGTGTCTGTGATTTTGGTTGTGTGTTCTAGCCTTGTGCGCAAACGTCTGTGTGAATAGTGAATCGTTTTTAGAGTGTGTGATTGCATATATGCTTCGTGGATCTGGTGGCAGATGGCATCATTTCATTTGTTTGTGTTTTGCTCCTCTTTTGACTGCCCTTTCCTCTCTCACTCTTATTTTCTCTCTCATTTATCATGCTTTACCTTTGTCTTTTTCCTGTCTGTGTGTGAGTTAATATCATAACTGAGGAAAGACAAACAGCAATTTCCAGATGTAGTTGTTTTCCCATGGAAACGTGTTTAAATAACTGTTCAGCTCTATGGTCCTCTTCCAGTCAACTTTTTGTTGTTTTGTACTTGCAACTGTGCATAAATGCATCACATTCCTCTGGTAACATTGCCTGCAAGTTGAATTCTGGCGGTATTTGTGTGTTCACAAACATATGACAATCCATACGAGAATCCATCCATCTCAGGCTTCAACCATTTGTGACCATACCCAAAACGGTTGGGCCAATCACGTTGCAGTATTGTGGTTTAAGGCGAGACATACCACTGCAATGAAAGCAACATCAGCCGAACCAACATTAAAATGGCAGCACAGAAGGACGAATGTGTGCGGCTGCTATAACATTTGTTTTGTAAGGATCCACAAATTCTTCTTTGATAGTATTGTACCAAGAAGCACCTTGACTAGTTTACCTTGTTGTGGTTTCTCATAGCAGCAGCTGCTTACATTTTAGTTTGAGACCGTGATTGGCTAAAACCAACCTTTGGTAGGCAGGCACTAGGTGTCACTTCGCCCAATCAGTTCAGAGAATTCTGCTGAATGTCCCTCCTTTCCCCGAAAACAGATTCAATGGGAGCAGTCCCAGAGTGATAATGTGCAGAAGGTAGAGTGCTACATATTATCAATCTGGCTGGCCAGGTTAGTCATCTGGAGCATTTTGTGAAAAAATAAGATCATATCCTTGTTCAAATTTTTCAAATAATACCTATGAAGGAAATAAAGTTTATGGGGAGAAAAAAAACATATAGGAACAGCTTGTACCTGTTTTTACAAAAAATCTGTTTTGGAAAATTTAAGGTAACTTATGAAACAAAAAAATCTTATGGTCAAATAATGATAACAAAACTGAAGTTATTGAGTGGGCAATAGTACCCCAGTGACTTCAGATTAAGCCCTGTGTGGGTTGATAATTCTTACTTTGATCAAACGATGTGGCATCCTTTTGTTCCTAACACATTACATATCAGTACCAGTATCCTGCATGATTATTTTCTTCTTCTAACTGAGATCCTTTATTTTTCAAAAGTGTTGTTTTAATTGTTTTGAGCAGTGTAGAATTATGATTCAAATTGATTAAAACATGCATGATAAACCTTTTTGAATTATAGGTTAAATAAATCTAATGGCCTCAAATCTTTCTTAAAAGAAAGATAAAGCCACTAAGACCACCTCTTAGCCTCAACCTCATATTTGTTGCCGCTCTTTTGAATAAAGCAGTTGGATGAGGCTCACCCATAAGGCCTCTGGAAACTTCAGGTGGATGTTCCAGAATCCAACACCTCTTGTGGATCATAATTCAGCAGGGCCTGCCATCCATCTCAAACACTTCTGGCAGGAAGGAAAAGCTCTCAGCCCCTGGAGTTGGATCACAGGGTCAGCAGTGGTGCAGGCTTTCAGTGTCCCAAATTAATTTACTCACAAAGCTGAAGAGAACACTGCATGCCTAACGCCACAACATAAATAATCTCTCCAGCAATAAAAACACATTTAAATTTTTATAGCTCATTCTAATGTCAGAGATTTCAAACTAATTTTAGGACAGACAGACAGAGCTAATAATAAAGCTTTTTAGAAGGAAGACCACTAGCTGGGCTTTGTCTGAAGTGGCAGTGTTGAAATAGAATGCAGGCAAGGAAGGAAGTGCACAAAGAGTTGAATAGTATTGTTGTGCCATAAAAGCCATGATGAAAATTAAGTCAGATTGAATTCTGAACAAATCAAAAATGGATTATGAGCAAGGAGCTTCACCACCCTGCTGCGGAGACAGCCCCTCACAGCAGGGAGTCCCTGCCATGAGCCTAGACCGCTCCCAAAGACAATAGGTCAGATTCACAAGCCCACTTCTTCCTGGGTCTTCTCTGAAGGACAGGGCCCACGCTGGCTGAGACCGGCCAGCCAGCCATGCCCTGCGAGCCACATGGGACTCAGACTCAGTCCCATTCTTCTTCCTGGGACTCACAGGGAGAGAGAAAGTCCCCTGGACAAGCCAGCCAGGCAAAGGGCCTCATGGGGCCCGAAAGACCCACCAGCCAGCGCAGGGGAGAAATATGTCTTCGTCCGAAGGACCTGACCGGGCGAATCAGAGCTGTTACAGGAAAGCTGACTTGAGACGGCGCGGATCCTTAACCACTTCCCGAGCTGAGAGCAAAAAGGAGCTGAAATCGTGACTGCAACCGAGACAGAGCCGCTAGCCCGCTGCTGAAAGAACCAACGCTTTCCCTTTCTACTGCTCTCTTCCTTGGATGGTCAAAGTGAACCGAACTCACACGAGGCACCGACAGGTTTGGCAGAGAAATAAACAGGGAAAGCTGAATGGTTTGTTTGGAAAGCTTGTGTAATGCGTCCACATGGTGTTTTAAAAACATGGGGCTGAGCGACATAGCTCCCATTAGCATGTTGATACCATGCCATTGCCAATGTAATTCAAGTGTGTTTTTATGGTTAAAACAAACGTTATCTCCACAAGAGTTGTATACACTGATGGGATATTGATGTTTGTGTTATCCTGTGTACTCATTACGACTAAATTAAAGCCGAAGCTTTTAAAGTTAGCGCCAAATGTCCGCTAGCCAAAATACTATTTAGCTTCTGGTAACTTCCGATTTCCAGATATTCAACTATGTTCGTTTCAAGCATAAGGCTTGTTCATTTCGCTCCGGCATCGTTCGATAGTGCTATGAGCGTTATTACCGCATTAATATGGAATATTATTGTCGATTTAAAAGCGTTTTTGTTTAACTTTAGGATTAGCCAATTTTAGCGACCAATCGCTACAGTGACCCCTAGCCTCCCGGAGGTATAATCGCATTAATAAAATCAAGCGTCCCTAAAGTTAATGATTTTACTGAGAAAATCTTTCCTTTTGTAAAATGTTATTTCATCAAATAATGTTTTGTTTATCTCAGGATTTGCATTGTGAATGGTTTGAAACACATGCCAAATGTTGTTCTAAATTAGTTAAGCTAATTTAACTCCATTCCAGAATCCAACACCTCTTGTGGAATTTCTAGGCGCAGCCAACAGGGGCGATTCTAGGATCTGACCTTTAGGGGTGCTTAGCCCCCAGTGTTGACTGTGATTCCTGGCATGAACAACAGGCTTTCCATTTTTAGTCCAGATGTAAGATTCTTAGAGTTGACTCATTTTTGAGCTAAAGCTCGTCAAACAAGCTACAATATAGGCCCATCCAAAAACAGTGACAAATAGATTGAAATGTTTTCACGGGATAAAACCTTGTGCATTTGTAAAACCTGCATGATGGCAATAGTTAGACTAGCTATATTGGTAAAAGTGAGGAATAATTTCCCTAAAGACAAAAAACTAACTTAGCTTTCTTGAAATTTAATTTTCTCTGGCGTAACAGAGCAAAAAATGGTAGCCCACAAAAACCTTTTACTGCACAGTGTTTGTCAGCTGGCTGAAAAAAGGGCTGCTGTTACTACTGTGTCTATCCTGTATTTTCTTTTGAAGATATAGAAATGCGCAGAGATAAACCCCACCTTATTTTTTTTATCTAAGATACTCTCTCTGTATCATAAAACACAGCAAAATTATACATTCAAGGGACTGCAAATAAATTTCAGGTATTTACTCTGCACTGGAAGTAGAAGTGTCACTGACACTGACAGCATTTCAAATATTAAATTCAAACAACAAATGTGCAACTGGGCTGTAGTTACTCTCTTTAGCCCATTTCATGTAATTTATCTTAACATTCCAAACACATTTCTTACATCATATATCTGAAGTGTAGACAACAGCTTCTCCTTACCTACATCTTCTCAGACAACAAATTATTTCCCTAATAGTGAGTTGTCAATGTTTAAATGTGCAGTAAATCTTTATACATAAGCAGCATGGGGGATCCAATGCTGTACTTTGAGTAAGATGGGTGACACCAAAACTGAATTATTACATGAGTGGTTGTCCATTTCATCATTGAAATGAGAACACATTAATATACTATTGGTATATACTAGTATGACTATTAAAGAACAGCAGATTAAAATTTAAGATATGTAAAGGCCTATATTGAATTAATTTTGCGACCACATCAACAGATTCAATAATTGCTTACTTTTTGGTGTACCAGATTACCCTTGTAATGATGTAATATTTTATGGGCTAAACCCCTGGTGATGAGAATGTCTAGCTCCGCCCCTGGTTTGTACTAATTTACTAATAGACAGTGTGGAAATCTATGTACAATTAAACCAATGTAAATAGTGTTCCTCTGTTTTATTTGTCTTTATCCTAATTCTAGAAGTAGAAATAGTCAAATAAATAGCACACTTATTTTGTGGAATCCTAATCATGCTATTATAACTAAGCAAAAGTCTAAACAAAATATAGCAGTTGTTTAGGCGGCATCTAGTGTTCTTATACTGTATATTATGTAAAAGAAATTACACCTGCTATTTATACCTTAACTGCCTCGAAGGGTCAACAAAAAATGAAAGCAACAATAGCGACGAAATATTGGTAAAAGGGAAACTCTCACCATTTCAGGTGGCTGTGGCTAAGAATCTGAATTTTTAATAGCCTACAGTCTTTGCTTTTCCATCTTTCCAGCAGTCTTCAGAACTCCTGCCTGGCACAGAATATTTAGTTTTATAAAAGAAATGCTATTTTGAGATGCTAACGTTAGTTACTTACATTTCTACAGTTCAACAAATCAAAACGCTCTCTCCTGCTTCTTTACAGAACTGCACTCAGCAGCTTTCACCTATTTTAGTGCAAATAATATTTAGTTTCTTAACTGGGACTAGTTTCGTAGCCTAGTATTAATTGTGGTAACGGCAGTATCCCAGTATGAATCAAAACTTTAATCTCGCGCTCCGAGCACGCACAAACATGCAGTCACACACACGCAATAGAAAACAGCCAATCAGGAAGAGGGATGCCGGAATTTAAGGCAGCAGAACCAATGAGAGTGGAGTTGAACAGCACACAGCACAGTCACGTGTGCTGCAGATTTAAAGCAGCACACGTACGGCAGTGTTGAAATGACACCGTGGGAACGCCGAGCGCTTCAAACGGAGGCGCTCCAGGCGAACCTGTGCATGTACGCACGTCTGGCAGAGCCGAACTGACACGCAGGAATACTCTGAATCAGTAATTTTTTTTAGGGGTGCTGAGCTAAGATTTAGGGGTGCTTGAGCACCCCTAAAACTGGCCTAATTACGCCACTGGCAGCCAAGGTGAGGGGATCTGTTTTGGTGGCCTTAGGATTGTGTCTCTGCTATTCGCTGATGATGTGGTCCTATTGGCTTCATCAGGGCGTGATCTACAGCTCTCACTGGAGCGGTTCGCAGCCGAGTGTGAAGCGGCCGGGATGAGAATCAGTGCCTCCGAATCTGAGACCATGATCTTGAGCCAGAAAAGGGTAGAGTGCCGTAGTGTGTCTGGGCTCTTCCTTAGAGATAGGGTGAGGAGCTCAGTCATCCAGGTAGGACTCAGAGTAGAGCCGCTGCTCCTCCACGTCGAGAGGAGCCAGTTGAGGTGGCTCGGGCATCTGGTTAGGATGCCTCCTGGACACCTCCCTGGTGAGGCGTTCCGGGCACGTCCCACCAGGAGGAGACCCAGGGGAAGACCCAGGACACGCTGGAGGGACTATGTCTCTCAGCTGGCCTGGGAATGCCTCAGGATTCCCCCGGAGGAGCTGGCCCAAGTGGCCGGGGAGAGGGACGTCTGGGTCTCCCTACTGAGGCTGCTACCCCCGCGACCCGACCCCGGATAAGCAGAAGACGAAGAATTGAACTTTGGTTCTTTAACTCAGATCTGCGGTGAACCAGGGGTCACTGAATTATTCTGATGATTGTTGCGCTGACCTGCCAGCACTTTGCCTGAAAGACAATGATTAGGGCATAAATGACACCTGGGAGAGCAGCTGTGCTCCTCAGCAGGTATGTGTGAGAGACACACTGCAAACTGACTGCAGAGAAGCAAGGACCCACTGACAAACATTGAAGGGGCAGCCGGTAAGAAAAAAAGTGTTATTTAAGATTCCTGCTGCTGTTGCAGTGCTTAATGTGTGATGGTTGCTGTGTGTGGAGTCCTGCTTACGTGGTTTGTGCACCTGGACTGTGAAGGTGGCTACAGTGAGTTACAACAAACATGCATTTCACATTGTAAATAATAAGCTTGGGGATATGTGTGATGTGGATATATGTTTGGGCATAGTGCAATATGATGGTGAATGGGCCAGTGGAATTTTAGGTTAGTTGGTACATAAAAGTACAAGTAACTTTTATAAAGCTCTGGTAATGGACATGGGAATTAGATTGGTTTAATTGTTGTTTATGGTATTAAGGAATTTGTGTGTTGTAAATATTGGGCTTGTATTAATTGTAATATTCGTTTTTCAAAGGTTTTTACCTGACTGGTGTTCAAGCACTGTTCACTGAGAAGAAAAGAATCAAATAAAATAAAGAATGGGAAAAAGATTCAAGTGTTCAGTCTGAGTAATTCCAGCTATACTCTTGTTGTCGTGGGCCCACCCCTTCAAGTGTGGAGTGCATTGGCAAAAGCACTTGACAATGATCAACCCCTTGTTTTGTCTTTTGTGTCTTTTGCATGTACATAGTTCCTTAGCTTAGCTTCTTTTTATCTTCATTTTGCTTACTAGTTTAGTTATATCACTAGCCTGGTAGAGAGGATTTGTTGATTGAAATAAAGTGTTAATTAAGATAAACAGCATTATATAGTGATGTTCTCTGGATGTTCATTTTATTTCTGTTAATAAATTATTGAACTTGCAGAGAAGTTGTCACTCATTTATTCTATGTGTGTGCAGAGTTTGCTGTTAAAAGATCGCCAGTGCTCGAAATCACCTCAACTACTGTCCTGATATCACCGGACAATACCTACCATACAGAGAGTTATTTATTAAACATTAAATAACTTTAAAACAATGTATAATTGCATAACAGTATAGCAGAGGGGGTAGGGAAGTGCAGTGCATGTGCTAAGAGGGGCTCTTAGAGGAGCTGGATCTTCAGGATTTTCTAGAAGATTGATAGAGATGTCCCTGTTTTTGTAGCACTTGGTAGCACATTCTACCATCCTGGAATAACAGATGAAAGGAGCATTGATTGTCTTGAGTGTGGCATAGGCACTGGTAGCTGATAATCCTTTAAAGACTGGAGTGACTGACTTGTGATATACGTCCTACAAGAATAGGTTCTTAAAGTCAGGGGTTTGAAAGTGAGCTGTAGCACACCAACCCAAACCAAAAAAGAAGCCTACACATAAATGTGTAATATAGGTACAATCTTCTAGTCACGTTGTACCCTATTGCATTTTCGTATTTAAATTAATTGTTCCAGTACTAACAATCATTAAAGCTTTATACAGTGTGCAAATCTGGATAAATTAATCATTGTAAATATAATATAGCCATGCAATACCAATTATTTTGACTTTCACTAACCTTGAATTTAGCAGTTTTTTTTCTATGTATGTCCAGTCAATGTTTGCTTTCTGACAACCAAGATATATTGCACCAGTCAGTGTATTGCACATGAGCAGATACTCAGAATAAAAACAAAGACAGGAAATTGGACCGTAACACCTTTAATGTAATCTCATTTTACTTTTTAGCCTGTCAATTCAGTTTCCGATTTCAAACCTTTCCATGAATTTGGGCCTTTAAGTGTATAAATGGAAAGTTCTTCTTGGACCTTCAATCAAAAGTTTAAAGTCATATATATTTTGCTCATTAATTCTAAATTGACCTAAGATATCAATAAAATAATTAGCCCTGATATGGGTTGGCAATTTAGTGACAATTTCTCACTTACAGGCATAGCTTTCAGTTTAAAACAGAAACACAAACCCAGCCTTCTGCATTTAAGTCTACTGCTTTGCCTATTGAATATATCCATCACCCCAAGCAGGAGAAGTGACTCAGTTCATGTGCCAGCTCTCCTACTTTTGTTTGTGAATTACTAAAAAGGTTCTCAAAAGTGAAAATCACCTGCTTTGATGGAGAAACTAAGCATTCCCCCAATTACATAGACTCACAAACAACATATGATTGCTCTTAAGGTCTATTACCTGAAACTTTATAATCATGATTGAAACATATTTATCATACTTATGCACATAATAAATCATTTTTTATGGCTGTTGCAGTTTAACTGGTACTTCTCTCTTTGATAGTACCATAATAAAAACACTATTCAACTCCCATGACACGTTATCAGCATGCACGCGCACAGAAAAAAAAAATCTTAATTGACTGTATTTAGAGCAGGTCCTTAGGGTACAAGTGTTTGTGTCTATGCAGATGAAAAATGAGAATTTCATTACTGTGCAAAATTTGCAAGAGCAGGTAAGGACTCCTACAACACTTGTAGTATTGAGAACCAACTTTAACAGATCAGTTTTCAAAATAATTCCTTCATCTAAGGTATAAAAAAACTAGGTGGGAAACAAGGGGAAAACCAACAGTATTAACAGATGAGTGCATTTACATAGGTTCATCATTAAACGCATCAAATTAACCAATCAGGAAATGTAAAAAATATGTGATTGGTCTATTAGATTTATGTTCTGTTTCAGAAGGTGTAAAATGCGTTTAATGATGAACCTATGTAAATGCACTCATCTGTTAATACTGTTGGTTTTCAAATAGTACAAAGGATCTATGAATTCTCACTTTTTCAGATTTTTGTTCCCCAACATCCATGTTGAAAACAGCTGATATTATGCTAAAATAGATTTGAATATTTATAATAGATCAAGAAGTTTGTTTAAGTGGAGTTCTGAAAAGAGCACAAAGCATGTCATAATCCTTGCTTTCAGTCTCTGTTTTTTCCCACATCTTTTTTAGCTTGAAACATTTACATGAATTACAATGAGTCTTCATCAACTATTAACAGTAAACCTGTGTGCACTGTAGACTGTGCAGTTTGACATAATTCCCTCTTCCAGAAATTGTAATGAACAGAACCAGAGAACCCAAAATTCATCCAGACAAGACAGGTAACGTTAAAAGACATAGGCAGGCAGGATGACCGAAGGGAAAAACCAGAGTCCGTAATCTAAGAGCAGAGGCAGAAACAGGTCAGGAAACAGGCAGGTAATCAGTTAATACAGGGATCAGGCTGGCCCAGATAATCCGGAAGCAAAAATCGGGTCAGATCAAAGAATACAGAATACAGAAACGGTGACGTGGCCAAGTTCCAGCACTTTATTGAGAAACAGAGCAAAAATCACATAGATGAAAGTAATCACACCCAATGGTTCGGCTGCAGCCTCGTCTGATCTGCTTCTGCCCGGCCCCTGCTCTTTCAATTCAATTCAATTTTATTTACATAGCGCCAATTCATGAAACATGTCATCTCAAGGCACTTTACAAAGTCAAGTTCAATCATATTATACAGATTGGGTCAGATTATACAGATTGGTCAAAAACTTCCTATATAAGGGAACCCAGTTGATTGCATCAAAGTCCCGACAAGCAGCATTCACTCCTGGAGAAGCGTAGAGCCACAGGGAGAGTCGTCTGCATTGTCCATGGCTTTGCAGCAATTTCTCATACTGATCAAGCATGAAGCGACACCTCTTGCCTCTTACTATACCTTAGAGCAGCCTTGCCATGAGACAAAACAAAGACATATCCTAGACATTGATTTTCCTGCACAGTAAATACGCAAGCACTGGCCTTGGCAATCAGCAGATAGTAGAGCCGCTATGCAGTTCTCGTGTCTCCAGTGCTCACATGTTTGAAGTGCTGTCAGATCATAGTGACTTTAGGAGACAGGCCATAATAATCCAATAACACATATATGATTTAAGTGGTTATAACAGTTGCCACTGACAAATTGCACAGGCTTTGATGTAGGATCGGAACAAGCTAATCCATAGAAATAACCTTCATATTCTATTGATTTGACCAGTGCAAACATTTAATAATCAATGCTTCATTATTTTATTCAAAAAACTGCTTATAATTGTTGCTCTATCGATATGCATTGCACAAGCACGTGTTTGAGAATCAGAAATTAGTCAATGCTACCTTTCCTACATTTTACTCCGGTGCCTTGCAAAAGTACCTTAAGGAAGTTGCCCATTCCTTAAGACAAATTTTCTCCAGCTCCTTCATGTTGGATAGATCATGGTTGTGAAAAGTGATCATCAAGTTTAAACACATATTCTTAATTGGATTGAGGCTGGACTTTGACTAGACCATTCCAACACATTTAAATGTTTCCTTTAAACCACTCAAGTGTTGCTTTAGCAGTTTGCTTTTGGTCATTGTCCTGCTGAAAGGTGAACCTCTATCCTAGTCTCAGAGCACAGGGTGGCTGACACATTTTGCTCAAGAATATCCCTGTGTTTAGCACTTTTCTTTTAACTTAGTGTGTGGTCGTTTACACCAAGTAGGCCCCACTGATTCACCTGAATGAAAGTAGAGTTGCTCGTAAGAGCAGTGAACTGCATACTTTGAATCCCACGTTGGGTCTAGATAAAAATTCAGAACTCTGACTACTGCTATTGCTGGCTCTAAGTCATATCAGCTGGACGTCAACGTTGACCCCTTTTGTGAGAAAAAAGCAAATCAGAGTTTGAAGTGTTCAGTTCTGATGCACAGCTGCAGCCCAGCCAAGTTGCAAGTTGAGGTATGTGTCCATCTGCTGTGAACATTTGTGGTATATGTGAGCAAAAGTAATTTCCCTCTGGGATTATTAAAGTATGTCTGATTCTGATCTGATTCTGGTTCTGATTACTTGAAGTGGCAAAACACAGACCCACTGCGTTAATTTTTCCTCCTTGTTCCCTGGTATTGTTTAATCCTCCATGGGCGTCTGGCACAGCAGGAGAGAGATTTAACATGACGCATCACTGTAAGTGGCAAACACAGGTGAAGCAACCAGTGGAAAGACATCTGGGAAGAAGGAACTGCAAAGAGGATTTAGATATTTAGGTGGATTAGAAAGAGAAATCCAAACAAGAAGATTGGTGTTGTCTTCAAGGTGAGACTTGTCACAGCTTTGTAGAGAAAGAATAAAACATGCTTGGATTAGTAATAGCAGAGATGATAATATAGTAAAGAAAGTAAAGGGGGGTTGGGTGGTTAAAGTAACAAAAATAGTCGATTATCATTGTATAAGACAAGTTGGACTACAAACTTCAACGTTAACATTCAAAGACAACTCTAAAAAAATAGGGTTTTAACCTTGATTTGAAGGAACTCAGGGTTTCAACACTTTTACAGTCTTCTGGGAGTTTGTTCCAGACAAGTGGAGCATAAAACCTAAATGCTCCTTCTCAGTGTATGGTTCTAGTACTAAAAATGTAACTTAAATCCCATACTAAACAGGTTTCCAGGGTTTCCTTTTTCCACCTCTGGAATATTGCCAAAATTAGAAATATTCTGTCCAGGAGTGATGCTGAAAAACTAATCCATGCATTTGTTACTTCAAGGCTGGACTATTGTAATTATTGTAATTCAAAAAAATAAAGTTCAAAGCCTTCAGCTGGTCCAAAATACTGCAGCAAGAGTTCTGAATCCAAGCGGCAGATCTTTTAGTTACCAGGCTCCTCTCCTGTAGAACCAACTCCCAGTTTTGTTCTGTGAGGCAGACACCCTGTCTACTTTTAAGATTAGGTTTAAAACTTTCCTTTTTGACAAAGCTTATAGTTAGAGTGGCTTAGGTTATCCTGAGCTATCTTTTTAGTTATGCTGCTATAGGCTTAGGCTGCTGGAGGACATTAAGATCTATTTCACCTCACTCTGCTGAGTTCTCCTACTGTTTCTCAATTTTTTAGATTAGATTAACTTTATTGTCCCAAAGGAAATTTGATTTGGGTTACAGACTCTGGCTGCTACATAGTCCAAACTATGCGTCACACTGCATTCACACATAAAACACTACTATAAAAATTCCATTATAAGACAATAAATAGATACATAAAGGAGCATTTTACATTATATTCCCAATAGAAATTTGAAGGAAAATAAAAAAATAAAAAATAATAATAATAATAATAATGACGATAATAATAAATAAAGATGTATAAAAACCGTTCTTTAAAAAAAATCTGTTTTAAGAGATAATGAATACAAAAAAAAAAAAAAAAAAAAAGCATGTGTCGGTTTAAATGTTGAATACTGTTGCCTATTCCACAATTTACTGCTTAATGCTATTTGTTGCTTTAATGGAAAGCGGAACAAATGAGTTCTTATAGCGGTTTAATCTACAGGCAGGGACTCTAAGACGTCGACCTGATGGAAGGAACTGATATTCTGAATAAAGAATATGAGTGGAGTCTGACATGATTTTCTGGGCCTGTCTGGTTATTGTATCATTGAAGATGGTCTGAAGTGAGGGGTGTTGCTTGACTCCCATCAACTTCATTGCTCTTTGGGTCAGACAGGTAAGTTTGGCCTTCATTTGGACAGACAGGTTACAAATAATGCAAAAAATATTTTGCATTATTTGTTGTTATTTCAACTTTTAACTTTTTGTTCTCTCTGTCTTTTTCTCTTTATAGTGGGTACACCTGGTCTGGCGTTCTGTTAGCTGTGACCCCATCCAGGAGGGCAGATCATCTGCCAGTGACATAGAAAGGATTCCTGGATCAATGTGTGCTTCTGTGCTTTTTGTGTCTCTGCTGTGTCTTCTCTAAACCCACTCTGAGCCTGGTTCTGTTGGAGGTTTTCCTTCTTGTAAAAGGGGAGTGAGTTTTCCTCTGCATGCTCAGTATGAGAGATTGCAGCAAAGCCATCGACAATGGAGACGATTGTCCACTGTTGCTCTACGCTCTTTCAGGGGGAGTGAATGCTGTTTGTCAAGACTTGATGCAATCTTCTGTGTTTCCTTAGATAGGAAACATTTTGACCATTCTGTATAATTTGATTAAATTTGACTCTGTAAAGTGCCTTGAGATGACATGTGTTGTGAATTGGTGCTGTGTAAATAAAATTTAATTGTTGAAACACATCTTTTTCAATAATTTTACTGATGAAGGGGAGGTTTGTGATGGGCCTATAATTCTGCAGAAGAAGTTTGACCAAACTGTTCTTTTTCAACAGTGGTTTGATAATTGGTGTTTTTAGGGCCTGATGGAAGACACCTGACAGAAGGGATATGTTCATTATCTGAGACAAATGACACGTTTGGCAGGCAAAACTTTCTTGCTGTAGGTAGAACACAGACAGCAGGAGGAACTTAGCTGGTGTATGAATTCTTCTAGGCTTTTGCAGTTTATTTGGCTGAACTGGGACATTTTGTCAAGATCAGTTCTAGTTGGAGACAATTATGGTACTAAAATTGCTATGGATGTTCAGACTGCCCCTCTAATTTTTGGATTTCCTCAGTAAATAAATTAGCAAATTCATTGCGGGCACTGGTGGAGTAGAATTCAGATGCCACAGACATTTTTTGCCACAGAAAAAAAATAAGTTGTTTGAGTAGTTTTGAGGCTAAAGAGTGTGACCAAAGTATATATTTCCATTTTCACCAGCAGACCAGAATAATAGAAAAAATTACACAAAGCATAAAAAAATATAATGTAAATGTGTAAAAACACTTGATCGATACACCGCGAAAATGTTGAAAATGGAAATATATACTTTGGTCACACTCTTTAGCCTCAAAACCACTCAAACAACTTATTTTTTTACAGGTGACTACTTTCACTTACAGATGACAGATGATCTCCAGAAGTTTATCTACATGATTTGGGATTTAAAAAAAAAGCATTTAAAAATCTCTACATTGACTAAATTTCACCTGTGTTGTTGTAAATGTTGCTACAGAATTGGACGTTTTATGTGAATACTATATCAGCATGACAATAGAAAACCTCCTGATGTCGCTCAACAAGTTTTAGTGTGTACACCGTGTAAACATGACATGTCTACGATTACAGCGTACGAGTGACCCTCTTCAACATAATGTATGCACTGCTGCAGCATACCTGATTCTTCCGTCTGTTCTGTGAAATTTAAAAACTCCAAGGACCAACCACACGGCAAACAAAAACGCGTTAATCTGCTCATATGTGTGCCGAAAAACGGGCAAAACACAACTCGATTGGCGTCCATCTTGGTTCATGATGAAGGCTCCCGTTATCACTTCCGGGTAAACTTCGAAGACAGTCCCTCCCTTTCCATTTGATTTTCATCTTTTGTATGTGTTTTCTGAAATGTAAATGTGTTTCGAGATTTGTAAAAGTGTTTCGTGTTTTGTAAATTTGTTTTCTGAAATGTAAATTTGTTTAAAGTTTTGTAAAAGTGTTTCGTGTTTTGTAAATTTGCTTTCTGAAATGTAAATTTGTTTCAATATTTGTAAAAGTGTTTCAGATTTTGTATTTTTGTTTTGCACTTCCCGGCCACCGTAGATTTGGACTTAGGAGACCTGTAAACATTCAAGAACATAACTGAAGAACAGGTATGTTCTCACATACTCTTTACCTGTAGAGCCAAATATTCAAGAGTCAATTTTTCCAAGAAACACCTTTATACACTTTAGTGAATCAAGAAACAAAATAGCCACTCCTCCACCTTTTCTTTGATGTCTGTTCTCACAAAGAAAATTATAGTTGGGAGCCGTCGCTTCTATCAAAATTGGTGCCTCACTGAATTCATGTAACCATGTTTCTGTTAAGAACATAACGTCAAGATTATAGCCAGTGATAAAGTCATTTATTAATTTTTTTTTCTGTCAGGGTATCTGCTATTTAATAAAGGCAGTTATATTGGGCATTGTATTGCCTCTGTGCAGGGGCGTGCATACATAGACACTAGGTGGTGCTAAAGCACTAGGAAGTTTGCCCTTTATCAACGAAAATGCCCTTTTGAAACTTTTTTTTTTTTTTTTTACTTATTAATATTCAGGGCAGTCAAAAGTAGCCGGTCAACGGCGGCAAATCGCCGTCTATAGCAGCTCTTGCTGCCGCCTACATTTCCCCGATTATATAATGGAGCGATATTTGTGCCTTCTGGTTGAGCGCGGAGCAGACCCTGGACTGGAAGCCGTCTTCTTTTCTTTTTTTTTTACCTCGGAGTGGCCATCGTCCTTTTAGTACTATCTTTGATGTGTCAATCATACAATTTAACCAATCAAATCAACGACTGAAGGCAACATGCTAGCCAATCACAGCCGGAGAGGGGCGGGACACCGAGTCATAGCCTTCAGTCGCCGCCGCAGTTCGGCTGTGGTCACCGTTGGTGTCGGTAGAGCGGGATGGAAATTTGGTCTGATTACCAAACAATTACAAGAAGTGACAACGAAGCAGAGAGCGAGCTGGAAGGAGCGTTATTCATTTCTGTTTGAAATGTCAGGACTGAAGTCTAAACTGGAGTAAACATTCACGCTAGGAGGGTTAGCTAGGACAGCTAGGAGCAGAACCAAGCACTAAAACTGCCAAACTGAAGAGACTTGAGTTACTTGCAGGTAGAAGGGAACTCTGCTTTGTTCTGCTCCTTGTTCTCATAGCTGCTGTAATTACAGAACCTCTTCTAGTCAGAATTGTTACTTCAGTCAGTGTTCAGCCTTACACCAGCGCTCATTTTTATTAGCATGTAGCTACAGCGCTACAGGTTACCCTATGTCACTGTTAGTTTCCAGTAACCCAAACCAGCATAAAACCTGCCCAACTTAAAAGAAAAAACAAGCCCAAATCTCAAACTCTCTCATGTTAAAAGCACAGAACTATTAAACACATAAGAACATGTCATTAGCACACAACTGAGCTGAAGCAAAGAAAAAAAACTGTGCATATGGGCTCCAAACAAAATGTACAATCAGACAACCAAATAACACACAAGATCTCTTTAACAATCAGGATATTTCACCCAGAAAAAAAAAATTATAAATAGCTTCCCAACATGAGTTGTAAATCTACCTTAATATGAACTTAATTTCTCTCAGTATAGCTCAATTAAAAATTTCTCTTACACGCAGTCATGAAATATTTTTAAGTTGATCAGTAGAACTCAACCCCTCTTAGGCGTTCACACTAACCAAACACTTGATTAACCATTATTCTTTTCTTGTTTTATTATAACAATCAATATTATTCATTATAACTATTATTCATTGATGATGTCAGATCGACAGATTCAACTTATTTAAAAAATAAATAATGACTATTTTGTTAATAATTCTTTCTAAAAGCCCAACAAATGTTATGAAAAGCTTCCGAATTTTTTTACAATCTGCCCATAAGCTATTTTTTTTCTAGCTCAATGTGTTCAAAAGCCTAATTGGTTGGAAACCTGCCTAATTTGGCAACACCGACTACACTATTGCTATTTGTTTGTTTGTTACAGTGGTCACAGAGCCACTGTTCAGTCTGAAGTATATATATATATATATATATATATATATATATATATATATATATATATATATATATATATATATAAGTGCACCCTCCTACCTGATAGTGTGTAGCCTGCTACTGTAAAAAATTTGACTGCCCTGAATATTATTAAGATTTTACTGAGGTCGGTTTTGAAATGATCTTTTGAAAACCTGAGCCATTAAAAACGAGTGAAACAGTGCCCCGAAATGAGCCACCTCCTTGCGCACACCCGACCAGCCTATCTCTCTTACTTTGTCACGTGAACTCGCGCGGTCACCCGCGCGTCGCCCGCATCTTCTATGGAGAAGATGAGGAGCAGCTTAAGACAGAACTAAAGGTCTTCCACTCCAGCTTTACTTCAAAGAACCTATAAGAAATATGTTCAATACTGAGGGAAAACAATGGCCAGCTGATCTTTCCTGCCTTTGTCAATATATGCAACATTACCAGTGACGACAGCTTCAGTTGAAAGATCATTTTCCAAGCTGAAAATCATCAAAACTAAACTAAGAAGCCTGTGTGGAGAAGAAAGGCTCTCTGACCTTCTTCTGCTTGCCATTGAAAAAGACATTGAGGTAAACCACAGCGAGGTCATCAACATCTTTAAAGACATGGCACCAAGGAGGATGCTGCTTTAAAGTAGTACGCTTTAGTCTGTTCTGTTGGTAGTGTGACTTTTTTCCATTGAAAACTCACGTTTAGAGAATGTTACAAATAAAAGTCAAATTTCATTCAACATGCGTGTGTGTTTTTTTAATATATAATTAAGTGTTCCATGTGCGCTAAAAAGTGCCCTCCCCCCCCTCCTGAGCACCTGCCCCCCAAAATGTCTGTGCACGCCACAGCCTCTGTGGCTGGTTGTATCTGACAATTTATGGCTTCTAAGTGTGACTGTTGATTTCTGTTTTTTATCATTTTAGCTTTGTTCTTCCTGACACCTATTATCACAGATATTTTATAGCCATCTTCCATTAGGGACCCAAGTTTATTCTGGAAATTGTCACGTCTGATAAAGTTACCATTGGGACCCGGGGTGTATCACAGTGACGTGATCTGAAGATTCTGAGCACAGACATGTTCCTTGATATGTGGAGGAGAACAGTTAGGAGGTCAGGTATCAGGGTAGCTGTGCAGAGAAGAAGGCAGCTGTAAGCCAATCTTAAAAACCTCTTTCATGTTGTTGGTGAAATCCAGGAGAGGGACATTTGGGCTGAGTGGGGAGAGAGGGGAGGTGGGTGCAGTCTGGGCTGGGGTCTGGGGGGAGGGAGGTTTTGGGTTCCTTGTTGGGGTTTCCGGGTGGTCCTTTTGTCCTGTTGAGATCTGGGTTGAGTTATCCTGGTATTGTGGTGAAGTCTCTTTTTGAGTTATCTTCCTTGCTATATTTACCTTGGCTGTTGCGGCCTGTACCGGGCTTATCATTTGTTTATGCACTTGTTCCTTGTTTAAGGGCAAAGCTGATGGTGCATGGTTCACAGATAAATATATGTTGGAAATGAGGTGTTTTGCACCTGGCATATTTAGAAAAAAAGCAGTCTTTGTTGAACAGATGTCTCTTATCCCAGAAAATAATAAAGTTGTTAATAAATACCACAGATCTGGTAGTGCATTTTTTTATAGAAATTTGTTTAACACCAGAAGTCTTGAAAAAAATCTCATCTCCACGATAGATGGACATGAGAAGTCCGTCCAGTTGATTGCATCAAAGTCCCGACAAGCAGCATTCACTCCTGGAGAAGCGTAGAGCCACAGGGAGAGTCGTCTGCATTGTACATGGCTTTGCTGCAATCCCTCATACTGAGCAAGCATGAAGCGACAGTGGAAAGAAAAACTCCCCATTAACGGGAAGGAAAACCTCCAGCAGAACCGGGCTCAGTATGAACGGTCATCTACCTCGACCGACTGGGGGTTACAGAAGACAGAGCAGAGACACAACAAGAGAGACAAAAAAGCACAGAAGCACACATTGATCCAGTAATCTGTTCTACATTAGATGGTAATAGCGGGTGAGCCGTCTTCTCTGGATGATGTCACAGTTAACAGAACGTCAGACCAGGTGTACCTACTATGAAGAAAAAAGAGAGAAAACAGAAAGTTAAAGCAGAAATGACAACACGTAATGCATAATTGAAGAACAGTAGAACTCTATAGAGTGAGAAAATTAGATCCTGATGTCCTCCAGTAGCCTAAGCCTATAGCAGTAAAACTATAAAGGTAGCTCAGAGTAACATGAGCCACTCTAGTTATAAGCTTTGTCAAAAAGGAAAGTTTTAAGATTAGTCTTAAAAGTAGACAGGGTGTCTGCTTCACAGACCAAAACTGGGAGTTGGTTCCACAGGAGAGGAGCCTGATAACTAAAGGATCTGCCTCCCATTCTACTTTTAGAGACTCTAGGAACCACCAGCAGACCTGCAGTCTGAGAGCGAAGTGCTCTGTTAGGAACATACGGGGTAATCAGAGCTCTGATATATGATGGAGCTTGATTATTAAGGGCTTTATACGTGAGAGGGAGAATTTTAAATTCTATTCTTGATTTAACAGGAAGCCAATGAAGGGAAGCTAAAATTGGAGAAATATGATCCCGCTTGTTGATTTTCATCCGAACTCTTGCTGCAGCATTTTGGATCAGCTGAAGGCTTTGAACTGCATTTTGTGGACTTCCTGATAGTAAAGAATTACAATAGTCCAGCCTTGAAGTAACAAATGCATGGACTAGTTTTTCAGCCTCACCCCTGGACAGAATGTTTCTAATTTTGGCGATACCACCTTACATGGTATATTAATAATGCCCTATTCCTATAAACATGTGTAATTGCTGATGTATGCTCATGAATAGGCCAACCAATGTGTATTTCTTTCTAAATAAAGATTCATAATACTTTGAACATTCAATGATCAGATGCACTTCCAATTCCGATTTACTTTAGCTATTTAATTTTATTTATTTTTCATTACAATTTATTCACTTTAAATATATTATAATTTAAAATTAAAGGATTAACAGGAATTGTAGTTGCTCTAAACCACAGGAACTGTAAAAAAGTCTTAACTCATGACTCCAGAGGTTCACAGAACGAGAAGGGGGAGGAAGGATGGTGAACTTGGATGTTGGTAAAGGCAGGCGCAGGAAAAAAAAACTGTTCAGTGTTCTGGGGACACTTTTAGGACTTTGGGATCACCTTTAGGACTCAAACCTTTTCAAGCCAAAACATGAAGTGGGCAGAATGTTTAGATGTCCACTTATAACATCAGTTTAATCCAAAACATTACAAAATTAACTGACCAGCAATCTAATCACAACGAGCCAACAGCCAGGATGTTTCTGAATCAGACCATTCATTAGCCTACCTTCCATAAGATCGCCGCTGCATGACTGAAGAACTTCCCCTGGAGCTGCAGCACCAGAGCGCTCCGGTCGTCTCGGTAGAGCCGGTTGATGCAGTCAGGATCCAGCAGAGTGAACGTCGGACTAGTTTTGACTTGAACGGCCATCAGCCTCCATGAATACCAGGTTATCCTTGTTGATATTTATTAACACTGATCCAACTCTTTCACTGCGGAGGTTCGCTTCGGTAAAGTCGCACTGCAGAGCCGTCCGCACAAAGTGACAACACAAAACAGGTTAAAATGTCCTCGTACGTTATGAGGCCACTTCTTCATGTCATCCTCTCAGTCATGAATAGTTTGAAGCTGTGGCCATAGTTACTTCCGCGTTCGAAAATAAGGTGGATAGAGCGACCAACTTTTTTTTGAGAAAGCATTGATTATGCGTGACACGGTCTCAATTTGCGGGACGCATGAATTGGGCTTCAAACGCTGTGCGCGCACGCGCTACGCGGGACGGGTGGTCACCCTATCTTCTCCGCCGGATCATCTTCTCCCAACTGCTCTCTACACTGTCCTTTCTGCTGCTACCCTGCATGCACCAGCCTTCTTTCCTCGTACATTTGTCCTGCCTGCCTGCCTGCCTTCGTCCCTCGCCGTTTGCCTCGCCGTCTCCTTCGCATCACACCCGCCTGCCTCTGCTCCTTCACGTCCCCCTGCCTTGGCTCCTTCACGTCTGCCTGCTCCAGCACCACCGCGTCCGCCAGCTCCAGCCATCATCACTCATCAGCTCCAGTCTGGTACAGTTCACTGGTCTCCTTCTCCACCATCCATCTCCTTCAATAAACTACTCAAAACGAAGTCTGTGTGTGGCTGAATTCAGGTTCACTAATCCCAGTACCTGACAGTATATTTAGCAGACAAATGTGATCCTCCTTCAACACTTAACAACACCAGCCAAGGCTTCAGTGTGTACTATGAGTTTTTCCACAGGCAGGTACTCTTTCACAATCTCTAGAAGGTTCTCTGAGATATCAGACACCACGTTACAGTCACAGATCATTGCCTCTGTGTTTTTCTTGTTACAGAAGTGTTTAATCACATTTACAGCTTCATTGTATAATATTAAGGTTTGTGGACCTGGGGCTTGCTTTTTGTCTGGCAGTGTTAAGAGAAAACCGTTTGGAACAAAGATTGTTGCCATACCTTTGATTGTTGTCAGGAGATGGATTATTTTCGTGGGTGTAAGGTTGAAATGGAGCAAATATGTTTTGGAGTGGAATGCCAACATTTCCTGCTTGTTCACTCCTAAGAACAGCCCATCGTTGTTGTCCCCTTATCACCAGGATAGCGGGAGCATTTGTTGTTAATATCGGCCAGTTCTCTTTGTCTAGGTGTGGGGGTTCTTCCTTGTTCTAGGGGGTCTGCAGGTGGATTTATTCTCATTTCCATCAGTCATCTGTTTGAGTCGCTGAGCTGGTTGTCGCTGTTTGGAATCATTGGAAGAGTTGTGTCATTCCCATATCCACAATTTACCTCCACATTCACTTCAAGACGGTGGAGTTTCACTTCCGTAACAGCTATTTTCAGTATAAGCTTGTCAAAGTCCTCTGTGGTGAAAGGAGGCATCTAGTGCTGAGTAGTTGAAACAAGAAAAAATAAAAATAAAATAGGTAACTCCTTGAGTCATTGATCTAAAATTGTCTTGTCCAATCTTTCTGTAGTTTTGACTGGGAGATAAAAAGTTAAAGGCAGAAAAAATACCAGCAAGCAAGCAGGGAGCAGGGGAGGAGAGGGAATAAAGTCCGAGCAAGTTGAGAGCAAGAAGCAGGAGAGTGTCACGTGTTGAATTTCGCTTGAATATATACTGTAAAGGAGGTTGGCAAAAGCCTTAGTGCGTCAGTATGTTGCTCTCATCAGAAGCAATCACAGATCTTAAAGACACTTGCCCTTTTGTTATAATTTTTTTTGCAATTTTTAAAAACACCACACATAATTTAATGGTACTTGCGGCAATGAAAATTAAGATTTTTATTATTTTTACAGTGCCTTACAGAAGTATTAATACCCCTTAAACATTTTCAAAATGTGCAACATTACAACAAAAAATCCTTTTATTTGCATTTTATGTTATAGCCCTAGTTTCAAGTCTTTTGCAGCCTGTAACAGCTTTTGTCAGGATTTTCCTTATTTTAGCTTCTTCAATTTTACAATGAACTGTGACCAGCTTCTTGTTTCTTGATTAAGAAATGCCTCCAGCCAGCATGGTGTTGCTTTTACTCATATAATAAAGTATTTTTTTTCTGTATTCTGGGAATTAGTTTCTTGCCACACAGTTTTTTGGAAATTGGTCCAAAAAACATTTTTTTTCTCTCTCATTTAACTAGACAACCAACTTCCACGTTTGCTGTGTCCTATACACAACATTTGACAAACTGTAAACAGGAGCCTAATAGTTTTCTCTCAGCAATGCTATTTTCTCTCTCCATTCTTCCATAAAGCTCAGATATGTTGACAGTATGACTAATAGTTGTCATTTTAACAGTCTTCAATCTACGCTGTGGTTCTCTGCAGCTCCTCAAAAGTTACTATTGGACTTTTGCTTCTTCTCAGTTTAGACGGACTGCAATGTATAACTATGGTTTGCAGTTGCGCCATACTCTTTACATTTTCAATTATCCTTTCAAAGCTTGGGGAATTAATTTATAAACAAGCCTTACTTAATTAATATTCACAAAATTTTCCCTTACCTGTCTCATATGTTCCTTGGTCTTTATGATGCCGTGTGTTCTCTAATGTTATCTAACAAACTGAAGGCCTACACAGAATAGATGTACATATTTTGAAGACAGTTATTTAGAGCAATGATTATACAAATGCACTCCACAGAACTGTTCCTTTGCTTTAAACAAACAACTTTTACATTAGTGTTTCATTAATTGTGTATATACCCTTGGATTGTAAGTTTTAGCTGTAATATATTTAAAAAGCATTTCTTTCTACCTTCTTTCTAAGACATCCCAAAACTTTACAGAGCAAGTTTTGGAAGAAAAAATGATGAAAAAGATTGGATTAGTTGTCAGAAATAGAATGAAATTATGCATTTTCCTACAGTAAGCAAATGTATGCAAGACGTTCATTAGCAAGTGATTCTTAGAGTTTGGGTGCATGTGAGTATAATGATGCGAGATAATGTGTAGGGGAGAGAGCAACGGTTGAGGGGTGAAGATGGCCAAAGTGACAGAGACAGATTGAGATTTCAAAAGGCTACCGTTTCTTATCAGCAAAGGTCAGTCAAGCAATTACATGACACATTGATTTATATTCCTGAGGGCAAACACTCCCACCACGATAACAGCAAGGAAAACACACAGAACCTCACATACACAAATGGAGACGTGGTATTAATCTGATACACACTGCTAATTATTGCCATTTTCTGGTGGAATCTGGTGGTTGGATGAGATCATTAAGGTCCTGGTCACCAGGATGCAGATTTTTCAGGCTCAAGTAATGTCTTTTCACATTATGACAAACCTTTACCTTCACATTATGGAAAATCATACACCACATATTCAGCGTTTTTGTTTGTTTGGTTTTAGTTTTTTAATTTAAAATGCTTTTATGCTGCTTTCATGATGTGTCTTTTTAGCTTTAGTTGTGCTTGACATGTCTACAATTCCACAATCAAATTTAGGTCAACAAGGTGCCAATATTGTAGATGAAAATCTGCAAGGCACACTATACTCCCTCCACTAACCATGTTAAAATTTCCAAAATAGAGAAACAGAGATTATGACTGAAGGTTAATAGGCTTAAACACATTTTATTGCATACTGATTAATTAGCTGAAATAAATGAAAACAATTTTTTTGGTCTATAGTGGCAGGGATAGTCATAATTTATGCTCTGGAGTGTTCATATGTATGAGCTATTTTCTGAAACTAACAAATCAGCCATGTATTTGCACAGAAAAATCATCATCAGGGCCCATGTAATTCTCGTTATTTTGGTCTGTTTAGTTTATAAAACACATAATTAGATTTTGCTCATTAAACATGTTCATAATAGAGAGGTCAATATATCCATTAGGCTTAAACCTCTATAGACCAAAACTATCCACACACTGTTTGTGCTCTAATGACTAGCTTTTACAAAGTTTCACAGTGTTCAAAACATATTCATATTTTACCTTAAACCTAATAAGTCTTGAATCTTTAATGACTCTTATTAGGCCTGGAAGGCCATACTTAAGGTACTAAAGTAAGGCCATCATTTTTAGCATGTATTGAACCCTCATTCTAATTCTGGGTGAACACTTTGAATTGTTTATACTGACTTCAGAGAAACTAATTATATGTATTCTTACAAATAAAATACTTGGCAGAGTTAGGCATGCTTTCACTACCAATAACCCTTCCAAAAAACAGGGTAAGTGGGTCTGTGTGTTTTTGGGTGGGGGGCATTATTACCATTTCCACTGCATTTTTCTGTGGAGACAAAACGTGGGTAGACATTTACCACAGAAAAGGGTCCTGAAATGAAAGTAGTACTTTTTTGTGTCCTGTCTGGCAATGTGGCAATAAGAATTGTTGTCTTAATGCCAAAAAGAGCCCAACAGATTTTACTTTCACAAGTGGAGCCTTACTGCTTTCGTTGTTGTGCTCCGCTTCATTTATATATGCAATAAGCTTTATTAGCATTTATGCTGGGACTATTTCATGTTAAATGGACACTGAAACAAGAAGGTAGAAGAGGAAAAAAAAGGAGGGAAACAGATGAGACAAAATGCCAAAAGGGAGAAAATATGAAAGACAGAGGAGAGAAAGGGGAGAGAGCAATACAACATCCTCCAAGTTGTCTTCTTCACCTGCAAAGAGAGATTTAAAAAGAACACCAAAACCAACCAATAAAGTATTACATGTTTATGGTTAGATTGCTGGTGGAGTATGACTACATTGAATTACCCCTCGGGCAACCCGCCCCGCCACCCCCCACCTCGGTCCACTACTGGCATGGCTGACTGGATTGCGCTGACTTCGGCCCCTCCAGTAAAGGACTGCAGTCCTACAGTTATAAAAACTGATCTTTCTGATGTAACTATGTTTGAATTGTTTTAATTAGGTATGGGCTGGTTACAGCAGATCTGGTTACATTTTCTATCATAAAATTCTATCCGCTAAACGTTGTTTTAAAGGGATGCCAGAGAAGGTGTCCAAGCGATCATAGTATTCTTCAGCTAGCTAAAGTATAGAGTGGCAGCACCATCCATATCTGTTATGAAGGTATGGTTGGAAATCAACAAGCAATGCGT
This sequence comes from Fundulus diaphanus, assembly GCA_037039145.1. NCBI lineage: Eukaryota > Metazoa > Chordata > Actinopteri > Cyprinodontiformes > Fundulidae > Fundulus > Fundulus diaphanus. The sequence goes on from CM073124.1 coordinate 34,739,682, forward strand.
CTCAGGGCTGTACAGTGCGACATTGTCCCATGTGCTATGAAAAAAAACTGTCTGTGCGACAAATTATTTATATACATAGTGTTTGTGTGACAGCTTTGTAAGCTGGAGGTGAAGCCATTCCAGGTCACTGTTACATAGTGGTTGTAGTCTATTTGGCTAACCAAGCGTTCCCTTATCAATGCAGTTAGCCTCTTATCATACAACAATTCACAGAATTCACATGTGTTTACATCCACTGGGAAGACGGTGTGCACATGAAAGCCAGAATCCAGAGGAAATTGGAAGCGGGATTTTCATGCTGAAAAATGTAGCGTTATTTCAAAGCTTTAAAAGAAAATAAACTCAAACCAGCCCATCAAGAGGAAACTAAAACACAAACTGCAACAAACCAAGCTACATTAAAAGAAGAAAGGAAAGGTTTATAAGTACAACACAGAATGGGAAAAGGACTTTCCATGGCTCATTTACAATGCTCTTGTGCCAGTACTTTTTAGAGGCGCCAAAAAAGATTAAATCAGAACACTTACATTGTGGGAAACACGATATTTAAAAGGGATAATGTTAAACAAATATCATTCACTCTCTAAAGACTGGAGTAGCCAGACCAGACGAGGCTGCACTTAAAGAAGTAAAGATAAAGATGAACGTGGCTTATTCACTAAATTTATTTAATATCCATTTGCAAAAAGAATGGAGCAGATATCACTCCATCCTATGACAACCAGGTCCAATACGGGAAGATGATTTCGACCATCACAGGAGCAATTACATCTGGTCTAGCCGAAGAAACCCGCTACATCTGTCATTGACAGCGACACAGATGCTTCAAACAAAGAATGTGAGATGGTTTTTTAGCCCTTGGTTCAAAATGAAAAACCCATGAAGAAGCTACCAAACACATGCAGTTGGTGAGTAACATGTAACTTCAGCCCAAAATCTCAGAGAGCTCCATGCAGTGGGCGAAATGAGGGGCATCACAATCAGCAACCCTTCAAGTGTCAAAGGTTAATTAATTACTGAGTAGCAGAGAAAGATTAAATATTTTAACAGCATTTCTAATCCTTTTTAGCTAATATTTAACTGTTTTAGCTATTTTCATGTCTCAAAATAAAGAGTAATGCATTTTCATATTCAAAGGCACACACTGGATTCCACATGTCGAGCGAGCATTGCATGTGCCACTCAACCAAGGTGGAGAGGACAAACAAGGAAGTGGCCAATATGCTGCAACCCTCCAGCACATGAGCCACCTGGCTGCTTCTTCTCTCTGTCCTGATGTGAAAGAGCAAGGAAGGTAACAGATTTTAAAGGAAATGTTTTTCTCAAGTTGCCCAGTCCTTTGCTAACCTTTCTGTTCCATAAAAATATGTAATTTGCTGCAACCTCTGGATTTTTTCTTCAGATAAAGTTTGAGATAAAGCATGCAGATTTCTGTGCCCTCAGTCATCTTTGGCTGATGTTTTCACAGAACTTGGGAGTCTCAGCATTACCTTACAAGCATATTATTTAATCCTACCAAAGTCTTCTGTTGAGCTCCAGAGGACAGTGTCAGAACTGGATGGGATGGAGTTGAGATGCAAGCCAGGAGGAATATTAGAAAAGTTCCTGAGCATGAACTCTGAGGGGGAGAGAGTTATTTTTCAGCTGTGGCACCATAATTAGAGAAAATACTTTGTGTTTATCTTATGATTTTTAGGGAATGGAGCTGAAAGGGCAAGTTACTGTGAATTATAGTGTTTACAGAAACCCACATGTGGCAGCAGCTGTTGACACTGCAGTAGAAGAGATCAGATCACACTTGATGTGCTTTCTGAGTCAGTCAGAGAATGGTGTAGTCGACATTTTCAGAATATTCAACCATGATGCATGGCCAGAGAGACATGAAGCACTACTGGACTATGGCAGGACAGAGATTCAGGTTCTAATCCAACATTTTGGCAGCCTTCTTAGAAAGTGAGCATATGTTGCAAATTATCTTGTTAGTTTGGATTAGAGATTCCAAGACTGAGGTTTTCTCATACCCCTTTTACACCTAATGTTTGTCCCTGTTACTCTATTGACAAAGTGGTGGATGCCAGGTCAACCAGGTCCCTCAGGAAGGACAGCTGTTGAAACCCATCATCAGGACAACCTTTAGGGACAAGCCCTACCTCGGGCCGTGGCAGACACTCCTCACCAAGGAGCCATATTGTTTGGACTTGAAGGTATTTAGCCAGAAGAAAATTTTCTAACAGTCACAAAGTCATGTCTACACAAAATAATTTCCTGCTTATGTTTCAGAACATCCTTCGCCTTGCTGAAATGCAGCTTGTACTTCCTATCTCTGCTGCTTAGCGTGAGCGAGGATTTTCTGCACCAAACCGGATCAAGAACAGCACTCGCAGCAGCCTTCATGTGTCCACTACATAAGATTTATTCTGAATCACCACCGAGGGCTGCTCATTGGAAGAATTTGACCCCAGCCAGGCAGCACCAAAATGGTTGTCCTCTTCTAGGAGAGCTACCTCCTCAGGTCAAGACTCTGCTGTCCACCTACACCTTAAGGACAAAGGACACTCTTTTGAGGACCAAAATGTCCACATTTTGGACAAAGAAGACAGATGGTTTGAAAGGGGTGTGAAGGCAGCCATCTACGTTAAGAGAGAAAAACCAACCTTAAACAGAGGAGGAGGCCTTAGGTTCCAACTCTCAAAAACTTACAATCCAGCTATAGGATTAATTCAGGCCAATCATCACCTCAATTCTCACCCCCATACGGGGGATCAAAACATCGTTCCTTTAAGCCAGGCCAATAACAACCCTAATGACTCCTCGTTAAAATCTGCTGTCTTAATGACTTTAACGACTTCCCATTACTAAGGGGTGGACCTGTTTCGGTTGAATTTGCATGTTATCTAAGCCATTACAAGGCCTTTGTTTGGCAGTAGTATAAAGCTTGGTACTCCACATTACTCCAGACTTTTTGAATTGACAAAGCTTCCTGGAGAGGAAGCGAAACGTCTTCAACTACGGAAAACAAGTCCAGTTGCTTTGTTTTTTACTTTTTTGGAATCTTCTAAGAGAACCTGGCGACCACTATTAAAAATGTGGCCAGTGGACATGCTGGAAGTGTAACGTCAAACACACATAATTATGGCTGCATTGTATACATACAAACTAAAATATGGCAGATGCATGTCTCAAAAAGTCAAAGAATAAACACTGCATTAGGAAAAAAAATGAATACATTTCTCAATGCATACTCACACACTTGAGTATTAAACACATCTACACTAATATGAATGAATGAGGTTATTCTGTTTTTTTATTTTAACTGACAAATAAACACGATTCAAGATCTTACTTGTTATTGTGTTTTCATTGTATGCATTGTGTGTTTTAGTAATGATATGCACTACTTTTGGGTTTTAGAGATTTTGTATAGATTTGGTGCCAGTACTATAACAATTTATTCTGTGCTAAAAAAAAACAACATAGCAACCTCTGTAGCACCAAAAGTTAGCGTAAGTGTTTCCCATTGGTTGAGGATTTACTTGCGGTGGTGGACAGTGCGGAGTTGCTTTGTACCGTACAGTGTAGCATGGTGCCAGTCTCTAGATCATAGACATTCCTCATACTGGAAATCTAAAATATCCGATGATAATTATTTACACTGAATATTGTGTAGCTATAATTTTACACATTTATATACCGGAGCTCATGTCTTGTGTCTGTCTAGACTAGGCTCCCAGATACTTCGGCACACCCTGGCCCCAGCAGCAAAGGCAGGCATTGGGGGGCCATGCCTGCCCTTACTTGCAGACAAAAGGGAGACACTGCTTTGTTCTGATCCATGTTCTCTTAGCTGCTATAGTTACCTCTCCTAGTATGAATGTTTACTTCAGTCCGTGTTCAGCCTGACATCAGTGCTTATGTTAATCAAAGCATCTGTTTATACATATTCTTGACTTCTGAGCCAACTGAATGGACACAGCACTACACTGTGTTGCCAGATCTGACTGTTTCCAGCCCAAACACAACGTAAAATCTGCCTACTACAAAAAATCCAGCCCAAAGGTCCCCAAAAATTGTGCAATCAGAAAATCAAATAACCTGCACACACAAGATCACTTTCCCAATTGTGTTGTCATAGCAGACTCTTAATCATTGATTATATCAAGCTCAACAGATTCCACACATTTCAGAATAAATGAACTAATACAATGAGTGCAAGGAGAAGTAATTTTATTAAAATGTAGAAGGTCTTCCTTTTTTGCATCACAATGACAACTATTTTTATAATCTGATGAAAATCTGATGAATCTGATCAAAATCAACAAGAGGGATCATATTTTTCCAATTTTAGCTTCCCTTCATTGGCTTCCTGTTAAATCAAGAATAGAATTTAAAATTCTCCCTCTCACGTATAAAGCCCTTAATAATCAAGCTCAATCATATAGCAGAGATCTGATTACCCCGTGTGTTCCTGACAGAGCACTTCGCTCTCAGACTGCAGGTCTACTGGTGGTTCCTAGAGTCTCTAAAAGTAGAATGGGAGGCAGATCTTTTAGTTATCAGGCTCCTCTCCTGTGGAACCAACTCCCAGTTTTGGTACGTGAGGAAGACACACTCTGCTTTTAAGACTAGGCTTAAAACTTTCCTTTTTGACAAACTTATAGTTAGTCAGCTTAGGTTTACCCTGAGCTATCTCTATAGTTATGCTGCTACAGAGTTAGCCATGGGCAGTGCAGACGACTGTCCCTGTGGCTCTACACTCTTTCAGGAGAAGTGAATGCTGCTTGTCAAGACTTGATGCAATCTACTGGGTTTCCTTAGATAGAAAAGTTTTTGATCAATCTGTATAATCTGATCCAATCTGGATAATCTGATCCAAACTGTATAATCTCATTGAATTTGACTTTGCCTTGAGATGACATGTATCATGAATTGGTGCTATATAAAGAAATTGAATCTTCCTATTAATTTTTTCTAAAAACTCCCCAAATGTTGTGAAAAACAGCCCAAATTTTAACAACTCACCCAAATTTTCTCCAACCTAACGTGTTTAAAAGAAGACCAATTAGCAACATGTTTTTTTATTTTGGGATTTTACTGAGATAATAGTTTTCGCAGCACTGCAGGAATGATCACAGAGCCACTGTTCAGCCTGAAGCTAATAAAATGTTTGCTGAAAGAGTGTGCCCCCCTCTGCCCCCTGAAAACATATAAAGTCCCCTCTGCAGCCAGGTCTGATCGGTTGTACTGAGCGTATACCGTGAGCCGTGGGGACTGTCCGCAGATGTTTTATTCTTCATAGTCCGCCTGTCGATCTCCCGCTCCATCTTCCCCTCATTAAAAGAAGATTTAATCCAGAGAAAATCTTACAGGGAGCACAGACATCCAGGGAAAAACACAGGCTCGGGAACAGGCTTCACACGAAGGCTTCTTACAGAGAACACAGAGAAAAACGTAGAATGACCCGATAACGGGGAAACAAACCAAGGGAACTTAAATACAGCTGGGGATAATTGAACTAAACAGGACACAGGTGTGGGATAATCAAAAGGTAACAGAAACCGCTGGAAGGCAATTTAGGAAGAGGTGTGAGAAACAGTAAATGAAAACAAACACAATAACAGAACATATGCACGATCCAAGGATTAAACTCAGATAAATAATCAGAACAGCCTAGGGATCGTGACACACACTACTCCAGACATTTGAATTGAGAAGGCTTTCTGGATGGGAAGCAAAATGTCTTCAAACATTGGAAAAAAGTCCAATTGTTTTGTTTTTTTTACTTTTTTTGGATTGATCATGACCTGGATGACTGAGCATCTTCACCAGCAACAAAAGAGATTGTAAAAAAATAATATTATATTCAACTGCTCAAAACGTATAGCATTTCTGAAGTGCTTCAGTCTTTTGGAGACTTTCCTGGAGTGTCCATGTGTGTAAAACAGACCTGTCTTTAAGCAAACTCCACATTCACCCTCTCTAGCAGCTCAGGATATACCCCTGTCATTGTGGTTTCCAAGCCCCCACTGCCTCTGGGCCTTTTTATATTCTGCAGAGACTGGTACAAATCACATAGCAACAATATAGTTATCAACCTTCCAAAATCTGTATTTTTTTCAACCAAATAAATATAAATATTTCATGTAACCCATCAGTGAAATCATAGGATTAGTGTACTCACCAAAATAGTTGATTGTCTATCTACAATACTTGTATGTTTTTTTTTCCTGGCTGCATTCAAGAGTTTTTTGTTTCCAGTGAACTGGTTGTACATTCCTGTGCAGGGATAAGTGAAATTGACACGCACTTGCAGCTCAGCCTTGACACTGTCCACATCCAGATGATTCCTCTTTTTTCTTCATGCAGTTGTCATCATTTAAATGACATGTTCTGAGTGTGAAAGCAAAGTGTGGACAGAATAGCCAGCAGCAATCTTGCACTGCAACAGCAGGTGAGACAAGAGGGACCAAAAGCCAGGGCAAAAACCACAGAGCCAATGGACCCAATGTTGCTAAAGGCAGGAGGGTGACAGAGGAAGAAGGTCCACTAGTGGAAAACGAGTCCCCACGTGAGCATGAAGACCCAGTCCTCACCACACCAGACAGAATAGAGCCAATCGCAGAGACCAAGAAACCGGCCAGAAGGAATAAAATCAAGTGGCCAAAGTCTAGTGAAGCAGAGGCATGGCGTGCGCTGGACGCAGACCTGATCAAGATCCTACAGGAGTCACTGCAAGGAGGGGCAGAGGCCAAGCTGAATCGGATGGGGGACATCATATACCAGACCTGCAAGGACAGGTTTGGAGAGATCGTTTCCAGACAGAGGTCCATCCAAAGAGAGAAGGGAAGGAGAGAGAAGGAAATCCTGAGAACTGTCTGGAAAAAACAACTCATTCCAGCCGAGTGGCAAAGAGCGGTAGCGGTTTTCATTCCCAAGGAAACAAACTCCAAGGATTTTGGGCAGTTCCGTAATATCGCCCTTCTAAATGTAGAGGGAAAGATCTTTTTCTCAGTGCTAGCCAGAAGGATGACAACCTACCTGCTCCAGAACAAATACATTGACCCCAACTGCCAGAAGGCAGGGGTGCCAGGGTTCCCAGGATGTGTGGAGCACTCCACAATGATCTGGGACCAGATCCAGAGGGCTAAGCGGGACAAGACTGACCTGCACGTCATCTTGCTCGACCTGGCCAACGCATATGGATCTGTCCCACACCAGCTGATCATCTACGCCATGGAGTTCTTCCACATGCCCGCTTGCATTAGAAGCATGGTAGAAAGCTACTTTAACAACTTGCAGATGCGCTTCTCTGCCCTGGACTTCACTACTGGATGGCAGCGGCTTGAAGTCGGAATAGCGATGGGGTGTGCCATTTTGCCTACACTGTTTGTAGCAGTGTTTGAAATAATCATCATCGGTGCAAGGCAAATGGCAGGAGGAATCAAACTGCCAACTGGCCAGAGGCTTCCCCCGCTAAGGAGCTACATGGACGACGTCACCACCCTCCTTCAGACAGCAGCATGCACAGCAAGACTTGAGGAGGATTGATGAGCTGATGTCATGGGCAAGGATGAAGATCAAGCCCTCCAAGTCCCGCAGCCTGTCACTCAGGAGAGGAGTCCGGAACGTCAACACCACCTTCGTTGTCGGGGGAGAAAAGATCCCACTCCTTGCAGAGCAGCCCATCAAAAGCCTTGGAAGGCAGTACACTGCCGAGCTTTCTGACAAGCAAATGGGGAAAACCGTTATGAAGCAGCTCTCTGATGGCCTGAAGAGAATTGACCAAAGCCAACTCCTGGGCAAATACAAGGTCTGGTGTTACCAATTTACACTCTACCAGAGGCTGCTGTGGCCCCTGAAAATGAGAGAGATCCCCTCATCAACCGTGAGTAGGATGGATGGGAAAGCCAACTCATTCATCCGAAAGTGGTTGGGGCTGCCACGGTGCCTCTCTGAAGCCGGCCTATTTGGGAGGAACATGCTCCAGCTACCTCTAAGATCGCTACAGCTGGGCTACAGGCAAGAAAAGACCAGGTTGGTGCTTGAGCTTCGGGAGTCCGCAGATGAGTCGGTTAGGAATGCTAACGCCAGGGTCCTGACTGGCCGCAAGTGGAACGCCCAGACCGAGGTCGACCAAGCTGTAAACCGGCGGCAGCACAAGGAGATTGTGGGCAGAGTGCAGGTAGGAAGAGCAGGCCTAGGATGAGGAGAAGCACCACGCTTCTGGTCCAAGGCCCACCGCAAGGAAAGGAAGGAAATGGTGGTGGCGGAGGTGACGAGGATGGAGGAAGATCGCTACAAGATCAAGGCTGTGTCTCAGGGACGTAAGGAAGCTGGACAACCTGGGAGGGAATCTCAACCAGGAACATCAGTTGGTCAGACTTGTGGAAGATCCCACAGGCAAGACTCAGCTTCCTTATCCGCTCAACATACGACACGCTTCCTTGTCCTCGGAACCTTCACCAGTGGTTCGGAAATGAGGAATGTTGTGCACTCTGCAATGCTCCTAACGCAAGCCTCCAGCACATCTTGTCAAGCTGCAAAGTGGCCCTCTCACAGGGCCGATATAGACGGCGCCATGACCAGGTTTTGAGAAAGCTAGCTGAAGTACTGGAGGAGTGCAGACAGGGTAGCAAAACATCACCGCCGGCAGATGACTCCACCATCTTTGTCGCGGAAGGAGGAATCAGAAGCTTCAAGCAAAGAGAAACAACAAGGCCCTTCACTACTGGCCAGGAGAGGAGCATGAAGGTTGACCTGGACATGAAGCTTCAGTTTCCCACAGAAATTACCACCACATCTCTCCGACCAGACATTGTGGCGTGGTCTGTAAAGGCAAGAGCGGTAGCCCTCATTGAGCTCACGGTGCCAATGGAGGAAGGGATCGAAGCTGCCTTTGAGCGAAAGAAGGCCGAGTACTCAGGGCTGGCTGCTGAGTGCCAGGGGGGCTGGCTGCTGAGTGCTGGGAGGCAGGCTGGAAGACAACCATCTACCCAGTGGAGGTCGGATGCCGAGGCTTCACGGGGTTGTCGACCATTCGCCTCCTGAAAGACGTGGGAGTCACGGGAGGAAGGCTGAGGAAGACAACAAAGGAACTGGCTGAGGAGGCGGAGAAAGGGAGCTTTTGGTTCTGGCTGCGGAAGAAGGACAGAACCTGGGGGAACAACACCTAACCCCCAGACAACAGTTGCAGGGAAAAACATCTTTCAGCTGCAGGGGGTGACAGGGAGACGTCCCTGTCACTGCCCCACCACCAGGAGACGTTCCAGGATTAAAGGGGCGAAACGTTGGTGAATGGTGGTTCCTGGCTGACAACCCTGCAGCTGACCCATGGGCACCGGAGGAGGTGCGACAGGCAGCAATGCCAAGCAGGACTTAACACCTTCCTGTACTATCCTGCATTCTTGCATGGGATGGAAAAAATATAGGCGCTGACCTTCCTGAGATTCCCAAGTGGTACATCTGCTTTGACAAACAGTTTTAAATATTGTTCCTCACTCTGGCAACCTTCCATTTCTGGTGAACTGAAGGAACCTTCCACCATGGCATATTCCTCATGCAGTCCATCCATACCAATGTCCAGAACGCAGGCCTGGACAGCAGCACTGTAGTCTTCAAATGGCAGTTGTGAGGCCAAGCTTGGCCACTTTGCTATGAAAGCTTGTGTCAGAGAAGTCATATTTTTCACTGATATATTCCTTTGCTCTTTCATAAAAAGGCAGAAAATCGGCCTCACATTGTTTTGACTGGCAAGGGGGCAGCTGCTTCAGTTTGGTGTTGACAGTAAAACCAAAAAACCTGTCCTTCATCCTTCTTTCCAGCTTTTGTTTTAGTTCAGTCATTACCTTAAACACTGATGTAATGCTGAAGGATTTTGCCTCAAGTGCTTTGATCGTGTCGGAGAACACCTTAAGAACATGGCTGAGAAACAGAAAATATGTCTCTGACAGCTCATTTCCTTCCTCACCAAAAACATCTCCACACAATTCTGGAACATTCCGCCCCACCCTCACTCTGGAGGTAGCTGTTCATGGGCCAAACAGTTTGCATCGCTCTGGCTCAGTTTCAGTTTTTGATTCATAACTGTTATGTTTGCCATAATTAACACTGACATTGTCTTCTGCATATGCAGACATGTTTTTCACCTCTAAGCCAGACATCTCAAGTTTTGCCAGCAGCTGGTTTGTTATGGCTTCTGACGTTTCATGACTGTCACTATAAAAATCCAACAGGACATTTTGGATGCCTTCATCAAAGTGAAAATACCTTACTGCAGTGGGAAAAAAATTATTTGTTCCTTTATTTGAGACATCTGTTGCCACGGAATAGGTAGGTTGTTTTCTTTTATGTAGTCAGTATGTAAATCTACCGAACAGGGTGCAATGACATTCTCACACAATGCCTTGGCTTTTGTTCGGCCACAGGTCATCCCTTTAGCTATGAGCGAGTCACCAACCATCTCCTGGTCCACTTTCACGCCACAGTCTACACTTCTGTAGGACTGGTGATGTTTTACCTTGCACAGCTCCGCAGCGGTTATTTTGTCATCCAGGTACCTCTTCATCCTCAATGAAGAGGTACCTGCCGCATGTTTATTACTTTTATTTTTATCTGTACATGCATGCTGTTCAATAGCAGCTTTCCCCTGACCGCTTACATTGACATCGCATTGACAAAGTGTGTAAAAGCCATGGAATGAGTCTCAACTCCTTTTTTTTCCCAGACTGTCCAGCCTAAAGGCAGACGCCTGGTCACCCTAACTCATGCCAGCAAGCATGAGGGGAGCCTTTATTTGGCTGCACTTGATTGTTCCACAAAGTGATCAGCTCTTTACTAGCACTTAAATTTCCATTTGATGGCAGGTGTGCACACTGAGCGCCCCGCAGTTCTGTTCATTTATTTGGTAGAGTCAGGGTTTAACTGTTTAATAAAAATTATGCAATTCTGTCCATGTTTTCCGCATCGCGGAATTTATGGGCCCCAGCAACTAACTACTTTTGTCAATCCCTGATAGAATAGTCAGTGATAGGAAAAAGTTTACTTAGCTCTGAAACACCAGCTTTACGCTCTGGTTGTCTTTCATAGACTCTACTTGTGCCCAAGTAGAGTCTATGAAAGCAATAGCCGAGATAAATTTCCTGTGTTACTATTGCTGATGTTATTGGTAACAACAATTCCATTACCTGTATAAAAAATTAATAAAGTAATACATTTGTAGCATTTGTAGTCAGACGATACCCCCTTTTTCAGGTTAAAACAACTCCAACTAAAATATTTTTATGCATGATACAATATATATAGCAGTAATTTACGTACCTTAATCTGAACTTAATCACCCACAACATTTAATTGCAATTAAACGTTGTTAATTACAAACATCAAATTGAATATAAACACAGCTGGTTCTTAGCAAAAACTAGCAAATATCCACAAAGCAACCTTATGATGGCCAAGAGGTACAAATGCACTGTAAGTATATAAATGCTCCGCAAACATAAAAAGTACTCCAAACACAAAACAGAGGCTAACATACAAAATACAAGCAATGGAAAAATGCAGCAAAAGAAAATCACTGCAATCGCAGAAATTAGATACACAAAGTGCAAACACAAATGATGCTGACACACAAACACACAAAACACATGCAAAGGAAAAACGCTGCAAGTAGCAAAAACTGATGAGCTGCAAACCATAATGGAAGTACTCCTGACCAGTAGGGGGAGTCGACCACCAACCAATTCATATGGGACCAGACCCGGCAGCCTTAGTAAACAACAGGATTCCCAAGAAAAACTTGGATAAAAGAAATACAATTTTCCATGATGTTTACAATATTACAGAACAACAGTATATATACATCCTTGGTATTAGCGTGCATTAGACTCTAATTTATAGTAGTTTGCATTTCTGAAATGTCAATCATTGTAATCAGAGATATAATTGAGAGATTATGCTTTTGCTCTGTGAGATTCACATAGTTCATTTAGTGCGATTTAAAGATTATTTTACAGACAATCCATCAGAGATGGGAGCATAAATGGGGATATTATCAGTAAAGAAAATGGTGACTATGAAGTTGAGTAATTATTTAGCATTTTTCAGTTAAACCACACAAGGCTGATTTCAATGAACTGCTGAATCATTTTACACATAATTGTAGGCTACTTACCCTTGTAGTAACAATGAAACAATGCCGTTGTGGTAAACTCCACCGCATAATCTCGGCCACAAATCCCGACTGAGTCCATTTATATCCCTCAAGACTTTTATAGACCTTCAGCGTTCCTCCGGTGTAGTGGGAGGGAAAGTAGATTAGGTAGTTGTAAATGTTCAGGTATTTCAAATTCAGGAGTCCTGCGGCGCCGGCTACCAGATCATTTGTTTAAAAAGCACACTAGGAGCTAAATATGGATCACTGAATTTTAGTCTTGAGTTTCAGTCAGGCTTCAGAGCTCATCATAGCACTGAAACAGCTCTAGTGAAGGTCACTAATGATATTCTCATGGCCTCAGATAATGGACTTGTGTCTGTACTTGTCCTGTAAGATCTCAGTGCTGCATTTGACACAGTTTATCACAATATTCTCCTACAAAGACTTGAGCATAATGTAGGGATTAAGGGGAAAGCATTAGGCTGTTTTAAATCCTATCTGTAGGACAGATTCCAGTTTGTTCGTGTTAATAATAAATCTTCTTCAAACTCTAGGGTCACTTGTGGAGTACCACAGGGTTCAGTCCTTGGACCAATTCTCTTTACTATATATATATATGCTTCTGATTGGCAAAATTATCAGACAGCATGGGATTAATTTCCACTGTTATGCTGATGAAACTCAGATATATTTATCCATAAATCCCGATGAATCCAATCAATTACTTCAACTACAGGCATTGGTGGACTGGGACAAAAAAATCGGCCCTGGCATTTTGGATTAGACTGGCCCACCACATTTTTTTTTTTTTTTTTTTTTTGTGTACTGAATGTGTATACCAACTGTGCAATACCTTGAGGCCAGGTTAATGGAAATTAGTGAGAGTGGACACTTAAAATACTTCCAAAATTTTAATTTATTAACACTGTAAAATGTAAACTCAGCCAGGCCTCACTTGTCATCATGGAAAGAAAGAAAATATATAATAACATAATATAAATGTTGATTCACTCAGTCATTTGTAATAAGTATTTTATTTATCCAATTTCCTCATTTTTGATCATATTTTCTTTAAAATCGCAGACTTTTCTCTATTTTTCATGTAAATCCTTGGCGGCGCTTGATAGCGAAGCCAGTGAGGCCGCAGCGAGCTTGGCCTCCCCTGAGATTGCGCAATCCCATGTTAACTGCGCTGGCTTCCATTCTGTGAATGCATCTTCCTGTCTCTAGATAATAAATTCAATTGTTCAAACAGTTATGAACTGATTTTCCACAATTTAATATATGTGGATTACAAATTGTGTTTTGGGCATCAAACTGTGTGCAGGTAACATGTTTTCGTGCTGCATACACGGCAAAGAACTGGCTGTAGGTGAGGCCGGCAGTTCCTTGGCCTCTAGGCAGGGGGCGCTCAAGGAGCACCGCTCGTGATCCCCAAATAGTAGAGTCACGGCAAGTTATGGATGTATTATTAGCGAGTTTTGTTAAACAAGTAAAGCACTAAAAAGACTCTAAACATACAGCCGGAACAGGACTGATCAAGGAAGGCTTTCCTCCCTGGCAGTGAGCTCCACTGAGACTAAGAGAGTTTTAAATCTGAAGACGATAAAGAGTTTTTACCGGAAAATGATATTTTTGTTCAGAAAGAGCGCTGCACGGACTTAATTTATAAGTAGAGGTAAGACAGCGATAATTACTCATGTTTTGCTTTTGTGATAAAATGTGCGTAATGTGTGTTATAGTTTTAGAATGTGTCACAAATGCAGAAATCCATCATAACTCAAACTGTTACCAATCAAATGACAAATAATTTAGTTTTATTTTTTCATCAAAGAATCAATATTTTTTCCATGTCTCTTGGGGAATTTATTTGGCTCAATCAGTCTCTTTCAGCACTTTGCAACGAGTCTACTCTGTAGAGTGTATATATTTGTAAATCTGACTCTGATGACGTCAGTGCCTCACCAGCTATGAACCCTACCGCACGTCACTGACAACAACCACCACCACCATATGTTACATCAGACACCGGAGCAGATGAAGGGCCTGCTGTTGGGGACATGTCAGTCAGTTTGACACATTTCGCAGCGTCCATTTGAAGCACTCGTTTCTTTTTTTCGCGCAGTTTCTCTGCGCCTCCCTTGCGTTTCTTATTCATTACTACTGTGAACACTGCTGCACAAAGTTCCACATGGAGCGTGAAGGTGTTTTTCTACTTTATGATTGGCCTAGCCCTTTAGACTGTCAGGGATGATAACCAATGGGCTGCAGTAGCCTGCGGTAAGGGCCGGATGATCGGAACAGACTCTTGCGCTGCTGATTTTATTTTTCTTCATGCATTATGCAAATATAACGAGGCCGACATATAAAAAAAATAAATAAAAAAATTTATTATTATTAATAATAATAATAATAATAATACATATTATTAATATACATGTCGGGTCTGCCGGCCCAAACAGCACGTCGGCCCACCGGGAAAATGCCCGGTACGCCCGATTACCAGTCCATGCCTGACTACAGGCAGCTGGATGACTTTAAATTTTCTGTATCTAAATTCTGACAAGACAGAAGTTGTAATCTTTGGAACAGAGTCCTCAAAAAATAAACTTCTTAATCAATCACTTAATCTGGATGGCATTAATTTGGCCTCTGGTAATAAAGTAAAAAATGTTGGTGTTATTTTTGACCAAGACATGTAATTTAAATCCCATATTAAACAGGTTTCCAGAGTTTCCGTTTTTCACCTCCGGAATATCGCCAATATTAGAAACATTCTGTCCAGGGGTGACACTGAAAAACTAGTCCATGCATTTGTTACTTCAAGGCTGGACTATTGTAATTCTTTACTATTAGGAAGTCCACAAAATGCAGTTCAAAGTCTTCAGCTGATCCAAAATGCTGCAGCAAGAGTTCTGATGAAAATCAACAAGAGAGATCATATTTCTCCAATTTTAACTTCTAGGAACCTTGTCGTTCCTAGAGTCTCTAAAAGTAGAAGGGGAGGCAGATCCTTTAGCTATCAGGCTCCTCTCCTGTGGAACCAACTCCCAGTTTTGGTCCGTGAGGCAGACACCCTGTCTACTTTTAAGACTAATCTTAAAACCTTCCTTTTTGACAAAGCTTATGGTTAGAGTGGCTCATGTCACCCTGAGCTACCTCTATAGTTATGCTTCTATAGGCTTAGGCTACTGGAGGACATCAGGGTCTATTTTTCTATTTTTCTCACTCTACTGAGTTCTACTGTTCTTCAGTTTTGCATTGCTTGTCGTCATTTCAGCTTTTAACTTTTTGTTCTCTCTCTTTTTTTCTTCATAGTAGGTACACCTGGTCTGGCGTTCTGTTAGCTGTGATATCATCCAGGGAAGACAGATCACCCGCTATTACCATCTAATGTAGAACAGATTACTGGATCAATGTGTGCTTCTGTGCTTGTTTGTCTCTCTTGTTGTGTCTCTGCTCTGTCTTCTGTAACCCCCAGTCGGTCGAGGCAGATGACCATTCATACTGAGCCCAGTTCTGCTGGAGGCTTTTCCTTCCCGTTAATGGGGAGTTTTTCTTTCCACTGTCGCTTCATGCTTGCTCAGTATGAGTGATTGCTGCAAAGCCATGGACAATGCAGACGACTCTCCCTGTGGCTCTACGCTTCTTCAGGAGTGACTGCTGCTTGTCAGGACTTTGATGCAATCAACTGGTTCCCTTATATAGGAAATTTTTTGACCAATCTGTATAATCTGATTGATTTTGATTTTGTAAAGTGCCTTGAGATGACATGTTTCATGAATTGGCGTTATATAAATAAAATTTAATTGAAAATTGAATTGAATAATCGGTTGACTTTAGTTGTTTATCGCTGTATATCGCTATGAGAAAGTTTAGTGTTCCCATCCATTCCTCTCGTTAATTTTTATGCTTCCTGATCTTGCCAATATGGTGGTGCAAACCAAATTGGTCACATGACACTCGGAGCTCTATGGAAGCTGCTCTCTCAATTATTTCTACGATGATTGCCTTGTAATTTGCCCAATTAAAAGGACAGTTCTTTTTCATAGCATTCGTTTCGTGTCTCACATTGGGAACGCCTTCAGCGTGACCACATCAGAAGCTCCTATTACATTATGCCAGCCAGGATTGGCTGGAAAATAAGCATGTCATTGTCAGAGAGGGCAGGGTCCCTCCCCCTAAATATAGGGTTGACGCTGCACTGACAGTTTATTCAGAAACCTCTTCTTGCGACGAGCAGAAGTTCCCAACTAGCTCTCTGTGAGATACTCTCGCTCTCTCTCGGAGCCTAGCTTAACTGTCCATAGACTTGCGCACAAGTTCGGTCGCTGGGTACTTTGCTCTGTGTTGGTCCAGTATCAAGGTCAGAAGCTGTCCTGGTAGAATTAGCACAAAGCGAGTAGTAATACTCAAGGTCAACTTACTGCTTCACGGTTGTACATTGGTCGGCTCAGAGTAGCAAAACTCCCAAGACATAAGCTACACTCTGGGTGGCCACAACGCTGTCCCCAACCTAGCCACACCTGGTTAGCTTAGCTGTCACAAGCTTATTTCCGTGTAGCCTCACAGCCGAATCTCCCTGAAATAGTGGAGACCGTTAAGTCCTCTGCGAAAGCGTAGGTGAACCAACAGGCACAAACCTGCCCATGTGACAATAAAATTTTAAGCTGGGTTTCCCACCTATCATGTGTAGTATGTCTCAGTCTGAAACACACCTAAGCAGCCCTCAAGTCTGCGGAGGAGTGCTTGCACTGTAGCCGGTTCTCCCTGAAGGTGCTTCGTCGCCTCCTGGCTCGTCAATCGATGATGTCTGGTAGCGAACCGTGATGGCTTATACAGCATCCATGCAAGAACCAGCCAACCAGGCTGTCTCTTTAGCCACCGATGCAGAAATCCTTGATGCCATGGACCCACTACCACCTAAAATGCCCGAGCTCGGTCTTGCTTCAAGCCAGCTCGATTTGCTGCCAGAAGGGGACGAGGAGCTCTCTGACTTGGAGTCAGGGCTACCCTTCTCGGACAACAACGAGGAGTATGACCCATCTCCTGTGCCCTCAGTTCGGGTTGCAAAACCCGCTCCCTTGGGCTTGGGCCAACCTGGTCATGACAGGTCCTCATCGGAGCTGGATTTTGGTTTACACAACGTGAGCAAACGCGCCGCTGCTAAGCTTGACATCCAGTGGCCAGGCTGAAGCTACCCGCTCCCGTTTCGACGGGAAAAAGCTGCTGAAGACTCGCAAGACGACCAGACAGCTCCTACCATTTTTTCTGGTGCTCCTTGAAGAATTGGCCATCTCCTGGCGCAAAAAGCCATTTAAGGAAAAGCACACAGTAACCACCAGTCCGGTGCTGGATTGCAACGGGATGGAAAATTGTGGCCTAATGCCACCTGTCAAGCTGGCGGTCGCAACACACCTATACCCGAAGACCTCCATGTCAGCGGGAGGTCCCGCCCTTCCATCAAGAGCAGACCGCTTTCAGTCAAGCCTGACTGATAAGTCCTACAGAGCAGCCGCTCTCTCAGTCCATGCTCTAAACATTTCGTCTCTGTCGATGGCCTATCCGGCAGAGCTTGAAGAGCAGATGACTTCCACACCAGAGGCTGCGCTATGGGAGGATGTGTGCATCATAACCGATCATTGGCGCCAGCTCCATAAGGTAGCGATCCAAGCTATGGACAGATCCATGGGACTCATGGTTTTGCAGGAGAGAGTCAGGTGGCTAGCTCTCACCACACTGTCAACTAAGGAGAAGGAGGACCTGGACACACCCATATCACCTGAACGGCTGTTCGGGGAAGCGGTAACCTCCATGCAAAAGCGGTGAGAGGAGAAGAAAAGGGATGACGAAGCCCTAAAGCTGTGCCTCCCCAGGCATACATTTGCGGCCCCGGCCCCCCAGCATCAGACCTTTGTCCAGGCAGCAGCTCCCCTTCCTCCTGTCATGGTATTAGGTACGTGTTTGACCCACATGCAGAACACACACTCAGGAGAACTCGGATCTGGTACAAAAATGGTGTTTATTTAAATGAATTTGGGTTGGATCCGGT
The DNA here is from genome assembly GCA_037039145.1 of Fundulus diaphanus. Lineage (NCBI taxonomy): Eukaryota > Metazoa > Chordata > Actinopteri > Cyprinodontiformes > Fundulidae > Fundulus > Fundulus diaphanus. Next base: position 34,757,882 of record CM073124.1, read on the forward strand.
ATCCCGCAGCCGGATGGAACGGAACGAGGCGGGGTTGAACCTACGAGGAATGGGAGGTCGGTGACAGCTGGCAGAAACAAGTGGGTAACTAATAAGGGAGACTGGCTTACGGAGAGGGCATGGAGAATCTGCGAAGGAGAGGTGAGCGGTCCTTCATGGAACCAGGCTGCTAGCCGTAGAGGCAGGGCAAGGCAGGGAGGCGGAGAACAGTGGAGGGAGAAACAGGCACGATCTGGACAGAGAGGAACAGCTGCCATCTGAGGTTTGGCTTGAGGGATCTGAAGACACGGAGAGTTCTGGGAGACTTCTTGAGAACGGTGAGCCCTTCGGATCGGGAGTCCGAGGTGAGAGCAAGACCTGAGCACAAGAGAAACAAGGTAAGACGCTGGAACGCTTACAGGACGAGGGTTTGGCCGACTGGATCATACCACTAGGCCAGAAACACTCTAGCACCGAAGTGCTGGCAGCCGTCTCCTTAAGTACGCCTCCAGAGGCATCTGTGATGCAGAACACCTGTGAGTCTCCGCCTTTCCTGTAATCAGCCCTCACCTGTTGGAAAAAGAGGGAGACCAGCAGCCCTGACCAGGGCTGCTCACAGCTCCTGACACCTCCTACTTTTAGGATCCTAAAACAGCTGAAGACTCAAGCAGCTTCGCAAGGCACGCAGAAAATATCTTCCCCCAAGGCTCACTGGCAGAAAAAGCTTGAAGGCCCTCGCACCGACCAACCTCCTCCCACCTCCACCCCGGTGGTAAGGATGAGGAAGCGACTGGCCTGACATCTTCCCTGGATGGAGGGAGCCAGCAGGGATAACTCCCCTCCATGGCTCCATTCCTGAGCCTGTTCAGAGTTCAGCCCAATCCAGTGCGTGACCGAGAAGGTTTTCCAGCCTGCTCAACACGGAAAGAAGTCGAAAGACTCTGTTAATTGCGGAGATTTCCAGAGCGAACCCCAGTGACACAAGCATGATTCTATGTTCAAAAGAAATAAATGCTTCCAAACTGTCGCATCCAGGTCGAGAACCAAAGGCGCAGTCAAAAATGTTGAAAAACAAAAGCAATATTACACTTGGGGATCCGGCCCCTTCTTTTTCGGAAGGAGTGAGACCTCTCCCAACGTTAACAGCTCTGTAGCGCACCAGACGCTATGTGCATGCGCAATGCAGTGCCGGGTTGTTTGCAACCCTACACACAAAAAGGGCGTTCTCAGCTCACACTCAGACTGGCCAGCAAGCCAGCTGACAGTAAAAATCCACCTTTAGGTGAAATGCACAGACTCAGAGTGGGTTTTAAGAACTCTCAGGATGGGATACAGACTCCTACTAGATACAGACTGCAATTCACCACAGTTCCCCCAAGCTTCAGAGGAATAATTCAGTCACATGCAAAAGGACAAGCCACTCTCTTCCTGCAGGACGAAATTTCCTTGTTGTTGGAAAAAAGAGTGATACGGCTGATTCAAAAGGAACACAGCAGTGAAGGCTTTTATTGACCTTATTTCCTTGTGCCGAAGAAAGGCAGACGAGGGATGCGTGCAATTCCAGATCTGAGAGCGCTGAACAAGCGTCTAAGAAAATACAAATTCAGGATGCTGACACATGCTTCCCTGCTGCACTTCCTGCGTCCAGGCGATTGGTTTACATCAATAAACATAAAGAACGCTTATTTTCACATCCCCATTTACCCTCCACACAGAAAATACCTCAGATTTGCAGTTTGAGGGAATTGTTACGAATACCTCGTCCTCCCTTTCGGACTCTCTCTGAGCCCGAGGGTGTTTGTGAAGTGCACAGAGGCAGTGGTGTGTAGTGCCATTGAGCCATAAATAAAATAGGATTGGATTGGGAGCAACATGAGTTGGGACCCTCACAGGCACAAAGGACCTCCCCTCTCAGCAGGAGTTCTCTATTGCCATAAAACTATCCTCCCACAGGACAAAGCTCAGTCTGCTTCTTCTTGCTGGAGCCCTTGATGGGGGCTGCTACCCAGTCTTCACCTTCTTCTTGCCTGAGACAAAGGAAGAGGGAGACGGGCCTGAACCATGAGGGCTCACGGGCCCAAAAGACAGGAACCAGCACCTGGGAGAGTTCCCTCTTCGCCCGGGGGACATGACCGGGCAAATCAGAGTTAAGTCTGCTGTCTTAACTTCAGCTTCAGGCGCAGAAAGAAATTCCTCCGTGCCAAAAACAGCTTTGTTTATTTCTCTTCAGCTTTACAGGAAAGCGGACTCCAGACGGAGCTGAAAAACCTGCTGAAATCATGACTGCAACCGGGTCAGAGATGCTGCAGGACATCCAGGCCTCGATCGATGCTCCACGCTTCGGCAAGCTCATGGCTACATGCTTCCAAGCTGCCCGACCACGCTGTCGGTTAGCTCATAACTGCAGAGCTGCACGCTAGCCCGCTGCTGAACAGACCAACGATTTCCCCTGCTTTTCAGTGCTCCTTTCTTGGATGGCCAAAGTGGATCGAACTCACATGAGGCACTGACAGGTTGGACAGAGAGGCCCAAAGGGAAAGGTTACATATTGGAAAATGTTTGTGATGCATCCAGATGGTGTTTTAAACAAAGGGGCTAACGGAATTAGCCCATGCTAGCATCCGGTTCCATGGCATGGATATTGCTGATATGGTTCAAATGTATTTTATGGTTATAACAAACATTATCATTGGCATCAACATTACAGTAGATTATTTAATTGTATTCATAGTGAACCATACGCTGTAAATAACTTTGACCATATAGATGAAATCCTGCCTTATGAAGTTCATAAAGCTATTTCCAAATTGTCTAACAATAAAGCCACTGGGTTGGATGGAGTCTCAGCAGAGAATTAAAGTATGCAAGTGCAAGGCTAGCTCCTCTACTTTCCATTTGTTTTACAGCCTTTTTTATACACGTTTTTTTACCTGACTCTATTTTAAGTGTCCTGTTAGTACCCGTTATCAAGGATAAAACTGGGAAGATTGGCAGTTCTGATAATTACCGTCCGATAACGCTGGCCAGTATAGTTTCAAAAATTATCCAGTCAATCCTGCTGGACAGGATTTTAGAGGTTATCAATTCTACAGATAACCAGTTTGGTTTTAAGGCTAGGCTGGGCACAGATATGTGTATATATGTTCTAAAAGAGATTATTTATAAATATAATAAGCAGAACTCTTCAGTTTTTATGTGTTTCCTGGATGCATCGAAAGCATTTGATAGGGTAAATCACAGAAAACTATTCATGAAACTGACACAAAAAGGTGTACCAGAGTATATTGTTCGTATTTTGAATTATTGGTATGCTCAACAAACACTACAGATTAAATGGGGGGACTGTGTCTCAGATCCTTTCAAAGTTAGTAATGGGGTGAGGCAGGGCGGGATTTTATCCCCAGTTCTCTTTAATTTGTATCTGGTCAAACTGTCTACCAAGTTGAGAGCTTGTAACACTGGTTGTGTGGCTGGTAACTCTGTACTGAATCACCTGATGTATGCAGATGATTTAGTAATATTTAGTCCAAGTACTGCTGGGTTACAGCAATTACTTAACATCTGCTCTGAGTATGGTCTGGAACACGACATTAAGTACAATCCATCTAAAAGTGTGGTCATAATCTGTAGGACTAAAGAAGACAAATCTATCGCGTTTCCAGATTTTCGGCTGTCAAATGCTGTGCTGGGTGTTACAAACAAAACCAAGTATCTTGGACACATCATCACAGAAAATCTGTCAGATGATAATGATATCTATAGACAATGTAGATTGGTGTATGCTCAAGCTAGCATATGCTGGCTCACAAACTAGTCATTTAGAGCAGCAGAAATTTTCTGTCTTTGAGGGCCACTCATGTCCGGGGAGTGTTGGACTGTGGAGCAAATCTTCTTTCCAGGGGGAATCCCATGTATGCAGAGTGGAAACTACACCCAGATGTGGCAAGGATGGTCTGGCAGAGGTTTGGTCAGCCATCCATGGACCTTTTTGGTTCTCAAGAGAACAATCAGTGCCCCCTGTTCTTCTCCCTGCACGATCGGAATCCACCTCTGGGGGTAGATGCACTAGCCCACCCCTGGCCTCGTGCTCTGTTTTACGCGTTTCCCCAATTAGTTCTCATTTCACCTACACCGGCCAGGGTACGAGCGGAGGGTCTGACAATGATCCTCATTGCACCCAATTGGCCAGAGAAATACTGGTTAGCAGAGATAACACAGCTCCTCCGGCAGGAGCCGTGGTCGCTCCCTGCACGCAGGGATTTGCTGTCTCAGGCACAAGGACAGATGTTTCACCCCACCCAGAAAGACTGGCTCTATGGGCTTGGCTTGGTTTAACCTACAGTGTAGGGTAGCGTTCCCACAAAATGTTATCGAGACAATACAGGATGCTAGAGCTCCTGCAACACGATATCTATATGAGTACAAATGGTCAGTTTTTGAAAAATAGTGATCGGAAACTCAAGAAACACCTTTTCAGTGTTCTGTGGCTGTGATTTTAGCTTTTCTACAGAACCTGATTGATAAAGGAAACACTTTTTTCCACTATTAAGGTATATCTAGCGGCAATCTCAGCCTGACACATAGGCTTTGAGGGGAAAACATCCCTTAGTGTGCCGCTTCATGCAGGGAGCTCGCAGGAAGCTCCCTGTTTCCAGATCCATTGCTCCATCATGGGATCTACTCCTGGTGTTGGATGCTCTCACTACTACACCTTTGGAACCAATGGATAAGGTGAAATTAAAGATAGTAGCTCTCAAAACAGCGCTTCTAATGGCACTCATCTCTGCAATGCGCTTGGGTGAAATTCATGCTTTATCAGTGCACCCAACTTGCATAAAATTCTCTTTAGACAGGACTAAAATGGGTTTGCTTCCCAACCTCGCTTTTGAGCCTAAAGTGTAGGGGTCATGCTCTCCCATTGAGTTGATGGCTTTTCATCCTCCTCCTTTTTCCTCACAGCATCATCGCATCATCTCACATGTTTACTCTGTTTTACAAACTTGATGTCACAGCTCAGTCACTGGCTCATTCAGTACTTAGTGTATCACCAAGCACTAAGTAATAAAAGTAATTATAATAGAGACAGCAGGCACGTAATGTGTGATCTGCTGAGCAATACGGGAGTCAGAATATTTTTTGTTCCCAATGTGAGACACAAAACAAATGCTATGAAAGAGGAATTTAGGTTACTTTCGTATCCCCGGTTCTCTGAGTAGCATGAGTGAGTGTATCACCAAATCACCCTCCTTGCTCTAATGTTGCAAGGAAGAGCTGATCGTTTTTGAATAAACTGTCAGCGCACCGTCAGCCCAAAAATAGGGGGAGGGACCCTGTCCTCTCTGACAGGCTTATTTTCCAAACAATCCTGGCTGGCGTAGTCAATAGCTCAGTTTTGGCCTGGCTTTTTTCCTGTTATTTTCCAGTACCTCCTCCTCTCGCTCAGCTCATCCTCCACTCCCTCAGCAGTCAGTCACACCTGTTAGGCACCAATTAGTCAGAACTCACTCCACCTGCCAGCCTCCCTACTAAAGCCTCCCTCAGTCTTCTCTTCCCCACCGGTTCGTCTTCAGTCTCTACCAACACCACGCCTTTCAAGTCCTGTTCTCATCAGTCTCCACTCACTCCACGTCTGTCAGCCTAGTTTGCTCCTTGTTTAGCTGCTGGACTTCCTGCTACCTCTGTGCTTCAAGTAAGGTCTCTGCTAGCTGCTGGACTTCCTGCTACCCTGTGCTCCAAGTTTGCTCTCTGCTCTGTCGCTGGATTGCCTGCTACCCTGTGCTCCAACAGTCCTGCATCCCAAGAACTGTCTCGCTCTGCATCTCTGATCGACAGCAGCCCTGCACCTCAAGAACTCTCTCCAGTCTCTTCCAGTCAGCCTGCTCCTGCACCCATCATGTCCAGTCCGGTAACTAACTCTGGTCATCCAACTCATTACTTTCAATAAACTGCATAAGAACAAGCTCTGTGTGTGCATGCTCTGTCCGGGTTCACAAAGACAAATCATGACAGGCGTAATGTAATAGGAGCTTCTGATGAGGTCACACTGAAGGCGTTCCCAATGTGAGACACTCACTCATGCTACTCAGAGAACCGGGGTAACTAAAGTAACCTAAAGTTCTTTGCTGGTTTCTGATCTCATGGAGAGGAATAATAATAATAATAATTATGATGATGATGATGATGATGATGATGATGATGATCTCGTTCTCTGTGTTTCCCAGAGGAACTAATCACTCACCTCTGTGTCTCCCAGGTACCTCCTCGTGTCAGCTCTCTTCCTCTTGTGACCCTGTGAAGTCTCTCGTGGCAGGAGCTCCAAGCATCGTCATCTTCCGTCTGGTGTTGGTCTCTCCTGCAAACCTCCTGGTTCCTCCTGAGTCGGTTCCCCTCCCCTGGAACCCTGCCATCTCCGGAAAGTCACCTGGTTCCTCTCGCTGTCCTGGACATCTGGATTCCCCGGTGCTGCTCGGACCCGACCCCACCTTCGACCCACTGGTCTCCCGGACACCTGTGGCCACCATCGCACGGCTAGCGCTGAGTCCCCACTGCTTCCTCCCCGGTCGGCCTTCTGTCCATCAGGTGGTAAGCTTGCGTCCAGCAGCAGATCCAGCTCAGTCAGAGCAGTTCCTCTCAACGTTTCCCCAGTTAACCTCTGTCTCGTTCTTCCCCAGTGATTGACCCGGTTTCCTGCTCCCTGACCGTTACCTGACGCTGCCTCCGCTGAGGCAGAATCCTCCCGTTACCTGGTTCTTAAATAAAACCTTTAAACTTCACCTGTTTCTCCCGAGTGTGCTTCTGCATGTGGGCAAAATACATAAAGCCAACCATGACATCTACTAGTTTTGATTTAATGTCCCTGAATCGTTTACCAGATGGAAGTGGGACAAAAAGTGCATTGCCTGGGTTTTCGGGATCTGGGGTAAGAAAAGACAAAGAAATTAAAGCCGTTTATCATTCAACCTTCCATTTTTAATATCCAAAGATGATTTAAGCGGAAGATTATTTTGTTTAGTGTTTTTAATGTAACACAAGACATAAAAAATATATATTTCTTGTGTTGCAACTGTATGGTTAGCTAAATAGTACAAAAAATGTAGTGTGTATGTGTTAACATCTCTATCATCATCATCCCCTAAACTGTGGTCTTTGAGCTAGAAATGCATAATCTCTTTTTTTGTGTGATTGATTGCCATCATGATACAAATAAATCCCATGGAGCAACATTACAGGTACAGCAGCAATGAGACATGTTATCTTAACAAGTGCCCATAAAACGTTTTTGGAACAGATTCTTTAAAAAAACAAACAGAACGAGCAATTAAAAACCAACAATACCATTGTGCACAATGCAACTTGCAGACACAAAAACATGCATAGATAAAAAAATAAACTGTAACATTTACCAATTTTGTAAATTATAACAGTTTTTTTACTTAGTTTTTTTGTTTGTATGCGTGTGTGTCTTTGTATTACCAATACATTTGGTGTTGTAAAGCAAGGTATGCAAAGTAATTCAAAAAACAGCCTTTGTTGACTGGCTAAAGGTGATTCTAAAGAACCTGGGAGGCCCATTTTCTCACTAATCTTTTTTGCAGAGTACCAAAGTTCAAATGGTCATATCTTCTTCTATTCTTTGTTGATTTCCACAAGTTTGACATAATTGGAAAGCTTAGAGTCCACTCTTTCCTAATCTGTAAAAAACTCAAAACGGACTTGTTCCTGGTTTTGCTGTGACCTGTCACATTTATTCTGTTACAACAGTATTCTTGTTGTTGTTCCCAATATATTCAAACCAGCCAGATGCTGTTTCACTTTCGGGTGTCATTCATAGTTATTCTACGCGACAACAAAGACACACTCACACACCCTTCTCACCGTTGCCTGCTGTCTCACTCACAGTGGCATGTCTGCCTGCCGCTACGTTTTCACATAAGGGTTTGATCCTATATCCTGATGTGTGATTGGATGCATGGTCACCATGTTGACAAATAAAACAAAGTTCTGTGTCAGCTGAGCTGGAACTGTGAACTGAGAGAGCTAATCCGCAGAAGGTTCAACACTGAAGTGTTGTGTAGTTCTTGAATGATTTGTTCAAAAGAATGAATCATTTGAGTGAAAAAACTGAACCAAATCACTTCATTAACTGATTCGTACATTTCTCAGTACAGTTGAGAAGGAGGTGGTCAGCGCACGTCTTGTCACTCTGAACATCCACTGCCTAAAGTGATTCATTCTACCGTTTCCTCTTGCAGGGGATACGGTGTCATGCCACAGGGAATGTAAACTGTTTCTCCAAACCAACAATCACGAGTCAAGCCACATGAAAACAAATTTGCACGTGTACACACACACACACACACACACACACACACACACACACTCACACACCTGTCGGCCCAGTCCCCCTCATCTTAACAGAGACAGAGCAATGAAACCGCGGGCCAAGGGGAGACAGGAGAAGAACGAATAATAGCAGGGAAGATAAGATAGATTGTATTACATGAGTTTTACTTTGGTGGCATTTCTGTTAATATTTCATTTATATAAAAATGTACTGTATTCATAATAGTTTGTTTCTCAGTTAGCTTTTTATTTTCCCACTTTAAAGATTTGTTGGCAGAAACAGTGCCACCACTTCCCGTACATTATAGTTGCTAAATCACTCAGTCCTATATTATATGAATCAGTACATGTTTCAATCCCATCCTCCTGGACACATCTTGTACAGCACTGATTCGTCATTCTAGTGAACTGGTGATTCGAAATATCCCAGTGATCAAACCTGTGTAAATTTTAACTTCCATCCCTACATTACTACACAGCCAATCGCTGTTGAGTATCAGGGTCACATGTACCACCGCAGCCTATCAGCTAGGTATATTAGCTGGAGCGGGGAAGTATGAAAGATTAGGACATGTTGGGAGCACTGATCTCTATTATACACTGGATTGCTAATAGCCCGCTGTTAGAACGAGTCGCTTTGAAGTCACCAGCCGCCATATTGGTACTCCCTATTTTCCCCCAGTAACTAGGGAATATGTGCGCTACAGCATCAAATAACGAGGATTTTCTCATGTTCAGGGAGGGCTTAAAACTTTTAAAATTAGTACATCCACTGACTGTAGAATTACCTGTGAAACGTTTTCACACAGCCAGAAAACTGCTTGTTGTTGCAACCAAATCCTATGGGATTCTGTGGGAGTAGGGAGTAGCAAGATGGCGTCCAGTGACTTCAGTTTTTCGGGCAAATCAGCAATCCAGTGTATAATAGAGATCAGTGGTTGGGAGACGCAGAGCTGCAGGAGCTAACTACTTAGCCGAGATGAAATGGAAAACACCTGTTTGTGTGGATATAAACTGCAGAATTGGTGAGTGTTTCTGTGTGTGGCTTAGCATTAGCTCATTGATGTTAAAAGCTTATTCCCTATTTTGAATGTAAAAGAACAGATAATGCTGTTACAGCTCTATGAATAGCACACTAAGCCATGACAATTGTACGGTGGCCGACAGGTGCAAACGCCCTGCAACTTCAGAAAACACGTGCAAATAGGCAAAAACGCGTTTCAAAAAGAAAACCAACTTCATCAATTTGACAACACCTGTGCGGTATTCAGCAAACGCGCTGCATATACAAAAACGCGATTCAAAAAGAAAACCAACTCCACAACGGAAGTGCTCCAGGCCTCTAGGGGGAGCACTAAGTGGAACAGCTGATTTTAGACCCCACGGAACTTGTGCGTTCTTCAGACTGACCGCTTGCCCAGAATGCACCGCGGCCGCAGCTTGATTCGAGACAAACAGAGCTCACAGCGGTAAGTTAAAAATCCCCTTTTCTGTTGCTGTTATTGTTCAAAAGTACGTTTTAAGATCGTTTGAGGCGAGAACTTTATACTTTTAAGCTTCCCTATGTGGCCCGTTTACAGAGTTAGTGCGTAATTTTAATAAAAAGTCCGACGTTGAGCGGAGCAGAGTGACCCGCAGACCTCCGAGGGAAACCCGCAGCCAGTCTGTTTTTAATACACTTCTGTCGGCCAAGTAGTGTGCGTTGTACCGCTGGTTATGATTTATTTGTTTTGTGTTTATCTGACTGACGCGTGTTGCTTTATTAACTCAATACTTGTTGGAATAAATTGTAAATGTCTAAGGACGACAGCAGCATATAAAATTAATAAATAAATAAAATCTACAAATGTTTTTCCTATCTCAGTTTCTTCTGAGTAAGGACACGAATAATTGAGATGAGAGAGAGGGAAAGAAAACAATAGTAATAATAGTATATGAAAATAAGACATTTATTTTATACAAATGTTTTATCTTTGGAACAGAATGAAGGTGTAATATATTCAACAAATTAACAGTTACTAACATGTTTTAAAACAAAGAAATAACTCATTAAGATCTTATACAAATAGACAACGTGGGAATGGAAATTAATTTACTGATTATTTTATGTATTTTTACAGGTAGTGAAAAAAATGAAATGAAGCAGCATGTGAATATGACTCCAACTGATCTACGTTAGGTCAGGTGTAGTCATGTCAACTTAAACATGCAGCCAGCTGGAGCAGCTCCCTGTCTTCAGCCGCCGGATGGTCATCCTCCTCTGGGTCGACCTCCTCATCCTACAAGTCAAGCTGGTCCCCTGCCTCTATACAAATACTGTGGAGGATGCAGCAGGCGGTGATTACTTTTGGGACAAACGTCAGGCGGACCTCCAGCGCCCTTAAGAAAATGGAACTGAACTAACTGCACATAATTTATAGATTAATCACTGTAAAGGTGGGCAGACATAAAAATATGTTTTTTTTCCCCCTTTCTTAATGAGCAATGCTGTGAAGGTCAGTAGGTGCAATAAAGTAGCTTTACTCTACTGTCATACTGCTTCTAATGTTAAAATTGGGTCTTCATTTTAATTATTTATAGAAAAACAGTCACAATTTCAACCTGATCACGTTTTTAATACCATCCTCGATGTTTTTTTAAAGATAAAAGTAGGAAATAGGCTGTCAATCTTAAAATGCCTACCAGTTGGCAATAGATGGGTGAGCAAATCCTGCCTTCTGAGCCTCCTCTGCTGCACCAATCTTCTCCTTGCTCGGATTTGCCTCCTTAATTGCATCACCTCCTCTTCAGCCTGCTGGTAAAGCTGACCAACAACCGAAGCAACAGCAATATTGCTCGTATAACTAATTTTGTTTCTACAAAGTGCTGATTTTTTTTAAAAAAAATATTCAATCGCCTCTACAATTACAACTCCTAACAAATAAATTCCCGCTATTGCTGGTTTTATACCCACAGTTCTGCAATTTTAGATATTTTTAAGACTTTTTAGAAATTAATTAAAAAAAAACGTTTTCAATAAGATATGATGGTGTAGTGTGTGTATAAATAGTTTTGAATGTTAAAGAAATGCTCAAGAGCTGTGGGTGTGATGACGTCACGAGTATACTTCTGTATACTCCTATACTCGTTTGTACACGAATTGATGAAGTTGGTTTTCTTTTTGATCGTTTATATGCAGCGCGTTTGCTGAATGCCGCACAGGTGTTGTCAAATTGATGAAGTTGGTTTTCTTTTTGAATCGCGTTTTTGTATATGCAGCGCGTTTGCTGAATATCGCACAGGTGTTGTCAAATTGATGAAGTTGGTTTTCTTTTTGAATCGCGTTTTTGTATATGCAGCGCGTTTGCTGAATATCGCACAGGTGTTGTCAAATTGATGAAGTTGGTTTTCTTTTTGAATCGCGTTTTTGTATATGCAGCGCGTTTGCTGAATATCGCACAGGTGTTGTCAAATTGATGAAGTTGGTTTTCTTTTTGAATCGCGTTTTTGTATATGCAGCGCGTTTGCTGAATATCGCACAGGTGTTGTCAAATTGATGAAGTTGGTTTTCTTTTTGAATCGCGTTTTTGTATATGCAGCGCGTTTGCTGAATATCGCACAGGTGTTGTCAAATTGATGAAGTTGGTTTTCTTTTTGAATCGCGTTTTTGTATATGCAGCGCGTTTGCTGAATACCGCACAGGTGTTGTCAAATTGATGAAGTTGGTTTTCTTTTTGAATCGCGTTTTTGCCTATTTGCACGTGTTTTCTGAAGTTGCAGGGCGTTTGCACCTGTCGGCCACCGTACAATTGCCTAATATAATGTAAGCAAATGAAAGTGTAGTTATAGGTACTTAATGATTTGATGAACAAATCATTTTAATGTACTGATGCTAGTGATTCAGTTCACTCAAAAGAACTGTAGTGCCCATCACTACAACACTGGGATTCGGCTCTCCTGAGTCACTACCAAGCATCATCTATCATCTCTACATGAGCAGATAGTCCATCTATTCCATCCATTATTTTAGGCTGTCAGACTCCAATTGTTATTTCTAAAAAGCAGATTGGCAAATGATAATATTGTCCAATGTGCCTTTGAAATAGCTATTTTAGGGTTGTTTATAATTTGTACATTATTTAGCGTAACTGTATTTATCCCTATAAAAATAACAACAAATACATTTTATAGATACGATCATTTTGATAATCAATTCACAGCACATGTCATCTCAAGGCAGTTTACAAAGTCAATTCAATCAAATCATACAGACAGATAGGGCAAACATTTCTCTATCAAAGCCAACCATGCAGATTGCATTGAATCACTGATAAGCAGCATTCACTCGTCCTAAAAGAGTGTGTAGCCACAGTGTACACTTTTCTGCATTGTCGTTGGCTTTGCAGCAATCCCTCACACTGAGCATGCTTGTTGTGACAGTGGAGAGGAAAACTCCTCTTTAACAGGAAGGAACCTCCAGCAGAAATAGGCTCAGTGTGAATGGCCATTGGCCACGACTAACTTGGGGTTTGAGAAGACAAACGAGACCGCCCCAAAAAAAACACAGAAGCAGTAATCCAGGAATACTTTCTATGTTAGACAGGGTATGGCAGACAATCTGCCCCCCAGGATGGCGTCACAGCTAAACAGAACGCCAGGCCAGATGTAACTACTATGATGAGAAAAAAGACAGAGAGAACATAAAGTTAAAAGTTTAAAAAACAACAATGATTCAAAATTGGAGAACAGCTGGAGAACTCTGCAGAGTGAGAGAAATAGATCGTAATGTCCTACAGCAGTCTAAGCCTATAGCTACAGAGATAGCTCAGGATAACCTAAGCGAGTCTGACTAGAAGCTTTGTCAAAACTGAAAGTTTTAAGCCTAGTCTTAAAATTGGTCAGGTGTCTGCCTTACAGACCAATACTGAGAGTTGGTTCCACAGGAGAGGAGCCTGATAACTAAAGGATCTGCCTCCCATTCTCCTTTTAGAGACTCTAGGAACCACCAGTAGACCTACAGTCTGAGAGTGAAGTGCTCTATTAGGAACATATTGGGTAATCAGATCTCTGATGTATGATAGAGCAAGATATTCTAAATTTTATTTATATGTACCAAGGATAATTTTAAATTATACTCTTGATTTAACAGGGAGCCAATGAAGGGATGTTAAAATAGTAGAACTATGATCTCTCTTTTTAATGTTCATCAGAACTCTGGGTCCAGCATTTTGTGGACTTCCTGATATTAAAGTATTACAATAGTCCAGCTTTGAAGTAACAATTGCATGGACTAGTTTTTCAGTGTCACTCCTGGACAGAACATTTCTAATTTTTGCAAAAATCCAGAGGTGAAAAAAGAAACATCTTTACAGCCGTATCAAAAATTGCAATCAGTTAAATGCCTATTTATTGCAAACTCTAAAACACGTTTTCAACATTGAACTTCACAGCTTATATGAAGACATTTGTACAAACAAGAAAACTATTTGCATCTTTCTAATTGCACACCATGCTTCAACTGCAAAGGAGATAAACATACCGACCAGCTGAACTGTTATATGTTTGGAGAAATTTACTGGAGTGGCCATGTGCATGTGTAAATATAGCACGAGAGAAAAAAATGCATGCATAACTATGCCAAACAAACATTTTTAATCACACATCCACCTCTCCTGCCGTGAGCTTTGGTTTTCCAGGGCATCTGTTCTATTTGGCACTTGAAGAACAATTAGCCCAGCTACTTCACGCTGAATTTATTTTAGCACATTTTACATGAATGATAAAAAAGATACACATTACATATGCTCCCATTTGTGAATAGCCATTCCCACACCACACAGTTCTAACCTTACACATATAGTCTGTTCAGGGGATGCTGACTATATTTTTATAACCCATTTACCCAAAGTAGCTTTAAATAATTACTGAGCTTTTGAATTAATTTATTTGAATTGTTGAGTGGCACATCACTTTTAGCTGAATCACTAGTCAAAAACAGTGGACAACTAATTGAATTTACACCCCAATTGAAAATAGTTGGACATGCAAAATGTGTCCCTACAGTGGCTTTTGCTGTATGCACTTAATCTCAAAAGCAGAAACGTTCTTCTAGTAATGTAGCAAATACCAACATTAAAAGTAAAGAGATATGTTTTTAACAAATTGCAACAAAATAAAAGTAGCTTTTTAATAAAACAAGCTTGGGAATTTGTTAATTTAACTGTATTTGGTCATTTAACTTTGCTGGAGACTGGAATTTAAAGAGTAAATTAAACACCTTTTATATGCCAACTTCTTTTATAGGGAGGTCCTTGCAAAAGTAAGGCAAGGCAAGGCAAATTTATTTATATAGCACAATTCAGTACACAGACAATGCAAAGTGCTTCAAAGTATTCACATCCTTGACAATGGCTGAATTTATTTAGCTCTTTTCCAGTTATACAGACCACTGAAATCACTTTACACTAGACACATTCACCCAGTTGCAATCACAAACACACACACTTTCATACACAATACACAGACCGGTAGGCAACTTAAGTTGGTAGGTGCCTTGACCAGGTGCACATTGACATGTGACAGAAGGAAGCTGGAATCAAACCCACAACTCTCTGATTGTGAGATAACAGCACTTCCTATTTACCCCTACTCTAGGGGTAAATCTTTTTTTTTTTCAAATTCATTAATTTGTTTTATGACCAGAAAAAGGGCTGTATCAGACAATGGGCTGTACATCATTCATGTTAGAGTTTTTCTGACTGCCAAAAGTATCATCAGTTTGTAATTGTGTCTGTTACTGTATATTACGTACTGGTTAACAAAAAAAAACAATGATTCAATACTGTACTGTGTACATTTAACCACTAGGGGCGCTAGACTTGGAATTTACAGGCCACTGGCAACACTGCATTGTCGGAAAATTAAAATGTCAAGTAGAGCACTTTGGACCAGCTGATTGAGAAGTGATGGAGTTACTCTAAAGACAAGGCTACATTCGCCCTTCTAGATTATCCGCAGAGTCTCTCGCTGAATAAGGGAGAGGACGAGGCAGAGCCAGCGGGAGAGGGAGGGACAGGGAGGGAGGGGGAGCTCCAGGAGCCATGTCAGAGGAAGATGTAGCAGACCACAGGCTCAATCCTCTGATTATGAAGGTTACAGGAACCTCAACAGAGGAGGAGAGCTGACATGCAGGTTTGTGAACTATATTTACTGTATTTTGTCATAACCATGGCCATGACAAACACTGACTTGAGGATGAGAAAGGTAGAAGCATGTAAGGTTAGCTCTTGTATTTAAGGGGACCTCAGACTGTCGTAAAGCAGCGCTTTTGGTCACATGACCCATTCAGCGACGGATCCGACCCTGTCAAGTTACATAGGTGAATTTTCTGGAAAGGGCAGCCTGCACTGAACATCCATACACAGCAACTGCTGTATGTTGACCTGAAAAATCATTTAATATATCTCACATTAAGATGATATTTTGGTAAAAAAATTATAAGGTTCTGCTTTAAATGGCAGACAACATAACTAGGTAAACGTTAGCTGCTAATGACAGTAAAGTTGGCATCTTTTTTGAAGCATGTTGGGACTACATTCATTATTTCACTCTTTTTATTTAGATAAGACAACATTTGAGCTTCTCTAGTTCAAAATCTATAATAATTGTAAAGATAAAAAATTGGATAAACCAAACAGGGATTTTGCAATGGGGCATTTGCAGATAGCTCGGGTTTTCCGGCTAGTCAGACAAGAAAAGTGAGAACTAGCAACCGCGATACTAATAATTTTTGAAGATGACGTCCCATGAGCTTCATTTCAACATGCTTTAACCGAGAAACACAGCAAAGAACAGCTTAAACATTGGTTGAAATGAAGAGGCCTTAAAATGAGCGGAGAGAAAGCAGTATAAGTAAAAAGTTAAGAGAGGCTGTCCTCTCCGCTCTCACAACGGATCAAACGTGAGGAAGAAACCCGCTGAATCCGTGTAGAATTACAGCTAATACTAAGAATATTAGTGTTATTAAATATATGTATTATTACAGGCCTGTGTTCACCGGGACTTTTCCTGCTTGGAAAAGAGGAAAACTTTTTTCAGAGGATGGGGGGAGGTGGAGCCCCCCTCTTGCAGGGCGGCGCGATAACCAGAAAAAGGTGTTCCGTCGGAAAAAAGCCAAGCCAAAAAAGTGACTTCACGTTCAAAAACAAGCCCAACAAATTGCAACTGCTGACTCAAAAAGGTTCCAAGTGAATTTAGAGAAAAACAAGTCCAAAGTCGCTTATTATAAGCAGACTATGCAACACTGAAGCTCACATGAACACCCCTCATGGATTGTATGCTGATGTTTTCATTCCGCTGAGAAAAAGGCAAATAAACACATCCTACCTGCACAGATGCTGCAGTTGCTGGTATTAGTTCTGGACTTTCAAGTGTTGGCTCCTTACCGACGAAATGTAGAGAACACATAGGTGTCTTTGGTCATATTCCATAGTAGAGTCCTCTCTGTTACAAGCTCGTATCCAACACTATCATTTATCTGCAATCCTTTGGGGCTTTGGAAAATCAATGGAAAAAATTCTGTTGATATGGTCACGATCATCAGATCACAAGTCACTTCGGCAGATACCAACGCAGCATTGTTTTGTTGTTGCCATGTCTGTTGAGACGATATTCAGGACAGATCTGTTCACTAATTGACTCATACAAGTAAACTATTCAAGCGTTACCGCTCTACGTTTGTATGACCACAAGATAGCCGCGACGCATGTGTCTAGATTTAGTAATTTGATGTCATTTGAGGAATAACCTATTCGGACCTCCCTAGATTTCTGTAAGCACTTTAATATACCTTTTGATATCTGGACTATTCATCACTTGTACTCTAATTGCCCATTTTTAAAACCCCATTTGTGATTTGTAAAACCGTTTTTCATGTGTGTGAAGAAAAGGGTACTCTTAGTTTTATCAAAAGTATTGATAAAGTCTTACCTTGAACACTGTACCATGTAGGCTATTGTCTTCTCACGTGAACTGGGTATTTTGATACTCTCTGGCTTTCAAAAAATTAAAGATAAACAATAAACCAGCTCAAACACCATCACAAAAAGAAAATATCACTGTAATAAGATTAGAGTAATAAATAGTTTACTGAACTAAATTCAAGGGTAACAGCAACTTTTCCCCCCCGGAGGCATCACCTAACAAATATCTGTGTCAATAAATACCTTAGCAGTCTGAACTGTTTTTACAGAAAGATAAATCATAAACAGCTAACAAAGCGCTGTCACCGGAATATGAGGTCATTAGGTGAGAGGCAGAATACAAACAGGACAGGTCACCAGTCCATCACACAGTAAATGTGCACCAATGACTACACATTAAACATTTTGGTTATGTGCCAGCTTAAACTGAGTGTTTTACAATGTTTTGTTGATGCCTTCATGTAGAACATGTAAATTACTTCCTTTATTCACTTGATCAAAAACAGTGAGCGAAACTTTACTAGCATGTTTGCTTCACTATTTAGGGGGTGCTCTTCTGTTAGCCCCCATGGCCCCAAGCACAATCCACCACTAATTTCATAGCCTTGTAGAATAGCATTTTATTGCTATATCAACCTCTCAATCTAAAACCAATCATGTAGTTTTCAACTCCCCTGTAAACAACATCCTTGAGAAATAGCAAAAAGGTAGTTTGCAGTGTATCCTTTGCTGGTGTTTTGGGAGGATGTTACTCAACATAATTGATATGAAGATAATTTGGCTTTTATAAATGAACTGGATCAGTACAAAGTTAGCCAGAATTTTCTTACAGAAATGTAGGAATGATTGCCACTCAGCATGGGAGATAGCAGTTGTTGTAACTCTGAGAGACACCTTGGTCCAAAAAACTTCTTATACCTCATCCTTGAAAAGGTTGACTTAAATATTTAGCATTAGCGTGTATGATTTTATCACACAGATCTTAGAATATCAGAGACCAAAATTACATCATTTAATTGTTCCTTTCCAGGCTAAATCACCTTCTGGATTTCTGATTTAAATCAGAAAGCTAAAAATGTTTTAGTTTGGTAAACACAAAACAAATTAGTGAGACCAACTTCAGTCTTAACCAACTGGTGAATGCAACAGATATAAAAATGGAGTGCTGATGTAGAGATGAGCAACAGCAACAACAGTGCCAGGGATCAGGAGGCCATGCCCTAAAGGAGCACAGAGAGAAAAAAGACAACAGGGAACAAGCACACAGACATGCTGGGGGAGAAGGAAAGAAAGAGAACAAGAGGAAATACAAATCCCACTACCAGAAGGAAGCATGACACATTTCTGGTTGAAGGATAAACAACTTGACTGCAAAGTATGTGGTGTCAAAAGATGGACATAATGTCATATTATGTGTATTTAGACACTACGAGGTCAAAATAGCGTATTCTTTTGCAGAAATGTCCAAGGTAAACAGTATACATCACAGTACAAAGTCATCATGTAATCTCATGAACTAACAGTAGTACTCTGTCATGATTTGGGTTTTGTTTATTTTTGCATTGGACTCTTTGTGGACTTTTCTCACTTAGCCTGTCACCTCTCAGCCACCAGCCACTACCTATCAGATCAGTCTACCTCCTGGCCCTACCTGGGCCTTTGGTGTGCTGGGGGGCCCTGGGCCTGTTGAGCTGGTAGGGGGGCATGGACATTACCATCTAATGGCAGGTGCTTTCCCCTTCAAGGGGTTTGCACTCTGCTAGTGCGGGGAGAGGAGGGAGGGGGAGTGGGGACGAACCCAGCCTGGGTGTCTTTTGTCATATGTGCGTTGAGAGTTGTTTGAATGGTAGTGTTAGGGTGGGATTACATTCTCGGATGGAGAGGGGGGGCGTGGGGATGTGGCTGTTTGGAGCGCTCCGTGTCCAGTTCCCTATCTCGTTCCTGGTCTATGTCATCTCCTGGTGCGGGTTCCATCTGAGGAGCGGAGTCTGCGTGGTTCGGGCAGGCTGCTTAACCAGAGGGGTTTAATTTATTTATTTGTTTAATTAATTAATTAATTAATTAATTTATTTTATTTTTTTAGGTTTGTTGGGTGGGTTGGGGGTGGTGGTGTTGGTCCTGGTGTGTGGTTGGCTCACGGGCCCTGCTGCCTGTCCCTCACCCTGGGTGGTGCGGCTGGCGGAGCCCCCCTCTCCGGGTGGGTTTTCGGGGAACGGAGGTGCCTATCGGAGTCAGTAGGGGAGCTGGCTCCCTGGGAGAGCATGAGGCTCCTCAGTTCTTCCCTCCCCATCCCCGACTCCTCCCTCTGCCTGCTCCATCACGCTGCCTCACATGTAGGACCTTGGGGAGGGGGGCATTGTTGGAGGGTACCACTTCGGGCTGACGTCCCACACCCCAATTTTATTATGCATTTTAGACATTTTCATTTACAACATTTTCACAAGACACATACGTAGGGCTCTGTTTGGGGGGAGGGGGGTAAAGACATCTGGGGGGAGGGGCGGCTTATTGTGTATGCTTCACCCCTGATGGCTCGCTCTGTCCCCATTCGCATTTAGACATTGAGGGTTCTGGGTAGGTTGCTTGGAGGGGGTGCGCTGGCACCAGCTACCTTCCGGAGGGGGGGTGGACTGTGCCGGGAACCCCCTTTGGCTCTCCCAATTTTAAACACACTCGAGAACAACACACAACAACACAACATTTGAGCAGGCGGAGGGAGGATTGGGGTCTTTCTCACACCTCTGTTGTCCGATTGCCGCCCGGAGCCTGGGGTCTGAAGGAGGAGCGAGCCACCTGGTTGGGGGTCTTGGCTGGCGGCCGTTGTTGGGCCCGAGCAGCTGGCCGGGACTGGGGCTGACACCACTGCCCTCAATGGGAATGGGCGGGGGTGTGGGGCTAGGGTATGGCGGGGGAGGGAGTGGGGGGGATAAATATTCAGGATTTATTTGGGGGGGGTCGGCGGTGGGCTCTGGTTGACTAGCCCGTCCGGGTCATGTTGGCACCATCCTTGGGGGCCTGTCCCGTGGGCTGTCTGGCCTGGGTGCGGGATGGGGGGCCCGGAACGGAGAAAGAACTGGGAAGGTTGGGTTGTGGTGGAGTCCCCCCCCTCTCCATCTTGACTTTAGGGTTCATGTACCGGGTCCGGGTGCCTGGTCCTCCTTTGGGGTGCCGGAGACTAGACCTGGGAATAGGGGATGTGTGCGAAGAATGCAAAGGAGTGTATTGCGTCACCCCCCCCCCCCCCACCCCCTTTTTTTTAGTGTTTGTGTGTTGTGTGTGGGGGCACTGGGGTGGGAGTGAGTGATTGAGACTGTGTGCGTTTTTTTTTTTTTGTCCATTTGTCAGGTTGGGTTTGAAGTGCTCCCTCTCCCAAGCACATCTCAAGTTTCCGCTTAGCGCGGAGGATAAACCCCAAGGATAAACCTTACACACACAAGCGCACACTCACAAACACCTACAGGTGCTTGGATCCGGCTATTTACATACTCATCAGTTTTTATCTTCAGCTACCACTTTATACATTTCGTATTGATTAATACTTTATATACCTCAGTGATGTATCAAGGTGTTGCTGTATTGTATCTGTAATTCTGTTGGTTGTACTGTTCTTTTTACATCTCTCTTTGCAGGTAATGAAGCAGACTGATGAAGTTTTGTCAATCCCTCTCTATTGTCTCCTCTTTCTTTCACCTTTTCTTCCTTTTTTTCTTCTCATTTCTCTCTCCTCTTCTACTTTATCAATGTAGTGTCCACATAAACATGAATTATTCCCTACATAATAAAACTATTTACATATATAAATCAAGCAGTTCACTATGGTGAAAGTGATAATGCTCCACTTGTGAGAATAAAATCTGTTGGGCTCTTTCTGGCATTAAGACAACAATTCTTATTGCTACATTGCCAGACAGGACACAAAAAAAAGATCAGTCTACCTCCAGCCAGCACCCTACTCTAGATCGTCTCCACCTGTTGCCACTAATTAGTTACTGAGCTCATCTGTTCACCAGCCTATTTATACCTACCTCTGTCATCTAATCCCAGCCAGAACGTCTCACTTCTCCCTGCACTTCTCTCATCCTCGTTTTCCGCCTGGTGTGATGGGTCCTTCGCTACTGGACAGTTTTGACCCACCTGCCAGACTCCTTAGTTTAGTTGTCTGTGTCTGCATGCTGCAGTTCTGCCTGTTATTTTCCCGTGAGCTCCCACCGCTCCAGTTGGGCTCTTCTGGCAAGGTCACTGTGTCTGCGTGCTGCAGTGCTGTTTGCTTTCCTATGAGTCCCAGCCGTTTGCTCTGCCTGTTCGGGTTTGTCCGACCCACAACACTCAGTTTGGTCTTCTCCTGCCTGCATCGTCTGGTCTCCTGCTCATACTCGCCTGCCTACACCCGCTGCCGAGATTCAACTGCTAAGTCTGGTTCTACTTGTCTGCCTCAACCACCACTACTCTACACTCTCAATAAACCTTTTAAATCGTAACTCTGTGTCTGGCTGAAAATCGGGTTCACCTGCAGAAATCATTACATAATCAGATTAATTCTGGTGATTTTAGCATTGTGCAAGACCTGTCAGGATGCAGCTTGTAGGCTGCAGTCTGAGCCTCGCTGCCTCTCTCCCTTCCCAGCGCAGAATGATTGATTCCACCTGTCAGGCTGCAATCAACCTCCAACTGCTCCCACCTGTTTCCACCCCTAGTTATACTCACCTCAGTCTGTTCTTGCTCGCCGGGCCGTAGTGTTCTTCTCCTGCTCAGTCTCTGCCAGAACCCTGTATCAGCTCAGTTTTCCTGTTTTGTTCTGCCAGAAGATTTCACTTCAGTTTTGTTCCAGCCAGCCTCAACCCTAGACACGCCTCTGTTCCCACTCAAGTCCTCTACTCCTGTTCACGTCTCCTGGGTTCCGTTCTGCTCAAGTTCTGCAACTGTTCCACGGTCTTAAGTTCTGCAGCTGTTCCACGGTCTCAAGTTCTGCTGCAGTTCCACGGTCTCAAGTTCTGTAACTGTTCCACGGTCTCAAGTTCTGCAGCTGTTTCCACGGTCTCAAGTTCTGTAGCTGTTCCACGGTCTCAAGTTCTGCAGCTGTTCCACGGTCTCAAGTTCTCCGCTCCAGAGTTTCCTCCTGGTCAGTCACCCCACACTCCTGTCAGCCAGCTTCTGCACCCTTCATCTCCGTCCATAAAAGACTCTGGTTCCTCTCGTCATCAATCTTCCACCCTGTTCAATAAACTCACTTTAAGAACTAGCTCTGTGTGTGCGTGCTGTGTCCGGGTTCATCCAAAGACAAATCATGACAAGACCTGCAAGCAATGCTTATTCAGATGCAATGTGAAAATTAGGAAGAAATAATACATGTTTTATACGTCCATCTGCAAGAATTGACCAGATACAGAAGGGATTGTGATAGATTCATGAACAGGATGTTTTTTTTATTTATTTCATTTTTTCCCTACTGTTTTTATCATTGCTCTACTTCATGGACATTTACCTGACATCTTACGTTAATACAAGACCATACATCAAACGACGGATTCCTTTTCAATAAAGCCAAATCAGTTTTCACTCAGCCATAACTTTGCAGAGGTTGAGTTAACTGAGAGGCACTCCTGTATATGGCAAATTTCCCATGGTTAATGCTAAATCGAATAGGTGAGTAAAGAAATAATCTGACTGAGAAATTTAAGAGCTGCTCAATGCTTGTAGACCTTTGACAATTTTGAGAATGTTATGTAGTCAGATTAAAATCTGTCAATTGATGTCTCTCTGGTTAGAATATAACACTATTCCTAGTTTTCAATAAAGTTATAATAAAGGTATTAAAATTAATGTCATGAATGATACAGTATTCAAACAGTATCGTTTGAACTAAGAAACTTATTTTTCTCTGATAGTCAGTTTATGTGACCACCAAATGGCTACATCAACAGCTATTCAATTCAATTAAATTTTATTTATGTAGCGCCAATTCATGAAACATGTCATCTCAAGGCACTTTACAAAGTCAAAATCAATCAGATTATACAGATTGGTCAAAAAATGTCCTATATAAGGGAATTCAATTCAATTCAATTCAATTTTATTTATATAGCGCCAAATCATGAAACATGTCATCTCAAGGCACTTTACAAAATCAAGTTCAATCATATTATACAGATTGGGTCAGATTATACAGATTGGTCAAAATGTCCTATATAAGGAACCCAGTTGATTGCATCAAAGTCCCGACAAGCAGCATTCACTCCTCCTGAAGAAGCGTAGAGCCACAGGGAGGGTCGTCTGCATTGTCCATGGCTTTGCAGCAATCCCTCATACTGAGCAAGCATGAAGCGACAGTGGAAAGAAAAACCACCCATTAACGGGAAGGCAAAACCTCCAGCAGAACCAGGCTCAGTATGAACGGTCATCTGCCTCGACTGACTGGGGGTTAGGTAAGACAGAGCGGAGGCACAACAAGTGAGACAAACAAGCACAGAAGCACACATTGATCCAGTAATCTGTTCTATATTAGATGATCTGTCTTCCCTGGATGATGTCACAGCTAACAGAACGCCAAACCAGGTGTACCTACTATAAAGAAAAAGAGAGAACAAAAAGTTAAAAGCTGAAATGATGACAAGCAATGCAAAATTGGAGAACAGAAGAACTCAGAGTGAGAAAAATAGACCCCGATGTCCTCCAGTAGCCTAAGCCTATAGCAGCATAACTATAGAAGTAGCTCAGGGTAACATAAGCCACTCTAACTATAAGCTTTGTCAAAAAGGAACGTTTTAAGATTAGTCTTAAAAGTAGACACGGTGTCTGCCTCACAGACCAAAACTGGGAGTTGGTTCCACAGGAGAACCAACTCCCAGAATGGGAGGCAGAAAGGATCTGCCTCCCATTCTACTTTTAGAGACTCTAGGAACCACCAGCAGACCTGCAGTCTGAGAGCGAAGTGCTCTGTTAGGAACATATGAAGTAATCAGATCTCTGATATATGATGGAGCTTGATTATTAAGAGCTTTAAACGTTAGAAGAAGAATTTTAAGTTATATTCTTGATTTAACAGGAAGCCAATGAAGGGAAGCTAAAATTGGAGAAATATGATCCCTCTTGTTGATTTTCATCAGAACTCTTGCTGCAGCATTTTGGATCAGCTGAAGACTTTGAATTGCATTTTGTGGACTTTCTGATAGTAAAGAATTTCAATAGTCCAGCTTTGAAGTAACAAATGCATGGACTAGTTTTTCAGCATCACCCCTGGACAGAATATTTCTAATTTTGGCGATATTCCAGAGGTGAAAAAAGGAAACTCTGGAAACCTGTTTAATATGGGATTTAAATGACATGTCTTGGTCAAAAATAACACCAAGATTTTTTACTTTGATTGTGGCTGAGGGCCTGATCATTGGTGGAATTCAGTTATATCCAAGTATGGGTTTTGTTCATTGCTAACAATTGTCTTTGAACAAACCACAGCAATTTGTTAACAGAACAAGATAGTACGTTCCATCACAACTTTTTTATGGCAACAAATTTAGATTTGTCTGACATAAAATCATTACCTGTAGAACAACAATAGTGACCACTCTGTTAGCTATTGTGGTGGAAATAGAATATCCTTATTGTTAAATACATTATAATCGATATAAGCCCCAATTGTCTCCATATCTCTGTTCATCATGTGTTTGATGCATTTAGCAAAAATGTTAATACAAAATATTGCAAAAAATATCAAGTAGACTTGGTTAAAGGTAGTGATGATAAAAAAACATACCCAAAACAATGCCCACATGTATTATAAAAAAGATACATCCATTCCAGGCTTTTTTAAATGTCTAAATTAAATGTATTGTTATTTAAAAAGTATGTCTACTCATGAACCCTTTATAAACTCTAACAATGAGGATGAAAGCCATCTTAATAAAAGAGGATATAAATGATGCATATCATACCCCACAATCATCCTATATTTTCTTTTGTTTTTAATTTCCACTTCAATAACACATTTTATGATGATAAACGTATCTTTAGTTAGACTCACTTTCCCTACTCTCCCTTTTTATAATTTTATTTCCTTTGATTTCTGGCTTCCTAGGGCCATCAAATCTGATAGATATAGAAGAGTTTCTGTTTATAACAGCTGTCAGTCATCACTGTAATTAAGAGCAGCAATGAGGAATTGCCTGCATAGGCAATGACTCACAAACATACTGTGACACGTGTGTGCATAATCAGTCATGTGTAATTATAGTGCGGCAAGGAAAATATCTTGCAGTCAGTAACGTGTCTGCATAGTGAGAGTCACAGTATGACAAAATAATGACTGTCATTAAGGTATAAAGACACAGGCTTGTAGTTCTAACAAATTTTGGTTCCTCTACCCATCATTAGCTCAGTTGTGCAGGTGTGTATGTAAATGTGTGTGTGTGTCCTTGCATGTGCCTGCGTTCCACTGTCTATCGAGCTTTGATGTGAGAGCCTGCAAATAACAGAAACATTTTTCTTTGAAAATTTTAACCGAGTAATATCACAAACAAAGATTTAACTGTTCTAAGGATCTAACATGCTTTAAAGATGTGAGATGAAAAATTGTTTAGGTTGTTTTTGACAGCATGTTAGTCATATCCTGTATGCTGGCAAATTTCTACTTCCGAAATTACTGTAACTGCATTTTATTACCATATGCAGCTACCATTGGAAGTCAAGCCTTGTCACTTCTTATGATGACCTTCCTAATTGTGGTGGCAGAAGTAGAGAATGACTTAAATATGCTAGAGGGTGAATACAGGGAAAATTTGTGTAAATAAAAACTAATAATAAAATAATTTAACATGATTTATGAAATGAGTTAAATGAGTTCTGATGTAAATTAAAATGAGAGATAACATTTCTCTTATTTTTGCTTCCCTTCATTGGCTCCCTGTTAAATCAAGAATAGAATTTGAAATGCTCCTCACATATTGTCAGGACCTCCGAGCCGTGGACCCGTTTAGTTAATTGGACTCACCTGTTGTTGCTTTGATCCCCAGATGTATTTAAGTTCCCTTGGTTTGTTTCCCCGATGTCCGGTCATTCTGTGTTGCATCCTCTGTGTTCCTCTGCGTTGCTCCGTGTGGAAGCCTGACCTCAGCCTGTGCTTTTCCCCTTGACCTCTGTGCCTCCTGTAAGTCTCCTTTTTGATTAAAATCTCCCTTTTTTTGCACCATGCGCCTGTCTCCACCTCGTTGCCGCCTAGGTCCTCGCAACCGCACCCTGACACATATAAAGCCCTTAAAAATCAAGCTCCATCCTGCATCAGAGATCTAATTGCTCCATATGTTCCTTACAGAGCACTCCTGACTACAGGTTTACTGGTGGTTTAAAAGTAAAATGGGAAGCAGATATTTTAGTTGTCAGGCTCCTCTCCTGTGGAACCAACACTCAGTTCTAGTCTGTAAGGTAGATACCCTGTCTACTTGTAAGGCAAGACTTAAAACCTTTCTTAATGTTTTTTTGTTGTTAGTTACTTAGGTATCCTGAGCTGTGCCTGAAGTTATGCTGGTATAGGCGTATCACAGCATGTGAATCCCTGCTGATATTTCCATTGAAGGATAATAGCTCAGCACTGGTGGTGGAGATCACATGACCCTATCTTTATTTCTGTAAGCAATTTATGTTAATGCTCTTATTTTGAAGTGTACCAGATGTTCTGTGTGTGATGAGACGGAAGGGAAGTTAATAAAGATGGTGCCAAAGTCGTATCAGCTAACACAATATGTCTGCCATTGTTATTAAGTTCTTAACTAATCCTCTAAGACTCTCTGTTACCGAGGTGGCAGCAGTGTTGAACAGTTTCACAGGACGTGTTTGGGAGATATTCTGCATGTAAGTCGTAGGGACAAGTTTAGTTAGCCAGGCAATGCTAGCTACTGCTGGCTCCCGCAAACTTTTTACAGTGTGTGGTTGCTGGCATAATCTGTTTGATAGTTGAGTTAATGTAGCAGTCAGACATATGGAGGAAATAATGAAGTAATGTGGCTACAAGATCCTGATCCGTGAACTTCCAGGATGCTTTTGGACAGTGACATTTCCTGTACTTGTTTTAGAACCAATCTTGCTGCTCGTCAGAGAGCTCCAGGAAGATGTCTGGAGGTGTATGCTCCAGATGTTAGCAATAGTGGTGTTCCAATTGATCGGCCACCGATCATTATTAGCCGATTTCCATGAAAAATGTGTGCAGAGTAGTGCAGCTCTCGGGGTCTGCCCAATAGTCCGACACCCCAATAGTCCGACACCCCAATAGTCCGACACCCCAATAGTCCGACACCCCAATAGTCAGACACCCCAATAGTCAGACACCCCAATAGTCCGACAACCCATTGGTCCGACAACCCAATAGTCCAACAGTCCCACTAGTCTGATATAGTCGGATGACCCATTAGTCCAACAACCAAATAGTCCAACAGTCCCACTAGTCTGATATAGTCGGATGACCCATTAGTCCGACACCCCAATACTCCGACAACCCATTGGTCCGACAACCCATTGGTTCAACAGTCCCACTAGTCGGATGACCCATTAGTCTGACGACCCATTAGTCTGACAACCCAGTTTCAAGATGAAAAAAATTAGCTTGGTTTTTAGTATTGATTCTTAGCAGGCCTATACCTTGACAAGATTCATGCGCTAGGCCTATGCCCAAATTCATCTTATTTGTATCAGCAGTTACAGATAAGTAAATGTACTGTACTGTATGAGCAGTACTCTCTGATGGCATTAGACTGAACTGCATGGCGAAGAAAACTGAACTTTTCCCACATTAGACAGAACGGTCATGACTTGTGCCTTAGGTTGTCGGGTTAGGTTTAGGGTTGTCGGACTATTGGGTTGTCGGACTAATGCTATGCACCCCAGCTCTCCCTTGTTTCTATACTGTGCAAGCGCAAGACAGCAAAAACAAGCATGCCCGCCGTGTGGAACTTTTACAGTGTCTGTGAGAGCAATGTTAAGTTTGCAACTTGCAACATTTGTAAAGAAAAGAATACCTTGTGGGGGAAGCACGTCGAAATCCTTCAACACAACAAACTTAATATGGCATTTAAAGAACAAGCACTTAGAAGAGCATGGTGAGTTTTTGAGGCTAACTGCAGAGAAAGAAAACGATCCCCGGAGCAGTCAGACGGCAGCTAACGCAGTGACAGTCAGAAAGCTAAGCAAATAAGAAAAATAATGGAATTCATCGGGCTAGATGACCAGTAGTACAATCAGGTAGAGGTTTCGCCGACTGCTCTCACACTTAGGTGCTTTAGGTGTTTATGCAGCTGACTGAGCTTCTTGCTACCTTTACATTTTCTCAGTGGGAACTGACCGAAAACATAGCCAAACTCCTGGAACCCTTTGAAGAGCTGACTAAAGAAATATGCTCATCAACTGCTGATGTCATACCTTCTGTGTTGGCTATAAACCATCTCCTGGCCAAAGAAACTGCAGCAGATCATGGTGTAATGTAAACTAAGGACACACTACTGTAAGCTGTCAACAAAAGATTTGCTGACATGAAAGAAGAGCCTCTCTACAGTGTGGTGACAGTCATTGATCAAAGATGAGGAAATTCTTATCAAACAGTAATGGAAAAATGACCGTTTTTCATCAATAGTGATGGAAAATGGGCATTTACATAAAAAGTAACTATATCATTTTATTCTCAACTAGCCTAAAATAATGATTTTAGTGTAAAATTAATGCGAACCCTTCCTCCTCTTCAAAGCACAAGGACCGATTTATTCCAAGGAAGTCAAGACCAAAACATATAGACTGCTTCTTAGTTTGATGACAGAAGCCGCTCAGAGGGACCCAAACCAAAAAACCAAAGGTAAAAACACAGGGGAGCTACCAGAGAAAGTGCCGCAACCTGGGTCCTTGTCTTCAGTGTTTGGTTTGATCCTGGCAGAAGAAACCACACATCAGATTCATACCAACAGTGTAACACCATCGGAGATGATAGTTTACCTCTCAGAGCCACCCATTTGTCGGAGTGCCTTGTCACTGGAATACTGGAAAACTAATAAGGAACGATTTCCAGATCTTGCTAGAGTAGGTTGAGCTTACCTGTCAGCACCCTGCACAAGCGTGGATAGTGAGCGCTTATTCAGCTCTGCATACAACATTGTGGATGACCACAGAAATAAATTCATGACTGAAAAAGCTGAAAAGCTTCTTTTTATTAAAAAGAACTTACCCACAATGCTTGCTAGCAAATAATAGACATTTAGCAATTGTAAATGCTGTTCAATACCTTTTGCATGTTCAAGGCAAATGCACTTTAACCTGTGCTGTTTTTTATCGTGGTTTTAAGGTCTATAAGACCCTATTAATGTTGTTTACACAGAACATCTGCTATTTTTTAGATATCAAGCAAGAGACCCATTATTTTGGTTTCTTTTTAAATAAATTATAGCAATGTTAAATATTTTGAAATTGCACAACAGTTTGTTCATGCACAAAGCAGCGCTCACGTAGTTTTGATTGAATAATTTAGTTTATTTAAATGCAAACATTTGCAGGGTTTCCGCGGGGCATTAAAAGTCATTAAAAGTCATTAAATGAAATTTTCTAAAAGTAAGGCCTTAATTGGCATTAAAAGTCATTAAATGTGGTTATCTGTGGCATTAAAAATGGCTTATTTTTTTCTAAAAAAAAATACGGTCATAAAAACAGTTTTGTCAGATATATTATATCAGATATAACTGATTCCGCGTTGTGTGCGGAACTGCTTCCGGTTCATCGTAAAGCCGTATGTTTTTACAATGTTCGGAAAAGGGACTCGAGGCGGAGAAAGAGCTAGAGAATAGACCAGTTCACGCGTGACGTCAGCGCTACATCCGGGTCCCGCGGGTAGGCAAAAAACAGGACTGTTCTTGTCTACTACATGACAAAACGGGTGATTTAGAGCGTACTTTTAGTTTATTTTTGGAATCTAAGCAATGCCTACGACTTGTTGTGCTCCCGGTTGCACAGAGAGGCATTCCAAATCGTTGGATGTATGTTTCAGTCGTTTACCGAAGGACGAAGAAAGAAGAAAGAAATGGATATTTTCAATGAAAAGAGCGCAGGCAGACACTCCCAATGGACTGGGGGAGCCATCATACTACGACAGAATTTGCAGTCTACACTTCATCTCCAGTAAATACAACTTAATTCTGCTCTAGTCATTGTTCTACTTAAATAGGGCTTGGGATCCGCGTTGCATTGTGGGACGTGGCGGCCATGTTGATGGCTACGCGAACGTTAACAGAACGCTGACATAACGTTGTTAAACGAAGAGACGTAGAAGTAGAATAGATAGAAAAAAGATGTTAAAATCCCGAAAAGGATCTGGAATTTACCCGGACACATTAAATAGAGAAGCCAGGGACCGGTATGTTGATAAAATCAGCATTATTAATAATTTGGATCCATATGAAGTTCCAAACAATGAGTGGAGCACAGACGACGACTTGTTGCCACTGTTTTGCATATCGGGCGTCTTCGGCTACCTTGTTTGTGGTGTGAGCGCCTATACTTCAGAACAGTTCCGAAGCTACAAGTCCTTGGAGTCTCATGTGCAGTTGAGCTGCAGATCATAAAGCCAGCAAACAGTGGGAACACAGTGATTCGTACAAAGGTAAGCTGTGCTCAGACGGGCTCTGGCACCTGCTAGTTTAGTATCTGCTAACTGTTAGTGCTAACAACCACTCACGTATGTAATGTACTTTTAACTAGCTGCTATGTGTTTCAAAGGTGTAGTTAGTAACGTTAACTGCCAACCCTCCCTAAACCCTCCCGGTTTCTCACGTATTTGAGCCTTTTCCCGCTGCCGTTTTAGTATTTTCCCGCAAAAGATCCCATATTTTAACTCTCATAACATTAACGTTAGCCCTTCCGTCGGACTTGTCAGTCTCTGTACTGTTGCTACCCCCTTGCCTTTCCAGAAACACGACGCTTTTCAAAGCATCGTTTTACTTACTTGAAGGCAACCTTTGCGTGATGTCCTTTTTAAGATAACAGCGTGGTTGTTGTGAGAGCATGATTTCACAGGCGCGCATTCATGCATGTATGTGGTGTCACGGTTGAAGGAAAGAAACAATGTAGGCTATAAAATAAAACCGTGCATCTTTAACTTACCAGAATAAAAATGCAGGGAACACACTCTCATTGACATCGGGATACTGTGGAATGTTATGTTCGGTCGTCTTACAGCCGCGATCCAAGCGAGCCGACGACTCTTCGTTATCTCTGACACTTGTTCTCCGTGGTTGCGCCTCCAGGCAGGAAAGCGGTGGAAAGTTAACCCATTTTCTATGTGTTTCCCATGGCGATCATGTGTTGCGCTGTTACTGCCCACAATACAGCAATGGTTTACCATGGTTGAAATCAAGTTAAGGTGAAATTAATCAAATTAAAACACGGCTGAGAGGGAATACAGTACGCGGTAGTCATAGGCAGTAGTCTGAGTAGCGGTAAAGGAGGCAATCAACATGGCGGCCACGCAAAGTAAATACGTCATGATGCCCAAGCCCTATAGCGGCGGAGGGGAAGTGGCGATCGCTACACGGGACCGGAGAAGCGGAGTCGATGCAGCCAGCAGCAGCAGCCGCTGTCTGCTGCTCCAGACAGCGGCTCCATTACGCCCCCGTTCACGGGCGCTAGTACGTCTGTGTTTACGCTGCAACGTCGCCGACACCCCCACCCATTTTAACAAGACAAAAACAACAAAATAATCCGTAGTGAACAATGTTTTAACCTACCGGGCGGGTCTTCCTCTCTGCTGAGGCGCGGTCTGTGTCCGACGCCGATGTCTGAACATCCATCCATCCATCCATCCATTTTCTGACCCGCTTAATCCCTCATGGGGTCGCGGGGGTTGCTGGAGCCTATTTCACAATATAAAATAATTGTACCCGTCCAGTGGTTTCATGGCTTTCGTGCTCTCTCGTCTGTACTGGCCTGCGTGTTTATAAGGCAGCTGTATATGTCGCGGTACGGAACACTTGGCCAGCATTTCACAGACTCGCTCCGTCCCTTCAGGCTTTTGCTGTGTGGATCTGGCAATCTGATACCATCAACTATCAACTTACTCTTAAAACGATCTTGTGATACGTTATCTAAAGAAGAAAAATACATGGAGAACTCGTCAGTTTCTCTGTTTGCATCCGCCATTGTGTTCGCCTTTTGCCTACCAGTCCGGCGCGCATGCGCGAAAAACCCGGATGAAAACAATAGCAGTGAACTACCCTATGGGGAAAATGCTAATTTCAACAAAAGCGGATGGAAAACGAGGAATTCGGGACATGGCTGCAGCCTGTTGACGGTAAAGATGACGAAGAATTTTGCCGTGTTTGTAAAAAAAAATTAAGCTTTGCACAATGGGTGCACATGAAGTCGGACAGTGTAGTCCAGGGTGTACGCGGGAATACGGCGCATGCCCACTTATTTTTCAGTCAGCATTGCCTATATCAACTTCTGAAGCGTTATTTTTGTCTTTTGTTTGAGCGCGCAGTGAGACAGGTATGCAGCGTTTAAACATCACGCGCGCTCAAAACTGATAAACTCTTCTCAATCCACTATGCTCGCCTTCGGTTCCGTGTCTGCCCGTGACCTGCTGCTTCCACGCTCAACACCAGCTGTGCGCGGCTCGCTGGTTTCTGTCTGTGCGCTCTTGACTTCAAAAACTATCTTAAAAAAAAAAAAAAACTGTCCACCTCACCAGCCAATCACAGACAGGTTTCTTTCCATCCAATCAGAGTAGGGCTTGCAAATACTGCATTCAGATGGATTAAATGAAAATGCTGCAGCTTTTGGCAGAAATTACTAAACATAACGGTGGGATTGAAGAAAAAACAACAACCAATAAACAGTTTTAGCCTAAAATATTTAGTTTAAAATAATTCCTTGAGTTACTTAGTGAGGTGTGAAAAATCTTTTTGTCTCTTTTCTTTCCAGCTTCTGTGTGATGATGCAAACGTTTCTTGTGATCATAATCATCATCATTGTCATCATTATTTAAAGAGCACTTTAACACGAGGTAAAACAAAATAACATCTAATAAAATGACTTGAGTAAAGAATCAACAATTTAAAACAACAATAATAATAAGCTGTTTAAATCCTTAAAAACAAACAGAAGTTCTTTAAACTGAACTCTAAGATAAACAGGCAACCAGTGAAGGGAGGCCAGGATCGAGTAATGTGCTTTATTTTATGTTTTTCCATTAAAAGGTGTGCAGCAGAGTTTGAACCAGCTGCAGACGTTTGAGTGAGGACTGACCGATTCAGAGATAAAGAGAATTACACAAATCCAGTCATGATGAAATGAAGGCTTAGAGTAGTGTTTCCATATTTCTGCCTTGAAATAATAGGTTTTACCTTTGCTTTGTTCCTTAAATGATAAAAATGATTTAACTGAGGCCCCTTTTTGACTGTCAAGGTTAAAATCACCGTCCATTTTCAAATCGAGGGGCTAAACATTCATTGTCAGGGTGTCTAAATCAACAGGATCAACAGTTCTTTGGGTATATTTGACAATTCCTTATTTGCAAAGACAAAGAGATTTGAGTTTTGATGTTCTCCTCGTTATTAACTTTATCTTTTTCTATAGATTCTCTTTCTCATTCAATTTAGGACTTTCCATATGCCTTATCATCTAGGTCTATATTGAAAAACCTACAGTAAAGTAATGAAACGTTGATTCTGGATGTAGTGTAGGAATTCCTTCAATATAAACCAAAGAAATTTTTACATTACCTGCCAGAAGCTGGATAAAATCTTTAAAAAAGAGACAACAGTATTTTCACAGCTCACGTAGTAGCTCAAGGAAATATTGTAATCTAAATGTTTTAGGCTAAATATTTTAGGCTAAAATGAGTAAACCCTAGTGATGGATTTTTGGGTAAACCAAATAGAGCAGTGTTACATGTCATTGTTCCTAAAACAGCATTTTTCTGAGCTGCGTCTAAAAGGGCAACCATTGAGAGTATACCTACTTCTCCAGGGACCACTACACCACTGCAGACAGACACAGATAAGCTGCAACAGGCAGACAACAGCTAACAATGTCAAGTTACTTTTCTGTAACCAGCGCAGTCACGTCCGCATTAGCTACTGCAAACAGCACAGCAGCAGCTGGAGCAAACTCTACTGCCACTAACGTCGGGAAATCAGATGGTCTTCGAACAACA
Source organism: Fundulus diaphanus (assembly GCA_037039145.1). Lineage (NCBI taxonomy): Eukaryota > Metazoa > Chordata > Actinopteri > Cyprinodontiformes > Fundulidae > Fundulus > Fundulus diaphanus. The sequence goes on from CM073124.1 coordinate 34,792,334, forward strand.
TTTGGATCCAATGCAACACTGCATGCGGAGGTGCTCTGGTGTCTGAACCCAGCCATCAACAAGTTCTATATATATTAGGGCTGGGCAACGATTAAAATATTTAATCGCGATTAATCGCATAATTTGCCTGATTAATCATGATTAATCGAATTGTATTTACAAACTCCAAGAATTAATTCAAAAGTAGTGTAAAGAGCACTTTTATTTTAATGTTCTGCTGCCATATGAACAAAAGTGTTGTAACATTTGTAGCACTTATCAGTAACACATATTTAGTGTAAAGCTCAACTTAAACATGTAAAACAAAAAATAGCAATAATAATAAATTAAAGCTTATTGCCACTGACAGGGAATTCTCTTTATGGGGAAAAAAACTTCCAAAAACAGGCAATTTCTGAGGTAACCGCAGGGAGCATTACCATTTTATGTTCAATACCAAAGTTTAACTTGGCAGTGGTTACAACTAACTTGTTTCTGTCATATTCGATGCTGGAAGAACTTTAAACTGAAATGCTTGCTAACTCGATATGCTTGCATGGTTATTTGAAGTTAACACGCGTTTTTTGTTGTTGCTTTCTCGCGTGCATATAGTGAATGGCAGGGAAAAACAGGCAAAAACACATGGATACTTTGAAGCGAGAAGCGACATCACCAACGGCGTCGATGCAGACCCCGCTCCGCACAAAACTTGTTCCGTTCGCCAACTCACCGCCTCGCCTAAGCAAATTCCTGCGGGAAACACCGCCTTCCGCATTTCGGCTTTGTTTTTTTCCGGCCAGCACCTTTCTTCCTCTTTGAATCCGAGGCTGGGCTGACAGCGAGGTTATTGGCGCATTATCGTCACCTACTGTTCTGATTCAAACCCCTACACCGCAGCAACAGACCTTCACAAAATAAAAGCATGTGAGCAACATGCGTTAACCCGCGTTAAAGTAAATATCGCTGTTAATAGTCAAATGAATTAACGCGAAATTAACGCGTTAACTTGCCCAGCCCTAATATATATATATATATATATATATATATATATATATATATATATATATATATATATATATGGGTACTTGTTTATGGCATTAAATTTATTTCTACGAACATTAAAAGAGCATTAAAAAGCATTAAATTGGGGTTACTCATTCCTGTATAAACCCTGATTTGCTTTTGAAGGTTCTTTTTTACTTGGCATTATTTGACTTGCAAAATGCTGTGATATTTATTTTAATTTCTGGATTATTTGGCTTGTTAAGAGCCCACATACTTTCAATCTGTTACAGAATGCATTTGTGGTGGCAGTTTTTTTTAGCTGTCTTTTTTACTTTATTATGCCTGCAAATTATTTATATTTTTTGTCTTGAAAAAGTAAGTAAGATATTTTTGTCTAAATTAATGTGATTTTCATGGCTCATTCTTCCAGGTTCCAGGTCCTGTATTACTTAAAGATTTACTGCCAATCTATGTGATTGGTATCGGTGATCGGCAGTGATCAGCCTTTACAGGTGATCGTTATTGTAATCAGCAGCATAAAAACTGATCGGAGCATCCCTAGTTAGCAAGTTGGTCCATGAGGCTCCCCCCGAGTACAGCAAGGTGCTCACATGTCTGTGTGGCGTTAGGTCAAAGTGACTTTAGGATAATAATCCAATAACATCCATCACCCAAAAGAGCTGATATCCACATCTGAGCCCCAATTAGAGGGAGGACAAGCGGACACCCTTAATATTCCTTAGACAGTCCTCACACTGGCGGAACCCCAGTGCAGTTAGAGCCCTTCCCCCAATGACGGCCAGAGAAGGAGAGGGGTACATTTCCTATCTCCATGGGGTGAGAGCCCTTCCAACCATAAAAGAGATGTAGTTGATGTTGTGGTCCAACAAGGCTACATCAGCTGGGGAACATGAGGGCCCCAATGATGGAGAGTTATGTGTCCTCTCACCTGCTGACACCCATTACCAGGAGGGAAAGCAGAGATACACCTCCTATGCTAGAGGGGGGTTGGAAGGATTGAATATCAACATCTTAGTGGGCTCATTATTAGTGATGACTTTTGCATGTCTGTGCCTAATGTATGGCAGTGACTGCTTACTACTGAACTTATTATGGCCATGTTGTGAATGGTTAAATGGTTGACATCCTGGGCGCCATTACTGCTACCCTTCATCTGGGCAACAAATTCTGGCAACATTTGTTTTATGCTATGAGAGGGGCAACCCAGAAAGTGATACTGGGACAGGACTTCTTGGTTCCTAATCCTGCCCTTTTGGACTTTGATAGGGGGAGGCTGATATTAAAGGACACCATCCTCTCTCTGTTCGAAACTAAGTCCTTAATCGCAGAGTGCTGCAACATGTCCATTGCTGCAGTAATATTGTCCCCTCTCACTGAGGTGCTGTTGCCTGTCAGTTTAGCTCCAGTGGGACTGACCCACTACCAGACTTTGTGGCATGTTTGGTGCCCAATCTACTCAGTAAAAGTGAGTGTGTGGTGGCTCATACAGTGGCGTCTCCCTCAGAAGGGATGACCACAGCACGTGTGCTGAAGCTGGTGGACAAGGAAATTCAGTTGGGAGTGGGCCTGTATCTTTGGGAGTTCTCCTCGATGGAAAACTCGGAGGTGGTTCCACTCCCACTGTCCCCTGTGTCGTCATGTCGACAGACAGGGTCCTATGCGTGTCTTTGTGGACTCTCCAGCCAACCAACAACAGAAGGGACAGCTCATGGGACTTCTATAGGACCATAGGGACTTATTCAACACGTTTGGAAAAGTAGCTGGAAAGTGCACTCTCATCCAGCATCACATAAAGACAGGGGATCCCCTCTATAATGTGTCAACGGGCATATTGGACCTCACCCACAAAGAGAGTGGAGATCGATCGGCTGGAGGCTATGATGCTGGAGGAAGGGGTGATTGAGGAGAGCTTCAGTCCCTCGACGTCACCTGTGGTCCTGGTCAAGGAGAAGAATGGTGAGTGGAGATTTTGTATGGACTACCGCCATTTGCACAGTGTGACAGTCAGAGACTCACATCCCCTTCCAAGTGTGAACAATACTTTAGATTATCTTTCAGGGCCCCTCTGGTTTAGCACACTGGACTTTGCTAACGTTATTAGCAGGTAGAAGTTGCAGAGGGAGAAAACTGCTTTCACAACAGGGCGAGGCCTCTATCAGTGTTGGTCAATGCCTATGGGACTCACCAACTCACCTAGGACATTCCAACGCATGATGGAGTTAGTACTACGGCGACTACCCAGGCAAGTTTGCATTGTTTATCTGGACGATGTGTTGATATATAGCCCCACATTTGAACAACATCTGACAAGCCTGCAGGAGGTATTTTCCCAAATAAAGGCAGCAGGTCTCAGTCTAAATCCTTCTAAATGTCACCTAGCACCAGACCATGTAGTGTTTCTGGGGCATGTTTCTTGGCATGGTCTTCCACCCGATCCAAAATATACTGAGAAATTCAGAACCTGGTCAACACCTACAAATCTAACAGAGGTCAGAGCGTGTATGGGCCTTTGCTCCTATTATAAATGTTTTATCAAGAACTTTACTCAGCATGCAGCTACATTGCACCGGCTGACTTGTAAACATAAGCATAACAGGAAGAAGTGGGGAATGGAAGTAAAAGACAAACAGGAAGCTGACGCTCATATATGGACTGTCTTAAATTGGTTCAAAAGGCAAGGCAAGGCAAGGCAAATTTATTTATATAGCACAATTCAGTACAAGACAATACAAAGTGCTTTACATGATTAAGATATAGCATAATAATAAAATGCAGATAGAAAATAGAATAAAAGCAAGTAGGGATAGAATGTAGTAACAAAAAAGAACATTAAAAACAGTAAAACTGTTTAACTAGAACAGTCAAAGGCAATTTTAAACAAATGTGTTTTTAATCTTGATTTAAAGGAACTCAGGCTTTCAGCACTTTTACAGTTTTCTGGAAGTTTGTTCCAGATAAGTGGAGCATAGGAACTAAATGCTGCTTCTCCTTGTTTAGTTCTGGTTCTAGGTATGCAGAGAAGGCTGGAGCCAGAAGACCTTAATGGTCTGGATGGTTTATACACTGATAACAAGTCTGTGATGTATTTAGGTGCTAAGCCATTTAGGGATTTATAGACTAACAGAAGTATTTTAAAGTCTATTCTCTGAGATACAGGGAGCCAGTGTAAGGACTTTAGAACTGGGGTGATGTGCTCTACTTTCTTAGTCTTAGTGAGGACGCGGGCAGCAGCGTTCTGGATCAGCTGTAGCTGTCTGATCCATTTTTTGGGAAGACCTGTGAAAACACCGTTGCAGTAATCAATTCGACTAAAAATAAACGCATGGATTAGTTTTTCCAGATCCTTCTGAGACATTAGTCCTTTAATCCTGGAAATGTTCCTCAGGTGATAGAAAGCCGACCTTGTTACTGTCTTTAGATGCTTTTGGAGGTTCAGGGGGGGGGGTGGCTCGCCCTCCCCGAGCGCAGATGCTTTATTTTGTCATTATACATACAAGGTACATACAACAAAATTTCGTTTCTCAGATGGAGGGTTAGCCTGAGCTGCTGCGACTGAGCGCTCTGCCACTAATGGCCGACCTGACCAGCATGTCTTTTGGTGGTAGGGGAAAACGGAGCACCAGGAGAAAACTTAAAATGGGGAGAACATGCAAACTCCACACAGAAAAACCCCTCCCGAGCCCAGGACTCGAACCGGGTACCTAAAGGGGTGTAATCCCACAAAGAGTTTCATCAAGACTACCCAGAGCGGCACGAAGTGCAACTCTGATAGTGAGCTGAGAACACGTGCACACGCATGAAGGGAACCTTGATTTTAATAGGACATTTCCCTACTAGCGCTAAAGCGTTAAACTATTAGCGCAAATACTTCTGCTGATCAGAGCGGGAGTTGCAAGCTGATCCGAGAGTAGACAACGGTTAAGACTCAGCGATTTGAATGCTTGGGCTTCGGCAGATGTTGAAGGGACCAGTTTAAGAGGATTTAAAGTAACGTTGACTGACTCAAGCTAACATTAGCTTTTAGTGACTACAGTAGCTGGCTTCATTATGAGATCTAACTCAACAAATGAATGTTAATGTTCGCAATTTTTTTAGTTTCCCTGTCATGTGTCACAGGACGTGCTGCTTATAGCACAGCAGTAATGTTAGCCTGTGGAAGGTACAACATTTATGTGAATGCTGGGCATGCTCAGTATGAGGGATTGCTCTAAAGTCAACAACATAATGCAAGCAATTGTTCACTGTGGCTACATGCTCATCCAGGAGGAGTAATTTCTGCAAGTCGATGGCTAGATGCAATCTGATGGATTTCTGTAGATAGAAAACTTTGTATCCAATCTGTTTGGATGATTTGATTGAATTTACTCTGTAAAGTACCTTGAGGGGACATGTAAATTGGCACTATGTAAATAAACTGATTTGATTTGATTAAAAAATAAACAATTTTCTTGTCAGTGTGAACCAATACAAATATTCTAACCTGCATCTGTGTGGGCAATGTATGGAGATGCACTGTACATTTGTTAGTGTGAGTTTTCCTTTGCTGGACATGGAGGATAAATATGGCTTTGGTTGACTGTTGGAGGCAGGTTGTGAGCCATCTGGTGACAGCAGGTAAGAGAAGGATGGAGAGGCTTTGGGGAAAGCTGAGTAGTGGAAAAGGAAGGGGGAGGTATGCATCCCTCCATCAATCATGCGTGAATGAACAACAGGCATGGGGCAATAATAGGGACTGGAGGATGGAGTGAGGAACCAGAAGGGAAAAAGAAATACATCACATAAGAATGAGCTCCTTTAGAGCTATCCTATTGTGGATTTGCAAGTGTGACAAGTGAAAAAAATTATTAGACAGTAAGACGGTAACAAACAATGAGAAAAGGCTAACCATAGAAAGGTGGAAAAGAAATGTGAGGGAACTACTTAAAAAAATAAAATTATAAATTTCATTTTAATTTAAAGGAAACTTGATTTGGGGTTTCAAGGATAAAAAAAACAGGTTTCTGCATCTTGAAAGTGTTGTGCATGCTTGTTCTTGTCAACAAAGACAAGACACTGACAAAACATATTTATAAGAAACTTTTAAAATATGTATACACTGTATTCCATTCAGTTCAGTTACTCAATTTGCATACTGGACATGCATATTTCATTCCTTTTCTTGTTTATACAGACTATAGTTTTAAAAAATGACTCCCAGCTTACATCCTTTTCGTTGCAAGTTTGTACCTATCGAAAGTGTTCGTAAAATAAATATTCTTCAAAACACAAAACGTTTCACAGGATTTTCTGTGGACCCAGAAGTGTGTGTTACTTTTACCTGCTGCCATGCTGCTACTGTTTTGCACTAATTATGGTAGATATTGAGGCATGAATTATAGAATATTATTGTGACACTACAAGCTGCTAAAATCTCCAGTTGGTTTTAATATAAGGCCCGTTTACACTACACTTTTTTAACCGAGCCGAGACCAGTCCGAGCTCGGTAACCGAGATAACTCTTGTGTGTAAACGGTCAGCAGACTGAACCAGACCGCGCTAAACCTAACCGGACCGCGCTAACTGCAGACCAGCTCTTGAGTAGGTCTCGGCCTGGTTTTATTTCTGGCACAGTTTTTTGATAAAGAGCGCATGAGCAGACCGCGTCATCTCCTTACAGTCAGCTGACTGTCCGCGGGTTTTCCGGCAGTCTGGCTGCACGTCCCGATTCACACTCCATTCAGACAAATTTCAGACATTCATAATAATACTAGCTTCCTTACCATGCCACACGGTTTCCAGAGATGAATCTGCTTAGCAGCGCAATGAACCTCAGCGTCTGTCATTGTTTCCTGCGTCTGTAAATCCTTATTAGACGTTCGTTTGTGTCATCCACTTCCCAAAAAACCAACTTTCTCAAGTAAATTCACCAATGGTTGCCTTCTTCCCCTGACTCTCCGCAAACACCGAAATATCACAATATCAAGCATAACTTCCTGAATGTTACGGGCGCCGCGCTGTATTGTTTTGCTGCTCCGCCTTCAATCCCAGAGAGCGGTAGTACCGCAGATCGCCACTAGGGGGCGAGGAGCAACCAAGGAACCGAGATAAGCTTTGTGTGTAAACGGGTCGGCTTGTCTTGGATAACTGATCCAAGCTCGGACTGGTCTCGGCATGGCTCGGTTTTTAGGTGTAGTGTAAACGGGGCTATATAGGCCCAAATAAATGTGAAGAAGCCTAGTTTTGGGCACTATAGGCCCGTTTACACTACACTTTTTTAACCGAGCCGAGACCAGTCCGAGCTCGGTAGCCGAGATAACTCTTGTGTGTAAACGGTCAGCAGACTGAACCAGACCGCGCTAAACCTAACCGGACCGCGCTAACTGCAGACCAGCTCTTGAGTAGGTCTCGGCCTGGTTTTATTTCTGGCCCAGTTTTTTGATAAAGAGCGCATGAGCAGACTGCTTCATCTCCTTACAGTCAGCTGACTGTCCGCGGGTTTTCCGGCAGTCTGGCTGCACGTCCCGATTCACACTCCATTCAGACAAATTTCAGACATTCATAATAATACTAGCTTCCTTACCATGCCACACGGTTTCCAGAGATGAATCTGCTTAGCAGCGCAATGAACCTCAGCGTCTGTCGTTGTTTCCTGCGTCTGTAAATCCTTATTAGACGTTCGTTTGTCTCATCCACTTCCCAAAAAACCAAACTTTCTCAAGTAAATTCACCAATGGTTGCCTTCTTCCCCTGACTCTCCGCAAACACCGAAATATCACAATATCAAGCATAACTTCCTGAATGTTACGGGCGCCGCGCTGTATTGTTTTGCTGCTCCGCCTTCAATCCCAGAGAGCGGTAGTACCGAAGATCGCCACTAGGGGGCGAGGAGCAACCAAGGAACCGAGATAAGCTTTGTGTGTAAACGGGTCGGCTTGTCTTGGATAACTGATACAAGCTCGGACTGGTCTCGGCATGGCTCGGTTTTTAGGTGTAGTGTAAACGGGGCTTGTGATGACTATAGCCTAAATATGAATATTGCTTTTACCAAAAACCTTGTTGAGGATGGTTAAATCAGAGGGTATTTAAATGACAGTGTCTTATACAGATTTACAATTTTCTTGGGTCAATATCAGAATATTGTTGTTTATGTAACTCTTTGTATTCACTGCAAAATATTAACATGTTAAAAAAATCAGTTTTTCTTAAGATTGCTAATTATGATCATAATATCAACAATTATAACATGAATAAAAACACTGAACAGAATGAAAACTCTCTAGGAATAAACTAATAAGTTGTAAAATTACAGCTGATCTATTATAACTGTCAGATATAACTTCACCCTTTCCATTTTATCGATTTATTTATTGCTCTGTGATGGATTGTCTTCTTTTTTGTGACATTTTTAATTTGATGTTGGAAGAAAAAGGAAAATATTGCTCAGTTTCTTTTCAAATACATCCCTGATTGCTTTTAAGATCAGCCAATTAAATGTGGCCTCCTCTCCCACATTCGACCAAATCTGTGATGAAATGCTGTGGAGCCCCAAATCTAATTCTGCTTAGGGTCCCCACCAGAGGTGTCAATTAACTAAGTACAAATACTTCACACTCCATCTGTCCTCAACAACATATTACAGCGATAACATTAAACGGATAAATAGTTGCAAACTTCCAACACCGGAGGAGAAAGAGTAAGATAAGAAACCACCGTCAATAGAATAAGACAGAGGGTTTTGAGTGGAAGGAAGAGTATAGATAAAGTAAAATGTTGCAAAGCAGTAAAACAGAACCAGACTAGACAGAGGAACCTTGGCTGAAGGTGCAGGCAGGCAGGGATGAGCAGGAGACCAGAAGAAGCTGTGTAGACCAGGAAACCACCAGAACCGGCAGAGCAAACGGCAGGGACTCACGGAGAAACAGGCAGGGCTGCAGCACGCAGACACATGTAACTTAACTGAAGAGTCCTGCTGGCTGAGCATAATACAGGATCTGGTAGAGCAGAGTATGTCGCACAGGACGATCCGACATGAGAAGCGAAGTGAGATGACGTTCTGGCGGGGATGAGTTGGCTGTGGGACCAGGTGACAAGAGTAGAATCCAATTACTAGCAGCAGGTGGAGTTGATGCAGGCTAATTGACCAGGGCAGAGCTGACAGGATAGTGGCTGATGGCTGAGAGGTGACAGGCTGAAGAAAAGTCCAAAAGCAAAACAAACAAAACCCAAATCATAGCACACAGGTTTTGATATCGTCAGGAAGCCTGTTCCACTGTGCCGTGGCCTTTACTGAGAATGGAGACTGGGTATGGGTATGATACAGTCGTGAAGAGAAGCTACTCAAGCAGATCTTATCAGGCCTACAGAGCCACGACAAACAAAGTCCAGTAAGCAGACTGAAGCTAGGTCATTTAAAATCTTGTAAATCAGACTAAGGTTTGAAAAAAGCCCAACATATTCAAAGCTTAAAAAGCAATATTTTTCCAAAGGTGCAGTGATGGTATTGAAATGGCTATCTATCAACAACTATTAAAGCTTGCTTGTACATTGGTCTGATTGTGGTTTCACCAGCCTGTCCCCAACAGGTGATACAGTAGGACAGGTGGAAAAATATTAAAGCATGCAAAAAGATCTTAGCTACCGCAAATGAAAGACAGGGTCTATATGCCTAAAATTTGCCAAGTTATACTTGATGTTTTTGGTAATGTTTTTGATAGCCTTTTTAAAATTAAGATGACTGTCTAATGTGAGATATTTAAATTTGGATACTATATCAACTCTTTCACCCCTGATTAAAATTTCTGACATTGGAGTATTCACCTTTTGTAATGCCCAGAAATCAGAGGACCCAGAATTCAGCCAGACACAAGCAGCTAACATTAAGAAAGAGTTTATTCAGACAAAAACTGCTGCAGGTTGAAAGACTGAGTCTTGCAGGTGTTCGGAAAACTGGCACAGAGTCAGAACCGTGATGACCGAATCAGGCAGGAGGATCAGAGGGGATTACCAGAGTCCGAAACCCGAGAGCCGGTCCAGAGTCAGAGCCAGGTGATCAGAAATCCAGGAACAGTACAAATCAGAATCCGGGGCAGAGTCAAGGCACAGATACATGTCAGGAATCCAGGTAGCACAGATAATCAGATCCGACAGGGGAAAGGCATGCTCTGAGAATCAGGAGGCAGAAACTGGTCAGGTAACAGGCAGGCAGACAGGATTCAGGACGCTGGATTACACTGACCGGTGGCTTGTAATAATCTGGCACTAGTGACTGGTCAGAGGGCTGGTTATATAGTGAGAGGTGCAGGTGGATTTGATGAGAGTTCAATTCAATTCAATTCAATTTTATTTATATAGCGCCAATTCATGAAACATGTCATCTCAAGGCACTTTACAAAGTTAAATTCAATCATAATATACAGATTGGGTCAGATTATACAGATTGGTCAAAAATGTTCCTATATAAGGAAACCAGTTGATTGCATCAAAGTCCCGACAAGCAGCATTCACTCCTGGAGAAGCGTAGAGCCACAGGGAGAGTCGTCTGCATTGTACATGGCTTTGCTGCAATCCCTCATACTGAGAGAGCATGAAGCGACAGTGGAAAGAAAAAACACCCGTTAGCGGGAAGGAAAAACCTCTAGCAGAACCGGGATCAGTATGAACGGTCATCTGCCTCGACCGACTGGGGGTTACAGAAGACAGAGCACAGACACAACAAGACAGACAAAAAGCACAGAAGCAAATATTGATCTAGTAATCTGTTCTACATTAGATGGTAATAGTCGGTGATCTGTCCTCCCTGGATGATTTCACAGTCAACAGAACGTCAGACCAGGTGTACCTACTATGAAGAAAAAAGAGAGAGAACAAAAAGTTAAAAGCTGAAATGAAAACAGTCATTTCAATGTAATGCAATTCAAATCTGGAGAACAGTAGACTGGAGAACAGTAGAAATCAGTAGAGTGAGAAAAATAGGCCCTGATGTCCTCCAGTAGCCTAAGCCTATAGCAGCAAAACTATAAAGGTAGCTCAGAGTAACATGAGCCACTCTAGTTATAAGCTTTGTCAAAAAGGAAGGTTTTAAGATTAGTTTTAAAAGTAGACAGGGTGTCTGCATCACGGACCAAAACTGGGAGTTGGTTCCACAGGAGAGGAGCCTGATAACTAAAGGATCTGCCTCCCATTCTACTTTTAGAGACTCTAGGAAGCACCAGCAGACCTGCAGTCTGAGAGCGAAGTGCTCTGTTAGGAACATACGGGGTAATCAGAGCTCTGATATATGATGGAGCTTGATTATTACACTGCATGAAAAGTGTGATTTTCGTCACTATGCGGCACTGTAGATTGTCGTGGAAGTTCAGGTTAACGGCTGTTCACGGTAATTTGCAGGCAACACCGAAAACTGCCGTGAATTGTCAGAAATTGACGTGGGCCTTGCTTGGCGTGGTCCCCCCATGACCCCCCCTCCTCCTAATTCTAGGGGAGGCTTTAACATGTAAATGAAAATGCTGTGAGCTATACAAATGCAAATCAGGGTTGCAGGGGGAGTTTACCCATGTCTCGCATTCAACTCCCCTTCAACTCCTCTTGGACGCGATCTACAACTTTCAGCCAGTCCGCAGACTGACGAGAAGAAACTGCTGATTGCTATCAGTGGACTGTCTCATATGAGTCAGTCGGTACTGAAGCAATGCCAAGCGTGGAAATGTTCAAGTCAGAAGTTTTGGTTGGGTCATTCAGGTTAAAGTAAATGAAATGGGGTTTAATGAACTAAAAATAAGTCCCACTTTAATGGAGAGGTATAGTGAGGATTTAACTATATATACAGATGCATCTAAACTAACTGATAAAAGAATGGGTGTTGCTTATGTCATTCCAAAATTAAACATTAAAGTTGGAAAAAGAATGAGTGATGATTTAGCAGTTTACACAGCAGAATTGATTGCTGTGTGGCTAGCTTTGCTTTGGGTGGAGGTCAATAGGCCAAGGAAGGCAGAAATTGCTTCAGATTCCAGCTCAGCTTTAATCAGTATTAAAACATTTCAGTCAAAATCAAGGCAAGACATTGTGTATGATATACTGCAAGCTGCAAATAATCTAATAAAGTCAGGAATTAATATAACTCTGGTATTGTACCAGCTCATATAGGAGTAATAGGAAACGAGTTAGCAGATAAAAGTGCTAAGCAAGCAGCTAGACATTCTAATATAGATGTTGAAGTACACTACAGCAAAGAATAAATTAAAAGTATGGTCAAAAACATAGTTAAGGGTAAATGGCAAACATTATGGGACGGTGGGCAGACTGGAAGACAGTTCTATAACATTCAGAATAAAGTTAGAAGCAAGGAGGAGGAGGATGTATTTTCTAGAATGAGGTATGGACACACACGTCTAAATAAAACTTTGTTAATAATGAAGAAGCATGCTGATGGCAACTGAATTCTGTGGTAGTCCAGAGACTATAGAGCATCTTATTGTACACTGTAATAAATATCAGGAAGAAAGACAAAGACTAGTCTTACAATTACAAGGAGAACAGATGAGGCTAAACTTAGAAGAAATTCTGCAAAAAAACACAGGGGAAATGAGTGTAAACTATGTAATTGGCTTCCTGAGGAATACAGGACTAATTAAAATAATTTAGTGTGATCTTTTTGTTTGTTTTGTTTTGATTGGTTTGTTTCGTTATGTTTGTTTGTGTGTTTGTTTTATTTGTTTGCAACCTATTAGGGAAGGTTAGACTCCAGTACCACACTCCAGTCCAGTTGGTGGCGGTAATGCACCATTAAAGTTAGTTGCCAACCGCCATAAAAACCGAAAGAAGAAGAAGAAGAAGAAGAAGAAGTGGACCGTCTCGTCAGCTAATAGTGCCGATATGAATTAGCGGTTCACTTAACTGCAGAATTCGGTAAACTCCAAGGTTGCTGTCCATAGAGGACAAGTTGGCGGCTCTGCAGTCGAACAACTGTGCGGGAGAGACTCCAAGAAGAGAAGACGGGTGCAGAATCCCAAGCTTAGGTAAGAATATGTTCGGTGACTGCTAGCTAAGCTAAAAGTAGCCTAGCCTACAACCAAATCTAAGATTAGCCTAGTAGCCTTGCAAAAGAACAAGCTTTATCAAAGTGTATTTTCATTTACAGGAAGCAGTATGCCGTCTTCACAACTCGGAGACAAATTGCAGGCGCTATGAACCGGAGCGAGGCGGTGACCTCCTATTTGCTCGGAGCAATGCCTGCAATTCCATATTTACACCATGTTGATAAAGACGACATTATCTGTAAGTGACTTGTTTTTACTGCTTCTCCTTCCTTGTTTAATGTTATTGTGACTTGCGTTTGATTTTTCAATTCAATTTTATTTATTTAATTCAATTCAATTTTATTTATATAGCGCCTAATCATGAAACATGTCATCTCAAGGCACTTTACAAAATCAAGTTCAATCATATTATACAGATTGGGTCAGATTATACAGATTGGTCAAAATGTCCTATATAAGGAAACCAGTTGATTGCATCAAAGTCCCGACAAGCAGCATTCACTCCTGGGGAACCGTAGAGCCACAGGGAGAGTCGTCTGCATTGTACATGGCTTTGCTGCAATCCCTCATACTGAGCAAGCATGAAGCGACAGTGGGAAGAAAAACCACCCATTAACGGGAAAAAAAACCTCCGGCAGAACCGGGCTCAGTATGAACGGTCATCTGCCTCGACCGACTGGGGTTACAGAAGACAGAGCAGAGACACAACAAGAGAGACAAAAAGCACAGAAGCACACATTGATCTAGTAATCTGTTCTACATTAGATGGTAGTAACGGGTGAGCCGTCTTCTCTGGATGATGTCAAAGTTAACAGAACGCCAGACCAGGTGTACCTACTATGAAGAAAAAGAGAGAGAGCAAAAAGTTAAAAGCTGAAATGACGACAGTCATTTCAATGTAATACAATGCAAAACTGGAGAACCGTAGAATGAAGAACAGTAGAAATCAGTAGAGTGAGAAAATTAGACCCTGATGTCCTCCAGCAGCCTAGGCCTATCGCAGCACAACTATAGAGATAGCTCAGGGTAACATGAGCCACTCTAACTATAAGCTTTGTCAAAAAGGAAAGTTTTAAGATTAGTCTTAAAAATAGATAGGGTGTCTGCCTCACGGACCAAAACTGGGAGTTGGTTCCACAGGAGAGGAGCCTGATAGCTAAAGGATCTGCCTCCCATTCTACTTTTAGAGACTCTAGGAACCACCAGCAGACCTGCAGTCTGAGAGCGAAGTGCTCTGTTAGGAACATACGGGGTAATCAGAGCTCTGATATATGATGGAGCTTGGTTATTAAGGGCTTTATACGTTAGAAGAAGAATTTTAAATTCTATTCTTGATTTAACAGGAAGCCAATGAAGGGAAGCTAAAATTGGAGAAATATGATCCCTCTTGTTGATTTTCATCAGGACTCTTGCCGCAGCATTTTGGATCAGCTGAAGACTTCGAACTGCATTTTGTGGACTTCCTGATAGTAAAGAATTACAATAGTCCAGCCTTGAAGTAACAAATGCATGGACTAGTTTTTCAGCATCACCCCTGGACAGAATGTTTCTAATTTTGGCGATATTCCGGAGGTGAAAAAAGGAAACTCTGGAAACCTGTTTAATATGGGATTTAAATGACATGTCTTGGTCTAAAATTGTCACGAATCGGAGACAGAGGGACCCAGTATTCAGTCAGACAAGCAGAGATTTTGGGTTCAGATGTTTTATTGCTCTCAAACAAGCAAGACAGGAAAAAGCAGGCTCAATGGTCAAAATGGCAGTCCAAACTACGGTACACAAAAGGCAGTCCAAAATAGGCAGAAGTACAGACAAGGATAAGGCAAACTCAGAAAATCCCAAGGCAGTAGTGATGTTACGTTATGTGCCGAGGCTTCGAGGCGTGTGTCGAGTAATGGAGGGGGCGTTTCCGCAATGCGCGTATCGAGGCTTGCTTCATTTGGGGGAGGAGCCGAAAACGATGACGTCCGAAGCCTCGCTGGCCGGCTGTACCACGTGACTGCTTCGGGAAGTGGCTCAGATTGTTGCGCGGGGTTTGACGGCTTTAAAAAGTCCACAAGCTCCATTCAAAATGTGGGTTGTTGTAGGAGAGTTGCGGTCAGTTGAGAGAGTGGATAGAGTTTGGATAGTTTGGATAGTAGAGTTTGGATAGTGGTTATTTAGTTTGAGAAAGTTAGTTTGGTGTTTGGAGAGTTTAGGAAAGAGATACATAGGAGATTTAGGAGTGCGAGGACAGGATAGGAGTAGGATGGAGCAGGCGAGAAAGAGGAGGATGTCCCCTATGTAGGAACATTTTGATTTGATAAGCCCTAACAAGGTAAGGTGAACTGAACATTTGCAGATGCATTAGGTTTGCTTATGAGGAACTGTATTTTTCACTGTTTCTTATTTTGTGTAAAGGTGAGGTGTTTATTGTGCTCCAAGGAGTTGGGGTACAATAATAACACCTCATCCATGCTAAGGCACTACCGTGCCTTGCATGAGAATAGGGATGAAACTGGAGCTTCACCCAGCCAAGGTATTTCATTACTATATTAAAAACACACTTTCACAATTTTTGCATGCTGATGTTTGCTTGTTGTGCAAATAAAGATAGGTAACAGACACTGTATTTATTCCCTTTTAACCAGCCACCAGAAAAGCAGAGCTGGATGAAGCTCTAGTCTCCATGATAATGAAGGATACCCAGCCTTTCACTATTGTGGATGACGTTGGATTCAAGACATTTGTGTCTAAGCTGGATCCCAATTATGTTCTCCCTACAAGGCAGGTATGTGAGGGTCCATACATGAAACGAATGACTACATTATTGTATGTGTCACAATTCAGCAATATATATATATAAATGTATGTATGTATGTATGTGTATATATATATATAAATGTATGTATGTATGTATGTGTATATATATATATATATATATATATATATATATACACTCAACGGCCACTTTATTAGGTACACCTGTCCAACTGCTCGTTAACACTTAATTTCTAAGCAGCCAATCACATGGCGGCAACTCAGTGCATTTAGGCATGTAGACATGGTCAAGAGAATCTCCTGCAGTTCAAACCGAGCATCAGTATGGGGAAGAAAGGTGATTTGAGTGACTTTGAACGTGGCATGATTGTTGGTGCCAGAAGGGCTGGTCTGAGTATTTCAGAAACTGCTAATCTACTGGGATTTTCACGCACAACCATCTCTAGGGTTTACAGAGAATGGTCCGAAAAAGAAAAAACATCCAGTGAGCGGCAGTTCTGTGGGCGGAAATGCCTTGTTGATGCCAGAGGTCAGAGGAGAATGGCCAGACTGGTTCGAGCTGATAGAAGGGCAACAGTGACTCAAATAACCACCCGTTACAACCAAGGTGGGCAGAAGAGCATCTCTGAACGCACAGTACGTCGAACTTTGAGGCAGATGGGCTACAGCAGCAGAAGACCACATCGGGTGCCACTCCTTTCAGCTAAGAACAGGAAACTGAGGCTACAATTTGCACAAGCTCATCGAAATTGGACAATAGAAGATTGGAAAAACGTTGCCTGGTCTGATGAGTCTCGATTTCTGCTGCGACAGTCGGATGGTAGGGTCAGAATTTGGCGTCTACAACATGAAAGCATGGATCCATCCTGCCTTGTATCAACGGTTCAGGCTGGTGGTGGTGGTGTCATGGTGTGGGGAATATTTTCTTGGCACTCTTTGGGCCCCTTGGTACCAATTGAGCATCGTTGCAGCGCCACAGCCTACCTGAGTATTGTTGCTGACCATGTCCATCCCTTTATGACCACAATGTACCCAACCCATGATGGCTACTTTCAGCAGGATAATGCGCCATGTCATAAAGCTGGAATCATCTCAGACTGGTTTCTTGAACATGACAATGAGTTCGCTGTACTCAAATGGCCTCCACAGTCACCAGATCTCAATCCAATAGAGCATCTTTGGGATGTGGTGGAACGGGAGATTCGCATCATGGATGTGCAGCCGACAAATCTGCGGCAACTGTGTGATGCCATCATGTCAATATGGACCAAACTCCCTGAGGAATGCTTCCAGCACCTTGTTGAATCTATGCCACGAAGAATTGAGGCAGTTCTGAAGGCAAAAGGGGGTCCAACCCGTTACTAGCATGGGGTACCTAATAAAGTGGCCGGTGAGTATATATATATATATATATATATATATATATATATATATATATATATATATATATATATATATATATATATATAATCTCTTCCTTTAGGCTCTGAAGGCCATGGTGGAGGCCAAATATGAGTCTGCTAAGGAGCACGCTAAGGCTAAAGTAGAGAAGGTGGCTGCTGTTAGCCTTACATCAGATATGTGGACATCCATCAACATGGATGCCTACCTGGCAGTGACATGCCACTTTGTGGAGGAGAATGAAAAGCTGAGCTCGGTGTTGTTGGGAGTGCAGGCATTCCCCCAGTCTCACACTGCTGAAAATATTGCTTGTGTGAAAGCCTCCCTGATGGAGGAATGGGGAATCTCAGGCAAGGTGACATGCATGGTCACCGATGGTGCTCCTAATATGGTGGCATGCGTGAGAGACCTGAAGCTTCGCCACCACATTTGTGTTGCTCACACCCTCAATCTTATTGTGAAGAGGGCGCTTGACCACCAACCTGCGCTCTCTGGCCTCCGGGCCAAAGCAAGGAAGCTGGTTGGCTACTTTAGAAGCAGCACCACTGCTAAGGTATCCTCTTTTATTTTATTCCAATATATAATGTTAATAGTTTGTCTGTACTCCTACTGCAGTGACTTAATGGCCTACTCTTCTGTATCTTTAAAGGAGAAGCTTACACAAGTGCAGCTTCAGCTGGGCATGCAAGCAACCAAGCTGAAGCAGGAGGTGGAAACAAGATGGAACAGCACCTACTTGATGCTGCACCGTCTGGTGGAGTTGAGGGAGCCAGTAGGAGCGGCATTGGCTGGATTGCACACTGACATTCCCTATTTAACTGCCAGTGAGTTTGATATTGTTGTAGCGTTCCTTTCGTTACTCTCTCCTTTCTATGACGCCACCATGGAGCTCTCGGCAGAACAACACGTGTCGGCATCAAAAGTTATCCCCCTCCTGAAGATGATAGAGAATGCCCTTCAGGAGGAGGACACCAAGTCGGCACCTGCAGAAGCAGTGCAAATAGGAGAGCAGCTCATCAGACATCTCAGGGAGAAGCTGCACATGCTCCAGTCAATGAGCATCTTGTCGCTGGCTACACTCCTGGATCCACGATTTAAAGTTATAGCATTTTTCAGCAACACAAAAGCTGCTGAAGCAGTGAAGCGCTTGACTTCAGAGTGTGCCACCGTAATCCGACGGAACCTAGAAGAGAACACTCACGAGATTCCCCAGGCTTCCACCTCTCAAGAATTCAGTGGAGGTAATCTTTTGTATTACATTTTGAGATTACTTATTCCTATTAAAACACTTACTAACCTGACCTGTGGTTTCCATTTAGGTAGCAGACTTTGGCAAAGATTGGACACTAGTGTCATGGAGGCAAAGAGGACTCCAAATGTCTCAGCAGATGCCACCGTAGAGGTCCAGCGCTACCTCTCAGAGGCGAACATAAGCAGGCTGGAGAACCCCCTGGAGTACTGGGCTAATCATCGGTCACTGTACCCCAATCTGTACAAACTTGCACTTATTTATGCACCCCGGCATAGAGTGGCTGACGTCACTTCCTGTTTGCGGTAAGGCGTATTGTATCACTTCCTGTTTTCACTGCGTGAGCAACGGTTTGTTGCTCCAGATTCTCTCGCTTTTATCTTTAATCTCTTTGCTGTAACATCTGTTTCTAACACATAAGCACTTTTAAAACATTTTCTGTTGCTGCACATCACGCTTGGGAACTCCTCGTGTTTCACGGTTTGCTCTCTTGGCGTGGTAGAAGGGCGCTAGCCTAGCTTTAGCCTAGCCTAGCTTTAGCTCCACAATGGCTTCCTCTGCTACTATTACTTCAGCTTCTCCGTCTCTTACTAAGTCTCCCCTTATCTCCTGCTCTCTGTGTCAGATGTTTAGCTATTCCTCTGCCTCCTTTAGTGATAATGGTACTTGTAATAAATGTAGTGTTTTTGTAGCTTTGGAGGCGAGGGTGTCAGAATTAGAGACCCGGCTCCGTGCTATGGAAAGACCAGCTGATAGCCGCCCCTTTGCTAGCGCGGAGCCACATAGACCTAGCGTTACTTCACTTAGTGGTCCTCCAGAAGCACCCGAGCAGCCGGGTAAGCAGGCCGGCTGGGTGACAGTTCGTAGGAAGCATAGCTCTAGATTTCAGCCCCCAGTTCACCACCAACCCGTCTGCGTTTCTAACAAATTTTCCCCACTCAGCGACACACCCGCTGAGAAGCCGACCCTGATTATTGGGAGCTCAATAGTCAGAAACGTGGCACTAGAGACACCAGGGACCATAGTTAAATGCCTGCCAGGGGCCAGAACGGGCGACATAGAATCTTACCTAAAACTGCTGGCTAAGGATAAGCGTAAATACAGTAAGATTTTTATTCACGCTGGCGGTAATGACACCCGGTCACGCCGATCGGAGGTCACTAAAGTTGGTGTTGCTTCGGTGTGTGAGTTTGCTAAAACAATGTCGGACTCCGTAATTTTCTCTGGTCCCCTGCCTGATCTGACCAATGATGACATGTTTAGCCGCATGTCATCATTCAACCGCTGGTTGTCTAGGTTGTGTCCTGAAAACGACGTGGGCTACATTGATAACTGGCGAACTTTCTGGGGAAAACCTGGTCTGATCCGGAGAGACGGCATCCATCCCACTTTGGATGGTGCAGCTCTTCTTTCTAGAAATCTGGCCGGATTTATTATTTCTCCTAAATGCTGACAACCCAGGGTCCAGACCAGGAAGCAGAGCCGTAGTTTAACACACCTCTCTGCAGCTTCTGTACTGTTACCCACCCATTATCCTATTGAGACGGTGTCTTTCCCACGGCCAAAACTTAACAGATCAAAAACTTATCTAAAAGGAACAAATCATAAAAACCTAATAAAAATCAATACGGTTCACCTTGAACCTAAAAATAAAACAATTAAATGTGGTCTATTAAATATAAGGTCTCTCCCTCCAAAGACTTTGTTAGTTAACGAATTGATTTCTGATAAACAGATTGATTTGTTTTGTCTCACAGAAACCTGGCTACAAGAGGACTACGTTAGTATAAATGAGTCAACTCCCTCCAATTATTCAAATTTCCACATTCCCAGATCTGTGGGAAGAGGAGGAGGAGTGGCAGCCATCTTTCAGTCTGATTTATTAATTAGTCCCAGGCCAATTAATAATTACAGTTCTTTTGAACATTTAACCCTCAGTTTCCCTCATCCAAACTGCAAAGCAATAAAACCTCTTCTGTTTGTTGTTTTGTATCGTCCACCAGGCCCTTGCACTCAGTTTTTGGATCAGCTGTCAGACTTCTTATCTGATTTGGTGTTAAATACTGATAAGGTTATTATAGTGGGTGATTTTAACATCCATGTTGACACAGAATGTGATAACCTTAGTGTAGCCTTTAAAACTATCCTAGATTCAATTGGTTTTGCTCAAAATGTGCATAAACCGACGCACTCTTGGCTCCATACTTTAGACCTTGTGCTGACATATGGCATTGATTGTGAAGAATTAACAGTATTTCCTCACAACCCTGTCCTATCTGATCATTTTTAATAACATTTGAGTTTAATCTAACGGAGTTCTCCACCCCCAAAAGAGGGTTCCATTATAGTAGATCTTTATCGGATAATGCTGTATCAAAACTTAAAGAGTCTGTCCCCTTTTTAATATCCTCCGTATTGCAGAAATGCCCTGTAGATGGCAGCAATGTTGTTTCTTCCAATTCACAAATAGATGTCTTTGTAAACGGTATGACTTTGTCATTGCGTTCTGCATTAGACAATGTAGCTCCCTTGAAAAAGAAGGTGATTATTCACAGGAAGCTGGCTCCTTGGTTTAATTCAGAGCTGCATTCCTTGAAGCACAATGTTAGGAAATTGGAGAGAAAATGGCGCTCTACACACCAAGAGGAATCCTACCTAATCTGGAGGGACAGTCTATTGTTGTATAACAAGACCATTCGCAGAGTTAGAGCAGCATATTTTTCATCATTAATTGAGGAGAATAAGAATAATCCTAGATTTCTCTTCAATACAGTTGCCAAACTTACCCAGAGCCACAGCTCCGTTGATCCAGCCATCCCCTTAGCTCTTAGCAGTAATGATTTTATGGGATTCTTCATAAATAAAATTGATTCCATTAAAAATAAAATAATTGGCATCCTCCCAAACATGATTACCTCGTCCTCAGTAAGTGAGGCAGCATTGGAGGAATCCTTGGAACCTGCGCAGTGTCTGAACTGTTTAAAAGCAGTAGAGCTTTCTGAGCTATCTAAAATTTTAGCTTCATCTAAACCTTCTACCTGTATGTTAGACCCAATCCCAACCAAGTTGTTTAAGGAGGTATTCCCTTTGATCAGTGGTCCTATTTTAGACATGATTAATCTATCCTTAGTAAATGGATATGTACCACAGGCTTTTAAAGTAGCTGTTATTAAACCTTTACTTAAGAAACCTTCTCTTGATCAAGATGAGCTAGTAAACTACAGACCTATATCTAATCTTCTTTTCTTATCTAAAATTCTTGAGAAAGTAGTTGCTAATCAACTTTGTGAACATTTACAAAGTAATGACCTACTTGAGGAGTTTCAGTCAGGCTTTAGAGCTCATCATAGCACTGAAACAGCTCTGGTGAAGGTCACCAATGATATTCTCATGGCCTCAGATAATGGACTTTTGTCTGTACTTGTCCTGTTAGATCTCAGTGCTGCATTTGACACAGTTGATCACAATATTCTCCTACAAAGATTTGAGCATACTGTAGGGATTAAGGGAAAAGCATTAGGCTGGTTTAAATCTTATCTGTCGGACAGATTCCAGTTTGTTCATGTTAATAATAAATCTTCTTCAAACTCTAGGGTCACCTGTGGAGTACCACAGGGTTCAGTCCTTGGACCAATTCTATTTACTATATATATGCTTCCGGTTGGCAAAATTATCAGACAGCATGGGATTAATTTCCACTGTTATGCTGATGACACTCAGCTATATTTATCCATAAATCCTGATGAATCCAATCAGTTACTTCAACTGCAGTCATGTCTTGATGACATCAAAAGCTGGATGACTTTAAATTTCCTGCATTTAAATTCTGACAAGACAGAAGTTGTAATCTTTGGGCCAGAGTCCTCAAAAAATAAACTTCTTAATCAATCACTGAATCTGGATGGCATTAACTTGGCCTCTGGTAATAAAGTTAAAAATCTTGGTGTTGTTTTCGACCAAGACATGTCATTTAAATCCCATATTAAACCGGTTTCCAGAGTTTCCTTTTTTCACCTCCGGAATATCGCCAAAATTAGAAACATTCTGTCCAGGGGTGATGCTGAAAAACTAGTCCATGCATTTGTTACTTCAAGGCTGGACTATTGTAATTCTTTACTATCAGGAAGTCCACAAAATGCAGTTCGAAGTCTTCAGCTGATCCAAAATGCTGCGGCAAGAGTTCTGATGAAAATCAACAAGAGGGATCATATTTCTCCAATTTTAGCTTCCCTTCATTGGCTTCCTGTTAAATCAAGAATAGAATTTAAAATTCTTCTTCTAACGTATAAAGCCCTTAATAATCAAGCTCCATCATATATCAGAGCTCTGATTACCCCGTATGTTCCTAACAGAACACTTCGCTCTCAGACTGCAGGTCTGCTGGTGGTTCCTAGAGTCTCTAAAAGTAGAATGGGAGGCAGATCCTTTAGCTATCAGGCTCCTCTCCTGTGGAACCAACTCCCAGTTTTGGTCCGTGAGGCAGACACCCTATCTATTTTTAAGACTAATCTTAAAACTTTCCTTTTTGACAAAGCTTATAGTTAGAGTGGCTCATGTTACCCTGAGCTATCTCTATAGTTGTGCTGCGATAGGCCTAGGCTGCTGGAGGACATCAGGGTCTAATTTTCTCACTCTACTGATTTCTACTGTTCTTCATTCTACGGTTCTCCAGTTTTGCATTGTATTACATTGAAATGACTGTCGTCATTTCAGCTTTTAACTTTTTGCTCTCTCTCTTTTTCTTCATAGTAGGTACACCTGGTCTGGCGTTCTGTTAACTTTGACATCATCCAGAGAAGACGGCTCACCCGTTACTACCATCTAATGTAGAACAGATTACTAGATCAATGTGTGCTTCTGTGCTTTTTGTCTCTCTTGTTGTGTCTCTGCTCTGTCTTCTGTAACCCCAGTCGGTCGAGGCAGATGACCGTTCATACTGAGCCCGGTTCTGCCGGAGGTTTTTTTTCCCGTTAATGGGTGGTTTTTCTTCCCACTGTCGCTTCATGCTTGCTCAGTATGAGGGATTGCAGCAAAGCCATGTACAATGCAGACGACTCTCCCTGTGGCTCTACGGTTCCCCAGGAGTGAATGCTGCTTGTCGGGACTTTGATGCAATCAACTGGTTTCCTTATATAGGACATTTTGACCAATCTGTATAATCTGACCCAATCTGTATAATATGATTGAACTTGATTTTGTAAAGTGCCTTGAGATGACATGTTTCATGATTTGGCGCTATATAAATAAAATTGAATTGAATCTGTGCCATGTGAGCGTGTCTTTTCAAAGGCTGGAGAAGTAGTATCAAAAAAGAGAAATCGTTTGAAACCAAAAACTGTGGAGAAATTGTTGTTTCTTAATAAAAATGCATGAAATCATCCAAATTACACAAGCATCAGCCTATTCATTACCCCTCCCTAGTTCCATAAGCACTTTCACTGTCCTCTGCCTGATTAAGGCTATGCCATTTTTGTAGAGTCACAGAAAAACATTACACAACATGCCATATCACATGACACTCCTATTTTGGGAATAATTACACACAGAATACATTCAAACAATATTTTATTGTACACATGTGTTTACAAAATTTATGTAGACAAATGATTTCGTCCTACACCTTCTGTGAAGTCATTCCCAAGAGCCATAATAGACAAAAATTAATGCATCACACGTGTTAAGATACAGCTGGCTGTGATTATACAACTTGCCAGTAGGTGGTGCTGTGTGCACATGAACCATCAAGAAATGAACCTTTTCTCGAACCAGTTGGCTGAGTGGTTCAATGCCTCATGAGGCTTCATCTCGCCATCACTACAAGGCATGTCCAGGTCAGAGAAACAGGTAAGCAATCGTACAGGGCAGGAAAAACAGGTTCAGGGTTCAGGCTGGCTCAGAAGTCAAAAAGGCAATCAGGGTAATATCTACAGGTCAGTCAAAAAGAGAATGCTGGACAAAACTCACCGAAGGCTTGTTAATGATCTGGCAGTTTGCAGATGTTTGTAGCAGGACTATATAGGGGAGTGAGCAGGTGAACGGGAGTGAAGACTAATTACAAGTGACAGGTGGAAATAATCAAAGGAAAGGTGGTAACTGAACTGAACTGATTGGCTAGTGACTGGAGGTTGACAGGTGAGCAGATCTGATTGGCTGGTAACTGGTGTTCGGGGAGTGACAGATAAACAGATTGAGTGAGCTGGCAGATTGCTGGGAAGAGACAGAACTGAACTGGAAACATAAATAAAATCAAACTACAATAAAATCTAACCTATTCCATAAACCAAAACTAATACAGAACCTAAACCTTAGACTAAACACAACACACACAAGCTATAATAGAAACCAAACAAGAAAGAGCCCAAAACCAAAACTGATTTTAAAGACCGGAGAGTTAACTAATAAATCAAAATTAACAAGCAGCTGAAACAAAACCCAAATCCTGACAAAAATAACACCAAGATTCTTTACTTTACTACCAGAGGCCAAGTTAATGCCATCCAGATTCAGTGATTGATTAAGAAGTTTATTTTTTGAGGACTCTGGTCCAAAGATTATAACTTCTGTCTTGTCAGAATTTAAGTGCAGGAAATTTAAAGTCATCCAGCTTTTGATGTCATCAAGACATGACTGCAGTCGAAGTAATTGATTGGATTCATCAGGATTTATGGATAAATATAGCTGAGTGTCATCAGCATAACAGTGGAAATTAATCCCATGCTGTCTGATAATTTTGCCAATCGGAAGCATATATATAGTAAAGAGAATTGGTCCAAGGACTGAACCCTGTGGTACTCCACAAGTGACCCTAGAGCTTGAAGAAGATTTATTATTAACATGAACAAACTGGAATCTGTCCGACAGTTGATGAGAACGGGGCAGAGCTGCACAGGTGTGTCAGGTGGAGAATGATAGGGTTATGATAAATAACCCCTTAGTATCCTACAAAGAAAACCACACAAACACAAGTTTAGATTTTTCTGCAGAAGAGGGCAGATCAGCTAAACGGAGAACCGCGCTCCCTGACAGTCTGCCTCATCTGCCCCGAGCCACCTCTTTCTCTCTGCCTTTATTATCAACTTCAAAGAAGGGACAGGGGGGGTTCAGGAATTCACAACATGGGGGTCGGCACACAAACAGCTGGATAAGGCAAGACATTACTTATCTGGAGAAGCATTTGTTCTTCCTGTGTGAAGTTAAAACAATAGAACATTCCTGCAAGCCAGCTCTTGAAACAGACTAAATGCCTGTAACTTAATGAAAATAAAATTATTACATTCACATTTCTCTAACAGAGAATCAAACCAGCAATAGTGCCAAGATCATGACACCTTTGTTTTAGAAAAGAACATGCCCTTTGTCTTGTTAAAGTTCAAACTTAGACAAGACTGGTTAAGCCATCTCATCACACACACAAGTTTTTCAACTGCTAAATGCACAGTTTTAGCATGTGTGTACAACACAGTGTCATCACCCTCTAGTTGTATTTGTACATCATAACAGTGCTCTGGTACATTGTTGAAGTCATATAGTATATGACAGATATGAGGTTACCCAGGCCAGTGTTTTTGCAGAGATATTAAAATAAAAAAGTTTAGAAACTAAAACCTTATGATTAACTAAATCAAATACTTTACATAAATCTAAAAAAAATAGAACCAACAACTCCCCCTCTGTTGAGTTGAGATTTAATTTAATCAATCAGGTATAAAGTTGCTGTTTCAGCAGAATAGTTCTTCCTCAACCCGTATTGCAAAGGGTGCAGTCCAGTGCTATTAGTTAAGATGATCTATCATTTGTTCAAATATAATTTTCTCTCCAATTTTAGATATAATTTAATATAATGATATAATATACTTATAGGTCTAAAGTTAGTTACTTCATAAAAATATCCAGATATATGGATATGAGTGACACTTGCCCCTTTCCATTCATTAGGAAACATACTTTATTTGATGGAGAGATTAAACGAGTATGCAATAGGAGCAAGTAAAGTTTCTGAATATCTTTTAATGAGCATTGAACCAAAATTGTAAGCATCCTTTTAGAGTTTTTAATGGAGCTAATTACTTTGATGACTTGCCCTTGAATGAAAATTTCTAAATTAAACCCTTGATCTAGAATGTTGATAGTAATGTTGTTCTGATGTTTTCCTAATTTTTTCCTTATGTCTTTGACTGATCTCATAAAAAAATAATTAAACATTCTGGCTATTGTTAAAGTACTTGATTCTGAGATCATACAAGTTGCTAAATGTTAGAAAGTTCACATATTATTATGACCTGATGATTTTTTTTTTAAAAATTCGATGAAAAAGTGGATTTTTAAGGCTTTTTAGCTCAAGGCTCATAAAAAAATGTTGCATGACCGATGACGTAATATGTGGGTAGGCGTTGATCTGTTGACATGGTAACAAGATACTTCCTGGTTGCAAACTCGCTTTCTCAAAGACAAATAGATGGATTAAACATGGCTAAAAAGTGTGTGGCTTATGGTTGGTCAAATACCAACAAGGATAATGTCTCTTTACACACATTTCCGAACCCAAAATGTCCCGGTGTTGTGCGAAATTCAGTTCCCCTGTGAAATTCTGTTCCCCTCTGTGTCGGGAGCTGCAGCCAGAGAGGCGGGGTTTCACGGCGCTTCTGATCGGTTTCTCGGTAAAACAACTCATATAATCATGTCAAGATTGTAACATTCAGTTTAATCGGCAGCTGTTGTTTACAAAATTGTAAAATAAAAATAAATAAACGCTGTCTTCATGCAGCTGAAATGTCCATATTCTCTCCTCACTCATCGCACAGTGAAGCGGACAAATCTCGCCGTCATCACAGCAGCCTGCTGAGAAGCGACATGCTCTCTACACGGCGCTGCTGTGCTGAGAGGTAGTGAGCGGCATGAGGGTTCCGAACCGAAACCCCCCCCCCCCCCGAAGAATTTGAGCGCCACGGCGCAACAGATAAATGCGCGTCCGCTCTCAGAGCGCTCACGTCTAGATTATTTAGTAAAATTCCGGGAACATATAATGCTGAAATTAATGCTATGGTTTGTGCTAAATGTACATCTTTTTTATGTGCTGTTTTGGCGGATTTCAGCCGTCATAAACGATGCCAGACAATCGAGTTTCAACGAGTTGTTTCCGTGTTTACATCCGAATGGTCAGCAATGACCGCGATTATGAGCACCAATTCCAATTATACATTAGCAAACCATTCCGTTTATTCTCCTAAAATGTTTTTCTCAGACTTACCCGAGTCGTAACAGACGCTTGCGCTGTCTTTCGTGTTAAAATCATCACTTTGTGAATCGCCATCTGAACTTCTCGTGGTGTACTTCATTGAACTCTCTGTAGCGTAGCCTGGGCAACGCCCACAAACTACGTCATCGACCCAAAGTGTGGATTTTCAGCCTAGCGGTCGCCGAGGGACAATTTTAAGTCCTTAAAAAAACTTTTAACGGCTCAATCACGATCTTAATGCTACATTTTTTGAAAATATGGTCACTAATGCATGTATTTCCGAGTTGGTCGATCTCAGAATCAAGAAGTACTTTAAATTGTCCTCAATTAACTCACCCTCATCTTCTCTAAAGGAATGTTTTTCTTTTCCCATAAGATGATTAATGTTATTCCAAATTTCATTACTGTTTCCGTTAGTGTCATTTCATATTTGGAGATAAATCTGGAATTTAGCTACTCTCAATTCTTTGATCACTTTATTCCTAAAACCTTTGTAAATCAACATGTCTGTCACTCTTCAGGACTTGATAGCTTTCTTTAAGGCCGAGTCTCTTTGCTTCATCAATTGCCATAGGCATTCATTAAACGATGGCAAATGAGCTTTTGATACACTTTTTTTCCTGACTTAACTGATTTGAGCTATATTTTGTCAGGAGCTAGATAAAACTCACTGGTGGCTTCTAATGATCTCGAACAGAGGAGTGAGGCATGTATAAATAGTGAAGTGCACAGGTGAACATAGTAGCAAACTAATTACAGGTGACAGGTGAGACTAATCAGAGGAAGGGTGATGGCTAGAGGAGGAACGGACTGATTGGTTGGTGACTGGTGGCTGAAAGGTGAACAGACCTGACTTGTTGGTGACTGGTGACAGACAAACTGATTGGATAATGACTGAGAAGTAGACTGAACTGATTGAGTAGTGGCTGGTAACTGAGAGATGAAGTGAAGTGACTGAATACTGGCTAATGAACTGAGCTGACTGAACCGGTTAAATAAAGAGAAATACAAAACTAAACCAAAACAAAACCCAAATCATAACATATTTGTATGACTACGAAGTGTTTTGATGTTAATTTCCTTGCCAACAAAGTTAAATTATGATCAGACAGGCCAGTGATCAGACTGTATCTTTTGGTGACACTTTCAGGCCTGTTTGAAAAAATGAGATCAATTTGTGTACTGGAGGATTTTGTTATCCTAGTTGGACCTTTTACTAATTGTTCAAAACTATATTTGTCGATTATGGTTTTAAGCTTTTTCTTTTTTGCCTTATCTTCCCAGTTTTGGTTAAAGTCACTTAAAAGGATGACTTCTTTACTGTTCCATTCCTTCAGGATGAGAAAGCTGATTACACAATGTCATTTGCAGAGGGGGATCAAATAAAGTCTTATGATTATAAATGACATTTGTGGGGACAGAATAAATTATAAAGCAAAATATTCAAGCCATTTTAAAATAGACATGTTCACACTTACTATTATTTTTTATATAGACCAATACCCCACCACCCCTGCCCTCAGGTCTGTCTTGTCACAAACACTGGTATTCAGGAATATTACAGATGTTAGCAGGAGTTGATGGTTGAAGCCAGGTTTCTGAAATCCATAAGAAGTTCAAGTTAGAGTTCCTAATGTTCAGGTGCCCCCCAAAAAGTCCTCTCAGTTTTAATTTATTTTTCTAGGGTACTCTGGCATGATTAACAGTCTGAAATATATGTAGACTGCTGCTTTGTGACAGCAGAGTTATGGCACTTTGCGCCAATAGAGAGCCCACTTACGTCCACAGATAGAGCCATATGTGCATTTAACAACTTTTCACATGCATCTGCGGTATAATCCACGGCCACTCTGCATCGCAAGAGGAGTTGCATTGTGAATGGGTTGAACACATACCAAATGTTGTTCTAAATTAGTTAAGCTAACATAACCTCATTTCATATTTTTTAAGATGAAATTTGGTTCTTTAACTTGGATCTGCAGTGAACCCAAAATTCATTAAATCATTCTTAAAATGATGGTTTTCAACTATGTTTATTTGCTTAGTTTCATTAATCTTAATTTTGCTTAGTAATTTTAGTTAAGAATTGTTGGTTGAAATATAGAGTTAATTCAGGTAAACATTATATAATGATGTTCTCTGGATGTGCATCTTATTTCTGTTAAATTATTATATTTAAAGAGGAGTTGTCACTCGTTTATTCCATGTGTGTAGATTTTGCTGTTGGAAAAATGCCAGTGCTCAAATCACTCTTTCAACTATTGTCCGAATATCAGCTGATTGAGCAGATATTCACTGGATAATACCAAACAGATTGAGAGTCATTTAATAAACATTAAAAACAAGCGAGACATTTTGCGTCTTTTGACTCTCAGCCATTTCCAAAGTATATGGTGAAAGCAGCGGAACTACAAAAAACCGCCAACACTCAAACCAACTGGATACATAAACACTAGAAGTGCACATGCAGAGCCAGCAAGCGGAAACTAACAAGGAGCATGTATGCACATTGGCATTATGTGAGCATGTCACAATGATTGCAATGTGGGACAAACAATAGATAAAGTGATCCCTCCGCAACTTGATGCCGAAAAATATTGTTCACTATACCTTTAATTTCAATATGATACATCAAAATATTTTTTTTTTAATTCTCAAACTCCCCCAATGTCCTTCCGCTGCCTTTTCTGTTGTTAAATAATCAATCCATTTATACATGATCCCTGGAGAAAGTTCAGGAATGTGTCCCAAGTGCACAATTCTCCTTTCTTCTCCCGCAACGTTTACAGTCTAATTTACAAATCTTCCCCATTTCGCTGGCTCAGTCTCCTTCAAACATTGTGCTGCAATAGCTTCTGATATGTTCTCATACGTTCTTACTTCTCTGCCATGAGTCCAAAACTTCTTTCATCATACTCATCTTCGGTTATTTCAGCTGGAAACTGAGAATGTTCTCTAAAGTTATCCAGATGCTATTTCTTCAGCTTCATTTATGGAGAAAGTTTGCGATTGAGGACTGTGTCCCGAGTGCAGAATCCTCCTTTCTTTTTCTACAGCATTTACAGTCAACGTTATTTATCTTCCCTATTTCACTCTTGGTCTTCTGCAAATTTTGTGGTGCTAAAAGCTTCTGATATATTATGTTCTCGCTTCTTTGCAATTTAAGGTTTTTCTCTTTCTTTACATAGATTTCTCTCCGATGCAACAGCAATTATTTACAGACATCACCCGGTCAAGCGAATTACTACCTAATCACAGCCTAATGCAGGTCCTTCAAAACAATCCATTACAGTTAATTCCAACTGAATTGGCTTGCAATTTATGTCTCATCCCATCACAGCTTGCACAGTTCTCATTCCTTGTGCTGGGACGTTTTTCCCCGAAATTGTTCTTTGCCACCTCACCTAAATGTAGATGTCTATTATTATACTTGTCTCAAGAGGGAGGAAATGACTGAGGAATGGAAATACAGTGATACTTAATAACTTTGTCACTGCATAAGAATAAAGTCTGTTATCTGCCATAACATGAAAATCAACACTACCAATGGTGTTTACGTGGTTGAGAGTGTTCGTGGACAAGTACAGAGAATGTCAGGATAGTGGGAAGTTAGTAATGTTTGAACTGTCAATAGTCAATGAGTTCAAGAATGGTGATGGGATAACAAAAGGGAACAGTTCTAAGGCCATTCTTGACAGCTTAGCAGAAGTAGTCAGGCATTACTCCTAAGTTATAAAGTTTGCTGATGAAATTGTGCCTTTTGGACTGTGTAATGCTCCAGCAACTTTCCAAAGGCTCATGGACCGTGTCCTGGCAGGGCTGCAATGGGAGACCTGTTTGGTCTATCTCGATGACATTATAGTTCTAGGACAAGACACTGGTCAGATGTTGGAGTGACTGGAGCATGTGTTCGCCAGGCTGCGTGCAGCTAACCTCAAGCTCAAAACCTCCAAATGTTGCCTGTTTCAGGAGCAAGTAATTTTCCTAGGTCACAAAGTTTTGACTGAAGGCGTTGCCACAGACCCCCAGAAGATTCAGCGGGTACAGGAGTGGCCCACGCCTCAAAACGTGGGGGAGGTGCAGCAGTTTGTGGGGCTGACTTCATATTATCGCCATTATGTGGAAAATTTCGCCACCATCGCCAAGCCACTCCACGAGCTCACCAAAAAGTATGCACGTTTTAACTGGACAACTCAATGCCAGGAGGCTTTTGAAGAATTAAAACGACGCCTAACATCAGCGCCTGTGCTCGGCTACCCTCTGATAGAGGTGAGTTGCTCCTTGATACTGATGCCAGTGATTGTGGTATTGGTGCTGTTCTCTCTCAGGTACAGGAGGGGGAGGAGAGAGTCCTGGCATATGGCAGCAGACGTCTGTCGGCTACCGAGAGGAACTACCGCACCACCAGACGGGAACTCTTAGCTGTGGTGGAGTTCACCTTACACTTCAGACAGTACCTGCTGGGGCAACACTTTACCATTCGAACTGACCACAGCAGCCTACGATGGCTTACCAGACTGAAAGAACCTGAGGGTCAACTCACCTGCTGGTTAGAGAAACTGGCAGAGTATGATTTCCTAGTGCTTCACTGCCCAGGCGTTAAACACCTAAATGCGGATGCCCTTTCCAGTAAGCCCTGCCGTGAGAACTGTGCATGTAACATACCAGATCCGGAGCTGAACAGGAAGCAATTTCAACACAAGGCTGTGCAGTGTGCCCTAATGGATAGCTCATCAGTCCAAACTGACTTTTCGACTTCCCCAGGGCAGCCTCTAGTGGGGGTAGGGGCAACTACATAAATGGCGACATACAGAATGCCACTCATCCCAATGTCCACCTGGTGAGCGAAGCACCTCAGCCTAACCTGTTCCGTTGTTGGACTAACAAGCAGCTTACTGCTGCCCAAAAGAACGACCCCGACATAGGACCAGTTTGGGAATGGATCGATAAAGGGGAAAGTCGTCCTGCCTGGGCCAGCATTGCAGCATGTAGCCCGGCCACCAAAGCTCTATGGTCACAGTGGAAGAGACTACAGGAAAGATGGAATCATGTTGAGGAACTTTTATTGCAGTGAGGGCAGTTTTCTACACGCAGATAGTATTACCACTCTCTTACCACAGCTCTGTATTGGATACTGGTGGTGCAGGACTATTTCAGTAAGTGGGTGGAAGCTTATCCCCTATCTGACGAGCAAGCTCCCACTGTGGCGGAGAAGATTGTCTGAATGGGTCTGCAGATATGGAGCCCCACACTCACTCCATAGTGACCAGGGCACCAATTTTGAATCTGCTGTTTTCCAGAGCATGTGTGAGCTACTGGGAATCGAAAAAACACGAACTACCCCATTTCGCCCCCAATCCGACGGCCAAGTGGAACGGTTTAATGCCACTTTGCAGAAAATTCTAGCCACCACTGCAGAGCGATGCCACTGGGAGTGGGATCTGATGCTTCCATATGCACTTATGGCTTACCGGGCCACCAAGCACAGCTCTACTGGATTCATGCCTAATATGATGCTGTTTGGTTGAGAGATAACCGAGCCTATCGATCTTGCTGTTCCCCTCCCTGACAATGGTTGTTCCAACATTCCACAGTGTGTCATGCAACAGAAAGAGAGGTTACAACTCTCCCATCAACTGGCCAGGGAGTGGCTGGGTAGGTCTTCTGAGCGAGCAAAGAGGTAGTATGACAAAAACATGCACAAACTGCAGTATAAGGTCGGAGAAGCTGTTTGGCTCCTGATTAAAGGCACCAAGAGAGTGAGAAACAGAATACGGAAGTTCCTCCCTTCCTACGAGGG
This sequence comes from Fundulus diaphanus, assembly GCA_037039145.1. Classification (NCBI taxonomy): domain Eukaryota; kingdom Metazoa; phylum Chordata; class Actinopteri; order Cyprinodontiformes; family Fundulidae; genus Fundulus; species Fundulus diaphanus. The sequence continues at coordinate 34,825,801 of CM073124.1, forward strand.
TCCCTATTTTGTCACTGGAACATTGGATGACCTTGTTTATTGCATCAAGAAGGGCCCAAGGTCACGAGCTAAAGTGGTTCATCATGATAAGCTCAAGCCTTATTACACCAGAACCCTGTTGGACAATAGCTGGGTTTACCAAGACACTCATAGCCCAGCATCAGTTGAAGTGCCTCCACCAGTAGTCGACGCTTCTTCGGATGTGGATCATGATGGGCCTTTAAATCCCTGGGATGGTTTCTCAGAGATGGAGGAATCAACTCTGGATCATCCATCTCAGTCTCTGCCTGCCCATTCAGTTTCATATGGAGACAATCAAGTTCAGAACGAAGCTTGCCAGTTTCTACCGGAAGGAGTTGACACCGAGGATTATGTGGAGGAGCAGCGGCCGCTGGTCCTTCAAAGAGCAGGACCTCAGCAAAGGCCACAAAGGAGATGCAGACCCCCTTACCGATTTGGTCAGTGAGGCAGCGGCTAGATGTCCACCTGCATGGATGAACTCCTTTGTTTTCTTTATTGGCCTGAATCTGGGTGTAGGCGGATTGCTGCTCAGTTCAGGGGTCCGTTCTTCGTACGTTGCTTAAAACATCCAAGATCAAATGACACATCCAAGATGATTTCATCCGGCTAATCATGATCCGGCTAATTGGGTTCTTCGAACACACCTGTTGTTTAGGATTAGTATCGCTGGATTAAGTTATCTGAGACAACTGCGCGTTCATGCGTTTGTTTAAAAGGGGAAATGTATCGATAGTAGAAACATTGATCAGCAACGCTGCTATTGGGTGTTCAGCATGGCCAAAGAACGCCCACAGTTTTTTTCCCAAGCAGAACAAGAGCTTTTAATGGAAGGTTATGCCGAATTTCAGTCATTAATTAAAACACCTCAAAATCTGTTAAAGCCAGGAGAGAGGGCTGGCAAAAATCAGCAGACAAATTAATGCGTAAATACTGTCCATGGTAGATGTTTTTATCACTTTCTACAGTATGAATTTTTCCATTTTAATAATCTCATATTTACTTTGTTCTTTTATGTCAGAGCCTCCACGGGACCCACTAGAACATGGGGACAAGTAAAAGTGAAATACAAGAATATTCTACAAAATGGTAGCCTTTAATTATTATACTTTATTTTAAAAAGGCACTTGTTATGTCAAGAGATCCAAATTTCAGTGTCATTCCTTAGACACGGGAAGAAAAGGACATGTCCAAACTGGGAATTTTAACAAAAAAAAATCTTTATCCATAAAAAATGAAAATTTTCCTTTTCCAAGTCATCCACAGTTTACACGGTAAAACTGTATTGCTCCGTGGCTAGATAATCCATCCATAGTTTTTTCTAATACAATAAACGGCTCGACAGGAAGCAAGCCTTTCAAAGTAAACTAAACTTCACAATAAAATGGCCCGAACAAATCTTCTTACTGAATAGGATAAAAATAAAAAGCAAACCATCATACAAATAACTTAAATATTTTAGATTTATGGCTCCAACACCACTTTTTCCTATTTAAAAGCCACTGTTAAATGATGTGTTTGTCTGTTTATAACAGCCACCAAGAAAATCTCTCTACAATTACACTGTCGTGCTGCGCTAAAGGATCCTGTCTATTGCGCAATACGTGATTAATTTGAAAAAACTCTGCAAATTATTCCTGCACCTTCCGCAACAGGTTGCAGTCGTAAAAATGGACATGGCTACGGCAGACTTCCCTATCTCCTCCGCTTATACAGCCGTGATCTAATTTTGTTTACATGAAATAAGCCTGCTCTCGAGCAGGCTTAAGCTGGCGCACATGTTGCTATGACAACAAGTGCAGGATGTCTTTCGAAGAACCAAACGATCCAAGATCATGCCAAATCGTCAACAATGAAATCCTGCTAACTGAGTTAGCGACGTACGAAGAACGGACCCCAGGTGGTGGACATTTAAAAAAAAAAAAAAAACAACGTATACAGCATGCCTGTTTCAGTTCCTAGTGTAATGCACTACATGCTGTGGATTATTATTAGTATTATTTTTCTTTTGGTTGACTTTGGCTTGTTATTCTAAGGGGTATTGTCTTGTAACACTGTAGTCTCTGTCCCCATTAAATTACCAGCAAAATGTTCTAGTTTAGATTTTGGGGGATTATGTTTGCTGGAGTAATGTTTGTATAAATATGTTTAAGCATCATCCAGAGTGGGGGTAGTTTTACAGGCCCAGCCTTTTCCCTGGGGGGGTAGAGAGCAATGGGTAGGAGCTGGGGAGAAGAAGAAGAACGGGGTGTGTTAGTTTAGAGACTAGAGCTGTCGAGTGGTTGTTGTTGTTCACCTTGCCAAGAAGAGGATTAAAGTTCTACATGCTTTTATCTGCCTCCTCCTTGTTTTACTGCCAGCAGAGCAGACCCTATGAGCTTGTTACCAGAAAACGAGCCAAAATAGAGACCAGCCTGTTCTGGATTTACAAAGGTAACAACAGGAAGGCAGAAATTATAGTCCACACATTTCTAATATAACCAATTCAATAAACATAACACTAACTGCAAGCCTGTCAATGCTAGTTATTTGGCATGTTTTTTTGTCTTTTTAAACATTTTCTAGAATCTAAAAGATGTTGAAATGTATACATCAATGTTTCCTATTTAAATATTCAAGTAAACAGGTTACTCAAAATATTAAAAGTGTTGCATTTACCTGAATTTTCTTTTTGTTTGTTTTTTGGGTGGGGGATGGTGGGGTAATGTGTAGTCTTTGGGTGGGGGATGGTGGGGTAATGTGTAGTCCTTATTCATATAGAATATGTTTCTCAGGGTATCTGAATGCATATCGTGTAGAGTCCAGTTACTGTTGGTGTCCTTCAGGGATACAGTTAAACCAATTAAAATAATCTAATGATAGAATGGGATGCTGCAAAAATCTTTGACAGCAAGGAACTGTGAGATCAAACAAAGTCAGAATTTAAATGGAACAATTAGTCTTTGCACACTGTCTAGTGAGCACAATAGAGCTGAACTGCTCTAATGATCTGAAAAAGCATTATTTGTGGACAATATTTTACACATGAATAAAAAGGAAAATTACAAGAAATTATGCCATTTTTTTTTTGCAGCTTTCAGTGATAGCAACCAGTTTGCATATTAGGCATTAAACATAATTGCAAGGTTTCCATACAGAATAAAACTGTAGATTGAAACTTTCAGTTTGCAGTAGGAACCTTGTATTTTTCTGCAGTGATACATTATTTCATGTTTTATCATATAATAAAATCCAAACAAAGAACAACATAAAGCTGCACAAAGTTTGAAAACAAATGGAGTTTTCTCTTTCATATACAGTAGATGCATGATTAGTTTACAAGGCCTTCATTAAGTATGCTCAAATAAATACAATGAAAGTATTTGAAAGAACTATAATATAGGCAAATAAAACTGAATGCAATTTCCCAATTTAGTGTCAGTAATCAGATATGTTTTGACACCAAGCTCATTTCTATCTTTAGGCAAATGCAGCACAGAGATGTTTGGGTTTTAGTAGTATTTCACTCTTGCTGAACTTTGCATGGCAGGTTTTTGATTGACAGTGTTGCTATGAATAAATATGAATAAAAAGGGTGTGTTGTCTGTTGGTACTGGTGAGCAGGTGAGGAAGAGAAAGGAAGAATTACGAGGGAGGAGAGTTATGAAACATTTGTACACTTTTTGACTTTTCAGTGTATTTGCACACTTTAACTTCTCAGGGTACATTAAAGCTGCAGCAGGGAGTTTTGAGAAAACTGCGGACTGAAAATTTGAACAAGCCTTTCTTACCCCAGACCCCACCCACCTTTCCACTCACAGCAAATTTCCCTGTCCTGGATTTCACTTATAACATAAAACACCTTGTCTGGATGGGAATACAGCTCATACTACTCTGAAATGTTATCTACATAACCCCTATCATCATGCAGCACCTGGTAATTAATCAGCATCCAGCAAAGGTTGCCAGAAACAAGCTGATGTGTACAGGGTCAAGGTAGTAAGGCTACCAGCAATTATTGTTTCCAGGTAATACTCAGGCCTGTTGTGCAATTATACACTGTTTAATGTTATTTAATGTTTCATAAATAACTCTCTGTCTGTTAAGTATTGTCTGGTGATGATCAGCTCTTAAGCTGATATCAAGACAACGGTTGAAAGGGATGAATTCGTAACCTGACAAAAGCCAGCTGTATGTTGCTCCGCCTAGCTCCACGCACATACATCTGGGACACCGCCGGTAGAAAGTGATTTCTCCAACCAAATTTATGGTCTGGCCAATCAGGACGCAGGGCTGGCATTTCATAGATGTGACGTAGTGGAGACGTGACCATGACGTGAGACTGTTTTGATAGCAATGGCGGCTCGTCGAGGAAGCAAGCGTTAACATCGATGCTGCTATTTCTTCCGTGTTGTCCAATCTACCTAATATTGTTTCATTAAAAGAACATCAGAGAACGGCTCTGAAGGCTTTTGTTGGTGGAAACCATGTTTTCGCCCTTCTCCCGACCGGATTTGGCAAGTTTTGTTTTCCGGGGCTGCAGACGCGGACGCGCCCCGGAGCGGTTAGCGGTTAGCGCTAACTATGTTAGGAGGCCTTTAGTCCTCAACGCGGTCGGCCCGGAATCGACTCCGACCCGCGGCGCTTTGCCGCCTGTCTTCCCCCCTCTTCCTGTCAGCTCACTGTCAATAAAACGCATGCCACTAGAGCCGCAAACACATTATTATTATTATTTTTTTTCCTGCGTCGCTATCATCAGCGTCACGGGTTAGCTTCGGTGTGAGTGGTTGAAATAGCACGTCAATAAAGATGACAGACAAGTGGCTTATCCAATCATATGCAAGAATTTTTGATAAGGCCCAGCCTTCTGTAAAGGCAATTCCTATGGCGGTGTCCAAGATGTATGTGAGTGGAGCTAGGCGGGGCGACATACAGCTGGCGGAAGTCAGGTTAATGAATTCGAGCACTAGCGATCTTTTAACAGCAAAACCTGCACACACATAGAATAAAGGAGTGACAACTTCTTTTCAAGTTCAAGAATTTAATAACAGAAATAAAATGAACATCCAGAGAACATCACTATGTAATGCTGTTTACCTGAATTAACACAATATTTCGATTAATAAATCCTCTCTACTAGGCTAGTGAAACTTAACTAAACTACTAAGCAAAATGAAGATAAAAAGAGGCTAAGCTAAGGAACTATTTACATGCAAAACAAACAAAAGACAAACAAAAGTGGTTGATCATAATCAGAATACTTCAGTGAATCCTGGTTCACTGCAGATCTGATTAATAAAAACATGGAATGGAGTTAAAACATCTGCCATGTATTTCAATCCATTCACAATGCAAAGCCCAAGTTGAACAAAACATTATTTGTTAAAATAATATTCTGAGGACCGGTTTGTCCTGTAAAATCATTTAATTCAGAATCGCTTGCCTTTGTTTATGCAATTTTACATCTGTCCGCTAGGGGGCGCTACAGCGATCGTCGCTAACCTGGTTAAAATCTATAGTTATCAAAATTGTCTTGAAAACCGGCATTAATATACCATATTGATGCGGGAATAAGGCTCATAACACCATCGGAGGATGGCGGCGCAGAACAGTTACGCTTTATGCTTTAAAACGAACTCCTTTTGAACTGTCCGAAACCGGATGTTAGCAAGGCTAATAGCATGTTTGGCTAGCGCGACCTACCGGTTAGCCCTTTTGTTCTAAACACCACGGTTTACAAACATTTCCCAATAAACCTTTTACTTCACCCTCAGCTCTCTGCCCAAACCTGTCCTTTTCAGTTCTGTTCAGTTTGGCCATTCACGGAAGGGGCGTTGAAGGAGGAAGTTGTTGGTTTCTTCTTGGCAGGCTAGCGTTAGCCTTGCAGCAGCATGTGGCTAACGGCGTGGTCTGGATAGCTTGGAGGCCACGTTCTTTGACCGGGATGCAGTCCGATGAGCAGGGGTTTTCCTCAGCATCCAGCCTTTAGCTCCATTGGTGTTCACTTCCCTGTACAGGCTGAGGAAAAATACACAGAGCTGTTTCGCATGCAGGATCTTCGCCCCTGCATCTGATTGTGAAGTTAGGACTGCAACTTAGTTCTGTATTTGCCCGGACATGTTGTTTGTCTGGATTCAGTCAGGTCCTCTGCTGAAGCAGGCAGTCGAATCTAGCAGACCCTGGATCAAGCGTGGTTGGTCCAGGCAATCTTTCAGATGTTCCAGCAGATGAGGCCATATGGCCCCATGGTTCAGGCCTCCTCCCTTGTCCTGGAGAGGTGATCTGTGCAGCTGCTGAAGAGGTCTGCAGAAGTGGGGGTCTTTGTCTGTGGGAGGAAAGTTTTTATAGCAAGCAGGGGTCACAGCTGACCTCCTGCTGGGAAGAAGGGGGCCGTCCAAGCCCTGAATGTCTCATGTTGCGGCCAGAGTGGGATTCCTTTGTTAAACTCTTCCACGGTTCAGAATCCAATCCGAGATCAATTATTTATCATGGCCAATTATGGCACAACAGGCCCCTTATGAACAATGCTGTAAAGTCTATGTGCTAATGGGTAACAGCAAATACAAAGTTAATAAGATAAGAAACAGTAGACAACAATAAAATTTTAAATCTGTTACTCTTCAATCACAACATCCCGCAGAAATAATACCAGTCAACAAGGTCAACATTTAATCTGGCATCATAAAATATGAAATCTTTTCCAGGAAAATATTTTCATTATTGGACATAATCTAGATGTTATGTTTGCAATAGAAAGATGGTTTGATGAAAACAGTGAAACATCTACACTGATAGAGTTAATGCTTCTCAATTATAATTTTCTAAGAGAGAGTGGGGAGGACAAGATAGGGGAAGGATGGCCACCTTGTTTCATAATTCACTAAAGGGTAAAAAGTCATTCTTGGGAAAATTCAACTTTTGGATATTTGTCTGGCCAGGTAAAGTACTCTGCTCAAACCATGCTTTTGAATGTTTCCAATTCAGGTTTTTCCAATTTTATTGACCTTCTCTCTTTGATATCTGTTTCAGTTTCACTTTTATTGTCATTTACACAGTCAAAGACGTATCCATGTGCAGTGAAATTCTTCCTTTACTTTCCACTCTGAATACCAACAAACAGAAGTAACAAGACAAATTTAAAATACAGAGAAAATAACTGACAGAACAGTACAAAAACTAAATGATTGTACAAATGTTCTAAACAAACTGTGGGCAATGAACAGAACAAGATGTACAAAATACAACAGTAGTGAGTGTTAGAGATTATGAGACTACAGAGACTGGACTGCACTATCGGTTACCATGGAGATTACAGATAAACAGACTCTGGAGGCACAGAGCCTGACATACTTAGATTGGACAGAATGACTGATTAGGGGAAACATGACAGCAAGGACATGTCTGCATAAGAGTATCCTTTCCATCCTCTCCACCAATGTGATGAACTAAACACTGATATCATACTGTGCACGCCCCTGAATGGGTGTACACAATGGGTCCTACTTAAGGTCTGGGTGAGGTATGAACGGGGCTCTCGGACGTCCGGAAATCTGTTAGTCACGTTGTTTAAGAGAGGCTGTAAACATCCCTCTGCCTTTTAGATTAAATATGATAAAATATAATTTTGGTTTCAAGAGTCTTTTATTACTACAGAAGTCTACAATAGAAACACCACATTATTCAGTAAAAGAACCTGGGGTGACCGCAGCCAGGTAAATAGAGTAACATAAGATTAGTAGTAACATAAAAATGTTGGTTTGACTCAGCATGTTAAACAGCCAACACACAAATGGGGACATATTTTGCACTTGATGATCACTAAGGTTCCAAACATTTCTAAGGTATTCGTACCTTATGTTGCCCTATTTGACAATTTTTTTTGCCATCTTTGAAAGCATTATTTCTATTGACTCAATTTGCCAGAGAGACAGTATAGGAAAACGGTTTTTACACTTCAACTAGAATATTTGACCAGGTTTACTCTTCCACTTCCACATTGTCCTGTAACTCAGTAAATGAGCAAGTAAATAACCTCCATTCAAAAACATCAGACATAATTGATTCCATTGTTCCCATTAGGGTTCAGGTTGTCTCTAGTAAAAAGAGATTTTACCATAGAAATGGAAAAAAAAGCAGAGTGGTAAAGCTGGACAGAGGTGGCAGAAGACTGGACTCCATGGCCGCGTTTCAGAAAGCTGGGTCAGTCGATATTCCGAGTAATTTCTTGGGTAGATTCCAGCATACCCTGGCTTTTCCATTTCTGAAAGCTCAGAAGCCTTTACCCTGAGTCAAATTATGACAACAAATTACTCCGTGAAACAACCCTGCTACCGAGCAGAGTTGTTTGGACAAACCCTGAGTTTTTCCCAGTTTTTAGTTGAGATCTGCACAAGGAAGTGTCTGGAAAGGCGTGTCCTTATCTGGAGGAGCCTGTATGCTGGAGCACAAATACTCGACAGAAATGTCTCTCAGGAAAGTCTGATCAGACCACAATTAAATGTCTTATCATTTCTGTATAATATATATTTAAGCAGTAACATTTTTTGCTGCTGTCAATGATTTATCTTCTTTTTTTCATAGTGTCCTGTCTGGCAATGTGGCAATAAGGATTGTTGTCTTAATGCCAAAAAGAGCCCAACAGATTTTACTTTCACACGTGGAGCAGTACTGCTTTCGCCATAGTGCTCTGCTTGATTTATACATGTAAATAGTTTTATTATAATTTATGCAGGGAGTATTTTATGTTATATGGACACTACAATGAGAAAGTAGAAGAAGAAAAGAAAGACAAAAGAAAAAAAAGGAGAAAAGGTGAAAAAAAGAGGAGAGAATGATAAAACGTCTTCAGTCTGCTTCATCACCTGCAAAGAGAGATGTAAATAGAACAGCACAACCAACGGATATAGAATTACAGATACAATAAAGTAACACCTTGTAAGTAAGACCATCCCCAGAGCACCGAGGCAGGCGCCGGGGGACCCAAAACCCGAGATGCCCAAAGGGACCCCCATAGTAAAGGTGCCGCCAACACAGGAAATCTGCCTCCACCAAGGGAAGAGGAGAGACGGCCCCAAGGAAACCCCCAGCCGCCGTAATGCCGAAGCCCCCAGGAGGCGCGGGGACGAGCCCGTGGGCTCCGCCGGTAGCCAGCTACGCTGGAGTGGAACCGGACATGGGCCCCAGGGACCCGAAGAGCGGGGGCCCCAGCCGAGCCCCGGGGGGCCAGGCCCCGCGAAGCAGCTGCCAGGAATGAGCCAGCACCCGCCCAGGCACCCACCCCCAGACACCGAGTACCACCAATGCACCAGTGGGCCAAGGCGCCAGCCAGCGGAGGGGAGCAGGACAGGGGGGATGGGCTCCACACTTAGCGGAGACTTGAGATGTCCTTGGGAGAGGGAGCAGTTCAATGATTTATCTTTATATTCTCCGCTCGCACATCGCCTTTGTACAACGTAACAATGTAACACAAAAAGGGAATGCTCTCAGCTCTGAACAATTTATTTGTGCTGCTCTTTGTTTTTATCCCAACAGCATCTTTTTAATAATGTAGGTGATGCAGAAAATCTTTCAGAGGCAGCTGTATGTCGCGCTGTCAGGAATGTCACTGTTGCTCTCTCAGTTATAGTATATATATATATATTAGTGCTGTAAGTTAAACATGTTATTAACGGCGTTAACGTAAACCCATTTTAACGCCGACAATTTTTTTGTCACCGTTAATCGCGCGTCAAAACACACACACCGTTCCTTAATGTTTTTCCCTCCGCCGCGCTCTCCAGACTGTGTTTCTTTACCCTCGGCACTTTCCGTAGTTTCAAGAGTGCTAGAAAACTGTAGCAAAACAGACCCGCGCTCACTGTTGCCAAAGACTGTTTATTTCATGCGACTTTGGGCTTCTTTTTTCTAAAAGCGCTTCAAAATTTCATGAGTCACGGGTTGCGTTTTTTTTAGGCAGGTTTCTGAAAGTGAAATCGCTTATTTGGGCTCTAAAATAAGTGACGAAATAGGGGTTATTATGAGACCTGCCTGCACTACATTTGAGTGTATCCAGCTGAAATATCCCTCCGCCATAGGAGCTGTCAGTAGTAACGGCAGACAGAGCAACTCTGCTCGTATTTTCTGCAGTTTACGGTGCAATAACCGGTGATAACTGCTGAAAGTAGATTACATGGTGCAGATCACCATTTTAAGCAGAGATTGGTTCTGAAGATGAGTTTTTACACGTTGATAACAGAAACCCCAACCCATAAACCGTACTTTAATGTTTATTAATTTGTTGTCTCTGTATTTGACAAACCAAGGATGAATCATGTTGCCAAACGAAGTACCTGGAGTTACTAATGGTCTCTTTCAAGGGTATTAAGCTCCTGGCCCAGTTGCAAGCAAAGTGTAAGACTGGAATGACCTGGAAATTTAAAACCTTTTTCCAGGCTTAAACTCTATGAATATGGATAGAAACAGCAAGAAAAAATATTCAAATAAATTATTGTTGTTGGTGTGAAAGCTCAGAATTAGATGTGTGAGAGAGAGAGAGTGAAGAAATGAACAAAACTTATGACTTTATTGAAATGTACAATTTTTATTAATTTATATGTTTATGCATACATTAGGAAAAAAAAATATATCGGCATGAAAACAGGTATTTATTTACACATTTGTTTACACACTGTGTAAACATCAGGGCGTCATGATTAGTCATTTAGCCATTATAGTCCAGAGTTTAACATTTGGCACCAGGATGTTTTCATTCCAATTCTGAAAAGTGCTTGAAAAATAACAAAATAAAAATATTTTTTGTACAAGCATGTATTTTATTAGTGTCATTTATTGCAAAATTGCATATTAAAATGCCCAAATAGGCTATTACACTACAGAGAGAGAGAGAGAGAGTGAGAGTTTAGTGGTGTTCCATAGTCTGAGACCCACAATATTAATAAAAGAACTAAACAGAATGAAAGCTTACATTTATTCTGTATCAAAATTTTAGACTTCCAGCTCTAATTTTTCATTCATATATTTTAATTTCCGTTCATACATGTTTTTCCCCCCAACACCATTAGGGCTACGGCACATTTCTTCACTTAAATAATGGCACCTTTACTTCAACTTAAAATATAAATATAGCCTGGTATAGCCAACCTGAGGTTGGTACAAATTTTATACCTACAAGAAAATCAGTGTCAATTATTTTATGTATGGGTGAAGCCAAATTCTGTCTAAAAGATGAATAAATATATCAGTTATTTCAATAACTCACACCATCACATCATTAATTGCAAACACTGAGGCAATTTGTACAGCCAGTTTAACATAAGAATGACTTTGTTGTGCTATGTCAGGACGTGACAAACTTGCATTAGTTCGGGACATGACGGACTGCATTTCCCATGATGCAAGGTGGTCAAAATGGCCACCAACTCCCATCATGCAACTCGGCCCAAAATGGCCGCCGCCCCTAACGACGGACAGAGAGATAACGTTACTAGAGGGAAAGGTATTTATTGCGGCCGAGGACCCAATTCTGCCTTCTTCACTGGCGCGCTGCCAACCCGAGAAGACACACAGCTGTTTCACTTCGTTGGGGCAACCCCACGCCACGTGCTCGATAACTCTTTGCTGGTTCGAAGATTACCGGAGCAAAACTATTCCCTGTGCGGACACAGGAGGTCGACTTAAAAAGGTACTCTTTAATTCCTCTGATCAAATACTGGAAGCCGCCTTATCTCCCAGTGATCGAAAGAGGACTACGCTTTTGCTGGGCCGAGCAAAGCGACTGTGAGCCCGGAGGAAGAAACGAAGGAGCTTCTCCCCCCGTCCCGCTGCAGCCTGCGGACAACTGCTCGCTCCTGTCGAGACGCATTCAGGCCGCCGCGTTATCCGGAGCGCTCACAGACCCAACCGGGACTTCACTTGGAATCACCTCAAAGTAACGGGGTTCTCCCTTTTTATTTCTTTTTCACCCACACCACAGGGTGTTTAGAAGTGCCTGGGCAGATGTAGGAACTTTGTAGGCGTAGGTTAATGCGTGTTACTCCAAGGCGGAGTTTGCTTTTAACCGTTGTTTATTTTCTTTGTTTGTGCATGCATTTGTGAAAGTGACTTGGCTGTTGTTTGATTTTGTGGTTCGTGGAGACTCCGCTGTGAGTCGATTATTCAACTTTTCCATCCTTTTTCCCTCTCTTTGTTCCATCTTTGCTTTGCTTATCAGCTGGTGCAATCTTTTTTTTTGTCCGAGCTCAGTTCGCGGTCTCCGTTTAAACTCCCCAGTTATCCACGCCCTCTCGAAGCGAGGTATTACCCCATCAGCGTAAGCGTGGTTATGTCATTAGGACCTCCCCTCACGCATCATGCAAGGTTGTAGAGCCTACGTCATCATAGTCGCCATCTTGCGAGTGTCTCAGAGCGGGTGTCTGCTCCTCAATGCTGCGACGTCAAATGCCGACGCCTCTGAGTGTGGTTTAAACAACCGTGAGCTGAACTAAGATTTGCTACCTCTCATTTTGAACCATTTGTTTTCTTTTTTTTTGTTTTTGTTTTGTCTTGTTTGTTCTTTTATTTCCACCTATATTTTGCATGTGTAGTTTTAGTAATGAGTAAGATTTCCCAGGGTTGTGAATCAGAGAATTACTGTAACAGGGAATTGCTTTTGGTTCAATAAAACCACCACTGCGGAATAGAAATTGTTTTGTGTTCAATTCAATTCACAGTTGCCTGGTTATTCAGAATTCAGAGCTAACCTCCTTCAGAGTTAACGTCTGATATTAATACAGAGACATATCATTGGATGGTGATAAGGAATAAGGATTTAAACTCTAATTGCAGTTATATTGGGGTTCTCACAGTCTGCCGGATAAACCTCGTCGGTTAAAATCCGACCAGATCATTTATTCCAGCATAAATGAGTTCATAACAGCTAGTTAATTAATGCATTAGTAGTATAAATCATTACAAGCTTTTAGCTAACATCACCACCATTTGAACTATATTTGTTATAGCTAAATTTCGAGTTGAATGACTTATTATTCAAATTATAATACCAAATTATAATTCATTATAATAATAAGCATATTCAAACTGCTTCTGGCATAACAACTTCTAACTGGACCTTACCTGATTAAACTGTATTTTCATACTTCATCTTGATTTGATGCCATGCCTGTCGGGTTGCATCTAGACTCATGATAATACCTGTTCTGAAACCGAAAATGCCAGAGTGAGGTAGAACTACTCAGAGTAGCTGCTTTCCAGTCAAGGTAGATCGGCCGTTCTTTCTGAAACAGGGCCCAGGTGCGTGTTGACATCTATAAAAAGAGACTTCAAAAGAGAAAACAGATGAATGCGAGTGAATCCCTTTTTTCTGAAATCCTCAACATTATTAATTAATAATGATTGTGCCTTTTTGAATTTGTCCTTGATAAATATACAGTGCAGAGGAAGCAAATGATTCAGATGGTAAACAAAATGTATAAGAAAGAAAATAAATAAACTCAGTGACTGAGGCAGTAAGTGCCTTTCAGTTCCCTCATTAAAGCAACATTTCTTGGCATCATTACACCAGAGATGAACAAATTTTGAAAAATTCTATATATATATATATATATATATATATTAGGGCTGGGCAAGTTAACGCGTTAATTTTGCGTTAATTCATTAGACCATTAACGGCGATATTTACTTTATCACGCATTAACGCATGTTGCTCACATGCTTTTATTTTGTGAAGGTCTGTTGCTGCGGTGTAGGGGTTTGAATCAGAACAGTAGGTGGCGATAATGCACCAATGCACCAATAACCTCGCTGTCAGCCCAGACTCAGATTCAAAGAGGAAGAAAGGTGCTGGCCGGAAAAAAACAAAGCCGACATGCGGAAGGCGGTGTTTCCCGCAGGAATTTGCTTAGGCGAGGCGGTGATTTGGCGAACGGAACAAGTTGTGTGCGGAGCGGGGTCTGCATCGACGCCGTCGGTGAAGTCACTTCTCGCTTCAAAGTATCCATGTGTTTTTGCCTGTTTTTCCCTGCCATTCACTATATGCACGCGAGAAAGCAACAACAAAAAACCGCGTGTTAACGTCAAATAACCATGCAAGCATATCGAGTTAGCAAGCATTTTAGTTTAAAGTTCTTCCAGCAACGAATATGACAGAAACAAGTTAGTTGTAACCACTGCCAAGTTAAACTTTGGTATTGAACATAAAATGGTAATGCTGCTTCCTGCGGTTACCTCAGAAATTGCCTGTTTTTGGTAGATTTTTTCCCCATAAAGAGAATTCCCTGTCAGTGGCAATAAGCTTTAATTTATTATTATTGCTATTTTTTGTTTTACATGTTTAAGTTGATGATAGGGTTATTAAAGATAACCCCTTTTATCCTAGAATGAAAACCACACAACACAAGTTTTAGACATTTTCTATAGAAAAGGACAGATGAACCCAAACGGAGAACTGCACTCCCTGAAAGTTTAGGATCGTCTGCGCCGAGTCATCTCTGTCCTTCTGCCTTTATTATCACACATCAAAGAGGGGGTCAGGAGGAATGGGTCAGGAGGAACGGGTCAGGAGGTTACAATATGGGGGTGGAAAACAAACATGGGAGCAAGCTTTGTTGCAGTCTTATCAGGGAGAACCATTTGTTCTTCTCCCTGTCTAAGGTTAAATACAACAGAACCTTCCTGAAAGCAAACTCTTAAAACAAACCAAATACCTGTAACTTGATAGAAATAAAATGATTACATTCACATTTTTCTAACAGTTGAGCTTTACACTAAATATGTGTTACTGATAAGTGCTACAAATGTTACAACATTTTTGTTCATATGGCAGCAGAACATTAAAATAAAAGTGCTCTTTACACTACTTTTGAATTAATTGGAGTTTGTAAATACAATGCGATTAATCATGATTAATCAGGCAAATTATTTTAATCGTTGCCCAGCCCTAATATATATATATATATATATATATATATATATATATATATATATATATATATATATGTCTATATATATATATATATGTCTGTGTGTGTGTGTGTGTGATAATAAATGATTTATATATTTACCCACAGCCACTGGGTTATGGGTTGCTGTATGGTATGGTTAGGTAGATTAATAATCTGGAGTATTTTGGGTGAGCAAATGAAGAGTGTAACGTAACAGTCATTTATTAATAGCTGGTATAATTGCATGGGAAAGCTATTACTTTAGAAGATCATTATCAAACAAGACAAAGGCACATTCAGCAAATGCTATTTAAATCTTCACTGAGCCAAATACGAGCCTAATGTTAAATTTGTTGAAAGGTAGTGTTGAGTATTGAAAGATATTGGGTGACTCTTCACAGTGGGAAGCTATTATGCTGGTTTGGGCTTCGAACATTAACAGAACTTATATTTGCGGCATTTTGTTTTTTTTACTGTCTGAAAATATTAATTCTAGTATGTTATGTTTAATGAATCAACATTGCTGTGTCTGTAGTTATTTATTAATTTAGTTTCAGTAATAAGTCATGTCATGAATAAATTAATTTGGTAATTAATATACTTCAGTTCAATTCCTTATTGTGAAAAAAATAGGTGGCAGACTTTATTTTCTTTCTGATCTTCTTCCTCTGTATCCCATGTTATTGAAATTGCAACATCATGGTTTATTACAAAATCTCTATGTATTTTTTTATTTAATTGCAAAAATAATTTTCCTTTTTTTTACATTTTTACCTGCTCAACAACATACTGAACATATATATTAATGAAACAAGCAAATATGTCCAACCTCTGTAAAAACGGGATCTCTAAAACTTTGGAAATGCAAAACGGAAAAAGGGTCTTGCATGTTCTTCTGCTTAAAAAAAGAAAAAAAACAAACAGCATACAATGTTTTCAGGTGTATTATCTTTGTCTTGATTTTTTTGTGTGTATTTTCAGCAACAGGATATGGGTCACTCCTGCTTTATTTAGCCAAATGTATTAAATGGGTGTGCCCAAATCTTGTTTCCGCTGAAAGCCACTGGATGTTTGTGTTCCTATTTACTTTCAAATTAAAAAAACATGGTGGATGAAAGATGAATAATTTGTGTTGCACATTAGTGATGGGAAATTTGATTCTTTTGTTCAACTCTGAGTTTTTGAGTCACTGAGAAAGTTACTCACTATAGTGTAAGTGTAACAGTATTTAATGTCATCCATTGCCGAGAAAAAATACATAACTTTCCTCATCTGAGATTTTGTTTTAGATATGGCAAAAACTTACTTTTTGCACTGAAGTATGCAAACAGTAGTGATTCATACCCTGGAATTGTAATCTATCTCCACAATAAATAATAGAACAAGCTAAGAACGTTGTAGCACAACAATTAATTGATCTGAATGATTTCTTTCTTCGCTTTCACTAAGACTCCAGGAGTAGACAGCAAAAAACTGGCAGCAGAAATTCAGGAAATGGACGGGTTCTCTCACCTGCAGAGAGTTCAAGTGTGCTGCTACTGAGGTGAATCATTAACTCACTGACTTGTCAAGACCCGGCATGCACCGAGTTGAAGCATTAACTCACCGTATAGTCTAGGCTTCAGTTGCTCAGAGTTGAACCATTAACTCACTATCTTGTCTTGGATTTAGCTGCGCCAAGTTGAATAATAAACTCACTGAACTGCCCCTGCTTGAGTTGCATTGTGTTTGGTTGGTTTTGTTTTGAAGCTGGGTGGCAGGTAGTAGCTGGGTGTTTTATTCACAGCTCATAGCCGAAAGGTAACGGGTAGTTAAACTGATATAGCAAACTATAGGTGTAGCTTTTTCCAGGGACAAGTTGTCTGGTCTGTTTCTTTTATTGTAATTTAGCTATGGTAACTGTAGCAGGGGCAAGTAGGTTACGTATCTGTAATATTCTGTTCTGGTTTGTTTATTATTTGGTTAAGTTTAGCTCTTTCCTGTATTCTGTTTAGGCTTATTTGTATCTTTAGACTTGTTCTGTTTGCTCCCTTGATCATTTCCACCTGGTTTTAGTTAATTGGTCCCTCCCTGCTACCTTGTCTGCCCGCCTATTTAAACCTCTCTTTGTGTTCAGTTTGTTGCCGGGACTTCACAATCACCTCCCTCGTCCGTTGGTAAGAGCCCTCCTGTATTATTGTTTAGCCTGACCTGTTCTTTGTTTTTTTGAGTTTGCCTAGCCGTTTGATGTCAGAATATCCACCAGCCTGGATCCTGTCTGTTTGCCTGTTTTTCCCCTCACCACTCCTTCAATAAACGCCACAAAAGAAAAAGGATTACAACTGCGTCTGGTTGAACTCTATCTGGGATCATCTCTACACGAATCATTACAGTAAGTCCCGGCCAGTAAGATGAACCGTTCACCAAGACGCTTTCTCCGATCAGGAGCTGCTCACTCACCTCAAGCCTCCCATCTGTCCTCCTCGGAGCGTGCCTGTCCAGACTCAGATTTTTTTCTTGAGGTTCACGCAGATGTGGTGCGAGAGATCCGTCCGGACCTTTTTCCGGGTCCGGTGCAGCTTCCCTCTTCTTACGAGGAGCCGCCGAGACCGCCATCGGCTACAGCGGTCGCGTCTCATCAGGAATCATCTACCCTCCAGCAAGGTCCGCCGGCTCGTCGCCGAAGAAAGAAGCGCTCGCCCGCTAGTCATCCGTCCACTATGGGCAGGCAGCCGCCTGATGAGCCAGTCCAGCCTCACCAGACTGGCGATTCCCAGCCTCGATCCACTTCCGCTCTAGCGGACGGGGCTTCCTCGCCTCCCAGAGCCCAGATGCCCACAGCTCCCCCCGCTGGTGACCGTGACTCTGAGTGTCTAGCTTTGGAGAATAAAATCAGAACTTTTGCCCCCATAATCAAGCGTCTCAGGGAGGCGCTTTTTCTACAGTATTCTGAAGAGCTGGAGAAGAAATTAAAAGAAGTGGAGGGGCATTACAGGTCTGCACTCAGGGCTTTCTACAGCCGTCCTAAATCTGTCCCCGAGGGTCCGGCCGACGCCTCGGCCCCTGAGTCTGTCCCCGAGGGTCCGGCCGACGCCTCGGCCCCTGAGTCTGTCCCCGAGGGTCCGGCCGACGCCTCGGCCCCTGAGTCTGTCCCCGAGGGTCCGGCCGACGCCTCGGCCCCTGAGTCTGTCCCCGAGGGTCCGGCCGACGCCTCGGCCCCTGAGTCTGTCCCCGAGGGTCCGGCCGACGCCTCGGCCCCTGAGTCTGTCCTCGAGGGTCCGGCCGACGCCTCGGGGACCTGCTTCTTCTGGCCAGCGACAAATTGATCCAGGAGGGTCCGTCGCCGACCTGCGACGTAGGCACCCAGGAGGGTCCGTCGCCGACCTGCGACGTAGGCACCCAGGAGGGTCCGTCGCCGACCTGCGACGTAGGCACCCAGGAGGGTCCGTCGCCTACATGCGACGTGGGAACCCAGAGGGGTCCGTCATTGACCAGTGAGGCGGGAATCCAGGGGGATCCTTCGTTCTTCGGGCACCCTGGGCCTCCGAAGAGGATGCAACAACTGTGGTCTCCAGAAGACTTTGAGCCTCTCGGAGTTGTGTGCAAGTCTAGACCCCTTATTGCCCTCATGGACTGCCAACTTTGGGAGAGACTCTATTGGATTTCGCTTTCCGAGACCCTCCAGAAGCTGGTCTTAAGACTTCTGGTTGCTAAGGGTCTGACTTTAGCCCCTGAAGCCTGTAGCCCGGGGCCTCCTGAAGCCTGTAGCCCTGTGGCCTCTGTAGCCTGTAGCCCTGTGGCCTCTGTAGCCTGTAGCCCTGTGGCCTCTGTAGCCTGTAGCCCTGTGGCCTCTGTAGCCTGTAGCCCTGTGGCCTCTGTAGTCTGTAGCCCTGTGGCCTCTGTAGCCCTGTGGCCTCTGTAGCCTGTAGTCAGGCTTCCCCTTTAGTTGTCTGTAGCCAGGCTTCCTCTTTAGTTGTCTGTAGCCAGGCCTCCCCTTTAGTTGTCTGTAGCCGGGCCTCCCCTTTAGTTGTCTGTAGCCAGGCCTCCCCTTTAGTTGTCTGTAGCCAGGCCTCCCCTTTAGTCGCCTGTAGCCAGGCTCCCTCGTCAGTCGCCTGTAGCCAGGCTCCCTCGTCAGTCGCCTGTAGCCAGGCTCCCTCGTCAGTCGCCTGTAGCCAGGCTCCCTCGTCAGTCGCCTGTAGCCAGGCTCCTTCTTCAGTCGCCTGTAGCCAGGCTCCTTCTTCAGTCGCCTGTAGCCAGGCGCCGCCGCCTGTAGCCATTAACCAGGCGCCGCCGCCTGTAGCCATTAACCAGGCGCCGCTTTCCGTAGCCTGTAGTCCGGCGCCTCCTTTAGCCTGTAGTCCGGCGCCCTCCTCAGCCTGTAGCCCGGCGCCCTCCTCAGCCTGTAGCCCGGCGCCCTCCTCAGCCTGTAGCCCGGCGCCCTCCTCAGCCTGTAGCCCGGCGCCCTCCTCAGCCTGTAGCCCGGCGCCCTCCTCAGCCTGTAGCCCGGTGCCTTCCGTACCCTGTAGTCTGGCGCCTTCCGTACCCTGTAGTCTGGCGTCTTCCGTATCCTGTAGTCCGGCGCCAGGTTCTATTTTCTCCCTCTTCAGGCCCCGCCAATGGTCTCTGAGGGTCCTGCCGCGCCGACGACCTCCGAGGTTTCTGGTCCGCCGACGGCCGTCTGTCGCCTTGATCCGCCGACGGCCTCCGGGACGTCCGCCGGAGAACCTGTCACGTCTGGGCCGTCCGCCGGAGAACCTGTCACGTTTGGGCCGTCCGCCGGGACGACCGCCGGAGAACCTGTCACGTTTGGGCCGTCCGCCGGGACGACCGCCGGAGAACCTGTCACGTCTGGGCCGTCCGCCGGGGCCGCCCGCCGGAGAACCTGTCACGCCGGGGCCGCCCGCCGGAGAACCTGTCACGCCGGGGCCGCCCGCCGGAGAACCTGTCACGCCGGGGCCGCCCGCCGGAGAACCTGTCACGCCAGGGCCGCCCGCCGGAGAACCTGTCACGCCGGGGCCGCCCGCCGGAGAACTTGATTCGCTGGGGTCGTCCGCCGGGACGCCCACCAGACTCTCTGTTCAGGAACTTGTTTTGGAAAATTTTCAGTTAGTCTGGATTCGCCCTATGTGGGTTGTTTTTTGTTTAGGTTTTTGGTTTTGATTGAACTATTTTCTTTTGCTCACCCTATCTGGGTTGTTTTGTTTTGTATTAGGTCTGTCCCTCCGTCCTGAAACCCCCTCCACCCACCCGGTCTGGTCTGTTTGGTTTTGTTTTCAGAAGACGTCTGGAATCCGTCCTTGAGGGAGGGGCTCTGTAATATTCTGTTCTGGTTTGTTTATTATTTGGTTAAGTTTAGACTTGTTCTGTTTGCTCCCTTGATCATTTCCACCTGGTTTTAGTTAATTGGTCCCTCCCTGCTACCTTGTCTGCCCGCCTATTTAAACCTCTCTTTGTGTTCAGTTTGTTGCCGGGACTTCACAATCACCTCCCTCGTCCGTTGGTAAGAGCCCTCCTGTATTATTGTTTAGCCTGACCTGTTCTTTGTTTTTTTGAGTTTGCCTTGCCGTTTGATGTCAGAATATCCACCAGCCTGGATCCTGTCTGTTTGCCTGTTTTTCCCCTCACCACTCCTTCAATAAACGCCACAAAAGAAAAAGGATTACAACTGCGTCTGGTTGAACTCTATCTGGGATCATCTCTACACGAATCATTACAGTATCAGATTAATAGAGATGATGAGTAGCGACGCATGAATCAGTAAAGTGGCACAGGGTTTTTGAATGACTCATTCTGGATTTGCACATCACTATTGCACATTGCATTTTCCATTTTAAGAAGATTTAAATTTTTTTAAAGGCCACACATCAATAAATGTTATTTTACATGTATAAGCGCATCAACCGCCCGAATTGGCAAACCTTATTTATTTATTTTTTGATTATTTTGCACAAAATCATCACAAGGGTCACCAATGGCCCAATGGTCCGCAGTTTGCACACCCGTGCTCTAGGAACTTCACAGTTTTCATTTGTTTGATAGAGTAATCCTCTACAATATTTACATGAACTATAACTCATTTTAGTTTGGATCTAGCATGTCAACACCATTTTTTTGTTTGGTTTGGACAAAAAAATCTTCAGATTCAATAAAAAATATGCAAAGATCAATTAAACTCACCATAAAGTTGTCATTCCTATCCTGAGAGGCTGAAGCAGGGAGCAATTGTCATATATGTTTGTCTTAAATTACATAACTCTAACTAAAGACTATACTTGACCACAGAAACACAAGGAAACTTTTGGAGGATGAAATAGCATATTTAGCCACACAGATAATGAGTTTTGCCCTAAAAAATGATAACCATGGCTGTTTTTAATCATTTATGAGTTATAGCAACAGAAGGGACCTCATGAACTTCTGCTCTTGTCCGTGCCATTTCCGCAGCCGGAGCCGCAGCTGGCCGCTGTTTTCCTGGGAGCAATGTGGGGGGTGGTTTGCAGCAAACGGGAAGTGCATCAGGACCACAACCCGCACCGTAGTCAGTGTGACCCCTGTGTTATGTTTAGTGTATTTTTAATGTGTCTGTATGCTCACCTGTGCATCATAAACCATTATGTTTATTTGTAACATTTATTCATTTGATTGTTGTTTTTATACATTTATTTATCATTAAATCATTTGCACATTCTAAAACAACTGACTGATCTATCACTACATGAAAACAGTTATATTTTATATCAATTATATGGGAACTTTGGTCCAATTGAATGAAAATGTTGCATCAGCTAGTCTGTGCATCATTAGTACCCCAAAGGGTTTGTATATGCAAATGCAAAAATTATAAATTAACCTTGAGTGTCACATGAAATCAGTATTGTTTTGACTGAATAGGACACTACTTCTCTGTGGGATAAAACTGGGACAAAACACCACAACAACCATTTTTTCTCGACTCAATGATTGTCATAAAAACACAATCCAGGATTTGAGCACCACATTTTTGTGCTTCCATCTGGTCTCTTCCTGGTCTAGAAACAGTCCAAGCGCAAAACATCCATCCAGCCATTTTTTGGCAACAACTAAATGTCTTCTTAGTGTCTAAATATGAGCTGTTTTAAAAACCTCTCAATTATTAAGTCACAATTGGTGGGCACTGTTGCCTCACCTAGAAACCCCAGCCAAGCCCAGCCCATTACGTAGCAAAGCAAGTGGAGTTCCTCGCACTTTATTTTTAAAAGAGGAGCACATCAGGGTTTTTTTCGGTGCACACTCTGCACAATGACTGTGCACAGCGTGGCTTCATTTTATTTTTGATGGCAATCTCCCAGCCAGGGACATTGTGAAGGAAGGACTGTTTTAAAAACTACTGACAGTACACGGTAGGATTTAATAAAAAACTTAATAAAATGTAATAAATAATTTAATTTTTTTTTTTTATAAAAACTTATACTGAAGGAAATTTCTATCCCTACTGTTTGAGATGATGGAGATGTAAATACTTAATTATTTGTCTTGTGTGTTTTGCATTGCTGTTCAGCAAGACCATGAGCTGTCATTTAGCACAAGCTAACACTAATATTACTGATAGCCTATGGTTACATTTCACCGACTTTAACATTTGATGAATGATTAAAAAATGTTTTGTGTAGAGTATTATTATGGAAGCCGAGTAGACAAAGTGAGCTAGCAATTTGCACATAATTCAATTCAATTCAATTCAATTTTATTTATATAGCGCCAAATCATGAAACATGTCATCTCAAGGCACTTTACAAAATCAAGTTCAATCATATTATACAGATTGGGTCAGATTATACAGATTGGTCAAAATGTCCTATATAAGGAAACCAGTTCATTGCATCAAAGTCCCGACAAGCAGCATTCACTCCTGGGGAACCGTAGAGCCACAGGGAGAGTCGTCTGCATTGTACATGGCTTTTCTGCAATCCCTCATACTGAGCAAGCATGAAGCGACAGTGGGAAGAAAAACCACCCATTAACGGGAAAAAAAACCCTCCGGCAGAACCGGGCTCAGTATGAACGGTCATCTGCCTCGACCGACTGGGGATACAGAAGACAGAGCAGAGACACAACAAGAGAGACAAAAAAGCACAGAAGCACACATTGATCTAGCAATCTGTTCTACATTAGATGGTAGTAACGGGTGAGCCGTCTTCTCTGGATGATGTCAAAGTTAACAGAACGCCAGACCAGGTGTACCTACTATGAAGAAAAAGAGAGAGAGCAAAAAGTTAAAAGCTGAAATGACGACAGTCATTTCAATGTAATACAATGCAAAACTGGAGAACCGTAGAATGAAGAACAGTAGAAATCAGTAGAGTGAGAAAATTAGACCCTGATGTCCTCCAGCAGCCTAGGCCTATCACAGCACAACTATAGAGATAGCTCAGGGTAACATGAGCCACTCTAACTATAAGCTTTGTCAAAAAGGAAAGTTTTAAGATTAGTCTTAAAAATAGATAGGGTGTCTGCCTCACGGACCAAAACTGGGAGTTGGTTCCACAGGAGAGGAGCCTGATAGCTAAAGGATCTGCCTCCCATTCTACTTTTAGAGACTCTAGGAACCACCAGCAGACCTGCAGTCTGAGAGCGAAGTGCTCTGTTAGGAACATACGGGGTAATCAGAGCTCTGATATATGATGGAGCTTGGTTATTAAGGGCTTTATACGTTAGAAGAAGAATTTTAAATTCTATTCTTGATTTAACAGGAAGCCAATGAAGGGAAGCTAAAATTGGAGAAATATGATCCCTCTTGTTGATTTTCATCAGAACTCTTGCCGCAGCATTTTGGATCAGCTGAAGACTTCGAACTGCATTTTGTGGACTTCCTGATAGTAAAGAATTACAATAGTCCAGCCTTGAAGTAACAAATGCATGGACTAGTTTTTCAGCATCACCCCTGGACAGAATGTTTCTAATTTTGGCGATATTCCGGAGGTGAAAAAAGGAAACTCTGGAAACCTGTTTAATATGGGATTTAAATGACATGTCTTGGTCGAAAACAACACCAAGATTTTTAACTTTATTACCAGAGGCCAAGTTAATGCCATCCAGATTAAGTGATTGATTAAGAAGTTTATTTTTTGAGGACTCTGGCCCAAAGATTACAACTTCTGTCTTGTCAGAATTTAAATGCAGGAAATTTAAAGTCATCCAGCTTTTGATGTCATCAAGACATGACTGCAGTCGAAGTAACTGATTGGATTCATCAGGATTTATGGATAAATATAGCTGAGTGTCATCAGCATAACAGTGGAAATTAATCCCATGCTGTCTGATAATTTTGCCAACCGGAAGCATATATATAGTAAATAGAATTGGTCCAAGGACTGAACCCTTTGGTACTCCACAGGTGACCCTAGAGTTTGAAGAAGATTTATTATTAACATGAACAAACTGGAATCTGTCCGACAGATAAGATTTAAACCAGCCTAATGCTTTTCCCTTAATCCCTACAGTATGCTCAAGTCTTTGTAGGAGAATATTGTGATCAACTGTGTCAAATGCAGCACTGAGATCCAACAGGACAAGTATAGACACAAGTCCATTATCTGAGGCCATGAGAATATCATTGGTGACCTTCACCAGAGCTGTTTCAGTGCTATGATGAGCTCTAAAGCCTGACTGAAACTCCTCAAGTAGGTCATTACTTTGTAAATGTTCACAAAGTTGATTAGCAACTACTTTCTCAAGAATTTTAGATAAGAAAAGAAGATTAGATATAGGTCTGTAGTTTACTAGCTCATCTTGATCAAGAGAAGGTTTCTTAAGTAACGGTTTAATAACAGCTACTTTAAAAGCCTGTGGTACATATCCATTTACTAAGGATAGATTAATCATGTCTAAAATAGGACCACTGATCAGAGGGAATACCTCCTTAAACAACTTGGTTGGGATTGGGTCTAACATACAGGTAAAAGGTTTAGATAAAGCTAAAATTTTAGATAGCTCAGAAAGCTCTACTGCTTTTAAACAGTTCAGACACTGCGCAGGTTCTAAGGATTCCTCCAATGCTGCCTCACTTACTGAGGACGAGGTAATCATCATAACAGCTTTTATGGTAGCTGGTCATGTTGTTGATGGAGGGCCGCGTGTCGCTCACCTTTAAAAAAACAAGAAATAAAAGGTCAGAGTTATCACCACCGACAGGGAACCTGTGATTTTATGGTATGTGTAAATTAAATTGTTTTGTTTTGAATGGGCTGATCCTTGCTGTTTGTTCTGGAGGTTCTGCTTCTAAATTTGACTCAGGATCAAATATGTAAGGCTGTATCGTTGTGCATCTGCTGGCAGCCATTTTCACCTGTATAAACTGCAAGTGTAAACTTTGAGTTGAGGGCGCAGCCTGCTACATCTTATTTGCATAAAATAAAAACTGCATTTTAAATGAGCTCAAAATAGGTGAATTCTCATTATCTGACAGTGGTTTTGTGCAAAATTGTAATGAACATGCTTGTTATAGCCCGTAGACATATCCTAAATGTTTAAAGGAAGCATTATAATTCCCTTTATAGTCCAACAGAAGCGAAATTTGTCTCCATTTAAAGGTAGAGTCGCCAATTTCTCCAGAGTCTTTTTTTGAATAACTGCACATGTGCAAGCTGGTCTCACCTACTATTCCGCTCCTTAGGGGGATCGCGAGAAAAAAGTCTCCCGAATCCACTCTGGTTCTTTCTACTGAGGTCTTCCTCTTCTTCTCATGAACTTGGCGACTCTCAGCCATGTTCAAAGTATACGGTAAGAGCTACAAAGTATGGCTACCACTAAAGCTAACCACTAAGCTAACCAGATACATAAAGACTAGTGTGCATGCACAGCCAGCAAGCGGAAACTAACAAGGAACGTGCACGCACACTGGCATTGCGTGAGCGCATCAGAATAATTGGCATGTGGGACAACCAATGGATAAAGTGATACCCCCGGAACTTAAGGGATAGAGGGGGGTGAGAGCAAAACCAAAACTCTGACAAATCCCTACCAGGCAGACTGAATGACAGGGATTGGTTTTTACAGGCCTGCAGCTCCCACAGAGATCCATTTTTTAAGCTCCATTTTCTGAATACGTAATGTATTGACTGGCGTATTTTTTTAACCATAAGGCGCACAGGATTATAAGGTGCACTGTGAATTAATGTGTCTATGTGTGTTTATGTCCACACAAAAAGTGCACCGGTTTATAAAGCGGATTAAATATTCTTCCCAAGTGTGTAATATTAATCCGCCCCTCCCCGGTACACAGCTCTCTCTTAAGAAGTAGAGCTATCCGTCTCTGTCGGGAGGACAGAGTAGTTGGACTTTCTAATAAACATAACTTTTATTGAATTAACTTACTTGGTTTATTGTTGCTAGCATGTACTCCAGGCATGGGCTACCTTACATAAATGCACTTCTAGTTTAGACATTACAGTCAGGCAATCTTGTAGACATCTTAGGGGTCCGATCAGGTAGTGACACAGTGTACCATAATGCTCCGAATATCCATTGAACGAAGCGGCTTTGTTGCTCACCAAAGTCGTATTTACACATTTTAACAGATTTTTGAGTGCATTGTACCACATAAAAATCATTCCGTAAGCACAACAGTAATCATATACAAGGTGCACCGGATTAAAAGGTGCACCATACATTTTTGAGAAAATTTAAGGATTTTAAGTGCGCCTTATAGTCTGAAATATACGGTTCTTTGAGGATGGAAGGACCATTTTACCCAGTATAACAAAAAGTGTTTCTGAACAGGAATACCAGCTATAGCTTTAACCCATCCCTTAGGGAGCAGTGTGCTGCCATCACTGAGTGGAACACGGGGAGCAATCTGTGGTCAGGGGTCTTGCTCAGGGGCCCAGAGTGAAGGACTGAGTTTTGAACTGCCGACATTTGGGGCCTCTCCAACCACTAGACCACCACTCCCACTCGACCATCACTCCCACTATTAATAGCTCACCTTTAAAGGTAAACTAGAATAATGGAAACTTGTAAAAGTTAGAAACATTGTCTGATATTTTTATTGTACATTATGTTGTTAGTTAAGGTAAAAATAAATAACTGATCATTGCTGCAAAGGTCAGGGGTCAACCCTGTGTTAGACCTGAATCAGGAAAGTAGAATACAAAATGATTGTTTCCTCAAAGCAATAGAATACTAGTAAAATTATTGTGGTGTTGTGGGCAGGGCCCTAATACAAAAAGCTTAGATCATAGATGGGCAACTGGCGGCCCGGGGGCCGCACACGGCCCTTGTCATCACTCAGTGCGGCCCGCGAATAGATCAATAATAATTTAATATAAAAAGAAAAAAAAAGTGTAGTTCTACTTTTGACCGATAGAGGCGCACTGTACCCAAACAATAGTGGGCACGGGCCGCTTTGCAACAGCGAGAAAGACAGTCAGTAGCCATGGCAACGAGCAGCGGCATAAAGAGAAAACTTGACTGAGAAAATCGCATTTTTCAGAGAAAATGGGAAGAACAGTACCTTTTCACCGAATTCAAAGAAAAACCTATGTGTCTAGTTTGCTCGGAGACATTATCAGCCCTGAAACATTACAATTTAAGCCGACATTACAACACCTTGCATAAAGTTAAATATGAGAAGTACACTGGAGCTGCCAGAACCGCTGTAGTAGCAGACCTCAAATCAAAAGTATGTAAACAGCAGCACTTTTTCACAAAAGCTACAACGTGTCAGGAGTCAGCCATCACAGCGTCTTATGATGTGGCACTCGAACTTGCCAGGGCAAAGAAGCCACTGTCGGATGGAGAAGTTGTTAAGAGGTGCGCAGTGAAAATGGCCAAAGCATTTGGTGACAACAACATAGCTAAAAACTTTGAAGCTGTGTCCTTATCCCGACGCACAGTAACACGCAGGATTTTTGATATCCACGATCACGTCGATATAAAAATTAAACAAGTCATGCAGGACTGCAAATACTTCTCATTAGCTTTGGATGAGAGTACAGATGTGACGGATGTTAGCCAACTGCTGGTTTTTGCCAGAATGATTGACAATTCATTTGATGTGCACGAGGAGATACTGAAATTTGCATCTCTGCACGACACTACTAAAGGCAGCGATATATTCAATGGCGTTACCAGTGCTGTGGGTGAATACGGTGGCTTTGAAAAGCTGTCAGCTGTTGTTACGGATGGCGCACCTGCGATGCAGGGAAGACACAGAGGTTTCGCCGAGCTACTCAGGCAGAGCGGAGTAAGCTGCCCTATACTGCACTGCATCATCCATCAGGTGAGTAGCATCATATTAATTGTGAGATGTAGGCTACTGTAGAACTGTTGTGCCATGGTTACATAAAATAGAACGACATATATTTTCTAACCGCAACTATTTTTTTCTAATCTTTCCAGGAAGTCCTCTGCGCAAAGACATTAAACTTTGGCCACGTCATGGATTTGGTGACAAAAGTCACTAATATCATCAGAGGAGGGAACAGATCGCTATGTCACCGGATGTTCATCACCTTTCTGGATGAAGTGGATGCCGAGTATGGGGACTTACAACTTCATACGACTAATCTTAAAACTTTCCTTTTTGACAAAGCTTATAGTTAGAGTGGCTCATGTTACCCTGAGCTATCTCTATAGTTGTGCTGTGATAGGCCTAGGCTGCTGGAGGACATCAGGGTCTAATTTTCTCACTCTACTGATTTCTACTGTTCTTCATTCTACGGTTCTCCAGTTTTGCATTGTATTACATTGAAATGACTGTCGTCATTTCAGCTTTTAACTTTTTGCTCTCTCTCTTTTTCTTCATAGTAGGTACACCTGGTCTGGCGTTCTGTTAACTTTGACATCATCCAGAGAAGACGGCTCACCCGTTACTACCATCTAATGTAGAACAGATTACTAGATCAATGTGTGCTTCTGTGCTTTTTGTCTCTCTTGTTGTGTCTCTGCTCTGTCTTCTGTAACCCCAGTCGGTCGAGGCAGATGACCGTTCATACTGAGCCCGGTTCTGCCGGAGGTTTTTTTTTTCCCGTTAATGGGTGGTTTTTCTTCCCACTGTCGCTTCATGCTTGCTCAGTATGAGGGATTGCAGCAAAGCCATGTACAATGCAGACGACTCTCCCTGTGGCTCTACGGTTCCCCAGGAGTGAATGCTGCTTGTCGGGACTTTGATGCAATCAACTGGTTTCCTTATATAGGACATTTTGACCAATCTGTATAATCTGACCCAATCTGTATAATATGATTGAACTTGATTTTGTAAAGTGCCTTGAGATGACATGTTTCATGATTTGGCGCTATATAAATAAAATTGAATTGAAATTGAATTGAATACGGATATCAAGTGGATGAGTCGAGAAAGGTGTCTGGAGTGTTTTTTTGCACTGCGCTCGGAAATACCAGTGTTCTTGGAGAACAGCATTAGTGGCGATACAAGTGTATACTGCGGGAAGCTCAAAGATACACAGTTTCTTTATGACATGGCCTTTCTGACAGACATCAGCGTGCACCTCAATCACCTCAACACACTCTTACAGGGGAGAGATCAAACAGTGTGTGATCTCTATTCTCACATGACCGCATTTCAGCGCAAGCTCGGGCTCTTCATTGATGGCTTTTCTTCCCCTCCTGCAAATCTGGCACATTTTCCTGCATGCGCTGAGATTCGCAAAGAGAGTCCCCAGTGCGAAATGCAAATCCAGAAATACAGAGCAGACCTCGAAAAATTACAGGAGCAATTCAACAATCGTTTCAAAGATTTCCACGAGATGCAACCACGAATTGCGCTATTCACAGACCCCCTTTCTGCTGCGGTCAGCGCACAACCATCGGAGCTGCAGCTCGGACTCTGCGAGCTGCAGGCAGACCCGTTTTTTTCAAGCAAAGCGCAACGAGAGGGGAATTTCCTTTTGGAGACTTCTTCCTGAGGCCCGTTTTCCACGTCTCCGAGATTTTGCCCTCTCAATGGCCAGTATGTTTGGGAGCACTTACATTTGCGAGTGCAGTTTTTCCACCATGAAGCACATAAAATCCAAAGAGAGAAACAGACTCACCGATGAAACACTGTTTCACTTGATGCGCATTGGTACCACAAAAATTGACATTGACATCCAATCCATTGTGAGCCAGCAGGCCAAACCACAGCTCTCTCATTAGCTTTTATTAATGTTGGGCCTCTGTGGTCTAGTTTTCTGCTATTATTGAATGTGAGCTATTTGCAATCAGTTTTTTAAAAATGTTTTGTTCTTTGTTATTAATGAGTTCAGTTTTGCACTTTTTAAAGCAAATGTTTTGTCTTTGTAATCAGTTTTTTAAGCAAACTTTTTGTTCTTTGATATTAAAGAGTTAAAATTCCTTTTTGCACTTTTTTTTAAAGCAAACGGTTTGTCTTTTGCTTAAGGACATATTAAAAATGCATTTCTATGCAGAATATAGTTGTATGTTGGTGCAGTAAAAATACAGATATAAATTCGTATAAAATTTGTTCTTATTGAGAATCATTTAGCGTCTTTCATATCCAATTATTTGAAGTGCGTCATGTGGCCCTCCAATGGTCATGCTGAAATAAATGTGGCCCTCTTTATCATGGAAGTTGCCCATCCCTGGCTTAGATTATAACACAAGTAAAAAAAGTAAGTCTTAATCATAGACGAATGGAAGAAATTTGAAACAGAATAGTTATGATTAAAGGCAATTATGTAAAAATACTTTCTTAGTTTTCTCAGTTCAGTTTCTCCTAAACTAAATTGCCTTGGGCTATAGCTCCGTGCTATGGAAAAACCAGCTGATAGCCGCCCCTTTGCTAGCACGGAGCCACATAGACCTAGCGTTACTTCACTTAGTGGTCTTCCAGAAGCAACATCCGTGCAGCGGGGTAACCAGGCCGGCTGGGTGACGGTTCGTAGGAAGCATAGCTCTAGATTCCAGCCCCCAGGTCTCCACCAACCCGTCTGCGTTTCTAACAAATTTTCCCCACTCAGCGACACACCCGCTGAGAAGCCGACTCTGGTGATTGGGAGCTCTATAGTAAGAAACGTGGCACTAGAGACACCAGGGACCATAGTTAAATGCCTGCCAGGGGCCAGAACGGGCGACATAGAATCTTACCTGAAACTGCTGGCTAAGGATAAGTACAGTATAAATACAGTAAGATTGTTTTTCACGCTGGCGGTAATGACACCCGGTCACGCCGATCGGAGGTCACTAAAGTTGGTGTTGCTTCGGTGTGTGAGTTTGCTAAAACAATGTCGGACTCCGTAATTTTCTCTGGTCCCCTGCCTGATCTGACCAGTGATGACATGTTTAGCCGCATGTCATCATTCAACCGCTGGTTGTCTAGGTGGTGTCCAGAAAACGACGTGGGCTACATTGATAACTGGCGAACTTTCTGGGGAAAACCTGGTCTGATCCGGAGAGACGGCATCCATCCTACTTTGGATGGTGCAGCTCTTCTTTCTAGGAATCTGGCCGGATTTATTAGTTCTCCTAAATGCTGACAACCCAGGGTCCAGACCAGGAAGCAGAGCCGTAGTTTAACACACCTCTCTGCAGCTTTTGTACTGTTACCCACCCATTATCCTATTGAGACGGTGTCTTTCTCACGGCCAAAACTTAACAGATCAAAAACTGATCTAAAAGGAACAAACCATAAAAATCTAATAAAAATCAATACGGCTCACCTTGAAACAAAAAATAAAACAATGAATTAAATGTGGTCTATTAAATATAAGGTCTCTCTCTCCAAAGACTTTGTTAGTTAATGAATTGATTTCTGATAAACAGATTGATTTATTTTGTCTCACATAAACCTGGCTACAAGAGGACTGCGTTAGTATAAATGAGTCAACTCCCTCCAATTATTCAAATTTCCACATTCCTAGATCTGTGGGAAGATGAGGAGGAGTGGCAACCATCTTTCGGTCTGATTTATTAATTAGTCCCAGGCCAATTAATAACTACAGTTCTTTTGAGCATTTAACCCTCAGTTTCCCTCATCCAAACTGCAAAGCAATAAAACCTCTTCTGTTTGTTGTTTTGTATCGTCCACCAGGCCCTTACACTCAGTTTTTGGATCAGCTGTCAGACTTCTTATCTGATTTGGTGATAAACACTGACAAGGTTATTATAGTGGGGGATTTTAACATTCATGTTGACACTGAATGTGATAACCTTAGTGTAGCCTTTAAAACTATCCTAGATTCAATTGGTTTTGCTCAAAATGTGCATAAACCGACGCACTCTTGGCTCCATA
This sequence comes from Fundulus diaphanus, assembly GCA_037039145.1. NCBI lineage: Eukaryota > Metazoa > Chordata > Actinopteri > Cyprinodontiformes > Fundulidae > Fundulus > Fundulus diaphanus. Next base: position 34,857,940 of record CM073124.1, read on the forward strand.
CTTTAGACCTTGTGCTGACATATGGCATTGATTGTGAAGAATTAACAGTATTTCCTCACAACCCTGTCCTATCTGATCATTTTTTAATAACATTTGAGTTTAATCTAACTGAGTTCTCCACCCCCAAAAGAGGGTTCCATTATAGTAGATCTCTATCGGAGAATGCTGCATCAAACTTTAACACTAGAAGTCCCAGATATACGAGAATTTTCGTCAGCCTCCAGTCCCCCCGACAGTACTTCACAACTCATGAATCCCTGTTCAGATGTAAATGCCCCATTAGCCCTGTCGTTGCAGAACCATTCCACCCCCTTCAGTTTCGGTTTTTGCTCAAACCTCTCTGTTGACGAGTGTTTTACCTAAGAGCAGGGGGAAAAAAATCATATTTGTAATTTAATATATTTAGGTCTACGTCATCAGTGTCGCCACGACCGAAATAATTTCAGACAGCGGAGTCACCAGCGCAGCGATCAGCTGTATATCTGCATGTGCTGGAACGTTGTAAAGACGGCTAGCAAGAATATTTATACAGTAATGACCATCTGCCCTATTTACTAGGGGGCAAATATAACTCAAGTCAGTTCAGCGCGATCTCTCCTACGCGACGCTGCAGCAGAGCCGCTCCGCTCAGCGTGCGCGCACACACACGCGCGCACATATATATATATACTGGAGGGCCAACTGAGTTTGCAAGCCGAAAAAACTACAAGTCGCCTCCAAAGCTTCCTCTGTTTGGTGGATATTGGTGTGCTGATGACCATCAGAGACTGCACAGTCCAGCAGGGTCGCATAGCAGAACATGGCTGGAAAATGAGTGTGTATGAGCTGGTGGCTTTCATTGCAGATCAGTTTATGAAGGCAGCACAGGGGAGTGTTGGCACCATGCAGGATTTGTGATCCAAAGACTTTGGGAATGCACACATCAAAGCCACAATGCCTCGAAACCGGTTTCAAGATATGATGAACAGTGGCGGATTTAGGAAATTTGGGGCCCTAGGCAAAGAAAGGCACGGGGCCCTCTGAATTGTGAAGACAACACATAACAGACCCATTATACAGATACAGACATTTTAATAGAATAGATATAGATTATTTTTTCTCCTTTTGTCCCTCTCTTATCCCTTTTCTTGTTGTTTTCCTCTATGTTTTCTTTTGTCCCTTTTTCTAGTAGACAAGCCATGATCTACTTATCTGTTCTCCATTTTTTATTTGAATGAAATAATAGCTGGAAGTAAATCTGCGCCCGTCTCCATTTCTTGGCAAGATCCTGTTCTTCACCCTCAGCGGTCCTCTCAGTACTATTGAGCAGCGTGCACGATCAGACAGCTGATTGGCCAGAGCTGGGTCATCTTCAGGAAGTAAACTGTGCTGACTGCTTACCAGCAGAGTGGATAATGCTGGACTCTCTCAGTCTGGTGGAACAACATCATTCTCAAAGCCTAGCTGGATAATCAGCCCCCAGGAACTTGGGGGCCCTAGGCAACTGCCTAGTTTCGCCTAATAGTAAATCCACCCCTGATAAATAAATATCTGCACTTCGACAACAAATTTGCTGCAATTTCAAACATCTGGCAACAGTTTGTACAGAACTGTGTGTGTCCTACAGTCCAGGGCAACATATTCCTGTTGATGAGCAGTTATTTCCATCAAAGGTTCGTTGTACCTTTCTGCAATACATTGCATCAAAGCCTGATAAATTTGGAATTAAGTTTTGGATTGCAGTGGATCTGGACACAAAATACAGGTGTAATGCCATCCCCTATTTGGGAAAAGATCCCTCCCGCCCCACAGGAGAAAGGCTGTCTGAGAACGTTGTTGTGAAACTTATGGAGCCATTTATGGACCAGGGCAGGACTGTAACTATGGACAATTTGATGAACTTTGTTAGAGGTTTATGCAGGAAAAGGCAATACAAGAAGAAAAGATGAGACAGCATCGTGAGATGAAGAGACGTTCTCATGGTCAAACAACACAGGGCCAGGTGCGCAATCTCTGCAACAGGAACCACAGCACTGAGCGTTGTGTGCACTGCATAAAGTATACCTGTCGCAAATGCATGAAGGATTAACCTTGGGTTTGTGGAAACTGCTAAATGGGACAATTGTAGCTTCATATGTAGTGCTTTTCCTTGGGTGAAATCAATGTTATTGCAATACTGTAGTCATACTGTTTGTTATTTTCTAAGCTGAAATGTTGAATGACATGAAAAGGCGAGACAAGACAAAATACAATTATTCTTTAAGTTGTTCTTTCTTTCACATAGTGAGCTTTGCAATATAAATGAGTCTGTTGGTGAATGGACAATATAAATAGGCTCTGCCTTGCCTTGTTGGAAAAGCATGGCTATGACCTGTTCTCAGCTCAGGAACTAGGACCCGTCACAGGTTATTTGCATTACAATAGGAACAGTTAGCAAGGTAGAGTGAATACACAAACCTGAAGAGGGGAGGGGGGCTTGCAAGAAAACTGAAATTATCTGGGACTTCTGGTGTTAAAGAGTCTGTCCCCCTTTTAATATCGTCAGTATTGCAGAAATGCCCTGCAGATAGCAGCAATGTTGTTTCTTCCCATTCATAAATAGATGTCTTTGTTAACGGTATGACTTCGTCATTGCGTTCTGCATTGGACAATGTAGCTCCCTTGAAAAAGAAGGTGATTATTCACAGGAAGCTGGCTCCCTGGTTTAATTCAGAGCTGCGTTCCTTGTAGCACAATGTTAGGAAATTGGAGAGAAAATGGCGCTCTACACACCAAGAGGAATCCTACCTAATCTGGAGGGACAGTCTATTGTTGTATAACAAGATCTGTAGGAAACCGCAAGTGAAATAAAATCTGGGAATTAGCATGGGACATTGCTCTTGCAGGGAAAAATGACATATTTTATATCAGAAAGTCTTATATACATTGTATTGTACACTGATTTTACAGTATCTGAGCTGAGATGTGGTAAAACACTTACAAAATTATTAAACAATAAAGGGCAATCAGTATAAAAAATAATGCTGGACATAAGAGACCATTCAGATGAAATATTTTTAAAAATCAAAATCAATACAATTATAAGACATAATTTATTTTAAAGCTGCAAAAATTATATTAAAATAGAAAATAGTTTCAAACAAATGAAATAAATTTTTTGGAGATATTGTTTAAGCAGGGAACTGAAACTAAAAATCACGTGTCTGAACAAGTTTAAAATGTCAGACTGGCTGTGGCATGGGCACATGACGAGACAATCAGTGGATGCAGGTGCTAAATTTCATGTTTGAAATAATCTTAAATCAAATGAACTGCACTGGCCTCCACAGTCTTTCAGGGTTAGTCGTGTAGACCAGGGGTGCGCGAGCTGCCACTAGTAGTCCGTGGGCCAGAATCTGTAGGACGTCTCCTTAAGAACTTTCGTATGAACTGTCAGGGGGCAACTTTCTTCCACCGGGATAAGTTGCTACACATAGCAGTGATCTCAAAACACCAATGTTCCCACGTTTTCACTTGCACATTAATAAGTTATAGCCGATAAAAAATCTAAACTGTTACGCTCCGGTCCAAGAATTTTTGCTGCTCAGCCAATCAGATCGCTGTATTGTCAGCTGAGCGAGTTCAACCAGTTCATCATGGCTGCGCCCGTAAAGGGTTGTATGCATTTGTTTCCAGACGAAGAAAGCCCAATAATAGCATCTGGCGCCAGTTGGCAGAGATCTTTATGGCAAGGAAAAAGAAATAGCCCAGTTCATTCATCCATCCATCCATTTTCTAACAAGCTTATCCCTGCCGGGTTCGCGAGGGGTGCCAGTGCCTATCTCCAGCTGTCAATGGGCGAGAGGCAGGGTACAACCTGGACAGGTCGGCAGTCCATCGCAGGGCAGAAATAGCCCAGACTTTTACCCAATTTACTGTGATATCACCAAGACCTGCTGCGCTAGGATACCACAGGCGACAGGTGTCGTTGTGCCAAACGACTTATCCCCGCCAGAATTTGTATGCCCTGCGTCGGGAGAGTGTTTGAAATCAATAAAACTTTTAACCTCCAGCTTTGTGAAGTCTAAATATTTTTAAACATCACATTCTAATAAAATTAAATAGATTTTTTTAAACTCCTAATACATTGTTCTCTTTTTAAAAGCGACATATCTTGTTTTCTTAATATGGTTAATATCTCTATATGGTTCTTGGTTGAATTAAAATCTTATTAAATCTGATAATTTTGGCTGTACCTTTATTCAGTGTTCATTTGATCACACGTGAAATCCACTTTATATGATCTATTCATGCGTGTCTAGCTACCAAAAAAGAAAAAGAAAAAAGACGAACAAGCAGACAGCTGTGATGAACTCAGGAAGGTGGATTTTTGGTTTCAGCAGGCAGACATGCGACAATCTAATAACATAAAGCTAATATTTTCGTGACACATCTCTCTCTCTCTCTCTCTCTCTCTCTCTCTCTCTCTCTCTCTCTCTCTCTCTCTCTCCTAAATAAACAAGAGCTCAAAATAGAATCACCTGCGCTGCATTATGCTGGGCTCACACTGTGCCAGTCTCACGTCTGCATACACACATCTCTCTCTATCTCTGTCTCTCTACTTGTGTCTCTCTAGCTGCTTTGACAGTGACTGCGTTTTAGCTTGGGGTGTAGGGAGTGGGAGAACATGTGGAGGGGAGCAGGTATTTACAGCAGTGCTATTTTCAAAAGGTCTGGTAGGGGGAGCGCCAATCAAAAATTACTTAGTATGGCTGGACATATCTTTTATTGTGATTTCAGGTGCCATTTGTGGTGAATTGGGTCTATATAAATGAACTGAATTGAATGTGTAGGGAGATGTATTTTCGAGTAGGGAGAATAAAATGTGTTTTTAAACAGCTGAAGAAACAGTAAAATATTTTTTCAGCAAAACAGAAAGAGCTTTTTTCCAAACTGATTAATACACTTTTCAACTGTATTTTAGTTTGGCGACATTGATTTTTTTTTAGTCACGCAAATTGGGTGTCTCTTGAACAGAGTGGAATGGCAGATTGTTTTTTTAATTACTACTGGTTAATGAAACAGGATACCCTGTCAGAAAAGACATTTTGCAATATGCAAACATTGATTTATAAATTAATTGATTGCTAAATTTAAAACCCTTTGTGACATTTTTGGGGGAGGACAGGGGTTGATCCATGCATACTTACATTTCCAAACTCATCCCAACACTCAATCCGAAGCATTTTAATAAGTTGAGTTGGAGTTGATAGTGGTAGTGAGTGTAGCTGTCACACAACGTTACTGTTAGCATGGAGGTCAAGCATAGCCAAAATGAGCTCTGACTTCCCCTGAATTAACACCACCTCATTAGTCAAGTAGAGCAGTGCAGTCACACCTCAACACACACATTTATTTCTTCTGCCTTATCCTCTGTCTTGCTCTCATTGTATGTCTTCCTATTTTTGCATGTTGGTCCATCTTTACTTTTTATCTTACACCTCCTTCACGCACAGATTGCCACTAAAGGCTCTTTCTCACCTCTTGTTTAAAGAGGAGAAGTAAGAAACTGAGAATCCTGTGTTAGCTCAGTGGGAAAGTAAGTTAAATGTTGCCAATTATTCAGCAATGTGGGAAAATTAGGACATGCCATTAGATGTTCAGTTCATTATGTTGATTTACTGACAGATAGCTCTATCTTGTCCATTTATTCCTAGTTTTTCTACCTTGTTGTGCCAGTTCAAGACGTGACGACTGCATTAATTCGGGACATGACGGACTGCATTTCCCATGATGCAAGGTGGTCAAAATGGCCACCAACCCCCATCATGCAACGCGGCCCAAAATGGCCGGCGCCCTAGCAACCGATAACGTTGCTAGGGTAAAGTTGATAAAACTCGGTTGCACCTCGCAATCGGCCTTCTTCCCTGGCGCGCTGCCAAGCTGAGGAGACACACGGCTGTTTCACTTCGTTGGGGTAACCCCACGCCACGTGCTCGATAACTCTTTGCTGGTTCGAAGATTACTGGAGCAAACTATTCCCTGTGCGGACACAGGAGGTCGACTCAAAAAGGTACCTTTAACTCCCTCTGATCAAATACTGGAAGCCGCCTTATCTCCCAGTGATCAAAAGAGGACGACGCGTTGTTTGGCCCAACAAGCGTCTGGGAGCCCAGAGAGAGAGAGAGAAAGACGAAGGAACTCTCTCAGTCTGGTCCCGCTGCAGCCTGCGGACACCTGCGGTCGTCGAGACGCGTCCAGAAAGCCGCCTTACTCGGAGCGCTCCGGACCAGCCCCGAGGCACCTCAAAGTAACGGGTTCTCCCCTTTTATTTCTGTCTCACCAATAGGGTGTTTAGAAGTGCCTGGGTAGACGTAGAAATTTGTAGGTTTAGGTTAATGCTTTTATTCCACGACGAAGTTGGAATTATTTTGCTGAATATTTTCTTTGTATGTGCATGCATTTTACAATTGATTTTGCTGTGTTGATTGTGGTTTGTCAATAACCCCGCCGTGGGTCACTGTTTCAGTTATTTTCCATCTTCTTCCATGCTTTTCCCCCCTCTCTTTTCGCTTCCCCTTATCAGCAGATTTCATCTTTTTGTCCGAGCTCATTCCGCGCTCTTTGCTTTAAACTCCCAGTTAGCCGCGCCCTCTCGAAGCGAGGCATTACCCCATCAGCGTAAGCGTGGTTACGTCATTAGAACCTCCCCTCACGGATCACGCAAATTGGTAGACCATACGCCATCGTAGCAGCCATCTTGGGAGGGTGTCGGATGACTGAACTGTAGGTAGCTTAGCGGATGGCTCTATAAGACATCAAAGCGTCCGGTGGGACTCTCAGAGCTGTTCTGTCTGTCAATGCTGCTACGTCAAATGCCGATGTTCTGAGTGTGGTGTTAAACCACTGTGAGTTGAGTTAAGATCTGCTAACCGCTCATTTTAATCCATTGTTTATTTTTGTTTTGTTCTTTTATTTCCACATATATATTTTGCATGTTTTAGATCTAGTAGTGAGTAAGAATTCCAAAGTTGTTGAATCAGAAAATTACTGTAACAGGGAATTGCTTTTGGTTCAATAAAACCAACGACTGCGGAATAGACATTGTTTTGTGTTCAATCCAATTCACAATTGCCTGGTTATTCAGAAATCAGAGCTAACCTCCTTTGGAGTTAACATCTGACATTAATACAGAGACAATATCATTGGATAGTGATAAGGGATAAGGATTTAAACTCTAATTGCAGTTACATTGGGGTTCTCACAGCCTGCCGGATAAACCTTGTCGGTCACAAGTCCGACCAGATCATTTATCCCAGCATAAATGACTTCATAACAGCAAATTAACTAATGCATTAGTGGTATAAATACTTACAAGCTTATAGCTAACATCACCACCATTTGAACTATATTTTGTTATAGCGGAATTTTGAGTTGAATGATTTATTATTTAAATTATAATACCAAATTATAATTAATAATAATAATAATAAGCATATTCAACCAGCTTCTGGCATAACAACCTGATGACTCTACTCCATAATAGCAGTTGTTACCCCGTTTAGCTTAAATATCTTTAGTGAAACACTTATTGTAGCCATCTAACACTGTCTGTCATCAGACTCAAGAAAGCTGCTCCAACTCCCCAGTTTCAGCCTTAAGATACTTGAGGAATTTTGCAAAAATAGTCTCTATGATATTTCCCAACAACATCTCAAAAGGATAAAGTTCCCAGAACGTTGCATTATCTCCTATTCCATGTTGGTTGGTAGCAAGGCAAAAAGTACACATGTAAACTTGAAAGAATGATCTGAAACAGGTTACTGACTTTTTCACAATGCAACAATGAATTGGCATATGACAAAAGTAGAGAGGCTTCATGAAGAAATAGGATAAATCATCCAGCAAAACCAGCTCAGTGTGAGCAGCCGTCTGTTGAGACCAGGCATGGACTGGTAATCGGGCGTACCGGGCATTTTCCCGGTGGGCCGACGTGCTGTTTGGGCCGGCAGACCCGACATGTATATTAATAATATGTATTATTATTATTATTAATTTTTATTTATTTATTTTTTTTTATTTTTTTTATATGTCGGCCTCGTTATATTTGCATAATGCATGAAGAAAAATAAAATCAGCAGCGCAAGAGTCTGTTCCGATCATCCGGCCCTTACCACAGGCTACTGCAGCCCATTGGTTATCATCCCTGACAGTCTAAAGGGCTAGGCCAATCATAAATTAGAAAAACACCTTCACGCTCCATGTGGAACTTTGTGCAGCGGTGTTCACAGTAGTAATGGATAAGAAACGCAAGGGAGGCGCAGAGAAACTGCGCGAAAAAAAGAAACGAGTTCTTCAAACGGATGCTGCGAAATGTGTCAAACTGACTGACATGTTCCCAACAGCAGGCCCTTCATCTGCTCCGGTGTCTGATGTAAAATATGGTGGTGGTGGTTGTAGTCAGTGACGTGCGGTAGAGTTCATAGCTGGTGAGGCACTGACGTCATCAGAGTCAGATTTACAAATATATACACTCTACAGAGTAGACTCGTTGCAAAGTGCTGAAGGAGACTGATTGAGCCAAATCAATTTACCAAGAGACATGGAAAAAATATTGATTCTTTGATGAAAAAATAAAACTAAATTATTTGTCATTTGACTGGTAACAGTTTATGAGTTATGATGGATTTCTGCATTTGTGACACATTCTAAAACTATAACCCACACTATGCACATTTTATCACAAAAGCAAAACATGAGTAATTATCGCTGTCTTACCTCTACTTATAAATTAAGTCCATGCAGCGCTCTTTCTGAACAAAAACATCATAATTTTCCGGTAAAAACTCTTTATCTTCTTCAGATTTAAAACTCTCTCAGTCTCAATGGAGCTCACTGCCAGGGAGGAAAGCCTTCCTTGATCAGTCCTGTTCCGGCTGTATGTTTAGAGTCTTTTTAGTGCTTTACTTGTTTAACAAAACTCGCTAATAATACATCCATAACTTGCTGTGACTCTACTATTTGGAGATCAGGAGCGATGCTCCTTGAGCGCCCCCTGCCTAGAGGCCAAGGAACTGCTGGCCTCACCTACAACCAGCTCTTTGCCTTTTATGATCGCGCGCAGCAGCACGAAAACATGTTACCTGCACACAGTTTGATGCCCAAAACACAATTTGTAATCCACATATATTAAATTGTGGAAAATCAGTTCATAACTGTTTGAACAATTGAATTTATTATCTAGAGACAGGAAGATGCATTCACAGAATGGAAGCCAGCGCAGTTAACATGGGATTGCGCAATCTCAGGGGAGGCCAAGCTCGCTGCGGCCTCACCGGCTTCGCTATCAAGCGCCGCCAAGGATTTACATGAAAAATAGAGAAAAGTCTGCGATTTTAAAGAAAATATGATCAAAAATGAGGAAATTACATAAATAAAATACTTGTTACAAATGACTGAGTGAATCAACATTTATATTATGTTATTATATATTTTCTTTCTTTCCATGCTGACAAGTGAGGCCTGGCTGAGTTTACATTTTACAGTGTTAATAAATTAAGATTTTGGAAGTATTTTAAGTGTCCACTGTCACTAATTTCCATTAACCTGGCCTCAAGGTATTGCACAGTTGGTATACACATTCAGTACACAAAAAAAAAAAAAAAAAAAATGTGGTGGGCCAGTCTAATCCAAAATGCCAGGGCCGATTTTTTGTCCCAGTCCACCCCTGGTTGAGACCAAATGTTTGAGATGACAGAGCAGACACAAAAAACACAGAGGGCACAGAGCACTTTCCATGTCAAGGAAAAAGTGTTTTGCAAACTGTTTGCTAACAGTTGTTTTTAGGGTGACCACCTGCTAATAAACCCAAGGGGGGACAAGGGGTATGTTTCTGAGGGACAAAGTGGGACACTGCTTGGCGCGGCGGTGCCCCCACCTCACGGGCAGACTCACTGATAGTGGTTTACACATTTCTAGCACATAATTAAATTCAATTTAATTCAATTTTATTTATATAGCGCCAATTCATGAAACATGTCATCTCAAGGCACTTTACAAAGTTAAGTTCAATCATATTATACAGCTTGGTCAAAAATTTTCCTATATAAGGAAACCAGTTAATTGCATCAAAGTCCCGACAAGCAGCATTCACTTCTGGAGAAGCGTAGAGCCACAGGGAGAGTCGTCTGTATTGTACATGGCTTTGCTGCAATCCCTCATACTGAGCAAGCATGAAGCGACAGTGGAAAGAAAAACTCCCCATTAACAGGAAGGAAAACCTCCAGCAGAACCGGGCTCAGTATGAACGGTCATCTGCCTCAACCGACTGGGGGTTACAGAAGACAGAGCAGAGACACAACAAGACAGACAAAAAAGCACAGAAGCACACATTGATCCAGTAATCTGTTCTACATTAGATGGTAATAGCGGGTGAGCCGTCTTCTCTGGATGATGTCACAGTTAACAGAACGTCAGACCAGGTGTACCTACTATGAAGAAAAAAGAGAGAGAACAGAAAGTTAAAGCAGAAATGACAACACGTAATGCATAATTGAAGAACAGTAGAACTCTATAGAGTGAGAAAATTAGATCCTGATGTCCTCCAGTAGTCTAAGCCTATAGCAGTAAAACTATAAAGGTAGCTCGGAGTAACATGAGCCACTCTAGTTATAAGCTTTGTCAAAAAGGAAGGTTTTAAGATTAGTCTTAAAAGTAGACAGGGTGTCTGCTTCACGGACCAAAACTGGGAGTTGGTTCCACAGGAGAGGAGCCTGATAACTAAAGGATCTGCCTCCCATTCTACTTTTAGAGACTCTAGGAACCACCAGCAGACCTGAAGTCTCTGTTAGGAACATACGGGGTAATCAGAGCTCTGATATATGATGGAGCTTGATTATTAAGGGCTTTATACGTTAGAAGAAGAATTTTAAATTCTATTCTTGATTTAACAGGAAGCCAATGAAAGGAAGCTAAAATTGGAGAAATATGATCCTGCTTGTTGATTTTCATCCGAACTCTTGCTGCAGCATTTTGGATCAGCTGAAGGCTTTGAACTGCATTTTGTGGACTTCCTGATAGTAAAGAATTACAATAGTCCAGCCTTGAAGTAACAAATGCATGGACTAGTTTTTCAGCATCACCCCTGGACAGAATGTTTCTAATTTTGGCGATACCACCTTACATGGTATATTAATAATGCCCTATTCCCATAAACATGTGTAATTGCTGATGTATGCTCATGAATAGGCCAACCAATGTGTATTTCTTTCTAAATAAAGATTCATAATACTTTGAACATTCAATGATCAGATGCACTTCCAATTCCGATTTACTTTAGCTATTTAATTTTATTTATTTTTCATTACAATTTATTCACTTTAAATATATTATAATTTAGAATTAAAGGATTAACAGGAATTGTAGTTGCTCTACACCACAGGAACTGTAAAAAAGTCTTAACTCACGACTCCAGAGGTTCACAGAACGAGAAGGGGGAGGAAGGATGGTGAACTTGGATGTTGGTAAAGGCAGGCGCAGGGAAAAAAAACTGTTCAGTGTTCTGGGGACACTTTTAGGACTTTGGGGTCACCTTTAGGACTCAAACCTTTTCAAGCCAAAACATGAAGTGGGCAGATTCAGAATGTTTAGATGTCCACTTATAACATCAGTTTAATCCAAAACATTACAAAATTAACTGACCAGCAATCTAATCACAACGAGCCAACAGCCAGGATGTTTCTGAATCAGATGATTCATAGCCTACCTTCCATAAGATCGCCGCTGCATGACTGAAGAACTTCCCCTGGAGCCGCAGCACCAGAGCGCTCCGGTCGTCTCGGTAGAGCCGGTTGATGCAGTCAGGATCCAGCAGCGTGAAGTCGGACTAGTTTTGGCTTGAACGGCCATCAGCCTCCATGAATACCAGGTTTATTAACACCGATCCAACTCTTTCACTGCGGAGGTTCGCTTCGGTAAAGTCGCACTGCAGAGCCGTCCGCACAAAGTGACGACACAAAACAGGTTAAAATGTCCTTGTACGTTATGAGGCCACTTCTTCATGTCATCCTCTCAGTCATGAATAGTTTGAAGCTGTGGCCATAGTTACTTCCGCGTTCGAAAATAATGTGGATAGAGCGACCAACTTTTTTTTGAGAAAGCATTGATTATGCGTGACACGGTCTCAATTTGCGGGACGCATGAATTGGGCTTCAAACGCTGTGCGCGCACGTGCTACGCCGGACGGGTGGTCACCCTAGTTGTTTTTCATGCAAACTCAACTGTTTAAGCTTTTTTGAGGTTTTAACTGTTATAATGCAATTCCTTCATCAAAATCATGCCCAACGTGGTGTTTTGTTTGAATCATGCATGTCTGAGTAATCCTCGTAAATTCTGCTCTCTGAGCAGCAGCTCCTCCTTGTCCTGGAAAACAATGCAGCCATGACAGGTCTGCATAGAGCTGTCATCATCTATCCCCTCCAGGAACCACCCACCTTGATCGCGCTGCCCCTGCCTGGTAAACAACACACCCAGGAGCAGTGATGTAAGGTTAAAAACAGTAATTTCTGCTCAAAGTTGAAAAGAAGTGTCTCTTTTAGCACCTAATCTGCACAATGACAGCTTGAACTTTGTTCAACCTTTCTAGTTCCCAGGGCGTTCGCTAGTAGTTAATCAAAGTTTGTGTACACTATTATTATTATTATTATTATTATTATTATTATTATTATTATTATTACCCGGATAAATAAGATTATCTGCCAATGGAATGCGTATGGGCCCATGGCTGGAACCTCTATGCCGTAGCTGGCTGCCGGTAAGGTAAGGTAAGTTTATTTATATAGCACTTTTCAGTAACAAGACATTCAAAGTGCTGTACATGAATAGAAAAAAATGACATATGTATAGGAAAAACAAAGGAATAAGGTAAGTAAATCCTTGAGTAGAACAAGATTCATCACTAAAAATTCTAAGAAGGCTGCAGTTTGAGGTCTCTGATCTGACCTTTCTGACACTACAGCTATGTATATATATATATATATATATATATATATATATATATATATATATATATATGTATATATATATTAGGGCTGGACGATATAGAAAAAAAGCTTATCAATAAAAAAAAATGCATATAGATCGATATAGATAATTATTGAAAATATTTAAAACCATATTTTATGTGCAGCTCTGCCTGGACATTTTATGATATTGCTAAATGATTTAATTTTAATAAAGAACACAAACACAGAATTCCAATTAAATCTTTATTTAACCATAACAGAATTTTTTTAAAGAAAAATAACTTAAGAGACCTGAGTTATGTTATTAAATAATGACAAAGAATAAACTAAAGTGACCAGTAAAATGACCAAAATAAATATACCAAATAAATAAATAAAATAGCCTATTTAGGTGGGAATATTACACTAGTTACCTCTCAGGTTTCATAATTGAGAGGCTGACGCAGGGCTGAGGTCCGAGGTTGTGGCGTGTAAGGACACAGATTGCAGCTCATTTTGCACTGATTCCCTGCACTCGTTGCACAATTTAGGGAGCGCTGTTAGAGAAAAACAGCCCAGAACTTTATATCGTGGATCAAGAGTGGCGAGTAATTGTTTGAAGCCAGGTTTTTCAGCTGCAGACAACAGCGGCATATCCATCACTATGAAGCATTTTACTGCATGCGTGATATCCTTATGCCGCTTGGACGCTTTTTCATTTTATCACAAAGAAGGGAGCCCAGTTTAGCTGCTATACCTGCTTTGTTTTGGAAGAAGTTCCAGAATATTCCCACGAAGACGCGGCGTGCCTGGGTCCGCGATTACGATTGGTCGAGAGGAAGTAGTGACTGTAGCATCATCTAATATGATAGGCTGAAAGGAAGGAAGGAAAACTCTCTACCGAACTTTTATCGACCCTATTTTTTCCTATCGCGCCACACGTCTATCGATCGATATATATTGTTATTGAATTATCGTCCAGCCCTAATATATATATATATATATATATATATATACATATATATACCTCCTGAGACCCGAGCTTTTATTTGGAGTTATTCTTTTTTATTTCCAAGTTACATGGGATTAGTAGGACCTAATAAGTTTGATAACTAAACTCTGTCATGATACAACAAATAGTTTTTGAAAAAAATGACGTCCTCATATGAGGACAATTAAATTATCTTTGCATTAAAAAATTTTATTTGTAATTTGGGATTAGAAGATCTCAATTACTATACACACAAAATTTCAGCTTTCTACAATCAGTAGTTTTTAAAAAAAGCTATGTGCCCATATGAGGACACTGGATCTATATTCCCAAATGACACAATAAAGACACGATTGGGTGAAACATATAAAACCAGTTGGGGCATACAACAAAAAACTAATAAGAAGGGGGTGTTTCAGGCAACTACAATGGCTATCCAACTGTATAGCAAAGTAACAGAAAACCTCTGCAAAAAAGCAATCTGCATATCTAAAACACCCCTACAGGTCATCGGTGAAACTTTCAAAGGTGCAAACAGGTGTGTACCAAAATGTGTAAAATGCAAAAATTATAATCTTTCTTGGGGTGCCATTTTCCTAATAAACTTGGCATTACGGCAGCCATATGTTAACAAGAGAAAGATCAGTCAAGTGCATCATCATACAAATTTTCCACTTCTTGGTGTGACACACTTTCAGGTTGCTCTTCAGGTTGAAGAACCAATTACGTGATATTGCATGACTGATGGCAAGAATTTGCAAAGCATTTGACATCTTTGTTTGAGGATAATGTACACAAGATATCAAAATCAATGCACCAAACAAGTCATAGATCTCATAAACATAAATATTGAGAGATCTCCCAGTCTTAGCCAGTTACATTGCATTTGTGCAGTCAGCCAGTAGTTTCATCAGCTCCAAGTCTAAGTACTGCTCCATACAATCCTGTAGCTGCCAATCTGCTTGCTCATCTTTCAGCTTATCATCTATACCCTGAAACTGAGCTAAGTTAGGAGTGAAAGGAGCAGACTTCCAGTGATCACCACGTTCAGCATTTCGAGGTTCCCTGGGTTCGGGTTCTGACTCAGTGTCTTTGTTTACGTCTGCGTTTATGTACTTCTGTATGTGGTAGTTCACGCCATTTCCCACTGTCAATATCATCATTGCTGAAGTGATTAGCTTCTGTTGCATCAGGCAGTAAATAATCATCAGAATCCTCTTCAGGAAAATTAGGTGGATTCAGAGTCATCCAATGGTTGTTCTAAATGTAAGAGGTCCATATAAGTAATATGTTTGTCCACAAATGGATAATTTGCTTCTCCATATCATAAATCTTTAACATCAGAGTTAAACTGCTAATGGCAATCTACAATTGCCATTAGCAGTTTTTGACAATGTAAGTTTCCCTGTAATGATAAAATCAACCCTAAATTCAGATAAAAATCTATACCACAATTAGGTGGCTAATGTAACTTGCAAGATAATTATTTGGTTGAAAGATTTAATACTTACAAGAACTATTTACACTTGGGAATCATTATAAATATTTCCAGATTAATTAAATCAAAATATGTGACTAAATAAAACTTCCAATTACCATTTATATTTGTAAACTCTTCTAAATATTTCCAGGTTTATCCAACTACATGGCACAATCAATGACGAAATATAGCCCTGATGTCCTCAAATGTGTACTTCATCTTTACCAATGTTGTGCTTTGCTTCAGTTGCAAAAAAAAATCAAATTTGCATGCCTTATGAATCTAAAGACGTAATTGTGCATAGAAACACTGGTTTCTTTTTTTTTTTTTTTTTTTTTCCCATTGTCCTGTCTAGCAATATGGCAATAGGAATTGATGTCTCAATGCCAGATAGAGCTCGACAGATTTTGCTTTTACAAGTGGAGCAAACAGCTTCCGCCATAGTGCTCCACTTGGTTTATGCTTGTAAATAGCTTTATTATGATTCCTGCAAGGAGAATTTCAAATTATATGGACATGACAATGGGAGAGTAAAGGAAGAACAAAAAGTGAAAGAAAAGAAAAAAAAAGAGTAGAGGTGAAAGAAAGAGGAGATAAAAGGGAGAGAATGATAAAACCTTCTTTGTCTGCTCCATCACCTGGAAATAGACACAAAAAGAACAGCACAACCAACAGACATAAAGCAACAGCTACACTCGAATAACACCTAGATGCCATTGCTAAATCATATATATTATTATGTAAGCTGACATGTGTAATGTGATATTTGAAAAAAGAAAGTGAAAAAACATAAATAAATAAATAAATAAATTATAAGATTACTGTATATAAGTGAACACTTAATACCTGGGACCCAGCACCTGTGGGAGATGTGAAAGTGCACTAGTTTAGGTGAAGATTATCCAGAAATAGCTTGATAGTGATTGTGGAGAACCGAAGGCCCACCTTCCCCGAGCACAGAGGCAGGCGTCAGGGGACCCGTAACCCCGGACTCCCAAGGGGGCCCCTAAAGCAGGTCGCCCAGGAGGGGCCGACACAGGATATCTGCAACCCCCCCCCCCCCAAGGAAGGAGCAGAGACGACCCCGAGGAAATCCCCCAGCCACCGCAATGCCGACGCCCCCAAGAGCCGCGGAGACGAGCCCGTGGGCCCCGCCGGCAGCTAGCCCCGCTGAAGTGGTCCCGGCCATGGGCCCTGAGGGCCAGAGGCCCCAGGGGCGCCCCGCCCCCGCGACGAAGGCCCCGGCCGCCCCCCGGGGGGCCAGGCCCCGCGAAGAGGCCGCCGGGAGTGGGCCGGCGCACGCCCGGGAACCCGCCCCAAACCCGAAGCCAACCAATGCGCCAGGGGGCCAAGGCGCCCGCCAACGAAGTGGAGGAGGGCAGGACGTGGGGGGATGGGCTCCGCACCTAGCGGAGACTTGAGATGTTCTTGGGAGAGGGAGCGGACCACACCCATACCTGGAAAAAAAAAAAAAAAAAAGAACTCATTCACCCCATCCCTCCCTTGTGCCCCACTCACCACACACAGAGAAAAAAAAAAACGCTGTACACACATTCCCACATAACACTCACATCCAACACTGACCAAAGGGGGGGGGTCACCCCAAATTGACTATACGACTGCTTGTGCCCGACCCCCGGCCCCGGCCCCAGACCAGACGCCCCCCGGACCGGGCTCCCCCAAGAGGGCGGGCCAACATGACCCGCACGAGAAACACTGGTTTCAAGCATCAAATATAATTTAGATTATGTCCTTGCCCATTTTTCTTATGAGAGTTGTTGTAGAGAATTTTTACTGGGTTCCCCGCCATCTTGCTTCAATTCAAATGAGTGTAATACTGTCATCTTACCACTAGAGGAAGCTGGTAGTGTCCACTAAAGAGGCCAGTGGGTTAATGTTGAAAAAAATTAAGTATATGGGGTAGAGAGGCAAAAATGCAATGTCCCAGGAGGTGGACGCTGGGTCTCAGGAGGATATATATATATATATATATATATATATATATATATATATTAGGGCTGTCAAAATAACGCGTTAATTTCGATTAATTAATTAAAAAAAAATTAACGGATTAAAAAAAATAACGCAGATTAATCGATGTCGTATAGGGGTTTTCAATAGGTGAGGCGCGCCTCCCCTGGGGGGCGCCAAAGAGTCACGGGGGAGGCGCATGAAGACAGAGAAGAAGACAGTCCTGCCGCTCAACTCTGTGAAACCATGTAGCGATATTCGTGCCTTCTGTTTGAGCGCGAACCAATCCAAGCGCACAGTGAAACAACTCAACGCTCAAAACTGGTCTGGCACGGTCTGAAAAACTCTTCTCAACCCGCTGTCCTCGAGTTCCATCTCTGCTCGCGCGCTACTTTGCTCGCGCACACCTGCTCATTACACACTCAACACCAGCTGTGCACTCGCTCGGCTGTTAAAGCCAATCACAGACAGTTTTTTTCCCATTCAATCAGAGTATGGCTTGCAAATACTGCATTCAGATGAATTAAATCAAATTGCTGCAGCCTTTGGCAGAAATTACTAAACATCACCGAGGGATTGAAGAAAAACAAATAAAAAGTGTAATATTTTAGCCTAAAATATTTAGGCTAAAGTATTTAGACTAAAATATTAGAGTTACTAAGTGAGCTGTGAAAAATGTTTTTGTCTCTTTTCCAGCTTTTGGGAGGTTATGCAAAAGTTTATTCTGATCATAATCATCATGAATGTCATTATTATTTAAAGAGCACTTTAACACGAGGTAAAACAAAGTGCCAAACATCAGAAATACATCAGATAAGAGATAACTAATAAAATGCTTGTTTGTTAAAATAGCACTAGGTCTAAATTATGTATAATTAGCCTAAAAAGTAGATTGGAATATGGAATATGTTGACGTCTGTTAAATTCAGGTTATCTTTTTTATTATCATTTCAGTTGACGTTTCCTGTTGACGTGAGTTCAGTTTGACATTGGCATCTGTTTAGTTCAGTTTGTCTGCTGTTGAAAACAGCACTTTAATGTATCTATTGCTGATTATTCATTGAAACATTTGAATTTAAATATTTTAAATACTTTCACAGCAAAAAAAATATATATGCGATTAATTTAGATTAATTAATTACAGAGTATGTAATTAATTAGATTAATTTTTTAAGCCCTAATATATATATATATATATATATATATATATATATATTAACTTAGGTTATCCTGCCCTAACTGTATAATCTGAACCACCTTAATGTGGTAATCTGAACCACCTTAATGTGGTACAGAAGAACTACAGGTTAAAAAATATGGAGAAATAAAAAAGGACAGCCATCTTAAATGTCCTTTTCCTTAAGTTGATGTCAATTAATCAAAGCTGGACATTTTAGTGACCTTTACAGTTTGGACCAATTAAAATGATTAAGGTATGAAATATATTTCTGCACCCTATGAAGCAGCACTTTGATCCATCATTTATCTCTTTTTGGCACTTTGCATTAAAGGAGGTGTGAAATTTTAGCATATCATTTGAATAGCAAGCTTAAATTGTCCCTCAAGAAGCAATATCTCATTGTGTATCATGTTTAATTTCAAACAAACTTCTCTTCCGAGGTAATTAGATGGAATGAAATCCTCTTTGAATATTATATCTTATATCATAATAATGTAATATATATCCCATATTATATATATGTATTTTACACACAAACACTACATGCTGTGAACCTCCTCTGGTTTCACTAAGTAGTCAGTATTTGTTTGGTATCCCTCTACATGTGCCATTGTGGTCTTATCAAGTTTAGTAGAAAGCGTTTGAGTGGCTTAACTGTCTTTGTGGCACCCCTCCAAACATGCTTTACTGTTCCTCTCCTGGGACATTCATCTTCCAAATGTTGAGAGGCTTACATGCTACGGACATCACATCATCAGTCAACTTCATTTTTACAATTTAGTGAGAAGTTTACAAACATGAATGTGAAATAAATGTTTGACTTTAAATTATTTCTCTGTGCCATTACTAACAGCTTATTTTTTTAATAAACAAGACTTTAGTGCAGGATTTAGGATTTTATTTTATTTTCTGTAATTCACCAGATGATAAATTCTAAACAGCACAAAATATCTACATAAACCTCTGCTTTCATTGGTTAAAACGATTTTTCTGCAAAAACTTAAACTTATTGTGGATATACTCTAAACCAGAGGTCGTCCGTTCCAGTTCCGAGGTGTGGTGTCCTTGAACCTCTGTATGTGTTCCTGATGAAACAGGAAAAGTCCTGCTAATGACCTGATTATCTGACTCAGGTGGAGAAGTAGAGACACAATTAAATGTTTCAGCACACAGGACCTCGAGGACTGGAGTTAAAGATCCCTGCTCTAAAACATACAAGGTGAAACCACCAATATTTTCAAAAAAAAGTTAATCAAAACATTTGCCCATGGAGCCCGGCCGGGCTCAGCCCGAAGAGGCGACATGGGTCCCCCTTCCGATGGGCTCACCACCTGTCGGAGGGGCCAAAGGGGTCGGGTGCAATGTGTAACGGGTAGCAGTGGAGGGCGGGGACCTTGGCGTTCCGATCCTCGGCTGCAGAAGCTGGCTCTTGGGACGTGGAATGTCACCTCTCTGGTGGGGAAGGAGCCTGAGCTTGTGCGCGAGGTTGAGAGGTTCCGACTAGAGATAGTCGGACTCACCTCGACGCACCGCTCTGGCTCCGGAACCAGTCTCCTTGAGAGGGGCTGGACATTCTTCCACTCTGGAGTTGCCCATGGTGAGAGGCGCCGAGCTGGGGTTGGCATACTTGTTGCCCCCCATCTCGGTGCCTGCACGTTGGGGTTTTCCCCGGTGAACGAGAGGGTGGCCTCCCTCCGCATTCGTGTGGGGGGACGGGTTCTGACTGTTGTTTGCGCTTATGCGCCAAACAGCAGTTCAGATTACCCACCCTTTTTGGAGTCCTTGGAAGGGGTACTGGAGAGTGCCCCTCCTGGGGACTCCCTCGTTTTGCTGGGGGACTTCAACGCTCACGTGGGCAATGACAGTGGGACCTGGAGGGGCGTGGTTGGGAGGAATGGCCCACCTGATCTGAACTCGAGTGGTGTTTTGTTGTTGGACTTCTGTGCTCGTCATGGATTGTCCATCACAAACACCATGTTCAGGCATAAGGGTGTCCATATGTGCTCTTGGCACCAGGACACCCTAGGTCGCAGTTCAATGATCGACTTTGTTGTCGTTTCATCTGACCTGCGGCCGCATGTCTTGGACACTCGGGTGAAGAGAGGGGCGGAGCTCTCCACCGACCACTACCTGGTGGTGAGTTGGCTCCGATGGCGGGGGAGGAAGCCGGTCCGACCGGGCAGGCCCAAACGCACTGTGAGGGTTTGCTGGGAACGTCTGGCGGAGTCCCCTGTGAGGCGGAGCTTTAACTCCCACCTCCGGGAGAACTTTAAACACGTCCCGAGGGAGGCGGGGGACATTGAGTCTGAATGGACCATGTTCCACGCCTCTATTGCTGAGGCGGCTAGTTGGAGCTGTGGCCGCAAGGTTGTCGGTGCATGTCGTGGCGGCAACCCTCGAACCCGCTGGTGGACACCAGCGGTGAGGGAAGCCGTCAAGCTGAAGAAGGAGTCCTATCGGGCTTTTTTGGCCTGTGGGACTCCGGAAGCAGCTGATGTGTACCGGCAGTCGAAGCGGCAGGCGGCTCGGCTGGTCGCCGAGGCAAAAACTCGGGCGTGGGAGGAGTTCGGAGAGGCCATGGAGAAAGACTTCCGTACGGCTTCGAAGCGATTCTGGTCCACCATCCGGCGTCTCAGGAGGGGGAAGCAGTGCAGCACCAACACTGTTTACAGTGGGGGTGGTGTGCTGCTGACCTCGACTCGGGACGTCATGCGTCGGTGGGCGGAATACTTCGAAGACCTCCTTAATCCCACCAACACGTCTTCCATTGAGGAAGCAGAGCCTGAGGACTCTGGGTCGGGTTCTCCCATCTCTGGTGCTGAGGTTGCCGAGGTTGTTAAAAAGCTCCTCGGTGGCAAGGCTCCGGGGGTGGATGAGATTCGCCCTGAGTACCTTAAGGCTCTGGATGTTGTGGGGCTGTGTTGGTTAACGCGGCTCTGCAACATTGCGTGGACATCGGGGGCAGTTCCCCTGGATTGGCAGACTGGGGTGGTGGTCCCCCTATTTAAAAAGGGGGACCGGAGGGTGTGTTCCAACTACAGAGGAATCACACTCTTAAGCCTCCCTGGTAAGGTCTATTCAGGGGTTCTGGAAAGGAGGGTCCGTCGGATAGTCGAATCTCGGATTCAGGAAGAGCAGTGTGGTTTTCGTCCTGGCCATGGAACACTGGACCAGCTCTATACCCTCAGCAGGATTCTTGAGGGGGCATGGGAGTTTGCCCAACCAGTCTACATGTGTTTTGTGGATCTGGAGAAGGCATTCGACCGTGTCCCCCGGGGGATCCTGTGGGGGGTACTCCGGGAGTATGGAGTACCGGACCCTTTAATAAGGGCTGTCAGGTCTCTGTACGACCGGTGTCAGAGTCTGGTCCGCATTGCCGGCAGTAAGTCGGACTCGTTTCCGGTGAGAGTTGGACTCCGCCAAGGCTGCCCTTTGTCACCGATTCTGTTCATAACTTTTATGGACAGAATTTCTAGGCGCAGCCAAGGTGTTGAGGGGATCCGCTTTGGTGACCTTAGGATTGCGTCTCTGCTATTCGCGGATGACGTGGTCCTATTGGCTTCATCAGGGCGTGATCTACAGCTCTCACTGGAGCGGTTCGCAGCCGAGTGCGAAGCGGCCAGGATGAAAATCAGTGCCTCCAAATCCGAGACCATGGTCTTGAACCGGAAAAGGGTAGAGTGCCTTCTCCGGGTTGGGGAGGATGTCCTGCCCCTAGTGGAGGAGTTCAAGTATCTTGGGGTCTTGTTCACGAATGAGGGGAAGATGGAGCGGGAGATCGACAGGCGGATTGGTGCAGCGTCTGCTGTGAAGCGGGCGCTGTACCGATCCGTTGTGGTGAAGAGAGAGCTGAGCCAAAAGGCGAAGCTCTCGATTTACCGGTCGATCTACGTTCCTACCCTCATCTATGGTCACGAGCTTTGGGTCGTGACCGAAAGAACGAGATCCCGGATACAAGCGGCTGAAATGAGTTTTCTCCGTAGTGTGTCTGGGCTCTCCCTTAGAGATAGGGTGAGGAGCTCAGTCATCCGGGGAGGACTCAGAGTAGAGCCGCTGCTCCTCCACGTCGAGAGGAGCCAGTTGAGGTGGCTCGGGCATCTGGTCAGGATGCCTCCTGGACGCCTCCCTGGAGAGGTGTTCCAGGCACGTCCCACCGGGAGGAGGCCCAGGGGAAGACCCAGGACACGCTGGAGGGACTATGTCTCCCGGCTGGCCTGGGAACGCCTTGGGGTTCCTCCTGAGGAGCTGGCCCAAGTGGCTGGGGAGAGGGACGTCTGGGCCTCCCTACTGAAGCTGCTACCCCCGCGACCCGACCCCGGATAAGCGGAAGACAACGGACGGACGGAAAACATTAAAGTTGTATGTTGGTATAATCAATCTTTTGCTTGATTCAAATGCATGGTTGAAAGCCAAAAATGACTGACATATCTTTGATGACAATATGTAACTATACTAAACTATATGTTTCCACATTGAAGTTATGCCCCAATTCTTATTTGGGCATATTTTGGTACAACCCAAATACCATGGACAATTTTCAAGTTGGAAGCTAATTGATGTGTACCTAAAGGATGGTTTTCATAAGGTGTTACTTTCTTCTTGTTCTGGAATATTAGATCAGAATTCTTAGTCTACCTTTGTTGTTGTCGCTCAGTTTCTACTGTTGGAGATGTAGATAGAAAACTGTATTATTTTGTGCGATTTAAAATAAAGTTTTCTCACACTTTCTTGTCCAGAATTTTCTATGGCAACTTTGGTGGAGTGATGTGCAAATGTCCTGTAGTTAACCAACAAAGTGGAGAAAAGCAAGGCAGCTGCCAATAGCATTAAAACAAAAACTATCTTACAGTGCAGAAAGAGTAGTGCATGTTGCAGAACTCAGAGAATATACACATACAAATATTCACTGCAAAATATTAGCAACTTGGTCACTTCTTGGAAAATAAAATCTATTTGCAAACCTGACATCAGGCCAGATGTGTTGCTCAATAATAGGACTAAGTAGTCTGAATTACATACTCATAAAGATACTTCATCAATCAGATGTGTGAATCTGTCAATCCAAAATATAAATTTGAAACAATTCATGTGCACATCTCAGTGCCACACCAAAAACACAAAACACATTTTTTTCAGAAACTCATCATTTGCTTTTTAGTGCTATTTTTTGACACACAACGTGTTTTGCATATAGGCGATGGTCTGGGCTACTAGTAAAAGCTAAATAAATGCTAAATAAACTAACTGAATGCAAGATTAAATTGCTAACCTGAAAATGGATAAAAGAACCGCAAAACTTACTATTGAAACTCCAACTCGCTATGGAGACAGAAGACGTAGCTGCTTTTATACCCCACTGTAGCAGAGATACTGACACATCAGTTTATCCAAGTGACGTCACAAAAACTTTTGAACCAATAGCAATATTGATTCAAAATTCAATGCAAGACACATGTTGAACCTTAGGAGGGTGCCACACTAATTGTTTTAGAAACAAAATCAGGATTTTAACAAACATTTCAAAAAATCTTAAGGATATGTAGAAAGCATTATAAGACAACCATGTTAACAGTTTATTAGAACAAAAAGTTGATTTGGGGGTGAGTTACCCTTTAACATCAGGAAATTGTCAAAATTGGGAACTGGAAAGCTTAAGTGGAATCATTTGTCTGTGATTCTACAAAATAAATCTTAGTAAGTGGATCTTTATTAATTTAATATTATTGATAAAAATAAAAGTGCAAGAATTTTATGATTATTTTAGTGTCTAAGGCAATGTGTTTACTTGCTTAGAATTATGGACATGTATGTGTGTGTGTGTGTGTGTGTGTGTGTGTGTGTGTGTGTGTGTGTGTGTGTGTGTGTGTGTGTGTGTGTGTGTGTGTGAGTGAGAGAGCATGAGCTGTGTATATGTGTGTGACAAAGATAGATCGAGCTTCTGGTATAAAAAATTAAGTTAAATGTCACACCTGTCTGTCACAACACACCTGCTCAGACAGGCTGACATTTACACACCTTAACAGACCAAAACACACACGTGTATCACGACTGATGTAAGCACATACACAGTCGACCACATGCGAAAAAATTAAAGCACATGAGAATGACAGCCACATTACCAAAGGTACAGGGATGATAAGAATCTAAGTAAGTGATCATAAACGTTTTTCAAAGAAAACTCTTGTAACCATCTGGTGTGTGTAGTTGTAATGTATACTTTTCTCTGTTTTTATATTACATGATGCCATTTGAAGGGAACTGATTTGAATACTGCTCGTTAATTACTCAATTAATTATTTTATTAATTTCTTATTGTCATAAAATAATCATCTTTCTCTCTCTCTCCCTCTTTCTCTCTCCGTGTATCCATTAGCTCTTTTATGCGCATTAGAAAAGGTTGATGGAGAAAGCAACATTTGAAATAACTTCCTCAATTTTGCAGAAGATTTTTACAGTTTCTGTGCTAAATGGGAGATAGAAAAACATTTTGCCAAATAAGTTCTCACTTAGCATACATTTATCCTCACATTACTTTTTAGCTGTTTCTGCTGTCTGCATCTTCCCAGATATTCCCATAATGTGCATAAAATTACATTTCTTTCTCTATGTCTCCAGACTGCATGTAACATTGCCAATACTAGTTAACATGACCAAACAATTAGAAGTTGCCCCAAAGCAACACATTCCTGAAAACTTCTCTTCAGTTTTATCAAATATGGGGTCCATGCTAGTTTGCAATTTCCTGTTTATTACAGCTAAGCATAATGTCAACTTCTGACACAATTATGCTTCACATAGTCTGGTTAATTCACTCCAAACCAATTGATGGACATGCGCCTAATTTGCATTTTCTTTCTTTTTTTCATTTTAAAAGTTCACTTAAAATTTGCGCGATAATTTGATGGAAACATAGCATATTTGTGGTTTGTTGGAGCAGCATCTTACCTGTAGCTGAGAGGAAGCGGCTGGGTAAACTCATCAGAAGGGCCAGCTCTGTCCTGGGATGCCCCCTGGATCCAGTGCAAGCGGTGAGAGGCAAAAGGACTGTAAGAATAATAAAATTGATGAGCAATGTATCCTACCCCATGCATGGAGCTGTTGCAAAACTGAAAATGTCTTTCTGCGACAGACTGCTGCACCCTAGATGCTCACAGGAGTGCTTTTGCAATTCCTTCATCCCAGCTGCTGTTAGACTTTATAATTTCTGCTGCTCACAACAAGCTCAATAAGTGTTTACAACATGCTAATTAGTTGCATAGGTTCAGATCTGATCATGAATCATTTATATTGTCTCTCAGATGTTGATGTCCATTTGCACACGCTTTAACCACTGCCATATTTCCTCTTTAACTTCAGTGTTTCATTTTTATCTGAATATGTCATATTCAATTCTGCAATTACTGATTACTCTTTTTCATTTAATTTTTATTTTTGCCTTTCTGATAAGTTCATTCTCTGTTACTTTAGAACAAACTAGATTAGCTTGTTTTTCATTACTGATTTAGTGTATAACTAAATACACTACAGTGGTTTGTTGCCAAATTTCCCGATTGACAAATTTCCCGATTGACAGTAAAACTATTTATTATCAAATGTTCAATGTTACCTTGATTTGACATGCTCTGTACCACCAGTTGGTCCTGAAGTCTGGTGCTCTCTTCTGCCCAACTGTCTGGTTATAACAAGTACTATAATTCACAAGCTGGAATAAGTTGGCTTGCCTCACCTATGGTCATGAAATTTGGCTCATGACCAAAAGATCGAGATCCCGGATCCAAGCAGCTGAAATGCGATTCTAAAATTCTTGAGAAAGTAAGTGCTAATCAACTATGTGAACACTTACAAAGTAATGACCTATTTGAAGAGTTTCAGTCAGGCTTCAGAGCTCATCATAGCACTGAAACAGCTCTGGTGAAGGTCACTAGTGTGATATTATCATGGCCTCAGACAATGGACTTGTATCTGTACAGGTCCTGTTTGATCTCAGTGATGCACTTGATACAGCTGATCACAATATTATCCTAGAAAGATTTGAACATACTGTAGGGATTAAGGGGAAACCATTAGGCTGGTTTAAATCTTATCTGTCTGACAGATTCCAGTTTGTTCATGTTAATAACAAATCTTCAAACTCTACTATATATATATATATATATATATATATATATATATATATATATATATATATATATATATATATATATATATATATATATATATATGATTCCGATTGGCAAATTATCAGACAGCATGGGATTAATTTCCACTGTTATGCTGATGACACTCAGCTATATTATCCATAAATCCTGATGAATCCAATCAATTACTTCGACTA
Source organism: Fundulus diaphanus (assembly GCA_037039145.1). Taxonomy (NCBI): domain Eukaryota; kingdom Metazoa; phylum Chordata; class Actinopteri; order Cyprinodontiformes; family Fundulidae; genus Fundulus; species Fundulus diaphanus. The sequence goes on from CM073124.1 coordinate 34,884,856, forward strand.
CAGGCATGTCTTGATGACATCAAAACCTGGATGACTTTAAATTTCCTGCTTTTAAATTCTGACAAGACAGAAGTTGTAATCTTTGGACCAGAGTCCTCAAAAAATAAACTTCTTAATCAATCACTTAATCTGGATGGTATTAAATTGGCGTCTGGTAATAAAGTAAAAAATCATGGTGTTATTTTTGACCAAGACATGTCATTTAAATCCCATATTAAACAGGTTTCCAGGGTTTCCTTTTTTCACCTGCGGAATATTGCCAACATTAGAAATATGTTGTCCAGGGTGATGCTGAAAAACTAGTCTATGCATTTGTTACCTCAAGGCTGGACTATTGTAATTCTTTACTATCAGGAAGTACACAAAATGTAGTTCGAAGCCTTCAGCTGATCCAAAATGCTGCTGCAAGAGTTCTGATGAAAACCAACAAGAGAGATCATATTTCTCCAATTTTAGCTTCCCTTCATTGGCTTCCTGTTAAATCAAGAATATAATTTTAAATTCTCCTTCTCACATATAAAGCCCTTAATAATCAAGCTCCATCATATATCAGAGCTCTGATTACCCTGTATGTTCCTAATAGACCAGTTCATTGTTATTGTTTTGATTCGGGTTTTTCGCGCATGCGCGTCGGACTGGTTGGCAAAAGACGAACACAATGGCGGACGCAAACAGAGAAACTGACGAGTTCTCCGCGTATTTTTCTTCTTTAGATAACGTATCACAAGATCGTTTTATAACTAAGTTGATGGTTGATGGTATCAGACTGCCAGATCCACACAGCAAAAGCCTGAAGGGACGGAGCGAGTCTGTGAAATGCTGCCAAGTGTTCAGTACCGCGACATATACAGCTACCTTATAAACACGCAGGCCAGTACACACGAGAGAGCATGGAAGCATGAAACCACTGGACGGCTACAATTATATTATATCTGGACATAGGCTCCAGCAACGCCCGCGACGCCATGAGGGATTAAGCGGGTCAGAACATGGATGGATGGATGTTCAGACATGTTTGTGTAACATACGAACGCGGAGTCGGACAGGAAGACCCGCCCGGTAGGTTAAAAAAAACATAGTTCACTACGGATTATTTTGGTGTTTTTGTCTTGTTAAAATTGGTGGGGGTGTCGGCGACATTGCAGCGTAAACACAGAAGTACTAGCGCCCGTGAACGGCGGCGTAATGCAGCTGCTGCTGCTGCTGCTGCAGAGCATCGACTCTGCTTCTCCCGGCCCCGTCTAGCGATCGCCACCCCCCCTCCGCCGCTATTCAAGTAGAACAATGAATAGAGCAGAATTAAGTTATATTTACCGGAGATGAAGTGTAGACTGCATATTCTGTTGTGGTATGATGGATCCCTCAGTCCATTGGGAGTGTCTGCCTGCGCTCTTTTCATTGAAAATATCCATTTCTTTCTTCTTTCTTCGTCCTTCGGTAAACGACACAAAACGTACATCCAACGATTTGGAATGCCTCTGTGTGCAACCGGGAGCACAACAAGTGGTAGGCATTGTTTAGATTCCAAAAATAAACTAACTAAAATACGCTCTAAATCACCCGTTTTGTCATGTAGTAGACGAGAACAGTACTGTTTTTGCCAACCACCGTGACCCGGATGTAGCGCTGACGTCACGTGTGAACTGGTCTATAGAGCGCTTCACTCTCAGACTGCAGGTCTACTGGTGGTGCTTAGAGTCTCTAAAAGTAGAATGGGAGGCAGATCTTTTAGTTATCAGGCTCCTCTCCTGGAACCAACTCCCAGTTTTGGTTCGTGAGGCAGACACCCTGTCTACTTTTATGACTACGCTTAAAACTTTCCTTTTTGACAAAGCTTATAGTTAGAGTGGTTTAGGTTACCCTGAGCTTTCTCTATAGTTATGCTGCTATATGCTTAGGCTGCCAGAGGACATCAGGATCTATTTTTCTCACGCTGCTGAGTTCTCCTATTGTTTCCAATTTGCATTGCTTGATTTTTATTTCATCTTTTACCTTTTTGTTCTGTAATTTATTTATTTTTTCATAGTAGGTACACCTGGTCTGGCATTCTGTTAGCTGTGACATCATCCAGGGAAGACAGATCACCCACTATTACCATATAACACAGAAAGGATTCCTAGATCAGCTTCTGTGCTTTTTTTGTCTCTGCTCTGTCTTCTCTAATGTGAACATTCACACTGAGCCTGGTTCTGTTGGAGGTTTTCCTCTCCACTGTCGCTTCATGCTTGCTCAGTATGAGGGATTGCTGCAAAGCCATCAACAATGCAGACGACTGTCCCTGTGGCTCTACGCTTCTTCAGGAGGAGTGAATGCTGCTCGTCACGACTCGATGCAATCTGCCGGGTTTCCTTAGATAGGAAACTTTTTGACTAATCTGTATAATCTGATCCAATCTGTATAATCTGACTGAATTTGATTTTGCAAAGTGCCTTGAGATGACATGTATAATGAATTGGCACTATATAAATAAAACTGAATTTAATTTAAATTCTGGTATTTTAAAGACAAAAAGGAAAACATATACAAAGAATAACATAATTGCAAAACAGCTAATTTAGGCAGAAGAAGCACTTTTCTAAATGTTTTTTTCAACCTTTAACTTGAAAGCAATAATTACAGCAGTTAATGTACTGTATATACAGTGTCATGATTTGTCTAGATGAACCCAGACAGAGCACGCACACACAGAGCTTGTTGTGAGAGTTTATTGCAAGTTGTGGGTTGTAGATGACAAAAACCAGAGACAGTTACCAGACGGGAGATGAAGTGTGCAGGAGCTGGCTGACTGGAACGGACCGGAGATGACTCACAGGATCTGGAGGACGGACTGCTGAAAACCCCGTGGTGCAGCATTAAGTGAGTTCCTTGGACGCCGGGGCAACAGTTAATCCAAAACTGAGCTTCACAGAGTTCCTTGGACTCAGATGCTGCAGTAAATCCCACAGGGCAGCAGAGAGGAATCCGGAGGCGCTGGGCTGCTGCAGAACCAGGACTGCAGACTAGAGGACAACGAAGACGAAGGAGCAAAAATCCAGCAGCATAACAGGTACTTATCTTGGCAGACGAGAAGCAAGACGTGACGGACGAGAACTGGACTTGACAGGCTTGGAGATGAAGGAGACTGAAGCGAACTGGACTTGACAGGCTTGGTGTTAAGGTGGACTGCAGCGAACAGGACTTGACCGGCTTGGTGTTGAATTGACTGAAGACGAGCCGGCGATGGGGAACAAACTGAGTTTTATAGCCAGGGGAGCAGGTGGAGCCAGTCCATGGTTAATTGCAGCCTGACAGGTGTGCCTAATCAGGGCTGCACTGGAGCAGAAGGAGCCAGGAAATGCTCAGGGTGCAGTCAGCAAGGCTGCACCATGACATACAGTATATTATAAAAGTACAAATTACTTCCAATGACAATATCTACTGTTTATTGTATGTTCATTTGACTTCCAAAGGGCACAATAAATTCAGCAGATAAAATAACATAAACATAACAAAGCTTGTGTACAAATAAGAAGTCTCACTTTAACATAAACTCTAGGTTTCTATCTCTCTGATGCATTTTTGCTTAAAACAAATATGCTCTTTATCCATGAAGTTACTTGCAGTTGGTAGAGTAGCCAGAAATTTTGCTCAAGTAAGAGTAGTATTATTTGAGTAATAATATGACTCAAGTAAAAAAAAAGAACAGTAGAGTAAAACTACTCCTGAAAGTACATTTTGTTCAAAAAGTTATTCAAGTAAATGTAACTTGTTCTGTTCTGCTCTCAGTGGAGGCGATCACATTTCCTGCTGCTCCCGTACCTCTCCCTGCTCTGTCCCTGCGTTTGCTGTGTCTTGTCTTTCTGAGCCCTCTCCTCATATCACCAAAATTCTGAAACAATGGATCTGGTCTGCTAGTCTCTCAATGCAATTGATAAAAAAATTTCGACGGGAAGGCAGGGTAAAGGGGGCCTGTCCTGTACTGACGGGACACACTTTGTGGGATAGTAATATCGTCTTTATTGTCACTGAAACATACATTACAATGAAATTTGCTTTCTGCATTTAACCCATCCCCTTGGGGAGCAGTGGGCTGCCATGTGCTCAGGGACCCAGAGTGCCGGCACTGGGGATTGAACCGGGTACTTGCATCCTTCTCTGAGTGCAAGCGCACTGCTCTAACCACTCGGCCACGACCCCCCTAGTCTAGGTTACACCCTAGACTCCTGGAACAGGTGGAGAATGGTGTGTCGATTTTGTCAGTCGAGGACGTTGAAGACGTATACATGTTTGGATTCATGATACTCGGATTTGGAGGATACCTGATGTATCTACAATTGCAGAGGATGACGGTGGCAATTAGGACCATGATCAGGCTGCCGGCCACATTTGATGCGCTCATAAAGGCTGTGAACGAGCAGAACCATAAACTGGATGAGCAGAGCCGCAAGCTGGATGTGATGGAATGCAGGCTGGCTGCGGTGGTTGAACTCAAAGGTGAGATGGGATAAAATCTTGGATCTGCATGCTCGCTTCATGGTGGAAAAGTCCAAAAAATTCAGAATATTGGATTCGCTATGTGGAGCCCAGTGACATAGACTTCAAGGCTGACGGAAAATTTGTGCAACTTGCTTTCAAAACAACAGTGTATTTTGGATTTCGGCTTCCCCCCTTATCAAAACTCCCCTGGATGTTATGGCGGAAGGGCCCAGAACTGCTGTGCCCGCCCCTCCCCCCTTGGACACCTGGGAATGCGTTCAGAACTGTAGTGCTGGTTGATAAACTTTCCATCATATCAAGGACAATGACCTCTGGACAGCGTTCATGGAGAAATTCCACACACTCACACACACACACACACACACACACACACACACACACACACACACACACACACACACACACACACACACACACACACACACACACACACACCTGATGCTCAATACTCACATGTGACACCTAAGCCTCCAAAGTAACCCTCTGCTGAAATGTTGTCTCGTGATATGTGCTTTTCTTGTGCTGAGGTTTTTTTGATATCTCAAACTGTACCCTGTCAAGGATAAAGTGTGAAATATGCCTTTTTTCCCTCTACCTCCCCAAATGTGGCTCCTATCTTTCCACAGAGATAAAAGCAGCGCTCTAAGGAAACCGCGTCATGGCGGGGTCCTTGGCAGCTGAAAGAATGCACCTAACGGCAGCGTTCTTTGGCACGCATGGCCTCAGTCAACCATTCCCCTGTCCACCTCTTTCCCCAAGCCCCAAATGTATGTGATGTATGTGATGGACTGTTTGTACTGAAACTGTAATCTCGATTACAATGCAAATTGTAGTTGACAATAAAGATTGATTGATTGATTGATTGATTGAATTGAGTAAATGTAACTACTTACTACCCACCACTGCACGCCACCTGCAGGCATGTCATACATATTACAATGCCTATTACAGCTCCTCTAGCTTCAGGTGGTTTAATTTTTACACTCAAACTCTTATATGTGGATATCTGTGTGGATACTTTATTTGGGTTCATATGGATGTAGCCTAAGTCTCTTAGCTGGCCTGGGAACATCGCAGGCTTCCCCCAGAGAAGAGGGAGGACGCGTTTGGGGAGTAGGAAATCTGGGTGTCTCTGCTACCTCCATGGCCCAATCCTGGATAGGCAGAAGCTGACATGTACGGGCACAAGCATAACTCACAAGCCTTTGCTGACTTTTTCTCATCTTAGCTGACCTCTACTCCCCACAAACCTCCAATAATGGAGAACATTTTAACGGTTGCTTGAGGTCGGTCATTCTTTTGTTTTATTTACCCAAAATGCAGTTGAAACCCCATATTCAGACAACCATTTTGGAAACTTTAGTGAAATTATAGTTTAGGAGATACTGCCGGTATTTCTTTTCGAAAGGTAACATATTTGGGAAAACAGCATTCAAATGCTCTCCAAAATGCTGACAACCTAGAGGCTAGACCAGGAAGTAGATCCATTGTTTAACACACGTTTCTGCAGCTTCTGTTGCACTACCCACCCATTACCCCATTGAGACAGTATTTTATCCATGGCTGAAATCAAATAGATTTAAAACTAATCTGAAACGAGCAAATCATGAATATAAAATAAATATAAAATAAATATGACTCCATTTGAACAGAAGATTAAAGGATATATGTCAATTAAAAGCTCAAAAAAGTTGGGTTCTGTGGAGTATGTCGCTGGGGGGTTGGGCCGGTGTATGCCCATGTGTCTGGCCCTACCCGGGGCCTCTGGTGTGCTGGAGGGCCTTGGGGCCTGTCGAGCTGGGAGGGGGGTATGGACATTAGCATCTCATAGCAGATGCTCTCCCCTTCAGGGGATGCATTCTGCTAGTGGGGGGATGGGAGGGAAGGGTGGTGGGGGTGAACCCAGTCTGGATGTCTATTGTCCTATGTGGTGTGGGAGTTGTTTCAGTGTTAGTGTTGGGGTGGGTTTAAATATTTTTTTTCTTTCCTCAGTGGTGGGAGATGTTTGGAGGGCTCCATGTCCGGTTCTTGGCGGCTCTCGATGCTGGCTCTATGCGGTTGGCCCTGCCGCCTGTCTCTGGCCCCTCGGGCTATGGTGATGCAGCTGGCGGAGCCTCCCTCTCCGGGTGGGTTTTTGGACAACGGGGGTGCCTATTGGAGTCATCAGGGGAGCTTGGTTCCTGGGAAGCATCATGCTCTCCCAGGAAGCAAGCATTAACTTGGTGGTATCACTAATGTTATCCGGGAAGATAATAGCGCTATGCTATTGGCATTCGGCGCTAATTTAAAAATACCTTAAGTTCTATTTGATCGTAATGATTTGAACCGGAAAACATAAACATTAATATCCCATCAATGTATAAAACCCTTATGGAAATAAAGTTTGCTATAACTCAAAAAACACATTTGAACCACATCAGCAAAGCTTGGTTTCAAAGAAGCTAGCAGGAGCTCCCTGCCTAACTCTGACAAACCTGTATGTGCCTCTGTGTCAGTTTGGTTCACTTTGGGGCATCCAGTTGGAAGCAGTTGAAGCAGGGTGAAGGCTGGGCTTCTGAGCAGCGACAGCAAGTAGGAGGTAAGCTCGAAGAGGGGCTGTGAGGAGGTGGCTCCCAGTCCCTTATGCGGATCTCAGGCAGTAGGAAGCTCAGTGCTGCGGGACCTGCAGTTCCTTGGTGCCTGTAAAAGTCACACATTTCCTGGTTTACAATTTTAGTGTGATTTTATTCCTCATGGCTTGATTGCACAACAGCTCTGTTATGAAAATATGGGGTAATCAGATCTCTGATATATGATGGAGCTTGATTTTTAAGGGCTTTATACATAAGAAAGATAATTTTAAATTCTATTATTGATTTAACAGGAAGCCAATGAAGGGAAGCTAAAATAGGAGAAATATGATCCCTCTTGTTGATTTTCATCAGAACTCTTTCAGCCAATTTAATGGCATCCAGATTAAGTGATCGATTAAGATGTTTTTTTGGAGGATTTTGGTCCAAAGATTACAACTTCCATCTCGGCTGAATTTAAAAGCACGAAATTTAAAGTCAAAACAACTGGACTTCTATTCTGAAGCTGAAGACATTTTGCTTCCCATCCAGGAAGCTTTCTCAATTCAAAAGCCCCATTTACACTACCCTTGGTTAACCGATCCATGCCGAGCTTGGATCAGTTAACCAAGCCGAGCTTGGTTCTGTTTACACATCACGCTATCTCGGTTCCTTGGTTTCCTCGCCTCCTAGTGACGATATGCGGTACTACTGCTCTCTAGGATTGAAGGAGGGAATCAAGCAAATAAAAATGGCGGCGCCATATAAACGGGGTAAAAATGTCTGGAGTAGTGTGGAGTTCCAAGCTTTATAGACCTGCTGGCAAGGCCTCATTGGAGCTTAGATTCACATGTAAATTCACCTGGAACTGGTCGCCCCAACAAAAAACAGTCGTTAGGCTCATCGTTTGTCAGGGTCACAGGAGGAATGTTGTGGTCACATGTGTGAAGGTGTGAATGCGGTACCGCGCACGTGACGTCACGGCCTTAAGAGTAACGCCCCTTTTGCCGCACCGGTAGGGCAAACAGTCGTAGAACGCACATACAAACCAGCCATTACAAGCGCAACAGAACCAGCGATATGACCGACTTTGCAGCCATTAAACTTACCCAAGACGATGTCCCAGGCGCACGGTTTACTGGTCGCACTGTGGAAGAGCACACCAACCTTCAGCTGAAACGGTGGCTTGAGTGTCGAGGGCTCAAAAAAACCGGAAGACGGGCCGAGTTGATTCAACGGTAAGCTTTGTTTTTTTCCCTGCTCGGCGTTCATGCCTTTGTTATGATTTCCACCGTGCTCCGTTCACGTCGGCCTTTTTTGTTTGTTTGCAATCAACGTCCAGGAATCTGTATATCTTGCCAATAGGTAGCTACAAAACGATTGTTCACATCTCAGAATCTTTCGCTTAAGAGATTCAGGGCGTTTGTTTTGAGTAGCAGGGTACCATGTTAGCGCCTGCTAACATGGTAGCCTATATGCTATCATCACCCTTTCCACCGACAAAATGCTTGCTACATATGTATGTGAATTTGGTAACTTTTTCCGGGTTGAAATGTTGTGTAGGCCGCCCGCACAAGTGTACCCAACGCACACACTTCTCCTTGGCACTCTTGAGTTTCGGGAAATTAATGAAGAAAACATCCTTCATATGCGGCCGATCAGCGTACCTCGAGTCGCTGTTGCACGTCCCATAGCAACAATGTTTATAAACCATGGTCTTAGATGTTGGAAAAAGCAGTCGTTTACCGAGTAAAACCTAGGCTAACGCACGTCTCTTCCACAGCAAAACAGCGGCGGTTTGGGAGTTTGCCCTACTGCGTACCACGTGATGTGACGTCATCGTGACGTTGTGTTTCTAAAAATAGCTCGCGCGCGGTACCGCATTGGGGTGAAACTTGGCAGGAATCAAACCTATAGACCAGTTCACGCGTGACGTCACGCGCTACATCCGGGTCAAAAAGAGTACTGTCTTTGTCTACCAGCTTGACAAAACGGGTGAATTTGAGCGTACTGTTAGTTTATTTATGGGATCTAAACTATCAATTCAATTCAATTCAATTCAATTTTATTTATATAGCGCCAAATCATGAAACATGTCATCTCAAGGCACTTTACAAAATCAAGTTCAATCATATTATACAGATTGGGTCAGATTATACAGATTGGTCAAAATGTCCTATATAAGGAAACCAGTTGATTGCATCAAAGTCTCGACAAGCAGCATTCACTCCTGGGGAACCGTAGAGCCACAGGGAGAGTCGTCTGCATTGTACATGGCTTTGCTGCAATCCCTCATACTGAGCAAGCATGAAGCGACAGTGGGAAGAAAAACCACCCATTAACGGGGAAAAAAAACCTCCGGCAGAACCGGGCTCAGTATGAACGGTCATCTGCCTCGACCGACTGGGGTTACAGAAGACAGAGCAGAGACACAACAAGAGAGACAAAAAAGCACAGAAGCACACATTGATCTAGTAATCTGTTCTACATTAGATGGTAGTAACGGGTGAGCCGTCTTCTCTGGATGATGTCAAAGTTAACAGAACGCCAGACCAGGTGTACCTACTATGAAGAAAAAGAGAGAGAGCAAAAAGTTAAAAGCTGAAATGACGACAGTCATTTCAATGTAATACAATGCAAAACTGGAGAACCGTAGAATGAAGAACAGTAGAAATCAGTAGAGTGAGAAAATTAGGCCCTGATGTCCTCCAGCAGCCTAAGCCTATAGCAGCATAACTATAGAGGTAGCTCAGGGTAACATGAGCCACTCTAACTATAAGCTTTGTCAAAAAGGAAAGTTTTAAGATTAGTCTTAAAAATAGATAGGGTGTCTGCCTCACGGACCAAAACTGGGAGTTGGTTCCACAGGAGAGGAGCCTGATAGCTAAAGGATCTGCCTCCCATTCTACTTTTAGAGACTCTAGGAACCACCAGCAGACCAGCAGTCTGAGAGCGAAGTGCTCTGTTAGGAACATACGGAGTAATCAGAGCTCTGATATATGATGGAGCTTGATTATTAAGGGCTTTATACGTTAGAAGAAGAATTTTAAATTCTATTCTTGATTTAACAGGAAGCCAATGAAGGGAAGCTAAAATTGGAGAAATATGATCCCTCTTGTTGATTTTCATCAGAACTCTTGCCGCAGCATTTTGGATCAGCTGAAGACTTCGAACTGCATTTTGTGGACTTCCTGATAGTAAAGAATTACAATAGTCCAGCCTTGAAGTAACAAATGCATGCACTAGTTTTTCAGCATCACCCCTGGACAGAATGTTTCTAATTTTGGCGATATTCCGGAGGTGAAAAAAGGAAACTCTGGAAACCTGTTTAATATGGGATTTAAATGACATGTCTTGGTCAAAAATAACACCAAGATTTTATCCTACTACTTGTTCTGCTCCCGGTTGCACACAGAGGCATTCCTAATCGTCGGATGTACGTTTCTTTCGTTTACCGAAGGACGAAGAAAGAAATGGATAATTTCAATGAAAAGGATGCAGGCAGACAATCCCTGTGGGAGCCATCATACCACGACAGAATTTGCAGTCTACACTTCATCTCCGGTAAATACAACTTCATTTTGCACTAGTCATTGTTCTACTTAAATAATTATATAAATAAAAAAATAGGATATATACTTAAGTCAATACGTAAACGTTTGTTTCGTAATAATATACGTACATGTACATGTACAATGTATGCAAACCCTCTGGCATGAGTCTGTGAAAAGGATTAAGTCAAAAACACCAAAATAATCCTTTGTGAACAATGTTTTTTTTAACCTACCGGTGGCAGGTCTTCCTCTCTGCTTAGGCGCTGTCTATGTCCGACTCCACTTTCGTATGTTACACATACATGTCTGAACATGTCCCGATATGAAATAATTGTAGCCGTCCAGTGATTTCATGGCTTTCATGCTCTCTCGTGTGTACTGGCCTGGCGTGTTGATAAGGTAGCTGTATATGTCGCCGTACGGAACACTTGGCCAGCATTTCGCAGACTCGCTCCATCCCTTCAGGCTTTTTCTGTATGAATCTGGCAATCGGATACCATCAACCATCAACTTACTCTTATAACGATCTTGTGATACGTTATCTAAAGAACAAAATTATGTCGAGAACTCGTGAGTTTCTTTGTTTTCGTCCGCCATTGTGTTCGCCTTTTGCCTACCAGTCAAGCGCGCATGCGCGAAAAACCCGAATCAAAACAATAACAATGAACTGGTCTATAGCTGTGTTGTAAGTTTTTGAAACTGGAGCCCTCCCCCTCTGTTTAAAGTTGTTTTTTCTCACTTTACACAAATGGCTTCCTTCACCCCTCTCTCAAACTATCAGTCTTCTGCTGAGACTCATGGGCTCGTTCATGTACCACGGGCTGTCTCATTCATTCCGGTTCGAAGATTTGGCAGCAAGAGAGAAGTCAGTAAGATCAAAGGCAGAACAGTTAAAACATATTTTATTACAATTTGGAATTCCAAAAAGGGAGACAACTTACAAGTTTTTATCACCGACGCAGATATCCTAATTTTATTCCGAAAATAGCCTCCACGAGTTGTAAGATGTGTCTCGGCGTTTACACTCGGAACAAGCCTTTTAACACAGAGATGGCTCCAGAGGGGGCCGGACTACCCCCCCTTTGTGGAGACACCCAGTCTAGCTCAAACATGTGCTTCCTGACACTCGACCGTTAAATGTAATCTGTTGCCCTAGTTCGGTTCCTGGGAGTTAACTGAAATAACATTGAGACCCTGAGAAAGGTTTTCTTAAACCACTATGTCTTGCACAAGGCTCTCATAAATTTCCCGTTCTGTGCTGTGGCTGGTACGGTTACTGAAGTCTGAATGCATCTTATTTTCCTCTGCACACATTCCCACCCTAGGTTACTGTGTTTAAAGGTTGATATCTGTATAACTTTAAAATACACTATTATCATATAAGTGATTATATATTTTCATAACACTTCTCTGTCCAAAATGTGAACATTTTGGTCCTCAAAAGAGTGTCCTTTATCCTTGAGGAGCAGGTGGATGGCTGAGGACTACCTCCTCCGCACAAGACTCAAAATATGTGCATAACATGTTTTGTGCATCCTTCTAGAAGCTTCTGACAATGATTTGCTGGGAATGATTTTGGCCTGTTTCCCCCTGAAAGAACTGGTATAACTGCATCATTTTTGTTGCTGGTTGTGATTGTCACTCTAAAACATTTACTTTGTTGTTTTTAGGTCACCTTTTAACTGATTTTGCACTTTGCAACTGATTTCACAAAATTCTTTGGAAGTATTTTTCCAAAACTCTAACTTCCTGGATGGTGTTTGGAGATGTTTGATGCTTTTATGTTTCAATATTTCCCCTTGATCTTCTTTCGTCATGGTGCCAATAATGTTGTGAAGTACACCTGTCCATCCAGGGGAAAAACACCAACACATTTGACAGTTGAAATGGTGTTCTCAGGCTATCAAACTTGACCCTTTCTCTTCCAAATGTAAAAATGATCAATAGGGCAAAACACTTAAATTGTTGATTCATCAGAGTTGGCATTTTCCAACCATAATCAGGTTTTTCATGTGGTTTTAAGAGAAACAAATGTTTCATCTCTGCACAACTTTTCAGCCTATCTCTGAACAGGACTTCAACTGTAGATAATAGCCCCTTTTCCATTGCCACTCACTTTTTGAGAAGCCTGGTGCTTTTCAAAACCCAGGTAGCATTTCATTAAATATTTACCAAGCCACTTTCCGGTGGCTTTACTTTCCTGGGGCTTTTGGTCTCTCAAGCGACCCAGTACTTTGCTCTGCTTTCTCGGGGCTTGTTGAGGGGGTGGGGTTGTGTGCAGCAACACAAACTGTCTGCCACAAGGGATGAATAAGGAGATGAGGAGTTTACCAACGGTGGTGGATATTAATAATTATCAAATAAGCAAGCACACTATTCATTTAATTAAGAAAAAGATGCATCTGTCATGATTTGTCTTTTGGATGAACCCGGACACAAGAGTCAAACTGAGAGACCAAGGAGCCAGCAAGCACCAAAGGGACCAGAGAACACTAGGGGAACCAAAGGGACCAGAGAACACTAGGGGAACCAAAGGGATCAGAGAACATTAGTGGACCCAAAGGGGTCAGAGAACACTAGGGGAACCAAAGGGGCCAGAGAACACTAGGGGAACCAAAGGGGCCAGAGAACACTAAGGGAACCAAAGGGGCCAGAGAACACTAGGGGAACCAAAGGGGCCAGAGAACACTAAGGGAACCGAGGAGCTAGAGAACACTGGGAACCAAGGAGCTAGAGAACACGGGGGGAACCAAGAAGCTAGAGATCACGGGGGGAACCAAGAAGCTAGAGAACACGGGGGGACCCAAGAAGCTAGAGAACACGGGGGGAACCAAGAAGCTAGAGAACACGGGGGGACCCAAGAAGCTAGAAAACACGGGGGGAACCCAAGGAGCTAAAGAACACTGATGTGCTGGAGCACAACTAGGGCGCGGCACATCAGGGAAAGGTACGAGCGCTTGACAGCGTCGGGGTAAAGAGCGAGCGCTTCACAGCGCCGGGGGAAAGAGCGAGCGCTTGACAGCGCCGGGGGAAGGAACGGGCGCAACACAGCGCCAAAGGGAAGGAACGGGCGCAACACAGCGCCAAAAGGGAAGGTTCGGGCGTACGGAAACGCCTAGGGGTTGGAACGGGCGTACGGAAACGCCAAGGAACGGGCGTACGGAAACGCCAAGGAACGGGCGTACGGAAACGCCAAGGGGAAGGAACGGGCGTACGGAAACGCCTAGGGGAAGGAACGGGCGTACGGAAACGCCAAGGGGGAGGAACGGGCGCATGAAAACGCCAAGGAACGGGCGTACACAACGCCAAAGGGGAAAGGAACGGGCGCACGACAGCGCCAAAGGAGAGGTACGGGCCAACAGCAGCGCTAAGGAAGGTAATGGGCGTATGAAACGCCAAGGGGGAAAGGACAGGCGGACTGACACGTCAGAGCTCAACAGCGCAAGAAAACACTGGAGCACAACTAACGTACAGAGACACCGGGGGAAAGGAAAGGGCGTGCGGAAACGCCAAGAGCAAGGAACGGGCGTATGGGAACGCCAAGGGCAAGGAACGGGCGTATGGGAACGCCAAGGGCAAGGAACGGGCGTATGGGAACGCCAAGGAACGGGCGTATGGGAACGCCAAGGGCAAGGAACGGGCGTATGGGAACGCCAAGGGCAAGGAACGGGCGTATGGGAACGCCAAAGGAGAGGAACGGGCGTATGGAAACGCCAAAGGAGAGGAACGGGCGTATGGAAACGCCAAAGGGGAGGAACGGGCGTATGGAAACGCCAAAGGGAAGGAACGGGCGTATGGAAACGCCAAAGGGGAAGAACGGGCGTATGGAAACGCCAAAGGTGAGGAACGGGCGTATGAAAACGCCACAGGGGAAGAACGGGCGTATGGAAACGCCAAGGGTGAGGAACGGGCGTATGAAAACGCCACAGGGGAGGAACGGGCGTATGGAAACGCCAAGGGGAAGGGACGGGCGTATGGAAACGCCAAGGGGAAGGAACGGGCGTATGGAAACGCCCAAAAGGGAAGACTACGCCGGAGCGTGAGGGAAGCGCTGGGGCCCAAGGGACGAGATCGCCGGGGCGTGAGGGAACCGCCGGGGCGCAAGGGAAGAAACTTGCCGGGGCGTGAGGGAAACGCCGGGGCGCTAGGGAAAGATCGCCAGGGCGTGAGGGAAACGCCGGGCGCAAGGGAAGAAACTCGCCGGGGCGTGAGGGAAACGCCGGGGCATGAGGAAAGGATTGGTGTGCGACAACGCCAGGGGGGAAGAACTAGCGTTCTGCCAACACCAGGGTTCTACAGCACCCGCTGGAACACACCTGGCGTGCAGAAGCGCCAGGAATCCGCCGGGGCGTGCGGGTAGCAACAGGCCGGGCGCACCAGAGGGCTCAGCCGGTGACAAGGGGGCGCCGGAGGGCTCTGGCGGCGGCCTACGTGTGCTGGGCAGCGACAGGCTCGCGCACCAGAGGGCTCAGCCGGCGACATGGGAGCGCCGGAGGGCTCTGGTGGCGGCCTACGTGTGCTGGGCAGCGACAGGCTGGCGCACCAGAGGGCTCAGCCGGCGACATGGAAGCGCCGGAGGGCTCTGGCGGCGGCTTAAACACGGAGGAAGACAAGACAGGAGGACTAGGCCAGGGATTACAAGGGGCCACAACACCAAGACAGGGACCACTAGACCAAGACGGAGGCAACAAGACCAAGACAGGACTCGAGAGGAACTACAGGGGCTAGACAGGAAAACCAAAACAAACCAGAAAACTAGGAGAGGGACCGAAACCTAGAGCTAAACTATAAAACCAAGCAAAACAAGGAGGCGTGGGCAGGTTCAACTAAACTGATGGAAAACTAGATAACTACAGCTAGAAATAGGAACACAAGGAAAAACACGAAATCTAAGGTGAAAACTAAAATTCAGAACCAAAATTCGAAAGCCTAAAGGGAAACCTAGAACAATTAAACCGAACAAAAATAAACCCAAAGCAAAACAGAAACTCAAATACTTTTTAAGAGAACGGGAAAAAACTCCTAAATAATTCTGAAACACCAAAATTCCTAGATAAACCAAACTATGGTTAAACCTATATAAATTATCAGAACGCAGAACAACAAACCAAACTAAGAACTCTAAAGGAACACTGGAAAAACTGTAAAATAAAGAATATTAGTAACTCAAAACCTCGGGGCCAAAATAACTCAAAAACAACAACTGAAACTAGAGAACTGGATGTCTCACTAAAAACTAGAATCTGGAAAATAAATCTGGAAAAATAAAGCTAAACTAGGAAACTAAAGATCTAAGGTGGGAACTTGAGACACGGACAGGAAGTCGAAAGCGGGGATCTTGAGACGCGGACAGGAAGTTGAGCACGCAGACAGGATCTGAGACGCCGACAGGAACTGAGGCGGGGCGGATCCTACCAGCTTCCGCACCTAGGCTCTGTGCGTGCTCGGGTTCATCCCTTGGCCGGCCCGTAATTGTCATGATTTGTCTTTGGATGAACCCGGACACAGCACGCACACACAGAGCTTGTTCTTGAAGTGAGTTTTATTGTACAGAATGATGGGTGAATGACGAGAGGAACCAGAGTCTTATGGACGAAGGTGAAGGGTGCGGAAGCTGGCCGGCAGGAGGATCGCAGAGAGACTGACCGGGAGGAACTCTGGAGCGGAGAACATGGAACTGCAGCGGGAACTTGAGAACGTGGAAACAGCTCAGGAACTTGAGAACGTGGAAACAGCTGCAGGAACTTGAGAACGTGGAAACAGCTGCAGAACTTGAGAACGTGGAAACAGCTGCAGAACTTGAGAACGTGGAAACAGCTCAGGAACTTGAGAACGTGGAAACAGCTCAGGAACTTGAGAACGTGGAAACAGCTGCAGATTTCACCGTGCAGCCGAGAGGATGCTTGGAGGTGCTGATCGGCGCAGGCGCAGGAACTCTGGCAACCAGACGTGGGAAAATCTCTGGTTGCTGTAGATCTCACCATGCAGCCGAGAGGATTCTTGGAGGTGCAGATAGGCGCAGGAACTCTGGCAACCAGACGTGGGAAAATCTCTGGACAGAGGCGCAACAGAGGATGAAAACAGACTGAGACAGAACGGGAGTGAACACTACGGGCCGGCAACGAGAGCAGAAAGAGGTATGTTTAAATAGAGGTGGGACCAGGTGGAGGCAGTTGCGGGTTAATTGCAGCCTGACAGGTGGAACCCATCAGGCTGCGCAGTAACGAGAGAGAGAGGGAGAGAGGCTCAGCAGGCAGCCCTCACGCTGCATCCTGACAGCATCTTTGTCTTTGCAAGTTTTAATTCAAAGGCATGAAGCATTTTAATGTCTCTGTCCCCCAACGCAGTCAGGAAATAGAGTGAAAGAAAAAAAAGACCTTTATACATTCTGGGTTAACATAGGAAGTGGGAGTAATCTTCAGAGGAATACACCCACTGGTATGATCCAGTTCCTATCTAACACAACTCCTCTTTGTAACCTTAATTTATCATAAAAAAGTGTTTTAAAATGTTTTTAGGCAAGAGAGTACACTTGCAAGCTTCTGTACAGCCACTTGTCATTTCACTACAATCTGCATTTGGGTACTAGCTTTTTTTTCACAGCTCTAGTGGCTTGCTTTTTATGAAAGTAGGCTGACAGGAAGGGGGGTGAAAGAGGGGGAGAGACATGCGGCAAAGGACTGTGGGTCAGATTCGAACCCGGGTCAAGCGCGTCGTGGACTAAGGCCTGCATACATGGGTCACGCTACCTGCTGCACCACAAGCGCGCCCCGGGTTCTTGCTTGTTAACCATGACAAACTAAGGCCTATTCAGGCCTAGTCAAAGAGAAGGAAGTGCCTTGGTGACTCTGATGTGTCATGTAATTGGACTTTATTCATTATCGAATTGTGTGTTAAGAAGCCCATCAATATTTATAACATTGGCCTTTCAAAAAAATCTGTATAAATTTTGAATTTAGCAAGTTCTATTTCTCTGTTGTATCTATTTCACTGGCAGATAAATAACAGAGCTTGCCAACAATATTTCCGAATCACAGAAAATCTTTGGTGAATATAGTCAAATATCCCATGTGTAATTTTTTTTTACTTTACTTTTTAATTCACTTTTTCATAGTTGAATGTTATCTGTAGCAGTTCTACATCAAAAACTGAAGCATGAGCTGTTGATCTATAAAACCAAACAGAACAATCAATTATAGAGTATTGGCTTACCAATCAATAGCACAAATTCCTCAAGATGTCAGAGGGAACTAAACACAAACCCTGGGTCTGCTTTTCATTACTGTGAATGCAGTAGGCATTCACAGTTCTTGAGATCCTGTTTCTCTTTATTACTGTGAATGCAGTAGGCATTCACAGTTATTGAGATCCTCTTTCGTGTTTTTACTGTTTAAAGTTTGATTCGCTTCTCCTCCTACAGTTTTTCTCCGATTTCAACCATTCAACTTTTAAACTATTCAGCTTCTTCTGGAATCGATGGCTATATCTTTTTGTACTTATACCTTTTCAACTTTTTAAAATATTCAGCTTTTTCTGCAAATTTTCAGCTTTTTTTCCCCCCATAGGAAATGAATGTAATTCACTGAAATTCTGCTCATTTCAGCTGCTTTTTGACAGCTTACTGCTTCAGCCTACTTTCAGCTAGAAACGCCATTCAACTTTTAAAATGTAGTGATATCTTTCAGCTATTATGGTATATTTCAGCTTTATCATATCTTTTACCATTTTCATATAGTACCTCCTTAAAATAATTTTGGCTTTTAAAGAAATTCAGCAAATAACATGCGTTGCTATGGTCGTCAAGGAGGCAGTTATAGAGTGCGCACTCTAGAAATTCAACTAATTCTTCTACTCCAAACAACTTCTTCTCACTCGCTCAATCTTCAACCTATCCACATAAATTATACATCAAAACGTAGGAATTTTTGTCTGGATTCAGGAAATGTAACCCTCATTGGTGTAGCATTTATAGATCTTTTGCAAATCACCTCAGAGCGACACAAACCCGAAACCTCCCCCATTCATTTCCTATGGAGCGGTTTTGAAAAATGACGCCTGAAAATTGAAAACATCACACGTTTTCGCATCGTCGCTACTCCGAAACCGTTTCATGTACAAGCATGAGACTTTCACACATGAATGTACCGACCCTTCTGGCACTCATAAAAAAGGAATTGTTTGGATAACTGTTACGGTTTTACCGCAGGAACAATTTGTTCGGGAGTAGCGAATGTGCAAATTCCTGAAAACGCTTTTCAGCTGCATTTTCCCACATCATCCACTTTTTTACATCGTCGCTGTGCCTACACCGATTTTTGTACAAACATGAAAATGGGCACCATAGTCCTCAAAAGCCTGCTGATACTCATAGTGAAAGAATTATTTTGATATCTCTTATACTTTTTCAGCTACAGCGATTTGTTCGGGACCGTTTTTAGAGGATTTCTGAAAGTCCATAAAAATTACCTTTATATCATAATTTTTCACGCCTTTAATAAACTTTTTCCAGCAAAAACCGATAGCCTGTCTTCTTCCCCTATCCGTTACGAAATAAACGCAGAAAAAATTACGTCTCTACCATTTACGGATCAGGAGATATGGAGCGTTGTTCGGGGCAAAGTTCTCCATTATAATCCAATGGGACTTGTTATGAGCAAAGTCTCTGCACTTCGGTAGACTGGCTGCTGCAGGTGTGTGAGTGAGTTTCCATGACGACGGAACTCTGAGGGCCAGAGGGAGAAGCTCCATTGAGATAGAATGGCAACTTTCGACGCTCACCGCAGTTGCTGTGATTAATGTAGGAATCTGAAATTCGCACAGTCACTTCCTCTTAACATTTTTAAATTTTCAAGTGACTTTCAGCCATGTGTCACTTTTCTGTCCCATTTTGGATTTCACATGCTTTCCTATTGGGCCTTTGCTTCCAACAGGATCTGGCATGATGCCCAGACACGACATAATTGGCCAATACAGCACCACCCACATGTGGGAAATGGCGCTACTGACCATTTTGGTCAAATGTTGAGTTCTGGGCCCAGATGTGGTGAGGCTGAGTTGCTAAAGGAGGCCAATCTGACTCATGACCTTTGGTGACCTTTGGTGACATTAAGTATTGGCACCCTTTTTGAGGCACTTCCCAGTACAGGATTTGGACCAAACTGACAGAGTACACTCACCTGGTGATACTGAACACAACCCTGTTAGCGGCTAACTGTTAGCATGTTGCTAACCGGAAGTAGCTCTAGGAAGGTCCTACAAACTTCTGCTTTACAGAGTCTTTACCTCCTTTATACGGAATGCTCCACTATAAATTTGGGCCACGTCACGTAAAGCATCTCCAAGCTAGGAGGTGTCAAACATCCAATGCTTTTCAATGGGGGCGAAACCCCTTATACTCCCTAGAAATGCAGGCCCACATATGGCTATATTCAAGTTTGAAATTCTACTTCTGCTTTGTTAAATGATTCAGTGTTTAGAATGAGTTAGGAAATGTTTGGTGCCTTTCCCTCAGTTTTTTCTTCTTCTAATCATTCAGCTATTGTTCTTTCATGTTCAAATTCTTCAACTCTTTCAAATTCTTCAACTTTTTCAACTTCTTCAACTCTTTCAACTTCTTCAATGCTTTTCAGCTATTTTTTCTCTTCTTCAAAGATCTTCTGCATCTTTTGCTCAATCATTCAGCTATCTGCATTCACAGTGCATTTTCGCAGGAAATGCAAATTTTTCTAGTTTCAGCTGCTTTTTGACAGCTTACTGCTTCAGCCTACTTTCAGCTAGAAACGCCATTCAACTTTTAAAATGTAGTGATATCTTTCAGCTATTATGGTATATTTCAGCTTTTTCATATCTTTTACCATTTTCATATAGTACCTCCTTAAAATAATTTTGGCTTTTCAAGAAATTCAGCAAATAACATGCGTTGCGATGGTCGTCAAGGAGGCAGTTATAGAGTGCGCACTCTAGAAATTCAACATATTCTTCTTCTCCGAACAACTTCTTCTCACTCGCTCAATTTTCAACCTATCCACATAAATTATACATCAAAACGTAGGAATTCTTGTCTGGATTCAGGAAATGTAACCCTCATTGCTGTAGCATTTATAGATTTTTCGCAAATCACCTCAGAGCGACACAAACCCGAAACCTCCCCCATTCATTTCCTATGGAGCGGTTTTGAAAAATGACGTCTGAAAATCCAAAACATCACATGTTTTCGCATCGTCGCTACTCCTAAACCGTTTCATGTACAAGCATGAGATTTTCACACATGAATGTCCCGACCCTTCTGGCACTCATAAAAAAGGAATTGTTTGGATAACTGTTATGGTTTTACCGCAGGAACAATTTGTTCGGGAGTAGCGAATGTGCAAATTCCTGAAAACGCTTTTCAGCTGCATTTTCCCACATCATCCACTTTTTTACATCGTCGCTGTGCCTACACCGATTTTTGTACAAACATGAAAATGGGCACCATAGTCCTCAAAAGCCTGCTGATACTCATAGTGAAAGAATTATTTTGATATCTCTTATACTTTTTCAGCTACAGCGATTTGTTCGGGACCGTTTTTAGAGGATTTCTGAAAGTCCATAAAAATCACCTTTATATCATAATTTTTCACGCCTTTATTAAACTTTTTCCAGCAAAAACCGATAGCCTGTCTTCTTCCCCTATCCGTTACGAAATAAACGCAGAAAAAATTACGTCTCTACCATTTACGGATCAGGAGATATGGAGCGTTGTTCGGGGCAAAGTTCTCCATTATAATCCAATGGGACTTATTGTGAGCAAAGTCTCTGCACTTCGGTAGACTGGCCCGCTGCAGGTGTGAGTGAGTTTCCATGACGACGGAACTCTGAGGGCCAGAGGGAGAAGCTCCATTGGGATACAATGGCAACTTTCGACGCCCGCTGCAGCGGCTGTGATTAATGTAGGAATCTGAAATTCGCACAGTCACTTCCTCTTAACATTTTTAAATTTTCAAGTGACTTTCAGCCATGTGTCACTTTTCTGTCCCATTTTGGATTTCACATGCTTTCCTATTGGGCCTTTGCTTCCAACAGGATCTGGCATGATGCCCAGACACGACATAATTGGCCAATACAGCACCACCCACATGTGGGAAATGGCGCTACTGACCATTTTGGTCAAATGTTGAGTTCTGGGCCCAGATGTGGTGAGGCTGAGTTGCTAAAGGAGGCCAATCTGACTCATGACCTTTGGTGACCTTTGGTGACATTAAGTATTGGCACCCTTTTTGAGGCACTTCCCAGTACAGGATTTGGACCAAACTGACAGAGTACACTCACCTGGTGATACTGAACACAACCCTGTTAGCGGCTAACTGTTAGCATGTTGCTAGCCGGAAGTAGCTCTAGGAAGGTCCTACAAACTTCTGCTTTACAGAGTCTTTACCTCCTTTATACGGAATGCTCCACTATAAATTTGGGCCACGTCACGTAAAGCATCTCCAAGCTAGGAGGTGTCAAACATCCAATGCTTTTCAATGGGGGCGAAACCCCTTATACTCCCTAGAAATGCAGGCCCACATATGGCTATATTCAAGTTTGAAATTCTACTTCTGCTTTGTTAAACGATTCAGTGTTTAGAATGAGTTAGGAAATGTTTGGTGCCTTTCCCTCAGTTTTTTCTTCTTCTAATCATTCAGCTATTGTTCTTTCATGTTCAAATTCTTCAACTCTTTCAAATTCTTCAACATTTTCAACTTCTTCAACTTTTTCAACTTCTTCAATGCTTTTCAGCTATTTTTTCTCTTCTTCAAAGATCTTCTGCATCTTTTGCTCAATCATTCAGCTATCTGCATTCACAGTGCATTTTCGCAGGAAATGCAAATTTTTCTAGTTGAGATCCTCTTTTGCGTTTTTACTGTTTAAAGTTTGATTCGCTTCTCCTCCTACAGTTTTTGTCCGATTTCAACCATTCAACTTTTAAACTATTCAGCTTCTTCTGGAATCGATGGCTATATCTTTTTGTACTTTTAACTTTTCAACTTTTTAAAATATTCAGCTTTTTCTGCAAATTTTAAACTTTTTTTTCTCCCATAGGAAATGAATGTAATTCCCTAAAATTCCGCTCATTTCAGCTGCTTTTTGACAGCTTACTGCTTCAGCCTACTTTCAGCTAGAAACACCATTCAGCTTTTAAAATGTAGTGATATCTTTCAGCTATTATGCTATATTTCAGCTTTTTCATATCTTTTACCATTTTCATATAGTACCTCCTTAAAATAATTTTGGCTTTTCAAGAAATTCAGCAAATAACATGCGTTGCTATGGTCGTCAAGGAGGCAGTTATAGAGTGCGCACTCTAGAAATTCAACAAATTCTTCTTCTCCGAACAACTTTTTCTCACTCGCTCAATTTTCAACCTATCCACATAAATTATACATCAAAACGTAGGAATTTTTGTCTGGATTCAGGAAATGTAACCCTCATTGGTGTAGCATTTATAGATTTTTCGCAAATCACCTCAGAGCGACACAAACCCGAAACCTCCCCCATTCATTTCCTATGGAGCGGTTTTGAAAAATGACGTCTGAAAATCCAAAACATCACACGTTTTCGCATCGTCGCTACTCCTAAACCGTTTGATGTACAGGCATGAGACTTTCACACATTCAAGTCCAGACACTTCTGGCACTCACAAAAAAGGAATTTTGTGGATAACTGTTACGGTTTGGCCGCAGGAACAATTTGTTCGGGAGTAGCGAATGTGCAAAATCCTGAAAATGCTTTAGAGCTGCATTGTTCCATATGATCCACTTTTTTACATCGTCGCTGTGCCTACACCGATTTTTGTACAAACATAAAAATGAGCAACATATTCCTCAAAAGCCTGCTGATACTCACAGTGAAAGAATTAATTTGATATCTCTTATACTTTTTCAGCTAGAGCGATTTGTTCGGGATCGTTTTTAGAGGATTTTGGAAATTTCTTAAAAATTTCCTTTAGATCATAATTTTTTACGCCTTTATTAAACTTTTTCCAGCAAAAAACGATAGCTTTTCTTCTTCCCCTATCCGTTACGAACTAAACGCAGAAAAAATTACGTCTCTACCATTTAGGGATCAGGAGATATGAAGCGTTGTTCGGGGCAAAGTTCTCCATTATAATCCAATGGGACTTATTGTGAGCAAAGTCTCTGCACTTCGGTAGACTGGCCGCTGCAGGTGTGTGAGTGAGTTTCCATGACGACGGAACTCTGAGGGCCAGAGGGAGAGGCTCAATTGAGATAGAATGGCAACTTTCGACGCTCACCGCAGTTGCTGTGATTAATGTAGGAATCTGAAATTCGCACAGTCACTTCCTCTTGACATTTTAAAATTTTCCAGTGACTTTCAGCTATGTGTCATTTTTCTATCCCATTTTGGATTTCACATGCTTTCCTATTGGGCCTTTGCTTCCAACAGGACCTGGCATGATGCCCAGACACGACCCAATTGGCCAATACAGCACCACCCACCATTTTGGTCAAATATTGAGTTCTGGGCCCAGATGTGGTGAGGCTGAGTTGCTAAAGGAGGCCAATCTGACCCATGAACTTTGGTGACGTTTGGCGACATTAAGTATTGGCACCCCTATTTGAGGCACTTCCCAGTACAGGATTTGGACGAAACTGACAGAGTACAATCACCCGGTGATCCTGAGCACAACCATGTTAGTGGCTAACGGTTAGCATGTTGCTAATTGGAAGTAGCTCTAGGAAGCTCGGACAAACTTCTGCTTTACAGAGTCTGTACCTCCTTTATACAGAAGGCTCCACAACAAGTTTGGGCCTCGTCACGTAAAGCATCTCCAAGTTAGGAGGTGTCAAACATCCAATGCTTTTCAATGGGGGCGAAACCCCTTATACTCCCTAGAAATTCAGGCCCACATATGGCAAAAGTATATTCAAGTTTGAAATTCTACTTATGCTTTGTTAAACGATTCAGTGTTTAGAATGAGTTAGGAAATGTTTGGTGCCTTTCCCTCAGTTTTTTCTTCTTCTAATCATTCAGCTATTGTTCTTTCATGTTCAAATTCTTCAACTCTTTCAAATTCTTCAACTTTTTCAACTTCTTCAACTTTTTCAACTTCTTCAATGCTTTTCAGCTATTTTTTCTCTTCTTCAAAGATCTTCTGCATCTTTTGCTTAATCATTCAGCTATATGCATTCACAGTGCATTTTCGCAGGAAATGCAAATTTTTCTAGTTCTTTATTCTTCTTCTTCTTCTTCTTCTTCTTCTTCTTAGTGTTTATTCTTCCTAATGCGTTTTTACTGTTTAAAGTTTGATTCGCTTCTCCTCCTACAATTTTTCTCCGATTTCAACCATTCAACTTTTAAACTATTCAGCTTCTTCTGGAATCGATGGCTATATCTTTTTGTAGTTTTAACTCTTCAACTTTTTAAAATATTCAGCTTTTTCTGCAAATTTTCAGCTTTTTTTCTCCCATAGGAAATGAATGTAATTCACTGAAATTCTGCTCATTTCAGCTGCTTTTTGACAGCTTACTGCTTCAGCCTACTTTCAGCTAGAAACGCCATTCAACTTTTAAAATGTAGTGATATCTTTCAGCTATTATGGTATATTTCAGCTTTTTCATATCTTTTACCATTTTCATATAGTACCTCCTTAAAATAATTTTGGCTTTTCAAGAAATTCAGCAAATAACATGCGTTGCTA
The DNA here is from genome assembly GCA_037039145.1 of Fundulus diaphanus. Taxonomy (NCBI): domain Eukaryota; kingdom Metazoa; phylum Chordata; class Actinopteri; order Cyprinodontiformes; family Fundulidae; genus Fundulus; species Fundulus diaphanus. Next base: position 34,910,118 of record CM073124.1, read on the forward strand.
TGGTCGTCAAGGAGGCAGTTATAGAGTGCGCACTCTAGAAATTCAACAAATTCTTCTTCTCCGAACAACTTCTTCTCAGTCACTCAATTTTCAACCTATCCACATAAATTATACATCAAAACGTAGGAATTTTTGTCTGGATTCAGGAAATGTAACCCTCATTGCTGTAGCATTTATAGATTTTTCGCAAATCACCTCAGAGCGACACAAACCCGAAACCTCCCCCATTCATTTCCTATGGAGCGGTTTTGAAAAATGACGCCTGAAAATTGAAAACATCACACGTTTTCGCATCGTCGCTACTCTGAAACCGTTTCATGTACAAGCATGAGACTTTCACACATGAATGTCCCGACCCTTCTGGCACTCATAAAAAAGGAATTGTTTGGATAACTGTTACGGTTTTACCGCAGGAACAATTTGTTCGGGAGTAGCGAATGTGCAAATTCCTGAAAACGCTTTTCAGCTGCATTTTCCCACATCATCCACTTTTTTACATCGTCGCTGTGCCTACACCGATTTTTGTACAAACATGAAAATGGGCACCATAGTCCTCAAAAGCCTGCTGATACTCATAGTGAAAGAATTATTTTGATATCTCTTATACTTTTTCAGCTACAGCGATTTGTTCGGGACCGTTTTTAGAGGATTTCTGAAAGTCCATCAAAATTACCTTTATATCATAATTTTTCACGCCTTTATTAAACTTTTTCCAGCAAAAACCGATAGCCTGTCTTCTTCCCCTATCCGTTACGAAATAAACGCAGAAAAAATTACGTCTCTACCATTTACGGATCAGGAGATATGGAGCGTTGTTCGGGGCAAAGTTCTCCATTATAATCCAATGGGACTTATTGTGAGCAAAGTCTCTGCACTTCGGTAGACTGGCCTGCAGCAGAGGTGTGAGTGAGTTTCCATGACGACGGAACTCTGAGGGCCAGAGGGAGAAGCTCCATTGGGATACAATGGCAACTTTCGACGCCCGCTGCAGCGGCTGTGATTAATGTAGGAATCTGAAATTCGCACAGTCACTTCCTCTTAACATTTTTAAATTTTCAAGTGACTTTCAGCCATGTGTCACTTTTCTGTCCCATTTTGGATTTCACATGCTTTCCTATTGGGCCTTTGCTTCCAACAGGATCTGGCATGATGCCCAGACACGACATAATTGGCCAATACAGCACCACCCACATGTGGGAAATGGCGCTACTGACCATTTTGGTCAAATGTTGAGTTCTGGGCCCAGATGTGGTGAGGCTGAGTTGCTAAAGGAGGCCAATCTGACTCATGACCTTTGGTGACCTTTGGTGACATTAAGTATTGGCACCCTTTTTGAGGCACTTCCCAGTACAGGATTTGGACCAAACTGACAGAGTACACTCACCTGGTGATACTGAACACAACCCTGTTAGTGGCTAACGGTTAGCATGTTGCTAATTGGAAGTAGCTCTAGGAAGCTCGGACAAACTTCTGCTTTACAGAGTCTTTACCTCCTTTATACAGAATGCTCCACTATAAATTTGGGCCACGTCACGTAAAGCATCTCCAAGCTAGGAGGTGTCAAACATCCAATGCTTTTCAATGGGGGCGAAACCCCTTATACTCCCTAGAAATGCAGGCCCACATATGGCTACAGTATATTCAAGTTTGAAATTCTACTTCTGCTTTGTTAAATGATTCAGTGTTTAGAATGAGTTAGGAAATGTTTGGTGCCTTACCCTCAGTTTTTCTTCTTCTAATCATTCAGCTATTGTTCTTTCATGTTCAAATTCTTCAACTCTTTCAAATTCTTCAACTTTTTCAACTTCTTCAACTTTTTCAACTTCTTCAATGCTTTTCAGCTATTTTTTCTCTTCTTCAAAGATCTTCTGCATCTTTTGCTCAATCATTCAGCTATCTGCATTCACAGTGCATTTTCGCAGGAAATGCAAATTTTTCTAGTTTAATTTGGTTTCATCTATTACTTTGTTACATAACCTTAAATAAATGTCTAAAGTAATTGTATTGTGAAGTAATGTGAAGGAATTAAGTACTTTGTTAAGGTCAGGAAAGTGTCATGGTTAGTCATTAAAATGGACAATAAAATACACTGTACTGAGGAAAGCTTTGCTAATAATTTTCACATTGCCATGGCAATGTGTCTCAAACTGTTACATAACCATTAAACTCATACACTCCCACAATGCACATTCTCTAAAACTGTCACGGGCAGAGGTTGAAGTCCAAACGCAGGCACAGATGTGGGAAGATGACTTTGGATAGTTAATTAAAATGAAGTTAGATAATTGCCGGTAAGTGAATATATTTCAGCACTTTTGCTTTGCTTGCTAAAACTGATAAATCAACTATTTAGGGTTAGGTTAGGGAGACCTGAAATGGCCTTGACATACATGTAAATTAGTCCAAAGGATATGTGTCATGTAAATACAGGAGTCAGGTATTTATTGAACTTGACAAATGAAAAGTTGCAGCTTTCTCAACCTCACACACCAGGTGTTAGTTTTATCTTTGAATGCTACTTGTAGGTTGCGTTTTGAGTAGGGCTGTCAGTTGTAACACGTTAACTTTGTTAGACCATAACGGCGACAATTTTTTTAACGCGCGTTAATCGCGCATCTAAACACACACACCGTTTCTAATGTTTTTTCCCCGCAGTGCTTTCCGGACTGTGTTTTTTTTACCCTCGGCGCTTTCCATAGTTCCCATAATACTAGAGATTATAGAAAAACAGACCCGTGCTCACTGTTGCCAAATCCGCTTATTTTATGCGACTTTGAGCATGTAAATTTCATGAATCGCGGGTTGCGGTTTTTTGGGCTTGTTTCTGAAAGTGAAGTCGCTTATTCGGGCTCTAAAATAAGTGACGATAAACACGAGTTATAAAGAGACCCGCTTGCGCTACAGACACTCCGAGTATAACCAGCGGAAATATCCCTCCGCCTCAATACGTGCTGGAGCGCATCCTCCTCTAGGCTGACATAGGAGCCGAGGGAGTAAAGGCAGAGGGAGCAACTCTGCCCGTATTTTCTGCAGTTTATAACCATTGATAACTGCTGAAAGTAGATTACACGGTGCAGATCACCATTTTGAGCAGAGATTGGTTCTGAAGATGAGTTTTTACACCCTGATAACATTGTAAAATCCCAACCCATAAACCATACTTTAATGCTTATTAATTAGTTGTCTCTGTATTTGACAAACTAAGGCTGAATCACATTGCCAACTGAAATACCCTGGAGTTACAGTGTCAGCACATGAAGCTGTGCTAAACAATTATCTTTCAAGAGTATTAAGCTCCCGGCCCACTTAGAAGCAAAGTGTAAGACTCTGGAATGACCTGGAAATTTAAAACCTTTTTCCAGGCTTTGAAAAAAACTGTATGAATGTGGATATAAACAGAATGCAAAAATATACGAAGAAACGATTGTTGTTGGTTTGAAAGCTGAGGATTATATGTGTGTGAGAGAGAGTGAAAAAATGAACAATAAAATTTGTGACATTATTAAAATGTAATAATAGTATTACTTTATATGTAAATGCTTAATACCATGTCTATCTTTGTTTAAGAGGCAAAACAAATATTTCGGCTTGAAATATTTATTCATTTACACATTTGTTTACACATTGCATAAACATCAGGGCGTTATGATTAGTGATTTAGCCATTATTGGCCAGAGTTTAACATTTTATGGCACCAGGATGTTTTCATTCTAATTCTTTTCAAGTGCTTGAAAATAAAAAATATAAATATTTTTTGTACAAGCATGTTTTTTTGCTAGTGTCATTTATTGCAAAATTGCATATTAAAATGCCCAAATAGGCTTTTACACTTTCAGAAATAAAAAGCTAAAATACACAATTAATTTGCAATTAATCTCGAGTTAACTATTGAAATTATGCGATTTATCTCGATTAAAATTTTTAATCGTTTGACTGCACTAGTTTCGAGCAAAGAATATATATAACAATTTGATGATTGTAATTACTAAACTTCAGTATAAATGCCAAAGAGAAAAGCTCTTTATTTGCAGGCATTCTGAGATGAATAGACAGTGCCAGCTGTGCTGTTCATTAGATGGTTAGAGTTGGGCAGCTGCTGCAGCCTGTTGGCAGCCTCTCACAGCTCTCAGGTGTCTGCCTGGCTGAAACAGCTGGGCCACTGGCAGCATACTGAAATCAGCAGTGGCCAATGGCTGAAGCTGACTTCAGAGACCTCATTTGGCAGTAAGCTCCCAAGCTGATGTTAAGAGAGGTTCCTTTTAAGGAGATAGACAGAAATTTGGTTTTCTGATGTAACAACTTGGCTAATATTATTATCATTTAATGTACAGAGAAACAACATTAACAACAGGTCAAGAAGACAAAAGTAAATTTGATTCTGACTTAAATATCTAATTAAAAGAAGAAGACTTGATTTTATTCACAATCATACTCTCCAAACTCAACAGTGATACTTCATGATCCATCTGTTGTCTATATCCACAAGTCCTTGCTGGGATGCATGTATGTGTGTGTTTGTGTGTTCTTGTACATGCAGCTGATCAATAACAGTTTTTTGCTAATTTCCCTAGTAAAGTGAAGACTTCCATGTAAAATAAGGACTGAAAAAAGGTCCTAATTTTTTTCTGGGCTAGGTGCCTCCCCATCAGTTTTCCAGTCCATCACAATACCTATAGCTATGCACTCAAACACTTGTAATTAAGGGCAATTTAGAGTAACAAACTGACCTAACAGTCACGTTTTTGGATTGTGGAAGGAAGCCAGAGTATGGGGAGAAACCCCGAGCACACACAGTGAATAAATGAATAAGGTGTCACTACTAAAGAGTATTTCCACCTTGTTTCATAAAATACTTCATAAAAAGCAGTTGCAGTTTATGATATGTTATAGGCCTATGGCTCCTTGCCCAGGGCATCATTGTCAAGTGTCAAACCAAGTCATGTGACTTGAGTTCCCACCTCTGCTTGTCAGTAAAGAGAGCTGGCTTACTCACTACGGTGTTGATAGGCAGAATGACTCAGGCTTGGTCAAAGTACGAGGAATGGTCTTGGGTCACGCACATGCACATAGGGTAGACAAATTCAAGGGCAAGGCTAATAGTCGTGGTACAAATTCCAGTCGTGGTCCAAAAATCAGAAGCTTACTTAGATGCAGGGCTCTCAACTCTCACGCATTGACCGTGTGACACGCATTTCACTGACTTCACACGCTCACACGCAACACATGGCATTTCACACGCAAACATGGCATATCTCACGCATAAAAATCACAAAGCCCATCTGGGCTGCGGACGACAAAACTCCACCTTCTGCTGAGCTGTTTCGCTTCTTTCACAGTTTGTGGCCATCCGTAATTCCTGCTGCAGTTCGTGTTAACAGAGCGATCAGAGTTATGAATAATTTTAGTCTTAACCAGTGGTGAAAGTAAGCCGGTACGGTCCTGTACTGCGTACGCAGGAGGAAAGGGGGTGGGGGTGGGGAAAGAGCTGCTGCCAGATATTGCCTTCATTCAGAACCAGGTATGGCTGCACTCTGGATCATAAAACAGTTCTGCTAACCAGATGCAGTTTAAATGGCCACTTAGTCTGTTTATCAGTTTCGTTTTTATTAATTCTGCATTTTTTAACTACATGCACCATATTTCTGTGCCTCAGCGCTTGCTCCTCTCCCCCCTCCTTTTCCTCGGACCCAGTTGCTTTTCTCACCATTCAAAACGTGAATCACTACATTTAATATCCTCACATCCGTAGCAAAGTGTACCAGTTAAAGTCAATAGGAGAGTTAGTAGCTGTGTTTCATGCTCTTGTTTTTAACAACATAGAATCAGTGGCGCTTCGGTGGGCATGCTGCCTTGCGCTTTAATTCAGGTGCGCAAAATTACGTTACATGTAATTTTGGTGCGCACTTTTAAGGGTCATTTTAAAGAACTTGCAACATCAGGGGCTTGATCTCAGACCCGTCAGTCCCCCTGTTTCCTCTAAAGGAGCCCTTTACAGTCTTTATTTATGCATTTTCCCCACTGCTTATCCCTCGCACGCAGCGCACCAACGGGGGTAAAATCCGCCCACCTCACCACCCAGAGCGCACTGACCAGACAAATACTGATTTGTCTGGTCAGCGCGGCGACTGAGATGAGAAACCTGTCGCTGTGAAAGGTGATGATAATGGTTATAAACTGTAACAGTCTAGAAGTGCATTGAGCTGAAAAGAGGGAGACATCAGCAGCAGGATCGTGTGTAAAGACGCAGCGGGAACCTCTGTGTGCTTCAGTGTTGCTACTGAGGGGAAACTGTCTTATATGCCATATGCCGTATAGGCTTGATGAAAGTCAGCCTGATTCACCAATCAGGTTATAGATCTACAATGAAACAAACCCATAGATGAATCTGTAACTGTGTAATAATTCGGTCAATAACTTAAAACTACTTTATTTTATTCAGTATTATTTGAACAAGTGTGTGTTTTTTATGTTTTAATCCACTAACTGAACAATAAAGTATTAACACGTCTTTTTCTCTTTTTAACAAAAGTAATACATGTCTACTTCAATGTCTGGTGGGATAAAAATGAGATGGAGTTGACTGCACCGGCTCTTCCAGGGTCCAGTTAGCCCCACCCCCAAACAAGCCCCGCCCCCAAAATTAGCATAATCTCACTCTTAACTTTTGATAAAAGTTGAGAGGTCTGCTTAGATGTCTGACAAGGGTGAGAAAGGGCATGAAAATACACAGACGTGATTGTTGTTTAGACAAAGTAAACAGGCATGAAGAAATGCTGGACATCTCCTTGCAAAAGCTTTGATTAATCTGACACTGTCTGTCTGCGGTGGGCCTAAAGGGCAAGGAACATGCATGTGTATGATGAGCTTGATTGCAGTAAATTAGTACAGAAACAGTAACTCCATCCATCCATCCATCCATTTTCCAAACCGCTTATTCCTCATGGGGTCGCGGGGGTTGCTGGTGCCTATTTCCAGCGTTCACTGGGCGAGAGGCGGGGTACACCCTGGACAGGTCGCCAGTCTGTCGCAGGGCAACACAGAGAGACAAACAGGACAAACAACCATTCTCACACACACTCACACCTAAGGACAATTTGGAGAAGCCAATTAACCTAACAGTCATGTTTTTGGACTGTGGGAGGAAGCCGGAGTACCCGGAGAGAACCCACGCATGCACAGGGAGAACATGCAAACTCCATGCAGAAAGACCCAGGGGTGTACTCGAACCCAGGACCTTCTTGCTGCAAGGCAACAGCGCTACCCACTGCGCCACTGTGCAGCCCAGAAACAGTAACTGCTCAATAAATTAGCTTTTCTATTGTAAATTAATTTATGATAAATTGTACGGATGGTACGTTTGCTATTAGGAGGAAAAGGGGAATTTCACCTTGTATTGCAAGGATGGTAAATTTTTTGGCAATTTTCTTTTTTTGGGTAGACACCAGGTTGTGGAATTTTTAACTAACAGGTAATGTAACAGACAAGCTCAGTGATTGAGATAAAACTATATTGTAACTTGCAAAATTTGTATTTAAGCTAAAAAATGTGTAAACTGTAAACTAATGTAAATTGTTATTGGCTACCAAATTTGACCCATATGGGTTTTCTTTGACCAGTCAAATTAAATTAGATTCAGGTGCACGTTTCTGAAGGACAGGAAACAGAAAGTTTATGCTACTTTTTATCACTGATTACATCTGCCAGGAAAATCAATGAGATGCAGAAAACATGTATCAGGGTAACAGACATCAAGCAAAATAACCAGACAGTCCTCAGAATAAGAGCCAGCATCCTCCCCAAAGACCAGGAAAAGCACAGATGACCTGGTTAAGTTTATGATGATGACATTAGGAAAAAAATATTATTCCTGTTGTTGAAAGACTCTGCAATGCACCTTCAAAGGATTTAATTTTATGTTAACCCCTAGGTGCAAACACAAAAGATGAACCAATTTTAATGGCAATAATTATTCTTATAGCTTACATATTATTAATAGAAAAATCCCTGCTTTTTTAAGTTTCATGTTTTTCTGGTCTTGTTCTATAACAAATGTGTGAGGAAAAATTAACGCATGTTCACTTGCTATGACATTATTATTATTATTGTAATAATTATTACTCAAAAGGTTTGAGAACAATTTTTCATGTCTGTATGTTTGACCTAGTACAATTTGGTCAAACACCTGTGCCAAATAAATTTAACTCTAATCCTGGGTTTATTTTAATTTCTCATTTTTGGAGGAAGAAGAATGCTGAGTTGCATCCAAAGAACACCATACCAACTGTGAAGTATGGGTGTGGAAACATCATGCTTTGGGGCTGTTTTTCTGTAAAGGGGACAGGATGGCTCATCAGTGTTAAGCAAAGAATGAATGGGGCCAGGTATCGTGAGATTTTAAGACAAAACCTCCTTCCATCAGTGAGAGCATTGAAGATGGAATGTGGTTGGGTCTTCCAGCATGACAATGATCCCAAACTCTCCACTAAGGCATCGAAGGAGTGGTAAAAAGTATTTCAAGATCCTGGAGTGGCCTAGCCAGTCTCCAGACTACAAACCATATAAATTTGTGGAGGGAGTTGAAAGTCTGTCTCTCCCAGCGACAGCCCCAAAAACTCTACAGGAAACGTTTGACCTCAGTCATTGCCAGCAAAAGATAGGCTAGAAAGTATTGAGTAGAACATTTGTTATTGACCAAATACTTATTTTTCACCATTATTTACAAAAAAAATCTTTATAAATCCTACAATTTGATTTTTCAAGCTGAAGTGTACCTATGATGGAATTTACAAACCTCTTTAATCTTTCTAAGTAGAACTTGCACAATCAGTGGATGACTAAATACTTTTTGCCCCACTGTACATCTACAGAATCTAATTAAAAATGTCCCTTAACATTTCTCTATTTACTCTTCATTCACTTCCACAAAAATATTCCATTGCCACATTCTGAAATCCAGTCCCACACTATGATGTTCTCACCTTCAAAATTCACTGTTGGTAATTTTTGTTATGTCTGGGATGAACTATGGGGTTTGCAGGACATTTCCCCTCCAAATAATGGTGTGTGCAATGACATTCAGTGATTTCAATTATTATTTCTTCCAGTATTTCATAGGCTTGTCCAAATGTTTTGCAGCAAATTTTAATTATGTTTTAAAATGTTTTTCTCTTCAGCAGTAGATTATCATGAAGTTAGTGTACATAGCAGAAGTTAAGTGCATTACTTGTGTGTTTTAACTTTAATAAATTACTATTTTGCGGGTCTTTCTAAAGCTCTCTTCAATTAGCCAAGGCTCATAATGGACAACACCTTCCACCCCCTGCATCAGACTGTAGAGGAGCTGAGCAGCTCCTTTAGTGCCAGACTTAGACACCCTGTCTTTAAAAAGGAGCGTTACCGCAGGTCATTCATTCCTGCTGCTACCAGATTATATAACGCTGCTATATAATAGTAACCGTAACCGTAATAAGTAATGTGCAATAACTAACGTACAATAATGTGCAACTCATGTGAATTCAATCTCTGGATTATACGTATAACCGTATAACTGTTACAATTACTGTAATAAGTGTTTTGCAGTAACTATGTGCAATAATGTGCTGTAGTATATTGTCAACATAAAGGTCATTCATTCCTGCTGCTACCTGATCATACTTCGCTGCTCAATACCTGTAACCATTATAGTAATTACTGCAACCATGCACCATAGATGCAACAATAACTGTAATAAGCTATTTAAACAAGGTGCTATAACCTGTGCAATAATCCTGTGCAATAATCCTGTACAAAGTGTATAATAACATATGTGCAATAACCTATTTATACATAGAAGTGTATAGAATTGTATATAGCTGTATAACTGTATCTAACTGATTCTACTTATCTACTTTGGCACCTTCTTCTGACTTTTGACTATTGAGCTGATGGGACAAGTGAATTTCTCCATTGTGAGATCAATAAAGCTTATCTTATCTCATGGATTAAAATAGATAAAATATAATTAAACTATGATCCATAATTCAGTATAAGTATAACTTTCCATTCATATATATCTATATCTACATAGATATATATCTATATATATATATATATAGATATATATGTCAGAGTTTGAGTTTATGTCTTAGTTAGGTTCTGTCTTAGTTCGGTTTATGTCATAGTTTGGGTTTTGTTTTGGTTTGATTTTGTACTTTGTTTTATGTAATCAGTTCTTCCGGCCTGCTCAGATCACTTCTGTCACCAGCCTCCAATTAGTCACCGCAGTTCACCTGCCAGCAATCTGCCAGCTCACCTCACCACCCATCTGTTTGCTTGTCACTTCCCCGTCTAGTCACCAGCCAATCAGTTTGGTTCATTTCAGTCACCACCTTCCCTCTGATCATTCTCACCTGCCTCCTGTAATTAGTCTTCACTCCTGTTCACCTGCTCACTCCCCTATTTATTCCTGCTTCACTCCTTTGTTCAGTGCCAGATCAATTCGAGCCATTCGGTGAGTCTTATCCAGCGTTCCTGTTTTTGTGTTGACCTGTTGATTCTGACCCGTTTTTCCTTGTGACACCTGAGCCAGCCTGATCCCTGTAACCCGTTTTTTCCTGCCTGTTTCAGACTGCTACTTGTTTGCCTGATCTAGCCTGTTCCTGGATTATCCAAGCTTGCCAGACCCCATCTATTATTCTCCGCCTGTTGTGTACCAAACCGGATCTGTTACTTAACCACCGAATCTGCCTGTCTTCCCCCAGCCAGTCTGCTTGTTTGTGTACCGACCCCTGGATTTGTAATACTGACCACCGAGCCCGCCTGTCCCTGTCTTACCCATCTGACTTGACAGATCTCACACACACACACACACACACACACACACACACACACACACACACACACACACACACACACACATGGTTCACCACCAATCACATCGTGAAGTTTGCAGACGACACAACGGTGGTGGGCCTGATCAGAGACGACAACGACCAGGACTACAGAGAGGAGGTGGAGCAGCTGGTGGGCTGGTGCAGAGACAACAGCCTGGTCCTGAACGTGAAGAAGACGAAGGAGATCATCGTAGACTTAAGGAAGAACCGGCCTGACCACGCTCCACTGCTCATCAACAGCTCAGCTGTGGAGGTGGTCAGCAGCACCAAGTTCCTGGGGGTGCACATCACGGACAACCTCACCTGGTCTGTGAACACCACGTCACTGGTGAAGAGGGCACAGAAACGACTGTACTTCCTGCGGAGGATGAGGAGAGCCCACCTGCCCCCGCCCATCCTCACGACCTTCTACAGAAGCACCATAGAGAGCATTCTGACCAGCTGTCTCTCCGTGTGGTGTGGAGACTGCAATGCCTCCGACTGGAAGAACGTGAGGAGAGTGGTGAGGACAGCAGAAGGGATCATCGGGGCTCCTCTTCCCTCCATCAAGGACATCTCATCCCAACGCTGTGTGTCCCGAGCCCGTAACATCATCAGGGACCCCTCACACCCCCACCATGGACTGTTCTCCCTGCTGCCCTCTGTGAAGAGGTTCCGCAGCATCCGCTGCAGGTCCACCAGGTTCTGCAATAGCTTTTTCCCTGTTGCCATCAGACCGTTGAACTGCTGAGGCCACAAAATGGACTCTGAACTGCTGAAGCCATAAAATGGACTCTGTACCACATTCTTAAATTTGCACATTTGCACATATGTCATCAGACTGTTGAACAGCCACAAAATGGACTCTGTACAACATTCGTATATTTGCACATTCCATCATTGCACCCTTATCTAGCACTACAAATGCTGCCGAACTCTCAGTTACCACTGTCGATTTCTACTGCACTGTTTACATTGTTTACACTTCAATGGTTTACTAGGAAATCACTGCTGCACCTTATCCTGTAATTCACTGCTATTTACTGTAACCTTTCAAGCTGTATGCGAAACGAAATTTCGTTCTGTACGCACTCTGTGCATACAAAATGACAAAGTTGTCTAAGTCATTTTGCTACACTTGCTTCTCCACTCACCAGTTTGACAGCTAAAGACCAGAAGAATCCTGGTGTGTGGTCCAAGGAGTGTGAAGCTTCTTTTAACACTCTGAAAGCTCATCTATGTTCATCTCCTGTCCTCCGAAGTCCAGATTTCAGTAAGAAATTTCTGGTCCAGGTAGATGCATCCACAGTTGGCTTAGGAGCTGTCCTGGCTCAAGGAGATCCTGGGGAGGAGCAACCCATACTCTACCTGAGCCGCAAGCTGCTACCTCGAGAGGTGAGGTATTCTGTGGTGGAAAAAGAAGGCCTGGCCATTAAGTGGGCTCTGGAGAGTCTCAAGTATTATCTGCTGGGCAGAAAATTTGATTTGGAGACGGACCATCGTGCCCTGTCCTGGATCAACACCATGAAGGACCACAACCATCGTCTAACTAGGTGGTATTTGTCCTTGCAACCTTACAAATTTAACATCTGTCATAGGAGTGGTAGACTCAATAAAGTGGCAGACTTTCTTTCTAGGTTGCCGAATTTAGCCAACCTTGGAGAGGAGAGGGGTGGTGTGACGGAGGAGCCGTCACGAGCCAGGACGTAGTTATAAGTCCGTGTCAGCATGCGAGCACGCCCACACACACATATACACAAGCACACACTATCTCTAACTTACCTTTTGTTGCAGCTAAACTGATGCGGTTCATCGTGGGTGCACACGTGCTGTTCCTGCTTCAGTTAGAATTCATTCTAACCTTTTTTATTTTCAGTTTCAAACATTTCCCCGGTTCTGTTTTCAAGCAGGCTTATTGCTGGACTGTGGTGTGCTGGGAGGGAGTCACATGATGACGTGATGTCATCAGAAGTACTGAGTGTTTTGTTAAATTGAGTACTGTGTTTTTGATTGTAAGTTTATTTTTTTCCCCTCATTATTATTTTGTATACTTTCATTTATTTGAGTTAGAAGTAATTGCTTAGTTATTCTGGTTTGTTTGTTTGTTTTTTTGTTTGCTTGTTTGGACTTCCTGTGGGTGGAGCCTGTGGCTTTAAAAGCAGGGCTCTGCTCCACATGGAGGCAGTCTGTGGTTAGACTCCAGAGAAGTCACACTGAGGGTCAATGACTGTAACATGGAAGGTACTGTTTTTTTTTTTTTGTCTATTTTTAACCTGCCTGGATATCCTTGTATATATTTTGCACCTACCATCTTTGGCTCACCTGAAAGAAAAACGGAATAAATTGCACTAAAGTGATCTCCGGCCTTGGCCAGTCATTTATGTTTTACCAAGCATAGTAGAACCCCGTCACAGTGTGCTACAACAGCTGTTAGTTTTTGCATTTTTTACTTGTTTCATTGTTGCCCCTATAGGGGCACAAAAACCACAAAAATAGGAATGGTGGTGGCCATTTTTTCCCCTCATTTTGTTTGACTGCTTTTTAGTAGTTTTAAGTAAGACGAGGTACCACTACTGGTAGCATAAGGCGATATCTGGACCCTACTGAGATTGCGCAGGCTCTAGGAGAGGTCCTTAACCCATCAGTGGGACCAGTTTCTGTTCCTTTGTGCAAGGAAGAACAGGAAGAGTACTGCTAGAACCCTATAAAGTGACCTTCAGTGGGCCAGTGAGATTAATTTCTCTGACCAAACCATTATAAGCAGAATTCTTGAGGGTGGTTGAGGGCCCAACATCCTCTAGTGGGCCCTGTGCTCACTGCCTGCCACCATGGAGCTTGACTGGCATGTGCTGGAATTGGCAAGTTGATCACTGGCACCCTGTTCTTTTCACAGGTGAGAGCAGGACCACTCTGAGCTCATGTGAAAGGGTCTAGAAAAACTGCAGTGAAGAATATGCTGCCTGCAATATTGTTCAGAATAATCGGTTTGGTCCACCAGGTGGTTGGTCAGTGTTGGTCTGGAGAGGCATATCCATGGAGGATACTTGTACAGGATTGCATCATGACTACCATTAGGTAATGGGATGAAATCCTTAGACCCATTTTTAGGCCTTCTGTTGGTGCAGTGGGTCCTGCGCAGTGGGGGTTCTACATTTAATTACTCCCGGGCGAGATCCCACCCAAGCAAATCTCTCGGTCCTCTGTCGTTACTTTCCTGGCTGACTGGACTCAATGTGACCTTAGCCCATCCAGTAAAGGACTGTGGTCTCGTAGTTAAAAAAAACCGGTAAAAACCTTAACTTTTGCCACCTGCGGCCAGGAGGGTGGCTTTGCGCCCAGTCATCACCGTGGCTGCTTTTTATCATGGGGAGGAGAAGCCAGTGAAGAGGAGCAAAGCACTCATGAAATATGTTCACGCTTTTATGTTCATGTTAAGAGGCGAGCTGCAGCGTTCTGAACCAACTGCAGTCGTGAGAGGCTGGCCTGGCTTACACCAACAAACAGAGAATTGCAATAATCGAGCTGGGAGCAAATAAAAGCATTAATCACCTGTTCAAAGTCATTAAAAGATAAAAGTTATTCCATTTTGGATAAAAGTCTCAGTTTAAAAAACTATCTTTTTGCAACAGAACTAATCTGTTTCTCAAGATTAAGACTAGAATCAAGAATTACTCCAAGATTTTTCCCATGAGATTTTATGGACTGCTCGAGGCTACCGAGGTCAGAAAGGGATGCACTGCGACTTCCACTGGGATCAAAAATCATGAATTCAGTTTTATTTTCACAAGTTCAGAAAATTTGAAGCCATCCAAGCTTTTAGCTCGGTAAGGCAGTCAAATAGTGATTTAAGTGAGAAAGGATGGTTATGCTTCAACTGAAAAGTCATCTGCATATGAATGAAATTAAATATTACATTTTAAAATCTAAAGGGACCAATATAGATGGAAAATAAAACAGGTCCAAGAATGGATCCTTGAGGAACTCCACATGTAAGGGGAGCTGAGGGGGAAGCAGATTCTCCGATAATTATAGAGAAACTCCTATCTGACAAATAAGACCTGAACCAGTCCAGTTAAAGATCCACTTACACAGAAAACAGTCTAGTCTGAGGTTACACAGCTTAGAAGCCAGGCTGGAGGGTACTATAATATGAAATGCTAAACTGTAGTTCATAAACATATTCCCCCTTACAATACTCAATGTGAGCAAAGTTACTGCTGTGGAGAAGGGCTATTGCATTCTCAGTGGATCTACCTTGTCGATATGCAAACTGTAACTGATCCAGGTTGGTGGGCAGTATGGAGGTGATAAATGTTTTGAGCTATCTCTCATTGTGGACTACTAGGTTGTGGTTCCTTTGGAACCAGGTCTATGAGAGACTTCTTAATACAGGAGGGAGTCACACAGTGTTTTAGAGAGGATAAATATCTCTATAAACAAAGGCTTCAGCTGATCAGTGCTGACATTGAGGACACCTGCACTAAAACCATCTGGTCCAACTGCTTTCCTTTTTTTTTGTATTTACAGTTTTAAACACTCTCCTCATGTTGCATCACAGTAAATCTCTTTTCCCTTCCTACTATGGGCAAAGCGGACAGTCAAATTCCCTAAACCAACAGTGCAATAAGTTGTTAAGCTTGTCAGCCAGGGAGACACTCAGCACTCCCAGAAGGAATACGTGTTGTTTTATAGTCTGTGATGGTATGTCACAGCCCTAGAATTAAACTCTTTCTCCTGATGTGCTAATCTCTGGCTGTAGAGGCAATGTGCATCCTTCACCTCTCTGCGTACCATGTGTTGGCAGCCTTTATAACTGTAGTTATATCACTGGGATCAAGGATGAATAGGCAGCACTGTGGGACCTCGGGTCATCACAAATGGATTTATCCACCCATGGTATAGCTGGGAAAAAAAACTTGTGTACCTGCTTGGTTTAATGTCACCCACAACCTTTGTAACAAATCCCACAACTGCTTCTGCAAACTCCTTGATGTCTCCACCCATCCTGCTACTAAACCTGTCCCAGTCAGGTAAATGGTAGTGGTAATGATGCACTTTTTTATAGGCCAGAGGGACTAAAGCAGCTGAACAGGTTACATTTTCTTTGCTTTTTGCATCTCATTTTGTTCATCTAGTTGACAGTTATTTCCTGTGCCATACTATTTTACAACATATAACATGATTTCTATGCATTTGTGAATTACTTGACTTGTTTCCAATGTTATGTAATAACGGCATGATAAATAATTGATCTCAGATTGAATTCTGATGACACAGCCACAGAGGAGAGAGAGCCAGCGGGGACGGCCCCTCCTTCTCTCACCAGGGGGTCCCCTGCTGGTGATAAAACTTTCCTCCCACAGACAAAGCTCCCCCACTTCTGCACACCTCCTTAGCTCTACAGCAGCTCTCTCAGAGCAGACAAAGAAGGCCAAACCATGAGGGCCTGGTCGGCCCTGACCGACACACAAGCCAGCAGCTGAGGGAAGGTGCCTGGACCAGCCATGCTTGATCCAGGGTCTGCTAATGTCGTCTGCCGGCTTCAGCAGAGGACCTGACTGAATCCGGACAAACAGATGAAATACAAAGCTAAGTCTGCTGTTTAACATCATCACCGGTAGCAGGAGCAAAGATCCTGCATGCGAAACACCTCTGTGTATTTCTTCTCAGCCTGTACCGGGAAGCGAACCCAGATGGAGCTGAAAGCTGTGGAATTCTGAGGAAAAACCCCTGCTCAAATCGGACTGCAACTGGGTCCGAGAACGTGCTCAGACCAGGCCTCCGACCCCGACCACGCTGTTAGCTCATGCTGCTGAGCTGAACGCTAGCCTGCCAAGAAGAAACCAACGGTTCTCCCTGCTTTTACGTCCTTCCTGGAACGGCCTAAGTGGACAAAGCTCACAAATGAGGCACCAACAGATTGGGCAGCGAGCTGAGGGTGAAGTCAAAAGGTTTATTGGGAAATGTTTTGTAAACCGTTAGACACATGGTGTTTAGAACAAATGGCTAACGAAGTAGCTCACGCTTCCGTTTATGGTACTGCTAATATCATTTGAGTTTATTTTATGGTTTTAACAGGAAGGTTATCTCCACAAGGATTTCATACATTGATGGGACATTAATGTTTACGTTATCCAGCCCACTCATTATGACTAAAAATAAAGCTAAAGCCTTTATTTGTCAGTGCCGAACGCCCGCTAGCCAAACTGCTATTAGCCTTGCTAACATCCGTATTCGGACATTTCAAAAGGAATTTGTTTTAAAGCATAAAGCGTAACTGTTCTGCTCCGCCATCCTTCGATGGTGTTATGAGCCTTATTCCCGCATCGATATGGTATATTAATGCCGAATTTCAAGGCAATTTTGATAAGTATAGATTTTAACCAGGTTAGCGACGATTGCTGTAGCCAACCCTAGCGCCCGGAGGTAGAATCGCATAAACAAAGGCAAGCGATTCTGAATTAAATGATTCTACTGAGCAAATCAGTCTTCAGAATATTATTTACTCAAAATAATGTTCTGGTTAACTTGGGCTTTGCATTGTGAATGGATTGAAACACATGCCAAATGTTTTTTTTAACTCCATTCCATGCTTTTTGGAATCAGATCTTCAGTGAACAAGGATTCACTGAAGTATTCTGATTATGACCAACCACTTTTGTTTTGTCTTTTGTTTTGCATGTAAATCGTTCCTTAGCTTAGCTTCTTTTTATCTTCATTTTGCTTGGTAGTTTAGTTAAGTTTCACTAGCCTAGTAGAGAGGATTTGTTAATCAAAATATTGTGTTAATTCAGATAAACAGCATTATATAGTGATGTTCTCTGGATGTTCATTTTATTTCTGTTATTAAATTCTTGGACTTGAAAAGAAGTTGTCACTCCTTTACTCTATGTGTGTGTGCAGGTTTTGCTGTTAAAAGATTGCTAGTGCTCGAATTCATCCCTTTCAACCATTGTCTTGATATCAGCTTAAGAGCTGATCATCACCAGACAATACTTAACAGACAGAGGGTTATTTAATAAACATTAAATAACATTAAACAGTGTATAATTGCACAACACCAACATCTGGTGTGAGTTTCATGTCTATAGCCCAATTAGCAAACATTTACAGAGAAAAAAAAATTGTCCAATACTTCTTTTCCCAATTGTTAAATGTACATAATTTTTAAACTTATATCATGCTCTTTTTCTGTGTGTCTTGTCCTTCTATCAAACTATCCATTCATCTATACGCGTTTTTCTTTTTCTTTCTCATTGGTTGGAAGGAAATGGTGCCTCTCCCCAGCATTTGAGAGGCAGTGTGCCCCCTGGGCGGGTTAAATGTCCATTCATTTTTTCATTTTCATCCTAGTGTGTAAATTTCTCCTCTTGAGTATTTGTTTGTTAGATTAAGAGGGAGAGTGACATATTCACTGTCCCACAGCCCACCCACATTCTGCTTGGAAGATTCCATCTACTCAACCATCCTGCTGTAACCTGTAGCAGGTGCCATACTGTATATCTAGAAGCACACATAACTACATACAATTTAAACATAATTTCCTGCAATGCGCCATGAAATATATGCCCTTGCTGTAGCTGAAAGCAACAATATTGAAACATACATAAACAAACATGTCAGTCATACAGCCCTCTGGATACAGAGTGACAGCCACAGATTGAGATGCAGCTAACCAGGAGGCCAGATTCCAGGCATAAGGTCTCATAAAATGATGCGCGCACACACACACACACACACACACACACACACACACACACACACACACACACACAATTAATATCTAGTCCAGCCGAACTCCAGCAGTGACTCAGATGCAACTAGCCTATCTCTAGGCTCTAGGGATTAAGAGCCCAAACTCCACAGAGAGGGAAGATATGAGCTCCAGGAGCTCTGCTGATCAACAACGTCAAGCTAGTGCTCAAGATATCAGTCTGTGCTCAGGCAGGACAAAAAGATAGGCTGTTCCATTACCCAAGTAGTGAGAGAGCTTAGACATGGGGATGGAAATGAAGTACAGCATGTCCTTTTTTTCTGTGCAGAACTTATAATTTAGTAATTTATTAGAATGACAGTAAGATATCTATTTCTAATATTCCAAATCCATTAGATTATTGTGAACAAAACATCGAATAACAGGTGTTCCGAAAAATTATGTTTACCTTTTACAATGTGTTTACTTTTAAGCCACCATCTAATTTAAAGTCCCTTAGAGGTGTTTGTACAAATGTTTGACATGTTTGAAAATGACTGAAAATCTATACTTATAAACCCAGACTTTGCAAGGACAGTTGTGTCAAGAATACAGTTCATCTTCAGACTCTTCTTCTGATAATGGTTATTGGATACAGTCAGATTTCATTTGCATGCCATTAACTGTTTAAAATAGGACCTACAATGCTTCAACTACATTTTAAACAAAGGTATAATGCCAAGAAGACATTTGTCATAGTCAGATTGTCAAGTATTTACTGCTAAGAAAGGATAAATAAGAGTTAGAACCCAAGAATGAAAAGCCTAAAGACAAAATGGTGGTGCAGAATATTTGCGTGAAAAAAGATCTTTGTTTCATTTTTTTAAGCAGTGTAAAACTAATGCTACAATATTATAATGCTAAAATGTATGCCTTTATGTATCATAGCCTGCTGAGTGACAGAGGTTTGAAATGGACGTGATGCCAATTCATCATACAAAATCATGTAACCAAGACATAAACTTTAGCTCAATTTAATTGTATCAATATTGTACCAACAATATTTAGTTATTAACATTAATATAAGACATACATGATTACAGTAAAACCCATATAGTTGTCTTTGAAGATCACATTTTAAGTCTTGCCACAGACTTGGGTCGGTATTTGACAGGACCATTGAAATACTTGAATATGACTTGATCTCAATCATTTTAATGTAGCTCAGCAATTATGTTTAGAGTTAGTGCCCTGCTGCCTCCATCTATACTTTGCAACTTGTAACTGGTTTTCTTCCAGAATTTTTATTTTTAACCCTCTCCATATTCCTGTCAACTCCAACCATCTTCCCTATCCCGGTATAACCCACAACATAATGCTGCCACCACTATTCGGCTGACTGTCTGATGGCAGGCAGCCGAACAGTGCCAGTGGTGGCAGCACCAATGGAGTGCCAGTGGTTGCACTCCACTAGAAGACTTGACGAGAGGAAGCCGCCTGTGAAAGCAGAAATATTACAGCTTTGCGTGCTTGCCTTCCAACTTGTAATTTTCTATACATCTCAAGCACAATGTTATTACCACTCTCCTGATAGTGTGTTCAGAATCAGAATCAGAAATACTTTAATGATCCCTAGAGGGAAATTACTGTTTCAGTACAACCGCCATCACATACATCACAAACATTTCAGGGGGAGACGATTTACTGAGGCCATGCTGCCAAGGACACTGGTGCCCACAGGGCGCTTCCATTGAATCTGTGGAAAGATAGTGGCCACGTTAGTTTAAGGAGAGGAAAAAAAGACAGATGTCTCATACCCTATCCTCTCATGGTACAGTGTGATATATCCGGAAAAAAACCTCATGCACGAGAAGCACAAATATAATGAGACACATATAGCAGAAGGTAAACATTGGAGACTAGTCGTGTGCAAGTTCATATGTTTTTTTTGTGGGCGTCAGTTATGAGTGTGTGTTTGGGTGAAAGTTTTTTATATTTCCACGAAACGCTCTCCAGAGGCCATTGTCCTTGATGTTATCAGCCGGCCAACAGTTCAGAAAGCATCCGCAGATGTCAGCAGGGGAGGAGGGAGCAGGGGAGAGTTCTGAGCTCGTTCCTCATAACAATCCAGGAGTAGAGATAGGGAAGGCATAGTCCAAATACGTTATTTGGTATGAGACAAGCTGCTCTGACTTTCCCGTCAGCTTTAAGTCTTTTGCTGGTGTGACCAGAAGGGGGGGGGGGGGGGGTGAATGGTTTAAAAAGATGCACCAGAACACAGACTAAAATACAATATTTTATTGGACAATTTTCTAAAAACCCATGGCTTCAGGCCTACTACTTGGTCTCTGAAAGAAAGGGAGCAGATGAAATAGACAGTTTCAATTATTCCAAAGAAAAAAATAAATGAACAAACAAAACATACCATGCAAAAGAAAACAAGTTAGTAAATCAAAACAAAAGAGAGCAAACACATTAATAATTTCTATAATAAGCAAACTGCAAAAGAAAACACTTCAAACGGTGGAACAAATGGTCGTTTGTCCAATTTCAAAGGTCTTTCTACAAGGCCAAAGGAGTCATGCCCGCCCACTCAGCTGGTCCAAGCAGCCAGTAGTTTCATCCAGAGCGGTCCAAACAAACACCGGCAAAACAAGACAGAAGAGCGTCCAAAGCGCTGCAACGCCAAACAATCTGGTGCCTAAAACAGAACACTCATTTATTCTAGCTTCAGGTAAGATAAATTAAAATGTAAATAACAGGTAGCTTACCCAGGAGTGGGACACAGCTGACCAGGGAGGAAGCAGATCAGCAGGTGAGCGATAGATGGAAGCCGCCCGCCGCAACAACCCCCGGCCGCAGCCGCTAACACCAGCAGAGCAACACTGCAGAAACGCACAGCAGGTATAGCACCAGAAGCCAACCACAATCCCAGCCACAGATGGCACAAATGGCACTTACAAATTCAGATGAGTGGATCCAGCACACCAGCCACTTGGGCAGCCAACGTAGTAGGGGAAACAACGACACATGCACCTCACAGCGGCCTGCGCAGCTATAAAGCCCTCTAACCCCGCCCACCAATCAACAGCGCGCCTCTTGCGGCACCTGGTACGGAGTAGGGAGGATGGAACACCATCCCACCACATTCTACACCCCGGTGTTGCATCGTCGCCCCGACGATGGGCCTGCACACTTCAGCAACAAGGACGAAAAATAGCAAGCTGTACGTTGGAAGCTGGCTGACCAGATTCTGCGGTATGACCCACAGGTCGAGGAAGATGATGGACATTTAAATGCTGTCCAGCTCTTGAACGGACAGTGCGACGCAAGGGTAGGTGAGCTGTCTCAGGAGTATGAACAGGTTGACCTGGAGTAACCTGTGAAGGCAACCTCAGCGATGCAGTTGTGGATGGTAAGGAAGTATCAGAGACCAACAAGCACAAATCATCTTCCAAAGAGTCATCTAACCCCCCTGGAGGCAAGGTAGGTTCTGACTGCAAGGGTACAGGTGTGGGCTCTGGCCCAACCCGAGCCTTCAGCATGTCACAATGCACCTTTCGCGTTCTCTGCAAATCGCTTACAGGAGCCACAGTATAAACTGGCCCTCCAGCTGTTGGCGCTCTCACGACCTGATGGATAACCGGGTTGAAGAGGTCCTGGATTTTATGGCCACCTCTAACACTATGATCACGCAGATAGACCAACTGTCCCTCGTGCAATGGAGCCTCCCGTATGCCCTGATCATGATGCTCTTTTCTACGCCCTGCAGCTGCCAATAAATGATCCTGAGCATGATGAAAAGCTATTGTTAACCTGGTTTTATGCTCAGCCACCCAATCCTCCACCTGACCTGGTGCAGGGTCCCGAACACGACCCAACAAGAAATCTATAGGTAGCTGAGGTTCACGGCCAAACATAAGAAAAAATGGAGACTCTCCAGTGCTCTGATGAGGGGTAGTGTTATAACAGAAGAGCACTTGTGGAAGACAAGAAGCCCAATCCCTCTTCCTAGACATTGGTAAGGTGCGTAGCAGATTATGAAGTGTTCTATTAAAGCGCTCACACCGACCGTTTCCAGCAGGGGGGTAAGGGGTAGTGCGTGACTTTTTAACCCCATACAGGTTACAAAGCTGCTGAATTAACGCACTCTCAAAACTCCGACCCTGATCTGAATGAATAGGGCTTGGAATGCCAAATCTGAAAAACCATTCAGTCAGCAAAACGTGGGCGACAGTGGCTGCTTTCTGATCTCGAGTTGGAACAGCAATGGTGTATTTACTAAATACATCAGTAATTACAAGAACATTTTCCAAACCATTTCGTGAAGGCTCCAACAGGGTAAAATCCATGGCAACAATTTCATTAGGCCGAGAAGCTAACAAATGGCTCATGAAAGTGCCAGAGCTAGATGTTACACTTTTAGCAACCTGGCACCGTTGACACTCTTGTACCCACTGCTTGATGTCATTAGACATCCCAGGCCAGTAAAAACGCTGCCTTATTAACTCCATGCTCCTGATGTAACTGAGTAAGAACATCCTTCTTAAGAACTGATGGCAAAACAAGCTGTAAAATCTCCTCACCACCATCTGACCGATTCCAAAAACCCAAAATTTCCTTCAGGAGAGGGTCAGCTTTCTGCAAAGCACAAAGGTCAGATACGGAATGAGATGGCAGAACAGTCACCACAGATTGAGTTACTGGCACTGGAACAGGACATGGGGCACACTGAAGAGCGTCTGGGACGAAGGTGCACGACAACAGTTGTGCCAGGCTGGTACCTCATGTTGGCTGGCAGGAAAGTGCATCAGCATTGTTATTGCTGCGTCCAGAACGATACTTTATATCGAAATCAAACGCAGCAAGTTGAGCAACCCAACGGTGCTCCATGGCACCAAGCTTGGCAGAATGAAGATAACTCAAAGGGTTGTTATCTGTATAAACCATGCACTGGTGGCCCAGGAGATATTCCCTGAACTTCTCAGTCATGGCCCATTTTAATGCCAGAAACTCCAGCTTCATAGAGCTATAATTAGCCATGTTGCGCTCTGAAGGTCTAAGACCTCGACTGGCATATACAATGGGCCTCACCCCATCCTCAGTTTCCTGTGACAACACTGCCCCAAGTCCACTATGACTGGCATCTGTCTCTAGAATGAAAGTATGTGAAAAATCAGCATATGCCAACAGTGGTGCAGATGTTAATTTAGCTTTTAAAGCTTCAAAGCTGTCCTCACACTATGATGTCCAAGCAGATTGAAAAACCTGACCGGACCCCTTCCTGGACTTGGTGCCCACTTGCTGTGCCACTAGCTTATGGAGAGGACCCACTAGCCTAGCAAAACCCTCCACAAAGCGCCTGTAATAGCTTGCAAAGCCCAAAAACGAGCGAAGCTCTGAAACATGTATGGGACGTGGCCATTTAGCCACTGTTTCAGTCTTAGCAGGGTCTGTAGCCACACCCTTGTCTGAAATAAGGTGCCCCAAGTATTTAACTTGTCGCTTGAAGAAGGAACATTTTTCAAGTTTTACCTTCAGACCTTCTTTCTGAAGCCGAGCAAGGACGGCTTCCAGACGCTCAATGTGCTGGGAAACTGTTATAAGAATTATTATTCTGAAGTCACTATGGCCTCACACCACTCGGACAGAGGAGACAAGATGTCTGTGTATGTAATCCACTGTTGCTGAGTGCAAGGCTGAATGCTGCGTAGATACTGTGCAGCATGGTGATTGTCTAGGATAGACTGCCTTTGTTTTGTCTCAAGCCAAGGCCACGGTGCAGTATTAGGGGAAGCCGAAAATGCGAGACAGGCAGAGACAGGGCAGACGCAGACTGTGGGGTGTGATTTACTTTCCCTCTATGTGATCTCTGCTCTGTTTCTCAATAAAAGTGCTGGAATGTCATCACTGCCGTCTCTTCATTTAGTAAAGATGGGAATTCAGTTATCTTTGCTTAGAAACCTGAAAACACAATGATGTCATCCAAATACAAAAGAAGGGACTGGCACTGCTGGTCCCCAAACATCCTCAAATGTCCAAAATTTAGGACAGGAACGTAAGCAGTGCCGTGCACAACCTGAATGAGACATGGAGAAGCTAATAAACCAGCTGGTTAGCCGGACTCTGGAGGCTCAAACAATAAAACCTGACCGGCAAGTTGTTCAGTGCAGGTTGCAGCTACAAATTTCATAACTCCACCAGTTATCCCCACGGCTCGAGGGCCACGGACCCTAACAGCACCAGTTAACGGTGCTGAGGACTTACTTGCTGCTCGATGACACAGCTTCAGAGCCTCCACAACTGAACCAGGAGACTGCATTACTGAAGGTAAGTCAAAAAAAGAGCCACCATGTGTCCCAAAAAGTTCTTGGTAGATACGATTAATTATGTTCATTCCCAAAATGCCAGGAACAGAAGAACCAACATTAGTGGGATCCTTCACAACCAGAATCCCACAATGTGGAAGCACTGTGTCACAAAGATTGACATCCGGCTCTAAATAGCCAATATATGGGATGGAGAGACCATTGGCTGCCCGGAGCTGCAACCAATGACATGACTGAAGGCGATCATGCCCCAGTGATGCAAAATGTTTCTGAAAACAGCTCTCCGTAATGGTCGACACCATAGAACCTGTATCTACTAAGCAAGTAACAGAGACACCACCCATAACAACGTCAATGACTGGACAAGGTGCCAGCAATTTTGATGCGGCTACTGTCTGGGAGCCTGCTATTCCCCCACCTGAGTTGTGGCTCAGCAGCTCAGTGGGTGCTAGTTTTCCACCTGGTTAACATCAGCTGGCCTTGCCACCGAATTAACCCTGGCACAAACCCGCTCACCATCACACTCTCTGGCAAAGTGACCTGGCTGTTGGCACCTGTGGCAGACCACTGAACCCGGGCGAGGAGGCCGCACCTGTGGTACAGAAGTTTGCAAAGAAGCAATGCACTGGGTGAGCTGATTAATCTGTTCTTGTTGCCGTTTTAAAAGTTCCCTTAATTCACTAAACTCCGAGCGGGCAGCTGTAGGTGGAGTTAGCCGAGAGCTGCCATGCACCCAATACTGAAGCCCATATGTGGATGGGAGAGAATGACTACGCTCCCTTGTACCACCTGGAAACCTTTGCAGAATATCAGCATTCAGCAACCCATCAGGAGCATTCTGCTTTACTGGTTCCATAAGGGCATCAAAGCTAGGGAGAACTGAAACAGTGTTTCCTCCTCTTGCTGCTTCCTAGAAAAGAATGCATGCTGAAGGGTTATATATGACTCAGTGCAACCATACAACTCCGTTAAAATAGCCAAGATCTTAGGTGGATCATTCCTCTCTGCACTGGTGCAATTCTTTATTTCCTCCCTTGCTTCCCCCTCTAAATGATCAAAAAGGAAGAAAGCCTGATCTGCCGGTGACAAATGGCGGGCCCGAATACATGATTGGGCCTCTTCGATCCACTCACTGATCCCAATGTCAGTCCTACCACCGAAAATGGGACATCATCGGTCCCTGGGCACAACCACCAACCGCTCAGCAACTACAGTGCCAGCAGGCATGGCACCACCAGCCGCAGCCAAGGAAGGGGCAGCACCCAACGAACCCCTAGCCGTCACATGCTGCTGATCCACTCCATCCACCGGCCGCTGCGCCGCCTCCTCCATGCCTGCAGGGGAAGACTACCAAAAAACAAAACTAAAACAAACCCTGAACCTACAGCTAGGTCTTCCTTTGGATAGCTACTGCTGTCTTGTCTTACAACACCATGAATAAAAGCACACACACACACAAAACAGTTAAAACACCCTAATCACTAAAAAAAAAAATCTGTGTTAAATGGTGCTTCCTGTCAACAACGCCAAGTGTGACCAGAAGGGGGGGTGAATGGTTTAAAAAGATGCACCAGAGCACAGACTAAAATACAATATTTTATTGGACAATTTTCTAAAAACCCATGGCTTCAGGCCTACTACTTGGTCTCTGAAAGAAAGGGAGCAGATGAAATAGACAGTTTCAATTATTCCAAAGAAAAAAATAAATGAACAAACAAAAAATACCATGCAAAAGAAAACAAGTTAGTAAATCAAAACAAAAGAGAGCAAACACATTAATAATTTCTATAATAAACAAACGGTAAAAGAAAACACTTCTAACGGTGGAACAAATGGTCGATCCCACCACACTGGCTCCAAATGGTGAATCCAATATTCCAAATTGTTGGGCTTTTCTCTGTTTCACATCAAGATTTTTTCCCATCTCCCCTTGAGTTCAACCACCGAAACCAGTCTGCGTTCCAGCACATCCAGCTTTTCGGCTCTGCTCCTCCACCTTCCAGATCTGTCCGTTCACCGCCTTAGTGATCGCGTCATATGCAGCCGGTAGACTGATCAAGGCCAAATGGCTACCGACATCCGCTGTATTTGTTGATACAGCAAAAATCCACCAAATCCAATAAGTAGAAATCCAAGTATCGTAAATCCAAACATGCAAATGTTTCAACGTCCAGGAATGACAAAGTCGAAAGACACACCGTTTTCCATCCAGGAATGTAGGGTGTATCCCACAAAATGAGTAAATCGGGACACATGACGGGTCCCCTTTATGCTGCCTACCCATCGAAAAAATTGTATCAATAAGTATTGAGAGACCAGCTTACCAGATCCATGGTTTTCAGAGTTCGGGTGATATGAAGAAAGTGCTCAGAAAGACAAGACATAGCAGCAGAAGCAGGAGAGGGGGAGGGGGGTGAAGAGTTGGAGAGGAGAGAAAAAAACACGACCGACCTCGAAGAGAGACAGAGACAGAGATCTCTCTTTTGCTGCCAAACCAGCACCGACCCACCAAAGTGAGACTCCACTAGACTCCTGAACGTGTGCAGTGGTTTCTGGCATCAAGATGATCCTTTATCAGATGAGACAGCATGGGATTAATTTCCACTTTGCGCACGGAGATGAGCGGCTGAGATCTCGCGAGAGCTGTGCGTAAGTAAAATGGAGGCGTTCATGTAATTCAAATCAAACAAGCTAAGGTAAGAACGAACCAATAACTGAAAATAATACAAAGTTAAAGCCCAAACATTTACAACTGTCTTATTTTCTACGAGGGAACAAACTGGACGAAGAGACCGTGACGAGCCTGGAGTGCTACCTGGACGAGTGTTTTGATAGCATCGTGATGGGGAAGGCCCAGAAGCCTACGGCTGCTAGCACACCGTCACTTAAGCGCACTCGTTCTAATTCCACCAGTGCGTCTTCTTCATCCACTTTGTCTCCAGACAGGAACTTCAGCGACATCTTGGAATCCATCGACAAGAAGCTTACCAGCCTTGACGCGCGTCTCGCCTTGGTAGAGGTTCTACACAAGGAGTTTCAGTCTCTAAGGGAGTCGGTGGAGTTTAGCCAAGCCCAGCTAACAGCTATGGCCGCGGAGAACGACGCGCTGAGGGGAAAGGTTACGGAGCTGACCGAAGGGATTATCCAGCTTTCCGGCGAAAATAAGAAAATGAAGGAATCCATTCTGGACATACAGTCGCGAAGTATGAGAGATAATCTCGTCTTTGCAGGCATCCAGGAGCAGCAGGGAGAGATAGCAGAAGAAACGGTCCGGAACTTTCTCCAGCAGAAGCTAAAAATCCCGGCGGATCAGGTAAAAAACATCACTTTTCATCGAGTCCACCGGCTCGGAGGTAAGAAACCCGACAAAACCCGTCCTCGCCCGATCATAGCTAAATTTGAGCATTATAAACAAAAAGAATTTGTTAGAAGTTGCGGCAGGGAACTGAGAGGGACAGACTTTAGTGTTAATAATCAGTTTCCTAAGGAAATCCTAGATCGCAGGCGAGTGCTGTTCCCAATCAGGAAGAAATACATGATGGACGGCGTTAAAGCCACCATATCGGTTGACAGACTTTATATTAATGGACAGTTGTTCAGGGATCAGAAGATCACCCCTTGGCTTTATTAGTTACACCACAGGTGGACTTAAAGCATGTTTCAATGATTTAAAATAAATAAATAAAATAAATAAATAAATAAGACGCACAGATCGGTACACGGTGATAAATTAAATACACGCACAGCTCAAGAGCACGTTGGTATGGTTAGTGTTCACGGTTGGGTACAGAAGGCACGGGCTATGGTTTATCCCTTTACACACTCTCTTACTCTTTGCACTTTTTTATTTTTTTGTGTATTTCTATCTTATTTGTCTGCTTCTTTCCTGATCATCAGTCAATCACAAGCACATCATATGATGCTACCTGGGTCTATGTATGACTATTTTCTCAAGGGCATGCACCTTCTAACTTCTCACTCACATCTATGGCGAATGTAAAGTTTGTGACATGGAATGTGCATGGGGCTGGCACCAGAGAGAAAAAAATGAAGATCATTAACCAGCTTACTAGATTAAAGGCAGATGTTGTATTATTGCAAGAAACCCACAAATCAGCTACAAATGCAAGTGAGCTTAATTCACCTGAGTTCCCTAATGTGTTTGCGGCCTGCTATAACTCTAGACAGAGAGGTGTAGCAATCTTAATCCACAAAAACGTTAGTTTTAAAATATTAGATAAAACTATAGATCCTGAAGGTAGATACATAATAATTAAAATAGCTATCCATAACCAGAAGCTATGTATTGTCAGTATATATGGTCCAAATGTTGATGACCCCTCTTTTTTCCACCAATTCTTCCTTGCACTTTCAAAACACGGGGATTGTTCACTAATTATAGGAGGTGACTTCAACTTTGGTTTAAATAACGATATAGACAGGTTGAATAAAACAGGGACTCAGCGTAGTTGGCAGTCAGTAAGTGTAGTCAAACAATAAATGAGTGATTTTGGTCTTTGCGATGCATGGCGTTCTCTTCATCCTATTAGTAAAGAATACACTTTTTTCTCAAATGTTCACCATTCGTACTCTCGTCTGGACTACTTTCTAATAAGTAGCTCACTGCTGTCGGTTGTTTCAGAGACGGTAATTCATCCTATTGCTATCAGTGATCACGCTCCTGTTACTCTCACCTTAATTAATAAAAAAATAACCACACAAAACAAAAGCTGGAGATTTAATACATCACTGCTTAAAGATGAAGAATTTATAAAATTCATTAAAGAACAGTGGGCCTCATACTTAGAATACAATGATCAACCAGGTACATCGGCATCGATATTGTGGGAAGCTGGAAAAGCAGTGATGAGAGGTAAAATAATTTCTTTCTCATCTCATAAAAAGAAAAAAGAAAACAAAAAGATTCAGGAATTAGAAGAAAAACTTCAGTTACTAGAATTATCTCAAGAAGAAGGGAAGTTAGGTAAAATCCGTGAAGTAAAATTAGAACTAAACCACTATATTGAAAAGCAAAATAGATTTCTAATACAAAGACTCCGAATAGAAAATTTTGAACATGGCAATAAGTCAGGAAGCTTTCTAGCTAATCAGCTTAAAATAAATAAGGAGAAAACTACTATATTTGCAGTTACAGATTCATCTGGTAATACAGTAAGTGAACCAGAGTGTATAAATAATACCTTCCGCGATTTCTACAAATCTTTATACACACCACAGATAAATCCATCAGAGAAGGATATTAAGCAATTTCTGGATAAAATTACACTTCCTAAATTATCAGATAACCAAAGAATGACACTGGATTCCCCGCTGACAACAGCTGAAACCCAGGAAGCTCTTAAAAGCATGCCTAATAAAAAGGCTCCAGGTCCAGATGGATTCCCCACTGAGTTTTATAAAGAGTTCTGAAATATTCTAGCCCCAACGTTCCACAGAATGTTGCAGGAAATACAGGAAAAATGTAGATTTCCAGCTAATATGAACTCTGCCACCATCAGCCTTCTGCTCAAGCCAGACAAAGATCCTGTGTTGCCCACTAGTTATCGTCCCATATCCTTAATTAATGTGGATATTAAGATAATCTGTAAAGCTTTTGCAAAAAGATTAGACAAAGTAACTCCTCTCGTAATACATCCAGATCAAACTGGTTTCATCAGAGGAAGGTAGTCATCCACAAATACACGCCGATTACTTAATTTAATTGATTATTCCTACAGTAAAAACATTAAAACCAATATATTGTCTTTAGACGCAGAAAAAGCATTTGATAGAGTAAATTGGAAATTTTTATTCGCTACGCTTCATAAATTCGGTTTTGGCGATTTATTCATAAACTGGTTAAAAATTCTATACAATTCTCCAACAGCCTGTGTCAGGACAAATAATCAAATATCTTCCAGTTTTTGTCTACAGAGGGGCACCAGGCAAGGATGCCCTCTTTCTCCATCACTTTTTGCCATCTTTATAGAACCTCTAGCAGCAACAATCAGACAAACAAAAGCTGTAAAAGGTATAAAATGCATGAAAATAGAGCACAAGATTAGTCTGTACGCGGATGATGTATTACTTTATCTCCAGCATTCAAATAATTCTCTTCTACAAGTAATTAGAATACTAGAATCTTTCTCTAAAGTATCAGATTACTCGTTAAACTGGTCTAAATCTACGGTACTGTCAATTAATTGCTCTCTCGAAAACTCCCTAAATTTACAAATGCAATCAGGAAATATTAAATATTTAGGTATTACTGTGTCGAATAAATTAACAGATTTACTTAAACTTAACCATGCCCCACTTTTAAACAGGATAGAAGAGGACCTTGAAAGATGGAAATCGCTTCCAATCACACTTATGGGTAGGGTAGCTTCAATAAAAATGATGGTCCTACCTAGAATTAATTATTTATTTTCAATGGTCCCCAATAAACCATCATCTGACTGGTTTAAATCTCTAGACTCTGCCATTTCTAAATTTCTTTGGAAAGATAAACCCCCACGTATTAGCTTAAAGACAATACAGAAGACTAAAGACAGGGGAGGATTAGATCTGCCTAACTTCCATAACTATTACTTAGCAAATAGGCTACAATACATCTCTAAATGGATAAAAAATAGTCTTTTAGATGAGCCTTGGTTAGATATAGAACAGGAAATGTGCAATAATATCATGATTTCAGATCTGCCGTTTATTAGCTCAAATATAAAACGGCATACATGCTTCAAAAATATCAACATTAGTTCTACTCTGACAGCATGGTGGGAGTTCCTCAAAATGACAAAGTCATCCCTTATCCCATGCAGTCGTACACCTATCTGGAATAACCCTGATATCCTACAAAATAATAAAATGATAAACTTTACATACTGGAAGAATAAAGGTATTAAATATCTGGAACATCTACTTGACGGAACCGAGTTCATCAATTTTGCTAAACTAAATATGCAATATGGCATCAGTAAAAATAAATTCTTGGAATATGAACAACTTAAATCTATAATTAAAAATAAATATAAGCATATTAATGGTGGTTTACAAGTCCCAACTAATATAATAGAGTTCTTAGATTTAACCCCCCCCAAACTACTGTCTAAATCATACAGGACACTGACTAAAATAGATGATTCGATATCTCTTCCTATAATGAAGTGGGAAAAAGATTTATCAGGCACCTTTGAACAAAATTTCTGGGCTCAGACATGTCTAAGAACTTTCAAATTGACTAGAAACACCAACTTACAACTAATACAATACAAAATCCTTCACAGAGTACACTACACAGGACAAAGATTATTCAAGATGGGTCTGGCACAATCTAATATCTGCCCACACTGCATAGGCAATCATCCTGATAATTATTTTCATGCGTTATGGTTATGCACACCAGTCCAGAGGTTCTGGACACAGATATGTAAGGACTTATCAAAGTGCTTGAGCTGTAAAATTACACCTTCCCCATCAGTTTGCCTGCTCGGTAATTTTGAGGAAAGTCCTCTGAAAAAAGAAATAGTTTACATGGTTTTTACTGCTTTATGCATCGCAAAGAAAACTATCCTCATGAATTGGAAAAGTAAACAAAATCTCAGTATCAATCAGTATAGAGATCTTTTGTTGGATCATATTAATCTAGAGACAGCATCTGCTTCCACATCTGATTGGTCTCTTTGGGCTCCTCTGATCAACACCATCACTTAGTGGAATAGGGGGCGGTGGGTTGCTTCCTGCAGGGCGCAGTGGCTGGATGGAGGGGTTCCTGGGGTCCTGGGGGCACTTGGAGTAGGGCGCCTGGTGGATCCGGCTCCGGGGTCTGTTGCCCCCATCTGGGAGGAGTTTGGGAGGCCTACGGGTGGCCTACAGCAGCCGCTTGCGGCGCTCTTTGGGAGCTGCGTGTTGACGGACGTGGGTTACTGACCTGGTAGCTGTGCTGCCGCTGGGTGGGGCCGGGGTGGGTCTGGGGGTCTGGGGTCCCTGGGGCGCGCCGCCCTCGGGCGCGGGCCCCGGCGGGGCCTCGGGGGTTCCGGTTCCTGGGGGTGTGCCGCTTTTGGTGTGGGCCGGCGCGCGCCCGGGTGTCCGCCCCTGCACGGGGCCTCTGGTGCGCTGGGGGGCCTCGGGGCCCGTTGGGCTGGTAGGGGGGCATGGTCATTAACACCTCTGGGCAGATGCTCTTCTCCTTCATTGGATAGGCACTCTGCCAGTGGGGGGAGGGGGAAAGGAGGGGGAGTAGGGACCTACCCAGCCTGGATGTCTACTGTCGAATGTATGGTGAGTTGTTTGAACGTTAGTGTTGGGGAGGGATTAAATCTACGGGTGGGGGGGGGGGGGGGGTTGGGGGGGTTGACGTTCTGGTGGGCTTGTGTCCGGCCCCCTGTCCCGGTCCTGGTCCGTGTCGTCTTCCGGTGCGGGTTTCACCTGGGGGTGGGGTTTGGGATGGCTCGTGCGGGCCGGCCGGCCAGTGTCCCCCCCTCTTATTATTATTATTATTATTATTATTTATTTATTTATTTAGTTAGTTTAAGTAGGCTTGGTGGGTGGGCTGGGGGGGGTTGAGGTGTTGGTCCTGGTGGGTGGTTGGCTGGCGGGCCCTGCGGCCTCTCCCTGTCCCCCGGGCTACGGTGGTGCCGCTGGCGAGGCCCCCTTCTCTGGGTGGGGCTTTCGGGGAGCGGGGGTGCCTATTGGAGTCAGTAGGGGAGCTGGCTCCCTGGGTTGGCTTCCCAGTCATTTGCTCCCCATCCCCGGACTCCTCCCTCTGCGTGCTCCATCACGCCGCCACACATGTAGGTCATGAGGGAGGGGGCGTTACTGGAGGTTGCCACTTTCTGGTGACGCCCCTCTCCCCAATTTTATCATGCATCTTAGACACTTTCACTTCAAACATTTTTCACATCGCACACTCATATAGGCCATGGTAGGGGGGGTGGGGGGAAGACGTCTGGGGGGGGCTTATGTTGTGTGGGCCTCACCTCGGACGGCTCCCTTCACCTCCTCTCCCACTTAGACATTGAGGGTTCTGGGCAGTCACACGGAGGGGGTGCGCTGGCAACAGCTACCTTCCGGAAGGGGGGTGGGCTGTGCCGTGCATCCCCTTCGGCGCTCCCAGTTTTTAAACGCACTTGAGAACAACATGCAACAACACAACATTTGAGCAGGCGTAGGGAGGGTCGGGGTCTTCTGCACACCCCCGTTCTCCGATGGCGGCAAGGAGTCTGGGGCCTGGAGGAGGTGCGGGCCACTGTGTCCGGGGTCTTGGCGGGGGGCTGTGGTGTGCAGTCAGCGGCTTGCCAGGTCTGGGGCTGATGCCTCTGCTCCCCCCAGGGGGCGGGGGGCAGGGATGGCAAGGGTAAGGTGGGGGGAGGGAGGGGGTTTATTAGGTATTTAGGGGGAGGGGGGGGCTCTGGCCGGGTGGCTCGTGCGGGTCGTGTTGGCCCGCCCTCTTGGGGGGGCCCGGTCCGGGGGGCGTCTGGTCTGGGGCCGGGGCCGGGGGTCGGACACAAGCAGTTGTATAGTCGATTTGGGGTGACCCCCCCCCCCCCCCTTTGGTCAGTGTTGGATGTGAGTGTTATGTGGGAATGTGTGTACAGCGTCTTTTTTTTTTTCTCTGTGTGTGGTGAGTGGGGCACAAGGGAGGGATGGGGTGAATGAGTTTTTTTTTTTTTTTTTTTTTTTCCCAGGTATGGGTGTGGTCCGCTCCCTCTCCCAAGAACATCTCAAGTCTCCGCTAGGTGTGGAGCCCATCCCCCCATGTCCTGCCCTCCTCCACTTCGTTGGCGGGCGCCTTGGCCCCCTGGCGCATTGGTTGGCTTCGGGTTTGGGGCGGGTTCCCGGGCGTTCGCCGGCCCACTCCCGGCGGCCTCTTCGCGGGGCCTGGCCCCCCGGGGGGCGGCCGGGGCCCTCGTCGCGGGGGCGGGGCGCCCCTGGGGCCTCTGGCCCTCAGGGCCCATGGCCGGGACCACTTCAGCGGGGCTAGCTGTCGGCGGAGCCCACGGGCTCGTCTCCGCGGCTCTTGAGGGCGTCGGCATTGCGGTGGCTGGGGGATTTCCTTGGGGTCGTCTCTGCTCCTTCCTTGGGGGGGGGTTGCAGATATCCTGTGTCGGCCCCTCCTGGGCGACCTGCTTTAGGGACCCCTTTGGGAGTCCGGGGTTACGGGTCCCCTGACGCCTGCCTCTGTGCTCGGGGAAGGTGGGTCTTCGGTTCTCCACAATCACTATCAAACTATTTCTGGATAATCTTCACCTAAACTAGTGCACTTTCACATCTCCCACAGGTGCTGGGTCCCAGGTATTAAGTGTTCACTTATATACAGTAATCTTATAATTTATTTATTTATTTATGTTTTTTCACTTTCTTTTTTCAAATATCACATTACACATGTCAGCTTACATAATAATATATATGATTTAGCAATGGCATCTAGGTGTTATTCGAGTGTATCTGTTGCTTTATGTCTGTTGGTTGTGCTGTTCTTTTTGTGTCTCTTTCCAGGTGATGGAGCAGACAAAGAAGGTTTTATCATTCTCTCCCTTTTATCTCCTCTTTCTTTCACCTCTACTCTTTTTTTTCTTTTCTTTCACTTTTTGTTCTTCCTTTACTCTCCCATTGTCATGTCCATATAATTTGAAATTCTCCTTGCAGGAATCATAAGAAAAAAAAAAAAGAAAAAAAAGATGATCCTTTAAGCCCTGTAAGTTCAGGGACCATCTTGTATCAGATCTGTTTGTCCATATAGGGTTGATCTGAACTGAGATCTGGGGAATTTAAAGGCCAAGTCAACAACTTAAACTTGCTGATGTGCTTTTGTGGCTATGCAGCCTCATACTCAACAAACTGTGATGCTCTGTGCATTTTGACAGCCATGTTACTCTACACACCCGTTTAGTTCTAGAGTTCAAATGCTAAACATGGAATTTACTTGTAATGGTACCAATCTTGTAAGAAGGGGAAATTGTTTAAGATAAACATGAAAAAAAATAATCTTAAGCATTTCGATACTTGACAGATGTTTTGCAAATACAAAATAATAAAAATATATTGTGGTGAAGAGGTTTTAATCCCTCCCTGTCATTTACATTACCGACAATGAATATATGATAATTTAGTGTGGGTATACAAACTCTAGCATACAAGTTTCAGTTCAATCAAGACTGATTTATTTAAAAAGATATTGATGGACCAGTAGTGGGCCAATTTAATGATGAGCAATTGGGATGTGTCAAGAGCAGAAGAGGGGAGTGGTCCCTGATGGGTGCCACTGTGGCTTTCCCATCTGTTGTGAATCTCTCAACCTTGCAAGTCCTAAAGTATTCTGTGATATTTATGCATGCATATACAGCTAAAACACCAAAATAGGAAGCACAGTGTAAATAAACCGGAAATTATAACCTCAATATTCATGAACAACCACATGCACGCACACATTTGCAGCTGCCCTTACCTCATGGCGAGGTTAAGTACAAAGCATTAGAACAGACATACTCATTAGATTATGAGTGATGCTTGGGAATAGCTGCAGTAGTTTAACTTTATGGTGCTGTGTGTCCTCATGATCTCTACAGCTATTACAGCAGCATCTGTAGCAGTGTTTGTCATTAGAGGTATCACCATTTTCATAAATGCGATCAGGGTTGAAACTTTACCATGCAAAAACATTCTAGGAGTGAATTTAGTGCTAGTAAACAGCTACATATTTCCATTAAATTGGGAGAACTAATATAGGATCCTTGATCTTACTTAAATTACATTTTTTGGAGACAGAATATTTGATTGATCAAAAATGTGCTTCTAACTGAAAACTGAAAAGTTGGCTATATCAGCACTAGTTAGCACCTCTGAAGCTAGGCTCGCAAGGATCTTTCAGCAAACATTAAAGTGAATATGCCAATATTTTTGCAGCACAGAATGTGCTCCAGGTTCAAATTTAATTACTCACACTAACCAATCTCTTATAAGAAACCTTCTATGAAACATTTTCTTGAGGCTATGTCTACCATTTTCACTATGCTTTTCCTGTAATTTGCAAATTGCTCTTTGGTTGTTCTGAAAAATAAGCAACATGATGTGACAATTTTCCCAAATACACGAAAAGCCACTAAGTGTCACGAAGAATGTGATCCCCAATAAAAGATGTACACTTTCATGGAGGGTAGCAGAAGGCCTCTGCATAGTTGATCCTCTCCCTGCAGAAAAAATGTGTGTTCTTGAGTCTAATGAATATTTTAACTTTTGAGGCAATTACATGGGTCTAAATGAGAAGAAACGTACTTCAGCTAAAATAAAATATGTAGGAGCTATGAAAGACACGAAGAGTGCCAAACAAGGGGCCATGAGCCTGATGAAAATACCTCTGATATGCATTATGTTCATTTTTCATGTGTTTTTTGACAATAAATGCTTCCTAAGTACAGTCTAAGAATTTTGTATTTTTCGCATTGTGTTTAAAAGAGGGAAATAACTACTAACAAATATATGGAGTTCAGTTTTGCGTGATCTGTTTTGATTCTTCATAGAAGAATAATAGCACAATGTATTACTTTGTAAAACATATGGCATTGGTTGATTTTTTTATAAAGAACATTTATTCCAACACATTTTCTATGTTAGTAAAATTGGATCCCCTGCTACAAACAGCCTAATAAGAGTACCTGCTGTTAATGTGTTTCTTTGTGAGAAAGTGTAAATCTGAGTTTTGTATTTCTACCTCTGCCCCATTTCTGCACAAGCTTCCAAAATTAGTGCAAAATTCAAGCAGCCGCATCACCTGCTTTGATATTTTACTTTCTCACAGGTAGTGTTGTGTACCGTTAATGATTCATTCAAAACAACGACAAATTTGAATCAACTGAACCAAATCACTTCATTAACTGATTTGTTTCATTTGTCAGTTCAATTGAGAAGCTCAGCGCATGTCCCTGTCGGTACTGGAACATCTGGGTCCTGTCACGCTTGTGAATCCAAAGCACCGACTGCCCTGAATGATTCATTCTACCATTTCCTCTTGCGGGAACATACAGTATATTTCAACACATTTTCTATGTTAGTATCACATGATCCCCTGCCACAAACAGCCTACTAAGAGGACCTGCTTTTAATGT
Source organism: Fundulus diaphanus (assembly GCA_037039145.1). Lineage (NCBI taxonomy): Eukaryota > Metazoa > Chordata > Actinopteri > Cyprinodontiformes > Fundulidae > Fundulus > Fundulus diaphanus. The sequence goes on from CM073124.1 coordinate 34,948,093, forward strand.
GTTTGTTAAAGTGTAAATCTGAGTTTTGTATTTCTACCTCTGCCCCAGCTTCCAAAATTCAAGGAACTACATCACCTGCTTTCATATTTTACTATCTTTCTCACAGGTAGTATTGTGCTGTTCCTGAATGTTTCATTCAAAAGAACGACACATCCAAGTGAACAAATTGAACCAAATCACTTAATTAACTGATTTGTTCATGAATCAGCTCTACAGTCACATCCCGGCAGCTTAGCTTTAGCTTCCACCTCAGTTAACACCAATGTTCATACTGTATTTTCAGTGCTATTCCAATCTTTTCTGTCTTGGAATCATATTTTCTTTGGACAATTCTTCATGGTTTCCACAGTTCGCTGGGAGATGCAAATAGCCGTTAGCTGCGTCCTGGTTTATCCCCTGCTGTACTTCCGTTTTTATTATAAATAGGAAGGGCTTGATTTACTAACAAATTGAGCAAAACCAAAGCGTAAAATGCTAAAATAATAACTAATATCACATTTAACAGAGACGCATAAGCAGCGACAGTCACTGACACAGGAGAAAGTTCAGATTTATTTAGAAAAGTGTAACAAGGGGTGATGGGTCAGAATGAGACTCTGGGTACGGCAACTGATCTGGTTTTCAACGTGAGGATCCGGTAATCCAAGGAGGAGGCCAGTGTGTCTCGAAGCAGAGGTTGGCAGCAGCAGTGTAATTGGTAATGCTCTTCCTTGTGAAGCAGCTGAACGTTGGAGGGTGGACAGGCTGGTGAAAGTGAGGCTTACTCTGGGGTTACAGCTGCAGGAAATCATGGCAGATGACAACGATGACCTGGAAGCGAGGATTGGACCCAGTAGACAACAGCAGGGGAATCCAGAGGAGCCAAGTAGTGATGTTACGTGATGTGCCGAGGCTTCGAGGCGTGTCGAGTAATGGAGGGGGCGTTTCCGTAATGCGCGTATCGAAGCTTGCTTCATTTAGAGGAGCCGAAAACAATGACGTCCGAAGCCTCGCTGCCCGGCTGTACCACGTGACTGCTTCGGGAAGTGGCTCAGATTTCGGTGCGGGGTTTGACAGCTTTAGAAACCCCACAGGCTCCATTCAAAATGTGGGTTGTTGTAGGCGAGTTGCGGTCAGTTGAGAGAGTGGATAGAGTTTTGATAGTTTCAGTGTTTCCCGCAGCACTATGTTGGCGAGGCGGCCAACATTCCAAAAAAAAAAAAAAAAAAAAACTAACTCGATATGCTTGCATGTTTATTTGACGTTAACACGCGGTTTGTTGTTGTTGCTTTCTCGCGTGCATATAGTGAATGGCAGGGAAAAAAAAGGGAAAAATACATGGATACTTTGAAGCGAGAAGCGACTTCACCGACGGCGTCGATGCAGAAGCCCCCCGCCCCGCCAGCAGTCATCCGCGCAAAACTTGTCATCCGCGCAAAACTTGTTCTTCCTCGCCCCGCCGTTCATCCCACGCTCCGCCGGTCATCCCCACACAACTTGTTCTGGCCGCCAACTCACCGCCTCGCCTAAGCAAATTCCTGCGGGAAACACTGAGTTTGGATAACAGAGTTTGGATAGTGGTTATTTAGTTTCAGACAGTTAGTTTGGTGTTTGGAGAGTTCAGGAGAGATAGATAGATAGATTTAGGAGTGCGAGGACAGGATAGGAGTAGGATGGAGCCGGCGAGAAAGAGGAGGATTTCCCCTATGGAGAAATTGTTGTTTCTTAATAAAAATGCATGAAATCATCCAAGTTACACAAGCATTAGCCTATTCACTAACCCCTCCCTAGTTCCATAAGCACTTTCACTGTCCTCTGCCTGATTAAGCCCATGCCATTTTTCTAGAGTCACAGAAAAACATTATTACACAACATGCCATATCACATGACACTACTATTTTGGGAATAATTACACACAGAGAATACATTCAAACAATATTTTATTATACACATATCGTGTAGACAAATGATTTTCGTCCTACATCCTTTTACCACCGTGCTGGTACTATTGGATCTCAGTGCAGCATTTGATACTGTTGATCACTCCATCCTGTTAGAATGCCTGGAGAAATGGGTCGGCCTCTTTGGTACAGCTCTCAACTGGTTTAAATCCTACTTAAAGGACAGGGAATGTTTTGTGTCAGTAGGTAACTTTACATGAGAGATGACAAAAATCACATGTGGGGTTCCCCAAGGGTCCATTCTGGGTCCCCTCCTATTCAACATCTACATGCTCCCCCTTGCTCAGATCATAAAAAACAACAACATCAGCTACCATAACTATGCAGACGACACAGCTCTACATCACCATGTGACCAGGTGACTATGGACCAGTTCAGGCACTGAGCAAATGTCTTGAAGAAATCAATGCGTGGATGTGCCAAAATGTTCTTCAATTGAATAAAAACAAAACAGAAGTAATAATATTTGGACCAATAGAGGAGAGATCAAAGGTTAGCACACAGCTTCAGTCGCTTAAGCTAGGAACCACTGACCAGGCCTGAAACCTGGGTGTAGTGATGGACTCAGACCTGAACCTCCAAAAGCATCTAAAGACAATTACAAGGTCGGCTTTCTATCACCTGAAGAATATTTCCAGGATTAAAGGACTAACGTCTCAGCAGGATCTGGAAAAACTAATCCATGCGTTTATTTTTAGTCGAATTGATTACTGCAACGGTGTTTTCACAGGTCTGCCTAAAAAGTGGATCAGACAGCTGCAGCTGATCCAGAATGCTGCTGCCCGCGTCCTCACTAAGACTAAGAAAGTAGAGCACATCACCCCAGTTCTAAAGTCCTTACACTGGCTCCCTGTATCTCAGAGGATAGACTTTAAAATACTTTTGTTAGTCTATAAATCCCTGAATGGCTTAGCACCTAAATACATCACAGACTTGTTATCAGTGTATCAACCCTCCAGACCACTAAGGTCTTCTGGCTCCAGCCTACTCTGCATACCCAGAACCAGAACTAAACATGGAGAAGCAGAATTTAGTTCCTATGCTCCACTTATCTGGAACAAACTTCCAGAAAACTGTAAAAATGCTGAAAGCCTAAGTTTCTTTACAACAAGACTAAAAACTCATTTGTTTAGGACTGCCTTCGACTGCACTAGTTAAACAGTCGAATGCAAAAAAAAGTTTCTGCTTTATTTCCTGTATTTTAATCATGTAAAGCACTTTGCATTGTCTGTGTACTGAATTATGCTATATAAATAATAGTGATGGGTCGGGCAACACCGATGCGTCGGCGCATGCCGAAAACCGTGTCGATGTGTGTATCGCTACGGAAAAGTCACGTGACCGATACAGCAACGGTTTCGGTCACGTGACCAATACAGGAACTGTTTCGAACTGATTGACGAGCCAAACTGGGTTTATAAGGAAGCGCATCTGTCAACGGGATGCATCTGCCAAAACAATCTTGCGTGTTTTGCGAATACACAACTCAAAAATTATGGAGCTTCCTCAAGCAAAAAGAAAGGTTTCTGCTGTGTGGGACCACTTTAATGTCATTTCGGAAAATAAGGTATTTGTTTTAATTTCCTTGTTTCATCCTGTTCCTCTCAGAGTTTCCACTTGATTTTCTGAATAGAAATTCATTTCAAAGTGACCTTTAGTTTACTGTTTGTGTTATTTTCTGCAGGTTAAATGTCGCAATTGCTCAACAGAGCTTGCATATTTGCTGAGGCATTATAGGGCCAAGCATGAGAACGAAATCCATGATACACCAATGATAAACTCAGATATACAGGTATTTTACAACTTACTGACTTTGTTTTATTGATAATTCTGATTAATTTATACTTTCTCATTTTTAACCATCAAGCTTCCAGGAAGCAGATGCTCGATGAGGCTGTGCTTAATTTCATTGTAAAGGACTGCCAGCCCCTCGCCGTTGTGGAGAATGAAGGGTTCAGGGAGCTGGTTCAGCTCCTTGAGCCCTCATATGTTTTGCCAACCAGAAAGGTTTGTGTGAAAATGATCTAAAGTGGTAGTTTATTTATTGAATTTATTTGAAATATATTGATTTTCTTCTGGTTTGACTTGGTGTCGTTTTCAGACCATCAAACAAATGTTGGCCAAAAAGTACGAGGAGGAACGGGAACTAGTGAAAATGGAAGTACAGCAAGCTGTGGCAGTGAGTATAACCGCTGACATTTGGACATCTGTGAACATGGAGGCTTACTTAGCTCTAACCTGTCACTACATTAATGAAAATTTGCAGCTGTGTACATCTGTGTTAGGTGTGCAATACTTTCCACAAAGTCACACTGCTGACAATTTGGCCCAAGTAAAAAGGGCCATGATGGAGGACTGGGCCATAAAAAAATAAAGTAAAGTGTCTTGTGACCGACGCAGCACCAAACATGATTGCATGCGCTAGACAGCTCCAAATTCGGCACTCAATTTGCATTGCACATAGTCTCAATTTATTAGTTAGAAAATCATGTGATCAGATCCCCACTCTTACATCCATCAGAAACAAAGCCAGGCACATTGTCACATACTTCAGATCAAGCACTACAGCCAAGGAGAAGCTTGCTCAAGTGCAGCAACAGATGGGGCGACCAACCCTGAAACTTATCAATGAGGTGCCAACACGCTGGAACAGCCCATATGATATGCTGTCAAGGCTGCATGATGAGAAGGAAGCAGTGTGGGTATCTCTGACCTCTCTAAAAACAGATTTGACTCCACTTACAGCTGATGAGTTTACCATCATAGGAGAAACACTACTTGTGCTTGCTCCTTTCCATCAAGCTACAGTGGAGTTGTCTGCAGAGAGGCGAGTGTCAGGATCAAAGGTCATCCCAATGATGAAAATGCTCTATATGGCACTTGAGCGTAATGCTTCAACCTTGCACACTGACACAGCACGACACCTACATGAACACCTGAAGCGGTGAGTTACAGACACTGCTTCCAACCTGGAGTCATTAAGTGTGTTGACCCTGGCGACACTTCTAGACCCCAGATTTAAATCACTCGGGTTCCACAGTTCCTCCAAGTGCAATGAGGCCATCAGCAGACTGCGGACAGAATGTGCCTCAATAGTTGGAGGCTCAAATGAGCCCCAGCCGGGAACATCTTCACAACAGCTGTCTGCCCCCACTTCAGGCATGATATTGAGCATTATTTCTTTGTTGTTTGTAAATCATGTACTAAAATGCCAATTTGTTTTTTTTAGATAACCTTTGGGAACATTTTGATCATGAAGTGGAGAGGCAGACCAAAAGTGCCACAGCTGATGCCTTCCATGAGGTCAATAGATTCATGGCAGAGGGCAATATTGCGAGGTCCCAGGATCCACTTATATATTGGAAAAAACAAAAGAGGGTTTATCCAAACCTCTTTCGCCTGGCCTTAACATTTTTGTGCACTCCAGCTTCATCTGTGCCGTGTGAGCGGGTGTTTTCCACAGCTGGAGAACTAATATCCAAAAAGCGGAACAGACTGAATTTCAAAACGTTGCAACACCTTTTTTTTTTGTAATAAAAATTTGTAAAACAAAAAAAAAAAAAACAAAAAAAAAGTGAACAAGCATCTTCATTCACAACATGTTTACCTAGAGGTTATTACATTATGATACAGGTTCTCATTATTTATTGACTGTATCTAAAATATCAAAGATGTTTTAATAATATTACAATGCACCATACAATGAATTACATCATATTAGTGTATAATAGATCATCAAATCAGTGCCAGTTAACTCTGTCAACTAGGTTGCCTGTAGGGATTTTTAATGTCCAGCAGGTGTCAGTATTCAGTGACACAGTATCGACACAGTATCAATACAGTTTGGTAATGTGTCGAAACGTTTCATGACGCCTCATCAACCCATCACTAATAAATAAATTTGCCTTGCCTTTGCCTTGTCTTTTGTGAAGTCATTCCCAAGAGCTATAATAGACAAAAAATCAATGCATCACACGTGTTAAGATACAGCTGGCTGTGATTATACACCTGGCCATTAGGTGGTTTCGTGTGCACATGAAGCTTCAAGAAATGAACCCTTTCTCGAACCAGTTGGCTCAAGTGGTTCAATGCCTCATGAGGCTTCATCTCACCATCACTAGAGCCAAGGCTTGGAGACTGTAAAGAGAAGACAAGGAGTGGTAAGCAACAGAGGGCTTAAGATGCATCAAGGAGTGCACAAGGATGCCTGTTTACCACTCTATGTAAGTTAACCAACTGGCGCTTGCGCTCAGGAACTGCTCCCCTTTATCCAGGTCTTGATTGGCTCTTAACAAGCTGCACCTGTCAGCCTGCAGTACCTGTCACACCCTACATGAGGAAGAAACAAACATGCACCGCACACTGCTTCTGAAGACACAACATAATATGCCAGCAGGACATGATAATCTTTCATAAAAACTTTGTATGTAACCACAGTGAGTTACTGACGTAGTCAAATAACATGGCTGTGCATTTTTAAGCTTGAGTTAACTTGGCAAAAACATTGTTTTAGGGTGTGCTTCAAATATGTAGCTGTGCTTCAAATATGTAGCTTGGTCTGTGGAACCAAAGAGGCAAAGTGTATAACCCAACAGCATTCACCAGAGTAATATGCATGAAAGTCAAGGATTTGGAAAATATATTGTCACAATTAAAATTCAGGCTGCCCAAAAGCATTCAGGCTTAAAGCCTATCCCTGTCTGCATCAGAATCAGCTGATCAACATACTTCTCAGATTTGATGCATTATTACTCTACTAGCTACCATGCAATAAATGTAAATTAAAGAAATAAAGTAAATTGAACAGAAAGTTCCTAAAAAAGGTAAACATATGCTCTTAAACACAAAGAAATGCAAACCCATAGCTATCAATTTAGTGAATGTCCAACATAATTCTAAATACAAAATATGATGCACATAAGCACAACCCACATAAGCAATACCTTTTCACTATTTCAGTGTCTGTGACCCACAGGATTCTAAGCCAAGCCTCCTGTCAGTCATTTCTGCAGCAAACAAACAGAAAGTATTGACTAAGCAGTTTCTTTTCTGCTGATCACAGTTCTCCTGCGTTTGGGCCTATCAGATCAGGATGAGATACTAGATTTCAGGAACCCACAAAAACATGCATGTATCCTCACATGTTTGTAATGTGTATGAATGTGTGCTTGTCAGTGGTGTGTAAAACCAGTGAGGATAGTACTTCATGTGGATGGACCGGAAAAGTCTTTCTCCAAACTTGACAGCAAGTATCCATAGAGACGATGAGAGGAATATAGGATAACAACTTTACAAAGGAGTAAAAGTGTGACATCAGTAGGAGAGTGGTTTTCAAAACATACCAGACAAATTTTACCTGACTTTACATTCTCTATTAGCTGAAACCTTGAATTCCAAATTAAAGGTTATACTGTGTGCCTGGGTAAAGGTTTGGGTCACTTAAGCATCAAAGAAAACAAATTGTTGTGATATTACCGCCATGATCATCAAAATGATTTGACTGAATCATATTGAATTCTGATGACACAGCCACAGAGGAGAGAGAGCCAGCGGGGACGGCCTCTCTCTCTCTCAGCAGGATCTCTGCTATAACACCTTCCTCCCACAGACAAAGAGCCTCTCTCTCCTGCAGCTTCAGACTTCTTCAGACTTTCTCCTGACAAGCTGCTCAGGCCACCTCGTCCTGGAGCAGACCAGGAAACCATTTCGGACCATGGGCCCTGCACGGGCCTGACCGATACACAAGCCAGCAGCTGAAGGAAGGTGCCTGGACCAGCCATGCTTGATCCAGGGTCTGCTAAAGTCGTCTGCATGCTTCAATAGAGGATCTGACTGAATCCGGATAAACAACACTCTGTGACAGAGCTAAGTTTCACTCTGACTGCTGCGCAAACCAGACGCAAAGTACAAATTGCCGAAACAGCTTTGTTCATTGTTGTCAGCTGTTGCAGGAAAGCAGACGCGAGACGGTGGATGCCTCCCCTCACCAGACAAGCTGAGCGATCAGACTATTAAATCGGGCTGCACCCAAGTTATAGAACGTGGCAGAGACCAGGCCTCCAACCACGACCATGCTGTGGGTTAGCTCATGGCTGCAGAGCTAAACGCTAGCCTGCCAAGACAAACCAACAACTTCCCTGCTTCCAACGCTCCTTCCTTGGAATGGCCAAACTGAACAAAACTCACACGAGGCAAAACACAGGTTTGGGCAGGAAGAGCTGTGGGGGAAGTTAAAAGGTTTATTGGGAAATGTCTTGCAAACCGTTGTACACATGGTTGCTTTAGAACAAAGGGCTAACAGAAGTAGCTCACGCTAACCTTCCGTTTATGGTATTGCTAATATCATTTGAGTGTGTTTTATGGTTACAATAACAACGTTATCTCCACAAGGGTTTCATATATTGATGGGACATTAATGTTTACGTTATCCTACCCACTCATTATGACTAAAAATAAAGCTAAAGTCTTTATCTGTTAGCGCTGAATGCCCGCTAGCCAAAATGCTATCATCTCGCTAACATCCGGCCCCGGACATTCAAAAGGAGCAGTTTTAAAGCATAAAAGCTTAACCGTTCTGCTCGGCCATCCTTCGATGGGGCTATGAGCCTTATTCCCACATTAATATTGAATATTAATGTCGGTTTTAAAGGCAAATTTTGATAACTTTATGCTGTAACCTTTTAGCCACCGATTTGCTACAGCGACCCCAGACGCCCGGAGGGAGAATCGCATTAACAAACTCGGTCATAAGGGTTTAAATGATTTTACTGGGCAAATCAGTCTTTAGAATATTATATATTCAAAATAATTTTCTGGTTGACTTGGTTTTTGCATTGTGAATGGATTGAAGCACATGCCAAATGTTTTTAAATCCATTCCATGCTTTTGTAATCAGATCTGCAGGGAACAAGGATTCACCGATTTTTTCTGATTATGACCAACCACTTTTGTTTTGTCTTTTGTTTGTTTTGCGTGTAAATCGTTCCTTAGCTTAGCTTCTTTTTATCTTCATTTTGCTTAGTAGTTTAGTTAAGTTTCACTAGCCTAGTAGAGAGGATTTGTTAATCGAAATATTGTGTTAATTCAGATAAACAGCATTACATAGTGATGTTCTCTGGATGTTCATTTTATTTCTATTAAATTCTTCAACTTGAAAAGAAGTTGTCACTCCTTTATTCTATGTGTGTGCAGGTTTTGCTGTTAAAAGATCGCTATTGCTCGAATTCATCCCTTTCTGGAAAGAGGTTTATACACACACACACACACACACACACACACACACACACACACACACACACATATATATATATATATATATATATATAAATATATATATATATATAAATATATATATAAATATATATATATATATAAATATACACGTATATATTATTTTCATTAATTATTCATCAAGACTATGTTGATAAAAATTGGATTGCAGAAAAATAACAGGAGCAATAAATAACTGTTTCAACTGTGTTGAATTAAGCTATGTGTTTGATTCTGAATCAGAATTTATGGATAAAAACGAATGAATTGGGCTATACTCAATTATTAGATATGTTAAGATTGAATATTTTTAAATTGTGCATGTTTTACTGTGGTTCTGATCTTACTCCGGCCCTGCAAGTATTCATTCTGTCGTGCTGCTGGTCAAGCCTGATTCCAAGTCTCCATCCCAGTCTCCATTCTGTCGTGCTGCTGGTCAAGCCTGGTTCCAAGTCTCCATTCTGTCGTGCTGCTGGTCAAATCTCCATCCAAGTCTCCATTCTGTCGTGCTGCTGGTCAAATCTACATTCTGTCGTGCCGCTGGTCAAGCCTGGTTCCAAGTCTCCATTCTGCTGTGCTTCTGGTTATGCTGCCTCCGTGCTCTGGTTCCGTCCTGCTTGCCAGTTCCTGCCTTCACCATCCTCCTGCTTCAGCTCAGTACAGATTCTTGGTTCCTTTCTCCACTGTCCTCAACCTACAATAAACTGTTAAACTTAACTCTGTTGTGGTTGTGTTCGGGTTCAATAACAAATCATGACAGAACGATCCGACCAAAAGAACCCGACACACACACAGAGCTCCCATGCAGAAACCAGCCAGATGGATCCAGACCACCACACCGTAAGCAGAATACTGGAGACTTTACGCTTCGAACTAAGAGGTGGACTGGCCAAGGTGGCTGCCGTGAGCCCACTGTCACGCCGAATCGAGGCAACTGTCTTGCTGCGAGATGACTGGGAGCAGCGCGTCTCTGACTTGGCGCGGAGGCTTCCTGGACACTCCGCTGTGACTGGCCTCTTGAAGGACGTGGATTGGGACTATTGGGCAGGAGTCTCTCAACCCGGTCCACCGCTCAGCAGTCCCTCTACTTCGGCTGCCGCCAAGAGCCTTCCTGCTACTGTTACTGTCACCACTGTCTCCACCACAGCTGTTTCCTCTGCTGCTAACGCCGGCGATGCTGCTCCCACTCCCTCATCGCTAGCAGCAGCCACTCTCTCGCCGCCCGGCTCCTCTCCCGGCTTGTCGATGCCGGAACATACCCGCTGCTCAACCTGAGGCTCAGCTTGCTAGCTCTGCTGATGTCACCTCCACGTCCCTGGTGAGTCAGTCCGACAGCGTCGCGGCTGCTCCAGCGAGCCAGAGCCGAAGCCATCCTGTTCCCCGTCATCTCAGTCACCACCTCCACGACACTCAGCTGACTCCTCGGGTGAAGCCTTCAGCTGCTGCTTGGAGGTCCACGCCTCTTCCGGCCAAAGCTCCCCAGATCCATGAGACCCAGCTTTGGGATTTTTTTTTACGGGGATAGGGATGACCTGCTTCCCTATCGGCCCACACCTACGTCAGAGGCTGAGGTTTCCGTCACCCCACCGCCGGCTTCATCAGAAAAGTCAGTTCCTGCTCAAACCGCAGCAAAAGACTCTGTTCCTGCTCAGACCGCAGCAAAATACTCTGTTCCTGCTCAGACCGCAGCAAAAGACTCTGTTCCTGCTCAGACCGCAGCCAAGGACTCAGTTCCTGCTCAGCCCGCAGCCAAGGACTCAGTTCCTGCTCAACCCGCAGCCAAGGACTCAGTTCCTGCTCAGCCCGCAGCCAAGGACTCAGTTCCTGCTCAGCCCGCAGCCAAGAACTCAGTTCCTGCTCAGCCCGCAGCCAAGGACTCAGTTCCTGCTCAGCCCGCAGCCAAGGACTCAGTTCCTGCTCAGCCCGCAGCCAAGGACTCAGTTCCTGCTCAGCCCGCAGCCAAGATTTCAGTTCTCAGTCCGGTGTCCGACGCAGGTGATGAGCACGTCAGTCTGCCGTCCGACGCGGGTGGTGAGCATGCCAGTCCGGCGTTCGACGCAGGTACGGAGCACGCCATTCCGGTGTCCATCGCGGGGATCCAGGAGGGTCTGCCGCCTACCATCGACGCGGGGACCCAGGAGGGTCTGCTGCCTGCCATCGACGCGGGGACCCAGGAGGGTCCGCCGCCTGCCATCGACGCGGGGACCCAGGAGGGTCCGCCGCCTGCCATCGACGTGGGGACCCAGGCGGGTCCACCATCCATCGTTGACGCTGGGACCCAGGAGGGCCGCCGCCTGCCAGAGACACTGGGACCCAGGAGGGTCCGCCGCCTGCCAGAGACGGGGGACCCAGGAGGGTCCACCGCCTGTCAGACGCTGGGGGGTCCGCTGCCTCCTGTATCCTGTAGCCAGGCGTTTCCTGTAGCCTGTAGCCCAGGCGTTTCCTGTAGTCTGTAGCCCAGGCGTTTCCTGTAGCTTGTAGCCCAGGGCCTCCTGTAGCCTGTAGCCCAGGCGTTTCCTGTAGCTTGTAGCCCGGGGCCTCCTGTATCCTGTAGCCCGGGACCTCCTGTATCCTGTAGCCCGGGGCCTCCTGAACCGTCGTGGAGGTTCAGGAGGCCCCGGGCGTTCTGTTAACTTTGACATCATCCAGAAAAGACGGCTCACCCGTTACTACCATCTAATGTAGAACAGATTACTAGATCAATGTGTGCTTCTGTGCTTTTTGTCTCTCTTGTTGTGTCTCTGCTCTGTCTTCTGTAACCCCAGTCGGTCAAGGCAGATGACCGTTCATACTGAGCCCGGTTCTGCCGGAGGTTTTTTTTCCCGTTAATGGGTGGTTTTTCTTCCCACTGTCGCTTCATGCTTGCTCAGTATGAGGGATTGCAGCAAAGCCATGTACAATGCAGACGACTCTCCCTGTGGCTCTACGGTTCCCCAGGAGTGAATGCTGCTTGTCGGGACTTTGATGCAATCAACTGGTTTCCTTATATAGGACATTTTGACCAATCTGTATAATCTGACCCAATCTGTATAATATGATTGAACTTGATTTTGTAAAGTGCCTTGAGATGACATGTTTCATGATTTGGCGCTATATAAATAAAATTGAATTGAATTGAATTGAATTGAACTCTGTTGTGGTTGTGTTCGGGTTCAATAACAAATGACAATAATAGCTAATTGCTAAATATGGGACACGCTTGAGACCACATCCAGGTCTATTTGAGTGGCATTGTTTGTGTGTGTCTGTTAGAGAGTAAATGGATAAAGCAAAATCTGCTTATTACAGAGAAAGAATATAAATGTCAGCAGCTTTTTGCCCCTCGCCAGCCTGCGTTTCTCAGCTTTTCTCATACCAATATTACATATCTGCCTCCATTAAAAAGAAATAACTGCAAAGCATTTCTAACTCCCATATCTTTTTCTGAAAGCTACACTTTATTATTTTTAAAATACTTTTTTCAAATAAAAAGGGAATATGAAGTCGTCCAATATTCTGTAGGTGTTTAAGTGAGGTACATGATGTGCCTGCAGCATTGTCTTCAGTCTGCCTCCATAAATATGTGATGTGTGTGTGTGTGTGTGAGAGAGAGAAATGGATTGACTGCAGGTAGTTCTAAATGAAAATAGTAAATGATCACATGTAAAGTCCTGAACATATACACGTAACCCTGACCACAATACATGTCTACCTGGAAACTTTTCACTAAATGCAGTTCAATGAAAATACAAATAATTGGCCCATCAGTTTCACCGCTCCATCCTAGATTTGTTTAAACCTTGTGTATTGTGTGCTCTTCATGATTCATAGCAGGTTTGTATGCCAATCATAATATTTTTTTTAAGAATTCACCAAGTTTTTCAAGGAGTATATAATCCAGTTTACTTACTACCTGCTGGGGCAGGATTATGGAGAAGGCACCAGTGTGTTTGGCTTGCCATCAGTCATTTTACTATTTTTAGCAATTCTCTAACCAAACGCAAGGCTATACTAGTGTATGATCACTAAACTCTTATGAATTTTTGACTAAAAGTTCTGCCAGTTCAAAGTTCAGTTATGGAGACAAGAGTACTTTGCCTCTGTTACTGTCGGAGGTCCCTGATTACCTCTGCAATGTCCCAGATCCACTTACCCGGAGGAAGCATCACCGCCTCTGAGGTGAACACAGCAGTAGGTTTATGTGGCCCAAGGCTGGAGCGACAAACTTTATGTGCAATTTCTGGGCATCTCAAGACTTTGTATGGAGTAATACCTCAACCTTTTCATTTGAGATGATTTCTGGAACCTCCCTACATTTGGTTAATTCCTGTTGCTGGTTCGGAGGACTTGTTCCAGCTGTAAAAGCACCTCAGCCACCTCTCCTGCTCTCTTTATCCTTGCCAGCAAGTGGTGAATCTGAGCAATACTGTATGCGCCCTCTTTGTCAGGATCCCGGAAACAGAAAAGCTCGGATTCCTTCACCTCCTGTAAGTGTCAGCCTGGTGAATGCTAAGTACTTAGCAAATAAAACATTCATCCAGGAGGATTTCTTAACTGTTAATGGATTGGACTTCCTTTGTGTGACACAAACCTGGGTCAATGTTGGTGAATCAAGCATTTTTTCAGAGCTTTTGATTTAGTTTATTTTAACTCATCGCATAGATCAGGTCGAGGAGGAGTAATAGCAAGTTTTTCAAAGTTTATTTAACTATAAACAGCTTTCTCCATCATCTTCGTCTAGTTTTGAACTGAACTTATTTAAGCTTGGCTGCTCAAACCCACTGCTATTTGCAGTGATCCATTGGCTACCTAAATACAAGGACTTTACAACGACTTTTAACGAAATTTTAGCAGAAATCATGCTAAAATATGATTCAGTCTTCATTGTTGGAGATTTTAAGGTGCATATATGTTGTTCTGACAAATCAATGATTAAGGACTTTTTGAGTCTAATTGACTCTCTTAGCTTCACACAGTGGGTGTGTGGACCTACACAAATACGTGGCCACACACTGGACCTTGTTTTATCATATGATTTGTCTGTTTCTAACTTGATGACTTTTGACACGGTATTTTGTGATCTTAAGTCTATGTTATTTGGCATCACTTTGACCAGCAGTTGTTAAATCTCCAACTGCTATCAGACACAGAGAAGCTTACGACCTGGTTTCCCTCAAGCTGCCAAACTGTAATGGATATAATGGCTCCATTAAAAACCAGACAGGATAAAGTTGAAACTAATCCCTGGCTAAACGATGCCACTAGAATGGTTAGACGTGAGTGCAAAAAAGCTTGAAGGAAATGGAAAAAGCACAAGCTGCATGTTTCATTTCAAATGTAAAGTGACTGTTGGCTTTGCCATTAGACCACTGTGAAACACACAAAAAGAAAGTATTTATCAGAATCAGAATCAAGTTTATTGCCAAGTAGGTTTGCACTTACAAGGAATTTGACTTGGTGTTGATGGTGCAGACAAAACAAAAAATATATATATACAGAGAGCTATATACACCGTAGACATTATCATATGTCATTGTGTCACACTGTTAAAAACCTCACGTTTTATTTAAAATGATTGATTCTGTTTTTAATGGTCATCAAAATGCTCATATTGAGCCTTCCCATAAGGCATGTGAGACATTTGTAAATTTACTTGTGAAAAGGTGAATGTCAAGGCTCTTGTATCACCCCCTGCTGACCCTCTCTGTCCCTTACACTGCTGCCTTCTACCAGTTTGAGCCTGTGACTTGGTCTTTTCTGCATGGGATTGTTGATCATCTGAAGCCATCAGGTTTCCCTGCTGATTTTGTTCTACCTCGACTGTTTAAGAAGCTTATTTCTGTTCTTAGTCCATCTGTTCTGGCTGTTCTCAACAGCAGTCTGGCCTCAAGAGTAGTTCCTAAAATATTTTAACAGGCAACAGTGCAACCTCTGATAAAAAAATATGGTCTTGATCCCACTTTGCCTATTTCAAAGCTTCCCCTTTTCTCTAAGATTTTGGACAAAATCATTTGTAACCAAATGGAACCCTTTCTGGTCGAAAATGAGGTTCTTGAAAAATTTCAGTCAGGCTTTAAATGTTTTCATGGCACAGAATCTGCATTGTTGAGGGTTTTTAAGAAAATCCACCTTGTAACACATCCAGGAAATTTATGCAGTCCTGGTTTTCTTAGATTTAACAGCTGCCTTTAATACAGTGGACCGAATTCTCGCTTAGAGCATTGTGCAGGCATCCGGGGTACAGCATTAGAGTGGTTGAAATTGCATCTAGTTGAGAGAATGTTTGTTGATAAACTAAATGTTTGCAGATCCTCTGCTGTTTGGTTGTGTAACCCACCTCTGATTTATCAAATGTACTATTAAACTAGGTCCGAACACAGACCGACTTAACTCAAACAGCCACAATAAAAACACGAAAGGGTTGCAAATACGAACTGTACTTTAGTAGAAAACTTGTCAACATAAAAGGTAATTAACAGAAAGGCACCTTTAAATCCCCAATGTCTTTGTTTACCCCTAGGGCTTTGTTCCCTTTTATGGATGATCGAGTCTGTCTAATGGAGTGCACTCCTTAATCCTGTTTCTGAGTTCAACAAGTATCCATGCAGATTGCTTGGTACAGTCCTACCACAGCAGATAGTCCATCTGCTCTTTGCAATGGTGTGTGTAGACTCTGGTTCCACGGCTCAATTGGGTTGGCTCGCCATCTAACAGATTCTTCTCCACGGATCTTGACCATACACCAAAAGACCTGACCGATTTGCATACACACTGCAAGAGTGTGATGTCACAGCTCAATCCCAGCGCAGTCAAAAGGCTTGTCCGTTGTCACCGTTGCAGCACTTGTTTTCTCTATTCCAAAGGGGCACTGGACTCCTCCCAAGTTGCACCACTATAGACAACAGCAGAACGTTTTATTTAACTCCCGTACTTATTACATTTTTTTTCAATGAACTCTTGTGTGGTGTCTCTGTGCTCAGCTTCAGACGGAAAAGGAAATACATAAGTAGTGCGCAGACACAGTGGCTGAACGTGACATTTCATTGGCTGCTGCATGTGTACATGAACTCTGCTTGGTTAAGCTGAGTGACGTTACATGACATAATCAATCGATTTTCTTAATATAAACATGAACAATTAACAATGAAACAAAAGATTAGCTAAAAAAATAAATAAATGAAAATGTGTGCAAAATAAAAATGATAACATTTATAATTTTTATGTAGGAATCATTTGCTGTAAATCAAATCTATTAGTTAAACCAGGTTTTTACGCCTGGGTTACAGTTGTTATTCTCCTCTACTATTTTCCCTATACCCCTTGCCCATCTTCCTCCATTTTTAGGGAGCGGGAGATTGCTTTTCATTGTTATTCTGATACTCAGTTTTATGTGCCCTAAAACAGAATGATGCCTGCTGTCTTCAAAGTTTAAATGAATGTCTTTAGGAATTACAAGCATTTTAACTAAAATAAGACTGAGGTCATAATTTTTAGCGCAAATGTCACTGGCAGGTCTTCCTATCATATAGACTTGGCATGTTTGGTAGACGGTAGAAAGCCTATTGTCACAAACCTTGGTTTTAAAATAGATGCTGATTCACTTCTATACAGATAAACCCTATAGTTAGCTTTGGCTGTCACTAAATACATCTTGTATTAAACAATACTGTATATTTTTCAGTGATGTTATCATAGGTGTTGGTTGTTTGTACCTGTAATACTTTTTTTGTTGGTTTTGTTGTTCTTTCTTCAGGTGTAGAAGATATTTTCTTGCACTCTCTTTTTCTCTGCTCTATTTGTGTCACCTTTTCTCTCTTTTAACATTTTGCCCCACTCTTCTCTCTTCCTTTCTTTCTCTTTTACCATTCCGTTTCTGTGTCCATTGAATTTTAAATAACCCAAAAATGATTGTGTAGACTATCACATGACCAATACTTTTTTATTGAAGTTTATTTTTATTGGTCTGTCTTAACACTAGAAGGCCCAGAGAATTTCAGTTTTCCTGCAAGACCCCCCCCCTCTTCAAGTTTGTGTATTCACTCTACCTTGCTAACTGTCCCTATTGCAATGCAAATAACCTGTGACGGGTCCTAGTTCCTGAGCTGAGAACAGGTCATAACCATGCTTTTCCAACAAGGCAAGGCAGAGCCTGTTTATATTGCCCATTCACCAACAGACTCATTTATATTGCAAAGCTCACTATGTGAAAGAAAGAACAACTTAGAGAATAATTGTATTTTGTCTTGTCTCGCCTTTTCATGTCATTCAACGTTTCATCTTAGAAAATGACAAAAAGTATGACTTCAGTATTGGAGTAACATTTATTTCACCGAAGGAAAAGCACTACATATGAAGCTACAATGGTCCCATTTAGCAGTTTCCACAAACCCAAGGTGAGTCCTTCCTGCAATTGCGACAGGTATACTTTGTGCAATGCACACAACGCTCAGTGCTGTGGTTCCTGTTGCAGAGATTGCGCACCTGGCACTGTGTTGTTTTACCATGAGAACGTCTCTTCATCTCACAATGCTGTCTCACCTTTTATTCTTGTATCTCCGTGTTCCTGCACGCAGTAAGTCCGTAATTTCTGGTCCATAATGTCCACACTGCATTTCAAGTGGTTATAGTCAATAACAGTGTTTGGTTTCTGTTTTTGAGTCTCCCCAATCTCCACTTTTTGATGCATGGTGCTCAGCAGACAAACAGATTTCTTCTTTTTTGTTGCGTACACTGTCAGTAAGGCACTTCCAGATATGATCAGCTGTGTAGAGTACAGCTGGCGTCCTGAAGTTTCTTTTGCTGTTGCTGGTAGCCCCCGCCGAATTCTACTCATGGTGCCAAGCAGAGTTGTGTTCCGCTGAAGGAGCCTGTTGGCCAGAGAGACGTGAAGAAATTGTCCATAGTTACAGTCCTGCCCTGGTCCATAAATAGCTCCATCAGTTTCACAACAACGTTCTCAGACAGCCTTTTTCCTGTGGGGCGGGAGGGATCTTTTCTCAAATAGGGGATAGCATTACACATGTATTTTGTGTCCAGATCCACTGCAATCCAAAACTTAATTCCAAATTTATCAGGCTTGGATGCAATGTATTGCAGAAAGGGACAACACACCATTGATGGATATAACTGCTCATCAACAGTAATATGTTGCCCTGGACTGTAGGACAACACACAGTTCTGTACAAACTGTTGCCAGATGTTTGAAATTGCAGCAAATTTGTCAGTTTTCACACATTCCAAACGAGTGTCTTTGTTGTCGAAGCGCAGATATTTCATTATCAGGGGCGGATTTACCATTAGGTGAAACTAGGCAGTTGCCTAGGGCCCCCAAGTTCCTGGGGGCCCTAAGTATCCAGCCAGGATTTGATAATGATGTTGTTCCACCAGACTGAGAGAGTCCAGCATCATCCACTCTGCTGGTAAGCAGTCAGCACAGTGTACTTCCTGAAGATAACCCAGCTCTGGCCAATCAGCTGTCTGATCGTGCACGCTGCTCAATAGTACTGAGAGGACCGCTCAGGGTGAAGAACAGGATCTTGCCAAGAAATGGAGACGGGCGCAGATTTAGCACGCTGCAGCGGAGGAGAGATTGCGCTAAAGCGACTTGAGTTATATTTGCCCCCTAGTAAATAGGGCAGATGGTCATTATTCTTATATTCTTGCTTTCCCTCTCTACAGCGTTCCAGCTCATGTAGCTATTTCCATTGTACAGATCAGTTATCGTCTGATCGCTGCTCTGGTGTCTCCGCTGTCTGAAATCATTCCGGTGTTGACGACACTGATCACGTAGACCTAGTTATATTTAACTACAAATATGATTTTTTCCCCCCTGCTTTCAGGTAAAACACTCCGCAACAGAGAGGCTTGAGTTAAAACCGAAACTGAAGAAGGTGGAATGGTTCTCCAACGACAGCGCTAATGGGGCATTTACACCTGAAAAGGGATTCATGAGTTGTGAAGTACTGTCGGGGGGACTGGAGGCTGACGAAAATTCTCGTATCTCTGGGACTTCTAGTGTTAAAAACTGATTTTTGGGTATTAGATGTATGTCAAAATGATAGTCATTCACAAAAATAAAACCTGCCAATTAAATCTGAAAAACTCACACGGAAAGAAAAGACAATTAGAAGAATTTTATTGATACAATATTTTAAGACTTTGGCGCTCAGACCTCGGCAGGAAACATTACCGCTGAATTATACTTTAATATGCATAAGCAGGTGTATGAGAATAGGGATGTTTCCCCCCAAAAATTGCTGAGGTTGAGGCCAGTGGGTGCATGCTCAAAAGGCAGAGAAACTTGAATCAAAAACTAGAAACAGAGAACAGCAGGATTAGTAATAGAGGAGAAGTGCCGCGAAGGCTTACAAAAAGAGGGCCGTTGCCGTGAAGGCTTACAAAAAGAGGGCCGTTGCCGTGAAGGCCTACCAAAACAGGGCCGTTGCCGCGAAGGCCTACCAAAACAGGGCCGTTTGCCGCGAAGGCCTACCAAAACAGGGCCGTTTACCGCAAAGGCCTACCAAAACAGGGCTGTTTGTCGCGAAGGCCTACCAAAACAGGGCCGTTTGCCGCGAAGGCCTACCAAAACAGAGCCGTTGCCGCGAAGGCTTATCAAAAGTTCAGTGAGATGAATGGGGAGATGAATGGTGAGGTGAATGGTGAGATGGTCAAGGTCAGGGATGATGCACGGGGATGATGCTTGGGGATGATGCTCGGGGATGATGCACATAGATGAATGAATGACCATGAAGGAATGAACAGGGATGAATGAACAGGGATACATGACAGGACGCATGACAGAATGTATGACAGGATGCATGACAGAATGCATGACAGGATGAATGATCAGGGATGGATGACAGGATATGACAGGATAAATTACAATATGAGTGACGATATAAATGACAATATAAATGGCAATATAAATGACGAGATGAATGATGAGATGAAAGACAATATGAATGACAATAAGAATGATGAGATGAATGATGAGATGAATGGAGCGTGGAATATCAACCATATAGAGAGAGGAGTTACAGGAGTGTGATGAATGATGTGAGGATGAATTACAAAACACAAATTTAAAAAAGTGAAACATACAGGGTCTGGCGAGACATGTGAATGAGTTTCAAATCCACCACCAGTATTCACAGTTACCTTAAAAGCTGAGAGAGCATTGAGCAGCTAAGATGAATAAATGCTCAGAACAGATATGTGAGGCATGCTGATGATGAGCATCGGCCCAGTTGTTGGAGAGATAAGATAAGATAAGATAGCCTTTATTGATCTCACAATGGAGAAATTCACTCGTCACATCGGCTCATACAAGAAGGTGCAGAGTAGAAGCCATCGGGGGCTCCACGAACGGGGCTCCACGAACTTTTGCTGTTGCGCAGCTCCCATCCTGAATGAATGGCTGGAATAACGCTAGATGGAAGGCCACATGATTCTAATGGTTCTCTTAGATGTTTTTGAAAACAGTGTGCTGGCATGGAACCCTCCGATGTAATGAAAAGTGCTTTGGAAAGCGAAGACATTTGTACGTTTAGAACAAATTCAACATAGTGAGAAAGGGCAGAAGTCATGAATTGGAATGAGAAAGAGCATGAGCAGCAGAATTAGAATGGCTGGAAACATGACGAGCTGAGAGTATAATATTATTGTGACTGCTTGCTAGATGAATAGCATGAGAGATTTAGAGGAGTAGCGATCTTTATGCTTCAACACTGAAATGTAATCACAGTAAGCAGATATGCGCTTCTTTCTTCAAAGCGGGCCCCATAGATGGCAAGCTGTGCTATAGGGTAGATCTCGCAGAGAGGAAAGAATTATAAATTGATGAGGGAGAAGGCCACGAATCTGCGGACCAACTATTTTTTAAAGAACCCCCCAAAACCTACGGATGGCAGCATCCGTAAAATTTAAACATATCTACAGACAGAAAGATGTCATCATAGAAAATATATTTTCCAATCCAGTCGAGAAGCAGACCAGACCAAAAGGAAAGGTCAGAACGGCAGCCCTCAACCAGAGTATCCTGTTCAGGGAGGGAGGGAACGGAATTAGTGAGCTCGAGCTGCCTGGAAATAAAAGCGTGACCCTGGGCAATGATGCACATGCGAGATTGAGGTGACCAAGCGAGGAGAGCAGCTGACGGTTGGAAATAACTGATACGGGAAATAAGACTATGATATCTCGTGAATTCGAGAGCTTGACTGCAGGCAGGGAAGCCATCATGGCAAATAGGTTGAGATCAATATCTAAAACTCAATTTAAGTTGCATGGCTGACAGGTTCAGTTTGTGAAGGACAAACTGGGAATAGTGAAGTAAAGATCTATAAGAAGAAATTGACCAGAGGATGAAGAACGGATGGAAGACTGGTAACACTTCTTAAAATATTATTTTATCAAATTATGTTTGCTTAACTCGTGATTTGCATAGAATGGCCGAACACATACCAAATGCTGCTTCGAATCGATTAAGCTTATCTAGCTCATTCCATTTTCTCAGAAATGAACTTAATTCTTTAACTCAGATCTGCTCTGAATTGTGATAAAACTGATGTTGATGATGACCCACTTTTTGTCTGTGTGTACATAGGTCCTTAGCTTGGCTTCTTTTATCTTCATTTGCTCAGCAGTTTTAGTTTAGCCTCACTAGCCTGGAGACAGGATCCTTAATTGAAAATAGTATCAACCAGACAACAGCACCCACAGTGATGCTCTCCGGGTGTCCATCTTGTTTCTGTCAATGAATTCTTGAACCCATACTACATGTGCAGAGTTTGCTGCTAAAAGATCGCCAGTACTCAAATCATCCCCAACCTGATGAGTGATCAGAGATTTGAAAATGCTGGGACGTAACTTGCTAATACAACCTGCAGGTCGATGATAAAGCGGAGACGTGAAGAAACGTTAGCGTATCAGAAGATACTAGGAGAAAACAGAAATGGAAGGCAAAATAGAAGACAGTGATAAAGTAAAGATTTTAACCTTCAGAACATATACATATACACTTTTCTGCTTTTCTGCAAAGCAAAAGTTATTACTGTAGAAAATATGAACAATAGAACGAGTTAAATTAGAATGATATAAGTATGAAAGAAAGAAGATATATGAGGAGAGTTTGAAAGAATTAAGAAAAAGGTAAATGAATGAATGAATGAATAAATGAATGAATGAGTGATATAGATGGGTAGGATACAAAGACATATAAATAGACCATCACGAACCATACTCTGACCGGTAGATGGCAGTAATGCTACTACAAGCTTGTTGCCAACCGCCAATAACAGAAGGACAACAACAACATTAGCATGGATAGCAATATGCGTTCGGCCTGAACAGAGGACGGACAGAACGGAAGCATGATAAGCGAAATGCATGCAATGGAAAAATGTATGAATGAAAACATGAGTGGATACATGTTACCTGAGGTGGCCCGAGGCGGGCATTAGCGAGTGTAAATGACAGCGAGGAGATCTGGCTGAGAAGTTGGCAGCCAGTACGATGCGGCAAGGTGGGGCACCCCAAGAGCCGATTCAAACCAGAGAAAGTCCCGCGGTGAGGGACGGCGGATCCGCGGACCGAGAGCCAGCCCCACGGGATCAGCTGAAGAAGAACCCAGCACGCTACGAAGCGAAGCGGGAACCAGAGCTGGGGCAGAGTTAGGACGGCGACAGCATCGCTTGGCGAGGAAGCGGAGGATTTGCAGGTTCGTTTGCGCCAGGAATCGGAGCTGACGGGAAAAGAGCAGAGGTTGGGGTGACGGAGATGAGTCGCCACAGGCAGAGGGAGGCCAGCTGAGAGAGCGGAGTCCAGGTCGAAGCTGGGCAAGATATCCTGGAGCGAAATGCAGAGGTCAGAAAGGATGAATGTGCGGCTAGACGGGCATTCCTACGAGCAGGAGGATTTGAGGATAAGTTGGTATCGTCTTGACGAAGGAACAGGGACCCGGAACAGGGACCCGGCAGGGTCATCTGAGTCCAAATCAGACATTTAACCACTGCTTGCGCTTTGCCGGGTAGAAGGCTGAGACGTGGATTTGAAGTTCATTTAAGATGAACCCAGGATGCTGATTGGCTTCGTGGAGGAGCAGTTCAAAGCTGATTGGCTTGAGTCGGAGGCGGATGAGCCTCTGATTGGATGGAGGTAGGCAATAGAGTTTCTTCAATTGAACTTCCGCTTAAGCTTCATTGTACTATATAATGTAAGATTCACTTTTTAAACTGTCATGTCACACTTGAAACTTACATATAACAGTGTGATTGTATTTGCTGTTTATTTAACTGACTACATATTTTTTTTTGGATATGCAGTGTGGGAAGCATGCATGAACTATGCTTCAAATGCAGTGTTGGTCCCAATGGCAAGTTTTGAAGGCAGTCAAAAATGCAAATAATGGGCTGACATTTTCTACTTTTCATCAAGTCTGAACTTCTAAGTGAAGAGATCTAACTGTACAGTAGAACAGTTTCCCCCTGTTCTACTGTACAGTTAGATCATTTGAACTTCTCTGGATTTTGTAGGCAGCATAAAATACACCAGGAACTCCTAGGAAATGACAATTGATAGGGAATGAATTTCTGACAGTTGCACAACCTGTACATATGACCCCCCAGTTTTCTTTTGCCAACAACAATGCTTTGAAATAATACTAATAAAAGTCAGGATAGCAGTGGGAATGCTACTCATTACTGGTTCAGAGATGACACATAGATTTCATTTCTATACAGACAAATCCTATATTATATATACTGTATATATATATATTTTTTTACTTTAGTAGTCTCATAGAATTGAATTTGAATTGAATCATAGAATTATATTTGAAGCTGCTGTTTTGTGGGTGCTTATGTTTTTTATATACCGTATTTTTTGGACCACAAGGTGCACATTATTATAAGGCACACAGTGAATTAACGTGCCTATGTGTGTTTATGTCCACATATAAGGTACACCGGATTATATGGCGCACTTAATATTCTTCCCAAGTGTGTAACATCACTCCACCCCTTCACATACAAAGCTCTCTCCTGAGAGAGAGAGAGAGCTACCAGTCTCTGTCGGGAGGACAGAGTAGTTAGACTACACTGCCCGGTTTCTAACATAAGGCCAAAATAAATGTAATTTTCATATTGAATTAACTTACTAGGTTTATTGTTGCTAGCGTGTACTCTCCATGGAGGTTTTACCCTTCATAGTCGAGTGTACTATTGCCTATATTTCTTGTGACAAATTCCTACAATTCCCACACTTTCTGCCACTGGGACGAAGCAGCGGAACGGATGGTGAAATGTGTGATTAGCAAGCTGAGCACCTAGAGCCGTTTCTTTTCCAGCAGGCTCCCACCGCACACCTGTCAGTGAGAACAGAGAGGGACTGTGGTGCTGCGCGTCCTTGTGACCACCTGCTGGGAGGAGCTCAGTGTATCAAGCTTGGTGTCACATATAAAACAGTTTGATGTAAAGACTTCTTGCCTCTGAGAAGTCTATAGTGTAACATAGGGCTGGACGATAATTCAATAACAATATATATCGATCGATAGACGTGTGGCGCGATAGGAAAAAATAGGGTCGATAAAACTTCGATATAGAAACAGTTTTCCTTCCTTCCTTTCAGCCTATCATATTAGTTGATGCTACAGTCACTACTTCCTCTCGACCAATCGTAATCGCGGACCCAGGCACGTTGTCACAAAGCGCCGCCCTCTCAAACCACAACACAGAGCACCTGAATATGTCGCAGCAAGGAGCGGCGGAGGAAACGGTCCCAAAACGGGGTTTTACTAGTTCGCCAGTCTGACAGAAATAAACCACAGTGATTTGTAAAACTTGCAAGGATCCGGTAAAAACAAAGTCTGGTAACGTAACCAACTTGTTTCATCACGTAAGCCGCTCAGCCGCTCACTACCGCAGCAGCGCGAGCTGTGTCAGCCCCGCGCGACTCCGCGGATATGCTGCTGTTGTCTGCAAGTTGAAAAACCTGGCTTCAAACAATTACTTGCCACTCTTGATCCGCGATATAAAGTTCCGGGACGCAAGTTTCTCTAACAGCGCTTCCTAAATTGTGCAACTAGTGCAGGGAATCAGTGCAAAATGAGCTGCAATCTGTGTCTTCCCACGCCACAACCTCGGACCTCAGCCCTGCGTCAGCCTCTCAATTATGAAACCTGAGAAGTAACTAGTGTACTATTCCCACCTAAATAGGCTATTTTATTTATTTATTTGGTATATTTATTTTGGTCATTTTACTGGTTACTATAGTTTATTCCTTGTCATTATTTAATAATATAACTCAGGTCTCTTAAGTTATTTTTTTTTTATTCTGTTAACATAAGAACACACCTGGAAGTAACTGTTTTAGATACAGAAAACAAAACATTGTGAAAAACCTTTGAAACGAGAGTGCAGATTCATGATTGTGAGATTGTTTATGTGTTTGCATGTGCTAGTGTGTTTCAGTTAAATTCCATCCTTCATACCTGGAGGCCTCTGTCATTGTCACTCCGGTCTATGCCATATTTCTCCTGCCTATGCAGCTGGGACGTTTTATTTTATTTGCTTGCTATAGACCAAGGTCTGGATGATTGATGGACCAACATCAGGCACTCTCTGCCCATTTGTCAAATGCTCACTATTTAGGACAGGCAACTTCCATGTCCACACATACACACATATAAAAACACACAACAAGGAAGCTTAACAATATTTTTAACCTGCTACCTACACTGAAAAGAGTTGAAGAAGGTGCATCTGAACAACTTAGAATGTTGCAATAATGTCTGTTTACAATAAACAAAAAAGTTGCTAATTATACCTGTGATATTTTTTAGGCGTTTATAGCTGTTAATTTGATTGAATGGTTATGGCTTGCATGAAAACCCCCAAATTAAGTTTTTTTTTTTTTCTGAGAATTTAAATATTACATAAGTAGAATGTGCAGTCAAAGACGAATTGCGCAGAATGTAGATGTTAGGTCATTTCAATTGTTTACTTTTAAACAACTGCTGCACCTCACACTGTGATTTTTTTCTCCTGCATTGTGTTAAAAGCTACCGCAGCCTGTCGGCGGTGAAACACCCTAAGTGGACCCAGCTCTTTTAACCTGTCAGGCGACCCCTACTTAAATATTACTTTGAATGTAGGACGCATAAAACAGACAAGTATACTTTTAGTTATATTTTATCTACTAAAGACAGAGAAAGAGTTACAGACACATCAGCGCTGATGGACTCTTGATTGACAAGCAGCCCCGATTGCTTTTTACAGAAACATTATAAAGGAGTTTAGGTTAACACCCATAAAAGGCCGTACACATCCAAACTGCGTCATCAGTAGATAAACTGTGTCAACTCCGGTCAACGCTATCAGACAGATGAGTCATTTCCTTGTGTCCGGTGTTATCAAAGTGTGGCAGGCAGTTCTGGGATAAACAGTTCGTTCCACTTGACCCAGTTGATATCGTACTTTTAAATCACTGCTGCTGTAATCAAATTTACTGTAATATACAAGCTGTATGCAACAAAATTTCGTTCTGTACGCACCCTGTGCATACAAAATGACAAATAAAGTTGTCTAAGTCTAAGTCAGAAAGAACAGGGATAAATACTGCTTTGAGAGAATGTTGGAGCAAAGCCCATCTAAGAGTTAGGACAAAATTTACAAAGTAGGAGTACTCGCTTCAAGAGCTTCCATACACAAGAGTATTCAGGAAAAAGACTAGCAGTGATGCATTCCTTTTGAAAGCTACTCCAGAGACAGCATTGACCTTCTTACCTTAGCTAAAGAAAAAAAGAACTGGACTGTTTCTCTGGCAAAAAAAAGTTTTCATTTTAGATTATAGTAAAGCTTCATGCTTCCTTCTGATGTCCAACTTTATGTAGATGTTTAGGGCATGTGTCCAATGATATCAAACTTAACTAGAACTGCAAGCAGTTATTAACGGGTTCCAAGCCCACCCACGCCCCGCCCCTTTGAGCATGCTCCTGGACTTAAGTTCAGCGTTCAAAACCCTCTTCCCACAGCATCTGATGGAAAAACTGGAACATCTGGGCTTCAGCACACCCCTTCGCAACTGGCTGCTAGACTTCCTCATCAACAGACCCCAGTCGGTCCGGGTCGGACAGAACACTTCTGATGTCATCACCCTCAGCACGGGCTCCCCTCAGGGCTGCGTCCTGAGCCCCCTGCTGTTCACTCTGATGACACACAACTGCGTCCCCAGGTTCACCACCAATCACATCGTGAAGTTTGCAGACGACACGATGTGAGAGACGACAATGACCAGGTCTACAAAGAGGAGGTGGAGCAGCTGGTGGGCCGGTGCAGAGACAACAGCCTTATCCTGAACGTGGAGAAGACGAAGGAGATCATGGTCGACTTCAGGAACTTTTTGCTCTCTCTTTTTTCTTCATAGTAGGTACACCTGGTCTGACGTTCTGTTAACTGTGACATCATCCAGAGAAGACAGATCACCCGCTATTACCATCTAATGTAGAACAGATTACTGGATCAATGTGTGCTTCTGTGCTTTTTTGTCTGTCTTGTTGTGTCTCTGCTCTGTCTTCTGTAACCCCCAGTCGGTCGAGGCAGATGACCGTTCATACTGAGCCTGGTTCTGCTGGAGGTTTTCCTTCCCGTTAATGGGGAGTTTTTCTTTCCGCTGTCGCTCCATGCTTGCTCAGTATGAGGGATTGCTGCAAAGCCTTGGACAATGCAGAGGACTCTCCCTGTGGCTCTACGCTTCTCCAGGAGTGAATGCTGCTTGTCGGTTCAATCAACTGGTTCCCTTATATAGGAAATTTTTGACCAATCTGTATAATATGATTGAATTTGACTTTGTAAAGTGCCTCGAGATGACATGTTTCATGGATTGGCGCCAACTGTATATATACACACAAATACTACAATAAAAAATGTATCAAATTCATCACAATTTCATCTGGAATAATAAAAAACATGTGATCAGAAAGAACAACATAGTAATATCAGTAGGAAAAGGAGGAGTAAACGTTATTGATTTTAAAGTGATGAATGCCGTGATAAAATTAAAATGGCTGCAGACTTTTATTAAAAATGAAAAGAGTTTATGGTTTAGTTTCCCTTCACAACTTTTTTTTTTTAAATTGGAAGAAAGAAATTTCTCTTAAGATGTAACTTTGATCCTGCAAAATTACCGATTAAATTGTCAGACTACCACACAAGCATTCCAAAAATGATGTTAAAAGTTTTCATGCCTCGATTAAGTTACTGGAAAATAACCGTAAATTAACAAAATAAAATTGATTTGTAACAAATGGAGACCGCGGGCGTAATGTAGTTTGGTTGAGTGGAGTAGCCATATTCTGACGTCTTCGGGAAGCGCCCGAGCAGAGCTGACCACCCGAGCAGATCTGGTACCTACACCCACAGACATGTATACGTAGACGCCGCGTCGTTGGGTGAGAGGCGTGCCGACAGAGCAGCCATCTTAGGTCAGACCAAGCTGCAGTCAGAGAGAATACGCGTCACTTCAGGAAAATGTACTTTATGTTTTCAGATACTCTGAATCCGGTGAATTCTCACCCGATTTCCAGATAAATCAACTGACTGAAAACGTCACCCCTTTACGGGCTACATGGGACCAATTGATTGAATTAAATGATTGTCTAACTTAATAATTAATTTAGATTTTGTATTGAAAGTAAGCAAACTTCCAGAGCTACGTCCCAGGAAGCCCGACTTTTACTCCGCTTATGGGTGCGCATATAAACGGACACTAGGAACCAGATCCTGGGGAATTACCTTCCATAAGTAAGATTGTCTGATAGATAATCCTCATGCTTTACAGTTTTTCCGGCATAAACACAATATGTGCTAATGGGTAGCAGGGATGGAAGCAGAGAGAAGTACATTAAACACCAAAAACAAGCAAAATGGTCCTAAATTATTGGATAGACATGATTTATGGGGGGGGGGGGGGTAAAATATTATACAGTATTTTTGGTTTTGCTATGATTTTGTAATGTATTTGATTCTAAGATACGCTAGGTTTTTTGTTGATTTTTTTCCCCCCAGATCGCGGTTTGTATTATATCATTTTTAAATGCTGTTATGAGCACCTTTGCTCTCGCTTGTCTGTATATAGTTTTGCTCCTATGTAGATAAGTGCTGTTGTCTGTAGATCGGTGTCTGTATATATATATATATATATATATATATATATATATATATATATATATATATATATAGATAGATAGATAGATAGATAGATATATTGGAAGAAAGAGAGAGATATTTATGTGTGTATAATTTGTGTGTACATTAGATTAATATGTAACTGCAAAATATGTAAGTGCCTGTACATTTTTCATCCAGTTTGACTTCAGTTTAAATAGTTTTGGTTCTGAATAAATATGTGTAATCTGTCTGAAAGGTCACGATCATTGTGAACATGTGATTAAAATGAGATCTGAGATGCCTCCTATTCATTTTGACAGCAGATGTCTGATCTGGGGTCTGACCCAAGATGGCCGCCCTGTAGGCACGTCAGCCTAGCGGTCGGCAGCGTCCAATGGGGCGTCTACGTATATGATGTCTATGCCTACACCGTCTCTGAGCCAGACTATCTGATCGGGCAGTAAGCCCCATAGACATTATATACGTAAGCCCCTCCACGTGCACACCTGCATTGTCTCTGTTATCGCTAGGGATGGCTCTCTGTGTCTCTCTCTGTCTCCTCCTCAAACACACGCTGCCCCCCCCCCAGCTCTCCGCCTCAGCTGGCTCTCCTGCTCTGCTCTGTCTTTCAGACTGTACCTGGACCTCAGCCATCTCTCTGATTTCTGCTCTTTTGGTACTAAACTTAAGTTTTTCTGTAAAAGAAAAGGTATTTTCCCTCTTACACTAGCTAGCGGATGCTATACTTTAAAATCACATTGATAAACACATTGCTTCTTACCTGGCTCTGGACGAGTATAATTCCTCTGCATTTCCGTTCCTAGACCTGTTCCTGACTCATCCTCATTTTAAAAAAAATGTATTAGTAAAATCCCTCAAGCCTTTGGTGTTATCTTCTCTTTTTCCCTTTTGTTTTCTGTGCACCTGTGATTCTTGGTTTGCAGAGGAACGAACTTTCAAAGCTGCAGCCGGCCGTTGCCGTCTTCTTCTTCTTCTTGATTTTAATGGCGGTTGGCAAACAACTATGTGGTGCATTACCGCTACCAACCAGTAAGGAGTGTGGATCAGGACAGACATGCTCAAACAGTCGTTGTCCTAATGGTCAAACCATTTTATGTTGGGGTGGGGGGAGTTCTGATGGCCCCTTATTTAAAGAAAACATATTACATATAGCTAATGCAGAAATATATATATATATATATATATATAGTTACTCTAATATTAAATATTTTTCACACAAATATTTTCTGAAATATTACTTCTGCCTGTATTTTAATGGTCAGAGTGTCAGTTTGGGCCCCCCCTATTTATTTATTTATTGTCATGGTCCAGCCTGCAGGCTTCTCTCTCTCCCTTCTCCCGCAGGTGGCTTCAGTTGACAGGGGGGATGGTGCTCAGCAGAGGCGCACCTTGTCAACAGGCAAACCAAGCAACTGCTTGGAGCCCCGAGCCACTGGGGGGCCCCCGAGAGCCAGCTACTGTACACCCGGTAGATAAACAGCAGGCGAGCATGAAGTGGCAACGTTATTTTGCCGAGGGAAGCGCTGAAACGGAAGTGCGGCACAAACAAACGGAAGTTGGACCCATAGTTACTTCCGCGTGACTGAGGAGATGCACAACTGCATATAAAAATTCCGATTGGATGGAATGTTGATTGACATTGGCTTTGCCCAGTCAAAATCCAGCCCAACCCAGCGCAGCCCAGGTGGATAACTTCCCTTAATGAAAATGAACGTAGCCTAGCAAATGGGTGACGTTGTAGGCCTATCGTTCAGTAAATTGGAAAGCAATTAAGTAACTAAGCTGAAGGAAAATGAAGAGGAGCTATCCATCTGGTAGCGAGAAGAAGAAGAAGAAAAAAGAAGAAGAAGCAAAAAGAAAGAAAGACAGTGGTAAGTGGAGCAGATACAGTGTTTCCCGCAGGAATTTGCTTAGGCGAGGCGGTGAGTTGGGGGGGGGGGGGGACGACAAGTTTTGCGCGGACCGACTCGCGGAGCGGTGGGGGGGGAGACGACAAGTTTTGCGCGGACCGACTCGCGGAGCGGTGGGGGGGGAGACGAGAAGTTTTGCTTTTGGTGGGGGGTCGTATCCATGTATTTTTTCCCTGCCATTTACTATATGCACGCGCAAAATCAACAACAAAGAACCGCGTGTTAACGTCAAATAAACATGCAAGCAAATCGAGTTAGTTTTTTTTTTTTTTTTGGAATGTTGGCGAGGTGGTAGCGTGAGTTTGCCTCGCCAAGATAGCGCTGCGGGAAACCCTGCAGATAATGATTTAAGCATAACATTAACAGTAAATGACTGCTGTCATTGAAATGATGCTATTTTGTCTTCTAACGGGGAGACAGCAGCTATAGCGTTAAGTGAATGCTATGATAGCAATGAATAATGAAAGCTATGCCCAAGGAGAACAATTAAACATTTTTAACAAAATCTTTCATATCTCTCCTCAGGATCATTGCTTAAATTTATAACAAAACAGACAGATAAAGTGCCCCTACCAAATGCTGATGATGAAAACCGTAAGTCCAGTGTTCCACTTGAATTGGTAACTGTAACTGTTTAATTGCTAATTGTAAAGATTATTTATGGCACAATTTGTTTTGTCATATTATAGTTCCAGCAACATCCACCTCCAGTGGGATAGTGGCCACTCAACCTGTTGGTTGTCATGAAGAGCAGGAAGAGACACCAGAGGCACATCGAGCATCCATTCCAAGTTATGATACTGATGACTGTGAGTTCAATACATTTTACTTCAATCGATAACATGTGACATGCTCTGAAAAGATTATTTAGGATAATATACCCTGTTGTTTTTTGTCATATCAGTTCCAGCAACATCCACCTGCAGTGGGATAGTGGCCACTCACCCTGTTGGTTGTCATGATGAGCAGGAAGAGACACCAGAGGCACATCGAGCACCCATTCCATGTTATGACACTGATAACTGTGAGTTTATTAATTCAATACATTTTACTTTAATTGATAACATATACCATGCCCTGTAAATTCTTTATGACAATGTTTTTGTTTCTGTTATCAGTTCCGGCAACGTCCACCACCAACAGGACATGAATTCCTACCCCTCATCATGACACGTCAGCTGCTACTACAACAGGTTTGACTACATCAGAAGACCCTGCAGAATGGCCAAGTGTTCTTAGCCATACTGAAGTGTGTGCATTAGTCACAAAAGGGCCTATACAGATCAAAGATGTATTATTCCCACAGAATTCTGAGAAAAATCCACGTCGATTCACAAAGGAAAACTACCAAATGGTAATGAAACATGGGGAGACGATACATCGAACATGGCTTTTTTATTCAGTTAGCAAAGACTCTGTATTCTGTTTTGCGTGCAAACTTTTTGGTAAACAAGACAAAGCACTTACAGTAGGAGGTTTTAGAAATTGGAGGAATCTGGCTGGACATCTAAAGGAACATGAATATTCCAAAACACACATTACCTGTATGACAAGTTGGCATGAACTCCAGATGAGGCTCAAAACTAAAACAGCCAATAATCAGATTAACCAGGATTTAATGCACCTTGAGATGCTTCACTGGAAAGGAGTCATACGCAGAGTGATTGCCATAATATGCCACCTAGCTGAAAGGAACCTCGCTTTGAGAGGGCATACAAATGTGCTATATGACCCACATAATGGGAATTTCTTGTCACAGGTGGAATTAATGGCACAATTTGATCCAATCATGAGTGAACATTTGAGGAGGATCCAAAACAAGGAAACAATGGTACACTACCTTAGCAGTCAAATCCAAAATGAAATCATAGCACTGATTGGAGACAAAGTAGTTGAGGAGATAGTCAAAAGGGTGAAAAAAGCAAAGTACTTTTCTGTCATAATGGATTGTACGCCTGATATTAGTCATACTGAGCAACTTTCTGTTGTTTTGAGAGTGGTGAACTGTGAGCCATCAGTTGGTGCATCTATCTCTGAACATTTCGTAGGATTTGTTAATGTTCAAGACACCACTGGCAAAGGTCTGTGTGACACACTACTTGAGAAGCTGAACAAGTTCAGCATGAGCATTGCAGATTGTCGTGGACAATCCTACGATAATGGTAGCAACATGATGGGACATCAACAAGGGGTTCAAGCAAGAATATTGCAAATTGATGAGAAGGCACTGTGTGTCCCATGCAGTAGTCTTCAGTAGTCTCCATCACCTTCTTTGGTGTTCTCCAGAGATTGTACAATCTTTTTAGCTCCTCTGTGCAACGCTGGGCACTTTTAGAGGAGCATGTCAAACAGTTAACCATAAAATCTTTGTCAGTGACCAGATGGGAGGCTAGGATTGACAGTGTGAAAGTGGTGCGTTACCACATGCCAGAGATCATACAAGCTTTGTCTGCTCTCGAAACTCTTTCAGTGCAGAAGGACTCAGAGACATTGTCCAAGGCAACCACCATTAAGACTGAACTCATGAAATGGAGTTTTGTAATGTGCACTGTAATCTGGTACAACATATTGTACCAGATCAACCGAGTCAACAAAATTCTCCAGAGCCCCACTGTTTCTCTTGAAACACTTGAAAGAGAAACAAGCACAGTGAGAGTGTATCTGGAGAATTTTAGGGAAAATGGACTTGCTGCCTCTCAGATTGATGCTAGGGAGATAGCAGAAAACCTTGAGATTGATATGACATTTCCTGAAAAAAAAAATCGAAAAACAACCAGGCAGCTCCTGTATGAGGGTAGAGAAGAAACACAGTCCACTCCAGATCAACACTTTAACAGAAAGTTTTTTCTGCCCCTAGTGGACACAGCCCTCACAAGTTTGAATGAAAGATTTTCAAAAATGGAGGATTTTTATGCCATTTATGGTTTTATCTTCTCCAAAGAAAATATGTCAAAGACTATTCAGAGTGGCAAACTTGAAGACAGCTGCAAGAAACTGGAAAAGACACTACATGACATTGATTCTGAGGATTTGGTTCTGGAAATCAGGGCTGCTGTCCATGCCTTTCCTGATCATGTATCTGCCTCTCCAAGAGAGATGCTTGATTACATTTACAAGGAACGGATTCTGGATCTTTATGGAAATCTCAGCATTGCCCTCCGTCTGCTGTTAACTCTCCCGGTCACTGTTGCCTCTGGAGAGAGAAGTTTCTCCTATTTAAAGCTGATAAAAACCTATCTGAGGTCAACCATGTCTCAAGAGAGACTTTCAGGACTGGCGCTTATTTCCATAGAGTATAGTGTGCGAAGGTCTTTGGATCTGGAGGACTTAGTGTCTGCATTTGCACAAGCCAAGGCCCGTAAGCAGCAATTCTGAAAGCAGTATAGGACCCCAATAATTTCACTACACTTACTATACTTTATATTTTGTACAAAGTTTATATTGGGTTTTTAAAGTAATTTACTGTTTTTTATTTTTATACTGTTTACTGTTTTTTTATTTTATTATACATTTATTTTAATTTATTAATTTATTCTTTACTTTTATTCCTTTATATTTTCCAAAATAAGGTTGTTCATGTTTAGAACATTTGGAATAAAAAAAGGTTTTATTTAATACATTTTTCGTTGGTGTCAGATTATTTATAGCCTAACATAATGGTGATGAACACTGGTCGGTAGGGCCCCCTAGGATTTTTTGCTTGGGGCCCCCACAGACTCTAGAATCGCCTCTGGTGCTCAGCTGTTCCTCATTCCACGGGGCGGTCGTGTTGCATTTAAGCGGATGGCGGCCAGCTGATCGACGCCAGAGCGTTAAACTGTGTGGTATGCCGAATTGGCCGCTGTGTCTCGACAGATCTGATTACCTTCTTCGTCCTAATGCTTGTTCCCTGTGCTTCAGGTTGCCTCGCGCTGCGAATCCCACTTCGTCGTTCCAACGTCTTCTAAGCTTATCTCCTGGGCTCTCTGAGATTCCCTCCAGCCTGTCAGCTGGCAGACAGGCCGATCCGCCTCCAAGCCGCTACGTGTGATTTCCACCGTTCCCGAGTCCGCCCCCCTGTCTCTAAGCCGCTTGCTCTGCTGGACTCTCGTGGCCTCACCACCGGTTCACTCACGCTCCCTGGACCACTCTCCGCCACCTCCCTGACGGTTCTCTCTCTATCAGTGGTGAGCGTTACTGCTTAACTAGGATCTGTTGCAATTGCTCCCTATTAACCTCTCCTAATCTGTCTGCAGCTCTCTGAGTTCCACGAAGAGGCCCGACCGGCTCAGATCTTGGTTTCTGTAATCCCCTTTCCCTCTCCTTAAATAAATCTCGTTAAATCTGCTCCCGTTCTGTTGGTTCTCTGCAGTCAGAAAATGGATGGATGGATGGATCAATGTTATGTGGAAAATGTCCTACATAACCACAGATTACTTATTGTTAATCAGTAATATTTACTGTGCTACAAAACATCCCACATTTTGATTCTTTATTTCAGTTAAATCCTCTAAATGAGTGAAAGGTCAGTCATTGTTGCAAAAAACAGCCACGAGATGACCCCATAACATCATTTTCTGAAATGATCCATCTTTACTAAATGTTTTATGTCAAATAAAAAACACTTGCTCTAAAATCCTGAAAATATTCATGAATCTCCAAGAGTTCTTTCTCTAATTGCGTGATTTTTCTCAAGGTCATTAATAAAATAGTTTCAGAGAAATAAAATATTAAACTTTATAGTCTTGCAAATGTAAATGTCTTGTAAAAAGGTCAAAATCACCTGGATTTTTACCAAACTGAAATCCATGATTAGTCTTCATATTCTTCACAAATAGTGGCATTTGTTTGGGGATTGAACGATATTTGTGGAAAATACATTGATTTCTCCATTTTACAAACTTTTAACAAAACAGAGTGTGCAACTTTCAAAAACCTCAATACATGCAGTGAGAGAATTGTTACACCTTATTCAAGGAATACATCCTGAAAATCTGAGATCGTTACACCACAAAATAGATTTTTGGTAATTTTTTGAAGTTTAAGGTTTTTTTCACACTTTTGGAAATAGGCCCCGCCTATGACTGCAAGGGGATGAAGAAGGTTTTGTAAAAATCCAATCAGCCATTCTTGCGTAGTAGATTTCTTGACATCACAGCGCCCCCTAGTGATGGACGATCCTCAAATGCGGGTCACGTGTGCAAAATTTTATTTAGACTATGGATTATGAAGGACATGTTCAAATCTGTTATGGTTTTAGAATAATCAGCAATTACATTTAGACCTAGCTAGCAACAATCACTTCTTTTAGCATTACTTTTTGAAAAAGTATAAATTAAAAAATCCGCCTCGATAACTTTTTTTATTTGTCCATTACACGGTTATATATGGAGTTTTGCGCAGACTGCACAAAAAATGTAGGAGGAGTTTAATAAGAAAGGTTTAACCTTTGTAGCCATGTAGCGCGAAAAGTAGCTAGTAAACGAAGGGTGTGCCAATGCGCTTTATGATGCAGGATCATCCAATAATCAAAATGATATGAAGTTTTTGAGTGTGGGACCGGTAGTTTGGTGGTTATAGGCCGAAACCTTTTTTTTTATAGCGCCCCCTAGTTGTTGAGGGGTCTGAGTAGCGGTGCAAATTCTGTACTTGGATACCTGATTCAATCGATTCGTTACAAATCCGCATGGGCCGCACAATGCGTTTTAGCGGAGAAGAATAATGCGAGAATAATGAAGAAACACACGAAAAACAATAGGGTTCTCTGCACTGCGGGCTTGGAACCCTAATAAATAATGGAAAAACAGACGAAAAACAATAGCGTTCTCTGCTCACAGAGCAGGCGAACGGCATAGCCGTTCGCCTGCGCTGCGGGCTTGGAACCCTAACTAGCTTAATCCTCATACAGAACCATCGGGGCATTGTCAAAAGGAAGAGGAGAGACAGTAGGAAGTCTGAACATCAGCATCACCCCCTCGTCCTGCAGCTGCACCAAGTGACCTTAAAGAAGGTCAACATCAACAAGGCTGCAGGTCCAGCCATGGTATTAGGTTATATGCTAAAATCATGTGCTGAACAATTAGCAGGGGTCGTTCTGGACATCTTCAACCTCTTTCTGCAGCTCTCCATGGTCCCTGCCTGCCTGAAGTCCTTTGTCATTGTGCCTGTTCCCAAGAAAACAGCCATCACCTGCCTCAGCAACTAATGTCCTGTTGCTCTGACCCCTGTCATCATGAAGGGCTTCAATTCAGTTCAATTAAATTTTATTTATATAGCACCAATTCATGAAACATATCATCTCAAGGCACTTTGCAAAGTCAAATTCAATCAGATTATACAGATTGGGTCAGATTATACAGATTGGTCAAAACATTTCCTATATAAGGGAACCCAGTTGATTGCATCAAAGTCTTGACAAGCAGCATTCACTCCTCCTGATGAAGCGTAGAAGCAATCCCTAATACCGAGCAAGAATGAAGCGATAGTGGAAAGAAAAACTTCCCATTAACGGGAAGGAAAACCTCCAGCAGAACCAGGCTCAGTATGAACGGTCATCTGCCTCGACTGACTGGGGGTTAGAGAAGACAGAGCAGAGACACAACAAGAGAGACAAACAAGCACAATTCAATTCAATTCAATTCAATTTTATTTATATAGCGCCAAATCATGAAACATGTCATCTCAAGGCACTTTACAAAATCAAGTTCAATCATATTATACAGATTGGGTCAGATTATACAGATTGGTCAAAATGTCCTATATAAGGAAACCAGTTGATTGCATCAAAGTCCCGACAAGCAGCATTCACTCCTGGGGAACCGTAGAGCCACAGGGAGAGTCGTCTGCATTGTACATGGCTTTGCTGCAATCCCTCATACTGAGCAAGCATGAAGCGACAGTGGGAAGAAAAACCACCCATTAACGGGAAAAAAAAACCTCCGGCAGAACCGGGCTCAGTATGAACGGTCATCTGCCTCGACCGACTGGGGTTGCAGAAGGCAGAGACACAACAAGAGAGACAAAAAGCACAGAAGCACACATTGATCTAGTAATCTGTTCTACATTAGATGGTAGTAACGGGTGAGCCGTCTTCTCTGGATGATGTCAAAGTTAACAGAACGCCAGACCAGGTGTACCTACTATGAAGAAAAAGAGAGAGAGCAAAAAGTTAAAAGCTGAAATGACGACAGTCATTTCAATGTAATACAATGCAAAACTGGAGAACCGTAGAATGAAGAACAGTAGAAATCAGTAGAGTGAGAAAATTAGACCCTGATGTCCTCCAGCAGCCTAGGCCTATCACAGCACAACTATAGAGATAGCTCAGGGTAACATGAGCCACTCTAACTATAAGCTTTGTCAAAAAGGAAAGTTTTAAGATTAGCCTTAAAAATAGATAGGGTGTCTGCCTCACGGACCAAAACTGGGAGTTGGTTCCACAGGAGAGGAGCCTGATAGCTAAAGGATCTGCCTCCCATTCTACTTTTAGAGACTCTAGGAACCACCAGCAGACCTGCAGTCTGAGAGCGAAGTGCTCTGTTAGGAACATACGGGGTAATCAGAGCTCTGATATATGATGGAGCTTGGTTATTAAGGGCTTTATACGTTAGAAGAAGAATTTTAAATTCTATTCTTGATTTAACAGGAAGCCAATGAAGGGAAGCTAAAATTGGAGAAATATGATCCCTCTTGTTGATTTTCATCAGGACTCTTGCCGCAGCATTTTGGATCAGCTGAAGACTTCGAACTGCATTTTGTGGACTTCCTGATAGTAAAGAATTACAATAGTCCAGCCTTGAAGTAACAAATGCATGGACTAGTTTTTCAGCATCACCCCTGGACAGAATGTTTCTAATTTTGGCGATATTCCGGAGGTGAAAAAAGGAAACTCTGGAAACCTGTTTAATATGGGATTTAAATGACATGTCTTGGTCGAAAACAACACCAAGGTTTTTAACTTTATTACCAGAGGCCAAGTTAATGCCATCCAGATTAAGTGATTGATTAAGAAGTTTATTTTTTGAGGACTCTGGCCCAAAGATTACAATTTCTGTCTTGTCAGAATTTAAATGCAGGAAATTTAAAGTCATCCAGCTTTTGATGTCATCAAGACATGACTGCAGTCGAAGTAACTGATTGGATTCATCAGGATTTATGGATAAATATAGCTGAGTGTCATCAGCATAACAGTGGAAATTAATCCCATGCTGTCTGATAATTTTGCCAACCGGAAGCATATATATAGTAAATAGAATTGGTCCAAGGACTGAACCCTGTGGTACTCCACAGGTGACCCTAGAGTTTGAAGAAGATTTATTATTAACATGAACAAACTGGAATCTGTCCGACAGATAAGATTTAAACCAGCCTAATGCTTTTCCCTTAATCCCTACAGTATGCTCAAGTCTTTGTAGGAGAATATTGTGATCAACTGTATCAAATGCAGCACTGAGATCTAACAGGACAAGTATAGACACAAGTCCATTATCTGAGGCCATGAGAATATCATTAGTGACCTTCACCAGAGCTGTTTCAGTGCTATGATGAGCTCTAAAGCCTGACTGAAACTCCTCAAGTAGGTCATTACTTTGTAAATGTTCACAAAGTTGATTAGCAACTACTTTCTCAAGAATTTTAGATAAGAAAAGAAGATTAGATATAGGTCTGTAGTACAGAAGCACACATTGATCCAGTAATCTGTTCTACATTAGATGGTAATAGTGGGTGATCTGTCTTCCCTGGATGATGTCACAGCTAACAGAACGCCAGACCAGGTGTACCTACTATGAAGAAAAAAAGAGAGAGAACAAAAAGTTAAAAGCTGAAATGACGACAAGCAATGCAAATTGGTGAACAGTGAGAAAAATAGACCCTCATGTCCTCCAGTAGCCTAAGCCTATAGCAGCATAACTATAGAGATAGCTCAGGGTAACATAAGCCACTCTAAATATAAGCTTTGTCAAAAAGGAAAGTTTTAAGATTAGTCTTAAAAGTAGAGTGTGTGTCTG
This sequence comes from Fundulus diaphanus, assembly GCA_037039145.1. Taxonomy (NCBI): domain Eukaryota; kingdom Metazoa; phylum Chordata; class Actinopteri; order Cyprinodontiformes; family Fundulidae; genus Fundulus; species Fundulus diaphanus. The sequence goes on from CM073124.1 coordinate 34,988,358, forward strand.
CCTCACGGACCAAAACTGGGAGTTGGCTCCACAGGAGAGGAGCCTGATAACTAAAGGATTTGCCTCCCATTCTACTTTTAGAGACTCTAAGAACCACCAGTAGACCTGCAGTCTGAGAGCGAAGCGCTCTATTAGGAACATACGGGGTAATCAGAGCTCTGATATATGATGGAGCTTGATTATTAAGGGCTTTATACGTGAGAAGGAGAAGTTAAAATTATATTCTTGATTTAACAGGAAACCAATGAAGGGAAGCTAAAATTGGAGAAATATGATCCCTCTTGTTGATTTTCATTGGAACTCTTGCAGCAGCATTTTGGATCAGCTGAAGGCTTCGAACTACATTTTGTGTACTTCCTCATAGTAAAGAATTTCAATAGTCCAGCCTTGAGGTAACAAATGATGAACATGGAAGAATTTTAAATTCTATTCTTCGACAGGATTCTCCTGGAATACACCAAAGAAGCCACCCCTGCTTGCCTGGGCATTCTGCAGTTTGCCTACAGGGAGAATCGTTCTTTTGAGGATGATGTCTCATTAGCACTTCACTCAGCTCTAACTCATCTGCAGTATCCTAACACCTATGTTAGGATGCTATTTGTGGACTTCAGATCAGCCTTCAACACTGTGCTCCCAGACATGCCATCTCTGAAGCTCCACGGCCTGGGATTATCTCCACCGCTCTGCTCCTGGGTCAGTGACTTCCTCACCAACAGGCCCATGATTGCGAGGATTGGAGAACGAACATCTGCCCCACTGATCATCAGTGGGTCCTCAGCTCTGCTCTCTTTACCCTTTTCAGTAAGGATGGGTATTGTTAAGGATTTATCGATACTACTAATTGTAACGATACTCCTTATCTATTCGGTACTTATTTTTTAATCACACAAAAGGGTAAAAAAAAAACAATGATCACTGACTGGTTAACTTTTTTAAACATTTGGAACAAAAACAATCAAAATAAAAGTACAAAATAAATATATTTTATAGAAATAGAGCAATAAAAACATTGTTTTGTATAAACAAAAGGCTAAAACACTATAACTTGAATAAAAGGTATGTTGTAGGCAGTGGCGGAGCTAGACTCTTTTTCAAGGGGTGGCCAAAGGGTGAGCAAGGCTTTATCAGAGGGGTCCATATACAAATGATGAACGAAAGGAAACAAATATTTTCTCACACACACTCAAATTAAAATGGTTTATTTAACAAAGATTTGCCATGACCAAACAAGACGTTAAACGGCACTATGGAACAGTGAACATGTAAATGTAAACTCAGAGCTCAGAATATGACCAAAAACAAATTCTCAAAAATAAATAAATAAAACTGGCCCAAAGAGTAAACTGCAAGACAATACCACCAGAGCTGACCAGCATTACCCTGGTGGTATTTATAAAGGTTTGAGAAACACTGCTATGGTCAAATAAGCTTTGAATGGGAACAACATACTGCAAACTCAAAGCCAGGATACACTCAAGAGAGCATAATTCTCCGATTTTGGTGGGAAGAAGCAAAATGTTTTACAAAGTCATCCATGTTGAGGGTATGTGCCCTCCTTGACTCAACACTGAGAATGCCAAGATGACTTAACCTGTCATCAGCCATAGTTGTTCTAAGGTGGTTTTTGATCAGTTTTAGAGCAGAAAAACTTTGCTCACAGGACGCAGTACTGACTGGGATAACAACTGAAATCTTACGTCTAAACAGCTCATGAAAAACCTCTTTATAAGGTTCCAGGAACACAACAAAGTCAAGTAAAGTAGAGGGTCTCTCTAACCCACCTTTTTCTCTCCTCAGAAGAAGCCGTCTGGTTTGGTGAACCTCATGTTTAAGATCTTGACTCAAATGTCTGTCCAAAAGCATACAGTGTTTCCTCTTTCAAGAATAATGGGCTTTTTGGGACTAGAGACTGAACCCCTACCATTATCTCACAATTCTTCTGTGAAAAATGCCTCTCAAGCTCAGCTGTGAGACAGTCAAGTATCTGATAAAAGACACCTCTGTTAAAATCCTCAGTACTTTGGTCACTGTGCCTCTGTCCTACAGTAGTCGTTACCAGTGAGTCCAAAAACCTGGAACTGGCCTTAGGCTGTCTCTTGCTGAGTGGCAGGGTGCTTATTTTGCAGCGTTCTACTAGTTCTTGAGTGTCCCTCAGTAGTTCACCAAAGCAAGCTTCACTTCTGTAGCTTTTCAATGTGTCTGTCAGGGAGCCGACTAAAGCTACGGCTTTTGATAAATCAAGATTGCTAGATTGAAGCATGTCAGACAGGATTTTGATATCCCCGAGCACTTTACAAAAAGTAACTAAAAGTGCTATAAACTGAAAATCAATCTGAGCCAAAAGACCCTTTGCTTTCACTTTTCTATCCCCACTGTTATTTTCAAGGGAAATATCTTGCAGAAGCCTCAAAACCGCTGGAAGCCTGTCTCTCACATTGCGACATGCCAGGTATCTACATGCCCACCTAACATCTATTAGTCTCTGGAGCTCCCTAGGCTTCTCTTGTGGATGCAGCTCTTTTTGGACAGCACACCACTTGGTGTGAACAGCAGAACCAGTTACAAATTTATAAATATTCTGAAGAAGAGAAAAAAAGTCTTCAGCTTTAGGAACTGACTTTACCGCATCAACAAGAACGAGATTCAAATAGTGTGCGTTACAGTGTACATAAAATGCAAACGTTTTTAATGCGTGCAGCAACACCTGAATGCTTCCCACTCATCACAGAGGCACCGTCATAACCCTGGCCTACAAGGTTGTTTCTGTAGTCCAAACCATGCTTCTCCAGACACCCCACTGTCATTTTGGTCAGACCCTCAGCATCCAAGCTTTCTGCCGACTGAAAGTGAAGGAAGCTTTCATGTATGGCACCACTGTAATAGTAACGAACTACTAAAGATATTTGTTCTTTCTTTTGTAAATCTCTAGTCTCATCTGCCAACACACTGAACACCTCGCTTTGTTTAACTTCAGCTATGATTTCTTTTTGAACCATTTCAGCCAATCCCTGCAGAATCTCATTTTGGATTTGGTGGCTAGTATACTTTGCATTGCCATGTGCATCTAACATTCTCTGCACAAAGGGGTCATGCTTTGCAATTTCATTCAAAATGGCCAAAAAATTGCCTTTATTGTCAGAGTCATCAGACTCCCTGTGACCCCTTTGTGCAATATTTTGAGTTACTGTTAATAGTAACACCTCAGCAACTGTTTTAATGTATTTTTTATTTTATTCAACTTTCTGTTTCCTACCCTCATTTAAGGCATCAAGAATAGATCTGTTACACTCATTGACCCCTTTTTTACTCAGTCCAGGCATACATTGCATGTATGTGCTGCTCTGATTTTGAATGAATTTTAAACCCAGCATCCTTAAACAAGGCTTTTTCCAGTTTAAAAACCCTGCTTCAGATGTGAAGGATGATTCTGTATAACTATGGAGGGAGAAATGCCTGCATGCAAAACAGTAACTGGCATTTTGAGATACAGAGTACTCAAGCCATGGATTGTCTTTGTACCAAGAGCTGTTGAAAGCCCTTGTTCTTGTTCCATGCTGATTTCTTGGGAACTTTGACAGACTTGGCTGAGCTGGACCTTCCGCTTTAGTTCTTGAGATGTCTGCAATAAATATTAGGTAATTATATTAATTATTTTAAGAGTATTTTTGGGCAGACATCTCAATAAGTTAAGTTGTAATTGGTGAAGTTTCTGTAGCATAACATGGGTAGTGTGTGCCTACCAACTGGTCCTTTTTGTGTGCAATAGGTTGTGCTGGGTGGGGGGAGTTCAGTGCCATTTCCTTTTGCTTCACTCTCTTCCTCCCCAGAGTCTGACTCTGAATCTATATCAGCCTCATCTCTCTCTGGAACTTAACACTAGAAGTCCCAGAGAATTTCAGTTTTCTTGCAAGCCCCCCTCCCCTCTTCAGGTTTGTGTATTCACTCTACCTTGCTAACTGTCCCTATTGTAATGCAAATAACCTGTGACGGGTCCTAGTTCCTGAGCTGAGAACAGGTCATAAGGCCCGTTTACACTACACTTTTTTAACCGAGCCGAGACCAGTCCGAGCTCGGTAACCGAGATAACTCTTGTGTGTAAACGGTCAGCAGACTGAACCAGACCGCGCTAAACATAACCGGACCGCGCTAACTGCAGACCAGCTCTTGGGTAGGTCTCGGCCTGGTTTTATTTCTGGCCCAGTTTTCTGATAAAGAGCGCATGAGCAGACCGCGTCATCCCCTTACAGTCAGCTGACTGTCCGCGGGTTTTCCGGCAGTCTGGCTGCACGTCCCGATTCACACTCCATTCAGACAAATTTCAGACATTCATAATAATACTATCTTCCTTACCGTGCCACACGGTTTCCAGACATGAATCTGCTTAGCAGCGCAATGAACCTCAGCGTCTGTCGTTGTTTCCTGTGTCTGTAAATCCTTATTAGACGTTTGTTTGTCTCATCCACTTCCCAAAAAAGCAAACTTTCTCAAGTAAATTCACCAATGGTTGCCTTCTTCCCCTGACTCTCCGCAAACACCGAAATATCACAATATCAAGCATAACTTCCTGAATGTTACGGGCGCCGCGGTTTTTGTTTTGCTGCTACCGCCTTCAATCCCAGAGAGCGGTAGTACCGCAGATCGCCACTAGGGGGCGAGGAGCAACCAAGGAACCGAGATAAGCTTTGTGTGTAAACAGGTCGGCTTGTCTTGGATAACTGATCCAAGCTCGGACTGGTCTCGGCATGGCTCGGTTTTTAGGTGTAGTGTAAACGGGGCTATATATGATGCTTTTCATGCTTTTCGAACAAGGCAAGGCAGAGCCTATTTATATTGTCCATTCACCAACAGACTCGTTTATATTGCAAAGCTCACTATGTGAAAGAAAGAACAACTTAGAGAATAATTGTATTTTGTCTTGTCTCGCCTTTTCATGTCATTCAACATTTCAGCTTAGAAAATAACAAACAGTATAACTTCAGTATTGGAGTAACATTGATTTCACCCAAGGAAAAGCAATACATATGAAGCTACAATGGTCCCATTTAGCAGTTTTCACAAACCCAAGGTGAGTCCTTCCTGCATTTGCGACAGGTATACTTTGTGCAGTGCACACAACGCTCAGTGCTGTGGTTCCTGTTGCAGAGATTGCACACCTGGCACTGTGTTGTTTGACCATGAGAATGTCTCTTCATCTCACGATGCTGTCTCATCTTTTCTTCTTGTATTGCCTTTTCCTCTAACAAAGTTCATCAAATTGTCCATAGTTACAGTCCTGCCCTGGTCCATAAATGGCTCCATCAGTTTCACAACAACGTTCTCAGACAGCCTTTCTCCTGTGGGGCGGGAGGGATCTTTTCCCAAATATGGGATGGCATTACACGTGTATTTTGTGTCCAGATCCACTGCAATACAAAACTTAATTCCAAATTTATCAGGCTTTGATGCAATGTATTGCAGAAAGGGACAACGAACCTTTGATGGAAATAACTGCTCATCAACAGGAATATGTTGCCCTGGACTGTAGGACACGCACAGTTCTGTATAAACTGTTGCCAGATGTTTGAAATTGCAGCAAATTTGTCCAAACGAGTGTCTTTGTTGTCGAAGCGCAGATATTTATTTATCAGGGGTGGATTTACTATTAGGCGAAACTAGGCAGTTGCCTAGGGCCCCCAAGTTCCTGGGGGCTGATTATCCAGCCAGGCTTTGAGAATGATGTTGTTCTACCAGACTGAGAGAGTCCAGCATCATCCACTCTGCTGGTAAGCAGTCAGCACAGTTTACTTCCTGAAGATGACCCAGCTCTGGCCAATCAGCTGTCTGATCGTGCAGGCTGCTCAATAGTACTGAGAGGACCGCTCCAGGTGAAGAACAGGATCTTGCCAAGAAATGGAGATGGGCGCAGATTTACTTCCAGCTATTATTTCATTCAAATAAAAAATGGAGAACAGATAAGTAGATCATGGCTTGTCTACTAGAAAAAGGGACAAAAGAAAACATAGAGGAAAACAACAAGAAAAGGGATAAGAGAGGGACAAAAGGAGAAAAAATAATGTAAATCTATTCTATTAAAATTTCTGTATCTGTATAATGGGTCTGTTATGTGTTGTCTTCACAATTCAGAGGGCCCCATGCCTTTCTTTGCCTAGGGCCCCAGATTTCCTAAACCGCACGCGCGCACGTGTGTGTGTGTGTGTGCGCGCTCGCTGAGCGGCTCTGCTGCAGCGTCGTGGAGGAGAGATCGCGCTGAACTGACTTGTCTTATATTTGCCCCCTAGTAAATAGGGCAGATGGTCATTACTGTATAAATATTCTTGCTAGCCGTCTTTACAACGGTCCAGCACATGCAGATATACAGCTGATCGCTGCGCTGGTGGCTCCGCTGTCTGAAATGATTTCGGTCTTGGCGACACTGATGACGTAGACCTAGTTATATTAAATTACAAATATGATTTTTTTCCCCTGCTCTCAGGTAAAACACTCGTCAACAGAGAGGTTTGAGCTGAAACCGAAACTGAAGGGGGTGGAATGGTTCTCCAACGACAGGGCTAATGGGGCATTTACATCTGAACAGGGATTCATGAGTTGTGAAGTACTGTCGGGGGGACTGGAGGCTGACGAAAATTCTCGTATCTCTGGGACTTCTAGTGTTAATTGTGAACTGCATAAACAGACACAATAAAAAATGCAAAAAGCATCATGCTAACCTTTAGAATTAGGCTTATTGGATTTTACTACTTAATAACTCTCTGTCACAGCCTCTAACACTGCTGGTGATACACTTGGGCCTGGTGTCTCCTGGCTGGCTTCTCCAGGTTGGTCACTGCTGCAGGGTTCTGTCTGGTCCTGGTCTGGCCCTGGTTTTTGCCTCTTTAAGAAGAACTGGGGGATATTCTCTTTTCTCTTCATTTGGGCTCTACACAAAATAAGACAGCCTGGTATTTAGAATCCACGACTGTTTGGCAGAGACAACACTATTTTAACTATTATTTAAACTATAGTTTTTAGTTTTCTGTAGCTAGCTAAAATAATACTAAATTAAAAATAGATTAATTAAATGAATTAATATAACTAGTTAGGTTATAATTCAAAGCTTTCATATGACATAGCCTACTTACATTTCAGTCATTATAAAACTTAACAATGGTTTTTCACATATTCTTACCACACACATTTCAAGCAAGAGCTGCAGGGGCGGATCCAGGATTTTTCAAAGGGGGGTGCACACCTAAGGGTCATGGGGTCAAGGGAATTAGCATGATTACCTTATTGTAAATGAAAATGGGTTTTTAAGTCAAAATCTCGTGCTTTTTACAGCATGCACAAGGTTAAAAAGTAGTTTGAAGAAAAAATTATCCTTATCAACAATTACTCAAACAAAGATTTTCTTTATTTTCAGAAATTATACTTATACAGAAAATGAAATAAAAAGACCCAAGGACTTAAGAACAGTTTGGTACAGTTCAAGTGATAAAGGATTTTTTAACATACTTTAACAAGATAAACCATGTTGAGAAAAAAAAACTTTAAAGTTAAACCAATGAACATGTATGGTGAAGTTAAGCCATAAGCCTATAATAGAACTGTAAGACTTGACAAAGAATTGTTCTCTTCTACAACACCTTCAACTTTATGATGACGATGATAATGGGTTTATGAATGTCAACCCTCAAGGATGCTTCTGGGCAAATATATCTATGATTTTGTTGATTTCTAAATGAATGTCCTTGTGGACAAAGTAGCAAAGCCACAAACCTTTCTTGTCCCATAGTCGACCTTAGCAAAGTTTTTACTGCTTTAAGGCCTGAGTTAGCACGTTCCACAGAAGCACTCGTAACAGGTATAACTGACAGAAGGTGAAGAATCATAGATGTTTGGGTAGCACTTCATATTTGTTATCCTTAGAATTTCAGGGAGAGAGCTGGGTTTTTCCACTGATGATGACCACTTTGTGTGCCACAACTTAATTTCCTGCCTGAATGTTGATCCTGACGGTAGATCATCTTTATATGATGTAAAGATCTCTTTCTCACTCTCATCGTTCATCATATGCAAGTTGCTTGGCAATAGTTTTAAGCCTAGTATGTTTTCATAAAGGAGACCATTCTTAGTTTTAACAATAAAACGCATGTGGCACTAAAAGGTTTAGATCAGACAATACACACTACACAATAACTATTGTATGCGTGTCAATGTCCACATTTTTTTAACTTTACACTCTTTTTTCATTACTTTTCAAAAACTGTGTAACAAAAATTTAATTTTCATAACTTTCCCGTTACTGGAAAAAGTTTTCCTGAAATTGCATTACTTTACAACTTTACACAACTTGTGACAACCCCATGTTTTCTCATTATCAACATTTTCTAGCGATCATCATACCTTTTTTCTGTGGGGAGAATATAAGATTAAGGTTGATCCATACTCCAATCTGGAAGGTGGCGGTAATGCACCTAAAAGTTGTTTGCCAACCACTATTAAAAAAAGAGAAGAAGAAGAAGTAGTAGTAGAAGAAGAACAGGCTTGTCACTGCGCGCTATTATCCAAGATGGCCACGACCGGTGCGGCAGAGAGTGATGGATTAATTAGCGATAGTGATGGGAGTTCTATGGATTTATCATCATCATCTGAGAGCGATTTGGAATATATAGAAGACTTTCTTGACAGCAACCTGATTTTTGACGAAATCCAGCCATACCAGTTTGAGGCAAGAAGACCAAAAAGGAACGATGTGAGTTTAATCTGTCTGCTGCAGCAGCGGTCTCCTTATTTTTGTGATGTTTTTCCACTTATACCCGATGCATTGCAACATCAAACTGCCATGCACGTGGGCATTGTTGCTTCAACAATAGCTCTCGAAAATTTCCAATGGTGAAGTCCTCTGGAAATCCGGAATAATTGTTGTTTATCGCAGCAGTATGAGTGCAGTGCCTCTGCTAAGAAACAACACAGGATGTGATGTCAGGCCGTCATTACTGCCCATATTTGGGCACTAAATGCCGCCCCCAGTATCGGTGATTGCGACGACAGTTTATGCCGCGCCGGCGTCACAGTGCGTTCTAAATGACAGGTACTGGCTATTAATCATAATTCTATGAAGGATGTTTAAAATTTCGGGCTCTTACAAAAATACTTTTGGTCTCCAAAAGGGGGTGCGCGCGCCCCATGCGCCCCCGCCTGAATCCGTGCCTGAGCTGGGAGATATATCCTGGCCAAATGAATAAAACATTACAGGGCAGCATGTGCACTAAAACATATGTTAAAAGAATCTGTCTAACACACGTTCTATTAGCACTAGCATGGCTAATATAATAAACGATGCACTACGGATGGAGCGGTGCACAACCATTTTTTTTTTCTTTTTAGAAATGTATGACAAGAACCGCCTCTCATTAGGAAGGTAACACAGTGGTTACCGCTGAGCGGTAAAATGTTGTAAATACCTGCAAAACTCCTCAACGGTGTACTCTAAAGCCACGGGTGTGTTTTGGATCAAGCAGGAACCACACGTCAGCTTAACCAATGAACAGCGTCAGTGAGCAGCATGTAGGCTGCTACTGCATCGGGCTGCCTTCAGGGACCGTCGGAAATTACAGTTTTCCTGGCAAATCTTTGCCGATCTCATAAGTATTATATTATATTAAAATTACCATTTCCAGTGGGGTGGCAGTAAGGGTGGCAAGGGCTCTGTTGGGGGTGGCAAATGCCACCCCTGCCACCCCTCTGGCTCCGCCACTGGTTGTAGGAGAGAGGAATATCAACACTGACAAGACAGAAAATGATTTAAAGAACTCTGCATATGCTAAAAAAAGAACTCTTCAAGTGTTAAATAATATTTTACCTGAATCCAAACTACATTTATACATATTTTTATATTATCAATTTTAACCAAAAGATAGCAAAAGACCTTGTGTTTCTGTCTGTCAGGGTTCGATTTTTGCTACTTAAACACTCTCCAGGCAGCTCATCCTCGCTGGTTCGTCGTCATTGTTCTTTCGTCAGCTCTCAGCAACCTGTTGCCGTCTCCCAGCGTCCTTCATCCCGCACTGCCTTCCTCACCGTCTCCTCCGCCTCATGCCTGCTGCACTCCCCTGCCTCGTGCCTGCCTCCAGCTCCAAGAACTCCTGCACTGTGGCTCTCCCGCGACTTCAGCGCTCACCTGCTTAGCCAGGAGGCTTTCTGGCTTTATGCTCCTGCCTGGCTCCGCAGCGCAGCACCCACGGATCTCCTTCCAGCTTCAGCCGCCATCAGACACCTACTCCAGACCGGTACTGCTCCCTGGTTCTCTTCATCCACTATTCATCACTTATCTATAAACTCTCTTAAAACGTGGCTCCGTGTGGCTGAATTCGGGTTCAACTAACCAGTTCCTGACACTGTCGCCATTTTGTTTACTTTAGTCAAGCTTGCTAAGTTGGTGCTGTGATTTTATTCTGAAATTCAACGGAACTTCATCCTGTCTAGCGCCCGATGTTTCCTGTTTGGCTCGTGAAATTCGGGAGCTTGACCCGGGGATCGCTGCCGTGTCTGGTCAAACTTCCTTCTTGTGTAAGGGTTTGGAATGTTCTAAAATGTTTCCACGACAGAGGGAACATAAGAGCAACCGATATAAACATGTTGATATAAACTTAGCTCTGTATTTCATCAACACTGGAGACCAAGGGGAGAAGCTTTGAGAGGCCCATATAGGGAGGAAGGAGACAACAGGGCCCAGTCTGTCCTTTTGTTGCTGCCAAAGAACTGAGCATCTTCCTTACAAGGTCAAGAGTGATTAAATGTTATTCTCTGATACACAGTGCAGTAGAATTCCATCTAGGGAAGATAGGAAAACATCTGATGGTACATGTGACATCGTTCTGAGAGGGTCCTTAAGAGGGAGTCAAGGCATAAGTTTAGGACTTATTGTTGATTGTAACCTTGAATGTGTATCCGAATAAAGTCCTCCTGGCAACAGAAACAGCTTTGTCTCGTCTCATCTTTCTTTTGAGTCTTTTTTAAAGTTCAATCCTCTTCCACACTTGCAGAATTTTTTTGCAGTGCCGCAAGGCCTCGGTACCCAGACCCACAACCGCATGTAACTGATGTGAGTGGAAACACTGATTCTTAAATATTTGTGTTCCTTGCGGCACTGCAACCATATTTGTACCGTATTCAATGTGAGCCCAGGGTTACAATCACACTACCGGTGATGCCTAATTGCACATTCTAATTTCTTATGGAATGCCTGATAGCACAGTTATGTGAATGGAGGCTTAATAATATTGCACAGTATTTGCTGTAGGCATGAATGTATCATTGAGGGGGCATTTATTGATCAGTTAATGCAATAACACAGTAATCCATATAATTTGCAAAGGAACTGATATCAGACGTTTTGGACACTGATATAAATCTTATCAGACCCTAAAGAGTATTTGAATGCTTTAAGCTGATTTGTTATCTGTGTAAATTCTGAGCCAGTGTCTGTCTAAAAAAATGTCCCCTTGGTAACACAAGGTGACAAAGATTTTTGATTCTTGATTCTAAACCCAACACTACAGGTGTTCATACTTCATGATGGTGCCGCGGACGGCTGCCACGGTGTGTTGGTGCGCTTTTTTTTGCTTTGTTTTCCTATTTAGCTTCTGTATATATATCCTTTTTTACTTTTTATTTTACTGTATTCTTATTCTTTGTCTGCACCATCAACACCAAGTCAAATTCCTTGTAAGTGCAAACCTACTTGGCGATTAAACCTGATTATGAGGTGACCTGGAGGTTGCTATCAAACCAACCTTGGCTTCCTTAACATTTGAGCAGTGCAAAAGGCTGATGGCCTACATGCCCCACTGGAGTGATTCAGTAATTTTATAATTTTAAGGAGCTACAACCAAGTATTAAACACATACTGTACAGTGCATAGGTATACTTCTCAGTAGGGCAACATTTATGTAGTCAAAAAGTATATATATTTTTTTGGTCTCTGAGCTGGTCGTACTTAACATTCTAATGGAATTTTGTCTTGTAGTAGCTGGAAACCCTTTTCATAAAAATAAACGAAAGCATTGAATTTTTACCTAATGCAGGAGTTAAAACCGTCTTATAATGTAATCTTGGTCGAGATCCAAAGCTGAAAATAACACAATGTTTATGTTTTGTTTGATTTTTTTTGGATTTTTTTTTCTCAATGGTAATAATTTACTTTTATGTAACAAGGGTTAACAATGCAGGCCGAAGGATCACAGCTCACAAAAACATGAATGGGGTAATAAATAATAGCTGAACATGCCATCTGGTGTGAAGCAGAAGATAAAATCAATGGATAAGAGAGTTGCAGTGGAACAGAGTGGAAAGCACACTCATCCGTGAGACTAGATTTCTCCTCTGTAAAGTGTTTTTAAAAGATACCTCATTTGAAGATGTGTTGGCAGACAAGTATTAGGTGACACCAGAAAGATATCATTGTGAGTAATACAAATGTGAGAATAAAACAAAACAGAAACATCAAGCAGAGGTCAGGTAGTGAAAAGCTAGCATATTCGATATTGATAGTATAAATTAATGAATGTAACATACAGGTTTTTATGAAGCAACCTTTTTTTTAACCCTTGAATAAAAGCATTTAAATGTTGAGTCAAGGCCTTGGGTAGGGATATTGGTGCATTCCATTTCCACTCGGAACTTGGAAATCCTGACTTCCGATCGGAAAAATCAAGTATGATGGCTACTATAGTAGCCATTTATAGTATAAAGTAATTTCCCTCTGGGATTATTAAAGTATGTCTGATTCTGATTGTCGGACTTTCCCCTTGGAAAGTTGGAGAAATGTTTTAAGGCCAATTGTCAGATTCAATATGGCAGCTTGTGTTGTCACATCAACAACAGTAAGCTGTGATGAAAACATCTTTTTTTTACAAGACACCGTTGTAAGAGTGTGGCTAAAATCAGTGTTACATGTAGCAGCTGCGACACTGAGCTGAACAAATTAAAAGTGCTGTTTGCATGTGCAAAGGATAGTTTTAAAGGATGTTAATAAGAGGTACTACAAACAAAACAACAGCTTTCCTGGCCATTGCCATATTGGAATTCTAACCCTTTTGTTTTTTGTTTTTTTTATTTTAGAATCCTGACTTCTCTGACTGTGTTAACTAGAATGCTATTCACTCTGGTTTACCTCATTCCCAGCTCCTATTTTTTGATTGGAAATGGATTGCAACATATATTGTCAGGGATTTAGGTGTGTTGTGTGTGCATAGTTTCCTCTCTCCCTTGGGGCTGCAGGTTTGTCGAGAAGGTGAAGTTGTGTAGTGTGGTCAAGCTCACCTGCTTTCTATCAAGCTCATCAGTTGGAGCATAAGATGAGCTATTTCTCGATCATTCAATGCCTAAGTATTAACCTTTGTGGTACCTCTGGCCTTTTCTATATTTATCCAGGTTAATTCTTGTCATGGTTCAGTTTTGGCCTGGCTGTTTTTCCTGTTATTTTCCAGTTACCTCCTCCTCTCACTCAGCTCACCCTCCACTCCCTCAGCGATCTTCTTCTTCTTCTTCTTTAGTGTTTATTAGCGCTTGGCAAACAACTATATGGTGCATTACCGCCACCAACCAGTAAGGAGTGTGGATCACTGAGCTATATTATCCACCTTATTTTCGACGTAAATACGGAGACGGCGAGTTGCCGTTTTTTTGTGCAAGACTTCCGGCCGCTCACTTCCTGTCAGTGGGTAGCTTGCTGAGATATAGCTCAGTGGTGTGGATCAGGACAAACATGCTCAAAAAAAAAAAAAAAAAAAAATATATATATATATATATATATATATATATATATATATATACACTCCTGATCAAAATCTTAAGACCAGTCAAAAAATTGCAAGAATTTGCATTTTGCACTATTGGATCTTAAGAAGGTTCTAAGTAGAGCTTCACAATCTTAAAAGGACAAATCAGTGCAAGAGACAAGAACATTTGAGCAGGGAATTGTCTGAAAACTGCATTTATACTCAAACATGATTTTTTCAGCAGATCAAAAGTTTAAGACCATAGCTCAAAAAAACCCGAAAACCCCCCAGAACAGAAATCAAAATGTCAAAAAAAAAAGGACTCAGTAATGAGTAGCTCCACCATTCTTGTTGATGACTTCAAACAATCGTTTAGGCATGCTCGATGCCAGTGTTTCCAGGAGGCTAGTGGGAACGTTGCTCCAAGTGTTGAAGATGGCTTCACGAAGGGCATCCATTGTCTGGAACTGATGTCCATTTTTGTAAACTTCCCTTGCCATCCATCACCAAATGTTCTCAATTGGGTTTAGATCCGGGGAACATGCAGGATGGTCCAAAAGAGTGATGTTATTCTCTTGGAAGAACTCCTTTGTCAGGCGGGCATTGTGAACTGCAGCATTGTCCTATTGAAAAACCCAATCATTACCACACAGACGAGGGCCCTCAGTCATGAGGGATGCCCGCTGCAACATCTCCACATAGCCAACTGCTGTTTGACGCCCCTGCACAACCTGAAGCTCCATTGTTCCATTGAAGGAAAACGCACCCCAAATCATAATGGCGCCCCCACCACTGTGCCGTGTAGAAAACATCTCAGGTGGGATCTCCCTGTCATGCCAGTAACGTTGGAAGCCATCAGGACCATCAAGGTTAAATTTTTTCTCATCAGAGAAGACAACTTTCTTCCACCTTTCAATGTCCCATGTTTGGCGCATCCTTGCAAAGTCCAAACGGGCAATTCTGTGGCGTTGAAGAAGACGTGGCCTTTGAAGACGTTTTTTGTTTCTGAAGCCCTTCTCTCGCAGATGCCGTCTGATGGTTATTGGGCTGCAGTCAGCACCAGTAATGGCCTTAATTTGGGTAGAGGATCGTCCCGTCTTGACGGACAGCCAATCGGATCCTGCGGCTCAGAGCTGGTGAGATTTTTTGGGGTCTACCACTTGACTTTTTTGTTCCATAACCCTCAGGATCATTTAAAAAATTCAAAATGACTGTCTTACTGCGTCCAACCTCAGCAGCGATGGCACGTTGTGAGAGGCCTTGCTTATGCAGCTCAACAATCCTACCACGTTCAAAGTCAGTGAGCTTTTTTGCTTTTGCCATCAGGAGGTCTTGACAGTGTAAAGACTTCACAGAAAATGACATGGAATCCAGATGTTTGCACAGCTTTTGGCTTTTAAAGACTATGGTCTTAAACTTTTGATCAGCTGAAAAAATCATGTTTGAGTGTAAATGCAGTTTTCAGACAATTCCCTGCTCAAATGTTCTTGTCTCTTGCACTGATTTGTCCTTTTAAGATTGTGAAGCTCTACTTAGAACCTTCTTAAGATCCAATAGTGCAAAATGCAAATTCTTGCAATTTTTTGACTGGTCTTAAGATTTTGATCAGGAGTGTATATTCTTTTCGCTAAACCTGTTACCAATAAATAATGAAACATAATTCTATAACCTGAATCGTAAGTGTTTTTCCTTAAAATATTTATTATGCAATACTGCTCTTTTTCCTTTTCAAGACTCCTTATCAGCTGTGTTCTTTGTTTTTGATATTTCCTACAATTATACATAACATGTTCAATCGTTTCTAATTCCCCACATACATTGCAACTTCCTGTTAGGGTTATTAAAGATAACCCCTTTTATCCTAGAATGAAAAGCACACAACACAAGTTTCAGACTCTTCTATAGAAGAGGACAGAGGATACCCAAACGGAGAACTACACTCCCTTAAAGTTTAGGAACGTCTGCGTCGGGTCATTTCTGTCCTCTTGTCTTTATTGTCACACATCAAAGAGGGGTCAGGAGGGTTGGGTCAGGAGGTTTCAGGAATTTACAGCATGGGGGTTAAAAACGGTCAGGAGGTTAAAAGCAAAGAAGGAACCATTTGTCATTCCTGCCTAGGGGTAAATACAACAAAACCTTCCTGAAAGCAAATTCTTAAACAAACCAAATGGCTGTAACTTGATAAAAAATAAAATGATTACATTCACATTTTCCTAACACTTCCATTTCATGTTTCCCCATTAACTGTAATGTTGAATTAAGTCCTGTATGTCCCAACCGTAGTCTTGTTATTATCCTTTCCTGTATTCTGTTCCTCCCAATTTTCCCTCGAACTTCCCCTACCTTCCTTTGTATTCTGTAAAGCCATGTTCCTTTTATATCCTCTTCCCACTGTTTTTGCCATTTTTCTTGAATCTTTCTTTTAATAATACTTTTAACCTCTGATTTACCCATGTCTATTCTTATATCACTCTTACTTTTGTTTAATGACTCTTTAGCTTTCTTATCAGCCATTTCATTACCTTTCACTCCTACATGTACAGGAACCCAAAGAAACACTACTGTTAACCCCATCATCTGAATATTATATAATATTTGCTGAATTTCTAATAAGATATCTGGACGGCTTTCTGAGTGATTTCTTTGTAAACTGATCAATGAAGAACTTGAATCTGAACATATGACAGCTCTTAATGGTCTCACTTCCTCAATCCATTTTTTGCAACTAATAATGCAATCATTTCTGCCGTATAAACAGATAATCCTTCATTTAATTTCTTCCCTATATGCAGTTTAAACTCTGGAATTATTACACCTACTCCAGTTTGTCCTAATTGATTTTTTGATGCATCCGTATAAATTTTTACATAATTATAAAACTGTTCTATATATTCCTCCACTATTATAGAATTACATATATACATTTTATCTCTATTTTTCTTTTCCAATATTGTTAAATCTACTATTGTTTCAGGTAAAATCCATGGTGGTGTTATTGATAATGGTACTGTTGGACTAATGTTTAATTGATTTAATCCTAATTCTGTTGCTTTCTGAATAATTGTCCAACCAAATGATTTATCAACTCTTTCTTTTTCACTGCAGGAATGTAAAGTTACCTGTGTAGGATGGCTTTTATTGTGTCCTTGCAAATTAACCCAGTAATTTAATGACAGTTGTATTCTTCTCAGTCCTAACGGCATTTCACCCACCTCCACCTGTAAAGCTGATGTTGAAGTTGTCCTTATTGCTCCTGTTATTAAACACAATGCTTGATATTGCATGATATCCAATTTTCTAAGTACTGTCTCCGATGCTGATCCATACACTATACTTCCATAATCAATTGTAGATCTAATTAGATTTATATAAACTAATTGTATAGCTTTCCTATCTGCTCCCCATTCATGCCCAACTAAACATCTCATTATATTAAGTATCTTTTTTAATTTTTCAATAACCTTATCTATGTGCACTTTCCAGGATAGTTTTTCATCAAACCATACTCCTAAGAATTTAAATTGCTTTACTCTCTCTAGATCTTGATTATATAACTTCAGTTGTACTTCTTGATTTCTTTTCTGAGTAAAAAGCATTACTTTTGTTTTATCTACCAAAAATTTAAAACTCCATTTGTAAGACCATTGTTCAATCTTATGAATTGCTTTTTGGATTTTCCCTACAATAAATTTAACATTCCTTCCACGTTTCCAAATTGCTCCGTCATCAGCAAACAATGAACAACCCAATTAATTTTCTATTTCTTTAAATACATCATTTATTATAACTGAAAATAATAAAGGACTTATAATACTGCCTTGTGGGGTTCCATTTTCTATTTCATTTCTCCTTGAAAGACTCTTACCAACTCTTACCTGTATTATCCGTTCTGTTAAAAAGTTCTCTATCCAATGATAAATTCTTCCACAAATGCCCATTTTCCTCAATTTGATCAATAATCCCTCTTTCCACATCATATCATAAGCCTTTTCTATATCTAATAACACTGCCAAAACACTTTCTTTATTAACTTTTGCTTAAAAATTTTACTTAAACATGATGTTAAAGCAATAGGTCTATAATTTTCTGGTTTTGAGCTATCTTTACCCGGTTTTGGAATTGGAACCACAATAGCCTCTTTCCAACTTCTAGGTAATTTCCCATTTTCCCATATTCTATTATAGAAATCTAATAATATTAATTTTGAGTATTCACTTAGCTTATTTATCATAACATATTTGATCAATCCCTGGGGTTGCCATCTTAACTTTCCTCATGGCTCGTCTTAACTCCGCTAAAGAAAAATTGATATTGATAACACTATTTCCTTCTTCTTGGTTTATCATATATCCGTCAGTCCGTCCGTCCGTCCGTTTTCTTCCGCTTATCCAGGGTCGGGTCGCGGGGGTAGCAGCTTCAGTAGGGAGGCCCAGACGTCCCTCTCCCCAGCCACTTGGGCCAGCTCCTCCGGGGGAATCCCAAGGCGTTCCCAGGCCAGCCGAGAGACATAGTCCCTCCAGCGTGTCCTGGGTCTTCCCCTGGGCCTCCTCCCGGTGGGACGTGCCAGGAACACCTCACCAGGGAGACGTCCAGGAGGCATCCTGACCAGATGCCCGAGCCACCTCAACTGGCTCCTCTCGACGTGGAGGAGCAGCGGCTCTACTCTGAGTCCTCCCCGGATGACTGAGCTCCTCACCCTATCTCCAAGGGACAGCCCAGCCACACTACGGAGAAAACTCATTTCGGCCGCTTGTATCCGGGATCTCGTTCTTTCGGTCACGACCCAAAGCTCGTGACCATAGATGAGGGTAGGAACGTAGATCGACCGGTAAATCGAGAGCTTCGCTTTTGGCTCAGCTCTCTCTTCACCACAGCGGATCGGTACAGCGCCCGCTTCACAGCAGACGCCGCACCAATCCACCTGTCGATCTCCCGCTCCATCTTCACCTCATTCGTGAACAAGACCCGAGATACTTGAACTCCTCCACTATGTCCTTTTTCTAATAAAGTTATAGCTCTACCCTTTTTCCACTCTTCACTAATATTATTGTAACTATGTATTTTTACAAATGTTTGTGCCAACATTGTTACTTTTTCTTCATTAGGAACTGCCGTTGTTCTATCGCTAACTAAAACTGGATAACTATAATCCCTTCTTATACCATTCATTCGTTTAATCATTTTCCATACTTTCCCTATATCTGTTTCTCTTCCTAATGAATTACAATAATTTCTCCAATATTCTCTTTTTGTATTTCTTATAACCCTTTTTACTATAGCTTGCATCTTCTTGTATTCAATTAAATTTTGAAAATTCTGATTTCTTTTTAGAATTTTAAAAGCTTTATTTTGGGATTTAATAGCCTGGTCACATTCTGTTGTCCACCATGGAACAATCTTCTTTTTATGTATCCCTCCTTTCTTTGGAACTGACTGTTGAACAGCTTCTATAATTGAACTACAAAAGATTTTATTTATCCATCCATCCATTCATCCATTTTCCAAACCGCTTTATCCCTCATGGGGTCGCGGGGGTTGCTGGTGCCTATATCCAGCGTTCACTGGGCGGGAGGCGGGGTACACCCTGGACAGGTCGCCAGTCTGTCGCAGGGCAACACAGAGAGACAAACAGGACAAACAACCATTCACACCTAAGGACAATTTGGAGAAGCCAATTAACCTAACAGTCATGTTTTTGGACTGTGGGAGGAAGCCGGAGTACCCGGAGAGAACCCACGCATGCACAGGGAGAACATGCAAACTCCATGCAGAAAGACCCAGGGGTGTACTCGAACCCAGGACCTTCTTGCTGCAAGGCAACAGCGCTACCCACTGTGCCACTGTGCAGCCCAGATTTTATTTAATGAATCAATATCAAGATTCATGTCAATTTCCTTAATTTTATCTTCACTTATTTTCTTATATTTCTCCCAATCTGCTCTACTAAATGACCAGTTATATAATCTTTCAAAATCCTCCTCTTGTATATTAATGCCCACTTCAACCATTATAGGAAAATGATCACTGCCTATAGTTGTATTTTTGTTAACCTTCCAAAAACAAAATCCTGCCAGCGAGTCAGAAACTGATGTAATATCAATAGTAGATTCTGTACCAGTCCTGATGTTTAATCTTGTTCCATCTCCATTATTAATACACACTATATTTTTAGATTCCATTAATTCCTCGATAAGTATTCCATTTTCATCTGTTTTATAATCCCATATTAAACTATGAGCATTGAAATCTCCACACCATATTACTCTTCCATCTAAATGCTTTATTATTTCCTCCAATAAGTTATATGATAATTTTTTACAAGGATTATAAAAATTTATCACTTTAATTTTCCCCTCTTTAGTTCAAATTTCTACTGCAACATACTCAAGTGTTTTTCCTTTATCAATTCAATTCAATTTTATTTATATAGCGCCAATTCATGAAACATGTCATCTCAAGGCACTTTACAAAGTCAAGTTCAATCATATTATACAGATTGGGTCAGATTATACAGATTGGTCAAAAAATGTCCTATATAAGGGAACCAGTTGATTGCATCAAAGTCCCGACAACCAGCATTCACTCCTGGAGAAGCATAGAGCCACAGGGAGAGTCGTCTGCATTATTAATGGCTTTGCAGCAATCCCTGATACTGAGCAAGCATGAAGCGACAGTGGAAAGAAAAACCACCCATTAACGGGAAGGAAAAACCTCCAGCAGAACCGGGCTCAGTATGAACGGTCATCTGCCTCGACCGACTGGGGGTTAGAGAAGACAGAGCAGAGACACAACAAGAGAGACAAACAAGCACAGAAGCACACATTGATCCAGTTATCTGTTCTAAATTAGATGGTAATAGCCAGTGATCTGTCTTCTCTGGATGATGTCACAGTTAACAGAACGTCAGACCAGGTGTACCTACTATGAAGAAAAAAGAGAGAGAACAAAAAGTTAAAAGCAGAAATGATGACAAGCAATGCTTAATTGAAGAACAGTAGAACTCAATAGAGTAAGAAAAATAGATCCTGATGTCCTCCAGTAGCCTAAGGCTATAAGCATAACTATACATGTAGCTCAGGGTAACATAAGCCACTCTAGTTATAAGCTTTGTCAAAAAGGAAAGTTTTAAGATTAGTTTTAAAAGTAGACAGGGTGTCTGCCTCACGGACCAAAACTGGGAGTTGGTTCCACAGGAGAGGAGCCTGATAGCTAAAGGATCTGCCTCCCATTCTACTTTTAGAGACTCTAGGAACCACCAGCAGACCTGCAGTCTCAGAGCGAAGTGCTTTGTTTGGAACATACAGGGTAATCAGAGCTCTGATATATGATGGAGCTTGATTATTAAGGGCTTTATACGTTAGAAGAAGAATTTTAAATTCTGTTCTTGATTTAACAGGAAGCCGGTGAAGGGAAGCTAAAATTGGAGAAATATAATCCCTCTTGTTGATTTTCATCAGAACTCTTGCTGCAGCATTTTGGACCAGCTGAAGACTTTGAACTGTATTTTGTGGACTTCCTGATAGCAAAGAATTACAATAGCCCAGCCTTGAAGTAACAAATGCATGGACTAGTTTTTCAGCATCGCTCCTGGACAGAATGTTTCTAATTTTGGCGATATTCCTGAGGTGAAAAAAGGAAACTCTAGAAACCTGTTTCATATGGGATTTAAATGACATGTCTTGGTCAAAAATAACACCAAGATTTTTTACTTTATTACCAGAGGCCAAGTTAATGCCTTCCAGATTAAGTGATTGATTAAGAAGTTTATTTTTTGAGGACTCTGGTCCAAAGATTACAACTTCTGTCTTGTCAGAATTTAAATGCAGAAAATTTAAAGTCATCCATCTTTTGATGTCATCAAGACATGACTGTAGTTGAAGTAATTGATTGGATTCATCAGGATTTATGGATAAATATAGCTGAGTGTCATCAGCATAACAGTGGAAATTAACCCCATGCTGTCTGATAATTTTGCCAATCGGAAGCATATATATAGTTAAGAGAATTGGTCCAAGGACTGAACCCTGTGGTACTCCACAAGTGACCCTAAAATTTGACGAAGATTTATTATTAACATGAACTAATTGGAATCTGTCAGATAGATAAGATTTAAACCAGCCTAATGCTTTCCCCTTAATCCCTACAGTATGCTCAAGTCTTTGTAGGAGAATATTGTGATCAACTGTATCAAATGCAGCACTGAGATCTAATAGGACAAGTACAGACACAAGTCAATTATCTGAGGCCATGAGAATATCATTTGTGACCTTCACCAGAGCTATTTCAGTACTATGATGAGCTCTGAAGCCTGACTGAAAGTAGGTCATTACTTTGAAAATGTTCACATAGTTGATTAGCAACTACTTTCTCAAGAATTTTAGATAGGAAAAGAAGATTAGATATAGGTCTGTAATTTACTAACTCATCTTGATCAAGAGAAGGTTTCTTAATTAAAGGTTTAATAACGGCTACTTTAAAAGCCTGTGGTACATATCCATTTACTAAGGATGGATTAATCATGTCTAAAATAGGGCCACTAATGAACTTGGTTGGGATTGGGTCTAACATACAGGTAGAAGGTTTAGCTGAAGCTAAAATTTTAGATAGCTCAGAAAGCTCTACTCCTTCTAAACAGTTCAAACACCACGCAGGTTCTAAAGATTCCTCCAACGCTGCCTCACTTATTGAGGACGAGGTAATCATGTTTGGGAGGATACCAATTATTTTATTTTTAATGGCATCAATTTTATTTATGAAGAATCCCATAAAGTCATTACTGCTAAGAGCTAAGGGAATGGATGGATCAACAGAACTGTGGCTCTGAGTAAGTTTGGCAACCGTACTAAAGAGAAATCTAGGATTATTTTTATTCTCCTCAATTAATGATGAGAAATATGCTGCTCTAGCTCTACAAAGGGTCTTTTTATAAAACAGTAGACTGTCTTTCCAGATTAGGTAGGATTCCTCTTGGTGTGTAGAGCGCCAATTTCTCTCCAATTTCCTAACATTGTGCTTCAAGGAACGCAGCTCTGAATTAAACCAGGGAGCCAGCTTCCTGTGAATAATCACCTTCTTTTTCAAGGGAGCTACATTGTCTAATGCAGAACGCAATGACGAAGTCACACCGTTAACAAATGTGTCTATTTGTGAGTGGGAAAAAACAACATTGCTGCCATCTACAGGGCATTTCTGCAATACTGTACAGCACTTTGGTCCTGTCGGTGTATAAAGTGCTTCATAAATAAAGTTGGCATGGTATGGTAATACTGAGGATATTAAAAGGGGGACAGACTCAGCATTATCCGATAAAGATCTACTATAATGGTACGCTCTTTTGGGGGTGGAGAACCCGGTTAAATTAAACTCAAAGGTTATTAAAAAACGGTCAGATAGGACAGGGTTGTGAGGAAATACTGTTAATTCTTCACAATCAATGCCATATTTCAGCACAAGGTCTAAAGTATGAAGCCAACAGTGCGTCGGTTTATGCACATTTTGAGCAAAACCAATTGAATCTAGGATAGTTTTAAAGGCTACACTAAGGTTATCACATTCAGTGTCAACATGAATGTTAAAATCACCCACTATAATAACCTTGTCAGTGTTTAACACCAAATCAGATAAGTCTGATTAGTAAGGGCCTGGTGGACGATACAAAACAACAAACGGAAGACGTTTTATTGCTTTGCAGTTTGGATGAGGGAAACTGAGGGTTAAATGTTCAAAGGAACTGTAATTATTAATTGGCCTGGGACTAATTAATAAATCAGACTGAAAGATGGTTGCTACTCCTCCCCCTCTTCCCGTAGATCTGGGTATGTGGAAATTTTAAATAATTGGATGGAGTCGACTCATTTATACTAACGTAGTCCTCTTGTAGCCAGGTTTCTGTGAGACAAAATAAATCAATCTGATTATCAGAAATCAATTCATTCACTAACAAAGTCTTTGGGGGGAGAGACCTTATAATTAATAGACCACATTTAATTGTTTTATTTTTTGGTTCAAAGTGAGCAGTGTTGATTTTTATTAGGTTTTTATGATTTGCTCCTTTTAAATCCGTTTTTAATTTGTTAAGTTTGAGCCGTGGGAAAGCAGGTGTGTCGCTGAGTGGTGAAAATCTATTAGAAACGCAGACGGGTTGGTGGTGATCTGGGGGCTGAAATCTAGAGCTATGCTTCCTACGAACCGTCACACAGCCGGCCTGGTTACCCGGCTGCTCGGGTGGTGCTGTAGGGCCGCTACGTGAAGTTACTCTATGTGGCTCCGCGTTAGCAAAGGGGCGGCTATCAGCTTGTTTTTCAACAGCACGGAGCCGGGTCTCCAATTCTGACACCCTCACCTCCAAAGCTACAAAAACACTACATTTATTACATGTACCATTATCACTAAAGGAGGCAGAGGAATAACTAAACATCTGACACAGAGAGCAGGAGATGGGGGGAGACCTAGACAGAGACGGAGAAGCCATTATGAGGCTAAGGCTTGGCTAAAGCTAGGTTAAAGCTAGGCTAGGCTAGCGCCCTCTTACCACGCCAAAAAGCAAACCGTGTGAAACACGGGGAGTTCCCAAACGTGATGTGCAGCAACAGAAAATGTTTTTTAAGTGCTTATGTGTTGGAAACAGATGTTACAGCAAAGAGGTTTAAAGATAAAAGCGAGAGAGTCTGGAGCAACCAACAAACCGCAGTTCACACAGTGACAACAGGAAGTGACCCACTACGCCTTACCGCAAACAGGAAGCATTCACCGCTAAGATCCAAGATTCAAAATTGTATCCCTTGTTTTAGAAAAATTACACATCCACCTCCATTACCTTCCTCTCTATCTCTACGAATACTATTATATCCATTAATAACTAAATCTAATGAAGGTTTTAACCATGTTTCTTGAACACATATAATTTCAGGTTTTATTTGGAGATTTTGTATGAATTCTTTTAATTCTTGACCATTTGCAACTAAACTTCTGGCATTCCATTGTAGAAGTAGCATATGGTTTGATCTTTAGGATCAAAACAGAGGGAAATTGTTAAGAAAATATCTTAAGTCAGGAAGAAGGTGTGTCTCCTCTCTGTTGCTGGGTAGAATAACATGGTGTTTTATTGCCCCGGGGGGGGGGGGGGGGGGGGGGGGGGTCAGAAAGAGAGTTTCTTTGTCGGAAACAGATTTCTCCTCCTACTAAGAAAACATGGGAGTGTCTTACCCTTAAAAAGATGTGTTTAGAGTTGTGAAAATCAGACTGACTTCTACATCGCGCTGTGAAATCATCTTATAAGGGTAATGTAATACTCTGTCTCCATATTTAATTTTCTAATAAATTAAATATGCATATTGCAATGTTTTACCTCTTGATCAATGTTTTCCTCATTTACTGCCAAATCTGGAACCAGGGTAAGATGGGCCTCCAATAGATATGTAGGAGCAGGCCGGTGTACCTAATCTTCAACACATACTACTTAATCACCTGTTCCTGCCTGTTTGCCATCTGCCTCAAGTTTTTGTTTAACTTGTTCCCAAGAAATATTCCTCATCCCTAAGAATTTCTCAGCTCCTTTAACAATGATTTTGATTTTTTCAGTTTTATGTTTGACCTGGTCCGTGAAGTTAATAACAAAAGCCATAAACAAAGCTAATTTGTCAAACTCAACAGGGTTACATACCCTGCCATGCTGCTCTGGTTCTCGTCTCAATACTTGTATGTTACCCACAGTTTTCTTTTGCTGCTCCTGAACCTTCTTTACTGCCTCAGCATAACTTAAGTTATTTGTTGTTTTCACTTTTTGAATCTCAACCGCTTTCTTCCTAAATTAACACCCTCCATATATTGCCCTGTGTTCCCCACCACAATTACAACATTTATCCTGAACATTTTCACCACATTCTTTTATTTTGTGCTCCCCTCCACATTTTAAACATCTCTGTTTGCCCCTACACACTGCAGCAATGTGACCATACCTCTGACGCTTGAAACACCTAAGTGGAGGTGAAACATAAGGCCTGACTGGATAACACAAGAAACCCACTTTACCTCTATCTGGAACTTCTGGAGTAGAAAATTCCAGAAGCACAGATAAGCTGTCAACTCTCTCATTATTAACTGTTTTCTGCAATCTCTTTATATCCTTGACCTAACATTATGGATGTTATGTTTTAATTTCTCTAGATCTTCATTAACTGGAATTCCATAAATAACTCCTCGGGATCCTTTCTTTTCTCCCAACACTCTTTTACTTTCCACTCTTTTATTTCCAATACTTTCAACACTCATTGCTTTCCTTTTTTGTTCTTCCAATTTACAAACAATTAACAAGCTTCCATCTCTCAGCATTTTAGCCATTTCAGCTTCCCCTATTTTCTTTTTTATTTCCTTAGAAACTATTATTGGGCTCAGAGCAATATTTTCATCTTCCTTTTTGAATTTTAATATTATCTTCACCTCCTCTTTCATGATCTTTTTACGCACACCCTTGCTTCCATTATCTGTACTGTCGTCTTCAAGGTTTCTTTTGTTTCCTGAATTCCCAGAACCTCTGCCCGCTTCACTACTTTTGAGTTTTCCACTTCCCCTTTAACTAGCAACTGGCGTCCAACTATCCATATCCATATCACAATCTAGATCTTCCTCATCCTCTACAACTTGAGCCGCCATCCTGATCCAGTCACAAACTGGCTTATGCCTACCTAACTTTTCCTTCTTCCTTCAGATAGAATTCTCTGTCAATCCGTCCACCTAGCTCTTTCCTTGTTTCGTTCGATCGGTCTCCACCTCTCCTGACCCCGTTCCGTCCTGACCCGCCGCTCAGCCCTGGCCGATGAACCCCTCAGCAATCAGTCACACCTGTTAGGCACTAATCAGTCACAACTCACTCCACCTGCCAGTCTCTCTATATAAGCTCACCTCTGTTTGCTCCACATCGCCGGCTCGTCTTCAGTCTCTACCAACACCACGCCTGTCAAGTCCTGTTCTCATCAGTCTCCACTCTCTCCACATCTGTCAGCCAAGTTTGCTCCCTACTTTGTTGCTGGATCTCCTGCTACCCCATGGTCCAAGTAAGATCTCTGCTAGCTGCTGGATTTCCTGCTGACCCAGTGCTCCAAGTTTGCTCCCTGCTTTTTGCTGGATCACCTGCTACCTCTGTGCTCCAAGTAAGCTCTCCGCTTTGCTGCTGGTTCTCCTGCTCCCTCTGCACCTCCGGTTCGACAGCAGTCCTGCATCTCCAAGAACTCTCCCTCACACAACTTCTGGTTTGTCAACAGTCCTGCATCTCCAAGAACTCTCCCTCACTGCATCTCTGGTTCGTCAACAGTCCTGCATCTTCAAGAATTATCTCGCTCTGCATCTCTGGTTCGTCAACAGTCCTGCATCTCCAAGAACTCTCTCGCTCTGCACCTCTGGTTCATCAACAGTCTTGCGTCTCCAAGAACTCTCTCGCTCTGCATCTCTGGTTCGACAATAGCCCTGCATCTCAAGAACTCTCTCTCACTGCATCTCTGGTTCGAAGTACTCGTCACTAGATCCAGCTCTGTGTTCGCCAGTCTCTTCCAGTCAGTCTGCTCCTGCACCCATTATCTCCAGTCCTGTAACTAACTCTGGTCATCTCATCCACAACTCAGTACTTTCAATAAACTGCAAAGGAACAAGCTCTGTGTGTGCGTGCTCTGTCCGGGTTCACGAAGACAAATCATGACAATTCTTTGTGTCACCTAGTTGATGCTAACCCTGACCCCTCTGCTTCCCCCAAGGTTAACTTCTCAAGTTCGCTCCTGTATCCCTTCCTCTGTGATGCTTCCTGGATTCAAAGCTCAAGCCTTGGCCATTTCTCAATTCACGAGAACGCGAGTCCGTGCTCGCGTTCTCGTCAAGTCTGTTCTCGGTAAGAACACAGGAAGATCGGACTTGACGAGAACGCGAGCACGCAGCACGTATTGTGTATTGGAACAGAAGTATACTCGTGTACTCGTGACGTCATCACACCCGCAGCTCTTGAGCATTTCTTTAACGTTCAAAACTATTTATACACTACACCATCATATCTTATTGAAAACGTTTTTTTTTTTTAATTAATTTCTAAAAAGTCTAAAAAAATATCTAAAAAAAATTTCAGAACTGTGGGTATAAAACCAGCAATAGCAGTAATTTCTTTGTTGGGAGTTGTAATTGTTGTAGTTGCAGAGGCGATTGAATCTTTTTAAAAAATCAGCACTTTGTAG
Organism: Fundulus diaphanus; assembly: GCA_037039145.1. NCBI lineage: Eukaryota > Metazoa > Chordata > Actinopteri > Cyprinodontiformes > Fundulidae > Fundulus > Fundulus diaphanus. The sequence goes on from CM073124.1 coordinate 35,016,331, forward strand.
AAGCAAAATTAGCAAAACGAGCAATATTGCTTTGGTCGTTGGTCAGCTTTACCAGCAGGCTGAAGAGGAGGTGGCGCAATTAAGGAGGCAAATCCGATCAAGGAGAAGATTGATGCGGCAGAGGAGGCTCAGAAGGCAGGCTTTGCTAACCCATCTATTGCCAACTGGTAGGCATTTTAAGATTGACAGCTTATTTCCTACTTTTATCTTTAAAAAAATATTGAGGATGGTATTAAAAACATGATCAGGTTGAAATTGTGACTATTTTTCTATAAATAATTTAAAGGAAGAACCAATTTTAACATTAGTAACAGGATGACAGTAGCGTTAAGCTACTTTATTGCACCTACTGACCTTCACAGCATTGATCATTACGAAAGGAAAAAAAACATATTTTTATGTCTGCCCACCTTTACACTGATTAATATTGTATAAATTATGTGCAGTTAGTTCAGCTCATTCTTTCAGTGAAATGGTAAAAATACCAGAGAAGGGAAGCCATTTGTTACATTTACCATACATTTTACCTTTTCTTTCTTGAGAACTATAATAATCTGCATGTTAAGCAGGTATAGTTTTATGCTACAATTGAAAAAAACAATTATGGTAACATTTGGCATTTTTTATTTACAGGAAGAAACAGAAACAAAATATGTGAGGATAAACACCTCTGTGCCAATCCTCCAAATATTTTTTAATGAAGGGGACCTGAGACCAATCTTCAGGCTAAACAGGGCCACCATCGTCCTCCTACTTCAGCTGCTGCCCATCCAGAAGGCCCATGGATGGCCACAGGAGATAGAGGTGCTGGTGACCCTCTACTGGCTGGCCTGTGGAGCATCCTATAGGGAAACAGCTTGCCAGTAAGATCTCTTACCTTCTTGTCCTTAAATAGAGCCAGCAATGACACACAATTGATAAATAGATTATATTAATTGGATAGACGATTTAGACATATCAGCATATTACCTAAATTACAAGTTAATGTTATATTTGGTACAGGTCAAGTGGAGGCATGCTACAACAGGCACCACGCCAGGGCGAGAAACATCATTGAGCGTGCCTTTGGTGGTCTGAAGACACAGTGGCGTTCCATCCTCTTAAGGACGCTGGAGGTCTGCCTGTCCTGACTCAGAAGAAACTCACTTAGATAGGAAAAACATTTGTAGATTTTATTTATTTATTTTATATGCTGCTGTCGTCCTTGGGAGACATTTACAATTTATTCCAGCAAGTATTGAATTAATAAAGCAACACACGTCAGTCAGATAAACACAAAACAAATAAATCATAACCAGCGGTACTATGCACACTACTTGGCCGACAGAAGTGTACTAAAGACGGACTAACATCAGCCCTGGCTGCGGTTTCCCTCGGAGGTCTGCTGGTCACTCCGTTCCGCTCAACGTCGGATTTTTTTTTTTAAATTACATACTAACTCTGTAAACAGGCCACATAGGGAATCTTAAAAGTATATTGTTCTCACCTCAAACGATCTGAAAACGTACTTTTGACGAACAACAGCAGCAGAAAAGGGGATTTTTAACTTACTGCTGTGAGCTCTGTTTGCGCTGTCTTGAATCAAGCTGCGGCCGCGGTGCATTCTGGGCAAGCGGTCAGTCTGAAGAACGTACAAGTCTGCTCTGATGCATGCTCGATAAAGAGGGCGGGGCGAGAACAACATCCGGGGATTCGGCGCGTTCTCGGTTTGGCGTTCTCGGCAATTGGAACAGTACTTGGGCTGAGGCTGATGACGTGTCACGAGCACACGAGACCGCTCAAGAACGCATATTAAGAAACAGCCCTTGTCTTACTATATCACGGATTCCTACTTAGATGACCAGCAACCCCAGTGGTCCACTCTCCTTCCTATGTCTTTCATAAACTGTCCATATTCCAATGCTCTACATTATGTTTGAATGGCATGATATGTATCTATTGAGTCCAAAGAGGGAGGTCTTTATTGGTTGGTTATTAAAAGCTGATTTCATTACCCCTTTTTAAGGGAAGTCTACGTATATCAGCATAAGGTAGGAAAAATTAAACGAGAGTATTGTCTGTCAAGCAACTAGTTGAAAGTTACTTATCTCAACATGTTGAGAAATGGTCTATGTAAGCAGTCTACCGTCAGTCAACAACACACACACACTTCAAGAATGGAAATTGTACTAACTTATTTTATTAACTTAGCAAACTCAAGTGTTCCTCTCTAGTAAATATATGATTTAACATTGGCATTATAGGAGAGCAAAGAAACTATTTGCTTGTTAGATGTCATATTACCTTGATGCTATTAAACTCTCAAATTATTTAAAACCCAACGGAAAAAAAATAGAGGAGAGACATACGTTTAAAACACATTTTCTTCGCTTTACCTAAAAGCTTTTCTTAAATGAGATCCAAACGAAGTACAATGGCATGGCAATTACATACTCATTGGATACCTTTTTAACAGAAGTCAGTAGTAACTAGTTACATTTACTTCATTACATTTACTTGAGTAACTTTTTTTAAAAAATATACTTATAGGAGTAGTTTTACTGCACTATACTTTTTACTTTTACTTGAGTAATATTATTAAGAAGTATTGCTACTATTGAGTAAAATTTCTGGCTAGTATAACTAATGTAACTTAATTTAATAAAGAACAGACTTGTTCTAACCAAAAATGCACCTGAGAGACACACACCTATAGTTTATGTTAAAGTGAGACTTCTTCTTTGTTCACAAGCATTGTTGTTTTAATGTTATTTTCTATCTGCTGAGCTCTTTGATGCATTTGGAGGTCAAGTGAAGATACAGTAAACAGTAGATATTGCCATTAGGAGTATTTGACATTATTTTATCATACTGTATATACATTGACTGCTGTAAGTATTGGTTTGATAAATTTTATGTTGAAAAAACCATTTTAAAAAGTCTTTATCCTGCCTGAATTTTTTACTGTCTAATTATGTTATTTTTTGTATATTTTTTAATTTAATCTTTTAATACCAGAATTTGTATATAACTTTATATTTTATTCTGCCAATTACATTTTGGAAAAAAAATCTAATGAGATGTTATGATTTGTTACTCAGTACTTGAGTAATCTTCTAATCGAATACTTTTTTACTCTGACTTGAGTAATTTCTTGGCTGGCTACAATTTACTTTTATTTGAGAAAAAATATGTGCAAGCAGTGCTACTCTTACTCGTGTACAATTTGTGTCTACTCGGCCCACTCCTTGTTAGTACCGAGTGAGACATCCTTTTGCCTGTAGCACTGCCCTAATTCTAATAGTTTCCATGACAGAATCTTATGTTTGTATGATAGGGTCATTTTGCTGCATCAGATTTGTCATCTATATAGACATGATAGCAATCTATTGTTCCTATACAGCAAAAAGGTCTGATGTTGGATAGAGATATTGAGACTGCAAAAAGTCAATGGCGTACTTCAGTGCAGCTCAGCATTGGGGAGCAGGGCAGGGTGTTTAGGATGAAGGAACTACAAAGGAAACAGAAAGTTTAGTAGATTTACTGTAAAGAAGAAAGTGGAATGAGGGATCCAACATCTCTGGACGGAAAGAACAGTCACAGAGGGGTTAAGCGCAGAGGCACAGTACCACAGAGAACAAACACGATAAATATTCTCAAAGGTGCAAATATAGGAGGAGGCCTGACTTTACATTGATGGCCCACCAAGAGACAAAGAATGGTTATCTGACAGCTCCTTATATCTACAGCGGCCTTATCAGGCTTACCAGTGGCAGAGCTAAGCTTTCATCGGTGGGGGGTGGGCAGGGCTATAGATTGCCTTGCGAATTGACATGTGTGCATTGCGTGCATGCCTCTTTTTGGCTGGAAGTTCAGCCTGACGTTCACGTGTTGTATGCAGTGTCCCAAATTAACTTCCTGATTCACCGGCCAAGTTGGCCGGTAGATGTAAAAATCAACCGGCCAGGCATATTTTTTACCGGCCAAAATATTAATCCTGACCAGACCTCAATTTTTATCAAAAATTAAGAGTGAGATTATGTTAATTTTCGGGGGGCGTGGTTGGGGGCGTGGCTGTCTGGACCCTGGAAGAGAAATCTTTGTTTCCTGACTTTAATAAGAAAATATTGTAGTTGATTATAAAAGACACAATAAGAATTATCACATTTACATCCAGGCAATAAAAAACACTACAGATCATCATTATTCTATCCGTGTTGGTCTCATTTGTGAATAAGGCAGAGTTTCATCAAGCCTATACGGTTCAACATTTTTCTCTCAGCTGCAACACTTACTTCTTTACGCTGATGCAGCTGCTGTATTTTAACCACGTGCGCTGCGCGCGAGGGATAAACAGTGGGGAAAATGCATAAATGAAGACTGTAACGGGCTCCTTTAGAGGGAAGAGAAGGAATAATGGGTCTGAGCTGAAGCCCCTGATTTTACAAGTTCCTTAAAAAGTCCGCACCTATATTACATGTAACGTAATTTTGCGCACCTGAATTCAAGCGCAAGGCAGCAGCCCACCGAAGCACCACTGGCTCTGTGTCGTTAAATACAAAAGAGCATTAAACATAGCTACTGACTCTCCTATTGATTTTAATTGGGACATCTTGGTACGAGTCAAAGGACATTAAACGCAGTGATTCACGTTTTGAAGGCTGGTCGCTGACAAAAGCACCTGGCTCCGAGGGAAGGGAGGAGAGAGAGGCAGTTACAGTGCTGAGGCACAGAAACAGTGCCTCTCTCCTCCCTTCCCTCGGAGCGCACGTAGTTAAATGCAGAATTAATAAAAACGAAACTTATAAACAGACTAATGGGCGTTTTAGACTGTGTCTGGTTACCAGATCTGTTTTCTGATCCAGCGTGCAACCATGACTGGTTTTGAATGAAGGCTTTATCTGGGAGCCGCTCTCCCCAGAAATAAGATGTGAAAGAAGCTGAACCAGCTCCGCAGAAGGCAGGTCTAGACTGAGCTCTGTGAACGGATCATCCGCAGCCCAGATGGGCTTTGTTATTTTTATTTTATTTTTAATTTATTTGGTACAATGATTTTCTCGCCATATGGCAGCTAGCCCTCTGAAATTCACTCGCCAAACGGGAAATTTACTCGCATTTGGCGAGTGGCGAGTGTTAATTTCGGACCCTGGTTGTATGTATGGAGCTTCGTGCCGCGTAAACATAAGAAATGCACAGCTAAAGATGTCGTTGCAGAGTGAAAAGAGGAAAGTTGATGCCAAGAACAGAGTTTTCAACAAGGATTGGACTTCTAAGTATCTCTTCATGGATGTGAATGGCAGTGCTGTGTGTTTGGTGTGCACAGTGAATGTAGCTGTTTTAAAGGACTACAATTTGCGCCACTACTATGATACCAAGCACGGCGACAAATACAAGAACTTGGCCGGCAAGGAGCAGGACTGCACAGCCGAGGCATACAAAAGCAACAAGGACTATTAACTCGGCTTCACTCCAGCAGAGAAGGAGTGGTGATGACGAGCTTTGTTATTTCCCATAAAATAGCTAAGAAAAGTAAGCCATTCGCTGACGGTGAGTTTGTTAAAGACTGTTCGGTGGAATCCGTGGCACTGCTTTGTCCCGGTAACACATTAACCTTGTACCTCTTTCTCAGCGTACGGTCACCATACGTATTGAGGATATCGAGGACAATTTGGAGCATCAGTTGAGGACAACGGTGGACATGTTTGATTTATTTTCTGTTGCTTTGGACGAGTAGTGTGATGTCTGAGACACTGCACAGCTGCTCATCTTTGTACGTGAGATAACTAAAGACTTGACATTAACGGACGAGTTGGTGGCAGTAAGATCAATGAAGGACACAACAACGGGAAATTACTTATTCATAAAGGTAAATGCATGCTTTGACAAGCTGGGTCTGAAATAGGAAAAGCTGTTAGGAGTCACCACAGATGATTGTCCAAATCTAACTGGGAAAAATGTGGGACTTTTAAAGCGCATGAAAGATAAAGTGACAGATAAGTCCTTGGTGTTCCATCCATCCATTTTCTGACATGCTTATCCCTGCGGAGCTCATGAGGGGTGCTGGTGGCTATCTCCAGCTGTCAATGGGCGAGAGGCGGGGTACACACTGGACAGGTTGCCAGTCTATCGTAGGGCAACACAGAGACAAACAACCATTCACGCACACACTCACACCTAAGGAGAATTTAGAGAGGCCAATTAACCTTGGACTGTGGGAGAAGAACCCATGCATGCACAGGGAGAACATGCAAACTCTGGCAAGAAAGACCCAAGGTGGACTCAAACCCAGGACCTTCTTGCTTCAAGGCAGCAGTGCGACCCACTGCTCCACTGTGCAGACCATTTGCTTTGTACACAATAAATGGCTCTGTGTAAAAAGTCCCAGTAGATCAACAGTTTTTACATAAAAACCAACAAACGTGTCACTTTCAAAGTCACTTACATAAATCTCCTTTGTTTTGGACTGTATTTTCTGGACTATAAAGCGCACTTAAAATCCTTAAATTCTCTCAAAAATTGATAGTGCGCCTTATAATCCCACGCGCCTTATGTATGATTACCGTTCTTGTGGTTACTAACCAGTTTTATGTGGTAGAGTGCGCTCAAAAATCTGTTACAATGTGTAAGTATGACTTTAGTTAGCAACGAAGCCGCTCCACTCAATGGATATTCAGAGCATTACGGTACACTGTGTCACTACCTGATCGGCCCCCTGAGCAGTCTACAAGACTGCCTGACTGTAATGTTGAAACTAGAAGTGTATTCATGTAAGGCAGCCTGCGTCCGGAGCACGCGCTAGCAACATTAAACTAAGTTCAGTTAATTCAATATAAAAGTTACGTTTATTTTGGCCTTATGTTAGAAACAGGGCAGTGTAGTCCAACTATTCTGTCCTCCCAACAGAGAGAGATAGCTCTCCCTCTCAGGAGAGAGTTGTGTATGGGGGAGGGGCGGGGTGATATTACACACTTGGGAAGAATATTTAATGTGCCTTATAATCTGGTGCGTATTATGTGTGGACATAGACACACATAGATACGTTAATTCACAAGGCACCTTATAATCCGGTGCACCTTATGGTCCGAAAAATACAGTAGTTTGATTCTCAGTTTAAACATCTTTGATTTGACTTCATCTCACCTAGATGCGTAAATGTATTGAGTTTCTGCCATGTGATTAGATGGTTCAGTTTGTGTTAACAAGCAATTAAACCTAATGAAGTTTCTCACTAGTGTATGAGGAAAAAACTCTATTCACACAAGAAACACAACTATTAAAAATAGTAAGCGCTGTTCTGAGAAAAGATTAAATTATCTGTCAAAATTCATAAATGTTTAGAATGTTGTTAATAGCTGTGGTTGGTCCTTAGGTTAAAGCAATAGTAGGTAATCCTTTTCAGAAACAGTTTTTGTTATACTGGGTAAAATTGTCTTTCCATCATGAAAGTAGTCAATACATTATGTATTCACATAAAGAAGGTTTAAAAAATTTATCTGTGTGAGAGCTGCAGACCTGTAAAAACCAGTCCCTGCCAGTTAAGGGTTTGTCAAGGATTTGTCAGAGTTTTGGTCCTGCTCTCACCCTGATCTGTCCCTCAAGTTCCAGGAGCTATAAGTAATACTGGCACCTTGTGGCTCAAATCGGCACAAAAGCTACAGCTTGCCATTCACAACAATCTAATATGCCGTTTTTAAACTGTGTGAAACCCTTCTGAATTTTTACTTACATGGGATAGGACTATGATGTTGTATTTTGTTCTATTTCTGGGCTGCTTCTCTTACTGGCTTCACTGTTAGTAAGCTGCTGCTCTTTTGCCAAGATAAAATACCAAATGCTGGGAACCCTGAGAAATCTCCCAAGATTGGCTGAGGAACCAGGAAGTAAACACTCTGAACTGTTAAATAATTGACCTGTTTGTGGTCACCCCAGGTTCTTTTTCTGAATAATGTATTGTTTCTATTGTAGACTTCTGTAGTAACACAAAGACTCTTGAAACCGCAACTATATTTTACCATATTTAATCTAAAAGAAAAGGCAGAGGGATGTTTACAGCTTCAGCACTGGACCCTCATACACAACAACGCAACAGGTGCCAGAGAGCCCCGTTTATTCCTCCCACAGACATTAAGACCAATTGTGTACACCCATTCAGAGGCGTGCACAGTATGATATCAGTGCTCCCTTCATCACATTGGTGGAGAAGATCATGCTATAATGCAGACGTGTCCTTGCTGACACATTTTCCCCTAATCAGTCATTCTATCCAATCTAAGCATGCCAGACCCTGTGCCTCCAGAGTCCGTTTATCTGTAATTTCAATGGTAACCAATTTCGCAGTCCAGTCTCTGTGATCTCATAATCTCTAACAGAACCGAAGTAGTTCTGGACTGTACCTCTGGGTTTGAAAGGAGAAAAACATAACTAAGACATTGTAGATGGAGAGAACCTATTGTTTATAGGGAATGTTACTTCCATCCTGGAAGAGAAATGAGAATTTAGGTTGATTTTACAGTAAATATCTTATTTATAGCTCCTTTAAATGACACTTAGAAGAAACTTGTCTAAAGTAATCCTCATTTTGATTTACCTAATCAGGCATTTTATATCAGACATCAGCAGACAATGAGTTATTTAATTTTTTTATTCTGATTTGAACTGATATGTACACACTGATTTAGGTGTATCTAAGACTCAACTCAAGCTAAGATCTAGGTTTTTTTTGGCATTTTTCTACCTTAAAGACATTTTACTATAAAGATATTCACCATTGTATTTTGCAAACAAGTCATAGTTATACTTTATTCACCCACATATACCCTTGAAACCCTGTGTGGCTGCGAAGTAATCAATAAGAGTTGTAAGCCTGAGATTATACTCTGTATAATGATGGCAATAAAGGGATTGAGGAGAGCAAAGACAGGGACATGAGAGTAAGAGAAATGAGATAATAACACAGAAGGCAAGACGGGGGGCCGGAATTCTAAAACATTAGGAGTCTACTGTCAAAGTCACCTTCATTAAAATACAGTGTTCATAATGTCTTTGTTAAATTAGCAGTCTACTTCCTACATTTAAAAAAATAGAGGGGACATTTTTTTGTGAAAAGACTTGGGCTTTTGTTTTCTGTTCATAATGTCTTGATCAAGGTTATTTTTGGTCATAGTCATTTTAGAATAGACATTTGTTAATTATTGGTTCAAATCAAATACTAAACTAACAACAACATAGATGTATTATACTTGTTTTTTTGATAGCTCTGTAGTTTCTTTTTCCAACTGAAGTTTCTTCAAAGCACCTTTAACACACTGCTCCATGATAAAGTTAAACAGATTAAAAAAGCTACTATGATGTCCCAACAAAGTGCAACCTGAAATGTGCTTTGTTGTTTATTGCTCAGGATATGACTGACTTGACATATATAGCTATATGTATATGTATAGCACAAATACACGGCTTGTTTCTGCTAACAATGTTTTCAATGTTTGGTGAGTAAAGTCTGTTAAATCAAAGCACAAACTTTGCTTTTAGGACTAGATTTGTTCACTTCGGCACTGTCTGAATGATTTGGATGACGACATGGCTAGACAGGGCAAAGGCTAGCGGGGAAGTTGTAGTCAGTTCGGGGGTCATACTCAGGGAGACAGTCCGCAGGGCAGAAAGGCTAGGCGAGAGGGGAATCCAGGATCCATGTGAGAGAATCAGTAAAAAGAGGCACACACACTAGGCAGAGGTTTTTAAGTGGGGCAGTGATTGGAGGTTGGTCCGAGGTCCAGGCTTGGGTCATTCACAACAGGCAGGAGAATCCAGACAGGGGCAGAGGCAGACAGGAGAAAACAGGAATTAGACAGGTTGAGATTAGGTCAATACAAGGAATGCTGGAGGGTCTACTCACACAATGGCTTTCAAGAATCTGGTGGTTACACACTGGGAGAGCCAGGAATATATAGTGCTCCTCCCAGGTGCAGCAACTCCAAGTAATTGGAGCTGACCTTGATTGCCGGTGCAGCACAGGGAGCAGGGAATGATGTCATGGGACTGCACACGGCAGCTTTTCAGGCAGGAATCAATAGTAATCATTACAGCTTCCTGATTGTGAAGAATGATAATAGTCCAGCCTTGAAGTAACAAATGCATGGACTAGTTTTTCAGTATCACTCCTGGACAGAATATTTCTAATTTTGGTAATATTCCAGAGGTGAAATAAACCCTAGAAACCTGTTTGATATGGGATTTAAATGACATGTTCAAAATAACACAAAGGTCTTTTACTTTATGACCAGTGGCCAGTTTAATGCAGAGGCGATTCTAGAGTCTGTGGGGGCCCCAAGCAAAAAATCCTAGGGGGCCCTACCGACCAGTGTTCATCACCATTATGTTAGGCTATAAATAATCTGGCACCAACGAAAAATGTATTAAATAAAACCTTTTTTTTATTCCAAATGTTCTAAACATGAACAACCTTGTTATTTTGGAAAATATAAAAGAATAAAAGTAAAGAATAAATTAATAAATTAAAATAAATGTATAATAAAATAAAAAAACAGTAAACAGTATAAAAATAAAAAACAGTAAATTACTTTAAAAACCCAATATAAACTTTGTACAAAATATAAAGTATAGTAAGTGTAGTGAAATTATTGGGGTCCTATACTGCTTTCAGAATTGCTGCTTACGGGCCTTGGCTTGTGCAAATGCAGACACTAAGTCCTCCAGATCCAAAGACCTTCGCACACTATACTCTATGGAAATAAGCGCCAGTCCTGAAAGTCTCTCTTGAGACATGGTTGACCTCAGATAGGTTTTTATCAGCTTTAAAGAGGAGAAACTTTTCTCTCCAGAGGCAACAGTGACCGGGAGAGTTAACAGCAGACGGAGGGCAATGCTGAGATTTCCATAAAGATCCAGAATCCGTTCCTTGTAAATGTAATCAAGCATCTCTCTTGGAGAGGCAGATACATGATCAGGAAAGGCATGGACAGCAGCCCTGATTTCCAGAACCAAATCCTCAGAATCAATGTCATGTAGTGTCTTTTCCAGTTTCTTGCAGCTGTCTTCAAGTTTGCCACTCTGAATAGTCTTTGACATATTTTCTTTGGAGAAGATAAAACCATAAATGGCATAAAAATCCTCCATTTTTGAAAATCTTTCATTCAAACTTGTGAGGGCTGTGTCCACTAGGGGCAGAAAAAACTCTCTGTTAAAGTGTTGATCTGGAGTGGACCGTGTTTCTTCTCTACCCTCATACAGGAGCTGCCTGGTTGTTTTTCGATTTCTTTTTTCAGGAAATGTCATATCAATCTCAAGGTTTTCTGCTATCTCCCTAGCATCAATCTGAGAGGCAGCAAGTCCATTGTCCCTAAAATTCTCCAGATACACTCTCACTGTGCTTGTTTCTCTTTCAAGTGTTTCAAGAGAAACAGTGGGGCTCTGGAGAATTTTGCTGACTCGGTTGATCTGGTACAATATGTTATTACAGTGCACATTACAAAACTCCATTTCATGAGTTCATTCTTAGTGCTGGTTGCCTTGGACAATGTCTCTGAGTCCTTCTTCTGCACTGAAAGAGTTTCGAGAGCAGACAAAGCTTGTATGATCTCTGGCAGGTGGTAACGCACCACTTTCACACTGTCAATCCTAGCCTCCCATCTGGTCACTGACAAAGATTTTATGGTTAACTGCTTGACATGCTCCTCTAAAAGTGCCCAGCGTTGCACAGAGGAGCTAAAAAGATTGTACAATCTCTGGAGAACACCAAAGAAGGTGATGGAGACTACTGAAGATTTTGCAGCATCTGCTACAACCAGATTATGAGTGTGACTACTGCATGGGACACACAGTGCCTTCTCATTCATTTGCAATATTCTTGCTTGAACCCCTTGTTGATGTCCCATTATGTTGCTACCATTATCGTAGGATTGTCCACGACAATCTGCAATGCTCAAGCTGAACTTGTTCAGCTTCTCAAGTAGTGTGTCACACAGACCTTTGCCAGTGGTGTCTTGAACATTAACAAATCCTACGAAATGTTCAGAGATAGATGCACCAACTGATGGCTCACAGTTCACCACTCTCAAAACAACAGAAAGTTGCTCAGTATGACTAATATCAGGCGTACAGTCCATTATGACAGAAAACTACTTTGCTTTTTTCACCCTTTTGACTATCTCCTCAACTACTTTGTCTCCAATCAGTGCTATGATTTCATTTTGGATTTGACTGCTAAGGTAGTGTACCATTGTTTCCTTGTTTTGGATCCTCCTCAAATGTTCACTCATGATTGGATCGAATTGTGCCATTAATTCCACCTGTGACAAGAAATTCCCATTATGTGGGTCATATAGCACATTTGTATGCCCTCTCAAAGCGAGGTTCCTTTCAGCTAGGTGGTATATTATGGCAATCACTCTGCGTATGACTCCTTTCCAGTGAAGCATTTCAAGGTGCATTAAATCCTGATTAATCTGATCAATGGCTGTTTTAGTTTTGAGCCTCATCTGGAGTTCATGCCAACTTGTCATACAGGTAATGGGTGTTTTTGTTAGGCTCAGAACAGGTGGACCCAGAATTCAAGGCAGACAAACCGTTCAAGTTTAACAGTTTATTAAGATCAGGTGCGGAGCGGGAGGCGTCAGCGTCTACAGCGGGATCCTCTGCAGAAGGAGACGGCAGGTTAGTGACCACGCTTATCTGAAGGTGTTTGCACACAAACGTGTCGGTCACTAACCTGGTCTTAATGTTCAGTTCAGTCCCAGTGGGTCCCAGCAGGCGGGTCGTCAATTCGCTGCGGCGGTTGCCGCTCATGAAGACCCAGCGGCGGGTGTTGCGGTGGTCGGAGGACAGGCAGGAGATCAGAACCGTGAGAGCAAACGTGAGCAGGATGAGCAGGATGAGCCGTAGAGCGAAGCCGAAGTCGGGGACGTGGTCGAGGGTCGAGGGTCGGAGCCAGGAGATCAGAGAGCCAGTGAGGTACCGAAGGATAATCCAGGACGGAGTCAGGTCACGGTTCCAGGTTCGGTACACAGGGCAGAGATCCAGCGGGTAGTCAGGACAGGCAGAGGTCAGATCGGGCAAACAGAATCAGACGGGAGTAAGCAGGCTCGGAGGTCGAAAGGCAAACAGGTCAGGATCAGGAATCAGAATTATAAACGCTGGGATAAGTCTTACACAAGGATCGAAATAAACTGGCACTGTTGCCTGGTCTTAGAGCTGGTTATATACTAGTGAGAGCAGGTGGAACAGATCTGAAGTGATGAGTATCGGGCGGAGCTAGAACAGGTATGTGACATGAGAGATCAGACCAGGCAACAGTGCCGAAATCATGACAGAACCCCCCCCCCCCCTAAGGGCGGATACCAGACGCCCTTTTGGGCTGCTCGGGATGGGCCTTATTAAAGGCTGTAATAAGAGTCTTGTCCAAAATGAACCTGGCAGGGATCCAAGATCTCTCCTCTGGACCATACCCTTCCCAATCAACCAAGTATTGCAGCCCCCTGCCTCTTCTTCTGGACCTCAGAATCCGGTTGACGGTGTACACAGGACCACCGTCGATGAGTCGGGTGGGAGGCGGGGGTCTGGAGGCGGGCACAAATCTAGAAGTGTTAACAGGTTTGACCCAGGACGCATGAAAAGTAGGATGCATCTTCATGGAGCGAGGAAGCTGGAGGCGGACAGCCACCGGGTTCACCATCTTAGAAATAGGGAATGGCCCGATGAACCGAGGTGCCAGCTTCTTACTCTCTACTCGGAGAGGAAGATCCCTTGTGGAGAGCCATACCTTCTGGCCCACCTGATAATCAGGTGCCGGGATCCTCCGGCGATTAGCGTTCCGGGTCTGGCTCTCCACGGAACTGATGATAGCTCTCCTAGCCTTTCTCCAGGCTCGCTGGCACCTCAGGGCAGATAGTCGGGCCGATGGAACTTTAGAATCCCTCTCTTGTATAGTGAACACCGGTGGCTGAAAACCGAACACAATATAAAATGGGGAGAGACCAGTGGTGCTAGAAGGAATTGAGTTCAGAGCATGTTCTATCCACGGAAGCTGACTGACCCACTTAGTGGGGTCCGATTGACACAACAAACGTAGCTTAGTCTCTACCTCCTGGTTGGCCCTCTCTGTCTGCCCATCCGTCTGGGGGTGGAATCCCGACGACAAACTGACAGAGACCCCCAGCATGGCACAGAATTCCTTCCAGTACTGCGCCACAAACTGAGGACCCCTGTCTGACACAATGTCTGTCGGGATTCCATGAAGACGGAAAACCTCACGTGCTAAAATTTCCCCCATCTCCTTAGCGGACGGGAGTTTGGGCAGCGGAACCAAATGGACCATTTTGGAGAACCGATCAATTATGGTGAGAATGACAGAATTACCCTCTGAAGAAGGTAAGCCGGTGATAAAATCCATGGCAATGTTAGACCATGGTCTGGACGGAACAGGTAAAGGTCGAAGCAAGCCGGAAGGAGGTTGTCTGGAGGTCTTAGCCTGATTACATTGGGGGCAGGCTGCCACAAACTCCCTTACATCGGCAGACAGAGAAGGCCACCAGAACTGTGTCTGAACACAACGAATAGTTCTGGTAACCCCGGGATGACAAAACAGACGAGAACCATGACAAAAATCTAACACATTCTTTCTTAGCTGATCAGGAACAAACAAACGATTATTAGGACAAGACTCTGGGGGTGGAGTCTTACTAAGAGCCCCTCTCACTTCTCAATATCAAGCATAGTGATGGCACATCTTACAGACTTCGGTAGGATAAAACCCTCAGCACCACTGGTACTCTCTTCGTTCGCCTCGAACATCCGAGAGAGTGCATCGGGCTTAACATTTTTGGTTCCGGGTCTGTAAGACAGAGAAAAGTCGACCAAAAAATAGTGCCCACCTCGCCTGTCTAGGGTTCAGTCTCTTGGCTGATTTCAGGTACTCCAAGTTCTTGTGATCAGTCCATACCACGAATGGGATCTTGGACCCCTCCAGCCAATGTCTCCATTCTTCTAATGCTAATTTGACTGCTAACAGTTCCCGATCTCCGACATCATAGTTTCTCTCAGCGCTAGAGAGTCCCCTAGAGAAGAAGGCACAGGGGTGCATTTTACCATCCCCAGCCTCCTGGCTGAGAATGGCCCCAACTCCAGTACTGGAAGCATCCACCTCCACCGTGAACTGTTTCTCAGGGTCAAGAGAGATCAGAACAGGTGCGGACGTGAATAAGTCCTTTAGTCTCTGGAAGGCTTTATCTGCCTGCTCATTCCAGCAGAACCTAGTCTTTGATGACGTGAGAGCGTGAAGGGGTGAAGCCACCGAACTGTAGTTCCTAATGAACCTCCTGTAAAAGTTTGCAAAACCCAAGAACCTCTGCAACTGTTTCCGATCCTTGGGGATCGGCCACTCAGTGACAGCACTGACCTTAGCAGGGTCCATAGCGATGTGATCAGGAGAAACCACAAAACCCAAGAAAGACATTGTGGACACGTGAAATTCACACTTTTCAGCCTTCACAAACAACTGGTTTTGCAAGAGACGCAAAAGCACTGACCGAACATGGCCTCTGTGGGTCTCCAGATCACGGGAATAGATGATAATATCATCCAGATACACAAATACAAACTGACCCATCATATCCCTGAGCACCTCATTAACAAGATGCTGAAACACTGCTGGGGCATTTGTGAGTCCAAAAGGCATTACCAAATACTCATAATGTCCAGTGGGGGTATTAAATGCCGTCTTCCACTCATCCCCCTCACGGATGCGTACCAAATGGTAGGCATTACGGAGGTCCAACTTGGTAAAGATCTTGGCCCCCTGAATCTGGTCAAATGCGGAGTTTATCAGGGGAATCGGGTACTGGTTCTTAACTGTAATCTCATTAAGACCCCTATAATCGATGCATGGCCGGAGAGAACCGTCCTTCTTACCCACAAAGAACAACCCTGCTCCGGCTGGGGAGGAAGAAGGACGAATAATTCCCGCTTTCAGGGAGTCTGAAATGTACTTTTGCATGGCCTGGGACTCGGGAACAGAGAGAGAGTACAACCTACCCCTAGGGGGTGTTGTCCCAGACAGAAGATCAATACTGCAGTCATATGGCCGATGAGGAGGTAACGCAGTGGCCCTACATTTGTTAAACACCTCCCTCAGGTCATGATAAACCTCTGGGACCTTAGAGAGATCCGGATAAACCTCCTCAATCTCGTTCTCCGGTGTATGGTCCTGCTGAGCGGAACGTAAACAAGAACCTGAACAGGCAGGAGCCCACCCAAGAACCTCCAACCGCCAGTCAATGTGAGGGTTGTGCTTGCGCAACCATGTAGAACCTAGAATAATAGGAACCTGAGGTGAATCGATTATGAGGAAAGATAACTTTTCGTAATGATTACCCCCCACCAACAACTCTACAGGTTCAGAAACGAGCGATGACTGATTCAGTTGGTGACCATCTAGAGCTAAAACCCTACGAGAGGCTGGCGATGGAAGAAGCCTAATTCCCAGTCGCCTAGCCAGACCCTCATCCATGAACTCGGTATCTGCCCCCGAGTCCACAAATGCTGTCAACTTGTGTCTCCTGGAACCGAACGAGAGAGTTACTGGGAAAAGGAGTTCAGGAGAGCTGGAAAGTCTGGTGCGACTCAGCAGAGTCTCCCTCCCCTCTACTGAGCTTGTACCTTTTCGAGAGCAGGAGCTGATGCGATGACCCTCTCCGCCGCAGTAGAGACAGAGGTTAAGTTGGTGACGTCTGCTTCTCTCCTGTGGTGTCAGCCGGGTACGTCCCAGTTGCATCGGCTCTGGATCCAGTGTACGGGCGGGAGCAGAAGCTGTAGATGTGCCGGACCTCGGATGAGGACTAGCAGACATCGGTGCTCCTCGTTCTCTGCGACGATCCGTCAACCGAAGGTCAATCTGGGTGGTCATCTCCTCGAGCTGTCTCAGGGTCAAAGGGAACTCGCGGGTAGAGAGCACATCTTTAATCTTTTCATTGAGTCCTCCAATGAAAGCGTCCATGAGAGCATCCTCATTCCAGGTGCTCTCTGAAGACAGTAAATGAAAGTCAATGATATACTCAGCCACTGATCGTCCACCCTGCTTAAGCGCCTTAAGCCCTCTGGAAGCCTCTCGACTGGGAAGAACTGGACAAAAAACCCTGACAAGTTCTTGAGAAAAAGCCCGATAAGAATAACAGAGAGCCTGGTTATTCTGCCATTCAGATGTTCCCCAAATCTTAGCTTTTCCTGACAACAGCGAGATGACATAAGCCACTTTTGACCGATCAGTTGGATAAACTGATGGTTGGAGCTCAAAGTGGATCTCACACTGGGTGATAAAGGCCCGACACTGATCTGGATCACCCCTAAAATATTCGGGGGGTGACAGTCGGGGTTCCTGACAAGCTGACCTAGTAACAGATGACGCAACAGCTGATGACGTATGCGGAAGCGCCGGAGCGGGAGCAGACTCGCTGCGTAAGCGAGTCAGAATCTCCCTAACGCCTGACTGGAGTTGAGAAATGGAATTCTCTACGCCTGAACGCCACGGTTTATCTGCCGATGGATCCATGTGAGGCCAGTTTATTCTGTTAGGCTCAGAACAGGTGGACCCAGAATTCAAGGCAGACAAACCGTTCAAGTTTAACAGTTTATTAAGATCAGGTGCGGAGCGGGAGGCGTCAGCGTCTACAGCGGGATCCTCTGCAGAAGGAGACGGCAGGTTAGTGACCACGCTTATCTGAAGGTGTTTGCACACAAACGTGTCGGTCACTAACCTGGTCTTAATGTTCAGTTCAGTCCCAGTGGGTCTCAGCAGGCGGGTCGTCAATTCGCTGCGGCGGTTGCCGCTCATGAAGTCCCAGCGGCGGGTGTTGCGGTGGTCGGAGGACAGGCAGGAGATCAGAACCGTGAGAGCAAACGTGAGCAGGATGAGCCGTAGAGCGAAGCCGAAGTCGGGGACGTGGTCGAGGGTCGGAGCCAGGAGATCAGAGAGCCAGTGAGGTACCGAAGGATAATCCAGGACGGAGTCAGGTCACGGTTCCAGGTTCGGTACACAGGGCAGAGATCCAGCGGGTAGTCAGGACAGGCAGAGGTCAGATCGGGCAAACAGAATCAGACGGGAGTAAGCAGGCTCGGAGGTCAAAAGGCAAACAGGTCAGGATCAGGAATCAGAATTATAAACGCTGGGATAAGTCTCACACAAGGATCGAAATAAACTGGCACTGTTGCCTGGTCTTAGAGCTGGTTATATACTAGTGAGAGCAGGTGGAACAGATCTGAAGTGATGAGGAACGGGCGGAGCTAGAACAGGTGTGTGACATGAGAGATCAGACCAGGCAACAGTGCCGAAATCATGACAGTTTTGGAATATTCATGTTCCTTTAGATGTCCAGCCAGATTCCTCCAATTTCTAAAACCTCCTACTGTGCTTTGTCTTGTTTACCAAAAAGTTTGCACGCAAAACAGAATACAGAGTCTTTGCTAACTGAATAAAGAAGCCATGTTCGATGTATCGTCTCCCCATTTTTCATTACCATTTGGTAGTTTTCTTTTGTGAATCGACGTGGATTTTTCTCAGAATTCTGTGGGAATACTACATCTTTAATCTGTATAGGCCCTTTTGTGACTAATGCACACACTTCAGTATGGCTAAGAACACTTGGCCATTCTGCAGGGTCTTCTGATGTAGTCAAACCTGTTGTAGTAGCAGCTGACGTGTCATGATGAGGGGTAGGAATTCCTGTCCTGTTGGTGGTGGACGTTGCCGGAACTGATAACAAAAACAAAAACAGGGTATACATTGTCATAAAGAGTTTACAGGGCATGGTATATGTTATCAATTAAAGTAAAATGTATTGAATTATTAAACTCACAGTTATCAGTGTCATAACATGGAATGGGTGCTCGATGTGCCTCTGGTGTCTCTTCCTGCTCATCATGACAACCAACAGGGTGAGTGGCCACTATCCCACTGCAGGTGGATGTTGCTGGAACAGTATGACAAAAAACAACAGGGTATATTATCCTAAATAATCTTTTCAGAGCATGTCACATGTTATCAATTAAAGTAAAATGTATTGAATTATTAAACTCACAGTTATCAGTATCAAAACTTGGAATGGGTGCTCGATGTGCCTCTGGTGTCTCTTCCTGCTCTTCATGACAACCAACAGGTTGAGTGGCCACTATCCCACTGGAGGTGGATGTTGCTGGAACTATAATATGACAAAAAAATTGTGCCATAAATAATCTTTACAATTAGCAATTAAACAGTTACAGTTAACAATTCAAGTGGAACACTGGACTTACAGTTTTCATCATCAGCATTTGGTAGGGGCACTTTATCTGTCTGTTTTCTTATAAATTTAAGCAATGATCCTGAGGAGAGATATGAAAGATTTTGTTAAAAATGTTTAATTGTTCTCCTTGGGCATAGCTTTCATTATTCATTGCTCTCATAGCATTCACTTAACGCTATAGCTGCTGTCTCCCCGTTAGAAGACAAAATAGCATAATTTCAATGACAGCAGTCATTTACTGTTAATGTTATGCTTAAATCATTATCTGCAGGGTTTCCCGCAGCGCTATCTTGGCGAGGCAAACTCACGCTACCGCCTCGCCAACATTCCAAAAAAAAAAAAAAAACTAACTCGATTTGCTTGCATGTTTATTTGACATTAACACGCGGTTCTTTGTTGTTGCTTTCACGCGTGCATATAGTGAATGGCAGGGAAAGAATACATGGATACGACCCCCCACCCCCGCGCGCAAAACTTGTCGTCTCCCCCCCCCACCGCTCCGCGAGTCGGTCCGCGCAAAACTTCTCGTCTCCCCCCCCACCGCTCCGCGAGTCGGTCCGCACAAAACTTCTCGTCTACCCCCCCCCCCCACCGCTCCGCGAGTCGGTTCGCGCAAAACTTCTCGTCTGCCCCCCACCG
This sequence comes from Fundulus diaphanus, assembly GCA_037039145.1. Classification (NCBI taxonomy): domain Eukaryota; kingdom Metazoa; phylum Chordata; class Actinopteri; order Cyprinodontiformes; family Fundulidae; genus Fundulus; species Fundulus diaphanus. The sequence continues at coordinate 35,036,235 of CM073124.1, forward strand.
CTCCGCGAGTCGGTCCGCGCAAAACTTGTCGTCCCCCCCCAACTCACCGCCTCGCCTAAGCAAATTCCTGCGGGAAACACTGTATCTGCTCCACTTACCACTGTCTTTCTTTCTTTTTGCTTCTTCTTCTTTTTTCTTCTTCTTCTTCTCGCTACCAGATGGATAGCTCCTCTTCATTTTCCTTCAGCTTAGTTACTTAATTGCTTTCCAATTTACTGAACGATAGGCCTACAACGTCACCCATTTGCTAGGCTACGTTCATTTTCATTAAGGGAAGTTATCCACCTGGGCTGCGCTGGGCTGGGCTGGATTTTGACTGGGCAAAGCCAATGTCAATCAACATTCCATCCAATCGTAATTTTTATATGCAGTTGTGCATCTCCTCAGTCACGCGGAAGTAACTATGGGTCCAACTTCCGTTTGTTTGTGCCGCACTTCCGTTTCAGCGCTTCCCTCGGCAAAATAACGTTGCCACTTCATGCTCGCCTGCTGTTTATCTACCGGGTGTACAGTAGCTGGCTCTCGGGGGCCCCCCAGCGGCTCGGGGCTCCAAGCAGTTGCTTGGTTTGCCTGTTGACAAGGTGCGCCTCTGGTTTAATGCCATCCAGATTATGTGATTGATTAAGTGTTTTTTTGACGACTTGTTCAAGGAAAATGTTTTTGCAGAAATCATAAACAAAAACATCAACAATGCTCACGCTTTATTCACCACAGTTGAAAGACTCACAAACCCCCTACTATTGTACCACCAGTACTCGACTCTACCAAGGTCTGCAATGAATTTACCAACGTCTTTGCAGAGAAAATTCAAAAAGTTAATCTGCACATCCACACCAAATCCAGTACCAATGTTATGCTTAAACATAAATGCAGAAAACATGACTACATTTCAACTACTCAACTGTAAAAGCTTGGAATAAATTATAAATCAGCTGTCTTGATATCCTACCTACAACCTTCCTTACAAAAGTTCAACCTGTTATTGCATCTGACTTGATCCAAATAGTAATTCACCTCTCTCATCAGGTGTTCCCCCCAGGCTTTCAAAAACAACAGTTATTAAACCACTGATAAAAAGAGCAATCTGGACAAATCACATCTGGAGAATTATAGGCCAATCTTCAATCTTCCATGTATCAATAAAATTGTTGAAAAAGTTAAATAGATTCCTTACAATGACCAACCACTTTGATTTTTTTCAGTCCAGTTTCTGTGCTCACCACATTACTGAGACCGCCCTCGTCAAAGTGTTCAATGACATCCACATAAATACAGACTGTGGAAGAACCACATTGCTAGTTCTTTTGGACCTCAGCGCAGCATTTGACATTGTTGACCATGAAATATTATTAAACTGACTGAAGAGTTTGGTTGGACTCTCTGGTCCAACATTCAGTTGGTTCAAATCCTATCTTAAGAGCAGGGACGTCTTTGTGTCAATAGGTAACTTCTCATCAGAGTAGACAAAAATCACATGTGGGATACCCCAAGGTTCAATCCTGGGACCCCTTCTATTCAATATCTATATACTCCCACTAGCTGAGGTAATAACAAGAAACAAGATAAGTTACCATAACTATGCAGATGATACATTCAATTCAATTCAATTCAATTTTATTTATATAGCGCCAATTCATGAAACATGTCATCTCAAGGCACTTTACAAAGTTAAGTTCAATCATATTATACAGATTGGGTCAGATTATACAGATTGGTCAAAAATGTTCCTATATAAGGAAACCAGTTCATAGCTCTACATTACCATGTCACCAGGTGACTCTGAACCCATCCATACACTGAACGGATGCTTAGAACAAATCAATACATGGATGCTCCAAAACGTTCTCCAGCTGAAAAGAAACAAATGGAAGTTATCTTTGGACCTAAATAGGAACGAACTAGAGTCAGCATGCAGCTTCAGTTATTACAACTACAAACTAGTGATCAGGCATGAAATCTGGGTGCAGTGATGGACTCAGACCTGAATCTTCACATAAAAACAGTTACAAAGCCTGAAGAACATTTACACGATTAAAGGACTGATGACCCAACGACATCTAGAGAAACTCGTCCATGTGTTTATCTTTAGTCTCATTGATTACTACAATGGTGTTTTCACATGTCTGCCCAAAAAATCAGACAACTGCAGCTGATCCAGAATGGTGCTGCTCGTGTTCTCACTAAAACCAGAAAGATAGCGCACATCACCCCAGTTACAAAGTCCTTACACTGGCTACCTGTAGCTCAGAGAATAGACTTTAAAATACTTCCGTTAGTTTATAAATCTCTGAATGGCTTAGCACCAAATTATATTAAAGACCTGTTATTGCGCGCGCCCGGGTGTCCGCCTCTGGTGCGCTGGGGGGCCTCGGGACCCGTTGAGCTGGTAGGGGGGCATGGTCATTAACACCTCTGGGCAGATGCTCTTCTCCTTCATTGGATAGGCACTCTGCCAGTGGGGGGAGGGGGAAAGGAGGGGGAGTAGGGACCTACCCAGCCTGGATGTCTACTGTCGAATGTATGGTGAGTTGTTTGAACGTTAGTGTTGGGGAGGGATTAAATCTACGAGTGTGGGGGGGGGGGGGGGGGTTGACGTTCTGGTGGGCTTGTGTCCGGCCCCCTGTCCTGGTCCGTGTCGTCTTCCGGTGCGGGTTTCACCTGGGGGGTGGGGTTTGGGATGGCTCGTGCGGGCCGGCTGGCCAGTGTCCCCCCCTCTTATTATTATTATTATTATTATTATTATTATTATTATTATTTATTTATTTATTTATTTATTTATTTAGTTTAAGTAGGCTTGGTGGGTGGGCTGGGGGGGGTTGAGGTGTTGGTCCTGGTGAGTGGTTGGCTGGCGGGCCCTGCGGCCTCTCCCTGGCCCCCGGGCTACGGTGGTGCCGCTGGCGAGGCCCCCTTCTCTGGGTGGGGCTTTCGGGGAGCGGGGGTGCCTATTGGAGTCAGTAGGGGAGCTGGCTCCCTGGGTTGGCTTCCCAGTCATTTGCTCCCCATCCCCGGACTCCTCCCTCTGCCTGCTCCATCACGCCGCCACACATGTAGGTCATGTGGGAGGGGGCATTACTGGAGGTTGCCACTTTCTGGTGACGCCCCTCTCCCCAATTTTATCATGCATCTTAGACACTTTCACTTCAAACATTTTTCACATCGCACACTCATATAGGCCATAGTAGGGGGGGTGGGGGGAAGACGTCTGGGGGGGGCTTATGTTGTGTGGGCCTCACCTCGGACGGCTCCCTTCACCTCCTCTCCCACTTAGACATTGAGGGTTCTGGGCAGTCACACGGAGGGGGTGCGCTGGCAACAGCTACCTTCCGGAAGGGGGGTGGGCTGTGCCGTGCATCCCCTTCGGCGCTCCCAGTTTTTAAACGCACTTGAGAACAACATGCAACAACACAACATTTGAGCAGGCGTAGGGAGGGTCGGGGTCTTCTGCACACCCCCGTTCTCCGATGGCGGCAAGGAGTCTGGGGCCTGGAGGAGGTGCGGGCCACTGTGTCCGGGGTCTTGGCGGGGGGCTGCGGTGTGCGGTCAGCGGCTTGCCAGGTCTGGGGCTGATGCCTCTGCTCCCCCCAGGGGGCGGGGGGCAGGGATGACAAGGGTAAGGTGGGGGGAGGGAGGGGGTTTATTAGGTATTTAGGGGGAGGGGGGGGGCTCTGGCCGGGTGGCTCGTGCGGGTCGTGTTGGCCCGCCCTCTTGAGCCCGGTCCGGGGGGCGTCTGGTCTAGGGCCGGGGGTCGGGCACAGGCAGTCGTATAGTCAATTTGGGGTGACCCCCCCCCTTTGGTCAGTGTTGGATGTGAGTGTTATGTGGGAATGTGTGTACAGCGTCTTTTTTTTTTTTTTTCTGTGTGTGGTGAGTGGGGCACAAGGGAGGGATGGGGTGAATGAGTTTCTTTTTCTTTTTTTTTTTTTTTTTTTTTTTTTTTATTTATTTTTTTTTTTTTCCCTGGTATGGGTGTGGTCCGCTCCCTCTCCCAAGAACATCTCAAGTCTCCGCTAGGTGCGGAGCCCATCCCCCCACGTCCTGCCCTCCTCCACTTCGTTGGCGGGCGCCTTGGCCCCCTGGCGCATTGGTTGGCTTCGGGTTTGGGGCGGGTTCCCGGGCGTGCGCCGGCCCACTCCCGGCGGCCTCTTCGCGGGGCCTGGCCCCCCGGGGGGCGGCCGGGGCCCTCGTCGCGGGGGCGGGGCGCCCCTGGGGCCTCTGGCCCTCAGGGCCCATGGCCGGGACCACTTCAGCGGGGCTAGCTGCCGGCGGAGCCCACGGGCTCGTCTCCGCGGCTCTTGAGGGCGTCGGCATTGCGGTGGCTGGGGGATTTCCTCGGGGTCGTCTCTGCTCCTTCCTTGGGGGGGGGGGGTTGCAGATATCCTGTGTCGGCCCCTCCTGGGCGACCTGCTTTAGGGGCCCCCTTGGGAGTCCGGGGTTACGGGTCCCCTGACGCCTGCCTCTGTGCTCGGGGAAGGTGGGCCTTCGGTTCTCCACAATCACTATCAAGCTATTTCTGGATAACCTTCACCTAAACTAGTGCACTTTCACATCTCCCACAGGTGCTGGGTCCCAGGTATTAAGTATTCACTTATATACAGTAATCTTATAATTTATTTATTTATTTATTTATGTTTTTTCACTTTCTTTTTTCAAATATCACATTACACATGTCAGCTTACATAATAATATATATGATTTAGCAATGGCATCTAGGTGTTATTCGAGTGTAGCTGTTGCTTTATGTCTGTTGGTTGTGCTGTTCTTTTTGTGTCTATTTCCAGGTGATGGAGCAGACAAAGAAGGTTTTATCATTCTCTCCCTTTTATCTCCTCTTTCTTTCACCTCTACTCTTTTTTTTCTTTTCTTTCACTTTTTGTTCTTCCTTTACTCTCCCATTGTCATGTCCATATAATTTGAAATTCTCCTTGCAGGAATCATAATAAAGCTATTTACAAGCAAAAAAAAAAAAAAAAGAAATGAAGCACTGGGTTAACAGAAGTTCCAACAGCAAGGCAGAGTACTGGACTGGACAGGCGTGGTGTGAGTGGAGACTGCAGACGACCCGGCAACCAGGAACAGACTGAGGTGAGTATATAAAGCAACGTGAGCAGGTGGCGTGAGTCCATGGCTAATTGCAGCATGACAGGTGAACCCAATCAGGCTGCGCTCGGAAGGGAGGAGGCAGGAAATGCTCAGAATGCAGCCATCAGGCTGCATCATGACACTTATACTACAACATTTTCTGTTGCCTTTTCGATACTGCTGATGCTGGAAGACATATCTTGTGTTTGTACTACGTTCTCAAAGATTTAAACTCCTGAATCCATACTGATAATGTTTTTTTTCAAACAAATTCATGCCTGCAAACATAAGGGGGGTTAAGTATAAAGTAAATAGACTCAACATTGACCACAATCCCTTATGAAACTAAAGGGAAGTAGATACAAGTAATTCAGGAATATGAAATTATTCATTCAGCACACGTGCATCCAGTAAATTCTGGAGTCAACAATAGGCAGTCCACACTATGTCCCACACAACAGCTGGAAACAATAGAGTAATATGCTTTGGGGGAAGGCCAATGCAGATTTCTCCTTCCACTGTATATTACTGACAGGAAAATGTCAACTGTGCCATTCAATCTTCTAGCCAGCAATCATTTAGTAATCATTCCTCTTCAATGCCTGGTAGAGGCTGGAAAAAAGGATGAGGCAAATCAACAAAAGAGAGAGACACTGTGTGTCACTAAAGCAATAAATGGAGAGATATCAAAAAGAAAAGAAGATATAAGGGGTGGGAGCAACAGCCTGCCATTGGTAGTTGATGTGTGTATGGCTTTGACAGGAGACAATAAGCCCAGATGGCAACTCTTAGTTTAACTTTGATGGATATTTTACATTCAGCGGGACGACTGAGAAAATTACTGTATCACCTACAGAATATTGTTAGCAATCATTTACTGCATTATACTGCTCTGAATGCTGAAGAGGTGTGGTAGTATCTAGCACGGTTGTAGTCACATAACATTCATAAAAAGAATGATTATTTATTAGGGGGTCAAGGGAAAAATCCACTTAAAATAAAGATGTTTTATTTAGGCCAGGAAATTTATTCTTTTTTAATGTATTGTATCGTGAAAAACAGAAATTAATTAATTAATTGACTCTGATCTGTCTTACAGAATCCTCTTCCAATATTGTTGTCCAACGCTGCCTGGCTGTTTTATAATTCATTTGTCATCACCACAGACAACCACTATGCATGGCTTGTAGTCAGTGGTTTTAAGAAAAGATGGTGTCAAACACGTGGAAATCAAAAAAGAATGGAAAATGATATGACCATTTGAATGTTGGCACTCTGCAAAGATTAGTGAGAAAACAGCCCTCGAAGTTTCTTTAGGATCACATGGGCAGCTGGGTGTTAATTTTAACAACTTTGCATACCTTGTTGTTTTATTAAATTCAATGCATGTCGATAGTGTCCATTTAAACTCACTGCAATGTGATGTAAAATCACAGCACTATTTTTCTGTGACGATACTTTACAGCATCTTATTAAACTATTTGTATTACATCTGTGGAACTTTACTGCTTTGTTACTGGCCAAATGAACAGTAATCCAGAAGCATGCTTTGACTCTCCAAGCAGCAGGGAGCCTGAACTTCTTCCCCAACCAGAGGAGCACCATCAGCCTCTCGTCCTGCAGCTCCACCAAGTGACCTCTTCCCTGAAAAAGGTAAACAATAACAAGGCCGCAGGTCAAGACATGGTGTCAGCCCAGACGCTTAAATCTTGTGCTGAGCAGCTAGCAGGGGTCTTTCTGGACATCTTAAACCTCTCCTTGCAGCTCTCCATGATTCCTGTGTGGGTGAAATCATCCGTTATCATGCCTGTCCCCAAGAAACCAATCATCACCTGCCTCAATGATTATTGTCCCATCGCTCTGACCCCCGTCATCATGAAGTGATTTGAGAGGATCCTCCTAAAGTACATCAAGGACCCCATCCATGCTGGCCTGGACAGCCTGGAGCTTCCCTACAAGGAAAATCACTCCACAGAAGACGCTGTCTCATTAGCACTGCATTCAGCTCTGACTCATTTGCAGGAGCCCAATACCTATGCTAGGATGCTCTTCATAGACTTCAGCTTAGCATTTAACACTGTACTCATCCTTTTGACTTTTAATCTCTTGAACGCTACAATGAAAAAAAACACTGTAACACTTGTTCATTGCCTGTTTATTTGCCTTCATTATGTGTACTCTGAAATTTCACCATGGTAACATGCGGTGACAATAAAGAATCTTTGAATCCTTAAAGATGGCTTTGCGCATGCGCAGTTATTTAAAAAGGGACTTGCTCGTTTACTTACATTTCGGAAAAATTGCCATCTCTACTTTTAAATGAGACCACACAGGCCAGCCTTCACTCCGAAAGGGGCATAAATGAGCAACACTATAACACTTTCACTGTTTCAGTTGTAGAGAGGGTGGTTTATCGTTGTGAGTTGTTTTTGTGTTAATGAAATCAACAGCAGGTGCACTAAATGGTAAATGGACTAAACTTATATAGCACATTTCCAGTCATTCTGACCACTCAATTAGCTTATAGGAGAAGCAATGAGATGACCCCAAACACAGGAATGGTTTTGAAGGTGGAGGACACAGACATCATTTCCATGCTAATTTTTTGACTGCTTTTCAGAAGTTTTGCATTTGACCAGGGTCAGGGTCACTACTGGTAGCATGAGGAGATACCTGGACTTTACAGAGGTTGCACAGGCAGCACAACTCCACCAGGATGTGCCATTGCCAGAAGGTTTGCTGTGTCCAATATCAATAACATGGAAAGGATTACAGGAGAGAGGCAGTTACTCTAGCAGTGTAACCCTGTATTCGAAAACTGTGTTGAGTTTAAAACATTTATTAAAATGTTAAAAGATTTATCTAAAAAAAAAACTTGCTTCAGACATGCAATAGTTCAGAAAGGAGCAGGAGACAGGTAATACTGACAGTGGGCCGCTAACAGCTGAATAGACTAGAGGCAGAGATCTGGGGTCTCATTTATAAAACGTTGCGTGAAATCCATACTAAAAGTATATGTACGCCAAGAAAAAGAAAATGGTGTATGGCAAAAAATATTCAGATTTATAAAACTATGAGAACACTCACCAGCACACAATTTTCCTTTATAGATCACCTCTGTACTTAAACATTTGTATACCATGTTCTGCCTCATGTTCAATCCTCTACACGCTCAGATTCAACTATAAGTGGTCAATGCAAAGCACCTCATGAATGTTATTGTATGTTAAAAATGGGTCAGCTGATCTTTTTTTCATCATGGTGACATGGCAGCCACAGAGAGAAATGACAAAGAAACTGTGAGAAAAATTGTGACATGTCATGGCAAAAGTAGGAACAAGTCAGCAGAGCACAAACTGAGAAAAGCGTGAAAAACCTTCCATTTCTGAGAAAATAGTGATTTATATTTTATTGCAAAATATGCTTGTTGAAGTCATGAAGAAAAACCTCAATGCTTTAAATTACCATTTTGAAGGTTTTTAAACGTTAACTTTTGTATTTAAACTCAGGATGTTTTCATCTTAAAATCCCCACAACCGGTATCCGGATGCCAGGGTGGGGGAAACCACGATTCATTAGTATACCACCTTTGTGTGGCTCCGCGGAGGCTTTTGTTATGCATGTCGGCCAATAAGATTTGTGCTTGTAGAGAGCAGATGGCTACTTATGTAGCTACATAACTCTGTTTGAAAGAGAAACTGAGTTTCATATTCCTTATCAGGAGCACTGAAGTGGGACAAGCTGACAAAGCAACTGCATAACTTTGGTGAACATTCATAGTTTCCAGGTGGCATTAACCGAAGATGATGAAGAAATCTTTGGACTTGTGGCAGATGAGCATTAACATGAACACATTGCACAATAAGCTAACCGATGCTGTACAGCACTCCAATGTGGGAACATATTTACCAGGAAGCTGGACGCGTTTCTGATTCTGTATCAGGAGAAATCAGCGCAAATAATAGCATATGCGGATAGAGAGCATTCCTAGTTAACCCTCGTTGGTAAAGAGAGCTTTGGACTCGTGGCAGGGAAGCATACATTAACATGAACGCATTGCGCAATAACTTACCCGCTACTGTACAGTGCTCCGCTCTGGGAGTACATGTTCACCAGGACACTAGAGTAGCTTATAGATTCTGTATCAGGATAGATCAGCAGAAATAATAGCATCTGCGGATGGAGAGCATTCCTAGTTTCCAGCTGACGTTAACCGAAGATGAGGAAGACTCATGGTGCATTTGTGCACTTAGGACAGAGTCTTGAACTACAACCTTTCTCCTGAGGATGGATGGATGGATTATTTAGCCACAGAAAAAGAGCGGCAGAGCATGGGACTCATCAGACATGGGGCGAGTTTGAGAAGTTTAGAAAACTATGAGCTGCCTTTGGTCACCTGAGAGGGAGGCCACTTTCCCCTGTAGGTTATAGCAGAATGCAATGCTTGGAGTCTAAAGCGGGATATTGGCCACCCCTCATTATTGGCCAAGAAATATTTGATCCCTGAAACTGTGTTTCCTCAATTCTCCCATCTGCACGGTCTTCCAATGGTTTCTTTTAAAATAGATTCCAACCTTTTGCATGGAAAGTGGCATACGCACTTTTCAGGCCCTATTTTGTGCATATGCAAGCCTTATAAATGAGACCCCTGGTACGCAAACCTTAAAAACCTCTACAATGAAATAAAATGACCAATGAGGTGTCCCAGCGACGGTAAGGCGAGACAGGGAAATACAAAGATGAGAAAACATGGTCATGAAACCAGGCAATGCAGACAAAGAATGCTGGACAAAGGCGTTCGCAAATCTGGCAGGGAGTGACTGTGGAAGACCATAAGGACTAACACAGGTGAGAGAGATAAAGGTAACTGAGATGTCACAGTGCAGCTGCTCCCGCTAATTAGCAGACCAGGGAGTGGCAACTAGCCAACCAGCCCAAAAAACAACGGATGAAGGGGGGGAAATGGGGAAGACATTGCAGAAGCTTAACAAGCAGAGCTGCATAGGGCCTTCAGAGGTCCTTAACCCATCAACCGGACCAATATCATAGACTTAGACAAACTTTGTTGTCATTCAATTACATTCACAATGTACATTTGAGTCAAATGTCATCGCAAAGCGCCGAGTAAAAACATAAGACACAAGAGCATACATTTTTGTCATTTGTCAGGAATCTGTTTCTTTATGCAAGGAGGAACAGGAAGAGTACTGCTGGAGCCCTACAAAGTGACCTTCAGCATGCCAGTGACATACATGTCTCTGACAAAACCATTAAAAACAGACTTCATGAGGCTTCATGTCCTCTAGTAGGCCCTGTGTTCACTGCCTGGCACCATGGAGCTCAAAAGGCATTTACCAAAAATCTGCACAGGCATTCTTTTTTTCACAGATGAGAGCAGGTTAACTCTGAGCTCATGTGACAGACATAGAAAGGGCCTGGAAAAGCTGTGGTGAATGTTATGATGCCTGCAACGTTGTCCTGCATGATCATTTTATTGGAGGGGCAGTGTTGGTCTTAGGATACAAATGCAAGGAGAGACGCTAAGACCTGTATAGAGTAAGCAATTAGAATCTGGGAGGAAGCACCCCAGGAATCCATCTTTTTTCTGTCCCCTCTTCCTCTTCTTTCTCATCTCCCTCCCCCGTTTCCCTGCCTGCATCTATCAGTCTTTTTTGGAGTCTCTTTACATATCTTCCAAACTATAAATTATGGCTCTGGTCAGCTGGACTCTCAACGTAATTGATCAAAAACACTCAGACTGAAATGCTGTGTAAGCAGAACTGTAGGCGAGCTGCTGTTTGTGAACTTGCTGGCAGGATGGAAACGATCTTCGAGAAAGCTGGAAGCTGGACTCTGGCAGAATGACCACAATTTTGGCTTTATTGCAATCATCATTGGGATGTACCAGTGAGACTATACGGCAGACAGAAAAACAAGAATTTGCCTGCACAAAACAAATGCTGCTATCCAATCTAGCTCCCCTGCAATCTTAATTTATCCTGGATGTTATGTAAACAAGACACTCTATGACATCTATGACCTAGAACAGAGCACACTGGACTGCCTGATAACGTTCCATTACTATCAAAGATTATGCCTATAAGTGCTATCTGGGAGAGTTCACAGACAAACACACACACATACACACACATAGATATGATTACACTAAAACACACACACACCACCGCAACCCAGATAGCAAATCATTTTGGCTTTTTTGTGGCATATGTCTGGCCTCTTTGGGGTTGTTTTGGCAAAGGATTATGGTTTTGGGTCAGCTTTGGTTTTGTTATGATCTGCCTTAATAAATAAATGGCGCGATGTTATTTTGGCCGAGTTTTGGCTTGTGTCTGGTTAACCAGCCAAAAAGGCGTTGAGCGGGACCATATTTGCTTGAGCGCGTTCGCATTTCATGATTTTACGGGAGCGCTTTGGCATCCCTCCGGCTTGCCAAAAGTCAGCACAGAGAGCGGGGAATTTTCAACGGACAGATCTCATTTCTTGGCGTGATCACTGAAGGTGAAGGTGAGTACATTTTTCCTTTGCTCCAAAGTGGTTTATTTGATTTTTATCAGTCTTTAGATTTCATAATGACATGTATGCAGACAAGGTCTCTGGTGCCTGATGTAGCAAAGCAACCCCAAAACATCTGTGAACCTCCACATTGTCTGTAGGGGCCATGTACTTTCTTGAAAAAGTTCAAGGGTCCCTATATTTTCATCCATGACTGTACATGCCCTGATAATTTAAAACTACACATTTGAACTAAACAATTCTTCTTTTTTCAGCTCTTCTGAAAGAAGTTCTGATAAATCAACAAATTCTAATGGATCAGCAAAAGAACATAATCAGAATGATCCAAGATTTGCAAAGATCCAACAGTGGTGTCACAGGGATTCCCATCACTTCATCCCACATGACCATCTTCCCTCTGAGTGATAAGCCTGCCCTGTATAAACTTGAGAAGGATCTAGCAAATCAACCAGACCTCCGTAAGGAACTGGTGAGCTGCTTTCAATTTCTTTTTTAATTGATGTTTATGCCGAATTGATGATGGAAAATGGGACTCTTTTATTTTGAATTCCTAATTTTGTTGTTTTTTTCTTTTTGTAATTAGGTCATCACTCTTGGATTGGCAGGGGGGGCAACAGTAAAATAAACTGTGTGGCGCATTTTAAAACAGGCCATCAAAAATGACCTTGCTAAGACGATCTCATGGCGTGGCCTGAATGGCAAGGTGCCTTTTGAAAAGCTCCACCTCAGGGCAGTTGTGACAGGTAAGGATTATCCTGCACCCATATTGACTATTTATTCTATTATTATTATTATTTGTCTTGATTAGAATTAAACAGAATTTAATCTCCCATGCCCTTTTGGCAATGCTCATGACCACTGTTTAATGATCACGATTGCAGTTTGTAAATTGGATGAGCTGTTTGCCATGTTACTTGTACCAGATTAAGTTTTTCTGCAGTATTGTTTTTCTTTAATTTGTTATGTCATTTTCAGATGCTGTCAGACGTAACCCAATCTGTCTGGAAGCAACTGATCTGACCATTGCTGATGCTATTAAAAGGTGGTTCTACTGGGCTGGGGATCGAGAGGGGGGGAGGAAAAATCGGCTGCCAGGTATCAATCCTTAATTTATTGTTTTAAGACATTAATTAAAAAAATAAAGTATATATATATATATAAAAAAATGTTTGTTTCGTTTTTTATACATACAGTTATAACACATAAATAGTACATGAGCCTAGGATACTAGGACATAGTTATCACACGAATGAATGAATGAATGAATGAATAAATAAATAAGTAAATAGAATTAAAAATATATTGTGGCATCATTTTGGTTCAATTATGGCATCCTTTTGGATCAGTTTAGGCTAGTTTTTGGCAAGGTTATGGGTTTTTGGCTTCTCTCTGGGGTAGGTTTGGCAACACTTTGGAATTCCAAAATACATTTTGGCTTACTTTTGGCTGAGATTTGTTCTTTATTTTGCATGCCAGAGTTGGCCCAAATTTGGGCCGTACATCATTCCAAAGCTTTTCCAAAATAGCAAGCCACATTTGGGCCAAATTTGGGCCATAAAAAATTGTTATCTGGGAACTGTGCTTTCTTCCCTTACAATGTTGCTTTCTCTTTTAGCTATAGTGTCAGAAAGGTCAGATCAGTGTTACATCTCCAAGGTAGGTGTTGTTTTTTGTGTGCTAATTCTTTGTCCTGTGCTAGGCTCCACCTTCTCCAGGATGCGGGTGTGGCTTCTGGAGTCCCATGCAATCAGCAATCACCTGTGTCCTATTTAAAGGCTGTGATCCTGCACCTTAGGGCCTCTTGGCCACTTGCCTGCCATACCACCTCTTGCCTATGTTGTCAGTGCAAATGCCTGCTTTGTCATTGCTTAATGTACACTTGATCAGACTGCATTGGTAGGGGAGAGCTGCCTTTTGGTTTAACCCCAGTTTTCTCCTGTTTTGGCGATTGTTAGGTTAGGTTTGTACTATTTTTCTTTCATTGTTGTTAGGTAAGTTCTTCTTTTATTTTCTGATAGTTTTAACCATCTGAATTGTAAATAACTTAATACTAGTAGTAAATAAATACTTAAAAGATAACTCTGCCTCCTCAATTCACTTCCTGATTTTATGTCCATCCCATATATCCCCTAGACTAAACCAGGGGACGTAACATCAGAGACCTCAAGCTTTAGCTTTATGAATATAAAGCTTTGAATTTGATAAAGCTCTTTCCAGTGAAACAATGAAACAACAGAAGTTATTCTATTTGTAGCTTATTAGATTTCTGATCTAAATTACTTTAGATCAGAAATCATCCAGAATACTTAGCTTATTTCTTATTATTAATAGAAACAATTAAGTCTTTCTGTATGTTTGTTAATGTGTGAAATAAGTCTAGTCAAGGATTTATTTAGCTTATTCCTTTGTAATGTTTTTTTTCCTACGGCTGTAGTGTTTTTCTGTTCATGTATAACACTTCGTCTTGTTACTGAAAATTGCTATATAAAGAAACTTGCCTTGCCATCTGTTATTTTATAAGGAGCTTGCCCCTGATATTGTCAGCCATGCACACAATCATGTGGGGGCCATACTAACTACTGAGTACCATTTTGAGTACCATTTTGAGTTGCTGCATTGACATTTCAGGAAATTAGATTAGTCTCCTGCATCAGTATTTCAGTGATCTTGGATTATGCCCTCTCTTGATTATTTTTATTTTCATCAAATGATGAAAATAAAACTGCTCCTAACTCAATACCCATTCTATATCATTATGGATGTCCAACATGAGTTTTCTTTTCCAGTTTAGTTTTTTTTTTTTTTTAAACTGTTCCCTTTTTTAGAACAGTATACAGGACTGTCTCAGAAAATTAGAATATTGTGATAAAGTTCTTTATTTTCTGTAATGCAATTAAAAAACGTGAAATGTCATACATTCTGGATTCATTACAAATCAACTGAAATATCGCAAGCCTTTTATTGTTTTAATATCGCTGATTATGGCGTACAGCTGAAGAAAACTAAAAAATCCTATCTCAAAATATTAGAATATTTCCTCAGACCAAGTAAAAAAAAAAAATTAGAACAGCAAAACAAAATCAAACATTTGAAAATGTCCATTAATGCACTCAGTACTTGGTTGGGAATCCTTTTGCACAGATTACTGCATCAATGCGGCGTGGCATGGAGGCAATCAGCCTGTGGCATTGCTGAGGTGTTATGGATGCCCAGGATGCTTCAATAGCGGCCTTTAGCTCATTTGCATTGTTGGGTCTGGTGTCTTTCAGCTTCTTCTTCACAATACCCCACAAATTCTCGATGGGGTTCAGGTCAGGGGAATTGGCAGGCCAATCAAGGACAGTAATGCCATGGTCAGTACACCAGTTACTGGTGGTTTTGGCACTGTGGGCAGGTGCCAGATCTTGGTTGTGCAGCGTTTCCTGCCACATTTCCCCCTTCCAACACACTTTTTTTGAATGTGCTTTGAAACTGTACTCTGTGAACAGCCTGCTCTTTGAGAAATTTCTTTTTGTGTCTTACCCTCCTGATGGAGGGTGTCAATGATGGTCTTCTGGACAGCAGTCAGATCAGCAGTCTTCCCCATACTTGTGATTTAGTTTACTGAACCAAGCTGAGTGTTTTTCAAGGCTCAGGAAACCCTTGCAGGTGTTTCGAGTTAATTAGACGATTCAAGTGATTAGTTGAATAGCCTACTAGTATACTTTTTCATGATATTCTAATTTTCTGAGACAGTCCTGTATACTATCCTGTGAGAGGGTGTATTTGGATTTAATAGCGTGGCAAATGTATTTGGTCATTGGGCTTTGAATGACTCAAATCAATCTAATCAGTTTAGTGACTTTACTATAGAGACAATACTGAAGTTTTCTCAGCTATAACTGAGTTCAGTTATTGCTGACCAGCAAATTATGGTATACAACTTTAACATGAGCCTGAGGCTGGGAAGGGGACCACAGCTGTGGAAGACATAATTTGTGGTACAACAATTACACAACCAATAGACCCCATCAAATACAGGTCAATAGCACTAATTTCAAGTCTAATGAAGAGGGGTGGTCCTCAACCATCTTCCCCCACTGGCAACTTGTTTTAGGATGTTTTGCTTTTGGATTTTGGACCATGTTGTCTCCAGTAACCTGAGCCATCCTGTTCTGCCTGTCTGTTCCTGTTTTTGCCTGCCCTGCTGGACTTTTTGTTTTTCTGCTGTCCTTTGGTTCGATGGTCACTTTAGGTTTTTGTCCAGTCTTTTTGATTTTTGTTTATAAAAGATCTTCTCTTTTGCCTCTGATTCATTACAAATAGTACAGTCAATAAAGGAGGAGATAGGAAAATGAGCCTGCATGCTTCCTCCCATAGCTAATTTAGCCTAGGAATCTTGCAACATCCCTTACCGGTGCTAAGGAGCTATAAGGAATCCCACAATCCTTTGTGTTACATGACGTATAAGCACAGCCCACCTCATGGAAATCAATGAAAATGACTAGAGAGAAGAGAGCTTGTACTTTGTAGCTCATTGTCAGAAGACTGTAGTCCCGGATTTAGCTCACACCATCCATAATAATACTTTGGACTTGTAATGCACTTTATATTTATACAAATCCCAAAGTGCTACATAGTAAAACAGGTATGTGCTGAATAAAAACACATGGAGAGCATGAGAAATAAAAAGTAAAAGAAAAGATAAAATAATCAAAGACAATAAGAAAAAAAGGGGGAAGAGTTCAATTAAAAGCTCTCCTAAAAAGGTGGGTTTTAAGGCCATGTTTAACACTAGAATTACCAGAGAAGGGTCATTTAACATTTCTACCTTTGGAGCCCAGAGACGGGTCAACTGACCTGAAGGATTTTAATTAGCATCCTATAAGCAGTTGTGAACCGGCGCTTTTGTTCTGTAAATAAGGCCATTACTGGTGCACCAAAGGAAGGGGGAAGCTTAACTCCCTACTAACTGTCTAGTTAGTTCTATTCAGTATATTGTATTTTATAATATAAAGATTATATATATATTATATTTAGCTTAGTTTTATTTTAGCAAAAAAGCACAATGAATTAATTTTAATATTTTAAATGGAGATATATTTTACAGCCAGGTACAGCTGTGAGCAATGACCAGAAGTATTTGTGTGTAAGTCAAGAGGACTGAAATTCCAGCATGAGAAATATACAAAAGAACAACAGTTATTTGTTTGAATGCTTTTTATTTTTGTCATTAAAAACAATACAAAAAATACAAGAAATAAAACAATTCCACGCATTTTTACACTAGGCACAGTGGGGGGCTGCGTGTGTGTGAGTGGCATGTCCTTGTGTGACTGGCATTTCAGCACTCACTCAGCAGTCTGTCTGTACTGTCGGAACATACCTGGCACTGCCAGGGTATGACCCTGGTGCATTTGCCACATGTGTATTTGTAACAGTCAACGCATCTCACAGTTGCACAATTGTTCCTGCATCGATGGTTGACCTGACACTTTGCCGTTTTGCCTGAGCTGGGTGTGGAAGGTTGTTGCCGAAGCAGCTTCTCCTTGTGTGCCTTCTTCTCACTCACATGAGAGTTACCCAACTCTTTGGCAAGCTCAACTAGGAAGTCCACCCGTCTCTCCTGCACCCCAATGCATGCCTGATAAAGCACATGTGCATTCAGTGCTGCCATGTCAATCATGTTGTAGAACACGGCAACTGGCCATCTCCGTGTTCCTGCATGCACGCTGTACTCCCGCACCATTTGGTCCATCACATCCACACCGCACTTTGTTTTGTTATATTGTGTGACCGTGTTTGGCTTCCTTTTGGTGGTATCCTCAGTCTCAACCACGCTGTGCATGCTGCTGAGAACGTAAACGGCCTTCTTCCGTTTGGGCGCATACACCGTCAGCGTGGCACCAGTGGTTGAAAACACCTGAGTGGTGAATTCAGTGCGATCCATCTGTCTAGCGGATTGAGGAATTTCCCGTCGTCTCTTGTTGACTGTGCCGAGGATAGTGGTTTTCTGGCTAAGCAGTCGTTGTGCAAGTGACAGTGATGTAAATAAATTGTCCGTGGTTACAGTTCTGCCCTTGTCCATGAACGGTTCCATCAGCCTCATCACTACAGTCTCGGACAGTTTCTCCCCACTGGGACGACTGGGGTCCTTGCCAAGATATGGGAAGACATTATAGATGTACTTTGATTTCAAGTCGCAAGCCACCCAAAACTTGATGCCAAACTTGTCCGGTTTTGTTGCAATGTATTGCAGGAAACAGCAGTGAGTCTTTGATGGAAAAAGTTGTTCATCAATAGTGATGTGTCGACCAGGGTTGTAGGATGCGATGCAGTTAGTGACAAATGATCCCCAAACATCGGAGATTGCAGCAAACTTATCGGTCTCCGCTCGCTCACTGCGTGTAAACATGTCATCAAAGCGTAGGTGTCGCATGATGTCTTGGAAGCAGTTTCGGGCCATAGTTTCAATGATCCTTGGGTTTCCCAGGTTTGCTGACCATCTGTCACATAGTGATGGAACCTTGGTCACCCCCCGCAAGATAATGACTGAAATAAATGCCATTAGTTCTGGGAGATCCATGACCCAATCCAGCTGCTCCGTGTGACGTGCATGTTGAGTAGTCCATTCTCGAATGCTACGAAGCATGTCAAGAGTGATAAAACAAAGGAAGCTCTGAAGGCGACTCCGGATACTTCGTCTGGCCTTAGCGCTTGGCTCTCCATCTGTGGCGTACGGTTCTATTGGAGTGAAATGGAGATGTGTCCCCACTTGTTCTTCACGCCACACTGTGCCATCTTTCGCGGTCTCTGACGGCTCACTCCCCAAACGAGCTCTCTTTTTTGGTAGAGGGAGAGTCTCCTCATCTGCAAGATAAACAATTTCAAATTAACTTTTGGGTTGGTTCTAAATAAAAAAAATAGTCAGGAAAATAAAATAGGTAGGTTGAGAAATCTAACCTGAAGACAGCTCAGAGTCCGAATCCGGTTGAAGGTCTATATCTTCTCCATCTGAATCACAAGGGCTGGCACTGCTCAGAATCAGTTCCAATGCCTCCTGAGCAGTGAACCTCTTCTGCATTTTGTTTCTTGCGAACTAAATAGATGAAGCAGTCACCTATTTATCCTCCACAGCACAAAAGGTTGCATGCAAATTTGCATGTGCAAAGTCTCCCAGATCTCTTTTGCTACACCTTTTGCATGATTTTTTTGAGGTGGAGCAACACAATTTGGTTACTTTTCTACTGTAGAGCTGCCTCCATCATAGATCGCACCCACCCCCAACATGGACTATTCACACGTACCTTCTGGCCTGACAGTACTTAAGTGTGGAATGCTTTTGTGAGTTCGGCTCTCCTCCCCCCCTGCTGATTCCATGGCCACATTTACAATTGAACAAGGGATGCTAATTTGAGCCACCAGAGTCGTCAGTTTGGACTCAGGGTCTTTTGACCCTCTTTCGGGACTTCAGGGGGGGAGATCGAAAACCCCCCTGCTAGTGTTAAAAGCATCCACAGTCTGTGGGGTCCTCAGGTGGTCAGGGAGAGCGTTCCACAGCCTGGGAGCAGCTGAATAGAAAGCCTGATCTCCCATTGTATGGAGTTTCGTCCTTGGTGGTTTCAGCAGATATGTTGCGGTAGATCGGAGGTTGCGTATTGAGGTCTGTGGGGTGAGAAGTTCCTTAAGGTATGGTGGGGCATCACCATGGATGCACTGGTGGGTAAGGAGGGAGACCTTGTACTCAATTGTGAGTGTGACAGGAAGCCAGTGAAGTGATTTGAGGATGGGGGTGATATGGTCATGCTTGCGCACCCTCATCAGGATCTGAGCAGCGCTGTTTTGTATGTATTGCAGCTTCTGAAGGCTTTTCTCAGGGATCCTGATGAGGAGCGCATTGCAGTAGTCCAGCCTGGAGGAGACAAAAGCATGGACAGCCTTTTCTGCATCTGCAGGAGTGAGTGTGGGACGAAGTTTGGCGATGTTTCTGAGATGGAAGAAGGAGGTCTTGCAGAGGTGTTTGATATGAGCCTCAAAGGTCAAATGCCATTTTAACACCCAGGTTAGTGGCAGATGTTGAGAGGGGAAGAGTTTGTCCAGAGGTGATGTCAGATGACTGAACCTGGTGCGGAGTGCTGACTAAGATGGCTTCAGTCTTGGAGCTGTTTAGCTGAAGGAAGTTTTGCTTCATCCACACCTTTACCTCCTCCAGACAGGTGGTCAAAGTTGATGATGGCAGAGGAGCAGAGGATGTTGGGTTTGTCCTGAGGTAGAGCTGAGTGTCATCAGCATAGCAATGGAATGAAACACCATGCTGGGTGATGACATGGCCAAGAGGGAGCATGTACAGATTAAACAAAGTGGGACCGAGCACTGAGCCTTGAGGGACACCACAGGTGACGTTGTGAGCCAGGGATTTAGCCTTTCCCAAGGTGAAATACTCGGGTCTTCCAGTGAGGTATGGTGAACCCAGTCATAGACAGACTCAGAGACCCCGATTATGGAGCTTAAACGATGGAGGAGGATGTTGTGATCCACAGTGTTGAATGCTGCAGTCAAGTCCAGGAGGATGAGAAGAGATGGGTAGCCAGCATCTGCTGTCATCAACAGGTCATTTGTGACCCTGACCAGGGCTGTTTCCGTGCTGTGGCCCTCGCGGAAACCTGACTGAAATTTTTCATGCGGTTTTAGATGGTCCTGAAGCTGAGCGGAAACTACTTTTTCCAGCACCTTTGAAAAGAACGGAAGATTGGAGATAGGCCTGTAGTTGGCAAAGACTTCTGGGTCAAGGGTGGGTTTTTTGAGAAATGGCCTGATGATAGCAGTTTTCAGTGTTGATGGAACCTGGCCGGACTGGAGGGAGTGGTTAATGACCTTTGTGATAAGGGGACTTATGGTATGGAGATTGGTTGAGATTGGTTTATGGTTGAGAAAAGCTGTTGGAGTTTCCAGGGCTGTTGTTGATAATGTTAGAATAGAACTGTGAACGTGTGTCTCTCAAGTCCTTGCATAGGACTTCTGATGTTCACGGTAGGCCTGCCTATGAACAGTGAGTCTTGAGGCCTTGAGGCGCCGCTCAAGGATTCGGCCAGCTTTCTTCATTTGCCGTAGTTCAGAGGTGTACCATGGGGCTGGGTGTAAGATGCTGACAGTTCTAGTTTTGACAGGGGCGTGTGAGATCTAGGAGACTGTTCAGAGATTGGTTGTAGATATCAACCGACTCGGTGACTGAAGAGAAATCAGCAAAAGTGAGATGTTGGAGCTCAATGGTCAAGGTGTCCGAGTTGATTTTTCCAGGTCCCTATAGAAGATTTGACGTTTGAGTTTGGTTTGTGGGGAAAGAAGTGATAGCTCCATTGAGATGGTCTTGTGGTCAGACACACCCAGATCATATGTTAGAAGGTTGCTAATGGGGGCAGAGTTGGATATGACCAGGTCCAGTGTGTGCCCCCTGGAATGTGTGGGGCCATCGACATGTTGTTGAAGGTTGAGGCAGTCCAATATTTGCCGAAACTCAGCTGCAAAATGACAGGAGGGGTTGTCTACATCAATATTAATATCTCCAAGTATCATAATGTTGGCAGAGGTGGTGCAGAGTGTTGTGAGAAGGTCGTGTATCTCTGAGATGAAAGCCATATTGGGTTTGGGGGGCCGGTAGATGAGGAGCATTGTCAAGGAGAGGGCGGGTTTACACTTAAATGCTAGGCATTCAAATGAGGAGAGTGTAGGAAGGGTTAGGATGCCTCCTGGACGTCTCCCTGGTGAGGTGTTCTGGGCACGTCCCACCGGGAGGAGGCCCAGGGGAAGACCCAGGACACGCTGTAGGGACTATGTCTCTCGGCTGGCCTGGGAACGCCTTGGGATTCCCCCGGAGGAGCTGGCCCAAGTGGCTGGGGAAAGGGACGTCTGGGCCTCCCTACTGAAGCTGCTACCCCCGCGACCCGACCCCGGATAAGCGGAAGAAAACAGACGGACGGACGGATTCAATTCTGCCTGCATTTCAGGAATTTTCAGAGGAGCTTGTACAGTCCAACGCCGAGCTTCCAGGACCTAACAACTTAGAACTGATTCTTCAGGTTGAAAGAACCCCACGTGGCGGTGTCAAACGTAAGGCTGTAAAAACATTAGACTGTGAGCTGATTCATAAAAAACGTCGACATTTGTATATAGTTGGCAACCGTTCTAATCAGCTTTTTCAGTCTAGCACATCTCTTTAACCCGGCTTTTACAGACGCTGAAGCAGTACAACAAGCCATACATTGGCAGCGTATGGTCGGTCTCACTGATCAAACCTGCTAAGACTACGGGTCCATTCCTACTGCATTTTACCACGGCCCGTCTCACCCATCCGGTTCGATGATTTGGCAGCAAGGAAAGGAACAATGATCAGAGACCAAACACTTAAAACATACATATATTTATTACAGTTCGGAATTCCAAAATTGGGAGACAGAACTTACAAACTTATCAGCGACGCGCATAGCCTATTTTATCCCGACGTGCCTTCCACGGATTTGCAAGTTGTTGTCACATCGTATAAACCCAAAACATGTCTTTTTAACCCCTGGTGGACTTCTGAGGGGGTTGGGCTAAACCCCCTCTGGAGACATCCAATCTCCAGCAGATATGCTGCTTCCTGACAGTTTGGCCGTTAGATGTAAGTAATGGCCCTGGCCTGTTTCTTGGGAGTGGACTAAGATAACCTTCAGGGCCATGGGAAAGTTTTAAAAACCGTTAAGTAATTCTACAAACCCTCATAAATACCCGAGATGTTCTGCGCCTAGCACCATTTACTGAAGCCTGAATGCAGTCCTTGTTCTGCAAAGAACTCCCCATCCCAGGTTACTGTGTTAAAGGTTAAATCTGTATAACCTTAAAATACACTATTATCATATAAATTATTATATATTTTCATAACAAACCCCTGTGACTTTCAGCGATGTGCAAAAATTTGAAAAGATAGTGAACAGGAAAATTGTTGTGTTCTATAAAAACGATGGGGAGGCATTGCTTCGTAAATTCGAGACCGACTTTTCAGATCGTTCAAATCCTCTTTTTCTGTTTCTGTTCAAAAACCATTATTACGGAATAAAAAGCTTGACAGGTTTCACAGCAGCGAAGGACATCTGCAGTTACTGCTTTAGCGGTTTCGAAAACATCAACAGGCATAACTGTAAGAGTCGGTGTTCCGTATGCCTCGATCTGAACTATACTCTCCAGCAGTACCGCCCTGTACACTGCGCAGATTGTAGGGAGAAACCTAAACTCGGGAAGCTTCTGAGTAATTGCGAAATAACCCAATTCTGTCCTGTGTGTAAAAAAACTATATTATCTATCAGCAGGCAGAGAGAGCAGGCGTCACGATTGTTCGATAAAATGTCGATGAGAAAGTGCCTCACGGTGCTGATGTAACGTCATCAGTGCTACATTCAACCTACCCTGACTGATCGTGAGCTCAGTGATAAGCTGTTTTTTTACAATTTTGAATCTTTTACAGATCAGAGCGGCTTGCACATTCCGTTTCTTGTGTGTACCAACACATTGAAAGGACATGTTTGGCACACTTACGGGCTGAACTGCGTCAGGGAATTTCTGTTCCAGTTCAGGAAAGCCCGGTACAGGGGTTACACATTTTTAGCCCACAACAGCTGCAGATACAACTCTTACTTGGTTCTGAGTGTGATGGTTCAGTTGGGTATTAAACCGTCCCTAATCACTCAGGGGAGCAGTGTGATCAGGTTTTACTGAACCTGATTACGGTCTGAAATTCATTGACAGCCTCTCATTCCTTGCAATGAAACTGATTCAAATGCCAAAAGCATTAGGCTTCACTGATCACAGTAAAGGGTTTTCCCCCCACTTGTTCTCCTCTGAAAACAAGTATGTAGGCCCGCTTCCTCCTCCCAGCTTCTACGCGGTACAGCACATGAGCCCCGCAGAGCAGCAGCGATTTACGAGCTGGTACAGCCAGGCGTGCAAGCAACCCTTTGACTTTTAGAAAGAAGCTCTTTACACTAGAAGTCCCAGAGATACGAGAATATTCGTCAGCCTGCAGTCCCCCTGACAGTACTTCACAACTCATGAATCCCTTTTCAGATGTAAATGCCCCATTAGCCCTGTCGTTGGAGAACCATTCCACCCCCTTCAGTTTCGGTTTTAGCTCAAGCCTCTCTGTTGACGAGTGTTTTACCTGAGAGCAGGGGGGAAAATCATATTTGTAATTAAATATAACTAGGTTTACGTTCATCAGTGTCGCAAACACCGGAATGATTTCAGACAGCGGAGCCACCAGCGGAGCCACCAGCGGAGCCACCAGCGCAGCGATCAGCTGATAACTGATCTGTACAATGAAAATAGCTGCATGAGCTGGAACGCTGTAGAGAGGGAAAGCAAGAATATTTATACAATAATGACCATCTGCCCTATTTACTAGGGGGCAAATATAACTCCAGTCACTTCAGCGCGATCTCTCCTCCGCTGTCGTATACTGCAGCGGAGCGCGCACACACACACACACAAACACACACACACACACGTATATATATATACTGGAGGGCCAACTGAGTTTGCAAGATGGAAAACTACAAGTCGCCTCCAAAGCTTCCTCTGTGTGGTGGATATTGGTGTGCTGATGACCATCAGAGACTGCACAGTCCAGCAGGGTCGCACAACAGAACAGGGCTGGATGAGTGTGTATGAGCTGATGGCTTTCATTGCAGTTCTGTTTATGAAGGCAGCACAGGGGAGTGTTGGCGTCATGCGGGATTTGTGGTCCAAATACTTTGGGAATTCACACATCAAAGCCACAATGCCACGATACCGGTTTCAAGATATAATGAACAGGGGCGGATTTAGGAAATTTGGGGCCCTAGGCACAGAAAGGCATGGGGCCCTCTGAATTTTGAAGACAACACATAAAACAGACCCATTATACAGATACAGAAATTTTAATAGAATAGACATACATTGTTTTTTTCTACCTTTTGTCCCTCTCTTATCCCTTTTCTTGTTGTTTTCCTCTGTTTCCTTTTGTCCCTTTTTCTATTAGACAAGCCATGATCTGCTTATCTGTTCTCCATTTTTCATTTGAATGAAATGATAGCTGGAAGTAAATCTGCGCCCGTCTCCATTTCTTGGCAAGATCCTGTTCTTCACCTGGAGCGGTCCTCTCAATACTATTGAGCAGCGTGCACGATCAGACAGCTGATTGGCCAGAGCTGGGTCATCTTCAGGAAGTACATTGTGCTGACTGCTTACCAGCAGAGTGGATGATGCTGGACTCTCTCAGTCTGGTGGAACAACATCATTATCAAAGCCTGGCTGGATAATTAGGGCCCTCAGGAACTTGGGGGCCCTAGGCAACTGCCTAGTTTCACCTAATGGTAAATCCGCCCCTGATAATGAAATGTCTGCACTTCGACAACAAACACACTCGTTTGGAACGTGTGAAAACGGACAAATTTGGCAACAGTTTGTACAGAACTGTGTGTTGTCCTACAGTCCAGGGCAACATATTACTGTTGATGAGCAGTTATTTCCATCAAAGGTTCGTTGTCCCTTTCTGCAATACATTGCATCCAAGCCTGATAAATTTGGAATTAAGTTTTGGATTGCAGTGGATCTGGACACAAAATACATGTGTAATGCTATCCCCTATTTGGGAAAAGATCCCTCCCGCCCCACAGGAGAAAGGCTGTCTGATGGAGCCATTTATGGACCAGGGCAGGACTGTAACTATGGACAATTTCTTCATGTCTCTGTCTCTGGCCAACAGGCTCCTTCAGCGTGTGACGGTTTTGATTTATTTTTCTAGGTTTGTAGGTGGTTTTTTTATACCTATAGGGGTACCAGTCAGGTATCCCTTCTGACAAGTAGGATTTTAAGTTTTGTTTGTTTTTGTTTTTTCCAGTCACACAAGGACCATACACTTCAAGGTGTAGACCCTTAAGTACAATGAATGAGGTTAAACAGCCTTGGATTAATTATTTTTAAAGCCTCTGTCTGACTTGATTTGGTCGCAGTTGTCTCTGTCTCTTGTCTGTTGAGACACTGACATTTTTGAAACTGGAGTCCTGTCAGAGGACAGGAGGTCAGAGGGAGAGAGGAAAACAGTGCAGCCAACTCTGTGCAACAAGCAGGTTGTCACAAGCGGAACACAACTCTACTTGGCACCATGAGCAGAATTCGGCAGGAGCTACCAGCAACAGCAAAAGAGACTTCAGGACACCAGCTGTACGCTACACAGCTGTTCACATCTGGAAGTGCCTTACTGACAGTGTATGCAACAAAAAAGAAGAAATCTGTTTGTCTGCTGAGCACCGTGCATCAGAAAGTGGAGATTGGGGAGACTCGAAAACAGAAACCAAACACTGTTATTGACTTTAACCACTTGAAATGCAGTGTGGACATTATGGACCAGAAATTACGGACTTACTCAGTGCGTGCAGGAACACAGAGATGGCCCGTGGCTGTCTTTTACAACCTACTTGACATGGCTGCAACAAATGCGCATGTTTTGTACAAGGAATGCACAGGGTCTTAAGACAGTCGACGAAAGTTCATTCTGCAACTTGCAGATGAACTTCGTTACAGGTTTATGCAGGAAAAGGCAATACAAGAAGAAAAGATGAGACGGCATTGTGAGATGAAGAGACGTTCTCATGGTAAAACAACACAGTCCCAGGTGTGCAATCTCTGCAACAGGAACCACAGCACTGAGCGTTGTGTGCACTGCACAAAGTATACTTATCGCAAATGCAGGAAGGACTCACCTTGGGTTTGTGGAAACTGCTAAATGGGACAATTGTAGCTTCATATGTATTGCTTTTCCTTGGGTGAAATAAATGTTACTCCAATACTGAAGTCATACTGTTTGTCATTTTCTAAGCTGAAATGTTGAATGACATGAAAAGGCGAGACAAGACAAAGTACAATTATTCTCTAAGTTGTTCTTTCTTTCACATAGTGAGCTTTGCAATATAAATGAGTCTGTTCAAATAGGCTCTGCCTTGCCTTGTTGGAAAAGCATGGTTATGACCTGTTCTCAGCTCAGGAACTGGGACCCATCACAGGTTATTTGCATTACAATAGGGACAGTTAGCAAGGTAGAGTGAATACACAAACTTGAAGAGGGGAGGGGGGCTTGCAAGAAAACTGAAATTCTCTGGGACTTCTAGTGTTAAAGAGACAAACGTGGATCCTTTAAAATGCATCACAATTGCCTCAGCCAGCATGAAGGTTTTCACATCCAATTTCCTTCCTCCTAACACTCGCGATACCCTCACTAGTCGACTACAGGCATCAGTGTAAGACATTTTTGAACGCGTCCATTCAGTGGCTGGAATGGTTAGCTCAGGAAAGGGCCAAAGACATCCATCGTGCGCTAAATGAAGGGGAAAATAAAATCGGCCCTTATTATGTGGACGGTTATGCAGAGGTTCAAGGGGTCAAAATTGGGTGTTTTTTTTCACAGCTGTCCCACCTGCTTTCCACCCAACCACACCTGTCCTCTCAGGGGCGTTTGCTTTGAAGCACTACCATGCTACCATGGAGGTTATTGCAGTCAGTTTATGGCGTGCAATTACAGGTTATGTGGGAACATGATTGAACCAAAATGAAAGCGTCGCACTCAGGTGTCAAAAGGTTTTGGGAGCGTTTCAATGCACTGGAGCCTCTCTCCCCACGAGAAGCGTTATACGGGGCCGGGTGTGTGCTCTCAGACTGAGGTACAGGGCTGGGGACGAGGAAACGGTGCAGTATGTTGACTTTACATCAGTAAAGTCAACATCATATCCGTACGTGAATTCCAACTGTTCCTACTCTCTCGGGCAACCCAAGATCAGTTGCAAAGATTTTGATGACCCCCGCAACTATTACGGCTTTATCAGGGCAACCGTGTATCCTCCCCACGGTCTGTTTTTTCCTGTTTTACCGTACAGGACATCTGCCAGTAAACTGGTGTTCACTGCCGTGCTTGCGCTGAAATTAACTACCAGACAGGTCCCTGCACCCACTCTGATCAAGAGAGAGCGTTGACGCGCGTATGGGTGAGTGTCGAGTTTTCCAAAGCATTAGAACACGGTTACCGCGTTGCAAACATCACCGAGGTTTGCCATTTTGAGAAACAAAGCAATTCTTCCTGGCTGAAGCGACAGACGAGGAGAGCAGGTTAAAATATGTGGCGGACTACAAACTTAATCAGGGCATCCAGCTGAATGTGGACAACATCGAAGTAAACCCGGCTAAAAGGCAGGTGGCTAAACTGTGTCTGAACAGTTTTTGGCGGAAATTTGCACAGAGAAATTACCTGGCTCAAACTACCATTGTGACAGAGCCTGATGAGTTTTTTTAACTTCCTGTTTTCAGGTAAATACACAGTGAGTTACTTTCGCTTTCTGACCAATGAAATGTGTATGGTTCAGTGGAAATATAAGCGGTGCATCTCTCCGCCCAACTGAATAATGTGTTTATCGCAGCGTTCACCACGGCGCACGCACGGTCGAAACTGTACACCTGTCTCGAACGACTTCAACATCGCGTTTTGTACATAGACACGGACAGCCTGATCTACGTAGTTAAACCAGGTGAGAGCTCCCTTGAGCTGGGGAATTATCTGGGTGATTTAATGGATGAGCTGGGAGGCGACACGATTCAGGAATTTGTTTCAGCCGGCCCCAAAATCTACGCGTATCAGACCAGAAACCAGAAAAAAGGTTGTGATGCGGTTTAAAGGCATCACTCAAACTCACGAATGCTGTGACAGGGTGAATTTTGACAGCGTTAAAGACCTGGTAGAAGGTTATTTGCAAGGGTCTACAGGGGATGTTTTAGAAGCTCCACAACGTACCATCAGGAGGGATAAAAAAAGCTTTCAGCTTCAAAATGCCACATTTCAGAAAATGTTCCGCGTGGTGTATGACAAGAGAAGGCTTTCTCCTGATGGAACAACTCTGCCGTTTGGCTACTAAAGGTTAACCAAGGAAAATGTCACTCTTCTGTGAAACACAGGAGATTGAATTTGACCCTACATTCAAAACCCCTTTTTCATGTCTGATAGCGGGTCCGAGTGGATCTAGGAAATCTGATTAATTAAAAGTGTTTTGCAAAATTGTAACCATGTTATGGATGTTGTACCTGTAAATATTGTGTGGATTTATACTTTTTTTCAAAGTATGTATGCTGAATTGCAGGTAATTAATAAAAAGATTAAATTCGTCGAGGGACTACTTCATTCTTTCGATGATGAAAATCTATTTCCTCCCGATCAGAATCATTTGGTTATTTTGGACAATGTAATTTTCCAGGCTTCGGAGCATCCAGAAGTGGTCAAGATTTTTACGCAATACAGACATTATAGAAATATGAGCGTGATGAAGCTGACTCAGAATGTGTTTCATCAAGGCAAGTATAGCCGCACCATCAGCTTGAACAGTAATTATATGGTGTTGTTTAAGAACCCCAGAGATAAACTGCAGCTGAATATATTAGCCCGTCAACTATTCCCGTCAGAGAAAACTTTCTTTATAAGATAAGATAAGATAGTCTTTATTGATCTCACAATGGAGAAATTCACTCGTCACATCGGCTCATACAAGAAGGTGCAGAGTAGGGAAGGTGCATTCAGTTATATACAGTGATTTTTATATCTACAATGGATCAAAAAAAAAATACCAAAGAAAAAATACAAAAAAGGAAATAGGAATGTAAATGTCTCATTTACATTCTTAGTGGTCTATATATATATATATATATATATATATATATATATATATATATATATATATATATATATATATATATATATATACTTAAATATATACATATATCTATGCGCCTACTTACATACGCACCTACGCGTATGTAAGTGCATATACATTGTAGACATTTGTACATACATACATACATACATGTGTACTGACTTATGTTCAAGTGTTGATAGCAGCAGAAGTCACTACATCAGGATTATTGCACGGGTTGTAGGACAGTGTATTAAATAGATTATTGCACCTTGGTTATTGCACATTAAATATTACAGTTATGGTCACAGTTGCAGTTACAGTGCAGCATTGTAAAATCTGATAGAGGCAGGAATAAATGACCTGCGGTAGCGCTCCTTTTTACAGACAGGATGTCTAAGTCTTGCACTGAAGGAGCTGCTCAGCTCCTCTACAGTCTGGTGCAGGGGGTGGAAGGTGTTGTCCATGATGGATGTGAACTTGGACAACACCCTCCTCTCCGCTACTTCCTCCACTGAGTGGAAGTAGTTTTCAAGACGCCACCAGAGAACCTCACGGCTATTTAATTGTTGATCTGACTCTAACTTGCCCAGATCGTTTCAGACTCAGAACAGGTATGCTTCCTGGTCAGTGGCCCGCCGTGTATGTAATAAGTCAAATTAATTCATCATGTCAGTGCGCATAAAAAGGAACGCTCCCTTATTCAGAGCTCTGTATCACGCTACTTCACAGAAAGGTAAAGACATTCTCGCTCACTGCTCGGTGGACTTTCTTAAAGCCTTGTGTGAGATAGCTCTAAATATCTTAAAAGGTAACGTTAAAGTATCTCCTTCTCAACATAAAAAACTGGAAAAGCAGAAAAAGATTATCAGACTGCTGGATGATAAAAGAACGGGATTAAAATGCAAGCAGTTGGCTCTGAAAAATCAAACAGGTGGGTTTATTCTTCCCTAGCTGAGTGTTGTGGCCCCTTTAATCGGAGAGCTGATGGGTGGTCTCATCAGGAGATGAGAAAATGTCTCTTAGGACGGCGCAAAAGATGTATCTCGTTTCACCGCATCAGTTCAAACGTTTGACTCTGTCAGAGCCTTCTATCAGACAGACGGCTGAAGAGGATTTGGATTCTAAAATGACGGAGATATTGAATGAACCGGGACTGAGTTCTTACAAAAAAGTTAAAAGGTACAACGCTCTGCTGCAGAGGTATCTGACTCTAATGAAACAAGGTCAGCTGGAAGAACCCAGAGTGACTTTGCAGCGTAACCCGATGCCTGAAAATAATGATGGTGAGGTAGACTCTTGTATCTATTGGTTCTACACCCTCTCCTGCTGAATTGGACGAAACCACGAACGAAGTTCTAAAAGCCCTGCCTAACAGAGATTGCAAAACCGCAAAATACATATTGAAAAAGTTATCCGAAAGTGGCGGGAATTGGACATCCAAAGGCGAATTTGTTTATTGGGATCGTGTGATGGGAGGCTCACATTTGTTCGATTTGCTGAAAAATCTTCTGCTTCCGTTTAAGAGGAAGACACAGACCCAGGAACCTGTAGGTGGGGACCCTTTCCTGACTGCCTTGAAGGAGCTAAACATCCCAGTGTCATCAGTCAGCAATCTGCAAGCCCGTGAGCAATACAGACGCTTGACAGAATCGGAGGGGGAGAAGAACGGAGATAAACCTCTTGCGAAACGAAAAGGGAAAACCGTGTTGTCCCCTAAACTTTCAGGATTAGAGTATGAGGATCCAAGCCCCGACAATGGACAAGCTTGAAGCAAAAGAGTAAAAAACGCAGGATGGTTGAAATTTTCACCCTAAAAGTCTGTGAAATAGAATTTGTAAGATACTTTTATTGTTTCAAATTATTCATGCGTACTGTGTTTTTTTCTTTTAGACTAGTTACAGTTTGTAGCAATCTTTAAACATTTGTAAAGAACACGTTCCATGATTAAATGAGCTCGAGGCCCACTTTTTGATACATTGCAAATATTTTTTCACAAAATCAAATACCATGACATCATTTTTATAAACATCATTGTTGTAGGTAGCCAATATTTCATGCATCGATAGCCCGCAGGCTTTATGACACAGATAATAAACACAATGGTGACCGCACACGACGGATAGAGTGTTTTAAAGTTGACAGTTATGATACAATATTTTCGAGGATCTGTCTTTCAAAAATGTCACTATGCTTGATGGATAGAAATCAAAATCTAGAGGAAATCCGTAAGAGTCGAAAAAGGTGGCTTGATCATTCTCTTCCAAAGTCAGAGCTAGCCAGTCTTCTCCAGGCATGTGTGAAGGATGAGTGTTGACGATAAAATAGGCAGGTCCTCTGTACATGCGCTTTAGTAGCGGGAGGTGATCGGATGCCCAAATGCCGTAAAATAAGTCCCTCAGCAGGTGATGCATCAGACTTTCGAGCTCGTGGTTATTCATGTTATTCATTAATAAACTTGTGTTTTAATAAAAATTGAGTCATAACACGCGTACACAATCAGGGTGGTCATATGAGGCAACGGGGCCCTGAATCTCATTTCCAATCTCAAATTTCCGTTACACACCGGTGACAGAGCGTCCGCATCCTCGCTCGGATTGAGATTAAAGACAAACAGGGAATACCCGTTATATGCCTAAAGTTGAAAGGTGATATGCTTCTCCTTCCTGTGAATGCCTCGTGGTTTACCATACCTAAAATGACATATTTCGGCATGGTTCTCAAAAAGACATTCTCCTGAGTACATATTCTGGAATTTTCAGGGATAGAATATGTTTTCACATTCACGCGCGAAATAGGATAGAGGGCATTTCCTCTCATTAAAGCTGAGGCGTGCCCAAGCCGGATGGCTGGAGATACTGAAACTTTTTTCACAAAAAGAGAAGCCCCCAGAAATTTCAGTTGGAAAGTTGAATCACCAGGTCCCATTAGAGAGAATGCGTCGCTGGCCTTGGTTAGTTTAACCCTCATATCAACAGAATTCAAGAGGAGTCTTTCACAGAAGAAAATATCTGCGTGAAGCGACCCTATTAGATGTAACTCTCTCGAATTAGCTGTGAATGAGGCTCTCGGGTTCATTCCCGTATTTGGGCCATCGTTCATAACAATCGAGTCTATAGCTCCCGCTGTGTCTTTGTAAAAGAGACCTGCACTAAATTGACTCTTTAACGTGTCTTCTGAATAGTTGAGCAAAGTTTAAATCATTGCTCTGTACGGGTGAGTCGCGCTACTCTGTGAAATTAACCTGTATCCCAGAATAGCGTCGCATTGACTGAACATTGTATTCAGCGAGTAATTTGAGGCCTACGGCCGCGTCGTTTGCCAGGTTGCTTCCATCTGCGTTGGTGATCTTTAGATGGACGTGCAGCAAGGTGTCGTTCAAATCCAGGTATTTTTCTCCATCTCCGGGAATAAAGAACTCGATCAGACCGGTGTCTGTAATAGTTGACACTGGTAATATTTCAGTGTAGACCTTATCTTCGATAGATAGTGATTGGGTTATTATAAATAACTCCTTATTACCCTACAAAGAAAACCAAACAAACACAAGTTTAGACTCTTCTGCAGAACGAGGGCAGAGGGGCCAGAAACGGAAAACCTCGCTCCCTGACAGTCTGGCTCATCTGCACCGGGCTACCTCTGTCTTTTTGCCTTTATTGTCGGACATCAAGGAAGGGACAGGAGGATTCAGGAGTTCACAACATGGGGGTTAAAAAACA
This sequence comes from Fundulus diaphanus, assembly GCA_037039145.1. Classification (NCBI taxonomy): domain Eukaryota; kingdom Metazoa; phylum Chordata; class Actinopteri; order Cyprinodontiformes; family Fundulidae; genus Fundulus; species Fundulus diaphanus. The sequence continues at coordinate 35,069,281 of CM073124.1, forward strand.
AAAGAAGGGACAAGGGGGGTTTACAACATGGGGTTTGGCACACAAAGAGGTGTAGGATTAACATACACAGCAAGACATTCTTCGTCTGGAATAAGCATCTGTTCTTCCTGTGTGAAGTTAAAACAATAGAACATTCCTGCAAGCCAGCTCTTTAAATAGACTAAATGCCTGTGGCTAAATAAAAAGAAAATGATTACATTCACATTTCTCTAACATATCCCTCCTGTTAATCATTTTTATTTACAATTGAAGCTTAACTTAACCTACTTCAAGTACTTATTTGTTGCATGGTGCATTTTCAATGAGACTGTCCTTTTGTTAAGCATTTAACAAGGGAAAAATTAAACTACGGGTTGTATTTCTTCAAGAGGGATTTGTGAAAGCATTTGATATTGAAACATTACATTTCCCATAGTTCTAGCAATCATAGATTTTAGGCATGGGATTACACAAGCAGTAAAAACACAAATAATAATAATAATAATAATAATAATAATAATAATAATAATAATAATAATAATAATAATAATAATAATAATAATAATGGGTGTCATTATTTTCAGCAAGAGGTGCCACCAGGATCCTGAAAAGAACCAGGAGAAGATGTCTATACTTAGAGGAACAGCATCCTGGGACATTGCTTGTTGCATATTCTTTAAAGCAGACATCGCTTCAGTAACATGAGTTTCATTAGCATCAGAAATATACGTATGTACAGCAGGAAATTCCAATCATTACACATAATGCCACCTTGGCTAGCAGTTAACATGTCCAAAACCATTCTGTTTTGCAGTACCATTAAACGCATTTCACTTAATTGTTTGTTTTGTCCTTTATTGATGTCCATCGTCATGTTCACCAGGGTTTTTATTCTGTAGTCCAGTGTCTCAATCATCAGCATAGATTTACCAACTCCAAACCACAATAAAAGTGAAAGTCCTATTTTATTTGCTGAGTTCCAGTGCTTATGTTCAGAGGGAACGTTGGAACCCCATATGGGATCATGGGGTTGGAAACCTGAGCTGGAGCTGACCTCTCTCCTCCTCCTATTAGAGGAGTGATGGTCCTTCACAGCCTGAGCTGAGATGATGACAATGTGGTCAGAAACAAACACAGGTGCACATGTACCTGACCAGCTGAGGGGCAGTGATGGGTAAATGTTGTTTCCACCACACTGGAACTATCATCCTTCTGTAGGTATCGATGCCCACGCTATGTAGTCCCAGGTTAACGTAGAGTTTGGAAACAGATCAGTAAGGTTAGCCTGGCATCCCTGTACCCTAACCCTACCTGGCACAGTTTCCTGCAGCCAGGTCTGAAGGGTGACTGTATGCACACAGGATGTTTATCACCGCGATCCACCTGGGCCTTCAGGCTTCCTACGTAGTTTCTGAATTTCTTGGTGAAAAGGGAAGATCCGGGTGGTGTTGTTGCAGGTGGAAAATAACTTCACGTCACTGAACGTATGCACGCCGTGCGATTTTTTTATGTAGCCAGGTTTAAACACAGGTACGAGGGCAGTCCTTGGGAAACACGTTCCGTCTCCTGCCGGCGTGCTCTTAGCATACAGGGTGGGTTGTCTGGTGGATTTGGGCATCACTGATCATATGAAGCAGTTACTCATGTTCTTCTCTTCAGCCAACATTGTCACACATCTGCCACAAGTTGTCTGGGTGATGGTCTGGGAGATTTCCCAGCCAAATCTTCATGGCAGTGGAGTGGATGCACCTTTTTCCTCTCACTCAGCAGGTCTGGACTGAAACAAATAATGCATACAACAGCCACAACGCAAAGGAAGCCCCATCTCCATGGGAACCCCATTTTTGCTAGGTTAGCAGAGATGTTCATTTTACCCAGGACTCTAAAGAACAGGGATCAGTTGGTATCTTCACCAATGTTGAGACGAGTGGCCCTAAAAAACCAAATCCCTTTGTAGTCGGACTTCCCCAATGTTCCAACCTCAGGTATTTAACACTCTCTGTAACTTACAGTGGCTGAGGTGAATCCAGGATGTTCTTTTAGTGATCTTCATAGCTGTTGGCGTGGTCAGGAGCACTTGGAATGGTCCTTCCCACCTTGGGCTCCCCAGTTCTTCCTTCTGATGACTTTGATCAACACCCAGTCCCCTGGTCTCACTGCTTGTGGATCCTGTGGAGAGAAAGGTTCTTCTGGCAGTGAATTTGCATTGGACACTTCTTTAGACTGCAACATTTCTCTCATGTAGTCTGCTAGAGTTTTTTCTTCCTCCTTAGGTGGTGTCTGTATTGTGAACAGTGGTAATTTGTATGGTCTGCCAGGTATTATTTCAAATAAAGTCAAACCACTGCTCGTTGGAGTTATTCTTATGTACAGTTTTATTGGGTCCAGACATTCTGGCCATGGCCTCTTTGTTTCTTCCATACACTTTTTAAGCCTGGATTTAACTGTCCCATTTGTTCTTTCCACAAATCCTGCACTTTGTGGATGATAAGCACAGAGATTCATTAAGGTTATTTGTAACCTGCTTGCCATTTGCTGAATCACCTGGTTCACAAAATGTGGACCATTGTCACTGTAGATTTTCTGTGGGATGCCAAAGTTTGGAACTACACCTTTGCATATAGCTTTAGCTACTGTCAATGCATCTGCATGCTTTGCTGGGATTATTTCAACCCATTTTGAAAATGCATCAATCATTACTAGACAGTATTTGTAAGGGCCACTTTGCCAATTCAATAAAATCCATATGCATTACTTCAAAAGGTTCCTTTGGTTCTGGAAACCTTCATTGTTTCGGTCTAAAATTACCCTGAGGGTTATGTTTTACACAGATTGTACAAGTTTTATAAAAAATTATTTTACAAAAAATGTTTTGTGTATGAATTAAATCCATATGTTGTAAAATGTTGCTGTATTATAGTTAGCCTGTAATATTCTAGGTTCTGTTTTGGTTTGTTTACTCTCCTGCCTTAGGTTCTCTGGCTGCTTTGAGTTTTGTCTTGTCTAGGTTCCTGTTTAGCTTGTTTACAGTTAGTTTATCCTGTTTTGGTCATCCGTGTTAGTCTTAGCTTTTTCTTCTGTTTTAGTTTTATACTTCGGGGTTGTTTTGTTATCAGGTCTGTAGTTTGTTTCTGTCCACTTGTCCTCAGCTTTTTAGGTTTGGTTTCAGATCTGTTCTTGTTTTGAGCCTCAGCACTGATGTCTGGTCTAATTATTTATTCTGCACACCTGCCTAACTCCACCCCTACTGCAATCGCCTCTCACCAGTTTCACCTGCCTCCACCTCCATATATACTGTTGAGACCAGACATCAGTGCCAGGTCGTCTTGTTGGTCTTGTCATGTTTTTTTGGTGAGTCAATCCTGTTTGTTTTTGGAATTTTGACCAAGTTTTTCCCTTCCAGAGAACCTGAGTTATTTTGTCATGTTACCAGTCAGTTTCTGTTCCTATGAAGTTCTGGATGTTTTTTATTAGTCTTTTTGATTATTCAGTCCTTTTTGCATTGCTCTGCTTTTTGTTAAATAAATCCCTTTTTTAAGAACCTCTTCTGGTCTGGCTGAATTCTGGGTCCGCTGCCGTGATTCATTACAGTACGACCAGGCCAGTTTTTGGACCCATCGCCAGATCAGTAAGTTTATTTATTTTTTGCCTTTTTCCCGCTCTGCTTTTTAAGTGTTTACATAAGTCTGCAGCATTCAGAGGGCCCTGTTCCCTGCAGAGCTGTAATGACGGGAGCATTTGAGGGTTCTAGGCTGGTGCTTTGCCCTCCCGGGTATGGTCCCAGACGTCACCTCCTTGGCAGCAAGACTCCCCCGCAGCGGTGCCATCCAGACCCGGATTTTTTTCTGGAGGTCAGTGTGGAGGTGGTGCAGGAGCTTCGTCCTGATCTTTTCCCGGAGCCGACCCCGTATCCTTTTCCTGATACTGAGGCACAGGGATCGCCGCGGGGCCCGGCGGCTCCATCCCGTCAGGAGGGATCAGCATCCCCGCAGTCTTCACTGTCCGGCTACCGGAGGAGAAGACGACGGCTTGTCTGCAGCTCCTCCAGCAGCGGTCCCGGTCAACGGTCAAACGGGCCAGTCCAGCCACGTTCTGCTGTTGCGTCTCAGTTCCTGTCGGCAGCCTCCATGGCCCCTACTGCCACTTCCTGTCCAGCGGTTCAGTTTCCTCCACCTTCCAGCCCTGAGACGTCTACTGCTCCTCCTAGTGGGGTCCCAGATGCCGACTACAAGGCTTTGGAGGACAAAATAAGAACTTTTGCCCCCATAATTAAACGCCTCAGGGAGGCTCTTCACTGCAGTTATTCTGCAGAATTGGAGGCAAAATTAAGGGATGTTGAGGGCCATTATAGGGCAGCTCTCACGGCTTTCTACAGCCGACCCGCTCCTGCGTCTGTCCCCGAGGGTCCTGCCGACGCCTCGGCACCTGTGTCTGTCCCCGAGGGTCCTGCCGACGCCTCGGCACCTGTGTCTGTCCCCGAGGGTCCGGCCGACGCCTCGGCACCTGTGTCTGTCCCCGAGGGTCCGGCCGACGCCTCGGCACCTGTGTCTGTCCCCGAGGGTCCGGCCGACGCCTCGGCACCTGTGTCTGTCCCCGAGGGTCCGGCCGACGCCTCGGCACCTGTGTCTGTCCCCGAGGGTCCGGCCGACGCCCCGTCACCTGTGTCTGTCCCCGAGGGTCCGGCCGACGCCCCGGCTTCTGAATCGGTTTCTGAGGGACTGACTGACGCTTCGGGCCCTGAGCCTGTGCAGGAGGGCCCGCCTCTGCCCAAGTCCCGAGAGGGGGTCCTGGAGGACCTGCCTCTGCCCAAGTCCCATGAGGGGGTCCTGGAGGACCTGCCTCTGCCCAAGCCCCATGAGGGGGTCCTGGAGGACCTGCCTCTGCCCAAGCCCCATGAGGGGGTCCTGGAGGACCTGCCTCTGCCCAAGCCCCATGAGGGGGTCCTGGAGGACCTGCCTCTGCCCAAGCCCCATGAGGGGGTCCTGGAGGACCCGCCTTCGGTCTGTGTCCTCAAGCCCTGCGAGGAGGTGGTCCAGGAGGGCCCGCCGAAAGCCCTGCTCTGCTTTCTGATGCAGGGTTCTCCTGTAGAGACTCTGCCACGGCGGGGTCGGCCTCCGCGACGGCCGCACAGAGTTTGGCTGGTTCGCCTTTTTAGGGTTGTTTTCTGTTTGGAGTTGTGTTTTTTGACCTCATTAACAGCTTTCTGTTTCAGACGTTGGCCCTCCATCCTGGAACCCCCTCCACCCGCCCAGTCTGTCTTGTTTTCTTTGGACTCCTGTAGACGTTGGAGGGCGTCTGGAATCCGCCCTTGAGGGAGGGGCTCTGTAATATTCTAGGTTCTGTTTTGGTTTGTTTACTCTCCTGCCTTAGGTTCTCTGGCTGCTTTGAGTTTTGTCTTGTCTAGGTTCCTGTTTAGCTTGTTTACAGTTAGTTTATCCTGTTTTGGTCATCCGTGTTAGTCTTAGCTTTTTCTTCTGTTTTAGTTTTATACTTCGGGGTTGTTTTGTTATCAGGTCTGTAGTTTGTTTCTGTCCACTTGTCCTCAGCTTTTTAGGTTTGGTTTCAGATCTGTTCTTGTTTTGAGCCTCAGCACTGATGTCTGGTCTAATTATTTATTCTGCACACCTGCCTAACTCCACCCCTACTGCAATCGCCTCTCACCAGTTTCACCTGCCTCCACCTCCATATATACTGTTGAGACCAGACATCAGTGCCAGGTCGTCTTGTTGGTCTTGTCATGTTTTTTTGGTGAGTCAATCCTGTTTGTTTTTGGAATTTTGACCAAGTTTTTCCCTTCCAGAGAACCTGAGTTATTTTGTCATGTTACCAGTCAGTTTCTGTTCCTATGAAGTTCTGGATGTTTTTTATTAGTCTTTTTGATTATTCAGTCCTTTTTGCATTGCTCTGCTTTTTGTTAAATAAATCCCTTTTTTAAGAACCTCTTCTGGTCTGGCTGAATTCTGGGTCCGCTGCCGTGATTCATTACATAGCCCTCCTTTTTGGGACATGGCAAGGCCCATGGCTCAAAACAGCTGCTCTTTTGAATAAGCTTTTAGGGAGAACTGGTTTGTTACAAACTGTGTAGAATCCTTCTAGACCAGGGGTCGGCAACCCGCGGCTCCGGAGCCGCATGCGGAGCAGTATAAGGATGAAAGGATGAAAGCCGGCTCTTTCATCCTTATACTGCGGCTCTGAGTGTTTTGGGAAAATAAATTACCAAAAAAAAACTAAGTATTTAATTTAAGCCAACGTTCCAAAAAATAAATAAATAAATAAATAAATAAAGTTTTAATTCATTGCCAGGCCCAGACATTAAGACAGCATTGATAACTCTACGGCTGATAACACTGAATTGCGACACCCTCTGGTTGGTTATATTACTACGCCATGGCAGAGGAGTAATTTTCTTTGATCATCCGAGGAGACGTGTGGGGGGAAAAAAACGTCTTCGTCGTCATCATCATCGGTGAACTATATGTGGTAAGGTAATTAAAACTGATAATATAACATTAATATCTGCCTCGTGTGCTCTGACAAATTAAGATAGGATTTAGGTTTATGTATTCAATTCGACCCCCCCCCCCCAGGGCAGTCATCCGCGCAAAACTGGTTCCGGCCGACAACTCACCGCCTCGTCTAAGCAAATTCCTGCGGGAAACACTGTAAGTGTATTTTATTTGTGTTAGTTCTTTAATATTTTAGTCCTAAATTGGAAGATTATTGTGATCTTGACATATTAGAATAAATATGTTATTGTTTTTCGTCGCTCAAAATAAACGTCATACTCGCGAAAGCCGGTTTATGCGCCAGAACGCCGTCCATTTGTCGAGACTTTCAACCCCAGCAAGGCCAAGTATGGAGAAATGTAAGAAAATAAAAATATCTGAAGAAAATAGAACATTTAATGATGCCTGGGCAGATTCATTTGCATTTACCTCTGATGAGAGTGGCCTACCAGTATGCCTAATTTGTGGAGAAAAACTGTCTAACAATAAACGGTCAAATGTCGCAAGACATTTCAACAATACACACAGAGCCTTTGCTGAAAAATATCCAGAGGGAGAAGAGAGAAAAAAAGCTGTTTCGGAACTGATGCGGAAGGCTGATCTGACGAAAAATCACTTCAAGAAGTGGGCGAAGTCTGCAAATTCAACTACATATGCAAGTTTTGTGGCCGCTCAGGAAATAGTCAGGCATGGGAAACCGTTCACAGATGGAGATTATATGAAACAATCATTCCTTAAGATTTCAGAACACCTATTCGCAGACTTTAAAAACAAGCATGAAATTGTGCAGAAAATCAGAGAGATGCCTCTCTCTGCGAAGACTGTCCATGACAGAACCATAAAAATGGCAGAAAATATCACAAAACAGCAAATTAAAGACATCAATTCAGCTGCAGCGTACTCAATCGCCTGTGATGAGTCCAAAGACAAAAGTGACATTGAACAAATAGCGCTGTTCTGCCGATATGTGAACTCTGCTGGACCACAGGAAGAAATGGTTGGGCTGATACCACTAAAAGGCCAGACACGGGGGGAGGACATCTGTGAGGCTGTGCTTGATTGTTTTACGAGCCAAAGAAATAAAAACAACCCACCTAGTGTCAGTGGCTACTGATGGGGCACTGAGTATGACTGGAGCGCACAGGGTCTTTGTGGCCTTGCTGCAGAAGTCACTGGATAGAAAGCTGCTCACTCTTCACTGCATCCTGCACCAAGAGGCATTGTGCGTGCAAACTTTTCCTTCAGAATGCACAGAGGTCATGAATGGTGTCATTCAGATTGTCAATAAAATAATGGCAAAAGGTTTAAATCACAGCGAGTTCCGTTCGTTACTGGATGAGGTGGACAGCACATACTCTGATCTCCTGCTGCACAATAGAGTCCGGTGGCTGTCCAGAGGGGAGGTGCTGAAACTTTTGCAGCATGTCTGGGAGAGGTGAAAACTTTCATGAGCAGCAAAGGGCTCACCTTTCCTGAGCTGGAACAGCCAGAGTGGCTGGAAAAGCTGCATTTCATGGTGGACATGACAGCGAACCTGAACACACTGAACACAACTCTTCAGGGGAGAGGAGGCACAGCGCTACACATGCTGGAGGAGGTGTTAGCATTTGAGCGCGAACTGACAGTTTTAGCCAGAGATTTACAGAGAGGCACACTGTCTCACTTCCCCTCTTTAAGGGAGTTCAAACAAGCTCACAAGGTGATCAATTCAGAGTATTTGCAGTCTGCAATCACCACAATGCAAGCATCGTTTGGCAAACGATTCCGTGAGTTCAGAGAGGAAAAAAACACATTGTCCTTCCCCGTCACTCCCCTGAACATCGATCCATCCCTGCTAAATGTGACTGCATTTGCAGGTGTAAGTCAACCTGATCTGGAGCTGGAGCTGGCTGACATAGCCGACACAGACATGTGGGTATCCAAATTCAAACGCTTGACAGAGGACCCTGAAGATGTTGCCCGTCAGAAGGCCACTCTTGCTCAGAATCACAAATGGAGTGATATTGAGAAACTTCCAAGACCGGACAAACTCGTGTTTGAAACATGGAATGCCATCCCCGACACCTACATGAACATGAAGACATATGCCTTTGGAGTTCTGTCAATCTTCGGATCCACATATGTATGTGAGCGGCTATTCTCCACCATGAACTACATTAAAAACAAACACCGCTCACGCCTCACAGATGACAACTTACAGTCCTACGTAAAGATGAGAGTGACTTCGTACAGCCCCGATTTGCAGACGCTGTGCGCAGAGGTTCAGGAGCAGAAGTCCCATTAACCAGGATAAATAAATATTTATGCAGATATTTTGCAAATATTTATTTTTCATTGTTTAGTGACACAGTGCTTTTTTCCCCAATTTATTTTTTAAATTCAGGTCAAGGCTCCGCAACATGCTGTGAAAGCCGAAAGGCGATATAAGGATGACAGCTCACGGCATTGTTTTGCTTTTGTTTGCTACATGGATAATTTAAGTTCAGCTTTTTAATTTATTTGAAAGAGACATTCAGACGTATTATTTTTTCAAGAATTCAAAATGTTCAAAATGTGTTCATTAGATAAAATTTAATTTTCTCTGTAGGACTTCGTTGATTTCATAAGCAACACACTTTAGTTGTTTATACAAAGTGTAAAGGTAAGAAAAAGCAATATATACAGTGTTATCTTCATTTAAGATAAAACCATAGCCCATCTTCAAAAGGGTAGTCAAAGCACTAATAAGTGTACTGTACGGCTGGGGTGAACCCCGAAGCATGAAAGGGAAGTTGTTGTTGTTGTTTTTCTTTTATATTTTTTCTTTCTATTTTAATAAATGCGTTCATAAATAAATTCATTTTAGATGTCAAAAAGTATTTGCGGCTCCCATTGTTTTCTTTTCCGTGGAAACCGGATCAAATGGCTCTTTCGGTGTTAAAGGTTGCCGACCCCTGTTCTAGATCCACTGTTGCTCCATTTTTTACCCATATTTGTTTTTCTTCAGTTGGCCCAATTTTCTGTCTGTTTAACAACCCTTCTAGATTCACAGGATCTAGTCTTTTAGAGAAGTAAGCTACAGGTTTTTAGCTTATCACCATAAGGTTGTAACAACACAGAGGTCATAAAACTAGCTTTACAGTCGACTGTTTGGATGAACGGTTTTTGACAATTCGGTAAAGCTAAGACAGTTGCTGAGATAAGTTCTGCTTTTAACTCTGAATTGCTGTTCTACTTCTAGGGTCCACTGGATTGTCTCTGACATGGCGTGTCATAATTAAGATTTAAGAGAAACTGAGGTTTTTTTTCCCTAAGTAATCTGAAATCCAAGCTCTGCAGTAACAGCACAATCCTAAAAAGGACATCATTTGTTTTTCAATAACTGGTTTTTGGCGCACTTGCTATCGCTGTTTTTCGCTCTTCCTGTACCTTTTTTTTCTTCTTCTGAGATAACATGGCCTATTATTTTACTTATTTCTGCACCCACTGCATTTTATCTCTGCTAACTTTGTTTCCTGTTTTAGCCAAATGATGTAGCAGCTGCAGGAAGTCTGCTCTGCAGTATTCAGCTGTTTTAGATGCAATTAGAAGGTCATCCATGTACATTAACACTTGACTTCTATGCTTTTGGATAAAAGCTATCCAAGCATGTGAAAATGGCCTGGGTGAAAATTGTAGGACTATCTGCAAATCCCTGTGACAGGCGTGTGTACGTGTATTTTTTCCCCTCGAAAGTAAAAGCAAACCAGAATTGGGAATCTGGGCATGGTCTATATATACATGTGTGTGTGTGTATATATATATATATATATATATATATATATATATATATATACATACATACATGCATACATACATACACATTTTTTTCCTATTTTTTTCCTAGTGCTTATTTTTAGCCGGCACACAACGTTTTCCCATTGATTCACCTTCAACACACCATCTATTTTATACTTTTCCTTCCACTTCTCCAAGTATTTTAAATTACTTCACTGTAAACCCGAATAAGTTCAGAATACTCAAAATTTATGTGGAAACCGATTACCTCACAGTTTTTGAGTAAATAAGTTTGAATATTCAAGTTTGAATTACTTACAACTTTTACATAATTAACAGTCAAACATTACCAATTCTCTAAATAAAAACACTGTGAGTGCACTGTACTTAAAACATTTATTTTAATTTGTATACATTTTTTAGTTTCTTTGCAATAATTTGTTAGGATGACATGGTACTCAAATTATTAACTTTTTTAAACTCAAAAATTATACTGTTTAGTAACCTAAAAGATAATTTTAGACAGCTCATAAACTAAACTACTTTTTTTAAGTTCAGAATACTCAACCTTCTTCACACAACAAATGCAGAATATTTTAAATGTTTTTATTTAAATGTCTTTCTCCAAAACTGTAAACAAACACCACATACACACTTCTGTATGTGTGTGTGTGCAAATTCTTTGCAAACGTATTACAGAAAAGAACAAGGATCTTCTGTGGTCAAGATCAAATATGCCATCTTAAAACCATTTATACATGGGAATCAAACTAGCAAAGAAGTGGAACAAAGGCAAAATTTTTAAATATAAACACACCTTATTTAGTTGTAGGAAACCACTCACATCTTGAAAAACTCAGCATATACGCATCCACGCATGTTTTATAAAAAATAGATTGTATGGTTATGATTAAATCACTGCAAATGTTTACTTTTTTTTTTTAAAGAAAAGCCATTGGGAACTTGCACTCAGTGTAAAGGCCTTAAGTATGGCCTTTAAAAACGTCTAAGACCATCTTCTAGTGAACTTACAGCTATGGCCATTCTACTTCAAAAACGTAACTTAAGAGAACAAATAATAAATTCAATAAATAACCAAAAAGTACATCTAAAGATGTAAAGTCATTGCACAGAAATAAAAAAATAAACAAATAAAAATAAGTCCTTTTTTAGATTTAAAATCTATGCTTTTTGAAAAGAGGGGCCAAAAAAATAAAATAAAAAATATCACACCCTTTTGGTCCATTGGTTTTCTCCTGTACTGACCATGATGTATATCTATTTTGAGTGTTACTAAGACACACACTCTCTTCCAGTGCTTTAAACCCATTTTGATTTTCCCTTTAAGAGAACAAATAATAAATTCAATAAATAACCAAAAAGTACATCTAAAGATGTAAAGTCATTGCACAGAAATAAAAAAATAAACAAATAAAAATAAGTCCTTTTTTAGATTTAAAATCTATGCTTTTTGAAAAGAGGGGCCAAAAAAATAAAATAAAAAATATCACACCCTTTTGGTCCATTGGTTTTCTCCTGTACTGACCATGATGTATATCTATTTTGAGTGTTACTAAGACACACACTCTCTTCCAGTGCTTTAAACCCATTTTGATTTTCCCTATAACAGAAAAAGAATTATTTTAATAACCTTCCTGTTGTCCTCCTGGATCAAAGAAGAAAGATGGAGAATGGCAACAGATTGGATCATGTCAAGAACAATAACAAGGACAGAAGTGAAAAGGATGGTGGGACGAAGGAAGGGAGAAAGGAAGTAAAGAAGGATGGGCAAAGAGAAGAGATTGGGTCCAGGATGGAAGAAGAAATGAAGTAGGGAAAGGAGAGAGGAAAGAAAAAAAGAAAAACAAGAGAATGGGTCTAGGAAGGAAGAAGGAAAGGAAAGGATGGTGGGAAGAAAGGAAGGGACGACAATTACAAAATGTCTACATTGAAAGCAGGTCATTTTTCAAAGAAAGCAGAGAAGGTTTCAGGGGTGCACCATCATCCTACCCCATGAGAAGCTTCTGAATGAAGGTGAAGGTGCCAACAAGCTTGGGTAGTCCAGATGCAAAGCATAAACCACCCCAAACAGTAAAACATATGCATCAGCAAATGTGGTAATGTCCCTCATGACAAATTCATCTTCAACCACAATGGCTGTGGATACAGGACTGAAGTGAAGTAGAGATGCACTTCTTCCTCTGATCTCTGTGACAATACCAATGGGTGTGTTCCCGATGTCTGGCTCCTCTGATTCCTCACTCTGGAAAATGCAAAAGTACATTGTAACTATTTTTGAATACTTATACAGCTGCCCACTCAATTAAGTATACAGCAAAGTATTACACAATAACAAGTTAACTCCCTCTACTACGCCTCTCCCCCTCCAATGATCCTGCGCTCCCGATGCAAATAAGTTCTGTAGGGGATAACTAGTTGTTCATTTATTAGCATTTCTCTTCAAGGATCGGCCCATGCAAATGGCTACATTTGTTGTCACAAACCGCTATATTTCCCAGAACAGCACCCACCAACACCACACACTTGTCAGTCTGTAGTGCAGAGGCGGACGCCACACTCAGGTGCTTGGGAGTCGCGACTGGCTCGGAGTGACCAGAGCCATGGCTCTGGGAGCAGCTCCATGTGAAGACTCCTCCCTGCCGAGCAGTTTACAGTGAGCTCGCTCGTAAAATTGAGCTAAGCACAGACTCATGTCCACCTTATTATGTGGGAGCCTAGAGATAGAAATGGCTCAGGATGTGATCTGCCGCTATTTAGAAAGGCTAATTTTTAAATAATTAACCATGAATACTTCTGTGTGTATTCACGCAGTGGAGCATTGCAGGCTACCCTTCTTACAGCACCAAGGAACTTCAAAATATCTCCAACAGTAAAAGGGGATTAGTGATGAAATATTTTAGAAAAATATATTAAGACTTACGTTCCAAGTCTTGAAAAACTGTGTGTCCTCTTCCTGCAAGTATACTGAGAGACAACAAAGGGCCACAGTGCGTTTCATGTTGATATCGTGCACATCCTGGATGGATAAAGAAAGACATGTGAGAAAAAGAACAGGGACCCTTTGAAGGCAAAATATCACTTACTCTACTACATAAGTTTATGTTACAGGATAACTAATTGAGAATGACTTAAAAGTCAAGGATTGTAGGATGCTGTCTGCAGGACCTGGACTCAATTCATGTAGTATGAGTCCAAAGTAGAGCCAGACGCATCTAAACTGATCCCACCAAACTGGGCAACACATTGTTTGCTCCTCTCCCATCAGGTAAACACTTCAGAAACATCAAATCAAAAAAACTCAGAAACTGCTTCTTCGCAAGTGCTGTAAGTGCTATCGTCCACTGATGGAGGACAGCGATCCCACACAGATCTTTTATGCCATTTTGTTTCCTTCTTATACAGAAAAAACACTATAACCTTTGTTCATTGTATTTTTGAAGTATGTATGTAAAGACTGAGTAAAATACCACAGGGAAACACATCATGGTCATATCTGATGGGTGCACCATCCTTTTAAAATGAACAGCCATTACAATTAAGATAGATGAAAATGAGCAGAAAACACCGTTTTATCGCTTTGATTATTATTTTTACCTGTGACTGGATCTGAAGGGCAGGCCCTCTCTCCAGAAAGTCCTTCACCAATGGCTCTCCCTGAACAATTTCCTGGCGATGAAGTGCAAAGGTTGTATGCATCAGTTTCTCTATTGATTGTAGGTTCCTCTCGGCTTTATCTACTTCCGCTTTGATCACTATTCTCATTGCCTCCAACCTGTCCTCGTCTTGTCCTCTTGGGAAGTTTGGCAGAAAGTTGACTTCAGCCCTTCTTGCTTTTTTAATGTTGGAGTGGGGATGTGCTTTCTCTGGATTATTCTTGCTTCTTTTCCCTGTATTTACAGACACCTCCTTGCATCCAGATCTTGCCAGCCTAGTACGGTAATTTCCCATTTTGAATTTCAGGCTAATTTTCCATCCGTACCATCCGCTCACACTCCCCGGCTCTTTCAGACATAGGTGAGCGGTTATCAGGGATTCAGCTGCCATGCCTACATCCCTGTCACTTCGGTATGGTTTAAAAGAGTACATTAAGGAGGCCATATTCTCTAGAATGTTGTGCTTTTGTGCTCTGTTTAATTTTAGAGTCCTCCCAGAGCTTTCAAAAACCCTGTTCCTCTCTTGCAAGACATGTTCAACTTCATATGAAAAAGTTGGGACAGGGAAAACATCAGGCCAAGTTTTTTTCCGTTCGGCTACAGGCACATGAGGCAGGATATCTGTGTCCGAACTACCACATGAACTTAAATCACTTTCTGATCTAACAACTCTAAGCGTGCCCTTCTCTGGCAAGTCTTCCACATCAACTAAACAGCAGAGGTCTCCACCAAAGTCCGGATCCTCATACTGCAATGTGAACTCAAAGTCCAGCATTGGCTTTACTTTGTCTTTCAAGATGCTGATGAGCTCATCAACTGATGTTGGCCTCTCATTCAAAGTCACTTTTACAGCAACATCAGTGGTAATGTAGATACGAAGAAGGTACTTTGGGGGCATGGCCATCAACTGAAAATCAAGACAGACAACAGTTATCAAATTTTGTAAGGAATGAAACAAAACTTCTAAAGTCTAAAATATCATCTTTACACCTTCATTCACCTAATCAAAACCTTAGAATGAATGTTGTGATGTTTACTTTTATCTGAGAATCAGATACTTGTAGTTATTTTGAGCACAGGGCAAACATTAGTCTCTGTGCAGCTGTATGAAGCGCTTGGGTGTCAACAGAAGTTGACCTTCAACATGGTACGCAGAAAATGGTAAGCTGTCATTAAGTTATAATACATTGTTGACAGTTAAATTTCCAGCGTAAAGTTTGTACGCTCTCAAGTGTTTGTTGTAACATGACTTGTGTTCCCTGCATAGAAACAGTACATGTTAACAAGTAAAATCTGCTCAATTCTGCTAAACTGAGGCAGTCCTCCCTCTTGTCCCACAGACAC
Organism: Fundulus diaphanus; assembly: GCA_037039145.1. Lineage (NCBI taxonomy): Eukaryota > Metazoa > Chordata > Actinopteri > Cyprinodontiformes > Fundulidae > Fundulus > Fundulus diaphanus. The sequence goes on from CM073124.1 coordinate 35,084,540, forward strand.
AAACCTCCCAACATCATACATGGTGCCATCGAAAGTGATGTTTGATGTGCTGTATATCATACTGTTGTCTGTCTTTTGTCTTATGTACTGTTTAGCAACGTCTGGAAGCACTGAGACCAACAAAGAAGAGATTGCTGATGCCTGCTGGTGTGGTTTAAAGAATGAGGGTGCAGATCTGGATAGTGCTCTAAATAGTGATGCTTAGGAAGCAGTCTGAAATCAGGGAAAACTTCCTGAAGCATTTGTCTGTGATCATGAATCTTAGTCTTCAAATACTCAATCGATTCCTCATCAAATGTTGGGGACAGGGCTAGTTCAACAATGTCTTTTAAATCCATCAATATAGTCCAAGCCCCGTCTCCATCAGGAACTCTATGGCTTTTCATGAATGGCAGTAGTCGTAACAATGTGCTGTTTTCATGACCATTACCACCAATTGACCGCTTTCTGTCATAGGTATTTGAAATTGGCTGTGGTCTGTTAACTTTATCTGAGTTTTCATATGCGAAAGACCTGATTTTTCTGTTTAGTCCCTCAAGGGTGAAGTATTTGAGCCTGATCATCTCCTGAATGCAGAGGGCCAACTCTACTGGCACAATGCCCTCAAAAAGGTCATGTATAATCAGGTGGGAAGCCAGTGGTTGTGTGAAAATGCTGTAAACTCTCATTCAAAACACAATTCCCTTTGACACCAACTGCACTGTGACTCTGATGCCCTTGCATAACAGCCAGCAATTCAATCTGAAAAACTCACACAGAAAGAAGAGACAATTAGAAGAATTTATTGATACAATATTTTAAGACTTTGGCGCTCAGACCTCGGCAGGAACATTCACGCTGAATTATACTTCAATATGCATAAGCAGGTGTATGAGAATAGGAATGATCCCCCCAGGCCTGAAACTGGTGGTGGAGTGGAGATAGAAGAAGTTTGATCAGTCCATGTGATGATCTGTTTGCTAGATGTCCAATTTGATAAACACGGGTTTGCATGACTGTCCATGATGAGCAAGCTTGAAGCGACTGTGGAGAGGAAAAACTCCCCTTTGGGAAGAAACCTCTGGCAGAACCAGGCTCAGCATGGCGGTCTCTGCCGGACCGCTTGAGATATGACAGGGAATTCTGTAGAGTCCAGGAGGAATTACACTCTAATAGGAACAAGGTTGTAGGAGCACATAGGAAAGCCAGATGGAGCTGCTATGATGGTGGAGAAGGGGATGGAGGTGGGTTGAATTCGGTCATCAGAGTCCAGATCAGACATCGCACAGCAACTGCTTGCTTGCTGGGTAGAAGTTGCGCTGGATTTAAAGTTCTTTTAAGACGGATCCAGGACACTGATTGGCTTTGAGGAGGAGCAGTTAAAAGCTGATTGGCTTGCGTCGGAGGCGAATGAGTCCCTGATTGATGGAGGTAAGCAATGAGTTTCTTCAGTCTGAATTTCCGCATTTAGCTCCATTTCAATCTGAAAAACTCACACAGAAAGAAGAGACAATTAGAAGAATTTATTGATACAATATTTTAAGATTTTGGCGCTCAGACCTCGGCAGGAACATTCACGCTGAATTATACTTCAATATGCATAAGCAGGTGTATGAGAATAGGAATGATCCCCCAAAAATTCCGAGGTCTGAGCATCTGTATGCTCATAAGCCGGGTGACTATAGCGAAGGATAATAGGATGAATAATTGAACTGCCAAGAAGGTTTGCAAACAGCTTACCAAGTCAGGCCGTGGTTATGAAGGCCTGCGAGCAGGCCGTTGCAGTGAAGGCTTACCCAAGTACAGCGAGATGAATGGGAGATGATGATTAGGTAAAGATGAATTTATCAGGGATGCTTGATGAATGATTTCTTGCGGATGATGCACATAGATAAATGAGTGATCATGAAGAGATCCGAGACAGGTGAAAGGACACAGGATGCAACGAAATGCATAACGGATGCCTGTCGGTATGCGTGAAAGGTATGTGACAGGGTGCATGATAGGAAGAACACAAATAACTGCAAATATTATGAGTGAGTTTTGAACCAACACCAGTATTTGAAGTTGAATTACCTTAAAGCTGATAGAGCATTGAGCATGAAAGGACCAATGTGTGCCCAGAAAGCAGAGAACTTGAATTGATACAAAACAGGGCCGTTGCCACGAAGACTTACCAAAACAGGGCCGTTGCCACGAAGACTTACCAAAGTTCTGTGAGATGAATGGAATGTTTATGATGCTTTCTTGCGGATGCTTTCTTGCGGATGCTTTCAAAGTTCTGTGAGATGAATGGAATGTTTATGATGCTTTCTTGTGGATGCTTCTTGCGGATGCTTTCAAAGTTCTGTGAGATGAATGGAATGTTTATGATGCGTTTCTTGCTGATGCGTTTCTTGCTGATGCGTTTCTTGCTGATGCGTTTCTTGCAGATGATGCACATAGATAAATGAGTGATCAAGACGAGATGCGAGAGGTGACAGGACACATGACAGGGTGCAACGAAATGCATAACAGGATGCTTGTCGGTATGCATGAAAGGTACAAGACAGGGTGCATGATAGGAAGAACAGGTCTGCAAATAATATGAGTGAGTTTTGAGCCATCAGTATTTGAAGTTGAATACCTTAAAGCTGATAGAGCATTGAGCATGAAATGACCCATGTATGCCCAGAAAGCAGAGAACTTGAATTGATAACAAAACAGGGCCTTTGCCACAAAGACTTACCAAAACGGGCCGTTGCCACTAGGCTTACCAAAGTTATGTGTGATGAATGGAATGTTTATGATGGGTAACTTGCTGATGCGTAACTTGCAGATGCGTAACTTGCAGATGCGTAACTTGCAGATGCGTAACTTGCAGATGATGCACATAAATAAACAAGTGATCATAACGAGATGCAAGACAGGTCACGGGACACATGACAGGATGCAACGGTATGCATAACAGAATGCATGACGGTATGCATAAGAGAACAAATGACAAGACGCAGGACCAGACGCGACACCGAGTGATCATGACGAGGTGCAAGACAAAAGACAGGACACAGGACAGGATGCAACGGGATGCATAACAGCGAGCATATCGGTATGCATGAAAGGATGCAACAAACGCAAGACCAGACGCGACCCCGAGTGATCATGACGAGATGCAAGACAAATGACAGGACACATGACACGATGCAACGGGATGCATAACATGATGCATGACAGAATGCATGAAAGGACGCATGACATGACGCAAGACCAGACACGACCAGACGCACAAGAAATGCATGACAGAATGCATTACAAATACGAAAAGAATGCATGAAAGGGTACGTGACAGAATGCATGATAGAAAGAACACAGGTCTACAAATAATATGAATGAGTTTTGAACAACCACCAGTATTTGTAGTTGAATTACTTAAAATTTAGAGGGCATTGAGCAGCTAAAATGAATGGATGCCCAGAATGATATGCGAGGCATGATGGTGACCATGCCCATTTGTTGGAGTGATCAGGAATCTGAGAACCAACAATTATATAGAACTCCCCCAAAACCTACGGATGGAAGCATCCGTAAAATCTTAAAACATATCTACGACAGAACACGTTATAGAAATATATATTTCCGATCCAGGCGAGAAGCAGACCAGACTAGAAGTTCAGAACGCAGCTCTCAACCAGAGTATTCTGTTCAAGCAGGAAAGAAACAAAATTAGTCAACTTGAGCTGCCTGGAAATAAAGCGTGCCTCTGGCGATGATGCATCTGCGAGACTGAGCTGAACGAGCAAAGAGGGCAGCTAACGGAAACACTGATATGGAATGAGACTAATATCATGCGAATTCGAGAGCTTAAATGCAGGCAGGAAGCCATGATGAAACTAAGTTGAGATCCATAGCTAGAACTCAATTTGCAGGTTGACAGGTTTAATTTGAGAAAGGACAACTGGGAATAGCGAAAGAAAGTCTATGAGAGGAAAGTGACCATTCAGTTTCTACCTTCTGGTTCCCGTTTTAAATATCCACCAGCCCGGACAAATAGATATAAACATTCTTTTCTTCCCTCTGCTGTCCAGTTGCTAAACACTACCAGGAAAAGCAGATAGTCACACGTTGCATACGTATACAGGCCTTCGCTTTATTCATTCTCTGCGCTGCACATATTATTCACCTTACTTTATATTTTATGTGTGAAGTGTGAATGTTTATTATTACTACTGCACAAAATTTGCCCATATTGGGACAAATAAAAGTTACTACTACTACATAAGATAAATGGATGAAGACGGGCAACACTTAAGACATAATTATCAAATAATATTTGCTTAACTCATGAATGCGTAGAATGCCGAACACATACTAAATGCTGTCATGAATCGATTAAGCTTATTTAGCTCATCCCATGGTGTTTGAATTGATTTTAATACTTTAACTCAGATTCTGTACTGCATTCTGACAAAACTGATGATCTTCCATGTTTATTAGCTTAATTATCCTCACCAGCCTGCAGACAAGCTCCGTAATTGAAATACTATCACCAGACAACAGCACCCACAGTGATGTTCTCCGGATGTTCATCTTAAAATAAATTCTTGAACCTGAAAAAAAGAAAATGTCAATCCCTAAAACAAGAGCAAATGGCTGTTAAAAGATCGCCAATACTCGAATCATTCCCCAACAGCCAACATGACGTCAGCTCCCAGCTGACGTTCAGACAATACCTACGAACAAAAGCATTAAATAACTTTAACATGTATAATTTCACAACACCTGAAGTAATTGATTGGCAAAACTTTGAAATGACCACTGAAATGACAAGAGTGACAAAAGTGGCCTAGTCAGCATGAATAAAAGTCTGAATCCAGTACAGAACGGTCCAATCGGACGCCGAATTGCACCAGAGTTGCAGCGGTTTTAACAACTGGTATTAATTACTGGATTTAAAATGCACTTCTGAAATAAAATGGGGTAAGTATCAACTCAACCCTACTGTCCGGTTAAACAGAACATAAATGACATTGAAGGTGCTTGCGGAAGGATTGCCAATAGTTAGTCTTTGAATGACAAATCAGAGGTTTGAAAATGCTGAGACATTGTTAGTACAGCCTGCAGGTTGATGATAAAGGGGAGACGTGAAGACGTTACCATATCAAAAGGTAGTAAGAGAACACGGAATGGGAAATTAAATAGAAAAGAGGAGAGTGATAACAAGGTTAAGATTTAAGCCTACCAAACTTAATTTACACTTAAAATCAAAGCATACCATGGGCAAGAAATTACGGTAGAAAATGTGAACAATGAGTTAACTTCACGTATCACGAACCATACTCCAACCAGTAGGTGGCAGTAATGCTACTACAAGCCTGTTGCCACCGCCAAACCAGAAGAAGAAGAAAAAATGACGACAACAACATTAGATTGTATGGGATACGTTCTGCCTAAATAGACGGACATCCAGAAGCGTAATGAGCGAAACGCGTGCAATATGAATGAAAACATGAGTGGATACATATTACCTTGAGCTGCTCGGACCGGGGATGAGAGAGGAGATCCGTCTGAAAGTTGCGGCAGGATGATACGGGAAGGTGGGCCTCGCAAAGCCGATCGAAACCAGAGAAGGTCCCACGGTGACGCGGAGCCCTCCCCAGCGCGCTACGAAGCGGAGCGGGACCTTAGCCGAAGCAGAGCTGAGACGGCGTCTGCGCCAGGAATCGGATATGATGGAAACAGAGGTTGGGTGACGGAATGAGATGCCACAGGCGGAAGAAGGCTAGCTAAGAGAGCGAGTCCAGGTCAGCGCTGTTTAAGATATGCTGGAGTGAATACAGCAGTCGGAGATGATGGATGCGCGACTAGATGCGTTCCCAGAAGCAGGAGGATTTGAGGATAAGTTGTTATCATCTTGAATTCGGTCATCAGAGTCCAGATCAGACATCGCACAGCGACTGCTTGCTTGCTGGGTAGAAGTTGCGCTGGATTTAAAGTTCTTTTAAGACGGATCCAGGACACTGATTGTATTCGAGGAGGAGCAGTTAAAAGCTGATTGGCTTGCGTCGGAGGCGAATGAGTCCCTGATTGATGGAGGTAAGCAATGAGTTTCTTCAGTCTGAATTTCCGCATTTAGCTCCATATTACAGTCATGACTGGCTTTGGTCCTCAGACAAAATTCACTGTCTCCAACTTCATGAGACTGAATCTGGTCTCGTGTGGCATTGCAGAAACGACAAATGTGTCCTGCATGGAAGGATTGCATGAAGCCTGCTAATGCATGTGCCGCCAGGTTGTCAGACTCAACACAAAGAACTGTTCCTTGAACTGACTGGCCAAGAGACTCGATGAATACACCGTCTTGTTCAAGTGTGCAAAGCTCTTGTAACAAAGGACAGAGAACTGTTTTGTAGCCATACTTCTGGACATCAGGAACCTTACAAATTGCTGCTAGCTGAATAACATGCAGCGCTGACCTGTATTTAAGTGGCAGATCAGCAAGCACCCAGTAAACTGAGCACAGTTTGTGTATTTTTTTGGAAGTCCCTAAAGGGTTGGTAATTTCTATATCATCAATGTACAATAAAATTAGCAGTGAGAGCTCTAGGGAAGACAGCAAATCATTCTTTTGAAAATATGAACCGTCTTTGTAGCCTTTTTGTGACACCTTTGTTTCCTTTATTTTTTCCATGATTTCTGTGTGTTTAAACATTTCCTGGATCACCTGGAGAATAGGGGCATAGACTACTCTGCATCCAGGCTCTAACTCATATTGCACTGGCTTCACAACAGGGAAGTTATTTTCAACAAATGTTTTTCTTCATTTTTTGGTAGACATCTCCTCTCCTTTAGTTGTGGCACTGATAAAAATATTTGTTTTCATAACCTCATTAACTACATCATTCAGGGTAGCTTCAGCAATAGAGAGATCATGCCTTGGCAGTGTCACCTTTAAAGTATCCCTGACGAGAGGCTGGGACAAGGAAAATATCTGACTGAGATGATCAACTATTTCCTGAGTTGCCATGTCAGAAACGTGGAGAACAGTTTGCATCTTGAGGAATAATGAGGAGAGATTATGGAGCAACTGGGCTCTTAACTGGATGTTATCACATACACTGTCATCCTCAGAATTATCAAATGAGTCTGCATGTTGGGATAGGGAAATATCTTCATGATAAACATCAGCAGCATTTACAGCATTTTCTGTTTCTGTTGAAACTATCTCATCAATAAAGTCTGAACTGTTTGCATGTATTCTACTTTTGTGTGTATTAAAAGAAGAATACACATTTGTGCTGTAGTTACAGTTTTTAAATGGGCATGTTATCGTCTCACGTTTTTTAAATGGCCCCTTAAATGAGTGAGCAATGTTTCTTGTGAGAAGGGCTGTTTCAAGTTACAGACAGAACAGGTAAATGCTCCGCTCTTTTTTTGTGCTCCGTCACTTGCAATGGGTTCACACACATCTCTGTGAAACCGTGACAAATGAATTTTCAAGGCGTTAAAGTACGGAAATGTACAGTACATATACATGAGTCATGGAGACATGGTAGAGGGCTAACTCTAGAATAATGGCTGTGTTTCAAATGATAATGATGGAATAACTGTGCCCGGGTGTCTGCGGACAGAATACATAATTTGCACTTCCACGCCATTATCATCAATCAATCAATCAAATTTATTGTCAACTACAATTTGCATTGCAATCGAAAATTCAGTTCCAGTAAAACCGTCCATCACATACACTTAACAAACATTTTGGGGGAACGATTGACTGAGGCCTTGCGTTGCCAAGGAACACAGCCAGTCGGCCGCTGCTATTTCAGTGCAGCCGTTTAGGTGCGTTCCTCCAAACTGCCAAACATTACTCAAAAGTTGTCTTCAGTGTCTTTGAAGATCAATGTTTAGAGGTCCTTTGCCATTCACTGCTCTCAGTGTTCTTCACTGGTCTCAGGTGTTTGATCCTGTGGCATGACACAAAATTGCAAAAAACAAAAAAAAAACACTCAAACAATAGTGTCCAAAATTCTAATTAGAATATTTCCCGCTAGAAATAAAGTAATTCATAACCTGTAAAAAACATATTGGGAACCCTTTTCAATCTTTATTAAACGCTGTGGAATAATCTACTTTATTTGATCATAATTTATCATTAAATTTAATGAATACATATTTACATTAAAAATAAACAAACCTTACCTTATTTGCCAAAGATGCTTTGCACTGGGTACCCACTTCAGGCTAAGAAGAAAGACTTCAGCCTACAGGGAGAGTCACAGAATTTCAATTCCTCAATGTGTCCTGTATATATTGCAGTAATTGACAATACAAGATCTTATGGAAGGTAGGCTAATGAATCGTCTGATTCAAAAACATACTGGCTGTTGCCTCGTTGTGATTAGATTTCTGGTCAGTTAATTTTACAAAGATAGCAGTGCTAAATGTTTGGGATTGAACTGATGTTGTAATAGGATATCAAAACGTTCTGCCTACTTCAGTGTTTAGGATTGAAGTTTGAAATTGTACCAATCTGATGTGCGGTCTCAAAACTCTTGATGCAAGCTTGTAACTTTAAAATGTAAGTTAGCTTTAGAATGAACCTGTAACTTTATTTCTAGTTTATTTTTTAGAGTATCAGTGGTAAAGGAAGTAGGGTGCCTCGTATCCACAGCTCTTGTACACGGTCGATGATTAAAACACCCCTGCTCCACGTTAACCTCTCTTTTACACCTGTTATTATGACAGCCTCTAACTGTACAAACGCTCCCGGTCTTCCTCAAAATCATAATCACAAGTAATTTGGTACGAAGTAGCTGCATGAATCGATTTTTATCCAGCTAAACAGTGACAGGAAGTGACCGACCGGAAGTCTCGCACAAAAAACGTTATCTCGCTCTCTCCGTATTCCGTTGAAAATAAGGTAGATAGAGATAGGAGATAACTTACATTTTAAGCTGGTTCTTCATTATAACATGAATATGTATCAATTCTGATTGTAAACTGCATTATCTGGCTCACTAAAAACACAGTCAAAAGCAATCATCTAAATTCCTGCCCAAAACGTAAATTTAATGGATACATTTTACATGTGATTTATCTTAATCATTACCTTATTTGCCAAGGATGCCTTGTATGGGTACCAACTTCAGCCTACAGTAATAATTAGTAAGTCTGGTGTTCTGAAGGAAACTACTCATTTGGTTCACCAGGCATTATCTGGAAAAATGTGTTTTGGGGGATGAAACAAACTGAACTGCTTAACATTCGTCCTCTCAAGTTATACAAAAACGAGCGCAATTATTATGATGACGAATAGCGACTTGTGAGTGCCGACCTCCAAAGCAAAAGGAACGCGCCATAATTCCCTCCCTTTTCAGACACAAGCTTCCTCCAGCGAGGGGGAACGGCTCTGCCATATCGGACCAGTTTAATTTTGAACCAAATATCGACTTTACTGACAGAAACACATTTATAAGGAATAAAAATATCGTCACTAAAAAATATTTTTCGTTATTATGATAATTGCACTCACTCCATGTAACACATGTTACATGGACCGCGTGTTATGCCACGCGGTCCATGTATGACAGTGCAACAGAAAAACGTTGCACTGTCAGCCGTCAGTGAGCAACGCGTTCTTTTATACATCTCGCAGGTCATCGGCTCTCACCCAGCTGTTGAATTTCTCCGGCGAATTTTTCCAACGTACTAAGACCTATCTGACTCCCCGCACGGTCCGTTTGTCTAATATTTCACCCACTTGATACATTTTGTTTTTTGACAGTTTTACTTTTTGAAGCTCCTCTGCGTTAAAAAGAACCTTGAACCGGCTCTCCGTCTAAATCTTTCAGTTTGAATACGGGAGGAGATTGTTGTATCACTTCTGTAACTGTAAAGATTTCGTCCGTGAAATTCTGTTCATATTTGTTGTCAAATGCTCCACGCACGTTGGAGATTCTAACATGGTCACCTTACTTAAACACTATCTTGAGTTTTATGCAGCATTTGGAATTAGTCCCGTAAAGGTTCTGAAACACCTGAAAAGCATTAGTAGCGGTGACCTCGATAGGTGCCATTTTAATACTTGAATGATAGCTGTGGTTGTAACTTTTGAACAGATCCTAAAGCACATTTAGATATCGGAGAGTGTTGTTTGCGGTGAAATATCTCCACATTCTTGATTTTAATGTACGGTTAAACCTCTCAACCACTGACACTTTTATTTCACTAGCTGTGGAAAAATGTTCAATACTGTTTTTATCCATTAACGCTTTGAAAGGTTTGTTGAAAAATTCTTTACCGTCATCAGTTTGAAGTTTCTTTGGAATCTGACTCTCTTTTAAAACGGACGCAAAAGCTTTTACAACATCAGACGCAGTTTTCCTTTTTAAAACCCTGACGTAGGCTCTTTTGGAATATACGTCGATAACGGTTAATAAATAATTGTAACCGTCATTTTCTCTGGACAAGCTCTGCATATCACAAAGATCTGTTTGGAACTGTTTCAGAGGCCTGGTGACAAACACTCTATTTCTCAGAAATGTTATTCTTGCGGGTTTATGCAAAGAATTATCTTGTTCTGATAAAAAGTCTTGGACCTTTTCAACCGGTACCCTCTTACCAGTTTCAATTTCTAGAGCTCTCTGTATTCTATTTACCCCGCCAAAAGAGCCGGGGTGTGAAGGTAAGGTAAGCGTACCCATTAAGCCCAGGCACCATTTAAGCCCATTTGCCACTTTGAAGTCAATTTAAAAAAAAGAGGGGCCCTGTCTAATGCTATTCATTATTTTGTCCAATCACACAATTTCTTAATTATATGTCAGTTTTTATTTGGCACCAATCACATTTGTCAATATTAAATAAGGCCCGCCTACATCCGTGCAGTCTCAAGGAGGCTCAGATAAAGTCGCTTCAAAACATTGGTGTTTTCGGACCCCTCAGAAAGAGCCTCTTTTCAGCTATTTTCAGCCACTGACTTGGTAAGTACATTCATATTATGTAAATTGGGAGATTATTGATTTGTTTTTTGTGTGTAAACAGGTACTTCTTTGTCATATTTTACTATTTGGTTTTATGTGGAAAGATGAGTTATGCTAGTTAGCGTAGCGAGCTAATCATTAGTCAATACATGTAGATCTACTGATAGATACACTGCTTAAGGATTAAACATTTTGAGTATACACACTAAATGTTTTCTGATTCATTTTACATAAATCTTCAAATTAAAACACAAATAAGGGTTTGGATGGGTGAAATATTTTCAAAAAATGCCTTTTTTCCAAGGTGGGCTTAAATGGTACAGTGACCCAAAAAACAGCTAGCGTAAACTAACTTTAAATAAGAATTCCTTGTTAATTCAGAAAGTTTGGCAAAAGAGGGATAACTATGATGGCAAGTTTTAAAGCATATTTAGGCTACAGACATTTCTGTATACATTTCTTGCATTTTGGTAAGAGCATATTAGCTTTATTTCCCTGGTAGTCAGTGTAGAACCATTTAAGCCCAGTGTGTTCCATTTAAGCCCATCTCATGTGTTTCAATAGAAAATAATGACATGTTGAGGTTTGATAGCTTTTTACTGTAATCCTGTGTTTGATTTTCTCATACCTCACTAACTTCATTAACACAAGTACATCACAGATCACAAACTGCCCAGAAGAATTGTTATGTACGTTAATTCTGCATAATAATTTGTTTACAGTGAGAAAAATGACAACAAAAAGGAAAATTCATTCAGAAAGCAAGCTAAAAGAAATGAAAGTGGCCGATCAGTAACCTGTTTACAATGTTGGCCTATTTCATGTGTATTTCAAAGATATTGTCGGTGTTATGTCATTTTCTACTTTAAAATAAATACATTTTTTATTTTGTCAATATTAAATGAAATGTTAAGTGAAATGTTAAATACTGAAACCGATGAAATTTAGTTTTAGGCCTAGTTTTAGTCATGTTTGTGGTGGTCCATTGTTACAAGCCAAACATTAAATGCAAGTTAAAAAATTTAATTGTGTATAAGATGTATAACATGTTATTGAATAAATATGTGTTTACTACCTGAAAAAAATAATAAATGTTTATATTTGTGTAAACAAATGTGGTTGTGGGCTTATTTGGAACACATATGGGCTTAAATGGTACTACGGTACCATTTAAGCCCATGTCAGACTTTTGACTTTATTCATAATATTTATTTAATTTGTTCTTTAAAATGTGGAAAAGTAAATGAATACACTTTCAAATGAGCGATTAATTCATCATTTTAACAAATGATCATCTTTATAAACCATCTTAGTGTCTATGAAAAATATGTAAACTTAGATTTTGGTGGGCTTAATGGGTACGCTTACCTTATGTAATAGTGATGGGTCCGGCAACACCAATGCGTCGGCGCATGTGTCGGTCTCATAGAGCGAAACCCGTGTCGATGTGTGTATTGCTACGGAAAAGTCACGTGACCGATACAGGAACTGTTTCGGTCACGTGACCAATACAGCACCTGTTTCGAACTGACTGACGCGCCAAACTGTTTCTGTTCCCTCCAAGCTGCACGCGTGTGCATTCGCGCACAGCAGCGCGCACAGCAAAGCTATGCTGCGCAGTAAATAAAATCCAAGCTGAACTGTAAACAAAATAACGGTTAATAATGGTTAATTTTTAACCATTTTGCAACTCTGGTGTGATGGTGTACCACAGTCTCGCTCTGTGAGCGCAAGGTGCTGATCGGAGCGCACCACTGATTGGTGGGTTGGGCAGACGCCTTTATGGTTGGGCGGGTTGCGCTGTGCGTCTTTGTTCTGAGCGTCGTTTCAGAAAAAACGGCTGATTTACACTGAGTAGAAAGCTGCTACTCTGAGTAGTTTTCTTCCCTTTGTCATACTCAGCATGTCCGATTTCAGAACAGATGATATCAGTCAGGTAACTAAACACAGCGCCCGATCAACCATTTGTAAAAAATAAAAAAGCCAGTCCACAAGCATCCTCCTTCACATTATTTATTGACTGTATCTAAAAAAAAATCAAATATATGTTTAATTCAAATGAAAATATAAAATAATACAATGCAACATACAATGATTTAAATTGTATTGTGTATACTTGGTCATCAAATCAGTGTCAGTTAACTCTGTCAACCGGGTTGCCTGTAGGGATTTTTAAGGTCCAGCAGGTGTCAGTATTCAGTGACACAGTATCGGCACAGTATCGGCACAGAGTGGCAATGTGTCGAAACGTTTCATGACGCCTCATCGACCCATCACTAGTATGTAATATACCCGTTTCATAAATTTTTTTTCACCCATACCTTCCCGCACACGTAGTGATGCTAAATGAAAGAAAGGACAAATGCAATTGGGGTTTTATATATATTGTTTAATCACATAATTAGTCAGGAAAGAAATTACATTAATTTATTATATCACAAGCTTATTGTAAAAACTGTCATTTAATGAAAATTGAACTGTTGAATGGCATCAATGAACCGTGTATTATAAAGTACTCGCATTACACGATAGTAATTGCTTTCAAAGAACCCTTCCTCGAGTTCTTCCACACATTGATGCTCTCTCAAACTAGGACATCCATAGCAGGAATCATGCATGTACTTGCTTATCGCAATGCTCAGAAGATGATGCACCGCCGTTTTTACTGCTTTGATGAAGCCGAAGCGGATCCATCGTATTCATCGGCCCCGCTCTCACCGTCTCCTTGGCTGAGGGGAAGTTGTGAGTCCTCAGGCTGGGAAAGCCCCGGGGAGGGTGGGTCTCCTTGGCCGGGGGGAAGTTGTGAGTCCTCAGGCTGGGAAAGCCACGGGGCGGGTGGTCTCCTTGGCCGGGGGGAAGTTGTGAGTCCTCGGGTTGGGAAAGTCCCGGGGAGGGTGGAAGATTTACAAGCTGTGAATCTTCGTCCTGGGTCTCTTGTAGAGATGGCATGGTAGGAAGCCTGGAATTCTTATCCCATAAAACAAGGTACTCAGGGCTGCCTTTCACGCATCCGGGGGGCCTGGACCAGACGATGGTGTGCCTCTGCAGCGCTGTGAGGATACTCTCGCTCACGTTGTCTCTTTGGGAAGAAGAATCAGGAGTTGGCGAGGATGCGGGTGGTACGGCCCCGGGAAGAATCTGTCGCTGTCTGGGGAGCCATGCTGCAGTGATGTTGAAGCGTTTGAAGTGTTTGAAGGAGACGGCGGTGGAGTAAGAGAGCTATCCACCCCGCAGAACGTCATACTGTTGCCTGTGTCCATCCTCATGGTTTGAGATGTTAGAAGTCTGGTCAGTGAAGCTGCATGGAGTCCCGATCAGCCTCCCTGGTTGTTTTTTATACTGAGAGGGGCGTGGTTAAAGGGGCGGTATTGGCTGTTGTGAGGGGTGGGTCTAAAAAGAGAGCGCTTTCTTGACTGCCAAAATGTCTTCCCAGTTGCGACAGTCGCGAAACAGCGTTGAGATCCGGTCTGCTATTGTGGTCATCTTGTCATGCCACGCATCAAACGGAATGGCTAGCAATGTCCTGAACACACCGCAGTCAGAATTATAATACTCAAGCATGAAAATAACAGTGCTTTGTCTTGAGCCTTTCTGAGACTTGCACGGAAAAACCATCGGCCAGTAATCCCCGTTTTTGATGGCCAAGTAGCTGAGAAGATCCTATTTCTTGAATCTATGTCAGTTTCGTTCAGGAGGGGCTGCTCGAGCTTGCAGCGCTTAGCACTAGAATTACCAGAGAAGGGTCGTTTAACATTTCTACCTTTGGAGCCCAGAGACGGGTCAACTGACCTGAAGGATTTTAATTAGCATCCTATAAGCAGTTGTGAACCGGCGCTTTTGTTCTGTAAATAAGGCCATTACTAGTGCACCAAAGGAAGGGGGAAGCTTAACTCCCTACTAACTGTCTAGTTAGTTCTATTCAGTATATTGTATTTTATAATATAAAGATTATATATATATTATATTTAGCTTAGTTTTATTTTAGCAAAAAAGCACAATGAATTAATTTTAATATTTTAAATGGAGATATATTTTACAGCCAGGTACAGCTGTGAGCAATGACCAGAAGTATTTGTGTCTAAGTCAAGAGGACTGAAATTCCAGCATGAGAAATATACAAAAGAACAACAGTTATTTGTTTGAATGCTTTTTATTTTTGTCATTAAAAACAATACAAAAAATACAAGAAATAAAACAATTCCACACATATTTACACTAGGCACAGTGGGGGGCTGCGTGTGTGTGAGTGGCATGTCCTTGTGTGACTGGCATTTCAGCACTCACTCAGCAGTCTGTCTGTACTGTCGGAACATACCTGGCACTGCCAGGGTATGACCCTGGTGCATTTGCCACATGTGTATTTGTAGCAGTCAACGCATCTCACAGTTGCACGATTGTTCCTGCATCGATGGTTGACCTGACACTTTGCCCTTTTGCCTGAGCTGGGTGTGGAAGGTTGTTGCCGAAGCAGCTTCTCCTTGTGTGCCTTCTTCTCACTCACATGAGAGTTACCCAACTCTTTGGCAAGCTCAACTAGGAAGTCCACCCGTCTCTCCTGCACCCCAATGCATGCCTGATAAAGCACATGTGCATTCAGTGCTGCCATGTCAATCATGTTGTAGAACACGGCAACTGGCCATCTCCGTGTTCCTGCACGCACGCTGTACTCCCGCACCATTTGGTCCATCACATCCACACCGCACTTTGTTTTGTTATATTGTGTGACCGTGTTTGGCTTCCTTTTGGTGGTATCCTCAGTCTCAACCACGCTGTGCATGCTGCTGAGAACGTAAACGGCCTTCTTCCGTTTGGGCGCATACACCGTCAGCGTGGCACCAGTGATTGAAAACACCTGAGTGGTGAATTCAGTGCGATCCATCTGTCTAGCGGATTGAGGAATTTCCCGTCGTCTCTTGTTGACTGTGCCGAGGATAGTGGTTTTCTGGCTAAGCAGTCGTTGTGCAAGTGACAGTGATGTAAAGAAATTGTCCGTGGTTACAGTTCTGCCCTTGTCCATGAACGGTTCCATCAGCCTCATCACTACAGTCTCGGACAGTCTCTCCCCACTGGGACGACTGGGGTCCTTGCCAAGATATGGGAAGACATTACAGATGTACTTTGATTTCAAGTCGCAAGCCACCCAAAACTTGATGCCAAACTTGTCCGGTTTTGTTGCAATGTATTGCAGGAAACAGCAGCGAGTCTTTGATGGAAAAAGTTGTTCATCAATAGTGATGTGTCGACCAGGGTTGTAGGATGCGATGCAGTTAGTGACAAATGATCCCCAAACATCGGAGATTGCAGCAAACTTATCAGTCTCCGCTCGCTCACTGCGTGTAAACATGTCATCAAAGCGTAGGTGTCGCATGATGTCTTGGAAGCGGTTTCGGGCCATAGTTTCAATGATCCTTGGGTTTCCCAGGTTTGCTGACCAGCTGTCACATAGTGATGGAACCTTGGTCACCCCCCGCAAGATAATGACTGAAATAAATGCCATTAGTTCTGGGAGATCCATGAACCAATCCAGCTGCTCCGTGTGACGTGCATGTTGAGTAGTCCATTCTCGAATGCTACGAACATGTCAAGAGTGATAAAACAGAGGAAGCTCTGAAGGCGACTCCGGATACTTCGTCTGGCCTTAGCGCTTGGCTCTCCATCTGTGGCGTATGGTTCTATTGGAGTGAAATGGAGATGTGTCCCCACTTGTTCTTCACGCCACACTGTGCCATCTTTCGCGGTCTCTGACGGCTCACTCCCCAAACGAGCTCTCTTTTTTGGTAGAGGGAGAGTCTCCTCATCTGCAAGATAAACAATTTCAAATTAACTTTTGGTTTGGTTCTAAATAAAAAAAAATAGTCAGGAAAATAAAATAGGTAGGTTGAGAAATCTAACCTGAAGACAGCTCAGAGTCCGAATCCGGTTGAAGGTCTATATCGTCTCCATCTGAATCACAAGGGCTGGCACTGCTCAGAATCAGTTCCAATGCCTCCTGAGCAGTGAACCTCTTCTGCATTTTGTTTCTTGTGAACTAAATAGATGAAGCAGTCACCTATTTATCCTCCACAGCACAAAAGGTTGCATGCAAATTTGCATGTGCAAAGTCTCCCAGATCTCTTTTGCTACACCTTTTGCATGATTTTTTTGAGGTGGAGCAACACAATTTGGTTAGTTTTCTACTGTAGAGCTGCCTCCATCATAGATCGCACCCACCCCCAACATGGACTATTCACACGTACCTTCTGGCCTGACAGTACAGAAGTGTGGAATGCTTTTGTGAGTTCGGCTCTCCTCCCCCCCTGCTGATTCCTCAGGCAATGGCCACATTTACAATTGAACAAGGGATGCTAATTTGAGCCACCAGAGTCTTCAGTTTGGACTCAGGGTCTTTTGACCCTCTTTCGGGACATCAGGGTGGGAGGTCGAAAACCCTGGTAATGCTAGTGTTAGTGGTGGGTGAATCCAAGATTCCATCCTCGGTTTCTTGTTTCACAGCGGGGCCTGCTGCATTCGACTCTTTGGGGTCTAGTCTGCGGAGCATGACGAGTTTCAGAACAGCCCAATCGTTTGATATCAGCATGCCCAAGGAGTGGATAGTTTGCAGCTTGTCGGCTTCTTCATCGCCGGATTCATACTTGAACACGTATCCCCATTTACCGCGGGCTCCATAGGGTTCCAAAGACCATTCTTCTTGCAGAGGTAGGGTCGGAGGCATATGATTTCTGCATAAAAGCAGCGTAGCCTTGCGAGGGGTCTGCTGAGCTCGCCAAACATCGCTCTGATCATGGCAGATCGTGACAGGTGTCTCAGAAATTATAGGTTCAAACTTGGTTCTTTCAGACGCCATGCTGAAAAGTATTCAATCACTACAGAGGTTCGAGAAAGGGCCTTATATTATGAGAGAAGTGGGGTGAAGGGGAAGGGGGACTTCCAGGGCGGGACTTCAGCCGGAAGTGGGGGGGGGGGGTCATAAATCATAGGGGTTGTGTAACCTGGGCTGGAAGTGGGGGGGTCATAAATCAACTTTTGACATAAAGGTTCTACTATCTTTTTTTCATACAACAATGGTTTCTAACAACTAGAATGTTTCAATATTGCCACACTTTTTTTAACTATAATATTTACTTAGACTTAGACAAACTTTACTGTCAAACTTGAAATTTGACAAACTTTAAATTCTGTTGCATACAGCTTATGACGATGTAATGAGATTGCAATTAAAATAAAATAATATTACAATATAAAGTGCAGGAGTGATAAGGATGTAACAGTGCAGGAGAAAACCAGTTGTTTTTCTTTTTAAAAAAGAATAATGATGCAAAATGGCCATAAATCCTTAATAGAGGGAAGAGGAGCCCCGATGATCCTCTCTGCTGTCCTCATCAATCTCCTCACGTTCTTCCAGTCGGAGGCGCTGCAGCCTCCACACCACACAGAGAGACAGCTGGTCAGAATGCTCTCTGACCAGACCTGATATGAGTGGCTGAGATCTCGCGAGAGCTGTGCGTAAGTAAAATGGCGGTATATACAGGGAGCTTTCAATAACATCCACCCAGGTAAGTACAAGCCAATAATTAAAAATTAAACTAAGGTTCAAAAACTAACAATTGTCTCATATTTTACGAGGAAACAAACTAGACGAGGAGACCCTGACCAGCCTGGAGAGCTACCTGGACGAGTGTTTCGACAGCATTGTAATGGGGAAGCCGAAAAGTTCTACAACCACGAACACACCATCAACAAAATGCTCCTGTTCGAGCTTGACCAGCGCAGCTTCCACATTATATCCAGACAGGAGCTACAGCAACGTCTTGGAATCCATCTAGCCTGTATGCCCGTCTCGCCTTGGTAGAAGTCCTGCACAAGGAATTTCAAGCCCTAAGAGAGTCGCTGGAATACAGCCAGGAGCAGCTTGCCTCCGTCACAGCCGAGAACGAAGCGCTGAGGGGGGAAGTCATGAAACTCACCGAGGGAATGATTCAGCTGTCCGATGAAAATAGGAAGATGAAAGAATCAATTCTAGACATTCAGTCTCGAAGTATGAGAGATAAGCTGAAAATCCCGGTGGATCAGGAAAAAAAACATCACCTTTCATTGCATTCACCGGCTCGGTGGTAAGAAGCCCAATAAAACCCGTCCTCGACCGATTGTAGCTAAATTTGAGCATTATAAACAAAAAGAGCAGGTCAGAAGTTGGGGCAGAGAGCTGAGAGAAACGGATTTCAGCGTCAATGACCAGTTTCTAAAAGAAATCCTAGATCGTAGGCGAGTTTTATTCTCAATTAGGAAGAAATACATTGCAGAGGGAGTCAGAGCTACAATGGCTGTAGACAAGCTTTATATTAATGGTCAGCTGTTCAGGGATCAGAAGATCACACCGTGGCTTTATTAGCTGCACAACAGGTGGATTTAAAGGAGAAGTCCGGTCAAAATCAGAATTAAAACTGCTGAAAGTACTTTAAATATAAAATTATTACATACTGTTCAATAAATGACAAGCTTTTTTTAATTAAGAGTAATTTTCATTTGAAGGTCCTTTTATGGGCGCCGCCATCTTGGTGAAGAACAGTACTGCCACCTCCCAGTTTGTGACATAACGGTGTGGTATTGGCTGTAGAGCAAGTCCCGATGCCCTATCTGTCCCCTTGTAAATAAATACCCGTTTTCATGCCGAAATATTTTTTTAACCTCTTAAACAAAGATAGACATGGTATTAGGCATTTAAATTTAAAGTGATACTAATTTTACATTTAGTATTAGAGACATAAAAAGACAACAAATAAGCATTAAAGTATGGTTTATGAGTTGGGTTCTGCAATGTTAAAAGATGAGTATAAAACTCATCTTTAGAACCAATCTCTGCTCAAAATGGTGATCTGCACCGCCTAATCTACTTTCAATAGGTATCATCAGTTATTGCAACTGTAAACTGCCGAAAATACGGGCTCCTTCTGAGTTTACTCTCTGCTGCTGTGAGGAGGAGTTGCAGCGCGTTATGAGGCGGAGGGATATTTCAGCGTCACTTAGTTTAGAGCCCAAACAATCGACTTCATTTTCAGAAACAAGCCCAAAAAAACTGCAACCCCACAACTCATGAAATATACAACTGACTTTAGAAAAAATAAGACCAAAGTTGCATAAAACAAGTGGGCTTCATAACAGTGAGCATGCTTTCTAAGTGTGTCGTATCCCTCCGCCGCAACAGTGAGTATACTTATGCTCACTGTTGCGGCGGAGGGATACGACACATAAGTGTGTCGTATCCCTCCGCCGCTTTGGCCGGTACAGAAATGTTCCGGCAAATTTTACATTATGAAAAAGAAAAACATACCGAAAATCCTTGCTCTCATGTCATCTTGAAGACATTCTTCTTCCAAATGTTGGCTGCATATGACGTTTCTCTCTGGCCAGAAGTACGATCGAAAATCCTCTCTCTTCAAGTAGGTAATCCAGCAAAACAGTCCATGGTGGATGATGAATCGGAAAGGTGAAAAAACTAATGTTTTTTCCACTTTTACCCGATGTATTGTTACATCCAACTGCCATGCATGTGAGCATTGTTGCTTTAACAATAGCTCCCGTGAATTTCAATGGTGAAGTCCTCTGGAAATCTGTAAAAAATGTTGATGATCGCAGCTGTGTAGAACGGCTCCTATTGACTTTGCTTGGAAAGTGCGGAGAAATGCTGTCGGCTCTCCACTTTGACGTCACAGGATGTGATGTCAGGGGGCCCTTACTGCCCATATTTGGGCAGTAATGGCCGCCCCCATACACAGTGATCCAGATGACAATTTATGTTTTTATTTTCTTATTGATTAAAGCTAAATTCATTAAATAACCACAAACATATTAGTTTTAGTTATAGCTAATGATCCCCTGATTTTTCCTTGTTGACCGGACTTCTCCTTTAAAGCACGTGACACTTGTTAAAAGTCAATAGAACTGAACACGGTGATAAACACGATGTATGCACAGCTCAAAAGCACGTTGGCACGGTATGGTTGTTAGTCACGGTTGGGTACATTAGGCATGGGCTGTAATTCTTTTTCGTTCACCTTTTCTCACTCATTACACTTTCTTAAGTTTCTGTCGTCCTTTATATTATTCATCTGCTTCTTTCCTGTGGACCAGACAACCACAAGCACGTTATATGATGTCACCTGAGTCTATGTATATCGATTTATTCTATAGGGACATGCACTTCCCAGTTTCAGCTTCTCACTCACACCTATGGTGAATTTAAGGTTTGTGACACGGAATGTGCATGGAGCTGGCACCAGAGAGAAAAAGTTAAAGATATTTAACTAGCTTAAAAGACTAAAGGCAGATGTTCCTAAATCAGCTTCAACTGTAAATGATTTTAACTCACCTGAGTTCCCTAATGTGTTTGCGCCTACTATAACTCTAGACAAAGAGGAGTAGCAATTTTAATCCACAAAAACGTTAGTTTTACTATATTAGACAAAATTATAGATCCTGAAGGTAGATTCATAATAATTAAAATATCTTATCATAACCAAAAGCTATGTATTGTCAGTATATATGGCCCAAATGTTGATGACCCCTCATTCTTCCACAGACTCTTCCATGCACTTTCAAAACACGGGGATTGCTCTCTAATTACTGGGGGTGACCTCAACTTTGTTCTAAATGAGGAAATAGACAGGTTGAATACAACAGGGACTCAGCGCAGTTGGCAATCATTACATGTTGTTAAAAAATACATGAGCGATTATGGTCTCCGATGCATGGCGATCTCTTCATCTTGACAGTAAGGAATATACTTTCTTTTCAAACGTCCGTCATTGCTACACTTGTTTGGACTCTCGTTTCAGATGCGGTGATACATCCTATCACTGTCAGTGATCATGCTCCTGTCTCTTTGACCCTAATAAATATAAAAAATAACCCCACACGACAAAAACTGGAGACTTGAAAATGACCAGAGAGAAAAGAGCTTGCACTTTGTAGCTCATTGTCAGAAGACTGTAGGCCCGGATTTGGCTCACATACTTCATACTTGGAGTACAATCATCTACCAGGGACATCAGCACCTATCCTCTGGGAGGCAGGGAAAGCAGTGATGAGAGGTAAAATAATTTCATTCTCATCTCATAAAAAGAAATTAGAAAACAAAAAGATTCAGCAGTTAGAGGAAAAAATTCAGTTTCTGGAATCCTCCGAGGATGAGGAAAAGCTGGGTAAAATCTGTAAATTAGAATTAGAATCAAATGAATATGCTGAAAAACAAAATACATTTTTATTACAGACTTCAAATAGAAAATTTTAAACATGGTAATAAGTCAGGAAGCTTTTTAGCTAGTCAGCTAAAAATAAACAAAGAAAAAACGATATTTGCAGTCACAGACTCAACTGGTAATACATTATGTGATCCGGAAAGTATAAACAACACCTTCCGAGATTTCTACAAATCTTTATACTTGTCACAGATAAATCCATCATATAATGACATCAAGCAATTTCTGGATAAAATAACACTTCCTAAATCATCAGATATGTTGTCATCACCCCTGACAACAGTTGAAATTAAGGAATCTCTCAAAAGCATGCCCAATAATAAGGCTCCAGGTCCAGATGGATTCCCTACGGAGTTTTATAAATAGTTCTGGAACATTCCACAGAATATTGCAGGAAACTCAGGGAAATGGCAGATTTCCAGCTAATATGAATTCTGCTACCATTAGTCTTCTGCTTAAGCCAGGCAAAGATCCTATGTTTCCCGCCAGCTATCGTTCCATATCCTTAATTAACGTGGATATTAAAATAATTTGTAAAGCTTTTGCAAAACGTTTAGATAAAGTGTACTCAGAATACACCTTGATCAAACTGGGAAGGTCACATCCACAGTCATCCACAAATACATGAAAATTGCTTAATTTAATAGATTATTCATTTAGTAAAAATATTGAATCCAACATATTGTCTTTAGATGCAGAAAAAGCATTTGACCGAGTAAATTGTCCGTCCGTCTGTTTTCTTCCGCTTATTCAGGGTCGGGTCGCGGGGGTAGCAGCTTCAGTAGGGAGGCCCAGACGTCCCTCTCCCCGGCCACTTGGGCCAGCTCCTCCGGGGGAATCCCAAGGCGTTCCCAGGCCAGCTGAGAGACATAGTCCCTCCAGCGTGTCCTGGGTCTTCCCCTGGGCCTCCTCCCAGTGGGACGTGCCCGGAACACCTCACCAGGGAGGCGTCCAGGAGGCCTCCTAACCAGATGCCCGAGCCACCTCAACTGGCTCCTCTCGATGTGGAGGAGCAGGGGCTCTACTCTGAGTCCTCCCCGGATAACTGAGCTCCTCACCCTATCTCTAAGGGAGAGCCCAGCCACACTACGGAGAAAACTCATTTCGGCCGCTTGTATCCGGGATCTCGTTCTTTCGGTCACGACCCAAAGCTCGTGACCATAGATGAGGGTAGGAACGTAGATCGACCGGTAAATCGAGAGCTTCGCCTTTTGGTTCAGCTCTCTCTTCACCACAACGGATCGATACAGCGCCCGCTTCACAGCAGACGCCGCACCGATCCGCCTGTCGATCTCCTGCTCCATCGTCCCCTCATTCCTGAACAAGACCCCAAGATACTTAAACATCCTCCCCAACCCGGAGAAGGCACTCTACCCTTTTCCGGCTCAAGACCATGGTCTCAGATTTGGAGGCACTGATTCTCATCCCGGCCGCTTCGCACTCGGCTGCGAACCGCTCTAGTGAGAGCTGTAGATCACGCCCTGACGAAGCCAATAGGACCACGTCATCCGCGAATAGCAGAGACGCAATCCTAAGGCCACCAAAACGGATCCCCTCAACACCTTGGCTGCGCCTAGAAATTCTGTCCATAAAAGTTATGAACAGAATCGGTGACAAAGGGCAACCTTGGCGGAGTCCAACTCTCACCAGAAACGAGTCCGACTTACTGCCGGCAATGCGGACAAGACTCTGACACCGGTCATACAGAGACCTGACAGCCCTTATTAAAGGGCCCGGTACTCCATACTCCTGGAGCACCCCCCACAGGATCCCTCGAGGGACACGGTCGAATGCCTTCTCCAGATCCACAAAACACATGTAGACTGGTTGGGCAAACTCACATGCCCCCTCCAGGATCCTGCTGAGGGTGTAGAGCTGATCCAGTGTTCCACGGCCACGACGAAAACCACACTGCTCTTCCTGAATCTGAGATTCGACTATCCGACGGACTCTCCTTTCCTGAACCCCGGAATAGACCTTACCAGGGAGGCGTAAGAGTGTGATTCCTCTGTAATTGGAACACACCCTCCGGTCCCCCTTTTTAAATAGGGGGACCACCACCCCAGTCTGCCAGTCCAGGGGAACTGCCCCCGATGTCCACGCAATGCTGCAGAGCCGCGTTAACCAACACAGCCCCACAACATCCAGAGCCTTAAGGTACCCAGGGCGAATCTCATCCACCCCCGGAGCCTTGCCACCGAGGAGCTTTTTAACAACCTCGGCGACCTCAGCACCAGAGATGGGAGAACCCAACCCAGAGTCCCCAGGCTCTGCTTCCGCAATGGAAGACGTGTTGGTGGGATTAAGGAGGTCTTCGAAGTATTCCGCCCACCGACGCACAACGTCCCGAGTCGAGGTCAGCAGCACACCACCCCCACTATAAACAGTGTTGGTACTGCACTGCTTCCCCCTCCTGAGACGCCGGATAGTGGACCAGAATCGCTTCGAAGCCATACGGAAGTCTTTCTCCATGGCCTTTCCGAACTCTTCCCACGCCCGAGTTTTTGCCTCGGCGACCAGCCGAGCCGCTTGCCGCTTTGACTGCCGGTACACATCAGCTGTTTCTGGAGTCCCACAGGCCAATAAAGCCCGATAGGACTCCTTCTTCAGCTTGACGGCTTCCCTCACCGCTGGTGTCCACCAGCGTGTTCGAGGGTTGCCGCCGTGACATGCACCGACAGCCTTGCGGCCGCAGCTCCGACTAGCCACCTCAACAATAGAGACGCAGAACATGGTCCACTCAGACTCAATGTCCCCCGCCTCCCTCGGGACGTGTTCAAAGCTCTCGTTCTTTGTCGGAGGTGGGAGTTAAAGCTCCGTCTAATGGGGGACTCCGCCAGACATTCCCAGCAAACCCTCCCAATACGTTTGGGCCTGCCAGGTCTGACCGGCTTCCTCCCCCACCATCGGAGCCAGCTCACCACCAGGTAGTGGTCGGTGGAGAGCTCCGCCCCTCTCTTCACCCGAGTGTCCAAGACATGTGGCCGCAGGTCAGATGAAACGACAACAAAGTCGATCATTGAACTACGGCCTAGGGTGTCCTGGTGCCAAGAGCACATATGGACACCCTTATGCTTGAACATGGTGTTTGTGATGGACAATCCATGACGAGCACAGAAGTCCAACAACAGAACACCACTCAAGTTCAGATCAGGTGGGCCATTCCTCCCAACCACGCCTCTCCAGGTCTCACTGTCATTGCCCACGTGAGCGTTGAAGTCCCCCAGAAGAATGAGGGAGTCCCTAGGAGGGGCACTCTCCAGTACCCCCTCCAAGGACTCCAAAAAGGGTGGGTATTCCGAGCTGCTGTTTGGCGCATACGCACAAACAACAGTCAGAGGCCATCCCCCCACACGTATGCGGAGGGAGGCCACCCTCTCGTTCACTGGGGTAAACCCCAACGTAAAGGCACCGAGAGGCAACACGTATGCCCACCCCAGCTCGGCGCCTCTCACCAGGGGCAACTCCAGAGTGGAAGAATGTCCAACCCCTCTCAAGGAGACTGGTTCCAGAGCCAGAGCCATGCGTCGAGGTGAGTCCGACTATCTCTAGTCAGAACCTTTCAACCTCGTGCACTAGCTCAGGCTCCTTCCCCACCAGAGAGGTGACATTCCACGTCCCAAGAGCCAGCTTCTGTAGCCGAGGATCGGAACGCCAAGGTCCCCGCCCTCGACTGCCACCCGTTGTACAATGCACCCGACCCCTTTGGCCCCTCCGACAGGTGGTGAGCCCATTGGAAGGGAGACTCATGTTTCCTCTTCGGGCTGAGCTTGGCCGGGCTCCGTGGGTAAAAGCCCGGCCACGAGGCGCTCGCCAACGTGCCCAACCTCCAGGCCTGGCTTCAGAGTGGGGCCCCAGTGACCCGCATCCGGGCGAGGGAACACGACGTCCATTAATCGTACTCATCATAAGGGGCTTTTGGGCTGCTCTTTGTCTGGTCCCTTACCTAGGACCTGTCTGCCTTGGTTGACCCTACTAGTGGCATAAAGCCCCTGACAACATAGCTCCTAGGATCATTGGGACACTCAAACCCCTCCACCACGGTAAGGTGGTAGCTCAGGGAGGGTGGGGGTGTGTGTAATAAATATTCAGGATTTATTTGAGGGTGGGTGGTGGGGGTGGGCTCTGGTTTACTGGCCCGTCCAAGTCATGTTGGCGCCATCCTCGGGGGGCTTGTCCCGTGGGCCGTCTGGCCTGGGTACGGGATGGGGGGCCGGGACCGGAGCAAGAACCGGGAAGGTTGGGTTGTGGTAGAGTCCCCCCCCTCCCCATCTTGACTTTAGGGTACACGTACCGGGTCCAGGTGCCTGGTCCTCCTTTGGGGTTGGCAACTAGACCTGGGAATATGGGATGTGTGTGATGAATGCAAATGTGTGTACGCCGTCACCCCCCACCCCCCCTTTTTTACTGGTGTGTTTGTGGGTTGTGTGTGGGGGCACTGGGGTGGGAGTGAGTGAATGAGACTGTGTGTGTGTTTTTTTTTTTGTCAGGTTGGGTTTGAACTGCTCCCTCTCCCAATGACATCTCAAGTCTCCGCTCAGTGCGGAGCCCATCCCCCTGTCCTGCCCCCCTCCGCTGGTTGGCGCTTAGTCGGGGGCCCCACCAAGGGGCGGGGCGCCCCTGGAGCATCAGATCCCTGGGGCCCATTACCGGTTCCACCTCGGCGTAGCTGGCTGCCGGCGGAGCCCACGGGCTCGTCCCCGCGGCTCCTGGGGGCTTCGGCGTTGCGGCAGCTGGGGGTTTCCTGGGGGCCGTCTCCCCTCTTCCCTCGGTGGGGGCGGATTTCCTGTGTTGGCCCCTCCTGGGCACCTTTACTTTGGGGGTCCCTTTGGGCACCTGGAGTTTTGGGTCCCCTGGTGCCTACCTCGGTGCTCGGGGGGGGGGGGGGCTATTGAGCATTTTCCCCATGGATAAACCTTACACACACAAGCACACTCTCACAAACTCCTACAGGTGCTTGGATCCGGTTACTTACATACATACTCACTATTTTTCAGCTACCACTTTATACATTTCGTATTGATTAATACTGTATACATTGTATACACTGTATAATACTGTATGTATTATACTTCAGTAATGGTATCAAGGTGTTGCTGTATTGTATCTGTAGTTCTATATCAGTTGGTTGTGCTGTTCTTTTTACATCTTTCTTTGCAGGTGATAAAGCAGACTGATGAAATTTTGTCAATCTCTTTCTTCTGTCTCCTCTTTCTTTCACCTTTTCTCATTTTTTTCTTCTCATTTTCTCTCCTCTTCTACTTTTTCAATGTAGTGTCCACATAACATGAATTATTCCCTGCATAAATCATAATAAAACTATTTACATATACAAATCAAGCAGAGCACTATGGCGAAAGTGATAATCAGACCTCTCAACTTTTATCAAAAGTTAAGAGTGAGATTATGCTAATTTGGGGGCGGGGCTTGTTTTGGGGGCGGGGCTAACCGGACCCTGGAAGAGCCGGTGGAGTCAACTCCATCTCATTTTTATCCCACCAGACATTGAAGTAGACATGTATTACTTGTGTTAAAAAGAGAAAGAGACATATTAATACCTTATTGTTCAGTTAATGGATTAAAACATAAGAAATACACAATTGTTCAAATAATACTGAATAAAATTAAGTAGTTTTAAATTATTGACCGAATTATTATACTGTTACACATTCATCTATGGGTTGTTTATCATTGTAAATCTATAACCTGATTGGTGAATCAGGCTGAGTTTCATCAAGCCTTTATGATCCCCTCAGCAGCAACACTGAAGCACACAGAGGTTCCCGCTGCGTCTTTACGCACGATCCAGCTGCTGATGTGTCCCTCCTTTCAGCTCAATGAACTTCTAGACTGTTACAGTTTATAACCATTATCACCTTTCACAGCGACAGGTTTCTCAGTCAGTCGCCGCGCTGACCAGACAAATCTCTATTGCTCTTGTCAGTGCGCTCTGGGCGGTGAGGTGGGCGGATTTTACCTCCGTGCGCTACGTGCGAGGGATAAACAGCGGGGAAAATGCATAATTACTGTAAAGGGCTCCTGTAGAGGGAACAGGGGTGAAGCCCCTGATGTTACAAGTTCTTTAAAATGACCCTTAACAGTGCGCACCTGAATTAAAGCGCAAGGCAGCACGCCCACCGAAGCACCACTGAATCTATGTTGTTAAAAACGAAACAGCGTTAAACACAGCTACAGCTCTCCTATTGACTTTAACTGGCACACGTTGCTACTGATGTGAGGACATTAAACGCAGTGATTCACGTTTTGAATGGTGAACGGTGATAAAAGCACCTGCTCCGAGGGAAAGGAGGGGGGAGAGGAGCAAGCGCGGAGGTTAAAAAATGCAGAATTAATAAAAATGAAACTTATAAACAGACTAAGTGGCGTTTTAAACTGCATCTGGTTAGCAGAACTGTTTTATGATCCAGCGTGCAGCCATGACTGGTTCTGAATGAACCGGTCATCTTGACGCAGCTCCCCCCGTCCCCTCCCCTCCTTTGTACGCGGTACAGGACCTTACCGGCTCACTTTCACCACTGTTTAGACTAAAATTATTCATAACTCTGATCACTCTTCCTGCTGCTCTGTTAAAAAGAACTGCAGCAGCAATTACTGATGGCCACAAGCTGTGAAAGAAGCCGAAACAGCTCAGCAGAAGGCGGAGTTTTGTCGTCCGCAGCCCAGATGGGCGTTGGGATTTTTATGCGTGAGAAATTCCATGTTTGCGTGTGAAATGTCATGTGTTGCGTGTGAGCGTGTGAAGTCAGTGAAATGCGTGTGTCACACGGTCAATGCGTGAGAGTTGAGAGCTATGGTGATAATGCTCCACTTGTGAAAATAAAATCTGTTGGGCTCTTTCTGGCATTAAGACAACAATTCTGATTGCCGCAGTCATGTATCATCAGAGTGAACAGAAGGGGGCTCAGGACACAGCCCTGAGGGGAGCCTGTGCTGAGGGTGATGACATCAGAGGTGTTCTGTCTGACCCGGACTGACTGAGGTCTGTTGGTGAGGAAGTCTAGCAGACAGTTGCGAAGAGGTGTGCTGAAGCCCAGATGTTTCACTTTTCCTACCAGATGCTGTGGGATGAAGGTGTTGAACACTGAACTGAAGTCCAGGAACATTATCCGCACATGGGTGTTCTTCTCCTCCGTGTTGTAGTCTGTAATCGCACGTATGCCTTGCCACATGCTCCTGGTGTTGCTGGCATTGTAAAAAAGATCCTTGATTTTCCGACAGTGGCTCCGCTTTGCTAACCTGATGGCATGGTTCAGGTTGGCTCTCGCTGTCCTCAGTTCCTCCTTGTCGCCAGACTTGAAGGCTGAGTTCCATGCTCTTAGCGTTTGTCGAACCTCCTCAGTCATCCAGGGTTGTTGGTTGGTCCGGGTGTTCTTAGGTGCTGACGTCCTCAGTGCATTTGTTGATGTAGGCTGACATAGTCATGGCATACTCATCAATGTTGATCTTGTTGCCATATGTTGCTGCAGCTTTGAACATGTCCCAGTCAGAGCCCTCAAAACAGTCCTGGAGTGCCTCATGGCCCCCTCGGTCCACACCCTCACCTGCTTCACTGTGGGGTTTGCTCTGATCAGCAGGGGCTTGTATGCAGAAATTAGCATTACAGATAAGTGGTCTGAAGAGCTGAGGTGGGGGCAGGGGCTGCTTTGAATGCGTCTTTTATATTGGTGTAAACCAGGTCCAAAGTGTTCTCTCCCCGAGTTGGAAAATCCACATGTTGGTTGAAATGAGGGAGAACAATCTTCATATTGGCCTGGTTAAAATCCCCAGCAATGATGAAAACACCCTCCGTGTGTGCAGATTGCAGCTCAGTGATAGTCTGATAGAAAACACTCATAGCCTCTTTAGTATTAGTGCTGGGAGGCACATAAACAGCAGTGATGGTAACAAGAATAAACTCCCTGGGCAGGTAGAAAGGTCTGCGGTTAACAGTCAAAAATTTGATGTCCGGAGACCAGTAGCTGGCGACAGATCTAGCATTTTTCCATCAGTTGTTGTTGATGTAAACACACAGCCCACCCCACCCCCTCAGGGAATTAAGGCTTCACCTAAAATAACCTAAATGACTTGAAAAATTAAGAAAACAGAGACACATGAGAAGCCCAAATGCCCACAGATCATGACATCTATCTATGTCCTAATAACTGCTCAGAACTTTGCAGTGGAATTTTCTAGTGAGAGACAAAAGTTCAGTATTTGAATATAAAAACACATTCTTTAAAAGGGAGACACCAATTCAGTTTGTTCACAACGCAATGAAAACATGTACAGTACTTTAAAAAAATGAATAACTCTATTTTTTAAATCATACAGCTGGGTGCTGTTTAAAAACTGGAAAGAAAAACTGGAAAGAAAAAAATGTGTTCCACAATGCAAGGTACAAAGCCAACATATTATTACTACAAACTCTGCTTACTTGTGATTGTAGTTTATTAATTTATTTCAGAATGCTACTGCTTTCAGCTGAATTTATACAAATTTGTGACGCAGGACCTATGTCGCTGAAGACCTCTTTTATATTTACCTAAGCCACATGTTTCACATACACCAGACAGGTTGATCTGTTTATTTTCACATTGTTTATAGCAAAATCATGGTGAAACCTAATCAAACAATACAGTTAGTGTACATATTAGTGTTTAAAGGTCAAATAAGCATTGTTCTTAAGAGAAACGGTCTGCTCTGAATAAATGCTTGCAATAAGATAGTCTTCCCTCCAATAAAAAAAACAGAATAGAAAAAAGGTAACGAGAAGGCTAAAAAGACAGCAATGGTCAAAGAGAATGCTAAATGATAGGATTACTGCGGCACACCCGCTGCACAATGTTTGATTTGGTTAGGTTCTGGCCACTTAAGCCCCATGTTAGTCCTATTGTTTCCCTAAAGCAATGCTATAATCCTCCCTAATGCAGTAAAGAGGGGTGAAAAATTAGAGAAGCACCCCAAAGAGGACATGCACATAGGAAGTAGTATGGTGGGGGTTAAGAAGAAGAAGAGGATATAATGCAATGATTAAAGGGAAAAAGGGGTTTCCCAGCTGAGGAAAGAATTGCCACACTTTAATCCATCTTCTATTCCAGTTCAATTCAGTTCAATTAAATTTTATTTATATAGTGCCAATTCATGTCATCTAGAGGCACTTTACAAAGTCAAATTCAATCATATTATACAGATTGGTCAAAAATGTCCTAAATAAGGTAACCCAGTTGATTGCATCAAAGTCCCGACAAGCAGCATTCACTCCTGGAGAAGCGTAGAACCACAGGGAGAGTCATCTGCATTGTCCATGGCTTTGCTGCAATCCCTCATACTGAGCAAGCATGAAGCGACAGCGTAAAGAAAAACTCCCCATTAACAGGAAGGAAAAACCTCCAGCAGAACCGGGCTCAGTATGAACGGTCATCTGCCTCGACCGACTGGAGGTTAGACAAGACAGAACAGAGACACAACAAAAGAGACAAACAAGCACAGAACCACACATTGATCCAGTAATCCGTTCTACATTAGATGGTCATAGCGGGTGATCTGTCTTCCCTGGATGATGTCACAGCTAACAGA
Organism: Fundulus diaphanus; assembly: GCA_037039145.1. Taxonomy (NCBI): domain Eukaryota; kingdom Metazoa; phylum Chordata; class Actinopteri; order Cyprinodontiformes; family Fundulidae; genus Fundulus; species Fundulus diaphanus. The sequence goes on from CM073124.1 coordinate 35,116,308, forward strand.
ACGCCAGACCAGATGTACCTACTATGAAGAAAAAAAGAGAGAGAACGAAAAGTTAAAAGCTGAAATGACGACAAGCAATGCAAAACTGGAGAACAGTAGAACTCAGTAGAGTGAGTAAAATAGGCCCTGATGTCCTCCAGTAACCTAAGTCTATAGCAGCATAACTATACACTCACCGGCCACTTTATTAGGTACACCTGTTCAACTGCTCGTTAACACTTAATTTCTAAGCAGCCAATCACATGGCGGCAACTCAGTGCATTTAGGCATGTAGACATGGTCAAGAGAATCTCCTTCAGTTCAAACCGAGCATCAGTATGGGGAAGAAAGGTGATTTGAGTGACTTTGAACGTGGCATGATTGTTGGTGCCAGAAGGGCTGGTCTGAGTATTTCAGAAACTGCTAATCTACTGGGATTTTCATGCACAACCATCTCTAGGGTTTACAGAGAATGGTCCGAAAAAGAAAAAACATCCAGTGAGCGGCAGTTCTGTGGGCGGAAATGCCTTGTTGATGCCAGAGGTCAGAGGAGAATGGCCAGACTGGTTCGAGCTGATAGAAGGGCAACAGTGACTCAAATAACCACCCGTTACAACCAAGGTGGGCAGAAGAGCATCTCTGAACGCACAGTACGTCGAACTTTGAGGCAGATGGGCTACAGCAGCAGAAGACCACGTCGGGTGCCACTCCTTTCAGCTAAGAACAGGAAACCGAGGCTACAATTTGCACAAGCTCATCGAAATTGGACAATAGAAGATTGGAAAAACGTTGCCTGGTCTGATGAGTCTCGATTTCTACTGCGACAGTCGGATGGTAGGGTCAGAATTTGGCGTCTACAACATGAAAGCATGGATCCATCCTGCCTTGTATCAACGGTTCAGGCTGGTGGTGGTGGTGTCATGGTGTGGGGAATATTTTCTTGGCACTCTTTGGGCCCCTTGGTACCAATTGAGCATCGTTGCAACGCCACAGCCTACCTGAGTATTGTTGCTGACCATCTCCATCCCTTTATGACCACAATGTACCCAACCAATGATGGCTACTTTCAGCAGGATAATGCGCCATGTCATAAAGCTGGAATCATCTCAGACTGGTTTCTTGAACATGACAATGAGTTCGCTGTACTCAAATGGCCTCCACAGTCACCAGATCTCAATCCAATAGAGCATCTTTGGGATGTGGTGGAACGGGAGATTCGCATCATGGATGTGCAGCCGACAAATCTGCGGCAACTGTGTGATGCCATCATGTCAATATGGACCAAACTCCCTGAGAAATGCTTCCAGCACCTTGTTGAATCTATGCCACGAAGAATTGAGGCAGTTCTGAAGGCAAAAGGGGGTCCAACCCGTTACTAGCATGGGGTACCTAATAAAGTGGCCGGTGAGTGTAGAGGTAGCTCAGGGTAACATGAGCCACTCTAACTATAAGCTTTGTCAAAAAGGAAAGTTTTAAGATTAGTCTTAAAAGTAGACAGGGTGTCTGCCTCAAAGACCAAAACTGGGAGTTGGTTACACAGGGGAGGAGCCTGATAGCTATAGGATCTGCCTCCCATTCTACTTTTAGAGACTCTAGGAACCACCAGCAGACCTGCAGTCTAAGAGCGAAGTGCTCTGTTAGGAACATACGGGGTAATCAAAGCTCTGATATATGATGGAGCTTGATTATTAAGGGCATTATACGTTAAAAGAAGAATATAAAATTCTATTCTTGATTTAACAGGAAGCCAATGAAGGGAAGCTAAAATTGGAGAAACATGATCCCTCTTGTTGATTTTCATCAGAACTCTTGCTGCAGCATTTTGGATCAGCTGAAGACTTTGACCTGCATTTTGTGGACTTCCTGATAGTAAAGAATTACAATAGTCCAGCCTTGAAGTAACAAATGCATGGACTAGTTTTTCAGCATCACCCCTGGACTAATTTTGGCAATATTCTGGAGGTGAAAAAAGGAAACTCTAGAAACCTGTTTAATATGGGATTTAAATGACATGTCTTGGTCAAAAATAACACCAAGATTTTTTTACTTTATTACCAGAGGCCAAGTTAATGCCATCCAGATTAAGTGATTGATTAAGAAGTTTATTTTTTGAGGACTCTGGTCCAAAGATTACAACTTCTGTCTTGTCAGAATTTAAATGCAGGAAATTTAAAGTCATCCAGCTTTTGATGTTACTAAGACATGACTGCAGACGAAGTAATTGATTGATTCATCAGGATTTATGGATAAATATAGCTGAGTGTCATCAGCATAACAGTGGAAGTGAATCAGTTGTCAGAGTTTTTCCCGTAAAACTTATTTTTACAGTCTCTGTTGTTCTGTCCTTTTTTTTGCTGCTTTTCATGTTTGGTCCTTATTTCAATTCAATTCAATTCAATTTTATTTATATAGCGCCAAATCATGAAACATGTCATCTCAAGGCACTTTACAAAATCAAGTTCAATCATATTATACAGATTGGGTCAGATTATACAGATTGGTCAAAATGTCCTATATAAGGAAACCAGTTGATTGCATCAAAGTCTTGACAAGCAGCATTCACTCCTGGGGAACCGTAGAGCCACAGGGAGAGTCGTCTGCATTGTACTTATTTCTCCTTGCCTACCAACTACAAAAGCTGTTAAAACAATTGTTTCTATCTTTCTAGTCTTTTTGCCTCCTATAGTTTCCCATCTCTTATTTAAATGAGTTATTTAGAAAGAATCAAACTTATATTCTTGCTAGAAATATTTAATGGTTAAAACAAAGTTCTTTAAACTCTGTGGGTTTTTCAAACATTCATTCTCTACCTCCAGCAGGCCCATTAGCGTATATTTGATCACACATAATTTTGTTAAGATATCAATTAAAATTGTGTCTTTAACCCAGATAATTTCCAGAGCTTAAATGAAAAACTGAAAGTCACTCAGGATGTGGCATGAGCAACTCTTGGCAAACAGGGGCCAAACCGGACATTAATCCGACCAACCTGGAACGGACAAAAGTTGCTTCTCACTTTGGCTCATCAGATAAATTCTCCATGGACCTTATCTTTGCCTACAAAGTCCCTGATGTACAGAACCATTTAGGTTTGGACTGAAGAGATCTGCTCAGCTTTACAGGACTCCTTTGAAAACACAGATTGGGAAGTGTTTAAAAAGAGTGCTTTGGGTGTTATGTCCTTGGGAAAGACACTTAACCCAAATTGCCTGCTGGCGGTGGTCAGAGGGCCCGGTGGCAGCCTTGCATCTGTCAGTCCAGGGCAGCTGTGGCTACGAACATAGCTCACCACTATCAGGGTGTGAGTGACTGTATTGTTTGGGGCCATTGGACTTGATAAAGTGTGACACAAATACAAGCCACTTCAACATTCAAGATTCTTTATTGCCACCGCTTGTTACTATAGTGAAATTCCTTTCCCGACATAGAGCTTAGAGTACACACAACAAACAACAGATGATAAACATGTTTACAGCTTTTTTTTTCTTTTTCACATTTGAGCGTACAAAATATAAAACAATTTGTGTAAGAATCCGAGAGCTTTGAAATCATTCCCTTTGCAAGTGATATGAACCATGTTACATAGATTAGTCCATCCTTCACGAATCACAAGTAATGAGGTAATAAGGTGCTTTTGTGCAATGATTTTGAGGCTACATTTACAGAAATGTGCAAATAAGCAATAACAGTACAGTGATGATGGACTTTAACATATTTAACATTAGATGGATTATAATATGTGGTTGTAACTAGTGCTGTCAAACGATAAAAATTTTTAATCGCGATTAATCGCATAATTTCAATCGTTAACTCGAGATTAATCGCATATTTTATCTTTTTATTTCTGAAAGTGTAAAAGCCTATTTGGGCATATTAATATGCAATTTTGCAATAAATGACACTAGTAAAAAAAACATGCTTGTACAAAAAATATTTTTATTTTTTATTTTCAAGCACTTTTCAGAATTGGAATGAAAACATCCTGGTGCCATAAAATGTTAAACTCTGGCCTATAATGGCTAAATCACTAATCATAACACCCTGATGTTTACACAAGGTTTAAACAAATGTGTAAATAAATAGCTGTTTTCATGGCAAAATATTTTTTCGCCTCTTAAACAAAGATAGACATGGTATTAAGCATTTACATATAAAGTAATACTAATTTTACGTTTTAATAAAGTCACAAGCTTTATAAATTTGTTTACGCTCACACACACATCTAATCCTGAGCTTTCACACCAACAACAATAATTTCTTTGTATATTTTTGCATGCTGTTTACATCCACATTCATACAGTTTCTATAAAGCCTGGAAAAAGGTTTAAAATTTCCAGGTCATTCCAGAGTCTTAAACTTTGCTTGCAACTGGGCAGGATCTTAATACCCTTGAAAGAGAACTGTTTAGCACAGCTTCATGCGTGGATGCTGTAACTCAAGGGTACTTCATTTGGCAATGTGATTCAGCCTAAGTTTGTCAAATACAAAGACAACACATTCATAAGCATTGAAGTATGGTTTATGGGTTGGGTTTCTGCAGTTATCAGTGTGTAAAAACTCTTCAGAACCAATCTCTGCTCAAAATGGTGATCTGCACCACAACTCTACTTTCAGCAGTTATCATCAGTTATTGCAGCCGTAAACTGCAGAAATTACGGGCAGAGTTGCTCCCTCTGCCTTAACTCCCTCGGCTCCTATGTCAGGATGCGCTCCAGCGCATAATGAGGCAGAGGGATATTTCAGCTGGTTATACTCACTATGTCTGTAGTGCGGCAGCGCCACTTATTTTAGAGCCCAAATAAGCGACTTCACTTTCAGAAACAAGCCCAAAAAAACTGCAACCCGCAACTCATGAAATTTACAAGCGACTTTAGAAAAAAGAAGCCCAAAGATGCATGAAATAAGCGGACTTGGCAACAGTGAGCGCAGGTCTGTTTTGCTACAGTCTCTAGCATCGTTGGAACTACGAAAAAAAAAAAAAAAAGAAAAAGCCCGAAGAGCGCTGAGGAAAAAAACATTAACACGATTAATGTGTGTCAAAAAAAAATTCTGTGTTTGTTATGGTCTAACAAAGTTAACGTGTTAAAACTGACAGCCCTAGTTGTAACATATGTACACTTTATGGACAAGCTTTCAGCAGGGGTCTATCACCCTCTGCTGAGGAACTGCGGCAATAACAGTGGGGTGATTTTAACATATATAAGTTGGACCACAGTCTCCCATCAGGGGGGCGATAGCCCTCACAGCTCTTGGACAGAAGCTGTTTCTAAGTTTATTATTTTTGGATTTAATGCTTCTGAAGTGTTTACCTGATGGGAGAGGGGCAAACAGTGCTTTGCCTTGGTGGGTGGGATCAGTGTAGATGCGTATGGCCCTTCTCTGGATCCATTCTGCATAAATTGAGTCCAAATCCTGCAGACGGCATCCGACAATCCGTGTTCTCACCACCTGTGCTAAATTCTTCCTCTCCTGGACTGTGCAGCTCCCATACCATACAGTTATGCTGAGACATAACACACTTTCTATGGTAGCTCTGTAAAAGTTTTTTTTAGCAGTTTAGTGGAAAGCCGAGTCCTTTTTAGTTTTCTGGGGAAGTAGAGCTGTTGTTGGGCCTTCTTCATCAAGTGGGAGGTGTTCACAGTCCAGGAGAGGTCTGAGGAGATGTGGATGCCCAGGAACCCATTGCTGTCCTCCAGTGATGTAGTCAAGACCAAGACTAAACCCTCTAAGGCCAAGGCCAAGTCTTTAAAATGAAAGAATCAGAATCAGACATACTTTAATAATCCCAGAGGGAAATTACTTTTGTTACACGCTCCAGATATACAAACATTTATATATATATATATATATATATATATATATATATATATATATATATATATATATATATATATATATATATATATATATATATATATATATAAATAACATTCCATACAAAATAATATAAATATAAAAATATACATATATAACTATATATGGATATATATGCATATATATATACTAGGGCTGTCAATCGATTAAAAAAATTAATCAAATTAATTACATACTCTTTAATTAATTAATCTAAATTAATCGCATATAATTTTTGCTGTGAAAGTATTTAAAATATTTAAATTCAAATGTTTCAATGAATAATCAGCATTACATACATTAAAGTGCTGTTTTCAACAGCAGTCAAACTGAACTAAACAGATGCAAATGTCAAACTGAACTCACGTCAACAGGAAACGTCAACTGAAATGATAATAAAAAAGATAACCTGAATAACAGACGTCAACATATTTCATATTCCATATTCCAATCTACTTTTTAGGCTAATTATACATAATTTAGACCTAGTGCTATTTTAACAAACAAGCATTTTATTAGTTGTTATCTCTTATCTGATGTATTTCTGATGTTTGGCACTTGTTTTACCTAATAATGACATTCATGATGATTATGATCAGAATAAACTTTTGCATAACCTCCCAGAAGCTGGAAAGAAAAGAGACAAAAACATTTTTCACAGCTCACTTAGTAACTCTAATATTTTAGTCTAAATACTTTAGCCTAAATATTTTAGGCTAAAATATTACACTTTTTATTTGTTTTTCTTCAATCCCTCTGTGATGTTTAGTAATTTCTGCCAAAGGCTGCAGCATTTTGATTTAATTCATCTGAATGCAGTATTTGCAAGCCATACTCTGATTGAATGGGAAAAAAAACTGTCTGTGATTGGCTTTAACAGCCGAGCGAGTGCACAGCTGGTGTTTAGTGTGAAACGAGCAGGTGTGCGTGAGCAAAGTAGCGCGCAAGCAGAGATGGAACTCACCGTGAGCACAGCGGGTTGAGAAGAGTTTTTCAGACCGTGCCAGACCGGTTTTGAGCGTTGAGTTGTTTCACTGCGCGCTTGGATTGGTTCCTGCGCGCTCAAACAGAAGGCACGAATATCGCTACATAGTTTCACAGAGTTGAGCAGCAGCGCTGTCTTCTTTTCTGTCTTCATGCGCCTCCCCTGTGACTCTTTGGCGCCCCCCCAGGGTAGGAGCGCCTCACCTATTGAAAACCCCTATACGACATCGATTAATCTGCGTTATTTTTTTTAATCCGTAAATTTTTTTTAAATTAATTAATCGAAATTAACGCGTTATTTTGACAGCCCTAATATATACATATGTATAACTATAGATCCAAATAAAGTGATAGTGACGTTGTGCAAGAACAGTGCAAAGAATGAATAAATGTCAGTTACAGAGGGGGGGTGTCTAAGTCACTGAGGGAGGCGTTGTAAAGATTTATGACCACAGGCAGGAATGATTTCCTATGGCGCTCTGTGGTGCATCTGGGTAAGAGGAGTCTTCTGCTGAAGGAGCTCCTCTGCTGGGCCAGTGTGTCATGGAGAGGGTGTGAGACATTGTCTAAGATGGACTGAAGCCTGGACAGCATCCTCCCCTCTGCCACTGTCGTCAGAGTGTCCAGTTCCTCCCCCACAACATCACCTGCCCTCCTGATCAGTTTGTTCAGTCTGTTGTTGTCAGCGACCCTCAGCCCACTGCCCCAGCATGTGACAGCAAAGAAGATTGTGCTGGCAACAACAGACTCATAAAACATCCTCATCATCATCCCACAGATGTTAAAGGACCTCAGCCTCCTCAGGAAAAAGAGTCGGCTTTGGCCCTTTTTGTAGACCGCCTCTGTGTTTCTGGTCCAGTCCAGCTTATTGTTAAAGTACACTCCCAGGTACTTGTACTCCTCCACGGTGTCAACAGGGACCCCCTGGATGGAAACAGGAGTCACAGGTGTTTTTGCCCTCCTCAGATCCACTATTAGCTCCTTAGTCTTTGTCACGTTGAGCTGCAAATGGTTCAGCTCACTCCAAGTGACAAAGTTGCCCACCACAGTCCTATATTCACTCTCATCACCCTTTTCAATGCAGCCAACTATTGCTGAGTCATCAGACAACTTCTGAAGGTGGCAGGACTCAGTGCAATACTTGAAGTCTGAGGTGAAGAGGGTGAAGAGGAAGGGAGAGAGGACAGTCCCCTGAGGGGCCCCAGTGTTGCTAACCACCTGCATTGCAGTAATCTTCTCACCCAGTAGAGCCGGACGGATGGTGTTGAAGGCACTGGAGAAATCAAAGAACATGATTCTCACAGTGCTCGCCGGCTTGTCCAGATGATTGTAGACTCTGTTCAGCAGGAAGATGATGCTGTCCTCAACTCCCAGGCTGGGCTGGAAGGCGAACTGTAGTGGATCAATGAAGGGCCTGACCATGGGCCTTAGCTGCTCCAGGACTAGCCTCTCAAAGGTCTTCATGATATGGGACATCAGTGCCACCGGTCTGTAGTCATGAGGGCTGCTAGGGCGCGGTGTCTTTGGCACAGGAATGAGGCAGGACGTCTTCCACAGCACGGGGACTCTCTGGAGGAGCATGCTCAGGCTAAAGACTTGGCTAAGTACTCCACACAGCTGATAGGAACAAGCTTTGAGCACCTTGGGGACTCACCATCGGGGCATGCAGCTTTGCCGGAGTGGAGTCTGGTTAGCTGTCTTCTCACCAGGTCAGGAGTGAAGGACACTGTAGAGGTAACGGTTGGGGGAGGAGTCAGGTCCTCAGGTTGTGGAGGACATGAAGTGAAGCAGGGGGGAGGAGAGGAGTCGGTGGATGTGGATTGTGGTGGTGAGGAGCAGACAGGGGGTCTGTAAGGAGGAGGAGTGGTCATTGTAGGGAAGCCAGCAGCAGAGAGTTGTGGGGGATGGGCCGCAGTATCAAACCTACTGAAAAATAGGTTCAGTTCATTGGCCCGATCCACGCGACCTTCCAACCCCATGCCAGTGGACTTCTGGAACCCTGTGATGGCTCTCATTCCATTCCACACATCCCTCATGTTGTTAGTCTGGAGTTTATTCTCCAGCTTTCTCCTGTATTTGTCCTTAGCCTCTTTGATTTTACGTTTGAGTACCCCCTGCACTCTCCTCACCTCCTCACGGTTGCCATCTCTGAACGCCTTCTTCTTCTCATTCAGGATGGCCTTTATGTCCTTGGTGATCCATGGTTTATTGTTAGCGTAACAGGTGACAGTCCGAGCTGGAACATTGCAGTCCACACAGAAGTTGATATAGTCCGTGATGCACTCTGTGAGCTCATCAATGTCCTCCCCATGGGGCTCACAGAGTGCAGGCCAGTCAGTCACCTCAAAGCAGGCCTGCAGTGCCTCATAAGCCTGCTTTGTGCTTTAAATTATTTAAAGAAATAATTTAAAGCACAAAAAGCAGAATTAAAAACTATCCATTCTTCAACTAAAACTTCTTATGGGTATTAAAATAATCATCACAATAAACTAATAAGGATATTTGTAAATCGGTGCAACATTTCTAATGAGGGTAGGGGAGGAGTTTTCCAGTTCTTTTATGGTTTCAATGCCTGTTTGCATGAGCCTCCCTGTAGTTTGTGCATCTAATATGTCTAGGATATTGTAGAACTATTCTCTGTAAAACGTTAGAGCTGATTCAAATGTAAACTTGGTAAATTCAGTCCTTTTGCACTCACTGGCTTTTAATGCTGCATGCGAGTTATTTCATGGTTTTATATAGTCTTGTAATGTTTTTATATTTTTATGTTTTTAACTTTGCATCACTGTTGTAATGTGTCATTTTTGTTTGCAACACTATAGCCAACAGAAATCGAGTTTAAAACTGGTGTAAATAAATTCAATTTGGTTACACATATCTGAGAAAGCCAAAAGACACAGGATAACCTACTTGGGGGTCTTTCAAAATTATTTAATGCATCAAACCCTGTGTCTACTATAAATGTAGGCTTAACCCTCCATAACGATGTAGAAAAGATTAACCTTGCCTACAAGCTGAATTATTGCGGTATTTGTGCGTTCACAAACACGATAATCCATCTTGTACTGCTCCCGCTTCCACCATTTGTCTCCAAATCAAAAATGATTTGGGACATTCACGTTGCAGTATTTTTGTTTCAAGGTGGGACATACTGCTGCGACGAAAGCAAGAGTGGTTGAGCCCACAGCCAAACCAACATAAACATGGCAGCACAGGAGGATGCAAGTGTAGCTGCTGCTATCACATGTGTTTTGTAAGACTCCACAATTTTTTCTTTGATAGTAGAACAAGAAGAAGCCCCTTGACTAGCTTACATTCTTGTGGCTTCTCATTGCAGTTGCTGCTTATGTTTTATATATATTTGATACTGTGATTGGCTAAAACCAACATTTGATATGCAGGCACTAGGTGTTGCTTCACCCAATCAGCTTGGAGAGTTCTGCTCCTTTCCCCATACGGATTCAATGGGTGCAGTCCTAGTGTCAAAATGTGCAGAGCGAAGAGTGCTACACATTATCAATCTGGGTGGCCACGTTAAGAAAACGTACTTAAAAAAGAATATATGGATAACCTATATATGGATAACCTATATCATTGTGACATCTGTGTGTAACCCAGGTTAACATAGCCTTCACTAAATATAAGCCCTTTCATAAAAATAACTACTAAATGCATAAATAGAGAATAAATGGGTCTTAATATAGGTAAAAAGAAAATATAAAAATAACAACTGCAGACATTGTAAATGCTGTATTTCATGTTATGATATGTTATTTTCTTAAAACCGTATAAAACGGAGATTTATGTTAGTTTTGTTAGCATCTCTTATTCTGAAGGGTCACATTGATGTGTAGCCCATGTGACTTGTTCAAGCCAACCGGGTTGCTACGTTATTTTATTTTCTGTAAACGATGTTATTGTAAGATAATTTTCTTTCATGGAAGCGGAAAGCTAAAGTAGCGTTTTTATGTTGTTTTATGTTCGAAAACTGTGGAAGTAATGGACGAGCTGGTGTGGGTGAAGCATGCCCCCAACACACAAGGTTCAGCCGCCAAATCGGCGAGTTTATTATTTTATTCGGTACAAAGCGAAGTTAAAATAACTTTTGTTATGCTTTGTTGGATATTGAACCAGGGGTCCGTTCTTCGTACGTTGCTTAAAACATCCAAGATCAAATGACACATCCAAGATGATTTCATCCGGCTAATCATGATCCGGCTAATTGGGTTCTTCGAACACACCTGTTGTTTACGATTAGTATGGCTGGATTGAGTCATCTGAGACAACTGCGCGTTCATGCGTTTGTTTAAAAGGGGAAATGTATCGATAGTAGAAACATTGATCAGCAACGCTGCTATTGGCTTTTCAGCATGGCCAAAGAACGGCCACAGTTTTTCTCCCAAGCAGAACAAGAGCTTTTAATGGAAGGTTATGCCGAAGTTCAGTCATTAATTAAAACACCTCAAAATCTGTTAAAGCCAGGAGAGAGGGCTGGCAAAAAGCAGCAGACAAATTAATGCGTAAATACTGTCCATGGTAGATGTTTCTATCACTTTCTACGGTATGAATTTTTGCCTTTTAATAATCTCATATTTACTTTGTTCTTTTATGTCAGAGCCTCCACGGGACCCACTAGAACATGGGGACAAGTAAAACTGAAATACAAGAATATTCTACAAAATGGTAGCCTTTAATTATTATACTTTATTTTAAAAAGGCACTTGTTATGTCAAGAGATCCAAATTTCATTGTCATTCCTTAGACACGGGAAGTAAAGGAGATGTGCAAACTGGGAATTTTAACAAAAAAAATCTTTATCCATAAAAGATGAAAACTTTCCTTTTCCAAGTCATCCACAGTTTACACGGTAAAACTGTATTGCTCCATGTCTCGATAATTCATCCATATTTTTTTCTAATACAATATACGGCTCGACAGGAAGCAAGCCTTTCAAAGTAAACTAAACTTCACAATAAAATGTCCTGAACAAATCTTCTTACTGAATAGGATAAAAATAAAAAGCAAACCATCATACAAATAACTTAAATATTTTTGATTTATGGCTCCAACACCACTTTTCCTCTTTAAAAGCCACTGTTAAATGATGTGTTTGTCTGTTTATAACAGCCACCAAGAAAATCTCTCTACAATTACACTGCCGCGCTGCGCTAAAGGATCCTGTCTATTGCGCAATACGCGATTAATTCGAAAAACTCTGCAAATTATTCTTGCACCTTCCGCAACAGGTTGCAGTCGTAAAAATGGACATGGCTACGACAGACTTCCCTATCTCCTCCGCTTATACAGCCGTGATCTAATCTTGTTTACATGAAATAAGCCTGCTCTCGGGCAGGCTTAAGCTGGCGCACATGTTGCTATGACAACAAGTGCAGGATGTCTTTCGAAGAACCAAACGATCCAAGATCATGCCAAATCGTCAACAATGAAATCCTGCTAACTGAGTTAGCGACGTACGAAGAACGGACCCCAGGTCTTTTTGAGGTTTGCTGGAGGTTTGACCGGGGAACTCTGAGTCGATTTCCAAGTTGGATTCTGCTGAAGAGAGAAACAAGATGGCGAGCCGTAACCCAGGAGCCCGGTAATTGCCGTCTAACAGGAGCCACACACTCCGCTGGACAATTCCAATCATCCAAACTGGTATGATCTGCCCATGTTTTCCTGCTGAATTAGTATTGGAATCAGAGGAACTGGATTAACCCTTCAGGACCATCAGATGAAAAAGAGACATTGATCTAAGCACAAATTATTCAGCCTTTTGCTGAATTTGTTGAATTGTGTTTTATTGTTTTATTTTCTCGAAACCCATTCAATGTCCCTTGTCAGTGTATTGAATGTGAAATTGGCTGTTGGGTTAAAATGGAAATAAGAAATGGATAAAACAGGAAATTAAAAATCTTAACTTCCTTAAAGAGAACTCTAAATAGCTAAATTAGATTTAAAAGATTAGAGAATCGATTAGATTGTAAATTAACTAGATTAACAGTATTCATCTGAACTAAAATAGAACTATAACCTAGGTTAGGAAAATAAAATAGTAACCTTTTAATACCTAGCATTAGGTTTAAATTTCAAACAGGGGAACTATTTTGGGATTTAATCGTGTGTCATTGTATGTCAACTGTTGTAATATTGTTGTTCTTCTTTCTTTTGATAAAGAAATAAGCCGGTAGTTCAAACTATTTCCTGGTCTGTGGTCATTAATATCCTTCTACATTTCTCTACTCCCGTAGCCGAACCTAGCACTGGTCTATTGTCTATCCAATTAACTGTAAGCACCTCGTAAGTGCTACATGTGCAATAGTTGTGTAACGTCCCATTGCATTAAACACACCACCCACAGAGTAACCACTGTGTTTTGGAATTCGATGCGCATGCACACTCGAAGAAAACTTCAGTTATTAGCTAGGAAGTTTTTTAGAGCGGTTATGTCACACCTGCTGCTGTGCTGTGACCTTCACACCTGAGCGTCATCACCATGATCAGCAGCTGCTGCCATAAAGGACGGCTCCTCCACCTGCATGGCGTTAGATTGTTGTCTAACCCCAGTGGTGACACTTTCAGGCCATTTGTCTGTTCGAGCCAAGTTTGACTGAGCCAAATTTGACATATTTCTAACCTGCTTGTTTCCTCCCTTGTTCAGTTCCTCTGCCTGCCTGAACCTGCTTCCTAACCTACCACCTGGCTTTGACCTCCTGCTTGTCTTGTTACACTTCAGGCACGGATGGACACTGAGACTGCGCAGTTGGCAAGGTTAGGTGGAATTTATTCACAGCAGATCTGTTAGTTGTCAGTGGTTAGGGCAATCCTTGTAATCAGTGTCAGACAAGCTGGAGGTCGAAGCCAGGCTTAAATACAGTTGGAAAAAAAATTGTGTTAAGTAAAACATTCTTTTTTCAAAAAACAAAGACTCACCACAAATTGGAGAAGCGGTCACTCTGCAATTGAAATGGATTAAGAACTAGGCTCAGCCGTCTTCGATAACATAATGTTTGGTGAATGGGGGTACATATTCAAGTATGAAACAGGCAAGCTTCGACTTTACCAACTTGACACAGAAGACACACCCTTATCAGATATGTGCAATTTGACATATAATGATTGGGTAATTCTGAGACTTGCAATCCCTTTCGCTTAATCTACAGGGTATCTCAGAAAAGAGTACTTTCCATGCGATCAGGAAACTGATACCTGAAAGATTCTCTTTAGTGCGATGTGGGAAAAAAGAGCTACTATAAGCAGACGATGGTTTCTGCGTGAAAGCAGACATGAGAAAGAGCATTTTTCATCCCTAGAAGCTTTTGGAAGCTTTCAATACAGACAGCGGAAAATTCAGAACCATGTTGGCTTTACCCTTTCATGCATGGTGTCGAAAAATGAATGAAATAGGAGCCCGTATTTCCAAACTCTTTAGAAGCTCGTATTGCTGGGTCGATATTCTCTCTGTGAAAAAAACCCACTGACATATCAGGACCAGCCTCTAGAACCGACCCATTTGCAAAAGCCTGCTCTCCCCTCCTTCCTATAGAGTGAAACAAGGCAGGACCTGCCTCTAGAAACATCTCTCTTCTAAGACCTCACACCTCTATCCCAATAAATAGAGTGAAACAAGGCTCCCTATACGCTGATCTTCACTGATTCTTCTACTCGAGAAAAAAGAGACTTTAAATTCTTCAGGATGATGCCTGCATGCTGGTATACAGGGTCAGATTATACAGGTGTCGAAACATATAATCTGGGTCCGTACTATCCTTCTTCACCGGTCGTCTCACGGCAAACGTCCTCTACCTCCTCATCGTGAGCACCAACTCCGAGAGAGTTTATCATTGCATACACCCAACCTGGAGAAATCGTGGAGAATGCGTCAGCAGAGACAGTGGTAGAGAATGGCATTAGCAGAGAGAAAGGTTTGATGCTAGAGGCTGACGGTGGAGAGAAAGGGTCGATGCAAGAGGTTGATGGGGAGGTCCCCGAGGGCCTACTACCCCCATAGAAACCATAGCAAGATGGATGGATGTCTTCCATGCTCATTGCTATGGTGAAAATACTGAGACAACTCCACTCAATCTCTGAGAGGTACTGTTAAACATTGTAAACACTCACACCAATCGTAATGAAGTGCTTTGAGCGGCTGGTCCTGGCACGCCTAAAAGACTCGCTACCATCCACATTGGACTCACACCAGTTTGCATACCGCAGCAATAGGAGCACAGAGGATGCGGTTCCATGGCTCTGCACTCTGTGCTCACACATCTGGACAATAAGAACACTTATGCACGCATGCTGTTTGTTGACTTTAGCTCAGCATTCAACACTGTCATCCCGGCTAAGTTAATAGCTAAATTTTGAGACCTGGGCATCAACACCTCCATGTTCAACTGGATTTTGGACTTCTGACCAACAGACCCCAGAATGTCCGATCAGGCTCCAACTGCTCCACGTCCATCACACTCAACACTGGTGTACCACAGGGCTGTGTGCTAAGCCCGTTTCTCTACTCCCTCTTCACCCACGACTGCAAGCCTGTGTACGCATCCAACTCATCAAGTTTGCGGACGACACTATGGTGATTGGTCTCATCAGCAACAACGATGAGACAGCCTACAGGGAGGAGATCAAGCACCTGGCCACATGGTGCACTGAAAATAACCAGCTCCTCAACACCACCAAAACGAAGGAGCTCATCGTGGACTTCAGAAAAGATTCAAGAGGCACGCACGACACCATCCACATCAATGGAATGGCTGTCGAGTGTGTCTCCAGTTTCAAGTTTCTGGGGACCCACATCTCAGCGGACATGTCCTGGTCAACCAACACCTCCTGCCTGGTCAAGAAGGCTCACCAGCGCCTCTTCTTCCTGAGGACACTGAGGAAAAATCAGCTATCCTTGACTATCCTGGTGACCTTCTTTCGCTGTGCAATAGAAAGCCTCCTGACCAACTGTGCAACAGTGTGGTATGGGAGCTGTACTGTTGCAGAGCGCAAGGCACTGCAGCGGGTGGTGAAAGCCGCCCAGTACATCACTGGGACTCCACTACCCACCATTGAGCACATCCAGAAGAAACGCTGCCTACATTGAGCCCGCAGCATCCTTAAGGACTCTTCTCACCCATCCCACAGACTGTTTTCTCCCCTGCCCTCCGGCAGGCGTTTCAGGTGCCTCCGGACCAGGACCAGCAAACTAAAGAACAGCTTTTTCCCCAGAGATGTCTCTTTACTGAACTCTAATCCTCACTGATAGACTCTCCTCTCCCTCCTCACACCTACCTCCATTTTGTTATTCTGTTATTTTACAAGATTGTAATGTTCACCTGCACTCCTGACTGTTACTATTGTAACAACTGTTTACATGCACCTTGCACTCCTAACTATGACTGAATATTGATTTGCACTGCTGACTATTTATTCACAGTACCAATTGTTTACATATACATTTGCAATACCGTACTTGTACTGTAATATGCAATGCCTTCCACTGCACTTTAATTTAAATAGCTTCTGTCCAAACTTTATTTATACATTTTATAGTAATAGCCACCTGTATATTATGCTCACAATTCTGCCTATAGTAATAGCCATCTGTACATTTGAACTATTTACATGTACTATGAACAGTATATTCATAGTACATGTAAACTCTGCTATAATAACAATCACCTGTATATTATATTCGGTACATATCCAGCTGTAAATTTAGTTCACAATACTAGTTATCTATATATTATACTCATAGACAAATCTATCAGTAAAATTCTGTTTATAATAGTATCCATCTCTATTTTTATTCTGTAAAAACCCATGTCCTATACTTATGGAACCATTGTTTATCCTGCACTTGCTGCTATTGCACTTCTGGTTAGACCTAAACTGCATTTCGTTGCCTTGTACCTGTACCTGTGTAATGACAATAAAGTTGAATCTAATCTAAATCTAATCTAAATCATCAAATAAAATTATTCTCACCCAACAAGATCGTGTCATTATTTAAGCATCTTTGGTATGATTCAGCCCTTCATTTTCACGTTTTCCTACATCATCTTTACCAGGTTTTATGATCTTTTTTTCATTTTCAATAAATTTCATTTTCCAATAACATTTTTTTTACAAGTTGACAAAGTTTATACCTGTTGAAGAAAACTTTTTAAAATCAAATTCAATTACCCAGAAAAAAATGTATTCAAGTGGACAGAAAAATTTTTGCCTCGCTATTAGAAACAAACTCCACAGCTCTGCATAAATCTCAACCTGGTGTATGAACTCCATGTCCTGAGCCAGGCGCCTCAAGGTAACGGCGACCTCACTTGGAGATGGAGAGGGTGGATAGGAGGTCGAGCAGCATACACTCATGTAATCCTCAGCAATTGGTATGTTATGTTTCCAAAACCCGATGGTCATTTGTTACAAATCTTTAGATTTTGAATTTTTCAAATCTTTATACTGATAACTGATCAGAGACGATGGTATGAGAATGGCCAAGAGGTCACAGCCCGTTTAGAGCCTTACGGGACTTTAACCCACAACTTTATCACCGCCCTTTTAGACCACTTCCTTGGTTTTATCCACATCCGCCTACAAAAATTGTATAGTTACATTTAGATACAGTCTTTTTAGACTAGTCTTATGACCTTAAGCATGCTCTTCAATACAGTTAAAAGCATACATGTATAGACAATCCCATCCATTGGGTAGCGTAGGGAGGAAGACAGAAAATGGTTATTCTGATTATGTCACAGCGGGTGACGAAGGCTGTAAATGCGGCTGACGAATGTGTCATCGCGGGTTGAAGAGAATTTTTAACTGGATAGAGTAGGATATAGTACGCGCTCTGCGACATAAAAGTAACTGTAAAAAGGTTTTTAGGTGAGAAGTTATCTATGTTAACCTGAACTGCTTGGTGTGTTGATACATGGCTTGATTTTAAAATTCCTCTGACTTGCTCGGACTGCAGCCAGCTTGCCTCATTGGCTTCCAGCTGACCAGGAGGTTTAGGCTCGTTATGCCGAGAGAGAACCTGTCTCTCCAGGCCGATTGCATTCAGAATCCTGTGGGCTTTCAGCTGACCGGGTGTCAGTTGCGACTCACTATGCCAAGAGAGAACACCTTTCCTTTGGTCGATTACTTTCAGACTCCCGCTGGCTTCCAGCTGACCGGGTGGTTGCCGCTCGCTATGCTGAGAGAGAACGCCTCTTTCCAGATACATTGCTTTCCAACTCCTGCTGGGTTTCCGCAGTAATAAATAATTCCGATATCATCATCCAAACATCACTGTTTGGTTAATTCACTATTATTATTCTTTACAAATAAATTGATTTAAACTTTGCTCAGAAATGTATAAGGTTAGCATTTAAGTTGGAAAAGTTTTACTAATAAATTACACAAAAAATATTATTTATTATCAATTAATTTTGTTCAGTGGTATATTTCTATATCAACATAAAATTAAACATCTGGCTGATTAATTCATTAGAATATTATAAAAGATGATAAAGCAACAGTTTAAGCAAAAGATTGTGATCCATAATGAATAAGTAAAGGGGAAAATAAAAACTGTGAGCTTATACTGGTTTCCTTATATAGGAACATTTTTGACCAATCTGTATAATCTGACCCAATCTGTATAATATGATTGAACTTAACTTTGTAAAGTGCCTTGAGATGACATGTTTCATGAATTGGCGCTATATAAATAAAATTGAATTGAATTGAATTGAGCAGTTATTTAGAGTGGAGACAGCTGGATTAACTTTCGGAATCCATTTGTTTGTCTTCACAGCTGCTTAGTGCTGTTTTAGTTGCTGGGCAACAGGAGAAATGCTTAGGTAAAGGCGGTTACAGCTGGTGGAGGCTAGACCATCCCAATTACAAGCTGATCTCTTCCTATCTTCTCTTTTTCGTGGCCCATATAGACTGGGTCCTGCAGAGGATGAAGCCCCTGAATTGGGACCTTCAGGCCTAACTTGAAACTCCCTGTTGGATTGCTTTCATCTAGGTAAAGAAGCAGCCAATCTTACAGCTCGCCCCACCCTGTTTCTCTTACTTGGCAGGCATAGCGGTTCTGCTGAAAAGTGTCATTGTGAAATAAATAGCCCATAGGGAAAAACACCATTATGAAATAAAAGATGACTTTTAATTTAAAAATGACATTTTGACATAAAAAACAATGGAATTAAGTAAATATCCTTTAACAATAATTTTATATTATTGTGAAAACATGTATGTGAAATAAATTTTAGATTATTATACATATTTCTAATGAATGAAAAATGTTTCAGAATAAAGAGATAACTTAATAATCATTCCGTTATTTCACAATTTTACTGCCATTTTGTATATTTATTTCTTATTTATTCAAGTAGATTATTATTTCATAATGTTTTATTTATTTATTTAATTTTGTGCACCCTGACATGCACAAGCACTCTCAGTTCTCCTACACTGGCAGATGTGCAGACACACAAAATTGCACTTTTCCATAACAAGTGGTCCAAATGCGAGTCTCACACACCACTTGGTTGGCCACGGGTATCATGAAATCCAATATGGATGTGCTAAATGAACGTGAATAGAGACTGATAGAGCAGGTAGGTGGTGGCATAAAGGAAAGGTGAGCAGGTGAAAGATGCGGGCAGAAAAACAGGCATCTGGTGTTTAACATTAGGAAATATCACTATGAAAACATTGCTCATATTCCTCTGTCAATTGCAGCAAAGAGTGGCACTTCCGGTGGCAGCGGCAGCTAATAGTGGCACTTCTGGTGGCAGCGGCACCTAGTAGTGGCAGTTCCGGTGGCACTTTCACTGGCATACGACTGCCAAGAAGGTGTCACGGCGCTTGCCACATTCCTGTTGCTGTGCGTGGGAAAACGATTTGTTATAGATGCCTGTTAGTCTATAACTGCTTCAAAATAATCAAGTTTTATTAATATTATTTCCAATAAAAGCTTGTGGAACTTTCGCCAGCTGCCTGCCACAAGGTGTCACAACGCCGCCAGTCCAGTTGCCGTAACTAATAGCAGATCTTCTGGCATCTTGTGGCAGCTGCAGTGGCATGCAGCTGCCACAAGGTGTCACTAAGCCGGCAGGCCGCCTGTCACACTTCTGTTGCTGTTTATGGGTAAATGCTTTGATTTTGCGGTTATTTAATACCTATGCTATATTTACTTTCAATTAATCATGTGCTAAATTCACATCATTTAATAAAAAAATTTAAACAATTTAATAAAGTTATAAGGTGACTGTATGAGTGGTTTGACTCGTGATATGAAAAACAAATAAAACATAAAAACATCATATGAAAACACGCTGGCACACTTTGGAGGTCCAAGGCCGCTGGGTGCCATCCATCCATTTTCCATCCATTTTCCGACACGCTTATCCCTGCTGGGTTCGCGAGGAGTGCCGGTGCCGATCTGCAGCTGTCAATGGGCGAGAGGCGGGGTACACCTGGACAGGTCGCCAGTCCATCGCAGGGCAGAAATAGCCCAGACTTTTGCCAAATTTACTGTGATATCACCAAGACCTGTAGTTTATTATACAATTACATACAAAAATATATATAGCCCTAGAAATGTAGCGCTATGTCACATCACAGCAACAAATCCCATTGTTTTGTATTTGAATTTTATGTAATAAATGAACTCAAACTAATGCATGGTGGTGAAGTGTAAGGGAAATAATATATAGTTTTCTAGTTTTCATAAAACAATAAGACTCTGAAAGGTGAGGTGTTCATTTGCCTTCAGGCCCCATGTGTCGAGGCTTTGAGGAACCACTGTTTCCTGCACGTACAGCTACAGATCTGTATGTCTACCACCTGTGTTCTTCTAGAACAAGACCCAGCAAAACATAAATTGGATTTGGAGTGTATGTGAACATCAATGTGTAAGTCTTGCCACAGATTCTCTATTAGATTTAGGTCTTGACTTTGCTGGCCCTTGCTATCACATGAAATTTATTTGATCTAAACTGCGAAATCACTGCTCTGGCTGTTTAGGATCATTGCCCTGCTGGATGATGGATGTATGACAATCTGAAGATTTTTGCAGACTCTTGCAGGTTTCCTTCCAGGACTGCCTTGCATTTACCTCATCCAACATTTCTTATGAATTGTGAACAGCTTTAAAGTCCCTGCTGAAGAAAAGCAGCCCCAAAGCCTAATGCTGCCACTATCATCTTGTACTATCAAGAGGGTATAGTTAGGCTGGTGCAGTGTTAGTGCTAGGTTATCCACTGCGGGTAACACCACACACCTTTCATTTTCAGATGGGGGTTTAAACACTGCTTTGTGAGAATTTCAAATGTTGGACTAATGGTTTAGAACCTAACTCTGCTTTAAACTTCTCCACAACTTTATCTCTCACTTTTCTGCTGTGTTTATTTCTCTTCATTATGTTTTTTGTTCACTAATAATTTCTTAGAAGAAGAAAAAAGAAAACAACGAAGCATTCACAGAACAGCTGGAAACAAGTGATTGTTGTTACTCATTAAGTGACTTCTACAGATAGTTGTGCTGGATTTTATTTAGGATGAGCAAAGTAAAGGGCACTGATTACAAATGTGTTTTAGATTTCCTTTTAAAATAATATTTTAAAAACATTTTAATTTGCTTTCTGTTAGTCTATCACAAAAACCAACAAAAAATGTTAACAGTTTGGCAGGGTACTGTAAACAAATTAAATGCACAGACAACTTCACAGACACACTTTAGCACCTTCTGGGCACACAGTATTGTCCATCCATTGCATTCTTACAAATATCTGAACTACATTTCCAACCATTAATTCTGATGTAACACATGTTGGTGAGAATAGGTGAGTCCCAGAGCATTACACAGTAGGATGAGAGTGAAAGGAAGATAACCGCTGATTGCTGGTAGAGAGAGAATCGTCTGAGCATCTGCAGTCATATGACTTCACCTAATATCTGCCAAAGCAAATCTAGGCGAGTCTAAGGACCAGAGGTAGTGGAGCACTTCAGCTTTAATGGATGTGTAAAAAGTAGTTGAAGGTAGCTTGATAAAGCAAAATTGCTATGAAAGAAAGAGAATAAAATCTGGCAGTGTGATTCCCCTTGATGAAAATTTGCCCTGTAGGCATGAATGTAGAGACAAAATCTAACATATCCATGGATCAAGTTAATTACAAAAAGAAAGGGGTACTAGCAAAAGTGTACCTGAAACCGCTGGTCATCTTTCATAAT